>OX243862.1:22090000-24490000 GCA_945859645.1 Amphipoea oculea
CCGCATCGCTGTCAACAGGAACAGTGCCCAAAAGGCTGGCAGCATTGCCACGTTGTATGGCAATGCTAATTATTTTGCCAAGAAATAGGCCAGCCCTCTGGTCACGTGAAGAGTCGACTAACCGCTTGGCGATATCCCGAAATACCAAGTGGGCACTCTGACCCCATGGCCCTAGTGTTTCAATCCCAAACGTATATGATTTTTAAAAGACATTTTCCAGAAAGCAGTAAAATTCAATGGTTCCGTACTGTAGCGGGTTAGGGTTGTTACACGTGGATGAAAATTATATTTAATATTAAATTCTATTAAGTTACATTTCGCGGCAAATCCCCTACGATTAGCTCGAAGATACGCACGTGTAGTGTCTATCGTATCGAGAAAACCTCGCAAAATTAAAGAAGAGTAACTTTCTGTTTGGTTTCAAGACGTTAAGGAAAACTCTCTTCATAGAAATTGATACACGAGTTAAGGCTCTCGGCCTCCCGCAGATAGGCGCGAAGCGACTCTGGTGGAACAATTTCCGAAATAGTTCTACCAGAGTCGCGTCGCGCCTGTCCGCGGGAGTCTTTAGACAACTTACATTAGAAACAGCGGGGTAATTGCGTACCACACTATCAGTAGGAATGGTTTCATTTTGACAGTTCAACAGTATTCATTGCGTTATTTACGTTGTTGAGCAGAATTTTTGTTTCAAACATATGAAGCAATGGATTAGTAATATTCTTCAAAATGATTCAGATTGAGATTGATAGTGTATTTCGCAATAAGGGTGCAGGTCGTAACAGTAGTCATATGTTTTAGACCACTTCAATACTTTGTAAATCAAATAAGAGAAGCACTTTAGCCTTATCTTTAACCCATTGAATGTCGTAATTACAGACACAATTAAAAAGCCATTGTATCTCGCGTAGATCTACGTTCCGACAGACGAGAGGTTAAGCCAATCTACATCAAATATAATAGTGCTCATCGATTGTGAACAGTGAACACAACCCAACGCTCTATTCATTTTTCAAATCAATTTGCATCTCCAATATATTTCGCACAATATTCAGCCATTTTCTCGTGCAGTAGGTAACCCTATCTGGCCTACTTGCATCCTCAGAACAGTGCACTCAATTTTGGAATATTGGAAACAATATCCGGTACAATGGAACGTATAACCGTTTTACTGAGCAACTTAAAAACTGCTTGCTTATCCTGTTTCGTAAGAAAAGTGTTTCGAGATATTATGTACGAAATTGGAACCTAAAGTGCTTAATATTTGGGACAGATATTGGAACACAGAAGTACCATCTTGATACCTACCTTAGGCTACGTACGCACTGACAGGTGGCTCGCTTAGCGCCTAAGGTCCGGGCGCGCTAAATTTGCCAAAGATGTAAACAACAATGCCCGCTCGAAATAGAATAAAATCGATATAGTTAGCTCGGAGATTTAGACGAAAACAAACATTACTTAAAATAAATGTTCTTGTATATCGATTTTATTCAATTTCGAGCGGCCATTGTTGTTTACATCTTTGGCCGGAACTTAGAGCCTAGCGAGTCACCTTGCGAGTAACGATACGAACGAACGCTCTAGAATTTTCGCGACCAAACGCTCTGCGCGCTTGGCGCCTTCGCTAGTCGTCTAGCGTGTATCAAACGATGCTACAAGTAAGTCACTTGGCTCTATAGTCCGCGCGGAACTAGTTGGCCGCTGAGGTGGGGACAGGGGTGAGGCGGTTCTCAACGCACGTACTGAGTAATGCGCACCCGACCCTCCGTCCCACCGCTCACATACCTAAGGCGCGGCCAACTAGTTCCGCGCGGACTATAGGCGCTAAGCAATCCACCTGTCTGGGCTTAAGTAACCTAATAGATTTTCAATTTTTGCCCGACTAAACAATTGACTTGATTGAATTTTGTAGGTAATCAATTCAATTTCTTTAAAAGAATTGGGAAAAACTTTAGATTATCCGACCGAAACCCTCTATTTCCTTTTAAGGGCATTGTTTTGGTTTGATTAGAATGTTAGATTAAGAAGGTTGTTAATAAAAATTGTTATGTCATGCTTATTTTTTTTTCTTTTTCAGGTAAGACAATACAAATATGGAACATCAGGCTCATTATTGTTTACTGCTAATTGGTAAGTTGTACGAGTTTGAAAGGAAAGAAAAGAAAGACAGAAAATACGTTTATTACGTTATGTTTTGTTTTCGTGTTTAGATCTTCTTGTCCTCTGATTTCGTAATGACGAAAAAACATCTATAATATGAGGTGTACTCTACTTTTGAGAAATCTGAAATTAAGTTATGAAGGCATTTAATATTTGCAAGTTACAATATTACTATATAACAGGGTTGATTTTTCAATCGACAGATAATTTTTATTCATAGAGTAAAATTGATGTTTGACAGATTTTGTATGGAAGAACTGTCAAATATTTAAAATTATTTATCGGATAAAATTATCTGGCGTTGGAAAAATCAGCCCTTATTTAACTAGTTATTTACATAATACTTATAAGGTAACAGACTTTGGGCTGATTTTAAATGCATTGAGTTAAAAGCAAATACAATGACCAAAACTTATTTTTTGGCAGCTATTTTTAAGATTTTTTTTTGTTGGCCCAAGCATTACTTTATGCATTTAAAATTGAGATAGATTGCTTAGTAATTATATTTTTCTTTGGCCCAATCGGCTGGAAAAAATACGTAATTTTTGAAAAATATGTGAAAAGTTACTGAAATCGAATTATGAACAAACTACCTTCAGGACTTACGTTTATTCTGTTACACCTTGTATACAAAATATCGGTTACCTATTCAAGACTCATCTATTATTTACATACGCCTCGCCTTGAATTTCAGCACAAAGGCTTACGGTTGCTAACCAAAATCCCATTATCAGCACCTAAAACATAACAGTATAAAACATACCGCTTATGATAACAACATTTCAAAATTATGGAGTGTGAATAAATCAGTAATTTATTGTTCACAAACTAACTATATACACTAGATACTAAAATAAATGACTAACTAACTTACAATACAAATATATAAAAAAAAAAAAAAATGTGAATTAACTTTGTTCTGGCGGTAGATAATTATCAGTCTTGCTCATTGTAATCCCAAATCATATATAAGTTTTATTTAAAGACATTTTCGCAAGTGTCCTTCGTACAAGTGTCTTTCGCGCAAAAGTCCGTTCACGCGAAAGTCCAGTCGTGCAAAAGTTCAATCTCGCAAAATTTCATTCGCGGAAATTTCTTTCGCACATGTGTCCTTTCGCGCAAAAGTCCATTCGCGAAATCATCTTTTCGCGTAAGTGTTTTTTCGCGGAAATGTCTTTCGCGCGTGTGTCCTTCTACCGAATTTCAGCACAAAGGCTTTCCGTTGCTAACCAAAATCCCATTCTAACTATCTAAAACAAAACGGTATAAAACATACTGCTTATGATAAAAATATTTCAAAATGATGGACGTAGATATCCAACTCCTGCTCATCGTAATCCCAAATTATATTTAAGTTTTATGTAACGTTAACCTCAGGCGAAGCTTTGAAGTTTTACTTTCTACCTAGACATCATAAAGTTAAGTAGGTACATGCTTGATAAAATCTGTAATCATACTCAAGGTAAAAAATGTTAGATTTCGTAATATGGAGTCTTAATTCTTTTTGATCTTTTACCTTTGAATAATAAAGTGCTCTTCTTTATGTACCTGTGTCACTAAGGGTCCGTTCACACAGATCGGCGCGAGTTATACGCTTGGAACTGGCCGGAGCCGACAACCGTTTCACATAGACCGGCTGGAAGAGCACTGTTTTTGAGCGGATGCACTCGGAGCCGGACGGATGCGCTCGGAACCGAGCGGATGCTCTACAAGGGCAGTATACCTCCAGTTCCGCGCAGTCCAAGCATGCAAGCGGAGCCATTCGGCTGCGCGAGCGCGGAAGAGTACGTCATCAGAGGCAGCCAGTCGGCTCCTCTTATTATTTCACACTAAGCGCATTAGGTTTGCTCTCAAGCATTCTCAATAATAAAATAAGTGACATGTTAAAATAAACCTGTTTTAAACGTAATAAAAAATCTGCTCTCTCCGAGCCGGTCTGTGTAAACGGACCCTAAAGGGATTGTGGAAATCTGATTGGTAGATGACGTCTAACTTACAAAAAAAAAAATCTTCTACGTGTCGCTGGCACGACAGTATTTCTAATCTTGTTGGCCCGAAACTTTGCCATTTCCACAGCGTCGTCGGTGGCAGCGCAGAGGTCACTATGACTGTATGTTTTGGAACACATAGGTACGGCAGGATATGAGGTGCTGCATGGCATGAACTCATTCAATTCAATTCAAAATCATTATTTCAGACATGTGTCCATAGTGTCCTTAATGATTAACTAGTGTTAGTAATAAGGAGATAATACTTCAAATATCAACTGTTATGGATTCCTACCCATTGGCGCAGCAGAGGGGAGTCCCACCGATCTGCGGTCTGAGAACACGCTCAAGAAACCGTTGGTGGTGGCGCGTAGCCGGCCGGCTATAAAGGCGAGGGGTTATTATTATATTTACCAACTAGCTGAGCCCGCGACTTCGTTCGCGTGCATGACGGAAAACGTTTTATTTTTTTTTGCGCGCAACCCTGATTCTTTTTCTAAAATAAAGTAGATTAAGTTACTCCTTATTACATCAGCTATCTTCCAGTGAAAGTCCCGTCAAAATCGGTCCAGCCGTTTCAGAGATTAGCCGGAACAGACAGACAAAAATTTAAAAAAATGTTTTTTGGTATATGTACCGTGTATACATATACAGGACGAATTTTCCAAGTGGGCGTGGATGGCCAAATTCTAAACTATGAGGAATAGCGAAAAGTACTCAAAGGAGTCGCGGGCTCGATTCTGATGAAAACTAAAACTGCATCATTGGATTTTTGAAAACTCAATATTTCTAGCCAGGAATCAAACCTGTTGGTTTTGAAAAAAAAACACACACTGTATTATTACACCATTCGATAGTGTCCCAAATAAGGATCAAATTCTGGGAAGTAATGACATAAGATGCCTGTTCACTCTTGATTTCTATTTTCCTAGATATTCGTGCTATAGTGATAGGCAGGTACTACTAAACTACTTGCCTTACTTAGATATCGACTGTTCAGAAATAACTCGCCTTACATTGTAGGCATAATCCTCAAGTTGAGATACAGTTCGCAGCTAATGCATTTGGTTGGAGATGCAGCTGTTCAAATATGTATGACTCCTGGCCCACTTTGGAAAGCGTGTTAATACGAGTCCCGACTGACCTTACTGGGTCAAGTTGGGATAGTTTATTACTAGTATATCCATGTTTTGTAATAATAGTACGGAGAAAAAACAACCGACTTCAAAAAAAAAAACACTGCAAAGTGAAAAATAACTTTAATTTCGGAAGTTGGTGTCGTTGGTTCCGCATTTTCGTTTTTTGACACCGACTTCCGAAATTAAAGTTATTTTTCACTTTGCAGTGTTTTTTTTTTGAAGTCGGTTGTTTTTTTTGTAAAAAAGTTTTTATTTTTCACTTTTTAGTTGTACCTACCCCACACAAATTCAATTAACACTAGTGCTTTGAAGACTTGAAGACACGACTCGAAGAATCATCAAAATTCGCATAGAAATGTCGGAGATGCAGTACATTTATGCATATAACTTCGTACATAAGAATAATTACCTAATGTATTATATACTAAAACCTTCCTGAAAGTATGTAGATCACACTAATGAAAGAATTATCAAAATCGGTTCAGTAGTTTTTGAGATAATCGCGGACATACAAACATACATATATACATACATACGGGTCGAACACAGAACCTCCTTTTTTAAAGTCGGTTAAAAATAGTATGCAGTTCTGAGGGCAATTCTCGTAATTTTAAGAACGTTCACAGTCTGATCTCAGTCTCAATCTGTCAAAAAATACTTCTAATTTCCCTACATTTTCACAAGTTTTTGACATTTGTTTGTCGCTGAGATGAGACTGCGACTAGATTTTGAACGTTTTAAATTACGAGAATTGGCCTTCTGGTCTTTACTTTATAGGACATAAAACCCTTTTACTTACTGAAAGGTGTATACTGAATTTTGCAGTGACCGTACCCCTACTTTTTCCATTGTGGACTTCAGACTATGTTAAACCACAACTAGGTGTGAGCTGTGAAATCGATCTTGCTTATCTGTTAAAAAATATCCATCTCCATCATATCATGCATCATCATCGTCATTCTCTTGGCCGTTATCACACCATACATGATACTAATTTTAACTAAATAATTCTTTTTTTTTTAACAAAAGCGCCTTCATCCTCTCTCCTATTAAAAATTAACTTTGCTGTGCCCGACAGGGTGGGTCCATAATTGATTCGATGTTTTAAAATACCAACTGTTATATATGTACACATTATGGAATGCAATAAAGTATTGAGTATTGAGTACATACTTAATGGGTTTGGGTACCTACATATTATATATGCTTAAAAAATATGTTATCTCGAGATACCTGAACATCATCATCTGCCTAGCCTTAACCGGATGCAGCTGAGTACCAGTGTCTTATATGGAGCGACTGCCTATTTCACCTCCAAAACCCAGTTACTGGGTTATACGAAACCCCTTGGTAAGACTGTTTGTCAGACTTTCGGGCTTCTGACGACCCGTAACAACTGTCAAAGATCCACGAATGACAGCCGGGACCAACGGCTTAAAACGTGCTTTCCGAGGCATGGAGGGGTCTTGGTATGTAAAGATGGTCACCCATCCAAGTACTATCGCGGCAAGCATAGCTTAACCTGATCGATCGACTCGTGCGGCTGTTATTACTTAGCCACAAGCCCTCAAGATACCTGAATTAGTCCATTATCATAAGCAAAGCCTCATCATACCTCAATTCTTCAGAGCTACATAAAGCTTACAAATCTCTTTCCATTTTTTTTTATTTTTATCTACTTTCCAACCAGCAGATTCTCACATTGCTACCATAGAATATATTAGGCATATTTTAAAAGTTCCGGGTTCCGTACAAAAGTAATTTGCTTTGAAGGCATTCTTTCGAACAAAGGGAGGGCTCAATATTGTCCTAACGAATTCCCTACGATATTTAGGCCGTCTTATTTTATTAGGGTTGCGCATAGACTACGTGGAAACGGTATTGAGACTGTATTTCAGATTTTATTACTGTTTTTACTTTTTCACTGGGTTTGGAAGTTGTGAAGATATTAAGAGTTATGTCGATAGTTTAAAAGTTGAGGAATCTGTATGGCCTCCTCAACTTTTCTTTAAACGCAGTTGCTTCCAGTTCATTTGTCACTCAATCCAGCGGGACAATTGCGTAACACTTTATCAATCGCAATCGGTTTCATTTTGACAGTTCAACAACATTCATTGCGTTATTTACGTGTTGAGCAGACAAATTTTTCAAACTTATGAAGCAATGGATTAGCAATTGGCTTCGAAATGATTCTGATTCCGATTGATAGTGTGTTACGCAATTAGGGTGCTGTTGTGCTGGTTATTGAGCTGACTATTTTAATGTAGCAGCCCGGAGTCTGGATTTGTGCCCGGAGCGTCGCCCCCTATTACATGGGACTTTAACAAAATTGGTGCAAATACTAGGTACACCCTACCTACGCCCAACCCTTCGGGGGTTACAGGCGTGAGGTTATGTAGTTTATTGTTCAATGAAAATGCGTTTAAAAAACGAGTCAGTAATTCAGAACTAAAAAAAACTGCGGGGTAATTGCGTAACACACTATCAATAGCAATGGCTTTCATTTTGACAGTTCAACAACATTCATTGCGTTATTTACGGTGTTAAGCAGAACATTTGATGCAATGTATTAATATCCTCCAGATTGTGATTGAAAATGTGTTACAGAACTAGGGGGCTGTTCATACATAAAAGTCATCATCTGCCTAGCCTTTTCCCAACTGTGTTGGGGTCAGCTTCCAGTCTAACCAGATGCAGCTGAGTACCAGTATTTTACATGGAGCTGTTCATAAAAGTGACCTTATTGATTAAGTAATATCTTTTCTCCGTTGGCTTAGGCAGTACATAACAATATAATACTTACCAAGGAGAATTAAGTGCGGAAACTGGGGCAATCCCTACTGAAAGAGCAGCGGCCGGCAGCGGCCATTATCCATAGTCATTTGAAGGCAAAGGAGAGGCTGCACGAGCCTTCTAGCAACTTGTCAAAAGAAGGAAAGTCATTTGCTCTACAGCCGCTGCGCGCCGCTGTTCTTTCAGTGAGCCTATAACGTAGAGCATAGAATACTTACCAAAACTTTGATTAAGAAATCAACGCCCACTTTCTAAGTCTGTCATAAGCCTATATTGTTCCCACTGCTGGGACACAGGCCTCCTCTTTTCGAGAGGGAGTGGGCTGTATCTACCACGCGGGCCCAGTGCGGGTTGGTAGATGTCATATGTCTTCGAATTGTTGGTTCTAGGACATGCCGGTTTCCTCACAATGTTTTCCTTTACCGTTTTGAAAGCAGTGGTGATGAAATAATTTACACAAAGTAAAGCGCCTGTCTGGCTTTGAACCTACGACCTACAACTTCTAAGTCGCGGCCGTTACCACTGGGCCACCGCTGCTCTCAGAGTCTATTTAATTAATTTTCCAGTTGGCCATGTTATAAGGCTAATAAAAATAATCATTTGTCACAGGCCCGCCCTACACCCCGCCCTGCGATTTACTTCGCAAGGGTACCCGGGAAATCAGGGACATTTTTTCTTAGGAGTCTCTCTTAAGTTTTGCCTCTTAAATTAGTAGGGTCTCGTAATTTGAATGAGATATCATTTTGAGTAACAATTTGTAAGTAGGTATTTTTGAAGTGATATTTATTTATGCTTGATACTTGTTTGTTTGTTTGTGTATGATGATAATAATATGGTTAGAAACGGGGTGACTACCGACATGACGACTTTATGGAAGTATGAAAGAAGTCTTGTTGCGCCGACTTTGAATAAATTGGTATTTGGGCAGGATAATCATAAAGACATTTGTTTGTGTAGGTAGCTTATTTGGCTTCGTTAATTTACCTAGAAGAGATACTTCATAAAAAAAAACCGAGTGTGCTTATGACCACACAACTGAAGTGAAACTTCAAACGTATTTGGCTATGAGAGGAAGAGAGAAAGAAAATGTGCGCGCGCACTGCTTTCTCTTGCTTATATCCCCACTCAACTCCCGTTCGCCTTGCCCGATCACACTTTTCGTAACGCGTTTGCCAGCTTACTCCCCAAGTCAAGCGTGCGTAAAGAAGTTTTACTTCAAAAACAAATTTAAAAACAAAAACGCGGCTACAGAAAAGGATGAAATAAGAAAGTACCTTCCGGTGGTCGCATGCCGCTGTACTAACATACTTATAAGCTATGGTAGCATGCGACCACGGGAAGGTATTTTCTCTTCTCATCATTCCTTTCGTCCTTTCCTTTTGATCATTCCTTTATTTGCGATTCCCTTATGCTACGGCTACATTGTCGCGATAACGCGAACTACGGTACAGCGAGACGTCTAGCGGACTGGTTAGCGAGAGAGAGCGCGCAGTGTTGTCCCGTTACCGCGACAATGTAGCCAAAGCATTATTATTTCGCTATCTGTACCTACCTGCACATCAGTATAACATTGCCAAGGAGCAAAAAACCCCTTCAATCCATAATTTTCTCTTGCTACTTCCTACCGATTTTATCTCCTCTCCACAACAAAATAACCGTAATTAGTTAATACCATACTTAATACGTTTAAGCCCGTTACCGAGCTAGGTGTAAGCGTTATTAAAACTCAGCTTATACATGATATCGTTGCGACGAGACTGTACAGTCACGAGCATAAATACATTACGCTTCTCCAAGATTTAGAAGCGATTTTCTCCTAAAGTCTTGATAGATATTTTATGGTGCTACGAAGACAGTGTTATCAAACACTGCTGGGACACAGGCCTTTCTGTGAGAGGGAGTGGGCCGTAATCTAAATCTAATAATCCACGCGGGCTCGGTGCGGGTGTTTAGACGTCACATGTCTTTGAATTTTTGGTTCTTAGATATGCCGGTTTCCTCACGATGTTTTCCTTCGCCGTTTTGAGAGCAGTGGTGATGCAATAATTACACAAAGAAAGAGGCCTCTGGGTTCGAACCTATGACCAACAACTCGTAAGTCGCGGCCGTTATCACTGGGCCACTACTGGCCACACACCACCGGTCTTTTGGGCCTTCACTATTATTGAACAGGTCTTTTCTCAGAGTTGCAGTTTTTATTTTACGTGAAAAACGCTTTTGAGATTTACGTAAGTGTATGGTATTTATGGTCGTGACTGTACCTAGCTTATGTAAACTGTCTGATACTCGTCTAGACGCTAACTATGTAGACTAGACTGGAGTTTAGCTAAACTATGTACGATCAGCTTCAGAGAAAAGGAACCCCCCAAGACTTTAAAGATTATCGCCCGAGCGCGCTCGAGCCCGCCGTCGCTCGTCGCTCGAGCGATGGCGGGCTCGAGCGCGCGCGCTCGGGCGCGTCACGTGGCTCTGGCCTCAAGCAGCTCCCTCCCCCGCTGCCGCGCGGCGCGGCGCATCCATCTCTGCCCGAGCATCCACCGATCCCACTCAAATATTATTTGCAAGTTTTTAAATAATTATAATATGGTATTTTTTCGGCTTGTTGCCCGAACCGTATCCCAAGAATAACTTAACTTACAAAAAGACACTTTCCGTGCGATTGAGGATACGAACCCGCATCACCAGGCGCCAGCCGATCACATAGACCGCGCCTTATACCACTAGACTATTGAATCAGTTAGCCATCTTAACGAAAATTTGAATAGCTTTACTCCTTTTATCGAACAAGGTTGATAACGGTCTAATCTTCTAGATATTAAGGTTTAAATTTCAACTTCCACCACGTATTATAAATACTAACACCTTACCGTCTTGTTTTACAAATTGCAATTCGTAACTCCTCAATTTACTAAAAGATAAGGTTGAATTTTGCATAGATTTCTTGTTTGGTTGAATAGAATGTGCCTGATTCCGATTGTTGCACTACCTACCGTAATTTTACTTCAGAAACTTAACTAGCTGTATGAACTGCGAGTTAAGGTTGAATTTAGAATACTTCTTCGCCTTATTTACTAAACTGTGATTGAGGGTATAATTACTTTTCAAATCGTTTCGTTTTCGTGTCGATCCGCTTGTGCGTAATTATCTTCGTCGAAATATTATCCAATTTATTAAGTGTTTGAACAGTTGATTATATTAACCGATAGTATTGTTCGATTAATAACTTTTTGAAGGCTAGAATTAAATAAACTGACGACTGAGGGAAACTGACCAGTGATACGCGGACTCTAAAATTGTTGTTCTCTGGGAACAGGAACAAAGCATAAAGAACGAGATATGGCCATAACGGTAAGATTTACGTTATACACATATATGTATTTATTGTTGCAATCATGTTGCATTATTACTGACAAGTTGGATTTTTTTATGTATTCCTAATATTATTATTTTCGTTCCAGAGAAAAACAGTTCGTAGATGGATACAAAGGTATCATGCAACTGGTGATGTGAAATGTGATCGCCAAGGCCCTCGCTCAATAATTGTTTACACTAATGAATCGGGGCGACACCGTAATATTGTGGAAGTTCACTCAGTGACACCCTTCAAAACTACGCGTTCAAGTGTGACTTCAAGAAGTGATAGACAGTGACGGCCATCCTCTCCGTTATTAATAAGCAATTTACTCGGCAGATTTATTGTGTAACTGATCTGATAAAATTACATTGGAACGTATGAGCAAGTGTTAATAATTCCCAATATTTGTGGAATCATTAATTCGTAGTTAATCAAAAATAAACAACCTTTATTATTATCAATCCAGATGCTTTTGTTTACAAGTAGTCTTGTAATGTGTGATGCACCATCTGACCTCACATATTTTTATAATTTCTAATGTTGTGTTAAATAAGGGTTATCAGAAAATGTGATAAAAGAGAAAGATGTATATTGCTATACTTTTATAGTTTAGCATGTTGGTTCTTCCTCTGTAATTCACAGGCACAAATGACAACATTTAATTTTTTAATCTTTTTTTCCGATAAGATCATACAAAGTATAAAAAATTAATGTTTTCACAACTTTAAATGAATAAATATTATTGTAGTTGTTTCTAGAAAAATCTATAAATGAACCGTTATCTAATGTTAAACATTCTAAACCTCACCCAGGGTATCTATTTTGTGTTTAGTTAATATTCTAAGTAAATAACCCCAATTTAACACACATAGAAAACTGTATATTCAACCGTGAAGTGGATTCCATGAAGTCTTAGAAATGTAATTAGAGAAATAAATGAATATTGTTTATGCAACATGCCTAGATTTTCTTACAAACCTCATACCTACTTCAACATTTGATTTCTTAAATAATAATTAACAAAAATCACATAATAACCTATAAAAGAAACAAAAAAAAACAAAAAAAGAACTTCTCGTCCGAGGATTTGAACTCGAGACCATCGAATTGTTAAGCCGCTGTCTTAACCACTAGACCAACACGCCATATACAATACGTTACAAAAAACTTAAATGGGTTTAATGTCATTCCCAAAAGGGGTTCCCTTACTTTGAAGCGAACTGTACATGTCGGTGAGGTTTTTCTTTATTTATTGACGGGACAGTATGTTTGGTTTTAGATTACTACTTATTGAATACTTTATGCATACAAATTTACACTGCAAACAAACGAAAATGTAGTCCGTCTCTGGTTGTTGTGTGTTGTTTAATCTCTCGTCTGTCGGAACGTAGATCTACGCGAGACACAATGGCTTTTTAACCGGTTGAATGCCGTAATTACAGACACAATTAAAAAGCCATTGTGTCTCGTGTAGATCTACGTTCCGGCATACGAAAGGTTAATTGTGTCTGTAATTACATTCAATGGGTTAATGGCTTTTTACACTCTTTTGTGTAAGTACTATCCACGAAACAATGAGTTATGCAACTAATCATCATTTTATTTTTACTATAAATCACACTATATCACACTAATATTATAAAGGCGAAAGTTTGTGAGTGTGTATTTATATGTTTGTTACTTCTTCACGCTCAAACCGCTGAACCGATTTAGATGAAATTTGGTGTAGAGATAGCTCGAGTCTCCGGAAAGGACATAGGCTACTTTTTATCCCGATATTCCCACGGGATCGAAACTTATGCGGGTGAAACCGCGGGGCGCAGCTAGTAATAAATATTTTCTTGCCTTAAACACGATTCATATTTCTAGTTACTAGTAGGTTTGTTCTAATTGTTGGCATAAGATATCTTAGATTAATTTAATTTTAAGTTTTGTGTGATTGTTTTGTTTGGTTGTTAGATTTATTCCATTGACGCAAACAGATTCCCGCATCGGTTCACCGCGTAAAGTGCGGATGTTATAGCACACATGCTTACCATCGTCGTCTTCATCCCCACAGCACTCCACATAGTGTTGTTTATTTACAGTTTTTTTACACATTCGCTTAAGATGTCCTTGAACGCCGCACTTTTTGCACTTATACCGCACAAACCGACACGTTGATGCCTCATGGCCTGCGTAGCCGCAGGCTGTGCAGCCGCTACCGCCATCTCGAGCGTGCTCGCCGCTAGCTGTGGGTGTTGCTGGCCCATGCCCGCGCCGCTGCGCTCCCTTGCCGTGTGCTGTGCCGTGCTGTGTTGCCGTGTCCATCTTCATCACTTGAAGTGTTGTACCCGTGTTCGCTTGCCCGATGGTTTCTTGTGCCCCCATACGCGCACTGCGTACCCCTTCAGCTATTTCCAAGGCCTTGCTGAGCGTCAACTCCGACATCGCCTTCGTAAATAATTTATCTCTCTCTGGTCCTGGTGCCATGCCCAGCACAAATCGGTCACGAAGCTGTTCATCAAGACTTGACGCCACGAACCCGCAGTGTATTGATAAACCACGTACTCGTGTCGCCCACTCCGGCAATCCTTCGCCAACATGTTGCGTGGCACTGTGGAATTTGTACCTTTCCGCGAACGTGCACTTCTTTAGCGTGAAATGTCCATCCAATAATGCAACTACTTCAACGTAGCTCAAGGTACCGACCTGCCGCGGTAAAGCCAAATCGCGAATCAATTTATAACTTGATTCCGCGCAGTTGCTCAACAGAATAGCTCGACGTTTAGTACCGGCTTTATCCACATCTGCCCCAATTTCGTTTGCAAGAAACCACTGTTCGAGTCGTTCTTTGTACAATTGCCATTCTTGATGCTCATGGTTAAACACTGTTACTGTGCCGACCGAAACTGTAGCTTTTGCCATGTTACAATTACGGTATACGCGTAACTTGTACTTTGTCCTCGTCGCCAATTGTTATAACCGAAGAAGGGGGGTGGAGATGAAATAATGTAACCGATACGTACAAGCTCATATATTGGACTGACGCAGCAGTCATTAATGTAAAAAACTTAATCACTAGTTTACCCTACTTATTGGTTAATTATAAATAAGTAGGTACCCACATAACAGTTTTTTTCTATTTCTTCTTCTGCAAGAATCATAGTTTGTTAAAATCTTGAATCACAGACACAACATGACATCGATTAAAGGATAGTTCAGACTACCTGAATACAATTATATCTTTTGTTGACGGTACAAGTACAACAATACAAGTCAAAACGTCACATTAAAAAACAGTTGCACGAGTTTCGGTTACCTTTGGCTTGACAGTTTATTGTCGTATAGAAAGCTCTGAAAATAAATCTGGAAGAAATATTCCCTTACAAACAATTTCCTTATTACGTCATCTGACTTGGTAATGGGTGTTCTATTTATTTACATTATGATTTAAACTAATAAAGAAAATTGTTTATTTTATCGTGCTGACGACTTATTTCGGCGGTAAGTTTAAAGCTACCTATGTTCTTTTATTCTGCAATGAATTAGGCGGTTAGCGTTCCGGCGTGCGGTGTTGCGCTTTTTAACTTTGAATGTAGAATCTTGATTTGTATACAAAAACCGCGTCTCCGTGCTGCGGTCTACCCTCAAAGTTAAAAACCGCAGCACCGCATACCAGAGCAGCAGTCCGGTACAGCGTGATAACCTACGGCCTTATGATATTCAGGTTCAGAGAGTGCCAAAATTACGCTAGAATCATTTCGAACTGTAATAAAAATACTTACCAATTTTGTTATGTCAATTTACGTACGTTTGTACGCAAAATACGCGCATTGACGTGGAGTTGCGGACACCAGCCCGTATTACCTATTACCTATCTCAAGTTTCATAAATAAAATAAGTACTTAACTTTAAAGAAAGAAAGAAATAGGTTTATTAGTCACAGAAACACGTGCATGCAAACAGATAATTAAATCTATAATTTTATTATAATCACGAGCACAAAACAGACATAGTCGACAGCTGCACGTCATTACTGTACCAAGCAATTTTGACATTCATCTTGTAATTTGACATGATCTAAACGTTCACATTGTAATTTAGCAATCAACATTGTAAAATCGACATAAATCTGTTAATTTGGACTTCGGTTGTAATTTTGACATGTATCTTTCAAATTTGACATACATTTTTAAACTTTGACACTGTTCTTGTATTTGTGATTTATTTTTTCATTCTGAATGTTGACATGATGATATATTAATAATTTCGAATTAACAGGTCTCCAAGTTAAAAATTTTGTATTTGCAATTCTGGGTAACTTTCTTTCTTTTTGTGAAATTTTATAATAATATAACTTTATACCTTTGTTTCTTTTTGTGAAATTTTATAATTTTTTAGTTGGCAATAAAAAGAATAATAGTTTTCAATATTATAGAAATATTTGTACGCCGATACTTACGGCTAAACATGACTGGACTTAAACAATTGATTTTAATCTTGCATGCTCTTGTATGTATACCATGTTTAGACAAATAAAGAATATCTTATCTTATCTTATGTTATCAAGAAGGCTTCCACTCAGCGTGATGCTGTGGACCCTTTAGTTTAACTTCCCACCCCCTAGCCCTTTACCCCCTAGCTCCTAGCCCCCTAGCCCTGCTTTACCAAAGTGCCTATTACTGCGCAACAATTCGAAAAGAAACATGAACCGACCTTTATTAATTAAAAACTTGAACTCACTCCCTGAGCTCAATAAGTCTTAACTACATTGCTATCTTTTGCCTTTTTAGGGTTCCGTACCCAAAACGGTGCTAACGGAATCCTATTACTAAGCCTCCGCTACCCGTCTGTTCGTTCGTCCGTCTGACTGTCAGCGGGCTGTGTCTCATGAACCGTAATAGATAGATCGTTGAAATTTTCACAGAGTGTGTATTTCTATTGCCGCTATCACACCCCGGACACTCCATACAACCACACCCCG
Source organism: Amphipoea oculea (assembly GCA_945859645.1). Classification (NCBI taxonomy): domain Eukaryota; kingdom Metazoa; phylum Arthropoda; class Insecta; order Lepidoptera; family Noctuidae; genus Amphipoea; species Amphipoea oculea. Next base: position 22,106,402 of record OX243862.1, read on the forward strand.
GACACTCCATACAACGCTCGCAAAATAATTACCTACTACTACTACATTAAAAAATTACGTTTGTATACGTATGAATGTGTGCGTGAGGTACTTGTGTTTGCGAGCGCTCTTGTTAAAGAGCCGGCGACGAACACGCCGAAGTGCGGGGTGAGGTGCGGTAACTGATGTTAGTGCGGGGAAGGGAGTGACCTTTCTGTACGTAGTACTTTAAGTATTCTGTGATACAACGCTCGTAAAATAATTACCTACTACTACTACATTAAAAAATGACATTTGTATACGTATCAATGTGTGCGTGAGGTACTTGTGTTTGCGAGCGCTCTTGTTAAAGAACTGCGACAAATACGCCGAAGTGCGGTAACTGATGTTAGTGTGGGGAAGGGAGTGGCCTTTCTGTACGTAGTACTTTAAGTATTCTGTGCCGCTATAACAACAAGTAACAAAAATAAAATAATGTTAATAAAAATTAAAGGGATTCTCCATACAAGAAACATGTTTTTTTCGACGTGTTTTGCCTTGTGTTACGGAAAACTTAGTGTGCGAGTCCGACTTGCACTTGGCCGGTTTTTTCAATAAAACTAGTAGCAATCGTTTTCATTTATATTAGTCCACTTGAATACGTACGGCACTTCACTATTCATTCCTCTGCCTTCGCTTTTTAAATGGTAACTGAATAAAAATGGAAATGAATATACAGCTAGTTTCTTCTCTCGTTTGCCCTCGAATGTAGAGGACATTCTAGCTGAGCAAGATAAGTGCCACTCAACGATCGAGGTGGATAATTTTGCCAGAATCAATATGGTTTGCAGATTAATTTATTAGAATCAGTATTGCCATCCAACGTGGTAACGCTGCCAGCCTTTTGGGCACTTTTCCCACTGACAGCGATGTGGTCGAAGTTTTTGATGCCCTATGACTTGTTACCTTTTTCTTTTCTTTATATACTTCTACATAATACATATATATATATAGTTAGATTGTATTTAAGATTTCTTAATAAGCAAGAAATATAATTGGTGACAGTATTTTTTTTAGAAGACCATAGTAATATTTTTTTCCTGTTATGACTAGGATACAAAATCATATTTTTTTCGCCTGTGCGGTATACGTACGCCTCACAGGCGACAAAAATATGATTTTGTTTTTCATACACTCTTAAAGAAACAAAAGAAAATGTATTTATTGTGACTCGCACAGAAAGATAATTACACAACCTTAATACTCCCCCCGACTCCCTCCCATCCCTCTCTCTTACTTCTTTGACATAAAAGCATGGATAGTATTACGCACCTTGACGAGTTTTAATCAATAAAAGTAGTAGGTATATTATTAGAGCCAGGAATTTAAGTAATTATCAAGTAATGGAACAACAAACTGAATGGCATACTTAACAAAGTTCAAATTCCATTGCAACCAAAAACTTATTAAGACCTCTTTGTTACAAATGGTCACTCAAAAATCAACTTAGAATACATTTCACTAAAGTAGATAACTTATTAAGTGCAATGGAATGTAAATTATCTGAGATTATGAACACTGCTATAGCTTCTCTTTAACAAAACTAAACGCTGCTCGTAAACGGAGGATCCAAGTCTTTAAGCGAAGATCACGTTTATGCTAAGCAAAGAATTTTTAATATTTTCTCTTGTCTGATTTACCGGCACAGGATGTTTTTCCCTGTTCCGTGCCTTACGGCTCAAATGCTCGCCGCGAATCGTAACTTTTTATACGACTCTTTGTCATGAAAATGGTCTAAATACTTTATTTCCTCGTTTAACAGCTCCTTCGTAGAGTATGTTGTTTTTATGCTTTTTTAAGGAAGTAAAAGGAGTAAATTGTGTGTGCAAAGATTGCGAAGTAATTATGCTGTAAAAGATTGAGAGGAATATTCATCCTGAATGACGTAATCATGAAGCAAAATTACTTAAACAAACACAAACACTAAAAATAATTAATTGGGGGCAAATATGAGTCAAATCCACGCAAAATGGCCATCGTTCAGGACAATGCTATGCGAGACAGAGCCACAACGCTGGTTTTTGGTGATGACGTCAACCGATGCAGCATAAAATGAGATACCTACATGAAGAAGCTATCTCGTGTAGCGCAGTTTGTTCCGCCAGGTACTCAACTGAACCGAGCGCTCGGCGCATCCTGGACAGTCACACCCAACACCTTATTTGACTGGCCAATTCTTCCCTTGCGGTCGTGGACTCCCACCGGAGTCCGCCGTCAAGCAGCCTGCTTTGTTTCGTCGATGCATGGGAGTTCCAGTGCCTTAGACATCTTCTGGGCACGCTCGTTCCATCATAGACCTCATCCATCGCTTTCCATCAGGCGTGATCGACGTCAAGAGCGGGCCCATTCAGCAAAAAAAAATAAAAACAAAATAAAATAAATACACAATAAGTTCTAATGTTAATGATGATAGGTTGCCGACCAGCACCCTGTTCGCGTAACACTATCAATCACAATCTAAATCATTTTGAAGGATAGGTATTGCTAATCCATTGCTTCATATATTTGAAATTTTTGTCTGCTCAATGACGTAAATAACGCAATGAATATGGTTTAATTGTCAAAATGAAAGGTGTGTTATGCAATTACACCGCGTGCTTCCAATTCCTCAAACTAAAATATTGATTTGGGTATCCTTTGTTTAAATAGCACTCTCGTCACTAGACAGATATGAATTAATGTTTATAAGCGTTTTACAGGATTACTCTGGTGCTATCGAATTATAAAGTTATTCAGCAGATTAATTAAGCTTTATGGCAATTTGCCGGCGTTAATGTAGTAATTTTTGCATTGTTTAAACACTACACTGGCAATTTAGTACGAAAGCATTTAATTAAACCTATTATGTAACAAAATGCTGGCAAAATGACGGCCTTGCAAGATACCATCTAGAACAAAGAACACACAAGGGGTAAGGATCATGGATGGCACTTTGGTTTACTGCTGTAACCTATGTACAGACGCCAGCACATCAAGCTACTACAGTCTGTCAAATTTCTTTAATAAATTTTCAACTTTATCGCTGAAGCATATGGTTCAAAGTTGATTGGGAAAATTTGACAGTTTCGGGTAGCTTGATGTAAGTTTCCTCGATGGTACCTACTAACCCTGTAGGCTCTCATAATACACTATTAAATAAAATAAAAGCCAAACAAATAAAAAGTTTAAAAAAAAACTTGTCACAAGAAGCATTCACAGGAATTTGGTATAGGAGATACTATTTTTTTTACTTAAGGTACTTAAACTGATACCCGAAGTCCCGAACTAAGCCAGGGCTTGTAATTTGGGAGTCAGTCCCCAAACTGAGAGCATTATAGGGTGATATTGTCAAAGTGAATGTCGTGACTTTGTACTTGTGAGTATGGATGCGAGCGTCTAAATACCTAATACAGTACAAAGAACTCCTGAACTCTCAAAAAACACCACAAGACCGCAAAAAGTCCTCAAAAACAAATCTATAGGCTCACATCCACCATTTTCAAAAACCATCAGTGTATCTAAAGACCACGTACAACCATCAAAGGAAAGTCGTTAGTCTGATAAACAAAATATATTCCGATCAGACGTCTGTATCGCTGGCTCAACTGCACCACATAGAGAAGTACCTACAGAGGGTCAGCTTTGTACAACGAGCAGAAATGTACACACACATAGACATGCATCTACGTATGAGCGAGTGGAAGCGCACTCGGGACTGGGAGCTTGAATTAACCCTACTCCCGATTAAATAACTTTTTTGAACGGGCAAAAACATCGGGAGTAAGGACTGCTGTCAAATCGTGCTGTCACTCATTCTAGTATGGGATCAGGTTCGGGCGTGTTGTCACTCATTCATTAGTATGGGATTAGTTTGGGGCCCGAACCTAAATCCTATGAACGAAGGTGATACAGACTAGGGAACGCCGAAACTGCAGATTTCGTGCTAAAAGAGCATACCCCTGGAATTCGTTTGAACACGCTATACGTACGCGTCTAAGGGTTCGTGCGCCTTTTTTAGTCTTTTTATGAAGCCGGCCTTCTGTATGTCTCTCTTTTTTGTGTCAACTGTATCGCGGTATCCAAATCTGACTAAGTTACAAAGGATGTGAAAGGTTTCCTACGCCCTTTGATGTTGCGCCCTCGACGCGGTCGATTTCGCACAGAGAAAGATCTGGAAAAGTGTTTTTGGTCGTTCAGTTTTGTTGGTGAAACCGTCAGGAATTTGTGGAGAGTGGTGGAATTAACTGGTTTTTGAGGTGATGAATATGTGTAATGGATGGAAATAGAGGCAAAAGTTTTCAGTTCATCTGTTTTCAATGATAGATGAACTCGCCATACGTAACTGTTTTAATCTAGACTGGATAACCATTATTGCCCTTCGTCATCATACCGCGTCGTGTCTAGGATCTCTTTTTCAATATTTCCAAAACATTTCACCACACCTAAGAATAAACATTTAAACCTGATCATCTTTTCCCCCCAAAAAGTGTCTGATAAAGTAAGGATAAGTTACTGAAAAGTCAACGTGCTTTGTTTCCCAAAATTCCTTCGCAAAAACTTTTCATCATATCTTTAAACTGTGTCACACATTCTCACGTATCTAATTGACAGCACAAGTAAACAGGAAACAATTATGACAACAAACATGTGTTGGCCTGCAATCAGGAGTCCAATTATTCAGGCGCTGAAGAGACGCAAACTAGTTGACAGTAAGCAAGTTCACGTAAACTTCGAAGTTTGCACGTATTTCGAGACGTCTTGAGGATTCTGAGCGCCTGGTACCCGTAGACTATTTTTGTGCTTGTTCTAATTAGTTCTAAAACTAGATATAGTTTCTACTTAATTAGGAAGTCTGTTGAAACAATGTGAACCGGCCAAGTACCTGACGTCATTTGACGCAACATCAAAAAAACTCCTGTCAAATTCCAGATGTCACTCGCTGTGCGCGTGATTTATTACCCTGCTCACAAAAAATGGTCTACTGATGCTTATATGGGCTCAAGCCACTTAATGTAAACTGTTTTGGGTTTTTGAATAAACAGACCATAATATAAAATGCAAACAATACTCGTATTACGAGTATTGTATTTATAAACAAATGACGTCATCAGAAAATAGGTTGAAAGTGTGTTCGTTCCCGTGTTATGTCGATTTCTGATAAAACTACTATATGAATTTACACGAAATTTTGCAAGTTACATTATGAATAGACAAGTAATCTAACAACAGCGTTTTTTTGAAAGTCCTACCTTACATTTTAATAATATTGAAACTCAAATTTCAGTGCGCCGGGCCGTTCAATTCCTATTAAAACGCAATGACTGTAAACGCGCAATCCTAGTCATATTGAGTTGTTTCTAATTAAAAAAGTGTTACTAGGATACTACACAAACCTTTATTAACTGATAACGACCTATATCTTGTAAAAATATACCACTATAATTATAAAATCATAAGATTTTCTTGAAGTACTTACGTAAAATTTTGTTTGACCAAAAAAAAAGATTATTGATTGATTGTGATGTTATTTCGTGCAAATATTATCTACAATATTATCTACAAGGACGTATAATATGTTATAAACGAATATTCATCCACTTAACGTCGATTTTACACAAAAACTATTAAAATAAACAACATAGCATCATAACAAAACAGCACGCACTGCAGCTGCCATTAAGAATCATAAAGTCTATTTTTAACTTTTTTTTTCAAATATTGCCAACCCATATTTTTCGTTTTGAATCATTTAGTCGATTAGTTTATCTACCGGACCATAGACTCAAACTGTTGCACAGGATATTAGACCGTATTTAACAGTAATAATAGAGGTTGAAGCCGCGTGAATCGGGTGGTGACAAATGGAGACGGTGGTGCCTGACGGGTGCGCGCCGGTATGTGACAAATGGAGACGCTGGGGACTTAACGGAAAAACTGGAAAACTCGGTTAATTTAAAACGCAAATAAGTTTAGTTCCATCATAAGAAAAGTCTGTTTAATTAATTTTGCAATTCGTTTAAGTAATTAAATAGAAACTGTCTCATCTTGTAATTCTGAAGTGTTTAGTTTATTACTAGTATCTATATTTTTATGGAAGCTTTAGGTATTACAGACGCCAGCACATCAAGCTACTACAATCTGTCAAATTTCTTTAATAGATTTTCAACTTTATCACTAAATTATAAGGTTCAAAGTTGGTTGGTAAAATTTGACAGTTTCGGGTAGCTTGATGTTCTGACGTCTGTACTTATTTGTGATAAGGATGTGCGTTAATTGATTTTAAGTTAAACATTCGATTACTATACTATTACTTAACTTCATCATCATTCTCCTGCCCTGATCCCAATTTATTTGGGATCGGCGCAACATGTCTTTTTCTTCCATACTGAAGTCGTCATCTCGGTAGTCACCCTATTTCTAACCATATCATTCACACAGTCCATTCATCGTTTCTTTGGTCTTCCCCTATTCTTATAGCCACCGACATTCATACTCAAATATTGACTACAATAACTTGTCCGATGTTTATCAAACGCTCATCATATTAATATTTAAGTTTTGGACTTAAAACTTCAAAAGCTAGGTCCACGAGGACCAAAAACTTATCAGCAGTTCTCACCTAACAATGCCTTAACTAAAACTAATCCAATTTGCCCTCAATCTGAACTTGTACACAAATCTAGCAGACTGTCGTTATGTAAACATTAACTAGAAGATGTTTACAATGTACCCGCATTTAATCGCTTCCTGCAAACTGTGCCCGACCCCACCGTCCTGTGTATTTGTGTACTGTGTACTCCTCTTGTGTACTGTGTCGTGTACTGACTGCTGACAGAGGTTTTGGTGTGGGGAGAGCAGTATTGTTTAGATGTCGTGTTAGAAGTTGATTAGAAAAGTAGTCTGTGACAATGCTTCTGTAATTGTGAGTGATTTTCTTTTGTTTCTTGAATTTGTAGCACTATAATCGAAAATTTCCCTCTCTATTTAATGTAAAACAGATCCCAATAATGTATTTATAGAGGTTAGGCTCGATTCGGAATCTGGCTATTTCTGACGTAATAAAATACCTCGCGCGAACCTATTCAAAGAATTTCTAATATTGTTTCGAGAACATTTACAGTTGAAGTTTTCAATTACATTTCAACATTTTATCCAATTCATTGCACGTTAAATTCTAATTTAATTCGTTACTATTTACAGAACAATATTTTGGACTTATATCACAGTCACGAAGAATTTACGAGACCGCAGTACAACGCACAATGTTGTATACAATGGCCATAAAAGGACCAATTGGTAAATTCGGATATCAGGACCAAAATGGTCGGAATTGGTGAATACGAGCCTTATCTGCAGTATTGGGCGTTATTCGTAGCTAAATCGTAGCGGGTCTACGCACGCTACAGTTTTTCGTAGCTGTCTCGTAGAACTGTCTAGTTGTAGCGAAATACGGTTACAAATGCTGATCTTATTTTCGAGTCGCGGAATAAAATGTGTTAGAAATGAAATTCACACGAAAAAACTGCGGATGGCGAGCAGTAGCTTCCTATTATACCTGAAGCGCCCTAGATACAGAAAGTAAGTTAATAAACAGTCGAAACATTCCTTCATTTCCCTGCTTCCCCTCAATTTTACTTTCTGGAGCACGCGCAAATATTTTATTACGAATACTTTTTCGTGATCTAAATAAAAAACAATAAATGGGCCTTTTTTTCGAGTGGTGGACAGAACAATGCGAGAGGATGCGTTGTTTCGGCCCAAAGAATGTTTTCTTCCAGACCATTGTACTTCCCGATCGCAGATTGGATGGGAATGAGCCCCGAGGCTGTGTTACAAATACTTTTCATGTTTAATGGGGATTTTCTTTTTTATTTAGATCGTATGGTTATGAAAAGATGATTATTTTTTAGGGATGTATTTAATGGATTTATTTCGCTAAAGCGTTATATTTTTCTTGCAATTTTTTTTTCGGTTTTTTATTGTTAAACTCTTTAAAGGTAGTTATAAACCCGTGCCAAGGTGTTCTTAGATACGATAGTGAAACTGATTGTGGGCTTATTATGGCTTCATGACCTGGCCTTCAATACTTTTGCTGCTGTGCATACTTACGTAATAATAAAGATGAAGAGATTATTTGTTTGTTTGAAAGGGTTTATCACTAGAACTACCAGTCAAATTTAAAAAAATCCTGTTTGCATTTGGTAGTCCAATTCTTGAGAAAGGCTATAGGCTACTAACCATCACGCTAAGACACTTAGGAGCTGAGCAAAGATAAAGATAGTCAGAAAGAACACAGTAATAGCGCGGGCAGACGATGCAATGAGATGGGGTGGGGTCGGGGAACAAGAAATTTCTCGCAAACGAAGTCGCGTGCAGAAGCTAGTAAAATATAAAACCACCAGAATATGAAAAGCCAATAAAAGAAAACAATAGAAAAGCTCCAGGAAATGAAACTTTTTATTAGCAGTCAAGCGTGAAAACCCTCAAAACAACATACTCAGGTAATTGTAAAAAAAATCGATTTCCAAAAATCATAAGCTTGCCTTTGTTAAGGTTTCCTCGCAGTCTCGTCTGTAGAGTACCACTCCGGAAAATATTTATTCAACGCAAATTCATGGAGTTACGTCGTTTTTTAGGGTTGCGTACGTAAAGGGTGCCAACGTACACTGTCCTCCCATACATGTTAACACTGTAATTTCAAAAAATTGTAACAGCAAATTATTTATTTTAAAAAGAGTAACCGTGGACAGAATTGGTGCCCTGAGACAGGTGAAGCGGGGTCGCGGCAGACCACGTAGGAGATGGCGGGGCGAGCTGGATAGGTTCCGTCAAAACTGGAAGGAGGACGCGCGGGCTCGCGAAAGATGGAAGGAATGGACGGAGGTAGTAAAATAAACCATGGACTATCTTGCCAACTCTTCTCCATAGGAAACGAGCGATTGAAATCATACACCTAGCTTCTGAAGGTTCATAAGTGTCCATGTAGGTCCAGGACCTTATTACCTACTAAGGCTCCGCTGTCCGTCCGTCTGCCACAGGGCTTTCTTTTGAACCGTAATAGGTAGACACTTGAAATTTTTATAGAGTGTGTGTCTATGGCCGCTGTCTTCTTTGTGTCGCTGGCACGACCGTATTTTTTTCCGCTATAACTACAAATAATCAAAATAAGATAAAGTTAAAAATTACGGGGACCTCATACAAGAAACATGTATTTTTAAATCTTTTTTAATCGAAGAATCACATAGGTATTGCTATTTTAGAATATAATAACAAACTTTTATTTCAGACACACAGGTTTCCATGTGTTAGTAACACACATGTGTTACTAACAGACACAGATATACATTATAGTCCAGTGTGGAGCGCATCCACCTCCGCAATATCGGGGAATCCCACCGATCTGCGAACACACCCGCATCGCTCCGTCCCGTGCTTATAGCCACCTCTATTGTGTTTTTCAATAAAGTATTTTTTTTTTAATAGACATAATGTAGTGTTAAATATAGGTGGTACGGAATCCTTCGTGTACAAGTCCGACTAGCACTTGGCCGGCCTTTTTTTTAAGTTCATCAGAATTTTTTTCCGATCGGCCATCTTTCTTTGTTAACGAAATTGAATTTTCATTCATTGCTTTATGAAGGTTATTCCTTCTATTATTTGATTATAGTACTTTGAGCCTGTTTTATGGGGACCCTGTGTTTCAGTTTATGTGTTTTTTTATTGACTGTATCGATGGTTTAGCGATAGGAATTGGATTTGAAAGGGTCTTTTTTTGTTTTTAAGTGATTGGCGATTCTATGCGCTTTTACCATTGATGTATAAAATTTTACTAAAATTTAATCATTCTCGAATATTTACCTATAAGTATTGGTACTGCATTAAGTAAGTTTTACCCAGTAACTGGGTTGTGCAGGTGAGATAGGCAGTCGCTTCATGTAAAATACTGGTATTCAGCTGCATGCGATTAGACTGGAAGCCGACCCCAACATAGTTGGGAAAAGGCTAGGTAAATGATGATTCTAAGTAGGTGGTCCTTTATGCCTTAAACGTACAGTTAATTATTTACAGCTAACTTTTTATTATTATGATTAACGAAACCATTACAAATCCTACACGTGCTGTTTCAAAAAAGTTATTAAAACATTTTCCATTAATTTAAGTACGGCCACGTTTCTCTAAGAATAAAGATATTCGAAAGAAAGTAATTTGAGTACAATAAGACCCTTGTTGTTTACTCGCAGGAGTGTTTCCCCGCCACCTGGTGACCGCTGCGGTACCAGGGAATAATAATGAGAAACAAATATGGTTTCCCCGGGGAAGCCCCGGCTTTAAGGAAAACTTATGGATCGTCGGACATGGGAAGGAAAATCGAAGAATGTTTGCAGGTTGTTAGTCGTTATTTTTTGTGGTTGTAATATTTTGGTTTTAAATAAAATGAATAAGTTGAATTTATTTATTTCTTGAGCTGTTTGGGGTCGAAACTCTCGGGTCATGGGGCCCGAGTGCGCGTCTCCTTTGTTATGCTTTCACGCTAAAACGGCTGAACGGATTTTGGTGAAACTTGGCACATGCGTAGACCATGACCGGGTTTAGGACATAGGATACTTTTTATCTCGGTAGTACGTTTCCGTGGGATAATTTTCAACCTCCACGCGAAGGCGCGGGCAAAAGCTATTTGTAAATTCTGATTATTTTTTTGTAATTTTGTGTTTCGTTGTTTCTTTTATACAACATTATTTTTAGTATATGCGAAACCTGAATATAGTTTGTTCAGAATAAGTAACTGAATCGATTCCAATAATTTTTACCCCATGTTATATTTTGGCCCAAAAATATTTAAAAAAGGTTAAATCTTGGCCACCGAGCGACATTAGTACCTAGGTAGAGTTTTCTACCATACCCATACACAATAGGCGCGGCGCCCGCGCACAGCGAGCGGGGCGAGCGGGGTGGGGGTGAAGCAACCCCTTCAGTCGCCCGGGTGCTACAGACTGGCGCGCGCGTGTCCAAGTGCATAATCGCGAGCGCGCGGCCGCCGCGCCGCGGGCCCAGTTTTGTTTCGGTTGATCGTGTACTTACCTATCGTATGTAAAAAGTGTCGTGTAACCATGACTTTCTCATACACAAACGTCCAGTACACAGAAACAACGATAACAGTGATAACGTATCCGTGGCAGTGCGGTGGTACGAGGAGCAATCAGAGTATCGTCATCGTGGAACACAATGCTTTGCCGTGATGATTAACATTTTTAAACACGCCAAGATGGTTAATTGTAGAAAGTTATTATTTGTACCTACAGCCTGCTGTGGTTAAGTAATGCGATGTTTAACACTTTTCATCCAAGTGGTTGACATAAGGTGCAACAAATCGCATTGACTACATTGTAACACTTACGGCTTACGAATAAGTAATTACTTATTTGTAGCTTACGGCTGCATTTATTTACGAATAAAGTACATTATAATAACTACCTACACTTGACCATTACGACAGTCCAAAGCCTGCAAGTGTGATGGAAAATGTTATCACCAGTTAATTACAATACAATCGCCGCGCGGTACGTTTAGGCACGCGGTGAGCGGGTGAGCATAATTTTGGACGGACAAACAGGTAACATAACAAGCTTATAACTTGGTGATTATTCATGATACAGTTTTGAAATTTTGTACATAGATTCTTTACATAAAAATACTAGACACGTGTTTCGGGTTTCGCATATACTAAAAATAATGTTGTATGTATGACTGTCTGAGTCATCGCTCTTCGAAGCCTTTTGTCTAAAATTCCATATGCTATTTTACAGCCAGTATTTATAATTCCATTTTAATTATTTAAAAAGAACCCCACAGCTAAGTATGTACCTTCAAACTAAATACTACATAATTTCTCATTTAAATTCAGACTGCCTGAAGAAAAATCTAAGGAATGAGTTCTATTTTCTAGCAATTTTCTTTGAAATTAAACCCTGAAGCTTAAAAACGACAATGTAATCGACCTTTTAAATGTGTACTGCTGTATTTTCTTGTGTTTAGACGAGAAACGCTAAGATTTCAAAGGCCAGTTTAATTCAAAATAAGACTAACATTTTCAGGGCAAAGTAGAAGCCTTTAAGAACCCTTGGATTTTATTATTTAAATAATACAGTATGATTTTAATTAGCATAATTTAAGTTGCATTAGCATATTTAAATGTTAGATGAAATTCTCCACTTTTTATTATTACAAAATAAACCTAGGTTTGCTTGCCCCAGTCATTTGAGGAGAGATTATGGCATAATTTGCAATGGGTAAAATAATTTATAGTGTTAAATTATATAAATACTAGTTGCATGTTGCATGTGCATGTCGGAAAACAAATTGGATTTCATAAGTTGCAATTTTTTTGCATCGTGAGGAAACCGGCATGTCCTAGAACCAAAAATTCGAAGACGTGACATCTACCAACTCGCACTGAGCCCGCGTGGTAGATTATGGTCCACTCTGTCTCGAACAGAGGAGGCCTGTGTTCCAGCATTAGTAGGAACGTTATAGGCTGATTATGTTATGTATATCTATCAAACATGCCTGGCTCAATGCCTTACATGGAGTAAATACCTGTGCCATGAAATAAATGGTTTGTTTTACATTGTATGTCATTATAATTTGCCACTCCATATCTCGACCTGCATGGTATCGGCTATTTCTTCCATTCATTTGTCTTCTACATGGTTGATTGTCTTTTGTTTCTGAATTCTTCTGTATTTCTGAAGGCCTGCTCTTAACCTTGATCACGCCTGATGGAAAGCGACGGATGAGGTCTATGATGGAACGAGCGTGCCCAGAAGATGCCTGTTCACTCTTGCTTTGAAGGCAGACTGGTTATACACAGACGCTGTCAGAGAGTTCCACACTTGGTCTGTGCGCATAATAAATGTGGAGGAGAAGCGCTGAGTACTGAGTTTTCTATACTATTATCTAATATATAAAATTCAAAGTCCTGACTGATTGATATATCAACGCACAGCCTAAACCGCTAGCCCTAGAGACATGAAATTTGGAGGGTGTGTTCTTTGTGAAGAATAGGTATCCACTAAGAAAGGGTTTTTCGAAATTCCACCCCTAAGATGGGTAATTGGGGGAGGGTGAAATTTCACGCGGCCAAAGTCGCGGGCTGAAGCTAGTCTCTTATACAATCCCCCACTGTTTCAGTCTTTTTCTTTGACATGGCAGCAATAACGAACACAGGAACTTGATATAACGTACCGGCCAGAATCCCTTACCAGTCGCCCATGGGAGCTCTTTTTGAAATGTAAATCGAAACCCGAAAAGCCTTCAGATTTCCCTTTGATGTGTTAATTTTATTTTCAGAGGGCCTGAATCTCTTTAAATCTCTTATCAGTTTTACATTAATTAGCCCACACAATCCCGGTCCAGTGTGATACAAATTTGGAAGAGTAAGAACCTACCTACATGGCGTTGTTTTAATAAGTTTCGCTGTCTAGTACATTTTCTAGATAGTTTGTTAGAAAACTCTGTTATAAGTTTGTCTAGTGAGCTAAACATGATACGTTGTTGTTGGTCATCAATTATATCGAGAAGCTGAGATGGCTTTATATTTATCGCGGTTGTTATTAAATACTGGGAACAACACTAGGACAATCAATTTCCAGCTCAATCTATATCAATATTACAGCATCGTAAAATTACCTAACGAATCATTTATATAGGAACGAAGTTCTTTAACGCAGTTTGCAGTAAGAGTAAACTGGAAGAAATCGTCACGTCGCAAAAAAGCATTATGCCCCATCCATGCGACTTTCTATCATAGGTACATATAATAGAAAGAGACGGAGAGTAAGAGAGATAGTTTCCATGGTTTTCGAGGGTGCTCAAGCCAATAGTGAGGCCAAAATGAAAATCCAAGATGGCAGCTGCAAATTTTTTCACTTTTTCATCATGGGTTCATGGTTTTTTAAGGTTCTATAATAATTATTAAAAAACAGAGAAAAACTAGGACCAATCAATTAATTACCAGAGCATCAATTACCAGCTCGATCCATTCAGATAATGCTAGATTGTAAAAATTACCAATCTTTTCATTTATATTTCTATCATCTTGCGTAACTATGTGTATTGTCCACGGAAGACTGCGTAGGCCGGTTAAACTCTTGGACCTTGGCATAAGGCGAAAAATTACGTAAAACCAGGCGAAACCAACTACAGCGATCAGTTTCGTTTAAACCACCATTATAACAAAAAATAAATACTTCCATAAATATTAGCAAGCTGTGCAATAGGCAACAGGGCTCCATAATGTCCGATTAAACGACTGTCCGTATAAAATATAAGGGACACGGTGTCATAAATAAGGGTTGCGATCGGTGTACGAAAAGATTATTCGCCTTATCCTTAGAGACCACAGGCCTATCTGTTAGGGTCCCGAGCTGTAGCGGGATGAAGGACCGATTCTGACTGGAGCTTTGACAGAAATTAAGGCGTGTAAATGTGGGTAGTTGTGAAAAGTTTACAGCCATAGTCATAACACAGACTCATAATAAGTAATTTTTTTCAGCTTTGGTCTACAATATAGCATGATACAGTGAATAGCAAAATGAATATTTTCTGATACCAGAATTGGTTTTAAAGAAGTAAACAAGAAATAAAAGTTTGTTTGTGCAAAAAAAATTGAGGCCAAAAAATCAGATACCTCACCACAACATTAGTTTATACATCTATATATATAAAAATGAAACCCGTTTTCCGTTGTCACGACATAACATGAAAACGGCTGGACCGATTTCGATGAAATTTGGTATAGAGATAGTTTGAGTCCCGGGAAAGGACATAGGATAGTTTTTATCCCGATATTCCCACGGGATCGACATTTACGCGGGTGAAACCGCGGGGCGCAGCTAGTCCTATATAAAATACCGGTAAAATGAGGCTACTTTGCTCCGTGAAGTTAAATATGCTCCAAATCTCTAATTTCGATCAAATCTCTAAAACTCCAAGGAAATTGAAATATTTTTGAACGCATCCGATAAATAATAAAATATAAATAGAAAAGTTCCTTTAATGTGTTCAAACCATATCAATAAGACGAGAAATAAAAAATTGCTTCCTTATTATTATTTTTGGAGATTAGTAACAGCTGAGGCAGTTTAACTTTGCCACTGTCTCAAAAATGTGCCTGTTTTAGTACAAGTTAAATGTAGGAGCAATGTTTCCGAAAGGGTGGGTAACATTGCTCCATTATTAAAATTAAAAAAATGAATGAAAATCAAAGTAAACAACTATTTTTGTCATTGAAATATTAGAGCCAGAATGTTATATAAGTTGTGGAAATATTCTAAAAAGCCATAACAAAGAAGCATTTTACGTCAGTCACACTTTTCAAAATTTGGAGCAAAAACCGGAGCAAAGTAGCCTCATTTTACGGTACTTCGTAAGATAGTCTCATCCACGTTTCTTGGTGGGAGGCCTCTGATATAGATAAGGCTTTGGCCACACAAGATCGGATAACATCGGAGAGCGACGCCGAAGTAATAGTGGATTTATTTTCCTATCCCATTACTGTGTTAACAACGGACTAAAGGATCTTACGTTACATAAGGAAGAAGAAGAAAGCTGTAAGAAATTATATTAAACATTTTCGAGTCCTTCTTGTCGGCTCCTCGAAATATTTTTCACGTTCTAAAAGTGTACTCGCGAAACCCGAACGCGCTACTCGACCCAGCCACTCAAAACCATCTAGACCAAAAAAATATTACAACTATAAAACGTAGTTTCTCATATTCCAATTAACAAACGGTATGCTTATTAGCACTCGACCTCGTTACTTTATGTAAAACGTATGTGTGTGTGAAGGAATAAAGTTGAAATGTAAAATATTGAGGGAAGTTTGTTGGCGCCCTACGTGGGGCCCCGCTACCAATTGCAAATGTACCCTCGCATCAGTGCTTTTATAGCTTTGAGAATGCACAAAATTCAAAAGTTCAGTTTCAAAACAATCTTCGTTTAATTCACGAGTTTTCAGGCACATTTTATGGGTTAAACAAGTTATTCCTGGATGCAGTGTTGGAGTGTATGGTGACAATATATTATGGGAGTTATGTTGCAGTCAGTTCCAGTAATAAAGCTGAAAACAGTTTTATTTTATAGTTGTACGTAAAACGGCTTTGTCCCGGTTCTATTAACAGCTTTAGAACATAATTGTTGTGTCAACTAGTTCATTCATTGTTCGCGATAATATCTCTCTCATTTCACTACCTATTTCACGAAATCAACGCAATTATTTCCGGGTTCAAGTTTAATTATAATTTGTAATATTGTGAAAATGGTTACATAATTTTGTTTGTCATAATTAGGGCAGAACACTAATTACAGCGATCGTTTTGGGAGCATAGGTCACGTAATTGTTAGCTGGATGCATGTAGTCTACTTATGCCTGTTAAACTAGCAATTTGTGGTATACAAACCGGACACCAATTAAATCAATCTGCGAATAGTACCCAGATAATTTATTTGGGCTTCAAATAAACGTTCCTAGAATAAATAACGTTCCGTCCGTCAGTGGGCTTTATCTCATTAACCGTAATAGGTAGACAGTTTAAATTTTCACAGTGTGAAAATTTGCTGCTATAACAACACATAATAAATATAAAATAAATTTAAACATTAAAGACTTCGTCTAAGACAACCATGGCTTAAATGGTTCTAAATTGTCTGTACTATCTTCGCTTTAAAGCTTTGCACCCATCTTCCAATCAGCCTGTATATCAAAGAATCGAATATTGGTCATTTGATATGAAAGTTTCAATTATTACAAACATCTATACCTACCTACGAGAGGGGCTTGTGGACGGGCGACCATTTTTACATATCAAGATTCCTTGCCTAGGAAACCATATTAAGCTGTTGGTCCTGGCTGTCATTCGTGGATTTTTGGCAGCCGTTTCGGGCCATCAGAAGCCCGAAAGTCTGACAACCAGTCTTACCAAGGGGTATGCTGTTACCCAGTTACTGGTTTATCGAGGTCAGATAGGCAGCCGTTGCATACGTACGTGTATTCAGCTTCATCCGGTGACACTAGAAGCCGACCCCAACATAGTTGGTAAAAGGCTAGGCAGATGATGATGTAGGTAGGTAGATCCTCTTTGTTTCACACTGGACCGGGATTGTGTGGGCTAACTAATATAAAACTGATAAGAGATTCCGGCCCTCTGAATATACACAAAATGTAGGTAACATATACACCCCAATTAGGTAGAATATTGAGTTGAAAGCATAATACAATGACCAAAACTATTTTTTTAAACTATTATTATAAAGAAAATCGTGTTGATCTCAGCATATTACTTTATGCATTTAAAATTTTGGCTCAATCGGCGGTCAGTATGGCAAAATACATTTTTTTTTATAACTAACTACATATATCAAAAGTTATTGAAATCGATTCAATAGTCAATTATGAACTGCTTTTAGGACTTGCGTTTATTCTGTTACACCTTGTATAGCTCGTACCATACGGCATACTAATCTGCATCGGAAATCCAAATGGTTCTAGAATCGAGGTAAATCTTATTATCTCAATTCATTAGCAGCAGGTAAAGGGTATGTCTAACTCGATGCCCTAGATGCCAGTTCAAATATCTTCAATTACCTAAGCTAGACGTCCCGACTCTGTGGTCTGCGAGTCTACACCTCCGAGGCGGCGTTTGATTAATCTAGAGAGGATCCTGTTAGCTAATGCCTTCTTAGTACATATTTACATAGGAAGCTTTGGTGATCGACGCTGTAGTATATGTCTGGGCGTGTGTTAGTTTGATTTATGAATATCATAAAGTGAATTTATGGTTTGGTCTCTGCATAAATAAATTGTCAGTTAGAAGTTCAATTGTTAATGCTATCTGTAGCTAACTCTTCAGCTTTATTATTAGTAATATAATAGAAGACTAACTAACTATTAAAATGCTAAATCTTTGGTCTTATGAGTTAACTCTGTACCAAACTAAAAATCAGTGGCGGCATCTACATTGCCACAAGCAAACTATCGTCATACTGACGTCACGCAAAATCCTACATCGCGCAAGCATAGTTTACCGAGCAACTAGCATATATACAACGACCCGACATCAGTCGTTGAGCAGAAGCACAGAATACTTAAATTACTACGTACAGAAAGGACACTCCCTTCCCCGCACTAACATCAGTTACCGCACCTCACCCCGCACTTCGAGGTTACCGTCGCAGTTCTTTAACAAAGAGCGCTCGCAAACACAAGTACCTCACGCACACATTCATACGTATACAAACGTCATTTTTTAATGTAGTAGTTGTAGGTAATTATTTTGCGAGCGTTGTATGGAGTGTCCGGGGTGTGGCAGAAGCCCACCAGATACGACACCCGTCTGGTCGGAAGATCCTCCCTTGGAGAATGAGTGATCTTTACACCTTGTTCCTCATACCTCTATAAATCTATCCAT
Organism: Amphipoea oculea; assembly: GCA_945859645.1. NCBI lineage: Eukaryota > Metazoa > Arthropoda > Insecta > Lepidoptera > Noctuidae > Amphipoea > Amphipoea oculea. The sequence continues at coordinate 22,124,863 of OX243862.1, forward strand.
CTCTTAAAAAATATTATAACCCACAACAGAAGCGACCTTTACACAAATTATAACCGACACAATGCTATCTACAAAGTTAACTGGAGCAGGTAATAGTTACGGAACCTCCTGAAATCTCCTGAATTCCGGGATTAATCTACAAGTTCACTGTACCCTTAATAATACTGCTATTTGTAAGGTTTTACTATATGCCCTCTAGACTAGGCATTGGAGGAAACGGCTAACAAAAGGAAATGTTCGCGATTAATCTTTTGATGCTGGGAATATTATGTTGCTGTGAGGATTTTATGTGAATTTGAAGTATAGAAAGCCTCAAAAAGATCATATGTCGCAGCCAACTGGTTAAATTAGCCGTTTAGTTAACCGCCTGGCCTTTGGAAGTAGTGCTCGCCTCGCTTCGCTCTCTCGGCTCCGACTCTCGCGCGGTTGATCACAGTTCTAGCCTAACCAAACCCATTTGGTCGAAGTGCCCTGGCTTGGTCATTCTGTCTCATTCATCTTCAAACTTCTTTGAAGATCACTAAAACCTGTTCAGTCTTTTCTTGATTCTCTCCGAGTGCTTACTTATTCTTATTCTTGCTATCGCTTACCTGTCTACTGTTTCTTGTGCTACCCTAATATTGTCAGTGAAAACTTTTAATTGGCCTTCTTTCACTAAATGTCAACTATCTGTATCCTAGCTGTAAGTTTTCTTAAGAAATAAAATAAAATAAACGATTGACAGAAATATATAGAACGATGTTTTAAATTTGTTTAACATTAAATGCATTAAGTGATTTGTGGTTCAAGTTGCTCTTAGATCAAAAGCGTTAAAGTCGTCAGTTCAGAAGGTATTTGAAGTAAAAGTCTCATAAATACTTAACCAAAACTTAATTGGGCTAAAATGAAAGTGGCCCTTAATATTTTAAGCTCCCAAACTGTTTGGTAAATTAAGTACCCAGATACCTAATTCTAAATAGGTAGGCTACTACTGTTCTTGCTTTGAAGATATTTTATTTCATACTATACAGGACGATTTTCTTATCACCATCCAAATTTTTACAGGGTGTTCTGCCCATGAATATGAACAACTTTCACTATAGGACCAACTCTGAAATCACAAAAAAAAATCTGCTTTTTCATACATTTTGGTCAAGTAGGTATTAAACTTCTGTATTAAACAGCTGATTTTTTTTTCGTGATTTCAGAGTTGGTCCCATAGTGAAAGTTGTTCATATTCATAGGTAGAATATCCTGTTAAAATTTTGATGGTGATAAAAAAGTCTTCCTGTATATCATCACGCCTGTAATCACAGAAGGGTTAAGCAGAGGTGCAGTCACATTCAAAATTGGAATACCTAAAATCGAGAATTACTTTTTATTATCTTTTAAACTTGACTTGCAGATCAGATGATCTAAAAATTTGAATTTCGCGGGCCACCTTACGCATGCCCCTTATCTAGATAGTTAAAGGCCGCAGCACACTTGTAACACCCGATGCCATCCCACGCTTACTTATTGGCCAAATGACGAAAATCGCTCAACGAATTTGAAAAATGTGGGCAATGAGTAAGCTTTATTGATGTCGCGTAACGTGGTGTGTTAGAAGTCTGTTTCCGCCTTTAGGTGCATGCGCTAGGTAGACCGCGAAATTCAAATTTTCTTACGGTTTTTGCAATTTGCAGATCAGTGTCAGGTTGTATGTTGAACAAAATATAATTTGCGAGCGTAACAAGAATATGTATTTACAGAATTTTATTAATTAAAATCATCAATTCAACCCTCTAAGTTCATATAATCTTATTGATTGATATTTCATGAAATAGTCACGATTTCTAGCGCATCCCCCTTTATCTTTTGAACGCCATTGTCACATATATGTGACAAACGAAATCTTACCCTGAACGCCAACGTCACAAATATATATGACAAAATACACGTCGCACGGGTCGCTCCATATTATGAAATAAACAATTTAATCATTACTTTTGTGTGTTTTTATTTATATAATTTTAAAGTTTAAGCTTCCGTCTATATTGTATTGCATGAAACTAATATAAATAAACCACCAATATCGAGAAATTTGTTGTTGAAGTGTGTGTGTGTGTTGTTTTGTTAAAGTGGCCTGGCGTCAGGAGTACGGCGATACGTTTATAGTCTGGCGTTCAAAAGGTTAAAAGTAGAAGATACGAGTATAAGCGACATTAAGGTGAATGGGTAGTTGTAGCCCGCGAAATTCAATTTTTCTTACGTTTTTTGCAATTTTCAGGTCAGTGTCAGGTTGTATCTTGATCAAAATATGATTCGCGACAATAACAGGTACGTATTTACAGAATTATAATAATTAGAATCATTAATACATCTTTCTAAGTTAGATTTCTACCGTTAAGAACAAATCTCGTATGGAAAAGTGTTGATGGTAGAAATCTAACTTAAAGAGATATATTAATGATTCTAATGACTATAATTCTGTAAATACATGTCTATTATAGTCGCAAATCATATTTTGATCAAGATACAACCTGACACTGACCTGAAAATTGCAAAAAACGTAAGAAAAATTGAATTTCGCGGGCTACAACTACCCATTCGCCTTAAATACTAAAGCTAAAACCTATCCTTGTTACAGAATAAAGACAACAACAAAACCAAATCATTTTTTCAACTCATTACACTACACACCAATAAAACCATAACCGTACAACAAAACACCACATGAGTAGACAAAAACACTAAGCACCTAAAAAGTACAGTCGCCAACAAACGTGACACGTGACACTTGGTACAATCACGCACGCAAGTCGTCACGTCGTCCCCACACGTCAACCCTGTAATGCCGCGCTTAAATAACACCTGAAACGCGACACGTGCGCGGAAACGACCGACGTATATCTACAAGCTTTTAATTTAAATCCCCTAAGTGATGCAGAAATGGTTTTAGATTAAAATTATTTGAATTTAGTATCACTGTGTTGAGAGTGACGCTGAATAAATTGTTGTGATTGAAAATTTTCAAAGCGTTAAATGTCAAGTTTACTAGTTCAAAGGGGTAATTGCGTAACAAACTTACAGTGGCAGTGCCTTTCATTTTGGCAGTTCAACAACATTCATTGCTTTATTAACGCTGCAGAGCAGACGAATTGTTTAAACATATGAAGCAATGGGTTAGCAATTTTCTTCAAAATCTTTCGGTTTGTTATTGAGGTGCAGAAAATTTCGTAAAAGACCAATAGAGAGCGACTAGAGCGAGACGAAATATTGGTCTATGACAAGATGAAATTTAAAATAAATGAAGAATGCAGCTGTGCTATAATACTTACCTACATTTACTAAGAATGCCCCCTAAGAGCTTCATTAAGTAAGCGTGAAGTTATTCGCCTGTAGATAATTTTAGCTAGTTAATATGTAACTAGCGTAGAATGTTAAGCCCCTAATACACTACTATCAGGCATAGTTCATGTATTATGTTCAACGGATGACTCCCTGCGGCATAATAAACGCGATGTGCCTACATAAAAGCTAAAGGTCACTCCAATTCACACTACAATCTTATGTTACAAATAAAAATAAAACTTTCATCTGCAACAAGGACGGGAGCAAATAATCTCATCTTATCCCCCGCATAAATACTTGCGAATTGCCCATTGTCCTTACTACCGGACCATTCGGCCTTCGGCATAAAAATCCTGGCAATCAAAGTCTACCTCCACTTAGTACCCCAGTCACATCAATATTATATTGCATGAATTTCAGTCTTTATGTCCCACTCAGGCCAAATGTACCAAACGGGACATTGTTAGTAACGACTCCTTTGCTATTCGGTCCACGCAGCCCAGCAATGTGGACACAGCCTAAACTATTATATTATTCAAATATGCCAGTATCGCAGGCCCTTTTGAAGTTTTAAGACGAAGGAGGATTGTGTACAGTTTGGGACAGATTCGAGAAAGAATTTCTTTCGCTTGTTATTTTATCTGACGTATTTTGAATTTATTTTTTCAGACCGTACATTCGCTACGTTTGACTTCAATTTCTGTATAGAGGTTATACAATTCAGTTCAGTGGGTTTCTTGAAAAAACACATTCTTCATTTCAGCCGTTATTGTAGTTTTAACATTATGTCTATATTATTCTGGCGTCTATCAATCTGTTAACCTTTCGACAGCGGACTTCTAAGCCCGCCGGCGTAGATGCGATAGGCCGTCGTCAAGTCAGCCATTTTGTTATTCAAATCAAGTGCTCAAATGAAGACATCGCTTTTATGTTTTTGTTTTGGTCTAGAAAATAGCGTTTTAGTACCCAGTTTTATTTTGAGATTGAAAAATTATGCTAAAATAGAATAACAACACCTAAAATATTATGCGTTTTCGAAAAGCCAGATGATTGGCACTGAACATCTTTGCGATAAGTAATGAATGATTGAACAACTTCTTTAGGCTAAAATAATTGTTCACTGCCAAAAATGTGCTATTATAGACTTAATATAATGTTTTTAAATAAAAGGAGGTTGCAACCTTTACATAATAAATGCATACTTAGTTTATCTCCATCGGTCAGTCGGTAAACAAGCTTTTTTCTGATTGTTTCCGTCTGTGAATTGTGTCTAGCTACAAAACGTAGGTACTTTATTCGCTTTTCTAGGTACTTTTTTTTCTTCTTATTTCCTATTTGCTGAAAGGTTGTGAAGTGGCGTCCGCGCAACGGAAGACGTAGCGTTAGAAGGCCTCCTACAAGGTCGACCGATGACCAGCAGCCTAATTGCGGAACGCCAAATCGTCAAATGATTCTGATCAGTTGGCTTCATTTCTATCACAATTGGCTTCATTTTACGATTTTCGAATTGCGAAACTCTAGTTTCTGCGCAGGTCCTTAACGTTCATAATTGGTTTCATAATAAACTAGAGTTTCGCAATTCGAAAATCGTAAAATGAAGCCAATTGTGATAGAAATGAAGCCAACTGATCAGAATCATTTGACGATTTGGCGTTCCGCAATTAGGCTGCTGGATTGTTTCCGTCTGTGAATTGTGTCTAGCTACAAAACGTAGATACTTTATTCGCTTTTGTAGTTACTTTTTTTTTTCTTATTTCGTATTGGCCGAAAGGTTCTGGAGTGGCATCCGCACAACGGAAGACGTAGTATTGGAAAGCCTCCCGCAAGGTGGACCGATGATCTGAGCCCTGATTCACAACCATACGACAGGCTATCGTATCGAAAACCTGACATTTTGATAACCTGATTTGACTTCCCCTCAACAGCAAATAGCTGTTGGAAGAATAGCGGGGGTCTATTTGATTTAAACAGACAAAATTTCGGGTTTTGGATTTGTGAACAGCATTGAGAAGACTCCTACGATAACAATGATTAATGTTTAATACGATACGGAAGCATACCGAGTGTTTGTGAATAAGGGGGCTGGTGAAGGCCGCAGGAATCTGCAGGATGCGAGAAGCACAGAACCGGTTGAATAGTGGTACTTGGGGGAGGCCTATGTCCAGCAATGGACGGCTGAAATGATAATAATGATGACACAAACTTTAGACACAGGTTCCAGGATTTATTTTCTCTGATGTGGGATTCGGCCACTTCAGTGCGGAAAAATAAAATACCTTGGCGTATTTTCATTGCAGTGTTAATTACAACAAAGATGTTCCTAAGAACGAAATGTCATATCTAATTAATTTCGTAAACCAACAGAGCATTTTTTTTTTAGATGGTACTAATTAAAACAAATTGTTGTTTCTCTCAAGTATCTATAACAACACTTAAGTTTTTAAGGGGGTCACTGAGGTAGCCCGCGAAATTCAATAACCGTAACAAATATGACGTTACAGAATTTTAATCATTAGAATCAGCAATTCAACTCCTTAAGGTGAAATTGGCCTCAAATGTCATGATTTTATGAAATAGTCATTTAAGTATATGAACTGATATAAAGGGATATTTTTTATCACCATCCAAATTTTTACAGGGTCTGGGCCTGTGTGTGTCTGGGCCTGTGTTCTACCCATGAATATGAACAACTTTCACTATGGGACCAACTCTGAAATCACGAAAAAAAAAATCTGCTGTTTAATACAAAAGTTCAATACCTACTTGACCAAAATATATGAAACAGCTGATTTTTTTCGTGATTTCATTGTTGGTCCCATAGTGAAAGTTGTTCATATTCATGGGTAGAACAGCCTGTAAAAATTTGGATGGTGATAAAAAAATCTTCCTGTATATTCATGATTTTTATGATTATAATTCTATAAATAAATATTTGTTACGGTCGCGAATCATATTTAAATCAACATACAACCTGACACTGACCTGCCAATCGCAGAAAACGTAAGAAAATTTCTATTTCGCGGACTACCCTGCCGCTTACACCCAACTTTACCCTACCCACAAACTATTCTCAGTGGTCTAGGTCTAGGAACCGCTATCCCCACACTAGCCCCAGTTCCTCGCTGCCCAGCCATCCGTCAGTGAAGCTAGTATAAACAATTATCGTGTATATTAATTAACACGTCTCTGCACCGCCGCGTATTTGTTAGCGGAGCACAGGTGTGTATCATTTGTTCCCGTGATTACTGTGCTAGCCTCTTTGTACGGGACTGGTGATAAGCGACAGCGGGTAAAAATTACCGATTAAAGCTACGGTTTGGTAGCCGCCGCCGTTAACGGCCGTAGTGACAGCTGTCATGAAAATTATGACAGCGACAAAGATTTAAATCGTTAGATTCGCCTTACCACGTCAAAAAATAGAGCGCGCAAAATAAGTCTGCGCGCCCCCGAAATATGAAATAATCGTTTGCCGCTATCTGCACGTTTATTTCGGCCGCGCGCAGACTTATTTTGCGCGCACTCTATTTTTTGACGTGGTAAGGCGAGTCTAACGATTTAAATCTTTGGGTTGCGGGGTTTGGCCAAAGTTTGGCTTAATGTCAAATACTGATCTAAATGACAGATTTTGCATGTCAGCCGTTATAATATGACGGAACCGCTTTTCTAGGAAACCAAAGATTGAAAAAGCACCGTAGAAGGCTACAACTCAACCACAATACCTAGGGCTTTAATCTTCGTTTGCGATTTTTTCGCCTAAACGGCTTCTATTGCATAAATATGTAAACGTCCAAAAATAAAAATAAATACTATCTTGAAAGGCTTACTAAGAATTTTCCATTTTTTAAAGATAAGCGAGAAAACAATTTTAAGTCAATAACTTTTAAATTGTTTTCCCCCTAATGCTTATGTAAGCTTACAAGGCAGACGTGAGTGGAAACGCTGGGAGGGAAGCTCTAGGACATAATATAGTGACCTCATTGGATTGACCTTATGTTCTTCAGCAAGGTCAAGTGCGTAGTACTCGCAACCGGCGTGCGTATTATTGGTCATTTATGTGCGCCGATTGCGTTTTTCTTCGTTTACGTTCATATATCTCTGGATGTCTGGATCTTTCAACTTGGACCAAAAACGAGTTATCCCGGTAATTTACTTTCCGTCTTATGTAGAAGCTTTATTGTAAGTTATGGCTTACGTGCACATAACGAATCGTGAAATTAAAATCTTGATTTATTTAATGAGATCATAGGAGTTACATGGAATTGAACAAATGTGTATGTCCTTTAAGGAAAAGCTGTTATTACGTAAAGATGTACCTAATACATCAGAAGATGGTACTCTACGTTATGACATTTTAGAGTTCCGTAACCAAATGGCTTTTATGAGATTACTAGCTTCTGCCCGCGACTTTCTTGTTCTCCCGACCCACCCCGTCGCATCGCATCGCCTGGTGGCCGTGCTGTACTTCCTTTTCGCTCAGCGTTCTTTCTGACTTTTTTGTTTTCGCTCGGGTCTAGTGCGACTTAAGTAGCCTATAGCCTTCCTTAAGAATTGGGCTATGAAAACAAAAAGACAACCGACTGGTAGTTCCAGAGAATAGCGCGTTCAAACAAACAAACTCTTTAGCTTTATTATTAGTACTAGCTGCGCCCCGTGGTTTCACCCGCATAAGTGTCGATCCCGTGGGAATAAAAAGTAGCCTATAGCTATGTTAATCTAGGGTGTCAGCTACCTCCATACAAAATTTTATCAAAATTGGTCCAACCGTTTGAGCGTGAAGAAGTAAAAAACATATAATCACACAAACTTTCGCATTTATAATATTAGTGTGATAAGATCCATTTCATCATCTCTACTCACTCATCCCGTAATCTATTTTACACTGCCTAATTACTGAAGCAGCAATGAAATAGACACATCTGCGAAGAATATTAAACCCCGATTAACTTCAAATTACACCGCACGCAGCCTTCAAGGCTATACGGAACCCTTTAGCCGTAATAGCTCAACTTAGCTTTAAAACCCCATTGAGCGGACCCTTTTCACCCTCCCCCTCTTATACCGGACAGGAGGGGTAATGGTGTAACACACTATCAGTAGCAATGGTTTCATTTTGACAGTTCACCAACATTCATTGCGTTACGTTGTTGAGCATACATTTTTTTCGAACTTATGAAGCAATGGATTAGCAATATCCTTCAAAATGAATCAGATTGTAATTGATAGTGTTTTACGCAAGTAGGGTGCTGTTCCCTACTATTATTTTAATAAAATTCCCTCTATTGTCACCAAAACCGCTTACGCCATGAAAGGGCAGAGGAAGCGAGAAGACAATATAACCCTCTCCCTTTTACACGGGCAATTTATGCTTACAAAAGCTTTCCAAAAATGGAAAAGTAATGCAAAGAAAATATCCTTTTTTATGTTCAGGATCTTCGTCTGTTGAGGATTTTGAATCCTTTGGTTTGGATTGATTTATTTTCGATTCTTTTAAATTGTCGTACCGTCGAAATATACCCAGTACCTGAGGGGCAATTCTCGTAATTTTATGAACGTCTGATTTCAGTCTCAATCTGTCAAAAATACCTCTAAAATCCTTACATTTTTGACAAGTTTTTGAGATTGATTGTCGGCGAGATGAGATTGCGACTAGATTTTGAACGTTTTTAATTACGGTAAGTGCCCCTCTGGTTTATTGATGCGTCTCATTTCCTATTCTCAAAACAGGAAAAATTATTCTTTCCAGTGACAGTAGAGTAGTCATTAAAATAAATAAATTATAATCTGACTAACTTATATTGCCGTTTTTAGATCCAGTTTCATCCATACTATAATACGAGTATTATAAATTCGAAAGTAACTCTGTCTGTCTGTATGTTACCTTTTCACGCCTAAACCACTGAACGAATTTCGATAAAATTTGGCAGAGAGATAGATTGCATCCCGGGGAAGGACATAGGATAGTTTTTGTCCCAGAAATCATCCTTTAAGGGGGTGAAAAGGGGGTAGAAGTTTGTATGGGGAATCAATAACCGCTGAACCGATTGATGAAATTTGGAATGGAGATAGTTTGAGTTGTGGGGAAGGATATACAATAGTTTTTATCCCCGAAATTATCCCTTAAAGGTATAAAAAGGAGGGTGGAGATCTGTAAAGGGAATCAATAAAAAAGGACTATAATACTTTTATCGCGGGTGAAACCGCGGCGCACAGCTAGTTGAAAATATAATACACTCTGTAAGTGCTTGGGGTCACCGGTAATCATTTATTTACAAGTACCATTTAGGAACAAATTATAGAAAACACAAAATCGCATCTCAAATTCACTTTGATCCTTCCGTAATCCAACTTCGTCGTCATAAATAAAAAGGACCTAAAAATAAAATTCAATACCACCTACGATGAATAATAAAGGTTAGAAAATGTAACATGTGAGCAAAAGGGGAGGGAGGGGGGAACGGGGATATTCCTTGGAGGCCTGTCCTACCCCGACGATGGTTTTAGACGGCCCAGAGGCCTCTGACATTGGTAGGTAAAGGTATAATTTGTGTGAATATCGATGTTTAGGTAATATTGTATTTAGAGATGGATTGTGTTAGAGAAAATGATGTGTATGAAGGTTTCACACGTGTAAAGAATTTGAAGGCAAATGTTTTCTGTAGCTACGACAGCACTGCTTCAATATTCCGATGGTACCTATATCTACTTAATTAGTGGGTACCATTGTAATGTACCTAATGATACAAATACTTCGGCTAATGCTGAGAGTAATTAAAAAGGTAAGTACTGCTAGATTTGGGATCAAACTAAAAACCTTCATACATCAAAGCTCCTATGAGATTTGCAAGTTTGTACGTAAAGAGAAGATTTTTTTTTAAATTTAGTTGGTAAAGGTCTCCCCATCCTCTTCCATGGTCCAAATCCCTCATAGCTATGGAAAAAACATCTTATGAATAAAATAAAACGTTCCTTCTTGATGCTACATAAATGATTTCTTATTTTAACTGCAGGGTTCCCCGCACAAAATCCGGAATCGTTAACCATTTTTCAGGCAGTCCCGATCCATATCAGAACGTCGGCTAGTCAATAAATCGCCACAAAAGTCCCAAGGGGACTTGAAGGGAGATCGAGATAATCACCATGCTGCCCAGATGGAGGGCTTTCCAATAGAGGAAATGTTACAAACTTGAGATTGCCTACGTGATATTTTGGTCCTTTGTGGAAGAGTTATAAGGTTCATAAACATCAAACCTGTTTACGCTAAAGGGTTAGGCAGAGGTGTACCCATAGTACAGTCACGTTCAGTCAGCCTCAAAAAGTATACATTCATCTGTAGCTACAGAAGTACCCAATGTGTAGTATGTTTTATAGCTACGGATAGACGATTGTAGATGATCTAATGCAGGCGTTTTGGGGGGCTTTCTTATGTAATTTTGTTAAAAAAATAGGCCTACGTATGTACAGACGCCAGCACATTAAGCTACTACAATCTGTCAAATTTCTTTAATAGGTTTTCAACTTTATCACCAAAACATAAGGTTTAAAGTTTATTGGGAAAATTTGACAGTTTCGTAGATTAGTAGTCGGTAGCTTGATGTGCTGGCGTCTGTACATATCTCAATAAAAACCTTAAAACTAAAACTCTAACTTTTCTATATCATGGACTACTCAAAAGAATTAAAATCCATTGCTTTATTCCCGTGCAAGACGTATATCAAAAATGTTACTAACGCAGCAATGGACTTTGACGTTTATCCAGCATCAGGGTGACACCGCTTCGGTGACTTCGAAAACAGTCCTAGTTTCTATCTCCCCGCTATTGAACAGCGTGGCTATCCTATTCAGAACTGTGTCCGGGTTTGTCCGACAATCCGCTTTGGCGGCGGCTCTCAAAGGATTAGTATTCTTACTTTATCCGCTTATTTTTAAACTTTTTCGCCTTTTTAACGGTTTCGCGAACAGAAGTCGGAAGTCACACTTTGAAAGTGTTGAAAAATTTGAATTTTTCTAATTTTGAATTCTGGGCGTTTTCAGTTGACCGAATCTGCGATTGGTGAAGCGTTTTGATTTCTCTTTTTCCATATTTTAGCAAAACCTGTTATTTGACGCCATTTTAATTAAACTGCAAACCATTATATCTCATACTGTAATTATTTTAATAAAATCTGTTGGTTTTTTTCCTTTTATAATGACATGTTTCATTAAAACAAAAACAAAAGATTAAAGCTCGTATTTAATTATGACAACAATGCTAATTATGTGCGATTACGTTGAGGTTGATTGCATGTATTTTTGTTTTCCATTTAATCAAAAATATCTTCTTTTCCATTTCACTTGGTTACCAAAAAATTATGACACATCGTTTAATGGGATTTATTTATCATCATCATCATTTCAGCCAAAAAACGTCCACTACTGGACATAGGCCTCCCCTAATCATCGCCACTCCGACCGGTTCTGTGCATCTTGCATCCAGCGCATCCGCTAAAAGACCTGCAGCCTGGTGAAGACTGCAGGCATCCCTGCAGTCTTCACCAGGTCATGGGTCCTCCTGTGTGTGTATGTGTGTGTGTGTGTGGGGGGCGGTCTTCGCGGTCACCACTCTAGAACCTCTCAGCCTCATCAGCCATCTGTCCTGCGAACAATCTGCCCTGCCCCCTGCCACATAATTTTGGCAATTCTTCGGGCTATGCCGGGGATTTATTAATAACAGAATAAATAACGGTATTGTCAACCTGTAGATACACTTAATTAAAATGTCGCTACTTACCTACATATTAATTAAATGTTTTTAATTGCCCCACTCACAGAGCTATAATTATCTGAAACCGTCGAGTAATCTAGCCAGCTTTGTATATTCTGACGTTATTTTAACATCTAGATATATGTGGGGGGAAATTCAATTACCCCGTCCATTATAGAGTTAATTAAACACATGTAAATGTAGTAGGTAGGTGGGTATAATAAATTTGATATATTGTCATTTAATAAATTATTTTACCCCGCCTTGATTTGCATATAGCAATATCGCCATACATTTTACGGGGTCTGTAATTTATGTATGTGTCTGCAGTAATTACGTTTATATCGCAGTGTTATCTATTGAAGTAAGTAATCGTTTGTATATACACTTTAGTTGTATCTACCTAAAACAGAATGACGTAGTAGATAATATCTAAATTATAACTTATGCTGTAAGCCTACATTTTACGTGGAACCTTTCCAAAACTACACGAAGACAAATGACGTTACACTTGTTTCAATCCTTTAAAGTTCAATCTAATCTAACTACTTGAAATAGCCTCATATACTTATTAATACGTCGTTGATCGATCCATATGATAACAGGAATTAAAATAAAAGTAATCAAAATCGTCGCAATATCGAGACTAGCAAGGCAGAACGCGCATTATAATGCTGCCATAAACGCGTTACAGTCACGAGACATAACTCAGGACAGATTAACGCTTTAGCTACGTCACTACCTACCCCCATTTATACTGCCTCCATTTTAATACTTCTAAGGAGACCATTACCAAAAAACACAGCAATTTATCAACAAAGACATCTACAGAATGTCGCCGAATTCCCTTAAATCCAAGCCCCATTATTATTCCGCTTTGCCCACCACAAGGGTAATTTGCGTAATCTCCGGGTGATTTTTTAAACTTTTGGAAAAAGTGTTTCCTTTGAATTTTTGACACCGCATATTTTTATGAAGCCATGGATAACGCTAAACATAGGGTGGGACAAATCAAAGAGCTTATCGGTTCTGTCTATCCACAAAGTAAAACAAATACGAAAGGTGCAACGGGATTGCCTGCCAAAATTCGGAATACTTTATCAACGGAGTTATATTACCAAATGCTCATAGCTTATTAAATCTATTGAAAGTCTTTACTAACTTTTCTTTTAAGAAAGAAAAATTGGTTTATTGTTACAGACACACGTGTATATGGCACGTGATTACATGATTTATTTATCTTTAACGTAATCTTTGCGTATACACTTTACCTTAAAAAACCTACATAAGTATCAAAAATTATTTTGCATTTTCACAGCAGTAGCGCCGATCACTAATCCCGCCATTAGCACCGTCGCTGACGACCGTAAATTAAGGAGCTTGTACCATAACAAGCACAGAGTTTGTCACCCTGTCCAAGGTGTGCCAAGCTTTGCACCAATTTGTAAATACCTCCCTAATAGGGACAAACATGTCGGGTAGTGTGTGAAATTACCAGTATATCCGGTGTTTGACCACAGGTGTCTGTCTGCTTGTTTGCTTGTTTTGCTCATGAGTTCAGAAGTTTGAGAGTTGCGGTATAGGGGTTGGCAGTTTACAACAAGTGTGGCAGGAGCTTCATTTTACGCCTGTGTTGTAAAGGAAAAATAAACTGATTAGGTTAGAGAATAAAACAGCAGTAGCAATTTATACATATTTCACTTTTAGTCAAAGTTATCAAAGTTTTCAATGAACAGACTTATTCAAAGATTACAGAATCATTCATCGCAATTTCTCCGTTAATCCACTATTGTCGTCTTTGTATTAAGCATTTCGTCGGAATTCTAATTCGTAAAAGCGAAGGGTGTTCTTGTTTGAAAATTCGCATGAAATGCGGCGAAAAGTCACTTAAACATGATGCTAATTGTACCCTTTGCCGTATCTCTGGCAGTTTCGCAAAATAACGAATGGCAATTTCTCTTTGCTTCTCTGCATGCGTGGCTTTGCTTCCTTTCTTTTTTGATTTATACGAGGAATTGTTAACAATGAGTGCACTTTATTTGGAGAGGACTTCATTTAGCTGTTACGCTAAGAGTTCTTTCTTAAGGAGAAAAGCTTTGTGATTCATTAAAAATATTTTAATTTAATGTACAGTTACCAAAAGATATAAGTAACCAGAGTTGTCGGATATTGTTGAAGTTTAGTAAACATCTATCGGTACTTCAGCTATATCCAACGATCCTGTTTACTTGTCTCCTTTGGTGACCGTACGTTGTATGACTAACTTACTCCCGCACCAAAGGCTGGTCTCCGCTAAGATTGGTCGCCATAGCCGAAATTCGGTCTGGAGGACTTTATTTATTTAATTATGACTAACTAGGAAACAAGTCATCCTTTTTTTCCTTTATCAGTAAGCGCATACATACCTACCATAATCTTGTAACGCAATCAAAATCTCAATCATACTCTGCTAGAATGCCTAATAACATTTTAGATGATATTGCCATAAACATGCTCATGAAGGACTACCCATAATAGCCGTTTAATGTTATAAATGTGTACTAATAAGGGGATTCCACTGGCCCTCCCCTGGTATAATAACTTAGTCGCTGCTTACGACCCCCATGGGGCGCCATAAGCTATGTCTTCTGTTTATAAAAGGGAATTAAGTTGGACCCCAGATGGTATAACAGAAGAAATTACTCCAATCAAATGTTTTTGAGCACGCTTAGACCAGGATTAATGATTGTTTGTGATCAACAACTTGTTTCGTTTTGCCAACGGCGGCGGAACCGCCATTTGTTGGAAGAATTTTGTTAAAGAAAGTGGAATTTAAGATAATGAAATATTGACCAACCCTCCCACCGCATAAATTTCTTATGTTCCACCGCAAATCTCTTTAGAGACATAAGCCAAACCGTCCGAAGATGTCAAAAAATATTCCCAATGCACTACAACGAACAAATACATTTGACCCAGTGACACGATTCCTATTGGCAAGGCAAGGAATCCCTTTATTGCTTATACGGAGCATATCCAACGCGAGAGTACGTGAACTCTTCTAAATAAAATTCCAAGGAATTTCGCACGCTCCATTGTCATTTATTAAAAAAAATCAATTTGTGGAATTACTAATACATTTCCGAGTGGTTTTAGACGGAAGGTAGGATGATACGGTGGGATTGGAGCTTTTAAAAACGTAGGAAATGCTAGCGGGAAAAGCATCTTCCAAAAAGGGTATGAAATCATCGTGTTATTGGTTGTTTGCCTCTTACATTCCCACAAAGCAGAACACCATTGCACAACAATTTGAACAAAAAACGAAAAGATATCGAGTTTTGTTCTTATCTGGAAAATATATTTGAAACAACAAAGTTCCACATCACCTGAAAGCTTGGGCCGTTAAAAAAATCATCTTCATAAAAGTCCGAAAGTAAATTCCAACGGGAATTGTATTCCGAAGTTTTTGGCGTCTCTTTTATTGTTTGTAAAGTTGGAAGTCGGAATGGAAAGGCGAGGAAGCATAGTCGATTCAAAGTAGTTGTTATGGCGCCCAACGTGGGGCCGGTTTCTTTAAAAATCTTTTCCCTATTTCTTAGTTGTTCGCCCTTCCGTTAAAACGCCTGTCAACGTTTCATGTGAGTTGAACGCAAATTTGTGTCTACATATTAAATAAAACTCTTTTAATCTGCCCTACTTTCACTCTACAGCAAATTGTTCACCCAAAAACAGTTCCTTACCTTGAACAAAAATCCGCTGATTCCTCAAACAATACCTTATTTGCATTCGCACGAACCTCTCCGTTTCGCATTCAATTACCTGCATCTGAAGAATGATTGTCATTGCGAAGACAAGATTCCTCTCGTTTCGCTATGGCGTCCTTTTCTGGTTCGTTTAACGCGATGGGCCCAAGATTATTCTCATTAGGCGTAATTTGTTTCTCTTGGTAAGCTTCTCGCTTGACAGTTATGACGAGCATCTATTTCAGTAATGGCACTAAAATTGGACGACGGAGTTGGAATTAGGAATGTCATGTGAAATGTCGAGGCGTGGCGATGTAGGTTCATGGGAAATAATTACTAAAGAGCCTTAATAAATGGTCTTATCATTTCACTTATTGTTTAGTTGGTTAACAATACTAATTTAAGTACCCTTTTATGATCATGATCATCAGCTGTTTGTGATCAATCATTTTAAATGATTCAGATATAACTTTTTCATTCTCTTTTTTGCATATATTTCATTGTTAATTACCAACTAATCAAAATCTTCAATTGTGAAAGCAACATCCTCGAAATCCTTAAGTTTATTTATTACGTTTTCTGTTTCAATTAAACTAATTTTGTAATTCTGATTTGTTTCAGGTAACTCAACGTTGTACTTCGATCAAACGGCCCCTTTATCAAAGGAATGCAGTAATTAAAATCTTCAAATATCAAGACCATCGCAGAATTTTATTTAAGAAGTATTTTGCCAGGAGCTTTCATTTGAATAACTTAAATTAGGTGTTACGTCTATTTTTAAGAATGAATTGGAACTGGTTTTTCCTTAAGGAAAATCTTGGCAAAACGTGTACAAAATCAGGTTGTCTCGAAGGTGCCCAGTTTAATAAAAGCCTACGAAGCTTATTTTGCAGTTGTACCTTTTATTGTTCCCTTGGACATCGTTATCGATGAAAGTTTACCCCTAACCGTAAAGGCCTTTCAAATTATTAATAGCCTTTGTTGTTTGTTGCCTTTGCTGTATATAGATAGGTAGAAGAAAATAGGACGTAACGTTTTTTTCGAATTAATTTTATTTCCCTTATCAAAAGAGCCGACTCCACATCAATGCTATAAATTCCTTTTAACCACCACTGTAATTTCTTCAAAGTACCTTCAAATATGTCATTAAAAAAATCAAATACACCGACTGCACATAAAGAGGGCTCCTAAATCCGGAATCTTCCTTACCGACTGCCTTCCTCCCAATCTTACAATTACGTGATAAAATTGAAGGCTTTTTACTCAGTCAAATTCGTTTCACTCAAGCTTTAAAATCTCTTGGGAGATGGTCGAGGCACGAAGCTGCCTTTAATAGGTATTAGGATATATCTTAGGGAATCAGTCCGCGCCCTATTGAAACTAATTCAATGTGCTTTGGATTTGTAATTTGAAATCCTTTTTAATATAAGAAATCCTCGATGTCTAAAGATTGTACGTGTTATTTTATGTTTTGGATTCTTTCAGGAAGATGTATGGTATAGGGCAAATGTTGGTACACACAAGCATTTCTCATGAATTGACTAGGGATTACAAAATTCAAATCACAAATGCGGCGGTTAAGGAAAACCAACCCTTGAAAAGTACTGCGCCTATCGCATCGTCAATATAAACAAAATCTATGTATATTCAAGATATCGCGAGGAGATGCCGTGACTTTACTGCTTATTGAATTTAAACTGTTTTGATTTCCAGATCGAGCAACTTGCATTATGACTCGCGAAATAAATCTCATTATGACTTTCATCATACGAGTTTTGATAATACACATACATTTGGTTGAATCCAAGAGTGATGTCTACTCTCCTTTAATAATAAATTACACATCACTTTAAGGTGTGGTTTAAATCCAACTTAAAGATCAAATCCCTATTGTTTATCAAACAGAGAAACAGCGTATAAATAATGCAAATTCAATCTAGCTCCTATATATCTCTGACAATGCATGTGACGTATTACCGACAAGTCATAGTGTTGCTATAATTTATGCAATGTGTCAAAATAGATGCCATTACAGGCTAATGCCATCGCCGCAATACATAAGTTCTGGTTGATAGATAGCGTGGTTTAGCCCCAAATCTATAAGATTAATGTGCAGTAATTATGAGTAATAGTTTCATGGATTATGCTTCTCGATATCGTCAATCGTTTAGCTGATGTGTTTTGTCGCATTGGTGTGATAATTATGCTTGTTGATAAAATATTTGTGCTTATTGTTTTGATAGTTGACCAAAAATACTTTCATTTCTCAAGGTCGTTTTGTTAACTTGTTCAAATAACTTTTAATTCTCTTTGTGCCTCATAAGAGCTCAACACTAATGAGACAATTACATTTTCTATTATTACCGACCTTAATAAGGCTACGGGGATATTAGGGATTATAACTCTAATCGAATAATTTATAATGATGTAAATCAAATAAATTAAAAAAAAAATCAGCATGTTCAATTGACCTCTTAAAAAACATGTCTTCTAAAATAATTTTAATAAAGAAACACTTTTCCTTGAAGTTAACCAAAATACGAAATACTGAAAAAACAACCCAAAAAAGAAGCCACGCAATTGTTTCAAAGTTACGTTGTTCCCAGCCATACAGTGGAAGCGTACCGTTTCTGATTTACGACTAAAAGATTGCATCATAAATCATAGTATACACCCGCCATGACGGCTACCGTCGGAAAAATTATAGAAGGAGAAAAAATTAAACGCTTTCAAAACAGACATTTAAGAAAGAACACGTTATTAATTAATCCTTACAATGAAAATATATTTAAAGGAAAAGTTTCCTTCAAAAGGGCGTGTCTAATTCATTTCCTATTCTGTTTTGGAAAGTTAGATTTGGTATATAATATCGCTAATTACGTCGGTGAAGGACTTGCTGAAATTAAAAACTTAAAGACTTTTCACAGAGAACAAGTTCAAAAGAAAAAATTAAGTGTCTTGGTTTTTTAAAGCCTCGCCAGTGCGTTACAGGCGTTCTTGGGTGATTAGTTGGTGAACTACTTACTGTAGTTTTCCATTATAGAAATCTCTACGACTAGCTTTTTTTCATTTATCATATAAGTCCTGACAAATTGAAGTGCTCCTGCAAAGTGTGGGAAATATATACTTATTCATCAATTACTTACTCAACCTGTACAGTTATACTAAAACTTGTATTATCTGCACAGTATTTTAGCGAATATTTTCAAATGTTTTTTCTCTACTAGGCTAGTTTGGCTCTTTCATATTTTAGCCGCATCTGGACTCTTTCCAATTTCTGTGTATGAAAGTGCCCAATTTATAATAGCAGGCGATTGCACAAATACCTACTTTTCCGCCTTTCCAAATATTCCAGAACAATCCAGAATGTACCTACGGGAATTTCAATAAGAAATTCATAAACATTAGAACCAAATAGTAATAAAACCTACAAACATGTATCTAAATCTCTCAAGGGATTAAACGGAAAATGAATAAGATAAATCTAGTTCATAATAGAAAAGCGTTAATTCAACACCTTAAGTACTGCAATAATCTACATCAAAGTTATTTCAAACAAACATTACAGAAAGATTACAGAACAAAAAATTCTTCAATTTTAATTTTCTCCTCGAAAGGTGGAATAAATTATTTTTCCGGTCGCTCGACATCCTCCAGAGACGGGTTTCCAAATAGAATTTTATCCTTTAACGACGCTGTTAATAATATTTTATTGCGTTGCCGTATCTTTTAATGTTATTTCATAATGTACTCGCCCTTGGTAGTCAAACTTAATTAGCTTTTGAAGCCAAATTTTTCGAACCAATCGATGTCCCGACAATTCAATTGTCAGAGTAAAAAGGCATAATTTTGTAAACGCGTCGCAACGCCGCCGCGTCTTGACCTAATTTGGGTCGTGTTAGCCAGAGGCCGACCAGCCATTTCCCGGGCTATTTGGCCCAAATGCTACCCCGAGCCTAGCTATATTCCGCAACGGCTTACGACATCTAATTCCGCTGACAAAATGGGGAATTTTATTTTACTAAATCTGTATTAACAATTCAGCATCCATCTTTAGAAATTCTGTGAAATATTGATAACTACACTACTACATTTTGATATGTTTTAAAAAAAGAGTTTCGTGACCTATAACCGTATTGCCAAAGGGCACGTGAAATCAAGCACATATCATGCGTCGACGAGTGTGGAGTCGAGTGGTTTAATGAACCGTGATCCCTTGTTAGTGACCTCTCAAATAGTTCTGCATGTTTACGCAGGTCGTGAATATAACTCACTTAGTTCCCAATTCAAACAATTGTGAAGGGGACAGTTTATAACGACTTTTTAAACTTTTAACTTTTGCCATTTCACCGCAGGAGAGATTGAAATGACTAATGATAACTTTTATCTAATGTCGGGGATACAAATAAAGTGCCCCACGCTGGGCGCCAGTCCGACCGGAACAGCTCAGAGCTTCGACGCGTTTATTGTTATTGTGACTCTTCTGTTAGTCTTTTCTTGCTCGGACGTCCCGACAGCGAGCTGAATAGAATTGTTTTCATGTACTTTTCTGCCGTCTTTCAAAGAATCAGCGAACCTTGAAGGAATTTTGCAGAATACAATATTAAGAGAACACGAAAACGGTTTTAAGTCAAACATTAAAAAGTTCCAAACAATATTCTAAAATCCACAATTCAGTGTACCTTTTTATAAATTTGTTCCCAGTCTGTTAGTTCTGATTTGTGTCAACTCAGAGGGGCAATTCTCGTAATTTTAAGAACGGTCACGGTCTGATCTCAGTCGCAATCTGTCAAAAATACCTCTAATTTCCCTACATTTTTGACAAGTTTTTGGAATTTGTTTGTCGCCGAGATGAGAATGCGACTAGATTTTGAACGTTTTAAATTACGAGAGTTGGATTTCAGAGCTAACAAACTGGGAACAAGGTTAACAATATAATCTAAAGTTATTAATTGAAAATTCCTGGACACTGAATTAATAGCCAATATTCATTCGTAAATCACTTCGGAAATTAATTTAATACCTTGGAACGGCTGTCGGAACCACGTGCCCTTTGTTTCATAAATGGTATCGGTGTACTATTAAATTGAGCGTCGTAAATTATAAATAAATCATTTTGCGTTCCAACGTTTGTGACACGTGAAACGTGTTGAAAACGGGTCGGAAGAGGGTAGTTGTTAAATACCTTATTGTAAATGTAACTTAGCGATGTCTTGATTTCTAAGGTCAGTGTTATAGAGTTATTCATTAGGAATCTATACTTATAATAAATCTGTAGAGAGGTCAATTCTGTACATGAAATATATTTTCAAAATAACTATCAGGGGGTGATTAGTGATCGATACTGATGCCAAAAATGCAATCAGTAAAATTTTTGTCTGTCTGTCTGTCTGTCTGTCTGTCGGTCTGTATGTTCCTTATAGAAACAAAAACTACTCGACGGATTTTAACGAAACTTGGTACAATTATTCTTCATACTCCTGGGCAGGTTATAGTATACTTTTCATCACGCTACAATCAATAGGAGCAGAGTAGTGAAGGGAAATGTTGGGAAAACGGGAGAAGTTACTCCATTTTTTAAGCTTCCGTCGCGTGTGCAGCCTTAATGGTTAAAGTTACATAGAAATCATGTATGACGGAAATATTCTACATAAAATTGTCTAAAAAATATCCCGCAACATCATATGTCTATCTTTTATGGTTGACTCACAATAACACGTGTAACTCCTGATAGCTTAGCAGTTCGGAGCATTCTGATTATATTTGTTTACTCTTGCGTTTATAATACTCTCACTCATCCCTAATTTAAAAAATTTAACATTATTACCTATTCAATAAAAAAAGAATCATAGAAATCGGTATAGAAACACCAAACTTATACATGAAATAAGCCATCGCGCATCGCCATGGTGAATACTGAATCATGCTTTATTATTTTTGTGTAACGGTTGCCGCGCTCGACACAGGTCGCGGCGGGTATAAAAAGGCGGGAGGTCCGAGAGCGAGCCTATGGAGCGAGCTTCATTCAATATTTGGCTGTTGATGCCATAGATCAACATACTGCGTTCAGAGCGTTCGACCTTATTGACAGACAATAATTTATTGATATTGAGAAACCGTGCTTATCAGCGCGACTTTTAGTCTTTAAATAGTTTATTTGAATTTCTTTTGTTGTTATTTTGTAAAATAGGTACCTATGAGTTGTTTTGGTAGTGTTTAAATATTCGTTCAAATTAAAAATTATTAAGCGTAGGTACTTTTATTAATTAAAGTAGTTATAAGTATTTATTTTTAAGTGAAGTAGGTATAGGTAGATAGTATTGCACAGGCGTTTCAGCTTTATTTTCATTTCTTTTTTGTTGTGTAGACAAGGAATAATGAAGGATTTTTTGAAATTCAACCCCTAAGGGAGTTAAATAGGGGATGAAAGTTTGTATGAAAGTCCGTCAGTTTTAAAGTAAGGATCATCAAATTTTGTGTTTAGGCTGACGACTAAAAATTAATGTATACGTGTCTCAGCGTTTTTGATAATTCTACCGCCAAAGGGTTAAAAGGGGGGATGAAGTTGTTTATGAAAGTCCGTCAGTTTAAAAGTTAGGATCTTTAAATTTTGTATTTAGGCTAACGATTAAAAATTAATTTATACGTGTCTCAGCGTTTTTGATAACTTCTCCCCCAAAAGGGGGATCAACGACCTGACTGAAATATCAACGCACAGTCTAAATCGCTGGTCCTTCCTAGGGACATGAATTTTGGAGGGTGTGTTCTTTGTGAAGAGTAGGTACCTATCGAATAAGAAGGGGTTTTTGGAAATTAAACCTTTAAGGGGGTAAAAAGGGGGGATTTTGTTGGTATGAAAAATCTTATTTCTTGAGTTAATAACCTTGAAACTTGGCACGAATACTTATCTAAGTAAATTATGAAGTTTGGAATTTTTCGTTTTTCTAAAATACCCCCTAAAGAGGTATTGGGGGGTGTCAAAATTTGTATGGAAGAATTTTAACGCCCTGTCCGATTAACTTGAAACTCAGTATTTATATTAGAAGGACTAAAAATAATTAATAACATGTATGAGGGTTTTTCGAAAATCTACCCCGAACTGTGTGAAAAGAGGTAGTTAATTTTAAAGGGGAGGATTTTACCGCGTGGCTTGATTAGCTCGAAAATTGTTATAAATAAACTGAGTCAAGTTATAAAATTCCACCCCTGTGGGGGTGAAAAGCGGGGATACAGTTTATTTGAAAAATCTGATTCCTTTGTTCTATAAACTTAAAAATTGGCCCGAATACTTATTTATCTAAATTAATTATAAAGATCATACCAACATACATTTTCGAAACTTTTAGAGGAAAGTACGAATTTCACGCGGACGAAGTCGCGGGCAGAAGCTAGTACTTATAATAAATCTGTAGAGAGGTCAATTCTGTACATGAAATATATTTTCAAAATAACTATCAGGGGGTGATTAGTGATCGATACTGATGCCAAAAATGCAATCAGTAAAATTTTTGTCTGTCTGTCTGTCTGTCTGTCTGTCTGTCTGTCTGTCGGTCTGTATGTTCCTTATAGAAACAAAAACTACTGGACGGATTTTAACGAAACTTGGTACAATTATTCTTCATACTCCTGGGCAGGTTATAGTATACTTTTCATCACGCTACAATCAATAGGAGCAGAGTAGTGAAGGGAAATGTTGGTAAAACGGGAGAAGTTACTCCATTTTTTAAGCTTCCGTCGCGTGTGCAGCCTTAATGGTTAAAGTTACATAGAAATCATGTATGACGGAAATATTCTAGATAAAATTGTCTAAAAAATATCCCGCAACAGCATATGTCTATCTTTTATGGTTGACTCACAATAACACGTGTAACTCCTGATAGCTTAGCAGTTCGGAGCATTCTGATTATATTTGTTTACTCTTACGTTTATAATACTCTCACTCATCCCTAATTTAAAAAAGTTAACATTATTACCTATTCAATAAAAAAAGAATCATAGAAATCGGTATAGAAACACCAAACTTATACATGAAATAAGCCATCGCGCCGTCACACGTCTGAATCATGCTATAAGGATTATATTTGTGTAACGGTTGCCGCGCTCGACACTGGTCGCGGTAGTGTATAAAAAGGCGGGAGGTCCGAGAGCGTCAGAGCGAGCTTCATTCAATATTTGGCTGTTGATGCGTTCAGAGCGTTCGACCTTATTGACAGACAATAATTGATATTGAGAAACCGTGCTTATCAGCGCGACTTTTAGTCTTTAAATTGTTTATTTGAATTTCTTTTGTTGTTATTTTGTAAAATAGGTATGAGTTGTTTTGGTAGTGTTTAAATATTCGTTCAAATTAAAAATTATTAAGCGTAGGTACTTTTATTAATTAAAGTAGGTAGTTATAGGTATTTATTTTGAAATTTTACACAATGGTTCCCTTTATAATGTAGACAAGGAATTAGGAAGGATTTTTTAAATTCAACCCCTAAGGGAGTTAAATAGGGGATGAAAGTTTTTATGAAAGTCCGTCAGTTTTAAAGTTAGGATCTTCAAATTTTGTGTTTAGGCTGACGACTAAAAATTAATTTATACGTGTCTCAGCGTTTTTGATAATTCCAACCCCAAAGGGTTAAAAAGGGGGATAAAGTTGTGTATGAAAGTCCGTCAGTTTAAAAGTTAGGGTCTTCAAATTTTGTATTTAGGCTAACGATTGAAAATTAATTTATACGTGTCTCAGCGTTTTTGATAATTTCTCCCCCAAAGGAGGATGAACGAACTGACTGAAATATCAACGCACAGTCTAAACTGCTGGTCCTAGGGACATGAGTTTTGGAGGTTGTGTTCTTCGTGCAGAGTAGGTATCGAATAAGAAGGGGTTTTTGGAAATTCAACCTTTAAGAGGGTGAAAAGGGGGGATTTTGTTTGTATGAAAAATCTTATTTATTGAGTTAATAACCTTGAAACTTGGCACGAATACTTATCTAAATAAATTATGAAATTTGGAATTTTTCGTTTTTCTAAAATACCCCCTAAAGAGGTAATGGGGGGGTGTTAAAATAAGTATGGAAGAATTTTAACGCCCTGTCCGATTAACTTGGAACTCAATATTTATACTAAGGACTAAAAATAATTAATAACGTGTATCAGGGTTTTTCGAAAATCTACCCCTAACTGTATGAAAAGAGGTACTTAGTTAATTTTAAAGGGGAGGATTTTACTGCGTGGCTTGATTAGCTCGAAAATTGGTATAAATAAACTTTGAGTCAAGTTATGAACACATATTAAACGATTTTTCAAAATTCTACCCCTGTGGGGGTGAAAAGCGGGGATAGTTTCTTTGAAAAATCTGATTCCTTTGTTCTATAAACTTAAAAATTGGCCCGAATACTTATTTATTTAAATTAATTATAAAGATCATACCAACATTCATTTTCGAAACTTTTAGAGGAAAGTACGAATTTCACGCGGACGAAGTCGCGGGCAGAAGCTAGTTTCTTAATAATAGCCCGGAGTTTGGAAGTAGGCGGTGTGATACCCCTGTGCCTCGAAAGGCACGTTAGCCGTTGGTCCTACGCCTGATCTCTCTTTTGGCAGATTCTGTGCCGTCCCTTCGGACTAAGAGAGGGAGGGAAGAAATAGTGCACCTGTGTCAGCGCACACACCTCGTAAATATCTCCCTCAGGTGCTATACTAGGATACATTACAGTGCACAAGTGTGAGAGATTGAGATTGGCCGCCATTGGCGAAATACGGTCAGGAGATCTGTTATTAGATTATTTCTAAGTCGCTATGTGATCGCTGACACGGTCTACTATCTGTTTTAGAAAATTTTAAAGCTCTTTTCTAGCGCTTAACATTTTAAAAGAAACAAAACACATTCACATTTATTTAGCCTAACCTAAGAATCAAATCGAAGCTAATCTAGTTTTCCCTCGCTTAGTTATCATATATTGTCAAACAAAGCAATAAACTCTATGTTCGTCACAATAATTTTCCAACAAAACACAGCAAATATCGGACATCAAAATCCCATCAAACGCCATCAAACCGACAGGAATAGTTCATTCGTTCACAACCGACGCTGCACAATTTTCGACGCCTGAAGCAAATGATTATCCGATACCAACCGATCATCCGCGATTTGCAGTTCAACTGAATATCATCCGGAAAAATGCAAATCATCCTTTAACATTTGTTTTAAATGCAGATTTTAGGTTTACATCAATTGTGAATCAATTCTGGTGGCTTTTGTCGATGGGAATCGATATATTTTTGGTAACGAAGCTTTTGATTGACATGAAATGGATAACATATGAATTTTTTTATTCTCAATTGCAGCCTAGGGTCTAGATTTGGGCCCGGTTGATGGCACCCCTTCGCTCGCTTACTGTCTGTATTATAGGTACACCTCTGCCTGATCTTTTTTCTGGTTTTCTTTCTTTCTTTCTTTCAGGGAATATAGGCATGAAGTCGTTAAAGGCTTATCGTGAGTTGTACTGAAAATATACGGGATTATAACATATTCCCGTATATTTCATTGTCATGACATGAACTAATTCCATCATTTAAAACCGATAGAATTTATTGACTCCTTAAATTAAGCCTATATCTAGCCCTCGTTTCAATTGCTATTGTTATCTAACACATACCATTCAATTACCATAATATATCCCTCACACACCAACAGTATGTTCTTTAAAATTCATACGAAAGTTGAACGCCACTCCAGCTGAGTCCAGCTATAAATCTCTCTCCCCACACTCAACACATCAGTCAGGACCGGTTATGCTACCATAAACAAGTCGGAATAGTCTCTGATAACGCTAAAAATGTATTTTTGAGCCGTCACGAAGACGTTACGAGGGCTAATTGTCGTGAGGGGGCAATTACCGAGCCTAACTGCGGGCCCGAACGCTTGCTATTTTGTTTGAACGACCAACAGCGGGATTTTTTATATTCGGACACCTTTGTGCCTAATGACAACGCTTTGTTTTTCTGCTTTAAGCGGTTATTAGGTAACGATTTTATGGTTGTTGTCGTTACTTTCGTAACGTATGGTGTAAATGTCTGGATGTTCGGTTCAAACTGTTCAAATTTGTTTTTATCTGTTTAAGGAAATGAGTTCCGTTTTTGACTTGTTTATTTTTAAGGTTATTCTCTGAACCATAATTATGGGGGACATTCAGCAATAATTTGTTGGGAAAAGTATCGCCAACCCCCTCGATTAAAGAATATAAAAATCGAGTCATTTCGATGACATAATTGGCTGGATATTTGTTGATTTTTGACAATCATCTACAAGTTTGTATGTGCCTATTTTCCTGCGACCCTAAATTACTCACTCTAACTCGAAACACTTTTGTAAGTGACGCATAAAAAATTAACGAAAACTCTTTGATTAAAACCATATCGACAAGCACCCCCAAACGCACAATCCAGCTTTTAAGCCAATTAAAACGCTGCACTGTATAAAAAAATATCCGTACAAAGCTTTTGCTGAATAAAAGTGTATTTTGAACAAGTTCAGCCAACCATGAAGATATGGGAGGCACAGTATAGGTACATGTATGAGTAATGTTGATCCCTCAGCCAATCAGTGAGCCTGACCTACGAGATCCGGGACATGCAAAATAAAACAGATGCCACGGCAAACATGAATTGATTGTTATTAAAGGAGGAGGGAAAGACTCCATAGTTTCCTGGGCCCAGGTGTTAACTCAATCAAACTAGCTTTATTTGAAAGTGGATATAGATAATAAAAGGCCTCACTGAAAATTTGGTGAAATTTGGCTATCTAGGAATCAAGTTATATGAAATATTAGTAAAAGTGAGGTTACATTATAACATTGTAGTTTTTTGATGTTATTTGCGAAATATTTTTGAATGGTTTTGGTTGTATAATGGTTTTACGCATGGAGTGCAAGTAGAGAGCCTCCATATGCGACGTGTTGAAGATCCTGACACGTTTAGATTGAGAACGGAAAATACGTGCGCACTCACAACGAAAGAAAACGAACGAGTGCCGGTCACAGAGTACTTTTTGATAGGTGCCGGTTTTGTTCTACCTGTCATCTGTCAGTCGGTGACCAGCACAGATTACTTTAGACTATACTGAGTGACCAGTGTTGCTAACAGAAGAAAAATTAATGGAACTCGATTCGCTTTGAATCGATTCCACGAAAAGATTGATAAGCATTTGTCACTCGATGTTCATACATATTCTGAGATTTTACCGATTTATTCACTATCGATTACTTAGAATTCAGGCATGTACTTTATCGATTATTTAGTTTCACAGCTTAATTTAATTTTTCTCGCTTCCTAGATAGAAACATGGTACTGTATTTTGTGGTTTCCTTTAGAAAAATAAAACGGTTTTTTTAATACCCATTTCAACTAGTTAACTGCTGGGCCCAGGATTTCCCCTCTCCTTTGAATATAAGGAAGATGTTGGTGCAGAGATGAACGGGGAGAAATGTATTGGTTTTACTGGTCATAGACAAGTAGAATTTGAACATTAATCTTTTGTGATCATTTTCGATCTTTACGGTGGTATTGAAAATAATAAGGGCCCGAATCGGAAACGATGGATTGACTGTGTGAATGATGATATTATGGTTAGAAAGGGGGTGACTACCGAGATGACGACTAATAGAGAAGTGTGGAAGAAAATGACATGTTGCATCGACCTCAAATATATTGGGATAAGGGCAGGAGAATGATGATGATGTTATCAGCATGTGCAGAATCTTATATCTTGAAACCATATAGGTGTCTACTAAAATCAGGAACGCGTAACAGGAAATTATGATCACAGTTATTGATTAAAATAGAGTTCAAACCACTTAAGAAAAGCCCATCAAAAAACAATAATCAACCCTTCAGAATCAGTCAGGCATTAACTAGATCAAGTTCACTATAACTTGTTCATAAAGTACTTACGAGTACACGAAACAAAAAGATGTAAGTGCCGAAAGTTAGGTGACTCCTAAACTTAGTTGATGTGCCCCAAAGCGTTCGAGAAAGGCTTTTCCTCATTTGTTACTCGTCATAATATTCTCAGAGGATAATATAGTTTTTATATCATAAGGAGGTGTGGTATTCTCGTTATTTGCAATTTTGGACATAGCTGTAGATTCAATTAGACTTAGATTTGCTTGGCAGATAACAGAAAATTTTACACTTAAAAAGACTTCGACTTATGATTAAATAAAATGTCTAATATAGCCTGTCCAACATATTGTTCCTTCTCCGTATTAGTATAGGCTTTGCCCTGTGAAACATTTATAGGTGGATGTGTACTTGGTATAGTAATGATGTAATTTGATGGTTTTTGACCGAAATCACCCCGAAAGCTCAAATTTAATGAGCATTTCGACAAGCCTAACCCTACTACTCAGTTATGCATGGTTAAACAAACAATTTTATTATTGTCAATGCTATCCACAAACGAAAATAGCAACGCAAACTTTAGGGAGTAACCCAGTGGTCTGCCAACATTCGCCGAGGAAAACCAGATCAGTGCAAAAAATACCTTATCCTGGAAACGATAGATTTCAATTTTGCTAAATTGGGGTTTCTAAGGGTCTTGCGTCGGCAACTTGTCAATTGTTTGTAGCAAATAAATACGAAATACTAGTTGGCCGAGGCGACCTGATTCAATAGCACATTCCGATTCTGTTTACATTTACACATGTAGGTCAGTAGTCAGTACTAACGAGGGACCTTAATAATATAGACGGGAAGCAGACCTGGGTATAGGCTAGCGCCGAAAAGCGGGAAATTCTTGTATATGTGGCCATTATGCCCCCAAAAAGGCTTCAGTCATTAGACCCGAATATCGTCTGTACCTTCAGTGGCAATGGTAACCTAGGTCTCCTTAGTGAGCTGGACTTTCTAAGAACGTCTATAATCTATTATGATTATCTCTTAGTTACCATGCCAGCCAAACGGTGCTAATCTTATCTATAATCACGTGTACCTTTAGGGACATGAAAACTGTTGAACCCATACACAATATAAACTAAAAATAGTTCGACCCATATCGGGTCAACCTAATTCGATAGCGAATAGTTACCTGTTTCTTCAAAGGTGGCTAGGGTAAAAGGGTAGCTTTTGCCAACGGCTTGAAGGTCGTACTAACTATATAAAAAACTTTATACATGAACAAAATACACATGTGCCAACTTTCATGGTAATCAGTCAAACGCTGTCTAAGGGACTAATTCAAAACAACCATTTTGTATGAGACGCGTACGCGTCCATTCAGCCGCGGAAAGCTGAATGGACTCCATACAAAATCGTTGTTTTCTATGGACAAAAGCTGAACAGAGCTGAATAAGTGTGAGTAGTCCCTTAGTGTGCATACACACGAACGACATGCGTCGACGACAGAAGCAACTGCAACCGTCGACGTGTCGGCGCGTCGGCGGCTGGTCGGATTTATGGTAGTGATGATGATGATGATGATGGGGCTCCCTTTTCCGCACTTAGACTCCCATTTGGTCCGTTGTGCGTGGGATTTGTGGTCGTGTTAAGCACACTTAGGTTTACAGATAATACCGACATCCATTTTTTATAAATATTAGAAGATGAAAGAGCATTTATCAGCGCTCGGATTATACAGGTGGGCCAAAAAGGCCCAACCTGTATTTATCTTCGATTTTTTAAGTCTTATGGCAAATGATACTTTCATACCGACAATCTTGTTGATATTTCTTTAATTTGCATAATTATTATTTCATACTTAATGAAAAGTTGACAACCGTCAGCAGTAGTTCCTTAACTTTGCACTTTTTCCACGATTTGTCTTCATTTATCTCTGCCATCCATTATTCTTCTCCAACTTTCCATTTCTTGAGTTATTTATAGGTTTTTTCTAATTACTCTGTTCCTTTCTACAATGTACTGTATAAAGTCTTAGAATATTAAGTTTAGTTCATTAATTATGGGTGGTGTCTTGAGTGGTGTCAATGACAGTAGCTTTAGCTGCTACTTCAAGTTTTACTTGCTTATCTTCATTAATATTTAAGTCTTTATCTCGTCGCTGTTGAATAAAGAACGCTTCACAGTAACTAGCTATTCTGTTCGGTTCAGTTTGTTCTATGAATTCTGAGCCAATATTATTCGTAGTTCTGTCAAGCTCCGCTAATGAGACACAATTGATTTTCTATTGTTTCATCGCCAATGGGCGACGCGCGGTGCTTGACCGGTTAATTTACTCCTTAGTTTTTTAGCTAAAATGAATTCGTGTTAGTATACTTGTTTTACAATGTATAATACACTGAAAAGAATACATACCAGATCCGATGGAGACCTAATCTATAACTGTATATATATACTTATAATAAAACTGTAGAGTTTGTTGGTTTGAACGCTCTAATCTCTGGAACTATCAGTCGGATTTGATTTTTTTTTTTTTTTGCATTTGTTAGTCCAATTCGTGAGGAAGGTTATAGGCTATTTATCATCACGCTAAAACCTACAAGATCCGAGCAAAAAGAAAAAAGTCAGAGAAACCGAAGTACTCGTATTAGCGCGGACAGGCAAAATGCGACGGGGTGGGCCAAGAAATTTCACGCGGACTAAAAACGAAGCCAGTGACTATATAAAAAAATTAAATGTGCCACATTCTATTTCAGTGTTCATGATATTCTTAGGTATCAAAGTAAGGCCTAACAATTACTGTTACGCAACTAATGGCTGTCTATACCTCCTATAACTTAAACCACACCATAGTTATATGCACGTAACACAGCGGCTGACCCAATATAACTGCCAGCATTCCCTGGCCTTCCCACCCTCGCCTTTGCTTCCACAAACATACCACAGAAAGGAAACGTGGTCTATTGTGGTAGGTCAAGTCTGCCTGGTCTAACACGGTGCCACCTCACTGGAACCAATCGAATGACGCTCGAAACGTTTTCATTTGATCTCGTTGGGGATTTAAATTGGACTGCAGAACATTCTGATAGGACAGATAACCATTTGTGCTTCGATAAAAGAGTAACACGGATGTAAAAGTCGAATGGGCAAAGAATAAAGTGGAGTCCTCTCGATGGTCAGTTTATTAAGCTACTTCGATCTTGTGCAAAGGTAAAAATTATGCTGTGCCTCATAAATTTTGTTTAAAGGCTTAAAGCTTCCTCCTAAGTATTTTCCTGATTAAACTAACATTTTCTTTTATCTTGTACATTATACTAATAGAAGGGTAGATTTTCGTTATTTATCATCATTTCATCATTCATCGCACAATTTTTTTTTTGGTTTTTTTTTTCACTTACATTGGTTTTTTCACTTACATTGAAAATATAGTATATTATTGGTATTCGTTTGTTATTTCGTTTGACACAATATATGTTGGGATGTGACACGTGCCGCGGTTGTGGTGCGGTGCCGTATTATAAATAATATAATATTAATAACACCTGTAAATGACGATAAATAACGAAAATCTACCCAGAAGCTGATGAGTTTGTTTGTTTGTTGAACGCGCAAATCTCTGGAACTACCAGACGGGATTATTTTTTTATATTTCATAGCCCAATTCTTTAGGAAGGATAGCTAAGGAGCCGAGCGAGGTGGGTGAAACCGCGGGACACAGCTAGTGTTATAATAAGCTACTAATGTTACTCCTAAGAAGATATTTATTCAAAGAAACTCAAGCACATTAGGTACACATATCAATATCCATCTTTATTTCGTAATTCAACGAATAAATCTATCACACTGAACGCTTCAATAAATAACTCACTTAAAACTTACTTCTCATATACAGTATGAATAATAGACTCAAGTCAAGCAAATCCTCAATAAAGTCTTATAGAACTTTCGCATTTGACATATTGGAGTTCAGAAGAAAAATGGAGACAAAGAAAAGTTCCCGCTAAGTTTCTTGACAACCCTATAAACTGGTGTGAACTAGTTTATTCCGGACTATCGATTCTTTACTGACATGTTTGAAGTGCCTTGTAACCTAGCAGTTTGTTTCAAGCAGAAAATTGTAACTATGGATCTGGATTTTTTTTATCACATAAAACGACTTTTTCAGAATTTGTGATAACAAAATCAAGCTTGATATACCTGCGGGGTGATTGCGTAACACACGATCTTTCTAGGCTTTCATTTTGACAGTTCAACAACATTCTTTGCGTTACTCACGTTGTTCAGCAGACAAATTTTTCGAACATATGAAGCAATGGATTAGCCATATCTTTCAAAATTATTCAGATTGGGATCAATAGTGTGTTACGCAATTAGGAATAATTGAAATGCAAATTTTATAACCTTTTCGAAAATCGTCTATTCGAAGCGAAACTTTTCTCGTGTAAGTGAACTATAACTTTCAGGAATAAAATTACCTCTGTTCTCGTTAATAGAGAGTTCTGTGAGTTTCCTGACACCCTGGTACTAACTGGTGTGAACTAGTTATTTCCAGACGATCGATTTTTAACTCACATGTTACTGAGCACTATATTTATTTCTGTAAATTTACGCTACTGTCTCTTAGAAGTGCGGTGACCGCCAGATGCGGCCATAATGTCCAAATACAGAGCATTTTTTGACACCTTCATGTCAAAAACTGGTGAAAATTATAGATATTCATGACGTCCATTATAAATATGATGGAAACGCTCTCCTTGGAAAACATATCTTTATGCAGGGCTATTTTTGGGCGATAACTGAACAGGTTTCAGGTCTGTCTCCTGCGCCACAGTTCTTAAGATAACCTTGGAGTAAATGAATAGATTGATGTTAAGAATTTTAGAGATTGTCGAAGTCAGATTTCAGAAGCTCTTAACATTTTGGGAATATTCAGTGGTTATAATATGTAGCATACGATTACCTACCCAGATTACCTAAGTATAGTTTCAGAACTACGTCTGAACGAGGTATAACTGCCAGCTCCAGGCACATGTTTGCGTGTACACGACCAACTTTAAGGTCATATAAACATGGATAATCTACGGTCCTAGGAACAGGAACTTAACCGATTAGCCCCAACATACCTAGATAAGGGGCCTTGACGTCAACCAGCCCGTTATCCCCTTAATATTCACTTAGCGCAACGGTTTTCCATTAAACTTCGTACATTCTAAACAGTTGGCTTTTGCGCCCACTTTCAAATTCAGCGCATATTTAAAGGCCTTTCTCAAAGTGGTGTTGTTTAACTTTTTAAGCCGGTTTTAGGCGTCGTTGGTATCGAAGCGTGGTTAATGAATGGAGGAGTGACAGTTGTACACTTCAGTAGCGCGTGTAAGTAGTCGTGATGGCCTTAATGGGCTCTGATGGCCCGTCACTGGTCCTTTGAATGTATGAGTACAATTAAGAGCTCTTCTCCAAATCCAGGGTCTAGACTTTGCTCAATAAATGGGATTTGGTACACGGTACCGGAGTTGTTATTATGTTAAACTTAAGAGGACTACATGATCTAAAGCGCGGTCACCGTCGGACTGCATAGAAAAAAAGAGAAAAATAAAACTTGGTTTTTCCTGTCCGAAAACAATAATATTTCTTTATTTATTAAAACTTTATGCACTATTAAAAAAAGTCTGTGCAAAGGCGGACTTAATGCCTTGATGAATGAGACATTTTATACCAGTCAACCTTATTTTATTTATTTTTTATTTATTTTACCATTTATGTACACACATATATAAACAGACAAGAAAAAAACAGAACAGAAAAATAGGTACAAAGGTGATGCTTATTTCATAAGAAATCTCTTCCAGCATACCTGCGATAGGACAAGAAATAAAGAGATGTAGACAGCGTGTTAAAGAGTAAAGGAGACAAAAAATACATAAAACCTAAAAAACAATTCACTTAATAAAACTAAACAAATAATACAAGAATATACTTACATAAATACAAATGAACATACATACTTCTAAAATAAATAACACTCGAATGTAAATAAAAATACATACACAACTATGATAGGGTGGAGAGATAGTGTTCTTTCACTCTTCTTTTAAAAACTGCAATAGTTTGGCAGTCCCTAATTGCAGGCGGTAGTGTATTCCACAGCCGCACCGCGTGCACTGTGAAGGAGTAGGAGTAGAAGTCAGTGGAGTGGGGAGGGGACTTAAGGAGCTTTTTAAGATGCGACCTGCAAGGCGCATCTGAAGGACGGGCGTAGGAAAAACGCTCCCGCA
Organism: Amphipoea oculea; assembly: GCA_945859645.1. Taxonomy (NCBI): domain Eukaryota; kingdom Metazoa; phylum Arthropoda; class Insecta; order Lepidoptera; family Noctuidae; genus Amphipoea; species Amphipoea oculea. The sequence continues at coordinate 22,159,788 of OX243862.1, forward strand.
GATAGGAAGGTGTTTTAGGATTGTGAAGGAGATTGAATAGCAGACACAATATCCGAGAGTTCCTGCGAAGTCGAATGGGGAGCCACTTGAGTATCTTGCGAAAGTTGGAGACGTGATCATACTTTTTAAGATTAAAAACAAAACGAATACAGATATTTTGCAAACGCTCAAGTTTATTTAAAAGCTCCTCGGTGGCATCCAAATAACAGGCGTCGGCGTAATCAATAATGGGCTGAATGAGGGTTTGAGCTAGAGAGATTTTGGTGTTCAAGGGCAAAAAGCCCTGGAGACATTTCAACGAATGGAACGTGTAGTGCACCTTGCGACTGACTTGCGCAACATGAGCAGTCCACGACAAGTAAGAGTCCATGGTCACCCCCAGGTTTTTAACTGTATGTGCGTATTCAATCTGAACTCCATTCAGACAGAGTGGAGACAGCGACGCAACATCGAGCCTATTTCGCATATACCTGCCGCCAATAATTATGGCCTGGGATTTCCTAGGGTTGATTTGCAGTCCAAAAGACCGCGACCACTCGCTAATCAAATCCAGGTCACTGTTCATGGCAGAAATAGCAGCTTCCGCATCTTCCCTTTGGAAGTTATTGTAAAGCTGCAGGTCGTCGGCATAGAGATGGAAGTAGGAAGAGATGACACTGGTGACAGAGTTAATGAAAATAGAAAAGAGAAGAGGAGAGAGAACGCCACCCTGAGGCACACCTGCGGTAAGAGAGCACCAATCAGAAGACAACTCGTCGAGACGGACCCGCTGCGAGCGGCCTGTAAGATAGGAGTTAAACCAATCAATAGTGGAAGGGGAAAAATTTAGAGATTTAAGGATCCCGAGGAGGATATCGAAATCTACAGAGTTGAAAGCACTGCTAAAGTCGAGAAGTACAAGTAAAGTAAGAGATTTGTGGTCCGTTGCCCAGCGGATGTCATCAGTCACCTTCAACAGGGCCGTCACTGTGCTATGACCAGGTCGAAAACCAGACTGAAAAGGACTAAGGAGATCATTCGCAGAAAGAAAGGCAGAAAGTTGTTGGTGGACAATATGCTCAAGAACTTTAGAGAGAAATGGGAGGATAGAAATGGGACGGAAATCGGTAGGCGAAACCGGCTTAGGAATTTTGGGTAAGGGGATGACATGAGCCTGTTTCCAGACCTCAGGAACAGTACAAGAAAACAAGGAGAAATTAAAAATGTGGGTCAAAACGGGAAGTAGTGTAGGGAGAATAGGAGAAATCATTCTTGAACAAATATTGTCATTACCAACAGCAGTAGAGGAGATAGCACAAATAGATTTTTTGACCTCACTTTCACTCACTAGGTTCAATACAAAAGAAGAACATTGCGGCAAAGGCAAACCAGCAAGTCTACTCAACGTAGCTGATCTGACGTGCGGATCAAAAGTAACAGGAGGATGTGAGAAATGTTTGTTAAGAGCACACACGTCAATGTCCTTACTTGAAACGACTGGAGACTTGCCAATGCCGACAGTTTTAAGAAACTTCCAGACTTCAGAAGAGTTACGATTGTCGAGAGAATTATGGAAGTAGCGTCTCTTTGCATCTCTACACATACGCCTGCAGCGATTACGCAGCACCTTATATGCATTCAAGTTGCGCTCAGAAGGGCAGCGTTTCAACCTTCTTTTGGCTCTGTCCCTGCTTGCCATCGCATCCTTAATGGCAGGAGTAAGCCAAGGAGCCGGAACATATTTTACCTTGACTCGGCGGATAGGGGCATGCCGGTCAAATAAACTGAGAAGCTTGCTATTAAAGATCTGAACCATATCGTTGATACATGAACTCTCCATAACGTCCGTCCAATCGATGCTACCAGCATCACGCAGCAATGCCTCCAGGTCTATGCCCTTGTAGTTCCGAAGGAACATATAATGCGGCTTACGCTTAGGAGGGCGAATCCTGTAGGACAAAAAGATGAGGTCGTGGTAAGAAAAACAAGCAGTGAGCTGTCCGTGGACAGAAACATTATTCGAGTTAGAGACAATTATCAGGTCCAACAGAGACGGGGTGCAATTAGGAAAATGATGAGTAGCAGACAGAGGCAAAATACTAAGATTATAAGAAGATAAGAGAGATTGAAGTTTGTGAGTACGACTGTCGTTTTTAAGAAGGCAAGTATTAAAATCGCCCATCATGACTACGTGGTCATAAGAGGGACAGAAATCTTCTAAAAGCGAATCAAAAGAGCCAAAGTAATCAATAGTCAGATTAGGGCTGTAAACGACTCCAAGAAGCATTTTAGTGTGATGCAAAGATATTTCAAGAAATAGATGCTCCGCTGACCCCGAATAGGAAGATGGTGATGTGCTGATAATCTTGTAGGGGATATCAGTACGCAAGTAAATGGCAACACCACCACCACCCTTCCCAGTTCTATCATTACGGATAAGGACAAAGCCAGGGAGGGCAAAATTAACTGATAAGAGAGAGGGTTTGAGGAAGGACTCAGAGATGAGCAAAGCATCTATATGTGCACTGTTAAAGGAAGCCAGAAGATCAGAGTAATGGGCAGGAACACTCTGGGAATTGATATGGGCTATGTTGAGATTGTTGGGGAGGTGGGAAAACAAAGAGGAAATCTGATCGCTGAGAGTAAGAGGAGAGGAAGAACCACTCGTCGCACTAAGGAAACTATTTGAAGAGGACGAACAAGAGAAAAAATCATCATTGAGGTCGACACCGCTCATAGTTTGCAAAATTAATAATAAATGTATATGTATAAAAAATAAATAAATAAGGTACTAACAATATTAAAACTATTTATGTGTATACAAACTAATAATAATTTAAAACGCTCAACCAATATAACACCTATTCGCTGGTATTGGTAGAGATTTTAACACAACATTTTATAAAAATGATAGTTAAGGCGTGAATTATGTTAACAGAGGACAATAAAAAAATAAAAATAATTAAAACACAAAACAATAACTAACTATAATCTATCTGCATAACCTTAGGGTGATGCAGAAACAAAACATGGCAGGTGCAACATACGACATAGCTCGGTGCTGACTATAAAATACAAGAGTAAATACTAATAACATAAACAAATAATATGCCGTTTCAACTTGCGATAAATACATCATCGATATTAATGAAGGATCAAAGAGGTGGGGTTTCAACCGTCACTTAAAAAAGGGAACCAGTAGGGATTTTATGAAATTATTTACTGCGCCCTGCAGTTTGACCCGTATAAGTATCGATCCCGTGGGAATATCGGGATAAAAAGTATCCTATGTGTTATTCTGATGTATAAGCTATATTACTGTAAACTTTCATCAAAATCCGTTCAGTAGTTTTTGCGTGAAAGAGTAATAAACATCCAACACATCCTCACAAACTTTCTCGTTTATAATATTATAAGTAGGAAGTGTGATGTTCTGTTTTCTGAATTCGCCAAGTCTGAAATAGCCAACACGTCTTGAGCAACCGTGGTTATCCATGCTTGTACCTTCTTTGTATGAAAAGAGGCATTTGACCTCCAGCAGAACAGTAATTGTCTGCTATTATTAAGCTATTGCATAGCTTTTATCGCGGGCTTTGAGCGCGGCGACCGAATCAAGAAATTCTGTAACGAAAATAAACCTAACACCCCCCACTCCGACAGGTACAGCGGTGCGGCGTTGAAAGCCGTGCATCGTCTAACGTCGTTTCAGTTCGGCAGACTTCGGCACGGTGTTTGTGTGCTTGCGACTAGACGTATGCGTGTAGACTGTACGAAGCTCGTATAAGTTGATAAAAAATGCTATGCAATAGCTTTACCGCGGCTGTCCCCGTTATTTAGCTTTATTATTGGTATAGATATAGATTAGTTAGTATAGATTGCATAATAAAAGAAAGTGAAGATACCTGGATAATTTTGAAACATACTCGACAGAACACATGCTACAAAGTTGACGTAAAATCGCTTTATCTTTCCCCTCTAATAGCTAATTCCAACAGCCTACCGCAGATAATTCTTTAGCTTTACCGCGGCAGTCCCCGAGTGTCACACGTATTTTTATTATGTATGTTAGCATTAAGGTGATACATTGAAAAAAATGTGGTTTTTCTATTTCGTGTAACTTGTTAAGTATGTGGAATAGGGATTTAATTTATTATTTTGGTATATGTTTTTGACTCTTTGGTCTAGTATCATGTAAAAGGAATACACGATTCAATGAATTTTTTCCCTATACAAAAAAATTGCAGGTTATATCTATTTTTCACTTTTTTCGACATCACGGCGTAACGCTTTAAAATTATTCAATGGAATTTACTTTAAAACATAGAGAATTATCACATCGAAGTTTACTCAAAGTATTTTAAAATTTAACTCATTTATTTTGTTAAAAAAGGAGTAAATTTGTTTTGGCACATACGTCGTTTTATCATTACTCTTCGTTTGCGTTTCACTTTCGCTCGCTTAGTAGGTTTTCGAGGATTTTATATTTTCGAGGTAGCGCTTTAATTGGTTAAGAGTGAGTGAACCCTTCCAGAATCACAATGTCAGCGGTCATACGGAATGACGTAAGAGCAAAGTTTTGAGCTGTAGAGATTTTCTGGTATCTTATGTATGCAATGTGAACTTTACCGAGTTTGTGATGTAAACACGTGCGTGTAATTACTTTATTTTACTTTCTTCACATGTCCTCTGCGTGTTGTGCTTGTTATATTTCTGAATTTTTCTAAAATTTATTTCAATTGTTGATGAAGTCTTCAGAACGATCAATGGTATGAAACTTTTCAACTACCAGTCCGTTTGAAGTTATTTTACCTCTGAGTTTGCTTCACTGTCAAAATCACATTGATCTTTATTGCCGTTGCAATAAGGTTGCTGTCGGGCTGCTGCCATTGACAAGTCTGTCAAATTCGCAATGATCTTTACTATCGTTACAATAAGTTTGGTATTGGGTTGCTGCTCCCATACCTACTTTAATTTGAAAACATTGTAAAAGCCAATTATTTTTAAAAGAGTAACCGTGGCGTTTATTCCATGCACCAGTTTTTGAAGTTTCATAATTGCCCATGTAGGTTTATGTGAAATATTTTGATTTGATTTGACTGATAAAATAACTATGAATGGACTGTATACTACGCTACAAGGATCTTTTGGCGCTCGAATGACGTTGATGGGGGTCGATGGTGGTAAATATTTTTGCAATTGTTTTGTGACATGTATTGAAAAACAAGATGGCGCTGATATTAAGAACCCTAATGCGCTATAACCATACTTGAAACTACTATTAGGTACTTACTAGCCACAAAACTGTTTTTTTTTTAGTTTCAGTAATCATTAATCTGTCATCCAATACTGCTAAGTAACACAGCGGGGTAATTGCGTAACACACTAACCCCTTACTAATAAATGTATTGTATCAGGTGAATAGTTACACACCGATTTCTCTCTTTCAGTCGTCAGTAATTTGAATTTCGAAAGAAGAAGACAAAGCGCTGTGTAACTATACAGACGCTATACAACGTTTATTAGTAAGGGGGTAACAGTAGAAATGGCTTACATTTTGACAGATCAAACACATTCATTGCGATATTTACGTTGTAGAGCGGACAAATTTTTCGAACATATGAAGCAATGGATTAGCAATATCCTTACGCACTGGGTGTGTGTTTATACCAGTCTGAGTAGCCAATTCGAGACGGACACAGCTTAGCAGCGAGCGTTAGCAATTATTAGCACTACGGGCTTATTGCTAGCTGCGTGTACATAGCTTCCATACATACCTACTGTGTTAATTGATTTAACTCAATTGCGTTTGGACACGAATTCAGCGAGGTGAAATGATCTTATCATTATTATGTATGGTAACAACCAAAGGCTCCTTATATTTGCTGCTTAACTTAGTAAGCATTAACATACAAAAAAAACTGAAATTATATTATCAACTAGATTCCGTCGGCGACTTCGTCCGTGTGAAATTTCTTATTCCCCTGACCCACCCCGTCTCATCGCATCTTCTGTCCTCGCTATTACCTACTTCGTTTTCGCATAGCATTCTTTGAGTGAGCTACCAAAAAGCTTGTTAAATAAAATTTTAACTTTTCCATCATCGTTATCACTGATAGAATGTCGCTCTGTCTAGACTGACCTGGACTATTTCAGTCTCAGATCCAAAAACACCTCATCATCATAATGAGCTTATAATTTTCCCACTGCTGGGACATAGACCTTGAGGGAATGGGCCTTATTCACGATGTTTTCCTTCACCGTTTTGAAAATAGTGATGAAATTAAATACTCAAATTAAAGTTCCTGCCTGGGTTCGAACTCACGACCTACGACTCGGGTCCGATACGAGTTGTAGAAAACCAAAAACACCTGCTAACACAAATTCTTAATCCTATGACTGTCTAAAAACCTTGTCGGTACATCCCTACGTATCGTATTATTGCGTCGATCCCGGAATGACTGGATAACGCAAACTTGCCTGTCATTAGGGCAGTACCTAATGTCGGGTCGCGGGATTTCCGACTGAACCCTACGCCCCTACCGGACCAGGTAGGTACGAAGGGGGTGAAGAGGGTGTCTTTATAAAATGTCACCCTTTATTCATGTGATTAATCTATTCAGCTGAGTTGAGGATTGTTGGCGTCAAGTTTTAGGTTAGGGTTATTTTTTTGTGGTATTTTATAAGTAAAAGGATTGTGGGGTTCTGACCTTTGTGTATGGGCAGCTTTGTTACCATGGTGTTAAAGAAAAGACCATTCTGACATGTACGTGTGGCAAAAAACGAGTACAGGATTATCAATGACTATACAACAATTCTCTTTGAGGATTATACTACGAGCGGCTGCAATGTATTGTAATAATTTTTATATTGTTTCTTTTCTCATGTCTAAGTTTGCCCTAGAGTAAAAGTCATGGTGTCAGTTTATTACTTGACAAGCCAGATACCCGATGTAGTCAGAAGCCCGAAAGTCTGACAACCAGTACCAAGGGGTATCGTATTACCCAGTAACTGGGTTGGGGAGGTCAGATAGGCTGTCGCTCCATGTAAAATACTGGTATTCAGCTGCATCCGGTTAGACTGGAAGCCGACCCCAACATAGTTGGGAAAAGGCTAGGCAGATGTTGAAGCCCAATACCCGATGGGATGTCGAATCGGACAAAAGACAAAAATGATGAACTTCCATACAAACTTTCGTCCTCTAACTAACTTAGTAGGAGAATTTCCAAAAATCCTTTCTTAGTGCTCAGTTTCGTTATATATAAACTTATAATTTTATATTATTATGAACTGACTTCAAATAAAGTGGCACCAGCACCCTATTGCGCATCACACTATCAATCACTATCTGAATCATTTTGAAGGATATTGCTAATCCAATGCTTCATAACGAAAAAACTTCAACGTCCGTATGTCACACTGCAGGGATCCAGCAGAATATCAGCGTCAGGTACATTTGCCTGACACAAGCTGAGTTGGACTCCCATTTGGTGCAACCTTGAGATGCACACCGCACTGTGTATGTTTCGTTGTTAATTTTATTTTAAGTATTCGTCATAGACTCATAGTGTCACTTTTATTTAGATATGTATGTTTTTCCTTTTTTTTTGTTTTTGTATCGGCACCTTGTTTTTATATTATGTTCATGTGGGTAATTGGTTATCATCTAATGTTGTACTTTTGTGTGCGCCAAATAAATGGTTTATCTACATATCTATCTATCTTATCTAAAAATTTGTCTGTACAACAACGTGAATTACGCAACGGATGTTGTTGAACTGTCAAAATAAAAGCTTACTGCGTATTATGCAATTACCCCACAGATATTCTGACAAAAACTCTATAATAACAACACTAATAAATAAATCGAACCAGCAACGTTACCCACCCAATAGAAAGAGGATTCCCAATCAATGCCTGCACCGCATACCAAGTGCCATTCCAAAAGTTAATTCTAAGCAAGTCTAAACGCTTCCTACCCATCTTGGAGTTCAGCCAAAGATAACACCCAACTTACCACGCTCAAGTACACCTTTTAAACTCATTTACATTCATATTCCTTATCGTCATTCCGCGATCAGAACCCAGATGGGGGACAAAGATGGAGATATACATATAAATGGTAATATGCTAGAGCGGGAGGCAGGAGTTATCTGCAGGAAGTACAGGCTATTATCATTTTTATGTACCGCGTAATATTGCAGTGTTATTCCTGGTTTGATAGTGTAATTTGCTGAGGAGGTTTTTTATGTGGGGAGGCTATGAAGGCCTGACTGTGATTTTGTCATCAATCAGTTATTTGACATCCTGTTCAAGGAACGTGACCGTGACAACCCAGACAGAACATAACAGCTTCTTCTGGAGAATATTCTCGAAGGTTATATTGCAAATGGTATCTCATTGCCGCTATTACCAGCCATCATTTACATAGCATAACTATTTAATTAATGAAACATTCCTTACTGGTAAAATTAACATTTATCTAATATCGTAGTGGTACATTTTATAAGTATTTAATTATCGATTTATATCTCTCCATTTAATAACATTTGCATGACTTGGTTCTTGTTAACTGGGTAATCTATGTACCAACCATCTCAAGTTTCATAATAATTCACCTAAATAAAAATAAAACTGTCACGAAAACACAATAATTTCCACAAATTACTTCTCCTAGATACAAATCAACCAATTTTACCAATTAAAGCAAATTATAGCTTTTACCGTTCCCTCGTTATAATAACTTTACCTTTTATAAACCTATTGTTGCGCGCCACAATTGATGGCGACATTAGCTACCACTAGCGCCATCTAGTATCGAGTAGCAGAACTTATAATTATTCGGGTCCCTTCTAGAAACTTCGATGATAGAACTTTCCAGAACTATCGACGTCTGGTCCGTCGGGTTCGGTATGTACTCGAACATTCTAGATGTTTCTACGGTAGAAGGTTCTGGAACTATCCGAGGCCTATATAAGGCCGGTGTGCCTGCGAGCCGGCATTCAGTATTGGATAAGCGATACAAGCGATAACATCGAAGCGATCTTCAAGTGCGACTTTCAAGTGATCTTGTAGTGCGATTGTGTTTTATAATTAGTGTGTTAAAATTGTAATTGCTGTTTTTAATTAAAGTGTCTATTTTTGGTTATTAAATCGGCAGTTTTTATTGTCACGAACCCCAAGCTCGTAACAATTGGTGTCAGAAGCAAGGATTATGCCGATTTTGCCGAAGGACGACACGGAGGGTATCCGTACCCGGAGTCAACGCCAGCAAGAGACAGATCAGAGGCGATTCGGTGGAGCAACGCCACAGACGTCGGAGGGCCAACTACCAATCACGGAGGCCGGCCCGTCCACAGCTGTTCCAGCATCATCAGCACCAGATTTTGCTGCTCTGATGATGATGCTGCAGGAGCAGGCCCGCCGTCAGGAGGAACAGGCTCGTCGGCTGGAAGAACAGCTTCAGCGAGATAAGGAGGAACAGGCCCGCTGTCAGCAGGAGCAGTCCCGCCGACAGGAGGAACAGGCCCGCCGCCAGGAAGAGCAGATGCTCCTTCTGAAGGACCTTCACGCTACCTTCGGGAAAGACATGAAGGAGGTGAAGGATAAGGTTGCTCAACATGACAACCGCCTGTTGGAAGCTGAAACCCGAATCGACCAAGTGAATAATCGGGTTGACAACGTGATGGCTGATGTGAAGGAAACTGTGATGGCTGATGTGAAGGAAACCGTGATGGCTGACGTGAAGAAAACCGTAATGGCTGATGTGAAGAAAACGCTGGATTACCTTAAACTTGAGGACGGAATCGCAGCCCCCGTAGCTACAACACCTTCGCTACGTGGATTTAAAGTGCCACCGTTCGACGGAACTTCTTCCTGGTCAGCCTACAAAGTTCAGTTTGAGGCTGTCATAAAGGCGAACGGGTGGAATAAGAGTCAGGCCATGACTGCCCTCACCCTAGGCTTGCGCGACCAGGCCTTAACTGTGCTGGAAGCTCTTGGAAAAGAAGTGACTTACGAGCAGCTCCTTGAGGCATTGGAGGCTCGGTATGGCGACGCTCACCTGGAACACGTGTTTCGTGCGCAGCTCAAAGATCGCGTGCAACGCAGTAACGAAACCCTGCAGCAGTGGGCCCTTGAAGTTGAGAAGCTGGTTCGGAAAGCATACCAGTCTGTACCAGCGCTTATTGGTGTGAACCTGGTGCAGGTATTTATCGACGGCATCCGCGACCTTGAAGTCAGAGCTGCTGTAAGGCTCGGTCATCACGGGACGCTTAAGGACGCCTTGGCCCATGCACTGGAGGTGGAAGCTGTGCGGCAGGATCATCGTTCCCATCGCGTCAGAGAGTTTGCAGTGGCTACAGTTCGCGACCGCAATAGAAGATACAGCCCTAGGTGCTACGGCTGTGGGGAAAGGGGCCACCTTCGATCCAGTTGCCCGAAGCGAACTGCAGAAAGGGAAGATGGCTGGTCTCCAGAGGGTAGTGCGGCTAACAGCACCGCCCAGCAGCAGCAGGGAAAACGATTAATAGCCAGGACTGCGGGGCGGGTGCTGTCTGATGTTCAAAGAGCCCCGAGGATTTCGATCACACAAAACTATGACGGGAAATCTCATGGCAACGCAGATGCATTGTCTAGAAGACCTTGTCCTGAAGACTGCAAGTATGGTACTAGGCAAGAGGGTAAGGAAGTGGTACCTGTGAGGATGCTCAGGACAGACCTCAGCAACGAGTGGAAGGAAAGCCTACAGCGTGCACAGCAAGAAGATTCGGACATCAAGCCGATTCTGGAGTGGATAAAGGCCAGTGCACCTAAGCCCACGTGGAGCGACGTCTCAGCGATGAGTTCGACCACAAAAAGCTATTGGGCCCAATGGGACAGCTTGATGATTCAGGATGGAGTCCTGTGCCGTAAATGGGAAAATGCTCGGGGGGACAGCTGTCATTTTCAAATGGTTGTCCCTAAAGCTAAAGTACCGGATGTTCTACAGCTGTACCATAATGGTTGTTCAGGAGGCCATTTGGGAGTTAAACGGACCCTACTGAAGATACGAGAACGGTTTTACTGGGTCCACTGTCGTGACGATGTCGAGGACTGGTGTCGCAAATGTACAAGTTGTGCGGCTGTAAAGGGACCTCAGACGCGTAGTAGAGGTGCATTGAAATTGTACAATGTCGGTGCACCATGGGAGAGGATAGCCCTAGATGTTGCGGGACCATTCCCGGAAAGTGAAAGTGGTAACAAGTATTTCATGGTTGTAATGGATTACTTCACTAAGTGGCCGGAAGTCTTCGCCATTCCAAATCAAGAAGCTTCAACAGTTGCAGATAAACTGGTTCATGAAGTCTTCTGCCGTTTTGGAGTACCTTTAGAGATTCACAGTGATCAAGGAAGGAATTTTGAGTCCCAAATATTCCAGGAAACTTGTCGAGTTATGGGTACTCATAAAACGAGAACAACTTCTTACCACCCACAATCGGATGGAATGGTGGAACGATTTAATCAGACATTGGAGAGATACCTGGCAAAAGTTGTGGAAAATCGGCAACGAGATTGGGACAAGCACATACAACCGTTTTTGTTGTCATATCGAAGTGCTGTTCACGAAAGTACATCGGTGACACCAGCTTTCGCAAACTTTGGAAGAGAATTACGGTTGCCTGCAGACCTGATCACTGGAATACCACCTGATGCCCCACGCAGTATAACCGATTATGCGAATGACTTGCGGAACAAAATGAATGACATCTATGAGCACGTCAGACAATCGGGCCAGCAAATGTCTGAGAAGATGAAAACCCGTTATGACCGCAAAATGAACAATAAAGGGTTCGACCAAGGTTCACTAGTGTGGTTGCACAATCCAGTCCGCAGCAAAGGGAAATCTCCTAAGCTTCAAGCTAAATGGGACGGACCGTACCGGATTGTGACAAAGATCAATGACGTAACCTACCGGATACAGAAAGGTGCAAGAGGTACTCCTAAGATCGTCCATGTGGATCGACTGGCGCGTTATTATGGGGCCAATAATGCTCGGGACGAGCATGTCTTAGGAGGGGGCAGTGTTGCGCGCCACAATTGATGGCGACATTAGCTACCACTAGCGCCATCTAGTATCGAGTAGCAGAACTTATAATTATTCGGGTCCCTTCTAGAAACTTCGATGATAGAACTTTCCAGAACTATCGACGTCTGGTCCGTCGGGTTCGGTATGTACTCGAACATTCTAGATGTTTCTACGGTAGAAGGTTCTGGAACTATCCGAGGCCTATATAAGGCCGGTGTGCCTGCGAGCCGGCATTCAGTATTGGATAAGCGATACAAGCGATAACATCGAAGCGATCTTCAAGTGCGACTTTCAAGTGATCTTGTAGTGCGATTGTGTTTTATAATTAGTGTGTTAAAATTGTAATTGCTGTTTTTAATTAAAGTGTCTATTTTTGGTTATTAAATCGGCAGTTTTTATTGTCACGAACCCCAAGCTCGTAACACTATTGTGATACAGTCGTTATGCCGAGTATACAGATTATAATTATCGCGTTATTGTTTATTTAATTTTCTGGTACACCTGGACATATGTAGGTACAAGCAAACATCCAATCAAGCTACCCGAAACTGTCAAATTTTCCCAATCAACTTTGAACCTTGTGGCAGTTACGGTCGGGGCAAGAAATTTCACGCAGACGAAGCTAGTTAGCTTCTTCTTAGCGTGTCGATGGCAATCTAAATGGACTCGGCCCAGAATTCGGCCACTTGTTTGGCGCCATCACTAGCGTCCATCAGTTCCTGTAACGTGCAGCTGACAGGACACGTAGGGCACGATATTAAGTGTCCCATCGTTTGTGGAACAGCACCACATTTACACTCCAAGGCGGAGTCGTCTATAAATTTCCACCTGAACAGGTTTTCCTTGCTTCGGCCAACCTGGGTCCGGAGTCTGTTTAAAGACTTCCAGTTTACCCAAGGTAACTCATGTCCAGGTGGGAAGTCCTCAGCGGGTGGTTTAGTTAGCTATAATTCTTCATCTTCTATACTATATTCTATAGATTTCTATAGATTATTATTATTTTAAATAAGCTTAGTAGGTATAGGTACCTACTTGGCTTATTTTGTCACGTCAGCTAGTAAACGTCAGTACTACTAATAATTAACGTACGGACCTTACTCAAGCGCCGAGGGATCAGTGGTCGCAGTATGTTATTATCCGTGTCGCAGCCAATTGGTTAAATTAGCCGTTTAGTTAACCGCCTGGCCTTTGGAAGTAGTGCTCGCATCGCTTCGCTCTCTCGGCTCGCACGCGGTTGGTCACAGTTGTAACCTTTTTTTTTTTTATCGTGGAGAAATGCTTATGCATTCTGCACTACCACGGGGCGATAGTGCAGTTATGTGGGACTCTAACCCACTAAAACTTCACGGTGTCCTCCTCTGCCGCTTACGGCGGGAACACGGGCACGCGTTAGCACTCATCCGTGTACCCGCCGCGGCTGTCCGTCACCGGACCCTCCTCTGGGGAGTATTCCCCATCACCGGCGCACCAGAATACAGCATGCCGAACCTAACCCATTTGGTCGGGGTGCCCCGGCTTAGTTACTGTGTTCAATTCGGCTCGCGCGTGGTTGGTTACAGTTCCACAACCAAAACTATAATTGAAAATCATTCAGGCGGTTAGTTCAACTGCTGCCGTTTAGTTAAAAGGCTAGGCGGTTAACTAAACGGCTAATTAAACCAAATGGCTGCGACATCCGAACACACGAAGATATTATCCCCAACCCTTTGATATAATCCCTTAGTCACCTATTTTGACACGGAAAAAGGGGTTAACTATTCATTGAACCGCACCTTTCCTGTAGTGTTGTTTTGTACACACGGCGACACATCAAGCTATACAGTTTTAGCTGGCCTCGCATTTTATAGGTTTTTTGTATAATGAGAAATTAGCTTATACTGGAATAGTATAGCTTGATGTGTGCCGTAGTACGCTACAGGGTGGCAGGGGCATCTAAGCGCAAACTTTAACCGTGACAGTAGCACATGATTTAAGACCAAGCGCAAATATTTTTTGTCGGTTAATAAAATATAAAAAAAAATATGTAGTTTCATAGAAAAATTTATGGAACTACAGCAATTTTTTTTTAATAACCGGTGAATTTCAACGCAAGGGGTGTCAGAATCTTACTGAATCCACGATAACAGGTTGCGCGACGATGTCGATGCGAGCCTGCACCCTTGCGTAACACACTATCAATCTCAATCTGAATCATTTTGAATCATATTGCTAATCCATTGCTTCATTATGTTCGCAAAATTTGTCAGTTCAACAACGTAAATAACGCAATGAATGTTGTTAGACTGTCAAAATGAAACCCATTGCTACCGATAGTGTGTTAGGCAACTACCCCGCTGTTTAGTTACACCACAGAATACTTAAAGGTTACACTACGAACTTTACTTTGGCGACCGCAGTTCGAACTCATTTGTTTTTTTTTTGAATAACAGATTCCCACCTCTACCGTATTCGAATTTCGAAATGATTTTGGGAAAAACCTTCTATTGTCTAACCAGCCAGCAACTTTTTATTTTTCGATAAATAACAAAATAATTTCCGTTAAACAAGAAACTAAAATCCTGAACTAAATCTAAAGTATCATAAACAAAATTTCCCTAAACCTTCACTTTGACTTATGAAGCCTGTAAACCAACGGGTACATTAGCGGGTACCAGGGTATCGTGGTACTAAACCTTGGCAAAATATGGCAGGTCAGGACCCACATTATACAGGGATAGGGCTGCCAAAGGTTTTGGTGTAAAGAGATAGTATTTGCACACCAATCAACAACTTCCAGAGGGGCAATTCAGAAAAAGAACGTTCGCATTCTGATCTGTCTCAATCTGTCAAAAATACCTCTAATATGCATACATTTGTGACATTGATTGTCGCAGAGATGAGATTACGACTATATTTTGAAAGTTTTTAATTAAGGATTTTGGGTTTCAGAAGTGCTTAATTTTTCCCAGATATTACGCCCTGCCGATGTTCAGAAGCCCAATGGAACATAGCATCTATCACGTTCCAACCTAAGTTGGTGATGTGTCCAAAACAATATGTAGCGGTCGCCTTTATTAAGATATCTGAGGGTCAAGGCGCAGATATAAGACTTCTAATGATTTTAAATTCAACATCACGTCTAATCGACCGGACTGATTTCTTTGAAAAAAATAAATGTTATACTAGACCATTTGCTTCGTAATTTGATATGTGAATATTTGCAATTATATTTTTTTAACATAGTGTAATTAATTTGTAAAGTAATGTCTACCGCGGACATAAAAACGATAATCACGCAAACACTATCGGGTGTATTTTCATAAAACGTTCACCATCTAAAAGACAATTTAATTCCCCGAATTTTAGTATACGGTTTTTATTTGTTTGGTGTTTGAGAGTTTTTGTAAATAGATAATTGCTTCATATTTTCAATAAATTACCACGGTTGTGTCATCGCGCTTCTCTTTCTTTTCTATGCAGTCCGACAGTGACCGCGCTTTAGGTCATGTAGTCGCCTTAATTTTAAGAAAGTTCACAGTCTGAGGGGTAATTCTCGTAGTTTTAAGAAAGTTCAGTCTGATCTCAGTGTCAATCTGTCAAGAATACTTACCTCTTATTTCCCTACATTTTGACAAGTTTCTAATATTTGTTTGTCGCCCAGATGAGACTGCGACTAGATTTTTAACGTTTAAAATTACGAGAATTATCCTTCAGGCGGTTTATTGTCCTTTCTATGTTCAAGAGTGGGCTATAAAACCTTGAGTTAACAGCAACAACCGAGCCGTGTCATTCAAATTATAGACAGAGGATCGTAGCTTATGAAAAGTTTATACATTTTCATAAAAATATAATTCAGTTCTTTTTATGCAGCCATCATTATGGCATAAAAAGCCTTACAAAACTCCAAACGTAGTTAATTTCGGGCGAACAAAGGTGGAAACTCCAAACATATCCGGCTGCCAGCCCTACAGCCAAACAATAAATAATATTTCTCATAATACCCGGATGGGATTTACGATAAAACTCCGGTAATCACACAGAATACTTGAATACGGAGTAGTCGTTTAATTTTAATAGTAATGATGGTTGGGACTTCGGTAGGGTGGCGTGTGATACCGTGGAAGTCAAGTTGGGAAGCAATGTTTTGATGCAAGATGGTAGGTTTATAAAAACCCGTTATACCCGATTTTCTGCCGGTATAACTTTACGCATAGGGGGCTCGTCGCTTAATGACAACTGCCGCACGGGTCGATCGAAGGTTAAGCTACACTTGCTGCGGTCGGTTCAAGGATGGTTGACCGCCCAATATATTTCGCGATTCCTCCGTGTCTCGGAAAGCACGCTAAGCCGTTGGTCCCGGCTGTCATTCGTAAATCTTTGACAGTCGTTACGGATAGTCGAAGGTCCGAAAGTCTTATCAAGAAGTATCGTTTTACCCAGTAACTGGATTGTGGAGGTCTGATAGGCGGTCGCTCCATGTAAAATACTGGTATTGCAGCATCCGGTTAGAAAGGAAGCCGTCCCCAACATATTTGAGAACAGGCTATTAGGCAAATTGATGCAACTTTAAGCACTTTCCTTATTACAATTTTAATGTGAATGCAAAATTGTAGAATAATTTTTGTTAATAAGAGCACGCTTTCTATTTGTCTTGCGTTTAAAACCAAGCTCGCTTGCTTTGACATCCATTTTCTTACCCATACGACACCTTGTATAAAACGTAACGTATCAAACAACACGTCACCCTTAAGTACAGCCTCCCAAGTTGTTTCAAGGCTGTCAAAAAGATAAATTACTTATGTCATCTACGACATGACGTGCATCACATGAAGGAGCAAAGGTATTTATTTTGACAGGCCTTGGTTCTTGAGGCGCCTGTGGCCCGGAACAATCACTTTGATGTATCTTCAAGCGTTACTGATATGTTTGTATCGCTCTTCTTGATGGTCAGGTTAACGAATCTAGTACGTAAAAGGCTGTATAATTTTAATAATCGTTTTTTTTAGAAACTATAGAACGGTGGCTTTCTTTAGTTTTTTTTTATACGATACATGCTCTCGTTCTGAACGCTAATTCCCGTAATTAAAAACGTTCAAAATCTAGTCGCAGTCTCATCTCGGCGACAAACAAATGTCAAAAACTTGTCAAAAATGTACGGAAATTAGACGTATTTTTGACAGATTGATACAGAGACCAGACTGTGAACGTTCTTAAAATTACGAGAATTACCCCTTTGATACTGGTGAATTACATAGAAAAGTTTAAAAAAAAACTTCTTGTTGAACTATAGGAACGATTTTGTAGAAAAGTTTATCCAGACCAATATTAATAGAAAATTAAAATAACAATAGAAATACCAACAATTTCTCACGTTTTCCTTATCTACGAAAACACAACGCTATGACATCTAGCGTACAAAACGGAAACTTCGTGCTCGGCTATCCTGAAAGCGTACTAAATTCACCCCTGAACGTAAACCTCATGAACCATCTACCGGCTGCCGGGGGAACCCGAATGTTCCCGACTACCCCTCCCTCCCTTCACCCCCTAAAAAGCCTATCGATCGCCCTCCCTGCAGCCACAATTTACGCTAGCAGTGCAAAGCAGACAATCTGCTATCAAAATTATCAATAAAATCGTAATCAGGCCTAAAATTAGATTTTGTTACTCCTGTAGGAATCTTTTCAGGTAAGTGAGTGTTTGTTTTCGTGTTATCAAATAAAATACACCATTAAATGGTCGGTCGTGACGTAGACAAAACGCAGTGATTTTTTGTTATTGTGCAAAATCTTATCGTCTCGGACCTTTATACAAGTTTTTGATTCTATAATCATTTAAGGTTCTGTGTTTTCATCGTTTTTGTGGTTATCAAGGACTAATGATGTTGTTAATTAGGTCAGTTTCGAAAAATGTACGTCAAGGGAAGATTCTTCTGAAAATAGGTCGGTGGTCACGTCATCTGATAGCCGTGCAACTTGATCAATATGATGTAGTGTTTAGCTTTTACGTACTTTTTACTTGCATTTTGATAATAATCTTTTAAATAAATGTTAAAAAGACGTAAAATCTTAATCTCTGCTGTTATTTTGTCAGAATGACATGACATATTTTTACAATGTTTTGCGGTGTTCCCCATTACGACGCAACAGATTTCATTGCGTAGTTTCTTACTTTAACACCGTGACGATTGCTTTTTGATTGTTTCGCATAACAAAAACAGTAGATTATGAAACTGTTCCTTAACTAGGGTTATAATAATATCATTTTAATAGTTATTATCCCATTACAGCTTTCCTTTGTATAGCGGATATGGGCCATATCAGCTGTTAAACTGTGAACATTAAAACAATATATTCCCAATTGTCTATATAGACCTATTTGTTATTTCTTTTCTTTTTTTAATAAGTAGGTAGGTGGTCTATGATTACTGTATAAAATTCTAATACGAAACATTTTCTACAATTCCAGGACGCTGCCGCACAAAAACCGACAGAAGACACAGTAATACAAATACAAAACGACGTCCATTCCCCTCCCGAACACGATCTGTTCGTCGACCCCGACGCTGCTGATGATGGCTCGGGCCTAGACACAGACGAGAGCTCGGGCTCCGGCTGGGGACCCGGCCCTGGCCCCGACGACGAGGACGGACGAGGATCAGGTGACGAGTCCAACGCACCTCCCGATGACGAAGACTATGGCTCCACAACCACCGGCAGAGATGAAACCGAACGCACTATTATCGATACTCCCATTACACCCGAAATTCCGGAACCAGACGACATAGATATCCCCGAACAACCGGAGACTCCCATCGTACCCAAAGTGGACACCCCGCTCCAAATACCATCAGATCCCAGGCCGATCGATGTGCTCATTCGTGAGTAGTGGCTGAAGCATGCCAGTTTTTATTTGCGTTGTTTTATTTTTTTGTTTTTGTACGAGAAATTGTCATTTTTTAGAAAATCGCAATGTTTGTGCTCGACACAAACTCTATTCTCAGTGTTGTCCAAAATGTTTTTATCTGTCTAGAGGACTAGTTTATGTATATTCAAGAATAAGAATCCATTGAATTTAGTGATGATTTCTCGTACTACCATTTTAGATGTATTATAATAGCTCTACCGTATATTCTATAACACATTTACATGACAATTAACAGGATAACTACATAGTTAATATCATCACAACAAATAATTGTCACTAACTCAACGGCGCTCATCATAAGCGGATTCATCTCTTTACAATAACTGACGTAACCTTGAATTAACAGTTTTATTGTTATCTGCAGTTATTTCTAATTGTTGTTTGAACCGCACGCCAGTTACTGTTGAAACAGACAAACTATCGTACGCGTGTATAATTATACTTATTTCAATTAAATTATTAATTAATCCATGATATATGCCAATCACTTGTAACCATCCGAGGATTTCGGTAAGTCTTTCTTAGTATTTTTTTAAATTTTATGAAAATTGTTGCCCATTATTTTTTTTACTTAACTATCGCATGACTTCGATTCTATCATGCAGCCATTAGAAACCATTTTATAGCGTTCCTTCAATAGTACTAGTTAGCATGTGGAAGGTAATATAGCCCTGAAACTATTTCATCTCATGGAACCATTAGCTTAGCGATATTGTCCATATCATTGGTAATTTTGATGTTTTATTAGAAGTTTACTTTTGATTCTTCCTCTGCTTTTGTTCATGCCGTATCATGTATGATCCCTTTCCAATCCCTTGTCTTTTGATATTGTTCCTGTATTTCGCTTTTTGTATAAGCGATGTTAGCCGTCTCTGGCTTGATCCAAATCCCTCCATTTCTGGTGAAGGTGTTTAATTCTATAATTTTGGGATTTACTGAATCTCTTCATTCCTTTAGCTTTTGTCTAGTGCTTCTTCGGTGTAAACCTCGACGTCGTAATTCCTCTATATGTCTATCTCCTTCAAATTAAGAGTATATCTGAAAGATAGGATGCTAACCGTCTAATAGTCTTCGTCATTTATATATTTTTTAAATATCTGTGAAATAATTTTATGTCTTACTAATTTATCATCAAAAACGTTAATAACAGCTACAAAAACTAATTTCACAGTTGCACGGAAATCAGAATCATGTGTATACTAACTAGATACGAGTATGTGTCATTCTTGATCATTCTAACACAATTCATGTTATAGATTTAAAAGAAACAATTGTGCTGACGTTGTTATTTCTTTGTCAGCGATGTTTTTAATTGTACTTCAAAAAACTGTTTCGTTAAAGAAGGAAACATAAAGGGATGTCAGAGCCTATATTAAAACTATACCAAATGACCACAATGAATAAAATAGAACAGTACATGATCCAATCATTGTAGGTAACTATGACTAAAACAAAAGAACAGACATTTTGCTGGAAATCTTTCTGACGCGATTTTTACGGCTAAAAACATTTTCCCTTTAATAACATCGATGTATAAACTAATTTTCAATAACGTGACATTCCAGCCAAGACAAGGAACAGGCCCATTGAAGGTACCTCAGAAGAGGGGCGAGGCGCGGGGGAGGAGCAACCCTCGCGCCCAGACCAGACGGACATCAGCATCTCCTCAGAAGACATCGTGCCTTCAGTCGTACGTATACGGTTTTATTGTTTTACTACTAGAATTATGCTATTTATAGTCTAATCCAAAAGTATCACATTAAAGTGGAAACAAATTTCAAGTTAAATTCTTATGCAATCACTCATTTTTATGCACGGGTCGATCGATCAGGTTAAGCTACGCTTGCCGCGGTTGGTCTGTGAATGGGTCACCATCTTTACATATCAAGACTCCTCCGTGCCTCGGAAAGCACGTTAAGCCTTTGGTCCCGGCTGTCATTCGTAAATTTTTGACAGTCGTTACGGGTCTTCAGAAGCCCGAAAGTCTAACAACCAGTCTTACTAAGGGGTATCGTATTACCCAGTACAACACTCGTCGTTCCATGTACAACACTGGTATTCAGCTGCATCCGGTAAGATTGGAAGCCGACCCCAACATATGTAGTTGGGAAAAGGGTAGACAGATGATGTTAAAGTAGTCAAATTGAAATAATCAAATTAAAGCACTTAATTTGTTAGTGGCACCAGTACAAAATAGCATCGACAGGTACGTTTGCTGATCCATTTGTTTACAATTCCATCAGATACTTTTGAAACAGATTATACCTTCCCTAAACGTCAATTTTAACTATACGCAGCGACTTACGAGTTGTAGGTCGTAGGTTTCAACCCAGACAGGCGCTTTACTCCGTGTAAATTATTTCATCATCACTGCTCTTAAACGGTGAAGAAAAACAACGTGACAAAACCGGCATGTCCTAGAACCAAAAATTCGTAGACATGTGACAACTACCAACCCGCACTGGGCCCGCGTGGTGGATTACGGCCAACTCCCTCTCATAGAGAGGAGAACTGTGTCCGAGCAGTGGGAACATTATAGGTTGATTATGCTGTATGTCTATCAATAACGAAATAACAACTGGCCTATAGCAATGCAAAAGTAACCAAAGTATAACTTATATTGGGGAGTTATCTTTGTTACTAAGTGTTGTCACACGGTGCGGTTCAGTTGCTTGTGGCATACCATCAATTGAAGCAAGAATAAGAGTTGCACCGTCTAAACCGTGTTTCCAAGATGCAAGACATTTGCTGCTTCAATTTTATTCTATGCCACAGACAAGAAACTTGCGTCATGTAAATGACGACCCCCTTTATTCATAAACGTCTGTTTAACCACAAATTTTTGACGTTTAAACGTCACTTAACTTTAATCATCGTTTATAAATAAACCCCGACATGTTTAATGTTGGTCAGTTGAATAAGAATTTTATTGGGACTTTGTGATAAAAAAGAATCCCGGTTATAGTGCCGGAACTGTCTCTGATATGGCGAATATCGAGAGATGACCTAATTTATTTTATTTTTGGCAAATGTGGGTAGGTCTTTATCGCCTAGGGGATTATGAGCTTTTATGATTCATTAGTACATATGCGATAAGTACGTGCAGTGATTTTTGCTAAAGTTCAACTTTCAAAAATCGAACATTGAAATTGGTTCATTTGTGTTTTGTTTGTCATTTGTTTTTTTTTTTTGGATTGGAGTGCTTTCTCCTCGTCACTGATTTGTGGCAAGATGATAAGATCTCAATACCCCTAATTAGCGAATAATTTACTAATTTAATTATACATTTTTAATTAAAATATTGCTGCTAAACAAAACTGGCTAAACACATCGCTTCGCTAAAAATAAAACTAGCGTAGTATTCTCTATTTTGTCACGAAAATACATAGCTCTGAAAATAGAGGAGGAAAACAAAATACGTCAAGGCTATTGACTTCGAAATTATTTGCCAAACAGAACTAGTTTGTAGGAAGATTAGACCTATTCAGATACTGCTGTGTATAATAAAAACGTGACCTTTCGTCGGTAGGACACGTATTGCCTGGTATTCCCCTAAAATTCGCTGAAACTTAACAGGCCTTAAGAAAACTGAAGATTAGACCTATTTAAACATTAGTGATATTCGCTACTGTGGGTAGCGAAGACGTGAACTCAGGGCGAAATACAGACTTACCAACTGTATTCCGACAAACTGTAATCAGTTGGTACTTGCCGTCATAATTCAGAGGCCTTAAAAGAACTCTCGGTATAAACCAATTCTCCATTCAAATTGTATAAAGAAGTGCTATAACGTTTCAGGACCAGGAGCCCTCAGGCAGCAACGTGAACCAGGAGTCGCGTGCGCCCGACAAAGTCGTCATCATGAACGCCAAGCCCGAAGACCGTGCCACCAGCTTCTTCGCACAGCCAGGCATCCTTGCCGGTATGTATACTTTTTACTACTCTTAGAATACTTGAAATTAAAGGTCAGCCAGCAGTATCTGCAGGCCAATCTCGTAATTAAAAAAGGTTAAAAATCTAGTCGCAATCTCATCTCGGCGACAAAGAAATGTCAAACACAATGTCATAAATGTAGGGAAATTAGTGGTATTTTTGACGTATTGAGACTGAGATCAGACTGTGAACGTTCTTATTTACGAGAATTGCCCCTCTGACTGTGAACGTTCTTAAAATTACGAGAATTGCCCCTCTGATATTTTAGGACCTTACGCAATGACTCAATTCACTTTATTCTCATTTCCCCAAAAGACAAAATAAGAGTAAGAGACTAACATGTCGTCAAAATAACCTTCTGGTCCTTTGTGTAGAGAGTGTCATTGTGCAGCTGAGAAAAAACTATTTGGTTTCTGTCAATATTGATCCCCATTGGTTCTAATAAAAGATTTCTAATTGTTTATTTTGTTTCCTTTTCAGCCGTGATCGGCGGCGCAGTAGTAGGCCTCTTATGTGCAATCCTGGTGGTGATGTTCATAGTATATCGCATGCGCAAGAAGGACGAAGGTTCTTACGCGCTCGACGAGCCCAAGAGAAGCCCTGCCGCAGCATCGTATGGGAAGGGCCACAACAACCGCGAGTTCTACGCGTGAGACGACACAGAGCAACCAACGCCACGTATTTACTAGTCGGCGGTCACGCCCTGACTGACCGGTCAACAGTCTCCGGACCAGCCATTCCATTTTTAAATTTTGACAGTTACACACCATACCACGCGAAATGCGCGGGATAACAAATAAAAGTAATTTATTAATTTATGAACGTGGCTAGAATTGTTCTGTGATTTATTTTTAAAACTACGATCGATGAAATTATTTATTGTTCTATAAATGTTTGACATGGATAAAATTTTAATGTACGGATTGTACAGTAATGTACAAGCCAGGTACAAAAGATGCAGCATACTGTCTGTACGAGAAGACAGTATGATTAAAATTAAAATGTTAATAAATTATCATCTTTGAGACCAAGTTTTTTAATCATTTGTGTAATGATTTTAAATGGTGTTTATCAGAGGTTAAGATGTTTTGATGTCTCTATTGAAAGACCAATGTGGTTCGCATGTTCTGAATGATCGATCTTGTATGTTTTCTGTAAAAAATGAATTTTGTGCCATCCGCTTTCTTCAACTGTATATTGCCAACTCTCTTCGCGTAGACTATAAAGTCGTCTCGATAATAATTTGTGGACACGTCCATCACTTCGACTATTATGTGTAATATAATTATGTATGTGTGTATGTATTTAGATCGAACTCTTTAAAAAATAAGTAGATTTTGTAATATTTTGCTTCCAGTTGTCATCGAAATTTTTATTTTTTTACTGAACAAATGTTGTAGGTATCTATGAATATTCACTACCTTTGTCAGCGATGATATATAAAATAACATAATTTACTACATAACAGTAACAATTGGGTTTTATTTTTAATTTTAAGACATTAATTTAATTTAAGTTTTTTTTGTTGTCACCTTGGGGTTAATAATTTTAGGAATTGACGTATCTCTATTATTTAGATTGTTTTTAAGATCTAGTTTTAAATATTTTAATCTCATTTTATTTGATTGTAATTTCTGGAAATAGGTTGTGCGACGATTTTTTTTTTTAACTATGTAATTGCTTGTGTGCCATCTTCGATTTCCCAATTCTTCTGTAAATTCGTCGACATTAGTAAATTGTGCGTACACTGCGCCACTGCCGTTTTTAGGTTGATTTTATGTCGAGTGTATACAGTCAACAAAAGAGATAAGTATGCAGGATCGTCTGATATAGTTGAAGTTTAGTAAGAAAACAAACAGCTCATTTATCAAATTAAATTTCAGTCGACGACATCCATCGGTTTCTTACTAAACTTCAACTATATCCGACGATCCTGCATACTTATCCCTTATGTTGACTGTACATAGGGATGTACAAGAAGGAACATACGCTACGTAGGCACACGTAAATACGCGTCAAAAACATGTTACGGCGAAGCCAAAAGACAAGAATCCAAAAATCTTATTTTGGATTTCGTGAAGTCAAGCCCCTGGTAACTCCAACGCAAAATATACTAATGCCAACGCAATAAAACGCCAGTGTTATTTAATTAATTAATTTAATTTAAGTAACACATTGTGTCAATTAATTTATTAAAATAGAAACTAAAATAAATTGATCACTGTAATTAACAAGATTGTTAAGCAAACTGTAATTTTCTTTAATAGTTTACTGAAATAATTTTCTTATATGTGTAGTTGCGATATTGAAGCCATTGGGTGTATAAATATATGAAAGGAAGTCGAAATTTAAACATTTCATTAGTAATTTAGTTATTGGGAAAAACTCCTGTTGCAGATTTTTCTAGAAATAACAGCCCGCGTAGTAGACGTGTTCATAACGGTCTGGGTACAACTCTATGGTTCTAATTCTAGTAGGTACCTACTGCTTTCAACAGCATATAAGCAAAACTTTTTGTAGTTATCGTGGCCTCGTGGTCATGTATGGACATCGGAAACCATTCAATATCTTGAGGATTATATCTAATTTGAATAAGCTACGATGTAGCTAAACATCTATTGAGATCACCATAACTTTTGGGCATAAAACGCTCATAATTATGTATTCGAATATAACATTTATACAAAATAAGTATGCTAATCTAAATTTAAACAAAACGTTAGAATGCTTGTTGAAAATAATACTTTACTGTCAAATAACATCGGTGCTTCCAGTACGGCTCTAAATTTTTATACTCAAACGCAGTTAGTTTATTTCTAGAAAAATCTAAGAAATAATATCCAAATACATTCCTGTCGGATTGGTACATTTTAAGCTGTAGAGAGCTCACCGCTCGTTAGTATAAGAAATTTGTACATTGTAATTGTAAATTCTTTTAGAAGTTAAAACTGAGTAATTTATACGGTAATTAATATTGTGTAACCAAATATAACTAACTAGTTACGTGTTCTGTTGCCGCTCTAACATAGAATAAACATTGGTTGCTTTTAATGCATTCAATAAATTATATCACGCGTTGAACAAAAAAATTTACAGATAATAGTATGATCTAAGGTAAACAACGCATGTTGTAGTCTTAGGACCAGAAGGAAGTGACATTTTAACAGCGATAACGATGAGGGAAATGTCAAAAATGTATTGGACTGAAAAAAGCTTATGTCAGCCCTGTTGAAAGTTGCTGTAAATACGAATCGCTTTGATTGCAACTTGTCTATAGTAAAAACGCAGTGCTGCACACCCCCCACCCTATTTCAAGTTAAACAAATATTAACTTTATTTCAATGATGATTAAGTTGATTTCAGAGTGGCTAGCACTATTGAAAAAGTTACATAAATGTTTGAAGTTATTACAAACTAGAATTTATTTTGTAGGAATTAAAGTTATTTTTCCATTAATTCATATTTGTTTAAATTTTTGGCTAATAAATCGCGAACGCAGATTAGGCCCTCTTACTCTATGGCTATAGACGGTTCGCACGCTAATGGCCGATTCCTATAATTTACAGATTGTTATTGGTTAAAATTAAGACTCTTGTGTCTTTACCAATAAAGAAGCAAAGACCTCATCATAGCTTTGCATAGTAGACCCTCCCATATGGAAATAGCTATAACAGGTGACTTTAACTTACGAATCTATTTAAATACCCAGTTTGGCAATAAAAAATGCTACCATTGCTAAGCAAAAACGATCCGTTTTTTTATAGGAAATGAGCAATAGTGTAATTAATGTATGAAGCCGTTGCACACTAAAGCGTTGCAGTAAAATTGATTAATATAAAAAAAAACAGTGCAACCGCTTTCAAAATTACAAAAAGTCAAATAACACCATACCTACCTACGCCTTGCAACAAGATTCTTCTAGACCTAGATACATAAACACATAATGCGTTGTTTACCAAAATGCGTTCTTGTCAATAAATCATGACTACGTCTGTAATTCAACCTTTTTTTTTAAATTATTAAAGCATTTTTTTTGTCGTCAAAACGACACCGGACATAAATTATTATATTAATTTATTATTACAAATATATTTTAGGGTTAACATTTTTTATTGACATGAACGCAATGTATAAAATAAGCTTATATTCTGCTTAAATACATATCTGATCGTATATATGGGCGCTAGCCGCTGTTTTGACAACGAAAGCGTTGAACGATTGAAATGCAATTATTTTAATTTTAAAATATCGATTTTTATTTGTAACTATTAATTTATGTATTTTTTCTGACCATTGAGAACTTATTTGGATCCTTAGGGGATATTTTTGTAACAATTTTTAATTGTTTTTTATCAATCATTCGTTTAGTTGTGAGTCTTATGTCAGTTCTTATTCTCGATTACATGATTTTTTTTTCAAACGCCTAAATAAACTAAAGAGCAAGTTGCTATTACATGTAATCCGTATAAATAAAAGGTGCTGAAATGTACACTGTAATCCTAAGCTGTTTATGAAAATACATTAATTAATTTGTTTATTAATTATTTAGTTCAATAACCAATAGATAAAAGTACGCTAAATAAGCGTTAAAATTATTTCAAAAGTTGCCAGTTCTAACAATAAAAATTACAGCAAATAAAATATTCTAAATTAAAACTTGCCTATTTCTAACTTTAATGGCATTTACTACTGGCCAATAATATTTACTAGTCTTTAAAAAAAATTATATTTCGTTTATTTTGTTTCATAAACATCTACATTTCGGTTTTTTAAAAAAGAGGCTAATTTTAAGAAATTATTGTATATGGCAGTTTATAATCCAATTTATGCTTTTAAATCTTTTGTTTTTCTTATTTTAAAATCTCATGTTTTCGTAACTTGTAAGGAGGTAGGCTAGGATAAGCATATACATAACTATCGATGTCCACCTTGTAAATAATTCTCCTTTACACTTAGGTAAATATACAGGATATTATGAACAATTATTTTGTTTTATTTACCTGATTTTGTCTTTCCTGTGCCATATTTTCCTGTTCCTGATTGTCCTGTGTGGGTGACGTCAGTGTTGGTTTTCGCGTAAGTAATATGAAATAACAATAGGTGACATTGTGATGAGGCGAGATGATGACCATATGACTAAAAGATTCATAAATATACATAGAAGATGGAAAAGATGCCGTGAACGACCACCAATAACTTGGCCACGAACATTTAAAAATGGCATAATAGCGAGCAACACAACAAAAGAGACATGCCACAACCATACGGTGTGACGCAGAAATACTAGTAGGGCTGTCCCCAAATAAATTTGGATAATAGCTAGGACAAAGATGGAATAAGAATAGGTACGGTCACCAAAGGATATAAGTAACCAGGGTCATCGGATATAGTTGAAGTTTAGTAAGAAACCGATTGATTTTTTCGAAATTATTTGATAAATGAACTGTTTGTTTTCTATTAATTAAATTAAATTTTATTCGAAAACATCCATCGGTTTCTTATTAAACTTCAACTATATCTGACGACTCTGGTTACTTATCTCCTTTGGTGACTGTACACCGTGTATCAGGTTCGCTATTTTAGTTGCTCTGCCCAGGTCTTATGACTGGCAAGTGGCAAGCAAGCTCTTGAAGAAGTTGCTTGCAAGTCAGTGAAGAGGTTCTCTTCACTACTGTCCAGAGAAACCATGTGTCCAAGTCATCATTAATTCCTGAAGGAATAACAGATTCCTTCAAAAAAACCATGGCGTTATCACTTAGCCATATGCGCTGATAAATCGTCATACTTGTTATAGTTTATACACAAGCGTGATATATATCTTTATATGAACAAGAGTTTGATGAAATAGATAACTACTATTCGAGTAACGATGAAGTACTCCGTTGCAAATGTTGCAATACAGTTAAACAGTTCGTCCATTACATACAAGATGGCGCTAGTAACCTCACTCACAGCACAGCTCACAGGTGATTATAAATATCTCGAACAAGTTTGCCTAATTAATTTATTACGACAGAAACGGAACACGTTTTTCTATAGGTAATATTCCAAAGTTAAGAGACAGCCATGCCCGCAATAAATATGTACCGAGGAGTACAACGAAAAACACATTACGCTTCCCAAAAATCTGACGTCATTTAATGCAGTACGAAATCGTTGACATTTTTAAGAGGATATAATTGATACATTTGACACGCACGTTTTCGTATAGCAACATAAAAGCAAGAACTTGTACATAATGGGTAAGACAAAGACATTTATTTATTCGTCGGATATGGTAGGTACAAAGTTGGTTGGTTTATATCAACGACCACGTTGGTTTATATAGATAAGTTCAGGACAAATCCGTCAGGTATAAAACCTAACTTATACAGGGTCCCATTAAAATAGATGGACAAACTTTAACACAGCGCTCAGTACGTCTAACCAAAGATATCCAAGCAAAAAAAACACTGATTAAAGTGATTTTATTTTGACCTAAAATAATAAATTGCACATTAGTGTATTTTCGTTAGCTGATTATTTTTCTTGTATAGTATCTAATGCGTTATTCTTATATATTTTTTTACCATCGTCCTTATTTTGGTGGTCTGAATGATTTCTAAAAGTTTGTCCACCTACCTATTTTAATGGGACCTTACATAAGTACTACTTTTAATCTAATAAACAATACAAAACACTTATACTATGGACATTTATACTCTATTAGACATTATAAAATAACAACATTTCCAATATAATTTCTAAATAAATCTAAAAAATCAAAAAATTGTTTAAAAAATTATTAGCCAAGATTCTAGATTTTATTTTTGTAAAAATTAAATGGTAGCTCTCTTATTACTTTTGGAATATGGTTATATGTTTTAATGGACATAATAGCTGTTTCTGTAGTGGAGAGTACTATTACAAAATTGGTTTTTTAACTTGGTGGGGTCCCTTTTTGAAAATCTATTGTTTTCGGCTACTGTCGAGAAGTGAGAGATTTAAGGTAGGTAGGCATATCAGTGCATCGAATATCAATATCATGCACCTTAGCCGGGTGGTGGCGCCACTTTCACAGTATTATGCAATGACCTTTTTTTAAATTAAAAAATATATCGGTAAGTAAATACTATAATATTTTAAATCAAATGAAAACTACCTACACTTTAAAATAAATACTGTATTTTAAGTTTTAACACGCAAATATAATAAAAAGTAGCTACTAAAGATAGCCTTTTGGTCGAAATATCGAGCAATTTAAGGATAATCGATACATGATCTCCCAGCCACTTTATCGCTAGATGGCGGCACATTCGCACTTCGAACATTTTCAATTTTTACGCCTAACTCAGAAAGCTTTGCGAAACAACTTTGTTATATGCGTCAACTAACGCATTAACATAATCTTTTTAGATATTCACTTTGCTTGTTAACTCGTCTCATACAAAGATTTGTACCCCTAAACATTTAGCCGTTTCACTTTATATCTTTACTATGTCTTTACACACACATGTACAGTTACACACTACGTGTATAGTTTTACTTGCGATGGAACTAGATGGCGTTGTATTCATAAACTTGGTTTGTGAACTTGTTTTCCAGAGGTGGCGTTAATTAAAATAAAATATTTTTACGAAAATATTTTTATGACTGTCCATCATTCTCTAAAGAAAAGCGTACTTTTTATAGTAAAAACCGAAGAAAAGAATACTTGATTGCTACAAGGGTTGTCAGTTGCTTATTCAA
Organism: Amphipoea oculea; assembly: GCA_945859645.1. NCBI lineage: Eukaryota > Metazoa > Arthropoda > Insecta > Lepidoptera > Noctuidae > Amphipoea > Amphipoea oculea. The sequence continues at coordinate 22,190,398 of OX243862.1, forward strand.
TTATTCTAAGGGTGCTTTTGTAGTGTGTTAGGGTAGGTTTAGGTTTAAAAATAATAATAAATCCCCTGACCGATTTCGGTCACGGTGGCCAATTTCAAAGAAGATTAGCCAGGTTTGCAGGAGATATTATAGTGCACAAGTGTGTGCGCAAATACAGGTGCACTCTGTGTTCCTTTACTCTCATAGTTCGATGGGACGGCAATCCGACACGACAGGAGAGAGAACAGGCGCAGGACCAACGGCTTTAGGTGCTTTCCGAGGCACGGGGGTATTACGCCACCAATTTCCAAACTCCGGGCAAAAAAAAAAGAAAAAGAGTAAAGAAATTCCTAATGGGAAAAATCCAAATTAAATATTACTTGGTCCGACCTGGGAATCGAACCCAGGACCCCTTGCACGGCAGACGCACTTGTGACCACGAAACCAACGAGACAGTCGAGTTTAACTCTATAATTAAACGCTACTATAAAACAAAATATATAAAATGTTTATTTGAGTCCGCGAGAGACGCAGCGGCGCGCGGCGCGGGCGGCGCGGGGGGTATTCCCCGAATTCAACTCGGTGGTAGTATAGGTATCATTCAACCGCAGCTTTCAGCGTACCCGCCGCGCGCCGCCACAGCACATGAGTAGACAATTCCGTTTGTCTAATCATGTGGCCACAGGCCGCAGGCAGTAAGGCAGTGTACAGACACGTGAAATTATTAGGCCGTGTATACACGGTTGTGGGTATTTAATTATTAGTGTAATTTTATTACTGTTGTGTGTATGTATATGTATGTATATAAGTGTTATGTGTAATATGTATTATGTGTTTACTATTTATGTGTGTTTGTATGTTTAGCCTACAAACCAACAACTTCACATACACCAGCGTCCACTCAAACCAACAATTCCAATTTCAAATGAAAAAATGAAAAAAAAAACAGCTGTTTCCTACATTTTGACGAGTTATAAATGTAGGCAACAGCTGATTTTTTTTTGCGATTTCAGGTTTGGTCCCATAGTAAAAAAAATTGTTCATAATGATGAGTACTATGACCATGTTAGTCTTGTTCCAATAACCCTGTATATACTAATACTATATTATATCCATACTGATATTATAAATTCGAAAGTAACTCTGTCTGTCTGAATGTTACCTTTTCACGCCTAAACCACTGAACCGATTTAGATGAAATTTGGTAAGTATAGAGATAGTTTGAGTCCCGGGGAAGGATATAGGATAGTTTTTATCCCGATATTCCCACGGGATCGACACTTATGCGGGTGAAACCGCTGGGCGCAGCTAGTTGCAAATAAAGTTTATTGAACTCTTCTCTCTCTTCGATAATTGAGCTTTGTTGGTACCGACTTTGTTTTGAAGATTCTATACATCTTTTATTGCTTATTTACACCCTAAGTTACATTAAAATTAGCAAGGAAAAACCGGCCAAGTGCGAGTCGGACTCGCCCATGAAGGGTTCCGTAGCAGCAAGTAACATAATATAAAAGTTCTTGTAGTTCGTTGTGAAAGGTAAATTGCGGTTTTCGATTTATGACGTATTAAAAAAAAAACTACTTACTAGATCTCGTTCAAACCAATTTTCGGTGGAAGTTTATATGGTAAGTAATGTACATTATATATATTTGTTTAATTTTATCATTCTCTTATTTTAGAAGTTAGAGGGGGGGGGGACACACATTTTACCACTTTGGAAGTGTCTCTCGCGCAAACTATTCAGTTCAGAAAAAAATGATATTAGAAATCTCAATATAATTTTTGAAGACCTATCCATAGATACCCCACACGTACAGGTTTGATGAAAAAAAATTTTTGGAGTTTCAGTTGTAAGTATGGGGAACCCCAAAATTTATTGTTTTTTTTTCTAGTTTTGTGTGAAAATCTTACTGCGGTTCACATAATACATCTACTTACCAAGTTTCAACAGTATAGTTCTTATAGTTTCGGAAAAAAGTGGCTGTGACATACGGACGGACGGACAGACAGACAGACAGACAGACAGACATGACGAATCCATAAGGGTTCCGTTTTTTGCCATTTGGCTACGGAACCCTAAAAACCGGCCAAGTCCGTGTCGGACCACGCACAATGAAGAGTTCCGGAGTTGAAATCAATTTATCCCAATTCAAGATTGTATTTTACCACTTTGTCGGCGTGATTAATATGTATATCCTTGCCAAATTATAGCTTTCTAGTACTAAGAGTCTCTGAGCTAAGCTGCGGGAGGACGGACGGATTGTCTGACGGTCATGGCGAAGCTATAAGGGTTCCTTGTTGACTACGGAACCCTAAAAAAACGAATCTTTCTTAGCTCATAACTTTTTAATGGCTTTTCATTTTACTATTTTGTTCCCGCGCATACAAAATTAATAAAACTAAATAAGAAAAAACGATATAATGTTTAACTTTGGATGTACAGACGCCAGCAAATCAAACTAGGTACTTACTGCAATCTGTCAAATTTCATTAATAGATTTTCAACTTTATCGCTAAAGTATTAGGTTCAAAGTTGATTGGGAAAATTTTACAGTTTCGGGTAGCTTGATGTGCTGGCGTCTGTGCTATGTCAAACAGTCCACTGTTATTAGGTACTCCAGTACCTAATAAATTCCTGAAATTTGTAAGTATGGAAAAATTTCGGCTAGTGTGCTCATCAACTTTATAGATGATACGTTCATTATTACAGTAATGTCGAACCCAGGGTAGATCGCAGATAATTCTATCACAAAGTAAGAGCCACCGCGCCAGCCTTGTAAGAAAAAAAATTAGCAAAAAAAACCGCCTTCCAAAAAAAAAACTACTAAGTAAGTCGAAAATAACTTCGGTGTCTTCAGTACCTACTTTAGTTTTTGCCTCCGACTTCCGAAAATAAAGGTTTTTTTGCCTAGTAGTTTTTTTTTAAGTCGGTATTTTTTTTTTAAATTAAATATATCTCGCTTTTTAGTGGGTCTGTTTATAATTTATCTAAGTTTCAATAGCCTAATGTCAACTTGCTTATCGCCTTTACAAAATATTGCTTTTCCCGATGCAGGGACGTTAACTGTTGAGGAGTTCTCCTGGTATTTCACCATCAGCTCCATTTCACCATTCGCATTGTGACGAGCATAATAATTAATTGCTTAGCAAGCACATTAAAGTACCTAATCGAATCGCAACCCGTGAAATACTTATTATTGAGTAGTTCCAGTGGCCATCAGTCATGTGGTCTTCATCATCAGTTCCACTTCACCAAATGGCGCTTTCCGAAAGCAAATGCACGAGTTACTATAAATAAAAAATAGGTACCCAAATCGCTATAGGTGTGCTTATAATATTTTAAGAGTTCCTTCAATTTCTCCAGGATTCCATCATCAGATCCTGACTTGATGACAATGGGACCACCTGGAAAGTATACCCTTTCAAACAAAAAAATAATTTTTCAAATCGGTCTAGCCGTCTTCGAGTAATCGGGTCGGGTAACATGTATAAAAAAAATTAAAAAAGATTCCGACAAACTGAGAAGGAACCTCCTCCTTTTTTTGAAGTCGGTTAAAAATTGCATACCTACGCTTCGCAACCATCGATCAATAGTGATCGATGTTCGCAACTAAACTTGTCAACAAAATCACGCATAATAATGCCTGTGCGACGGTTGACTACAACGCCATCTAACGATCAAGATCAACTGTTGTTGATAACCATAGCAAAAATGTATGTTCTGCTTCTCGATGGTTCTTTGAAATATCCTGCAGAGGGCGTGTTCCGGCCGCGCACACATAGAAAAATTTATCGATTTTATCAGGCCTAGATATCCTGTAAATAGTGTTTTTTTATAGGTTTTTGTCGATATGCGTCAATAATAAGTCATAACAACTTAATATACGTGCTTTTATTCTGCAAAAATCGTTTATATTTCGAGATTTGTACCCCGAAAGAATGTATGAAAAAGTGTCAGTATCCAATCACCTTAACCTCAAGTCTGTATCAATCTTTATTCACAATCACAACGGGAATAACGCGTCACTAATGTATTCAAGGTCATTGACGTCGCTTCAGCTACGCTTTAGATAAATGTCCATAATTTCATCACTCATTCATAAGGCAGCGTGGCCGAGTGGTCTAAGGCGCTGGTTTTAGGCACCAGTCCGAAAGGGCGTGGGTTCGAATCCCACCGCTGTCAAAAACCTTTTTGCTCTTTTTTATATTCTAGATAGTTTTGTAGAAGAAATTTTTTATTATTTTGTTGGAGAATTTCATAGTTTATTGTTGTTTTTAGGGTTCCCTACCTCAAAAGGAAAGAACTTTTAAACGGTCACTTTGTTGTGCGTCTGTTTGTCTGTCTGTCAAGACCCTTTTCCTCAGGAACGCGTGTAGTTATCAAGTTGAAATTAATATCAAATACTCAGGCCTGCAATCTCTTGAAGCAGTGAAAAAATCAAACTTCTGAGTCAACGCAATCAAAAGATACGGGCGTTTATGTTCCGTTTATGCCGCATATTTTGACATTCGCAAGGGAATTAAAACATAAACGTGGAAATTCTAAAAAGTGAATAAGCTGATTGAGTTTAAAAAAATTACAATAGATGTTACTTCTTGTACCTCACCAAATTGTTCAGTAAAGAAGCAAGGAAAGTAGAACAAAAAGAAACTTAACCGACTAAACGTAATACCAGTCTATTCAGTAGTCATGCTACGTCACAGTTGTACTCTTCAATTTAGCGACTTTTTTAATAAATTATAACTTTGCTAAATTGAAGAGTAAAACTGTGACGTCGCATGACCCCTGAATAGACTGGTATTACGTTTAGTCGGTTAACTAACTTACGTGGTTTTTTTGTTTACCTTTATTTAACTACCTAAACCTATGGAGTATAAATACCTACTTAATTCAATTGGTCACGATCCAGATAATTTATCACTATCCAGGTGGTCAACCGAGTTATTAAAATAAAAAAGAGAGCGAGATCGTTATACTTACCTAACTAATGAACCGTAAAACATAACACTACCCACATCCTCCCATTAATTACTAAACTCAAGACGTTCTAATAAATAACAGCTGTTTGAAAAAACATAATTGAGACAAGTTCTTGTAAAAAATCTTCCATATCTTGTCATCTAATAGAAATAAATTGCTCAATTAAAACAAACATGGAAATTGTAGACTTGTTTTTAATTTTTAGGCAACTAATTACCTACCTACATAAGCAGTGTGCTTAGCAACCACGATGAAGAAGTCGAAATAGTCCAGATAAGACGGTACACACGACGACATAATATCATGCTATACATTTCCAGTCTAAGCTGACCTCGAACAATGAGAGCATATTACAGTATAGCAGAGTTTATGAAAGAGGACAATTTTCTTCGTTTTTGAAATGACAATGTTGTATTTTTGACATATTATTATTAGTAATCTGTTTAATTTTTAATTGAAATTATGGATTACTTGCATGTCGTCAGAAACGCAAGTAGTCAAATACGCATTTCGTCATTTATTAATGACAGTAATTCATAATTTTATTGACTAATTTATTTAATGACTACTTTGACATTGAATTGTATCTAAAAAATATGATTATTGAATTGTAATTATACTTAATCTTTAATGAATGAATGAAACGTAATTTTGATGAATATTATCACGGTTTGTGCACCATCTGTTCCTACCAATTTGTACGCCACGATATGCGACTGAACATGTTTGAACTTTTCTGTACCCATTATTATCCTGCATGCAATGTATTATATATGTCGTGGCCAGATCATAGAATTGATAATTGAATTGATTGGTTGTGTATCATGAAATGGCCAGCTAAGATTGACCATATCGTTTAAAAGTCAACGTTTAATGATATATCATTCGACGTTTGGCCATATCATGAATTTAGGGTTCGCATAATACTAAACGACGTCAGGGGCACCCCGAGGTTCGGTTGGGTTAGGTTCCTTTAAACCCTGCAGACAGAAATAGGAGCCCGCGCAGCGGGGCTCCGTCGACCTGACGTCGTTTGAAATAAAACGAGAATGCTAAATTTATGCTTTAGAGTATTATGCTTAATCATTATTATGATTAATATAATTAGGAGAAACAAAAGTATGCAAAATTATATTAGGTCTTAAAATTTTATGCAAATGGATGGGAACCCACAGAGGAAACCGACATCAACGCCTCTACCGGCGGATATTGTAATTATTTTACGATATGATCACTAATGTTTGGCTACATCATGAAGTAGTCATGCGTTTAACTGTTCATATCGTCAAACGTTGAGTTTTGATCTGGCCAGACCACATCATGATGTGGCCAATAGACATTGAAACATTTCATGAATTGCGACCATTTCATGAGCATTTCATGAAGTGAGCAAATCTACGATATGGCCACGACAGAAAAACCATGTTTAACAAATAAAAATTTACTTACACTGGAAATATAGCTTGATATGTAGCCGTGTGCGGGTCGATCGATCAGGTTAAGCTACGCTTGCCGCGGTTGTGCCGTGGATGGGTTCACGACCCATCACCCCACGGACCATCTTTACATACCAAGATCCCTCCGTGCCTCGGAAAGCACGTTAAGCCGTTGGTCCCGGCTGTCATTCGTGGATCTTTGACATTCGTTACGGGTCGTCAGAGAAGCCGGAAATTCTGACAACCAGTCTTGCCAAGAGGTATCGTATTACCCAATAACTGGGTTGTGGAGGTCAGATAGGCAGTCGCTCCATGTAAAATACTAGTATTCAGCTGCATCCGGTTAGACTGGAAGCCGACCCCAACACAGTTGGGAAAAGGCTAGGCAGATGATGATGTAGCCGTGTGCACTAGGAAGGTACGATAATAAAATTCGCGTGAAAAAAAAAAGATTTCCATAATACGCAAACTGTATGTTTTAAGTACCTATCTTCTTAGTCTCCTTCTCCTTCTTCGAGTCGCTACTACTAAACTAAACTAAACTTCGTCACTTCAACTGCGTTATCGGTGGCAGCGCAGAGGTCACATTGGTTGCATGTTTTGGGACACAAAGGGGAGGATAGAAGATGGAATGCAGTAGGAAACTCGTATTACTTCATATTGCTACATACCTACAGGGTGGCCCAAGTATAAACGTGCAAATAAAAAAAATTTGAAAATCTTGTCTCTCCAAGGCCTGGGTTACCCGAAACACCCTCTTAATGCAGCGCCGCCGCCGTCCTCTTTCGGAGAAAATCGCTTTCCGCGCCATTTTTTACGCTACGCACGACAGCCAACCCTACTAGAGTTCACGCACACATTTGCACGTGTACAAACGTCATTTGGTTAAGTAGCAGTAACAGGTAATTATTTTGCGAGCGTTATATTGTATGGAGTCCGAGGTGTGGTGCTAGTTAGCACCCAAGTGAGAAACAAAAAAAGAAAGAACTTTTTCGATAAAATCGAGTGATTTAGCGATCTAGCTAATAAACTTTCAAACGGTCAAGCCATCAGTCACTGTGTTCTAAGAATTTAGCGGTTCTTTCGGAAGCTCCTATCGCCATTTACTTTAGGTAGGTTATATTTATTTCCTTGCATTTGAGACAAATTAAGAATATCTAGGTACGACGCAACTGTACCCTCCTCGAGACAAAGCATAAGGTATCTATCCTGTAATATCACCTATTGGTATGGGTCACTTGCCGACGACCGGTGCCAACGGTAAAATAAAGTAGGAATTAGGTAGGTAGGTGCGTACCTAAAATAAAAGTCAACAAATACAAGTTATTGAAAGGTGTTAGCTTCCTGAATCCTTCCTCTTCTGAATGCTTCCTGATAAGAAATACGAATTTAACCGTAAGTTAAAAAAACATCTTGACCTAAGCCACCTAACAACATGATTTACTTGTACCACACCTATTAGAAATTGACAACTGCTGTATAAAGCCAAAAGGCATTTATAATTTATAACCCACAGTAAACTTCCAATTTCGCACTCTAAACAACTAACCTCTAAAAACTTTCAATCGCCTGCTTTCGCGATTACGAATTAAAATAATCGCCGAATCGATTGCAGCGATAAATCAAGTTCAAGGCGAAGTGGTGCTGTGTTACCGGTATTTGAACTCGATATCCGATCTCAATACTAGAGCCGGCCCGAGACTGTAATTAATCGATGTCACGACGTACATGAATTTAGAGATCCTGCGCATATTACTTACATATTTACAGTGTAGTTGATAACAGAGGCTGGAAGAACAGAAGATCTACTCGGAATGTCATCTCAGCGACAAACAATGTTTAAAACTTGTCTAAAATGTAGGTAAATTAGAGGTATTTTTGACAGACTAAGACTGAGAGCAGACTGGGAACGTTCTTAAAATGAAGTCGGTTAATTACGGAAATTGGCCGCCTGAACATACAGCTACATGTAAATTCACAGCCTGAAGCTCTAACACAACTAAACGCAAGTCAAATCCTAGAAGGCTGCAGGCTGTCCTTTAAAAATAATCTAAAAAGAATCTCAATTTAAGTGATAGACAGAAAAACAAAACCACATAATACCACTACAAGGTTCTGTCTCTAAAGATATATACGAGTACCTAGGTATATGATATGTAGAAGTTACGCTTAAAAGCCGCTTCGCATATGTTCGCGGAAGCCAGTGTTGACGATTTTCTTGGCATTATAAGGAAGAGAACAGACTCAATAATAGGTAGATTGCGCGGAAGCTCCAACAGCATCCTGAAAACGTTATTAGACAAAGTGGACAGTCCCTTTATAAGGTACTGGGTACGGAGGCGCGTGCCAATGTGTGTTGGGCCACGTAATATTTAGTTTTTTTTGTCTGTAAAAGTTTACTAATATAGTTTTTAAGTCATTGTTACTAATACTATATGGATTATAAGTACTATGATTATTATTGAAGTGAAAACATCTTTAGCGGCGTTGTACACTTTTTTTGTAATGGGTAAAAAATGTTAAACTCGCGTCAGGACATCGCGTCAGGACACGTGACCTGATCGAAAATTCGTAAGACGGATGGAGAGTAGACAGCCAACGCGGCGTAGGAGAGGAAGTATCCCCCTCTCTTTCTACGGCGCGGTGAAAATGTATGCCTGCTGTTTCGTTTAGGCGGCAGGGCGCTTGAGCGAATGATCGTTTGTGTTTATGTTACAGCGTGCCACGCGCATCCATGGATGGTGACAGCTGATGGCTCAACCGTCTGTGTAGTGGCCACACTGCTGTGTATTCGTAAAATTCGTGTATATAAAGTGTTTAAAATATGGAAATTGAACAAAGTGTATCTATTAATGAAAAATATCAAAAATGCACAACGTTAATATTCAAGTTTTCACTTCTGCCGGCACTCCCGGAGTGCAACCCGTCTTTTTTATTAAACCCAACATAGCTAGCAGCAGCTATCATAACGACACTAATGATATGCGGGACAAAACTTTGGGACGAACGAAGAATAAATCATGGTTACAGATATTAATACCACGTAACAAAAACCATAGGTACCAAGGCACATAAGCAAATAAGGTAGGCACTTAACATGACTAATTCGTAATTACAAGCTAAACCGTTTAATACATCAGTACTGTATAATAAATAAAAACTTCGCGTAACGGAGGTTATCAATCATCAGCAGCATCTGATTCCGTTCATTGCTCTGTGGTTTTTTTGCCATAATTTTTTTCGCCATTGTTTATCCACTTAGATAGAGAAAAATTAGCATAATCAAAATAAATAAGTGGATTTGGTGACAGCGAAAGTTGTGATGAGGAAGACAGGTAACTAGACTTGGCGTTATATGTCTTAGCGAAAGCTTTATCAAGAAGATGTTTTCTTGCTGTTACGGATAGGCCATGTTAGTATTTCCGTTAGCTAGGTACCAGAAACACTTCTTGCTTACCACATGATTTTGACAAACAAGCTGTTGATATTACAAGTACGAAGTATCCTTACTTACTTGACATCCAAACAAACTATCATTTCAATTAAGTAGCCCACTAGACATGTCCATCAAAAGTGAGTGTTATAAGTAGATAACTGTTTCAAATTCTTGAGCATCCTTCAATTCGTTTTCAATTGAATCGAAATGGCTATTGGCTGGCTCTGTGGAGGATCACGTATTGACGTATACCTATAAGACATCCCCATCATCAGACAAGAAAGTGCACTATGCTTCAGTGTATTTCCTCATACACAGTCTCGTTCCAGTTAGGGTTACCATCCGTCCGGATTTGTCCGGACTTCTAGACTTTTGTCCGGACTTTGTCCGGCTCATTAATTTGTCCGGATTTTCTTCTCGCGAGCGTCTACTATACCACTGTAACTAAGTTGGTAATTTTTGGATTTTGTGACTGGTGTCCGAACTTTTATTGAAATGTCAGGCTTTTTGTCAGGACTTTTCATATTTCTAAATGGTAACCCTAGTTCCAGTAGACTCAAAATCAAATCGAAATTATCCAGTGCCGTTGGAATTTCTTATAGGCTGCCTAGTAGTATTTGAGACACGGAGCGCAAGGGCGAGTGTTTAGTTACATAACATCACGTATGTATTCCTCGAAGTTTCAGAGTTGTACCTAGCCTACCTATAGACACCCGCATTGCGCCAGGTATGCTTAAGTCCCACATAACAGAGGGCCAGCCTATTTGCATCAGACGGGCACAAATCAAGACTCCGGGCTGCTACTGAGTAATCCCAGATGGAAAGGCACAACAGCACTTTGTTCGACCCAGGAAACGAACCCAGATGTTGAAACTTAGGACCGTCCTCTTTACTACGCAGCCGCGTTCGCTGTCTTATAAGTTTTATAACACATGAAACTCAACAGAAATATCAGAAAGAAAATAATTCTCACATTGCCCAAAGACCTTTTAAAGTTTAATGTGATTTCATAAACATTAATTTCGTTTACTAATAGACTTACCGCTATAATATGCAAATTATTCTCAATGGTGTTTAAGAAGCGTTAATAGCTGATATTAATTTAGACATAGGTACAGTTAAAAAAAAAGAACAGAATAAATTAATAGTGAAATAGCGGAGGACCCTGTATGTCTGCCAAAGGACCGATTACTATTTACGAGTCTTTGAGTGGAGTCTACAAATCTAGTTAAGGCTTACCTAGCTAAATAAACCGAAAACTTACAAAAGGTATCTGGGACCTGGGACTAACTAGATGCAGAATCATTAATTAAGAATCAGAGAGCCCAGGGAACTAGTGAGCATAAACGTAGAAAAGTGGCTATCGTTTTGAAAGCATTTCCAATTTCTACAACTTTCAAAAGAATTAACATAAGAAAGAAAGCAAATACATTTATTTCAACATATATTTATTTTTTATTAGAAAGAAAATACATTAAAATACATTTATAAGTGTTTGCGCGCCTCACTACTAGATGGCGCTGCTAGTCTCATTTGTAACACTATTAATCATTGCGAGTGAGACATATTTTTTATTGATGTACCTACATTGTTTTTTTTGTTAGTCTTGAATACACCGTTACTTGCTATCCGTGGATTTCATTAATCTATCCTCACAAATATCAAAATTTCGGTAAAAACAGGCAAACATATGGTCCTTCGAAGCCGAATAACGGAACCGCGACGCGTAGTGTGTAGTTCGTAAGAAATAAACATTGTGTAGTATAAAAAACTAAACAGTGTAAAACTCAAGTGACACAGTGCGGTTACAAGTTGACACAGTGGAACACAGTGCGACACAGTGCTAATAAAATAATAGAACCTATAATAGTAATCAATTAATTTAGTGTGCATAAGTGGTTGATTAGTTGTAAATTGTAATGAACTGTTTACAAATTGAAATTTCGTGACTTTTCGTAAAAATTTGTGTTGAAAGTTTGAACTGATATGAGCTAGCTATATTTTATAAATAGTGATTGGAACAGTACCGTAAGTACCTAAGAACGAACGATTTTGTGGACTCATTTATCCTACTTTGTGATACAAGTTGTGTATCTACGTATACAAAGACTCAAACTTTAAGCATGGAAAAAATTAATCAGCTATTACGTTTGCAAGAGGAACGTTATGAGCAAATTCAAAAAGCTCAAATTAATTATAAAAAAGCTCCGAAGGAAAGACTGGTATTAAGTTATTTAGATACTCGTCTGGAGAATTTGGAGAAGGATTGGCAAACCTTCAAAACGTCACACGATCATCTTGTAGCTCATATAACTAAAGAACAGCGAACAGCTTTAGCTTACTTCTCTGATGACATGTATGATCAGTGTGAAGAAATATATATTACGTATAAAAGCGAATTAAAAATCAAACTTCAACTGTTGGCCCCTAAAGAACAACCACACACTACGCAAAAACAAAATCCTATTGCCGAAATTAAGTTACCGAAAATAAAAATACCGACCTTTTCTGGAAAATATATCGACTGGCCGTCATTTTTGGATTTGTATACATCAATCATACATAACAATACGACATTGGACGATGTTCAAAAACTACATTATCTCAAATCAAGTTTAGCTGGCGAAGCGGAAATATTATTAAGAAGCATTTCAGTGACAAGTCAAAATTATAGATTAGCGTGGGAAACTTTAAACAACCGCTACAATAACAAAAGATATATATCGAACTGTTTGTTTAAGAGATTGTTTGGTGTAAAAGCCATAACTACAGAATCAGCACTGAGTATAAAGCAATTGTTAGATACAACTGTGGAATGTTTGAGTTCATTAAATAATCTTGGCCTTCCAACTGGTTCCTGGGATATAATCGTCATTTACATGACTGTGACTAAATTAGACCCTGAGAGCCAAAAATTATGGGAACAACATATATCAATTGATTGTAGCAACGATTTTCCAACATTCAACAAATTGAAGCTGTTTATGGAAACAAGATGTAGATCACTTGAAATGACTGAAAATGTAAGCAGGTCAACTAAATTAAAATCCTTTCACGCTTCATCACCAGCGCCATCTGGCACACCTGTCGAATGTGCATATTGTAAAGAAGACCACTATATATACCAATGCAAACAATTCGCAAAACAGCCATATTCAAACAAACACGAGTTTATTCAGAATAATAACATGTGTTTTAATTGTTTGAACCCAAATCACACTGCAGCGAAGTGCCTGAGAGACACGGTTTGTCGCATTTGTAAAAGAAAACATCACTCACTGCTACATCCGGATAAAAAAGAATCGGTGAAAGAAGAATCGGTGAAGGAAGAATCGGTGAAGGAAGAATCGGTGAAGGAAGAATCTCATCAAGACCAATCGGACAATATTTCATCACATTTTATATATCAACCTGGTCAAGTACTCTTAGCCACAGCACTGGTAGATGTCGTATCAAGGAACAAGAAACCACAAATTTACCGTGCTCTCATTGACCAGGGTTCACAAGCCTCGTTCGTAACGGAAGATCTCGTTCAGACTATGGGTCTGAAACGTGAAAAAGTTAACGGCAAGGTCACAGGATTAAGTGAAGGTAACACACTTCATATCAAGTCTATGGTTGAAGTACACCTAAAGTCTAGATGCAACTCAAACTTCACTATCCTTGTAAAGGCGTACGTTTTGAAAAAGATTACTAACTATTTACCAACACAACCATTGAACACACCCACTTGGCCCGATCTGACGCGCATAGAGTTAGCCGACCCTGAATTCAACAAAGGTAATAAAATAAATATTTTACTGGGCGCTGAAGTATTTACTCAGATAATAGACAACGGTTTGTTGAAGAGTCCATCTGGAATTATAGCGCAGCAGACTCATCTGGGCTGGATACTATCGGGAAGCGATAGCAGACGATCAAAATCTGAAACAGAAAACCATATGATTAGTATGCATTTAAATATAAATGTTAATGATATGATAAGAAAATTCTGGGAAATAGAAAACGAAACACTTACCTTCGAAAGAAAATTGTCACGAGAAGAACAACGATGTGAAAATATCTACCGTAAAACTACTAAAAGAACAGAGTGTGGCCGATACAAGGTCAACTTACCTTTCAAAGAAGATGTGATGTCACCTGTAGAAACAATAGGAAAAACTAAAGAAATTGCGATATCTAGATTTTTACAACTAGAAAAAAGGTTCAAAAAAGACCCCACGTTACACAAGGAATATACCAACGTTATTCAAGAATATTTAGACCTTGGGCATATGAAATTAACTACAGACAATGAAGAAAATGTTATCTACCTACCACATCATGCAGTAATCAGAAACGATAAAGATACTACGAAAGTTAGAACAGTCTTTGATGCATCAGCCACAGGATCAAAAGGTTCCTCTCTTAATGATATTCTTTTAGTGGGGCCTACACTACAAAAAGATCTCCGTTATTTAATCATGCAATGGAGACAACACAAAATAGCGATTATAAGTGATATCGTCAAGATGTATCGACAAGTACAAGTATCCGATGAACACACTGATTACCAAAGAATAGTTTGGAGAAGTAACTCTAATGAAGAATTTAAATCATACAAGTTATTAACGGTTACATTCGGCACAGCATCTGCTCCTTTTTTAGCAGTTCGTACTCTGATTCAAGTTGCAAAAGATGAAGGCCACAAGTACCCTCTAGCAGCTGAAATAGTTGAAACGTCGTTTTACATGGATGATCTGCTGACAGGCGCTTCAAACGAAATACAGGCCACAGAAATTTATACACAAATTACACAGCTTCTGAGTAGCGCAGGATTTGAATTACAAAAATGGTCTAGTAATTCTGACAGGTTCTTGGAGAATATTGCTCAACACAAACGTGAATTCCAACCATTTGAAATCAAGTTTGACCAAATTATAAAAACCTTAGGATTGTCCTGGGATAGAGTAAATGATAAATTCAAGTTCCACATAAACCAAACTGACGTTATAGCCCCAATGACGAAACGAAGCGTATTAGCAGAAGTAGCACGCTTATTTGACCCCTTTGGATGGTTAGCACCGGTGATTATCACGGCTAAGGTATTTATACAAAAGTTGTGGCTGTGCTCAGTTGACTGGGATGATGTTCTGCCATCTAACCTTCAAGAAGAATGGCTATCTTTTCGTCAACAACTTCCAAACCTGCACAACATAGAACTATGTCGATGGATATATACTCACCCTGACAATGATCAAGCCGAAATTCATGGATTTGCAGACGCCTCGACAACTGCTTATGCAGCAGTCCTTTATATGAGGGTGGTCCAAAATAACAGAGTGTACCTATCTATTCTAGAAAGTAAAACAAAGGTAGCACCCTTAAAACAAATTTCTGTGCCTCGTCTGGAATTATGTGCAGCAGTTTTACTAGCTAAACTATTGTCTGAAGCGGCATATGTCTTAAAAATTCCTCGAGATAAAATTTACGCGTACACTGACTCAATGGTAGTATTAGCATGGATTCAAGCCCCGCCAATAAGATGGCAAACTTTTGTGGCTAACCGAGTAACAGAAATACAAAACCGTATTGATAATGACAGCTGGAGTCATGTTGCGTCCGAAGAAAATCCTGCTGATCTTGCATCGCGTGGTGTTAGCCCATCAGAATTACAACATCAGCAATTGTGGTGGGAAGGACCACACTGGCTTATGGATCTGGAAATAAATAGAAACAAAAGGGAAGCATTAAACACTCACCTAGAAGAGAAAATTCAAGCAAAGGTAACCCTTACCTGTTCCGAAGAAAATGATAATTTTATGGAACGATTTTCAAACTTCAATAAAATGTTAAGAGTACTTACCTATTGTAGAAGATTTCTCCGTCTAAAATTAAAAAAGGAGGTTAGAAAAGAACCGCTGACATATTTGACCTGCAAAGAAATAACAGAAACTTTAGACGTATGCTTAAAAAATACCCAAAAACAAAAATTTGAAGAAGAAATACAAGATTTAAAAGAAAAGGGAAGAATTAAGAAAAGAAGTAAACTTATCTCCTTAAATCCTTATCTTGACAAATTTGGATTACTGAGGGTGGGAGGTCGCTTACAGGCGGCCACAATACCACATGAGTATAAACATCCGGTCATCATCCCGGGTGATTCACATCTTTCTGTTCTGCTAGTTAAGGATGCTCATTTGAAGTTACTGCACGGCGGCATAGCACTTACGATGAATTTTCTTCGTTCCCGGTACTGGATAATTGGCTTGAAACCCTTAGTGAAAAGGTGCTTTCGCGAATGTATCGTTTGCACCAAGCACAGAGCTCTTACGATCCA
The DNA here is from genome assembly GCA_945859645.1 of Amphipoea oculea. Lineage (NCBI taxonomy): Eukaryota > Metazoa > Arthropoda > Insecta > Lepidoptera > Noctuidae > Amphipoea > Amphipoea oculea. Next base: position 22,206,549 of record OX243862.1, read on the forward strand.
ACCACAAATGGGAGAACTCCCCACGGAACGGGTAAATCCCGGGAGACCCTTCAAAGTCACTGGCGTCGATTTTGCCGGACCGATACAAATACGCACCAGTAAGGGACGAGGACAGAAATCTTCCAAGGGGTACATTTGTCTCTTTGTATGTATGGTGACTCGTGCAATACACTTAGAAGTGGTAAGCGACCTGACAACACCAGGCTTTATGGCAGCATTTCGCAGATTTGTATCACGCCGTGGACACTGCTCAGATTTATGGAGCGATAACGGACTCAATTTCGTAGGAGCAGCAAAGGAATTAACCCTCATGTTAAAAGAGAGTATGAACGGAGTACTTATGGAAGTAGCTGAGCTCCTGTCTAACGACGGAACCACATGGCACTTTATACCTCCAAGAGCTCCCAACTTTGGTGGTCTATGGGAAGCCAGTATTAAGTCAGTTAAAACGCACTTGACAAAGACAATTGGTGCTTCAACCTTAACATTTGAAGAAATGTCAACTTTACTGAGTCAAATCGAAGCTTGTCTCAACTCAAGACCCATAGGACAGTTGAATGACCATCCCGACGATTTGGCTCCACTCACACCAGCACACTTTTTGGTTGGAGAATCCTTGATGACGGTCCCGGATACACGTGATGAAAACGGATGGATAAGCCCGCTGAATCGATGGAAATTGATACAGAGAATGATGTCAAATTTTTGGAACCGTTGGTCTAAAGAATTTTTACATACCATGCAACAACGTTACAAATGGCAAACCAAAACCACACCTCCTCAGATTGGTGATGTGGTAGTGGTAAAAGATGACAATTTACCACCAGCTAAGTGGTTACTAGCTCGTATAACACATATCCATCTAGGGCCAGACGGAGAAGCTAGAGTAGCCGAACTAAAGGGTAAAGGATCTACATTCAAAAGACCTTTATCAAAGATTATTTTACTGCCCCGCCTAGACACCGCATAAAAGAAGACGATTCTGGCATGGTGGGCGGTGTTAGGAAGAACAGAAGGTTCTTGGTGGGCGGAATGTTTGCGCGCCTCACTACTAGATGGCGCTGCTAGTCTCATTTGTAACACTATTAATCATTGCGAGTGAGACATATTTTTTATTGATGTACCTACATTGTTTTTTTTGTTAGTCTTGAATACACCGTTACTTGCTATCCGTGGATTTCATTAATCTATCCTCACAAATATCAAAATTTCGGTAAAAACAGGCAAACAATAAGCTTCTCAGCATATTCAGTTCCGTTCCATAATTTTTTGACATTTCCATCATCTTTATCACTGACTAGCTTCTGCCCACGACTTCGTCCGCGTGAAGTTTCGGCCCCCGACCCATCGCATCGCATCCCATCGCTGCCCGTGCTACTACTTCGTTTTCGCGTAGCGTTCCTTCTGACTTTTATTTATTTTGCTCGGCTCCTAAGGGTCGTAGCGTGATGTTAAATAGCCTATAACTTTCCAAGAATTGGAAATTGGGAACTGAATGAAAAAAAAATTTCAAATCAGACTGGTACAGAGATTACCCCCTACATCAAACAAATTACGTCTAGTGTTGTGTCGCAACTTGTACAGCAGTGGACTGTGATACACAGACTAAAATTTTATAAATAAAGTCCTCCAGACCGTATTTCGGCTACGGCGGCCAATCTCAACGGAAACTAGCCTTCGGCGCAGGAGATATTATAGTGCACAAGTGTGCGCGCAGACACAGGTGCACTCCCTCTTCCCTCACTCTCAAAGTCCGATGAGACGGCAATCCGTCACGACCGGAGAGAGATCAGGCTAAAATTACTAAGAGTTCAAAGAGCAACTGCCAAGTTAGAATGGCTAACAACAACAACAACATTTAAACAACTTTTTCCGCCTAAGGTCACAACATAACGCAACAACCAAACAAGTCGGCGGTCAAGTTCAAGATTGAAGGCAGCGTGCAATAATTCTCTCAAGAACAGTTACTTAATGGTGGTACGTTGCACCTGAGGTGATGTCATAACAAAACACTAACGGTTGACGACAACCACAGGATATTAATCGGAAGAATCTAAAGGGCGAACATGGCAAAGTAAGCGAGGGAGGTGTGGTTCTGCGGAATGGGAAAGTCCGCCTTTCCTTGAATTCATGTTGAAAGGATAAGAACGAAAGGTGATGAAAGAATTATTTCAGGATGCCAGTAGCATAAAAACAAGTTATATCATTGTCATCCATTTCCCATTCAAATAAAGAAGGTCGTTACAGTTTAGGTGACAAAACCTATGGTAGGTTAAAAGAAGTTAAAAAGTTCAAGAAAACTTGATTTCCTGTGTTCCTGATTCTCTTTTCTGCTTAGGTACCTCAAGTAAGCGATATAAGTTATACTCGTATAACTAAACTCAAACTCAATGCATTTATTTCAAATAAACCATTTACAGGCACTTTTAAATGTCAAGGAGTTGGTCAAAGCGTAGTAGATACACATCGAGAAGACCAGGCTAGAAACTCCACGGATATTCTTATAAATTATATTATTACAAAAATATTTGTTACATCAGTAATATTAACAATTTTTTTAATTATTAAAGAAAAAAGAAATCTCTGCTGGAGAAACGTCAGAAGCATTGGCCAGACAATAAGTTATAATAATTTATTTCAATTGCCTACAAAGTGTTTTAAAGTCCTAAACATAATCATTAATCTAACAACACGGAGTTAAATACATGGTCCATAACTGTAAAACCAGTGTGGTCCAAAAATTAATAGACATTGCTTTAATGTAACTAAGGTCGGTAGCGCTACAGCAATATATATTATAAGAGTTAAGATACTATTAAAGTGTGCCAACATACAATTACGGGAAGTAATTGACCTCCAGCAGGTAATAGCCACCATAGTAAACCGGTCAGCAAAAATTAACAGGGAGTTATCATAGAAATTAGATGAACAGTGAAGCATCATGCATGAGTTTTATATTTATCTATTTGAGCACAATTTATTACCTTAAGTATATTGTTGACATTACAATAATACATATAATAATAATAATAATAATAAGCCCCCTAAACAACCACACGTCCTGATTGACCATCTAATCACGTGGGGGGCGGACACACGAATGAGAAATTACTGGCGTGGCTAACGTGGCTCTGGAAACCCATTCAAAATGGAGACACGATCGAAAAGTAAACGTATAGGGCCGCTGCCCGGGGGCGATCGCCGGGGCGCACCTGGAGCTGACGCTGGGTGTCTCAGCATGCGAACCGTCAGCGGTGAGGAGTTGAACAGGCGGGCTCCCACCGACAAAGATACTACAGCCGAAATGGACGTAGTTATGCAGAAACGTTCCAACCCACAAGTCACTCGAAATCGAGATAATGTGATCAAACTACCTTTTATGACACTTAGCGTCAGATTAGCAAAAAGGTTTCAAGTTTTAAGTCTTATATCAGAAAATATTTTTTTCACTTACGTTCCAACCCACAACCTTTATCAAATAATAACTTGTGTAAATTAACTAGAACGTACTATGAGGACAGGAACATTTAATGTTTTACGAAACAGTATATTTATTTTGTTAAAACGCCACAACAACCTTGTAGCGTTTTAGCAAAACCATGTTAAACCATTTTATTTTGTAAAAAATGTTCCATATATATTTGGAACGTTTTTGCGAAATTACAAAAGCGAGGCATAAACGATCCAAAACTTGTGGTACGTTATGTTTCAGACCTAAATAACATAATTTGAAAACTTAAAAGGTTTCATGAATTTTGTACTATTATATACCTAAATAAAAAACCTGTTTCGAAAACAAAATGTTTCAACTTTAAAGGGTTCATTTTTAACACGCTTTAATTAGCTTCATCCTTAACTGTTTGCATACACGACCACTAAAAATAAATATTTATAACACGTAAAGAAAAAGTTTATTTTCTTTGAAGTTATTTACAAAAAAAAATATTACTTAAAACTTTTAATATCATAGACAAAAGAAAAGAATACTAATGACAATAATAATATATTAATTATATCGTCTCGACTCCGGCACAAACCGCGGCAGAAGCGTCAACTGTTGATGCCATCCCGCCGCGGTTCAATCATGCTGGAGAAGAAGATGATAGGGTTGACACAGTAAGTAGCCAGTGCAACGACCGACTGAGGAGCGCACTGGAGGATGCGTTTCTCGAGTATAGATTCACTCCGACCGAGCTTAGACCCCGATTACCACGATTACCCATGCACAAAAAAAATAGGGCGCTGGTGTGTGCCTTGGATTCGCAGCTCAAGAATTTCTTCGAGAGCAGCGAGGATCTCGTTGATACTCACTCGATCCTGTATTGTGCGGCTGTGGCGACATGTCGTTTAGCTAACGTCAAGTTTCCAAGTTGTGACGGAGCTACTCGACCAAAACCAGCCGTACCAGCCTGGCAGCACAGGATCGAGCGTCGTATCGATGGGACCAGGGTATTCATCGGCAAACTATACTGCTTCAGGGAGGGCAATACACGACCACGAGCGATGCACTTTGTGAGACGGGCATTCTCGGGGACTGGAATCAGCCCTCGAGAATACATATCCCGTGTCACAGAGCGCATCGACTTCCTGAAGCAGAAAATTTGTGCATGGGCGAGCCGAATTCGGCGGTATAAGCGGCATATTGATCGATACACGCAGAATCGCATGTTCCAGAGCGATGAAAGGTGGGTGTATAGAGCTTGGCAGCGACCTGAAAAAATTGTGACAGATGTGTGCCGCCCGGATGATGCCGCCACGAGTGCATTTTGGCGCAACATCTGGTCGGTGCCCGTCTGTCACACTGAGGCTGGCTGGATACGGGATGTCGAGCGAGTGTGTGAGACTGTACCAGAGATGGAAACGGTACTAATTACGCCATTAGACGTTGCCAGAGCGGTCCGTCCGTTATCGAATTGGAAATCGCCAGGACCGGACGGACTGCACAACTTTTGGTTGAAATGGCTAATTAGTTCACACACTTGCCTGGCATCTCAGTTCCAGTCATCTTTAGAGTCTGGGTAGCTACCGCAGTTTCTAACAACAAGCGTTACCCACCTGCTCCATAAATTAGGTAGTCCCGCGGAACCCAAGAATTATAGACCGATCACGTGTTTGTCGACGGTTTATAAACTTCTTACATCCATTTTGAGAACGCAAATTATTACGTACATTGAGAGTAACTCGATTATGTCTGCCTCTCAAAATGGATGTAGGAATGGTTCCCGCAGCACTAAGGAGCTACTCCTCGTAGACATGGCCATTAGCCAAAAGGTTCGTCGATCCCGCAAGGATATGTCGACATGTTGGATAGATTATAAGAAAGCCTACGACTCGGTGCCACATACATGGCTTATGAGGGTGCTGGAGTTGTACAAGATAGATGCAACTCTACGCACCTTCCTTGAGTCGTGTATGGAGCAATGGAAGACGGTCCTTCGCTATCCAGGATGTCGGCAGATCCAGGGGAATGATGAACCTGTATGGATTAAACGGGGAATATTTCAGGGCGACAGCTTGAGTCTACTTTGGTTCTGCTTAGCCCTGAATCCTCTAAGCACACTACTGGAGGATTCAGGTCTAGGCTATCGGTTGAGGAGAGGTGGTCAGGTCATATCTCACCTCCTCTACATGGACGATTTGAAACTTTTTGCCTCCAACAAATCGCATCTGATGGAGCTACTGAAGGTAACTGAAACTTTCAGTAGCGCCATCAGGATGGCATTTGGTAAGGACAAATGTGCAGTCATGCATGTAAAGCGAGGGGAGATTATGGATTCCGAGGGAATTCAACTCTCGGATTCCATAAACCTTAGATCCCTCTCCTCATCCGAAAGCTATAAGTATTTGGGTATGTCGGAAGCGTTAGGCATCAACGATGCTGACATGAAGCAATCGTTGAAGGAATGCTTCTTTTTTCTTTGGAAATAAGGTGCGCGCCTTCAATGGTTGGGTCATGCCGGTTTTGATGTACTCTTTCGGCATACTCAAATGGACTCAAACCGAACTCGACGCCCTGGATAGAAGGGTCCACACACTGCTGACTGCAAATCGGATGCATCACCGACGATCATCGGTGATGAGACTGTATATCCCGCGGAAGTGTGGGGTTCGAGGCTTTTTAAATGCAAAGACCCTCCACAACCGCGAGGTGAGCAGTCTCAGGAAATATTTTTTAAAAGCTTAAGTGGGTATGCACCGTGATGTGGTCGCAGTGGACATGGAGTTCACCCCGCTCTCCATGGCTAAAGAGAACTGGCGCAAACCTGAACCTGTAGTACTTACTACCGATGACCGCAAGAAGGTATGGCAAAGCAAGGAGCTTCACGGGCGCTTCTATCGGGCTCTCCATGAGCCCGGTCTAGATTTCTTAGCGTCCGTATCCTGGTTACGTTTTGGTGATCTTTTCGGGGAAAACCGAAGGTTTCGTCTGTGCAATTATGGACGAAGTTATCTTGACGAATAACTACCGGAGACATATTATGAAGGACGGGACAATTGACGTGTGTCGGGCATGCCATCGTCCGGGTGAGTCTGTCAGACATATTATCTCTGGTTGTTCACGTCTGGCTAACGGCGAGTACTTGCACAGGCATAACCAAGTAGCCAGGATTATTCACCAGCAACTTGCTTTGAAATATAAACTTGTGGATTCTGAGGTACCGTATTACAAGTATGTGCCCGACCCAGTTCTTGAAAATGACCATGTCACGTTGTACTGGGATCGGTCTATCATTACTGACAGGACTATTGTCGCCAATAAGCCTGATATAGTGGTGATAGATCGATTAGCGCGCCGCACAATGATTGTCGATGTTACCATTCCACATGACGGGAACCTCGTGAAAGCTGAGAAACAAATTAAATGTCTTGACTTAGCACACGAGGTTGTTGACATAAAAACCTAAAGAGTACGGAGGGAATCATAGATGATCTCGATGGGTTTGGTGGGGAACCAGATTTCGAAATGCAAGAGGATGATGAGTATGAGGTATGAAGATTTTATCATCATCAGCAGCATAGCAGTCTACTGCTGGACGTAGGCCACCCCAATAGCACAAGATTTTATACTGTTTTTTAAATTGTGACCTAGTAATAAAAAAATCATAAGCAATTATTGTTCTTTTATTTGTTGTTCAGGTTTTACATATTTATTAAAAAATAAGATGTAAAATGATGATGTAAAATTTAGATCATAAAAGGTACAGATGGATAAAAAGTACCTGGAACGTTTGTGCAAAATTAATTTGAAGCTATGTTCATGTAAATATTAATTATGTTAAAATGTTCCAATACCAATAATATTTTTTTTTCTTATTGTAAAGTGAATAGTCTAAAATTAAATATATGATTATCTAAACACAATATAATTCAACAATAAAACCTTTAGTATTGACCTTTACTAGTTAGAATAAAAAAGAATACCATTGAAACGCGTAAATGCTTTTATCTCAAATTCAGTTTACTGTGGAATGGAACATTTTTGCATAACTACGTCCAAATAATTGACGATGGTGACAGACTGACGGACAGGACAAACACCCCTGTAGAACCGTATAGTCCAAGCACAGTATCTTACACACCATCTAAACCATCATCACCATCTATACCATCGTCACCCATACTATCATCACCTCCCATTACTAGTTTAAATTCAATTTCACCCACTCCGACCTTGAATGTTGCGCGGGAGGCTAGTTCCTTTTTACCCGCGTCCACCAAGGCTGGAAAAGCAAGAGTTCGCATGAGATGGAGCAAAGAAGTTAACCAATTTATCATGCGAACTTACTTTTATATTACTAAATTAGAGACCGACATGACCACCTACAGACAACAATTGCATGAACTTTTTACACGACAATATCCTGAAATAACCGTTTCAGAACAAAGAATTTCAGATCAGAGAAGAGCTATAGTTAGAAACAAACTCTTATCTCAAGAAATAATAGAACAATTAAAAGAAGAAACACGAATACAACTACAAGAAGCAGAAAATAATACAAGCGCTGACGCTATCCCACTATCACAAAACACAACCGTAACTGCTGAACAATCACACTCACAACCGCACATACAAGTAACACCTTATACACAATCTCAACCATACAATCAATCGCAAGTTTTTACGCAAACATCACATACATCCACACAAACCGAATCGATAATCCTAACTCTAGAAAATGATATTGAGACCTTAACCATTGCGGATCAAAATCTAACAGCAGATATATGTATTCAAGAAATACTTGACAAATTCAGAACAACCCTAGCCCAATATTCTGGGATGGACCCAGCAGCTCGACCAAAACTACCTAAACTTCGATACAGTCCTTATCTCTTCCGGTTAGTCAATTTATTTAATGAAAACATACTTCATCAATTTATTTCCGATGACACACAACTTCTAGATATACACACACTTATATATTGCACAGCGGTAGTCGTATCCGAAGAACTTAACTTTAAAATCACGCAACATACAGAAAACACAAGATCAAAACAAAATATCAAACCAGCATGGCAACAGAGGTTAGAAAAAGACATAGAAAAATTAAGAGCAGATTGTGGTAGGCTTACACAATATATTAACAACGTCAGGTCAAGTAAAGTAGTAAGGAGAGTTGAGGCTATATTTAGGAGCAGTGTCACGCACACCAGACACGAAAATAACAACAGAAAACCTGAAGAGTTCTTAGATACCTTAAAACAAAAACTAGCTCTTAAAGTTCATAGACTCAGAAGATACAAAAAAGCACAACAGCGCAAAAACGATAATGCCATATTCGCCGCTAATGAAAAAATATTTTATAGAAACCTACACAAACCAGACGCCGACACAAATGATGAGAATAATACACACGCACCTAACCAACCTACAAAAGAACAACTTGAAACATATTGGTCTAGCATTTGGGAAGAACAAGAACAACATAACGACAACGCAACGTGGATAACAGAAGAAGAAATAAAATGGAGGGCAATAGAGGAAATGGAATTTGTAGAGATTACAGAGGCCGATATCACACACTTAACAGGCAGATTACATAACTGGAAATCGCCTGGTATAGACAAAATACACAATTTTTGGTACAAAAAGTTAACTATTTTATACAAACCCATAGCAAAAAACTTAACAAAAATGATATTGGGACAACAAAATATACCCGATTTTATTGCAACAGGTATAACATACATGTTACCTAAAACTAAAAACTCACCACACCCTTCCCAATATAGACCAATCACATGCCTACCTACGATATATAAACTATTAACATCAGCTATAACAATGAAAATTAACTCACACATTGAACACCACAACATAATGGCAGAGGAACAGAAGGGATGCAGGCGGGGCCATATGGGATGCAAAGAGCAGTTAATCATTGATTCTACTATCCATAAACATGCCACTACAAAGAATAGAAATCTCCATTGTACCTACATCGATTATAAAAAAGCTTTCGACAGTGTTCCACATTCTTGGTTAATACAAATACTACAAATTTATAAGATAAACTCAAAAATAATAGATTTCCTACGAAACATAATGCCACTATGGAAAACCACACTTCAAATAAATTGCAAACACAATAATATAACAACGCGACAAATATCCATTAAGAAGGGTATCTACCAAGGTGATTCACTGAGTCCCCTGTGGTTTTGTCTTGCACTAAACCCTCTGTCTCATCTGCTGCAGCGCTGTCGGGCCGGATACTGTCTCAAACACACTACAGAACAAACAACAGTCTCACATCTCATTTATATGGACGATATTAAATTATATGCACAAACTGAAAAAGATATGAAGAAACTAGTAGAAGCTACAGCAGAGTTTAGCTTAGATATAAACATGCAATTTGGTCTGGATAAATGCAAAACACTTCATATCATACGTGGCAAGATACGACCCGGTGACTATGTAGTAAATAACGCAGACACCATAACAGCAATGGAACCGACCGACTTGTATAAATATTTAGGGTACACGCAACTAAAGGGATTAGATCATGTTAGGATTAAAGAAACACTTACTACAGAGTACAAAAGGAGACTTAACACCATATGTAAAACACAACTTTCTAGTAAAAATCTGATCAAGGCCTTAAATACATTTGCCATCCCCATATTAACATACTCATTCGGAGTTATTAAATGGACAAAAACAGACACAGAACAGTTAGAACGAACCACACGCACCACCCTTACAAAACATAACAACTTACACCCTAAATCTGCAACAGAAAGGCTTACTATCAAAAGACAACACGGAGGGAGAGGCCTAATAGACATCCAGCACCTTTGGCGGAAACAAGTCTGTCGACTTAAAACGTTCTTTCACTCAAAATCTCGCACTAGTAACATTCATAAAGCCATAGCCCAAAATGATTTCAACTACACCCCACTCAACTTAAGTGAACAGCTAGATACTCCACAAATTACTATCGAAGACCCGCAGATACAAAAAATTGAGGACTGGAAGAAAAAGGTACTGCATGGCCGACATCCGCATGACCTAGAACAATCCCATGTAAATAAAGTAGCCTCAAATAAGTTTCTTAAAATAGGCAATTTATTCCCAGAAACTGAAGGATTTATAATTGCGATACAGGACCAGATTATTAACACTAAAAACTATAGAAAATTTATTATCAAAGATCCTTCAGTAACAAATGATAAATGTCGCAAGTGTCACAGCCAACCAGAAACAATTCAGCACATTACAGGAGCATGCACAACTCTCACGCAGACAGACTACACACACAGGCACAATCAGGTGGTGAATGTTATTCACCAAAAACTAGCACTCAAATACACACTCATACAAAACACAACCACTCCTTACTACAATTACACGCCACAAACAATCTTAGAAAACGACACACATAAACTTTACTACGACCGCGCCATTCTCACCGACAGGACAATCCACTACAATAGACCGGATATAACCCTACAGGATAAAATAAATAAAGTAACTTACCTAATAGATATTGCCGTTCCCAACACACATAACATTCAGAAGACAATAACTGAAAAAATGAGTAAATACGCAGAACTCAAAGATGAAGTAACTAGAATATGGCGCCAACAAAAAGTTTACGTGGTTCCTATAGTACTCTCCACAACAGGCGTCATCCCAAATCACCTTCTCCACAGCCTTAAATTACTAAACCTAAAAGAAACCCTGTATATCACCCTACAAAAAGCTGCAATTTTAAATACATGTCGCATTGTCAGAAAGTTCATGCAAATAGATGAAAACGAAATAGGTCCTCATCACCACACAATTTTAACATAACACACCACTAGCTGCATTTACTTGGCTTCGGTCCGTAAATGTCGCAAAACCAGCCAAAGAGCTGAGAAGAGAAAACACTCTAAAAAAATAATAATAATAATATTCCACAACTATCACACAACGCCATCTAGTCCCAAGCTAAGCAGAGCTTGTGTTATGGGTACTAGACAACTGATAAACATACTTATATATTTCTAAATACATACATATTATAGATAAATTACACCCAGACACAGAACAAATGATCGTGCTCATCACACAAACATTTGTCCTGGGTGGGAATCGAACCCACGACCCCCGGCATAGCAGTCAGGGTCACTAACCACTAGACCATCAGGCCTGTCCATAAATCCGCCAGTAACAATACCCTCGTAATAGTTGATACTGTATTACAGTGGGGTATTATTCCTCATTGCTGTGACCCGTAGAGTAACAAACGAGGGAGAACTTAAAATATAGGTATAGGAAAAAAAAATTATCAAATAAAAAACTTACAATAATTTAGCAATGAAATTGACACTTTACACTATTTTGGCTTATCTGTGATTGTGAGTGAAATGCATCATATGTGCAACTGAATTGCCCTGAATTGCAAATGATAATCGTAGAGCCGCGGAGCAGATGAAAGACAAACGTCTTCACATTTCGTTCATATAATTTAAGCAAGAAAAAAAACAAAAACGTTTTTCTCCCTAGTGCTCTTGTCGACTTTTGGGATTATTTTTATATTAATCTTTAATGAACACGTGGTTGCTTATATTGCAAATGACTATATTTAAAAAAAAACAGCCTAAAATAAGCTTTATTTCGATACCATAATATCTACCATAGTAAATAAATAAATAAATCTCTCTTAGCACCAGTCATACTATTTTAATATTATCTATCATCAAATGTTCAAACGGAATCCTGATAATTATTATCTACTGGGTAGCACTATGCCATTAAATGTCTATTTCTCTTCCTTAATTAATGGACTTCGTTATTTTATTAACTCAATAAACTCATAAAATTATTTATTAGGTTAACAGTAAGACCACACCGACATCGTTCACACGAATGAATTAACGACAGAATTTCTATAGATCTGGAAATCCCAAAAGATGAGTTTTTTATTCAGTGGAGGCGATGCAGTTTTGAGTTATTGTTATTTTATTATATAAGTTCATTTAACTCGCTGATATAGATACCTATGCATGGAATGAATCACAAACCACATGTAAAGCTTTGATGATTCACAAATACCTATCTTATAATCAACACCAATCACTTGCTACCGAAACAAATGCATCAGTACTACGAATTTAAAGGTTGGTAATTATCCTTTTTGCTTCTTTATAAAGGTATTATGAGGAACATAGTTTTTCCTTCTCAAGTCATCTACGAACAGGTCCAGGTCTTGGACGCTAAGCCTGACTGTGATAATGTTCGCGGATGAATGGAAGATCTTGTCAGTACATCTGGAATATTTTGATATGAGCGTATGACTATCGAGTAGTTGTATACTTTTCGTTATCGTACTTATGTGTTTGTGTCTTTAACTAATGTGGCCTTGGCGGGGGCTGTTTTATAATTAAAAGCTCGCTGACAAGGAATCACTTGAATTGTTGAATGTGGATGCTAGAACTCAGATCAATGAGCCTATTAAACAAATTGTAAAATATTGCAAATTCGGGCATAATTTTGTACGATCTGTTTCTTTGATACGATCTCATGGATGTTATCTGTCTGTGTCAAAACTGATCTAGTGGCATTGGCAGTGACCGAGATACGGCCTTATTTATTTACTGCTCTGATTTTGTTTAGCTTTATCATTGCCATTTCATTTCTCTAGTAGATTGAAACTGTTTCAATTTTAGGTTTCTGGACCTCCTGCAATGACTTCGTCAATAGAATTTGAAAATGGTTGTTTCGTCAACTTACTCTGCCAGGTCAATGAAAAATACAAACAAACATTTGTGCTACCGAATGTTACAATGAAGTCGGTTAAAAAAAGATACGCCTCCTTTTTTCTTTCTTTTTTTTTTGTTTTTAATAGATCGCTCAAACTCATACCATTTATTTCAATTAAACCAATTACAGCTGCACTTTTGAATTGTCAAGGGGTCGGTCAGTCAGAAAGATGAAGCTTTTAGCGATCAGACCACCCATTGTAATTTTTTTTATATTTATATAGATCTATATATACAATTCAAAGTCCTGACTGACTGATATATCAACGCACAGCCTAAACCGCTGGTCCTAGAGACATGTAATAGGCTAGTTTCCTAAAAAATTCTAATTAGTCCGTCAGTTAGATGATCAAAAAATATTGGACCCTTATTTTTTCTTTTGTCAATTATATAAAAAATGATGAAGATATCGCCCGTTAAGGTTCCGCGTAACGTCACGCCGTGCGACACTTTTTAGCACGGCGTGACGTCACGACCCCCCACTCCCAAATTTTGACGCGCTTTATCTTTGTCATTTTTTGTTTGACTGACAAAAGAAAAAATAAGGGTCCATTATTTTTCGATAATCTAACTGACGGACTAAATCTAATTATTATTTTTTTACCCAGGAAAATACCCTATTTGGAGGGTGTGTTCTTTGTGAAGAGTAGGTATCCACTAAGAAAGGGTTTTTCTAAATTCCACCCCAAGAGGGTGAATGGGGGAGGGTGAAATTTCACGCGGACGAAGTCACGGGCAGAAACTAGTCTGTAATATTTATGGTGTACATAATAAAATGTATTCTTTTCCATTCTTTTTCTCGATTCACTAACAGTAGTTACTTGTAAACTAATAATAATCATTTTTTCATCGTTAACTGCAAAAATTACCATTCTGGCACCCCACGCAATAGATAAAAGAGATTCCGTGTACCATTGGATTAACAGTTATCTCTGCCTTCTAAAGCCATGAAAAATTGAACGCCACAGAAGAGATTTAAAATAACAAAGCCGTCTACGGTACCATGACTTTTATCTCAATTAATCATCGGAAGTACAGGTAGTCTAAGTTGAGTGGGTTAGCTAGCAACAAGCTACGATTTCCTTTCACTCCCGCCCTAGTATTATAATATTAATAAACATTGAACTTAATTTGTTTTTATTTTATTCAGAGGGGCAATTCTCGAAATTTTAAGAACGTTCACAGTCTGATCTCAGTCTTAATCTGTCAAAAAATACTTATAATTTCCCTAAATTTTGACAAGTTTTTGACATTTGTTTGTCGTCGAGATGAGACTGTCACTAGATTTGTAGCGTTTTAAATTACGAGAATTAGCCTTCTGAGCCCTGATTCACAACCATACGACAGGCTATCGTATCGAAAACCTGATATTTCGATAACCTGATTTGACTTCCCCTCAACAGCAAATAGCTGTTGGAAGAACAGCGGGCGTCTATTTGATTTAAACTGACAAAATTTTCGAGTTTTGGACTTGTGAACAGCATTGAGAAGACTCCTACGATAACAATGATTAATGTTCGATACGATACGGAAGCATATCGAGTGTTTGTGAATAAGGGGGCTGATCTCAATTTCAATCTGTCAAAGACACCACTAATTTCCCTACATTTTGACATGTTTTTGACATTTGTTTGTCGCCGAGATGAGACTGCGACTAGGTTATGAATGTTTTAAATTACGAGAATTGGACTTCACATAAGCTTCGGTAATTTTGGAAGTTCATCCGCAGATCCTACTGCCAAAGTCAAACCTGGCCCTTAGCCTTGAATTGACAATATTTATGTCCATTACAAAGCTAGTCTTTGCCCAACTTATGTTGGGGTCGGCTTCCGGTCTAACCGGATACAACTGAATACCAGTATTTGACATGGAGTGACTGCCCATCTGGCGTACACAACCCAGTAACTGGGTAATACGATAGATACCCCTCGCATATCAACCTGGAAGGTTGTCGGCTGCTTAACCGGGCTATCCTGTCCTGTCGGTGCCTCAATAAATTATCTGTTAAGTAGAAGTCATAAAATAACAAAAAGTAGAGTACCTAATGTTCTACTTTTTGTTGCTTTGTGACTTCTACTTAACAACTTTTTAAGATCGATGTGTTTTTGATTAACTTGAATAAATTAATTATCATAATTGATTGAAGATCCACTTACAAACATATAATACTAAAGTCGTAAACCGTAATCAAAGTAAAGCAGTTCTAGTTAATAATATGGATCCATACTAATATTATAAATGCGAAAGTGTGTCTGTCTGTCTGTTACCTCTTCACGCTTAAACCGCTGAACCGATTTAGATGAAATTTGGTATAGAGATAGTTTGAGTCCCGGAAAAGGACATAGGATAGTTTTTATCTCGATATTCCCACGGGATCGAAATTTATGCGGGTGAAATCGCGGGGCGCTGCTAGTAGATCATAAACCACTTGAGTTTTTACAACACTCATTAATGTCAACAAACATGAACTAGACTAGCTTCTTTGCCAAATTAGAAACGTTAGAGAAACGTTTGTACCTAATTCGGTCAAACAGATTGAAATTTTCCTTCCCTAGTCTCGATATCATGAGTAGGTAATGCGAAGGAACGAAGTAAGTAGTTGTCGCCACCATGTCTGGTAATACTCGTATGCTTGTTGCGTATTGTCGTGGTCATGGCCAGATCTTACAATTGATATATAATTTAATGTAGTGTTCAGTCAATTCATGAAATGGTTGTGTTTTATGAAACAGCCATCTAAAACTGACCACATCGTTTAAACGTCAACGTTTAATAATATTATGTCAGTCGACATTGGCTATATCATGTGCGGTATATCTATGGTTAACGGTGTAGTGAACATTCTAAATAAAGAAGGAACTTTTGCATTGCTTAGCTATCTAAATTAAAATAGCTTCTAAATTAAATAATAATATTAGAAAAGTATTATTTTAAATACATACTTATATATTACAATAATTAACACTTCAAAATTGTTTAAGTCTATGATAAATAGCACAAATGGTATAATAACGACACGTCACTGCACTTTTATCTTCTATTTGCATATTAATAATTGCTTTTCCAATTGAATTATTATCCGCCTCTGCCGCCATGATGCACAACAAAAACAAAGCGACATCTACGCCTTTACCGGTGGATAATCTAACAATTTTACGATATGATCACTAATGTTTGGCCTCATGAAGTATTATCGTCAAACGTTTTCAATGACATGGCCAGACCACGTCATGATGTGACCAGCGGTCGATGTTCTTTGTCATGAAATACAACAACTTCATAAAATAGTCGAACACTTCATGATAATTATATGATTAATTCTTAGATCTAGCCACGACATATGCATTAACGACGCCCTCTGAGTACTTCCCTGTCTCCCTTTCTTGTCTCTGAAGTCTATCATGAGATACGGATTGGGGACAAGCATATCGTCTCCATCAGTCGAGTTTTCTGAAGATACAACAAAAGAGCGAAGACTTGTACAGTGCTGCACTTGACACGTTAAGGAGTTGAATACCTGTCATTACTTTATTTTTAACTGGCTGCGCCCCGCGGTTTCACCCGCATAAGTGTCGATCCCGTGGGAATATCGGGATAAAAAGTAGCTTATATATTAAATCAGGGTGTCGGCTACCTCCATACAAAATTTTATCAAAATTGGTCCAGGCGTTTAAGCGTGAAGAAGTAACAAACATATAAACACACACACTCACAAACTTTCGCCTTTATAATATTAGTGTGATTTTTTTACCTTTTGTAGGTAGACTAATTTTATAATTTTATTCTAGGTGCATCGTCTTCACATATAATTATACAGGGTGACTGGAAATTAGTGGCGGAGCCGTTAAGGGGAGGTAGTCTAGGGTTATTCCGACAGATATCACTATGAGACCTACCGTCCTTACTTAACCCTTTCCAAGATATTCCTACTTTTTGTTTAGCAGTTTTTGCATAAAATAATGACAGTAGCGGAAATTTTACAATTAATATTACTTATTTAGAATATCTTTGTTGCAAAACAAAAAAAAGTAGGCCAAAATCACTTTTTTTTAGGATTTATTACTATCTCTTTAAGTAGGAATATCTTGGAAAGGGTTAAGTAAGGACGGTAGGTCTCATAGTGATATCTGTCGGAAAAACCCTAGACTACCTCCCCTTAACGGCTCCGCCACTAATTTCCAGTCACCCTGTATAATGAATGTACCTATACAAAACCTTGTAATACATTTTAAAAGAGTAACGGTGGAGTTTCTTACTCATTCTTCTCCATGCGAAAACTACCTTTTGGAAGGGGCGACTAGAATCAATTTCGTTTTATTGTAATTTTTGACGTTCAAAAGTGCCTTTAATGTGCTTATTTGAAATAAATGATTTGACTTTCACTTTGAATACTATCTAAATTAACTGTAGACTGTAGATCTGGCTACTAGATGACCAATACCAAATACGGGGCTTCTCAAAACAGGGAACTCAAAACTCGTAAATATAACACATGACCACATTAGCGGTGCTTGTTGTTGTGCATAGCAACGAAACGAATCCTTATTTCTACTAATGCGATGCTAAAAAGATTCAAAGCAACTTTAAAGAGGTTTTAAATGTAATAAAACGGTTTTTGACATATTATTCATACGCATAGGCATATAGTTAAATTATTGCCTCTGCCAATTTACTGTAGATAAAACCTAACGCTAGAAAGTGACACTTGATGGCAGCAATTAGTATGAGATCCTGTTCAGCTAGTCACACGAGTTTTATTTTTATGACTATCGGACTTAACAAAAAAAAAATTATAAACGAAACTTTAACAAAACGAACTAAATCGAGAATAATGATTTCATCAACGATACAATTTTTATAGACTTAGATATTAATTGAAATCAGATTATTATTTTAAATTGTGTTTTGATTCACATCGTCATGGGTTATTAGTTCGACCTTGGCAATGGATGTGACCACATCATTATCGATAGATGTCGTAATGCTAAATTTATCATTCACCCTTAGTTTTCGTTTAATTGGCCTGCGAATATTTTAATTGATCAAGAGCGGCAAATTGTTTTACTAATACCTGCTTAGATAGGTGACGTAGTGACGGAGGAATTTCATGTGAAGATTGGGCATATATTTCTGAGTGATACTAAACCGGTCGATGCTTTTCTACAAAAAAAAACGATTATCTTACGCCTAAAATCGGTGTTTGCGAGAATCGGTTTCAGAAACTGAAAATAACGACCAGTCATTTTCAGGAACAACATTACTAGAGCAGCTGCAAATACTTTAATGTTGTCTCTAAAACGGATTCAAACTTGTTTATTACTAACAACTTTATTAAATTACGAAATGAAGAAAAGCGTTTCAGGCAGAGAAAATTAACTTATTAAATTAATAAGAAAATGAAGCAGCACATTCGTCCACTAAGTATGTAATTGCCAAATTATTATGTTCCTCAGATTTGATGCTCAAAATTACAGTTAGCTAATATCTAAACGAAGTTTAAATATAACACAAACTAGGTAGCATAACTCAGTTAACCGGCAATACAATATCATACAAATGTAGAACAATAACTTATTTTATCTTAATCTAAATCTAAATTGTAACTGAGCCTAGAAAAAACTTAGAAATTTTGTCACGCCTACAACTTTGATTTACTCATATTAAGATCTTCTTGTTTACTTTCTTCGATTATGTATCCAAGTTATTAAATTACGAAACAAGGTTTTTCATCATCATTATTATTCTCCTGCCCTTTTCTCAATTTATTTGGTGTCGGCACAGCATGTCTTAATATTCAAAACATCTCTACAGGGTGAAATTAAATTCATGGGCATCCTTTGAAGGGGTCATTGTACTCATCATTATGAACTACTTTTACTATGGGACTAAACCTAAAATCACGAAAAAAATCAGCTGTTCCTTGCAATTATGTTCACATAACTCGTCAAAATGTAGGGACGAGCTGATTTTTTTTCGCGATTTCTTGTTTGGTCCCATAGTAAAAGTTGTTCATAATGATGAGTACAATGACCCCTTAAAAGGATCCCCATGAATTCAATTTCACCCTGTATTTATCGTCATCTCACTCATCGTAGATAGTAAATATAAAATAAAACATTTCAGTTCCCTTCTAGGAATTTCAATAGAGCAAGCAATACTCGTTTGTACAATTTACTGGAAAACCCTTTTCCAAATCTCAAGTTTTGTAACTTCACACAGATTATCCGCCTCTTATAGGTAAGTATATTGCATATTTATGATCCAAGACTATCATTTTGGTTTTACGATCTGTTTATTATCTAGTAACAAAAGAAGCAGATCCATTTTCAATCTCCAAAAATAATAAAAAAACTACATCTTACACCTAATATGTCCAACAAGGATGAGGTCGTTGCGCTGAGTCAAAAGACGCTATTAATGAATAAAATCAAAGTCGATATCCGCGCGACACATCGATCGCTAGCCATCTCATAATTTACGAGTGTCAGTTTGTAGGTGAAGTTCGCTCGGTTGCGCAGGAGTGGTGGTATTCGTTTCATAGTATATAAGCGCGGAGAAATGCTCTCACTGCATCCACTCAGCAGTGATCTGAACATTAGTGAACATGGCATTCAAGTTTGTAGCAGCTGTAGCGTTGTTGGCGTTCTGCCACGCCAACCCCGTCCTTGTAAACGGTGAGTGCGAATAAATAATATTGAATATAGACAAATCAAAATATGCTCGGAAATCTAATTTAAAATATTTTTTTATGATTTTCCCTTTTAAATCAGTAAATAGAACACAAAGCTTTTTGTCAAACAACCAAGTTTTTGCCCTCTCAGAGTAATATTGATATTTCCATTTTCCCAGGTGTTGTATACCGTGATGGACGTGCTTACTCCGTGGGCCAGGCGGCCAGCTACGGCGGCGGAGCGAGCATAGCACAAGCGAACGTGAACGGCGACGCGGCGCAGGCGTTCGGCAGCGCCGCCGGCGGCGGGCAGCTGGCTCGCGACGGGTACTACTACCCCGGACAGGCCATCGCGCAGGCGCAGACATACGACGCCCCGCCCTTCCCTGAGAGCACTTACGGCGCAGCCAAGGCCGTCGCTCAGGCACAGAACGGCGCATACTACCCCGTCCCGGCGCCCGCCACTGTCATCACTTACGAGCAGAACTTCGCGCCGGCCGCGTCCTCCGTGTCGCACGCTGACTCGCAAGGTGCCGGCATCGCGCAATCCTCCGCTAACACTCAGGGCGGCTACGGCGGCTACGGCGCGACCTCGTCCAACGCTAACACTCGAGGCTCCGGCTCCGCCGACTCCAACGCCAACTCTGGCTTTGGCTCGACCAGTTCCTCCGCCAAGACTCACGGTGAGGGTTCCGCCGCGTCCTCCGCGCAGAACAACGGAGTAGTCGGTGTCGTGTACCCCGCCGCCCCCGCTGTGCTCGCCGACCAGCCGGCGCCCGCCGTCGTCGACGCCAGGACTCCCATCTACTACACATCGTACGTTCCCGCCCAGGGAGTCGCCTCTTCCAACGCGAACGTGGTCGGCGCCGGACAAGCTGCCTCCTCCGCTAGGATCGGTCACGGTCAGGGCAGGACCATCTCTTGGCGCTTCGGCACTTTGTACGACGCTCCCGCCTCCGCCAACGCTCAGGCCAACACTAACGGTGGTTACGGCGCTGCCAAGTCCGCCGCCCACACCCACGGTTACGGCTCCGCCAACTCCAACGCTGATGTCAACGGCTACGGCTCCGCCAAGTCCGTCGCCGACACTCACTACGCCGGCCAAGGCCTCGCTCAGTCGTCCGCTAACTCCCACGGCGCTGGCTCCGCTAACGCCAACGCTAACGTGAACTCTGCCGGATACGGCGGCGCCCGGTCCACCGCCGACGTGCACGGCCAGTACTACGGCGGCTCCAGGAGCTCTACTAACGTGCAAACTCACGGCTCCGGCAGCGCCGCGTCCTCCGCCAGGACTCAGGGCACCGCCTTGAGGGTGGCTAATTCTCAGGCGAACTCCTTTGGCCACGGCTCTGCGCACGCCAACGCTCTGTCTGTCTAAACAGTCAGTTCGGTTCACCTGCACCAGTAAGCAACCACATCACGACGACTTCCGGACATGCCGAAAACTTGTCTTGATGTATTTGCGAAGTGCACGACTGTATTAAGTAATTTATTTTAACTTATTTATTTAACTTATCAGTTTAAAATGCCATCGAAAAAATGACGCAGAAAATTGTATGCCATAAATAAATACCTACAATACCTACAATTTACTCACTGATTTATTTATTTACCACGCACCTTATAGTAAATATATAGTTGATCGATATGTACCTCAAGACCTTACCACAGTATAAAAATTAACAAATTATGAACTACATTTATGCTGTTACATGTGCCACTCACACACATTCTGCCACTGTGACATGTGGAGTTTAAAATAAATTCGACGGCCTAACGGCACAAATTGACAAGCTATCCAATACATATACTTAGATAGTTTAAAAGACTAGAAAGGTTCCGCTGAAAACTCAGAATTTAAATAGGTATCAAAGAAAGTAAACTTACAACTATTTTATAACCACAGCAGGATCGTCACATACTGTAAAGAAACAAATAAATAATAGGTATATAACCACGAAATGCAAACTAAAAAAGTGAAATGCTTTAAAAACACAGTGAATGCCAGTGCCTCGCGGCCGTCCAATATCTACCTTAGCAGTAATGGTGTAAATCTGTCCACTTTAGCCGGTAAGGATACCCCTTGGGACTTGAGAGGATGTTCAATAGGTAAAGGTTTACAATAGAGATAAATACAGTCAGTGGCGTGCATTGCATATAGGCATATACCTCGATATATCAACTTGCCTGTAAATTACATTTTTAGTGTGTGTGCCCTACAATTAAAAAACTCACTAAATTATCATACCTAACAAAAAACAAAATCTTCATACAAACACGCGCGGCAGTAGGCAGTCGCCGGGCGGCCTACTCGGCTCCCGTACTATTCGCACATTGTTATTGGTATTTTTTACTCGTTCAAGTTAATACGACAAAATTTAAAATACGTACGTCTCACGCGTAATACCATGACGTTCGACCTTCGCAATTTATCACCCTTAAGTAGGCATGCACGCTTTTGAGCTCACTTTTTTTCTGATTAGTGACCGCGTTTGCCTAGACTAGACCCGGCCTAGTGCCTACCTATTCTGAAAACCAATACACGCCACTGGATACAGTTTAAGGTAAAGACGACCCACTGACCAAATCAACGGATAAGAATTACTTACCTGTATGCTTCCAGCCTCAGACAACCGTACAGTAACCTCATAATTTTTCACCACCACTTATAACCGAACACTTATTACTTAGTACGAACACTAGGAACCTATATTTTCAATTTCTTACGCGGGAGCAGGGTTCTGCGCTAGGCAACGTTTCTGAATTCACCCTGCGAGGTTATTGTCTAACACACTAACAATTCTTTCATTTTGACAGTTTAACAGCATTAATTGCGTTATTTACGTTGTTGAGCAGACGAATTTTTAAAACCTTTAAAGCAATGCATTTCCTTTTGAGATATAAAGTGTAAAAAGGTCTGTAAAAAAGCTGGCAACGATTCGCGCACTTTTCTTGATTTCTATTTAACAAGATACTTAATGGCCACCTCATGTAAAAAAAATGTTGTAACATTTGTGTTTTCTTTTTTTTTTTTGTATATTTTTTCTTTAAAAATAATGGTTCATCCTTTTTTCTTCGTACCTAACAGCCAGATGCAAAAAAGTTTCCAAATATGGAAACTCCTTATTTGGTTTAACTAAGTATCAGATAAAATAAATAATAATAAAACCTTTTTGGTTACTCTAAGGATGTCATCGTTAAAAATAATTGTTGGCACTTAAATAAATTGGAATTTCCTTAGATTTTATTTAGCAGTAGGTATTTAAATCATTGTTAGAAAACTATAACGTATTGCAATTATACTAAAGAATGTTTTATTTCTAAAACAATCGGGTTCAATTCCTTGAAGCTTTTAGTAAAATCTGTAAAAACATGTTTCATGGCCTTTGACCACTATGATTAGTCTCAAAACTCACCATACCAAACGCCGATCGGACTACCTTGGTGCGGGATTGTCCGAAAGGGTTACCGCTACCCCCGAACATAAAGGGCTAAGGAAGGAACACGGATGAGTTTTAGTCAGTAAGAGTCTGACACTCCCTTTCGCTCCACCCAGAGCGGGAGGGGTCATTTGATGACTTCCCATCCATAGAAAAAAAAAAAAAGATCGGACTACCTACCTTTTGAAATTTATTTTGTTATTAAGTTTCAATTCGGTATGGCCGCCTAGAAAAGATACGCCCAGTTGGCTCATTATTGTAACTAGTTAACATAACTTAACTAGTTTTGAAGAAAAACCTCCGTGTGAGACAAACGGACGATAAGCTAATTTTCTAAAAATCTTTCACATTTTTAAGTAAAGAGCAACCAACAAATTGCAGGGCTTCATTTAGCAGGTATTGTAGTAAGTATGTTGAGCACAAATAAATAAAAGCATGCGTAGAAATCGAACTATGAACAATCAAGTATGATCTTCGCCAAGTCGAGCTTAAAACGCCAATTTCATATAATATGTATGGATAATATTTTTAAATCTATACTTGCTAATAATAAAGCTGAAGAGGTTATTTTTTGAACGCGCTTATCTCTGGATACGATGCAGTGGGTCGGGATACGAAATTTCAGGCGGACGAAGTCGCGGGCAGAAGCTAGTATTTAATTAATAATATTGTAACACTGAATGTTTAGTTTTAGGTTTATTATTGCTATTATTAATTCATAGTGTTATTATTAATTCACTATACTTATTTTACTTGGTTATAGAACAATATTTCATATTTTCATTCAGGTAATATTTTACAGTAATTGAGACCTTGCCAACTTTTTGAATTCACCCTGTTCTTTAGACATAGCTGCAAAAAGGCTGACAACGGATCTCCGAACTTAATTTCTATTTAACAAGTTACTGGCCACTACACGTTAAAAATATCTTGTAACGCCATTTGTGTTTTCTTTTTCATTTATTTTTTCTTTAAAAATAATGGCTCGTTCTTTTTTTTCGTACCTAACAGCCAGTGGTGAAAAAAGTTTTCAAATAGGTATGGAAACTTTTTAGTAGATTTAACATTATTACGTTTAAACGCTGAAACCTTTTTTTGTTACTCTACTCTAAGGAGGCATGGCAAGCATGGAATTAGTATGTACTATATTGGATTTAGGTAATAGTTAAAATTAACTGTAGGTCAATAAACTGGAATTCCCTTTGATTTTACTTTGCTTTATTTGATCCTTGTCAATAAAACTACCAAGTATTGCAATAATATAGAATGTTTTTTTCTAAAATAATCGGGTTCAATTCCTGGTTGAACCAAAAACTTTAGCAAAAACTAGAAAAGCAGCAGCTCGTTTTAGTCTTCTGCGAAATCAAGCTCATAATCAGATAATATTCCCACTGCTGAGATACAGGCCTCCTCTCTTCGAGAGGGAGTGGGCTGTAATCCACCACGCGGGCCCAGTGCGGGTTGGTAGTTGTCACATATCATGAAATTTTTGGTTCTAGGACATGCCGGTTTCCTCACGATGTTTTCTTTCACCGTTTTGAGAGCAGTGGTGGTGAAATTATTTACACAAAGTTTTTGAAGTTTGGTTTAGGCAAGGCCGCCTGTAAAAACTAAAAGTTTGAGACCGACGGACAATAAATTAATCGTTCTTTTAGATGTACAAATTGCATGCCTTCATTTAGCAGTTACCTGACTAGGTAAGTATATTAAGAAGAGATAAAAAAAGCATAACGTAGAAACCGAACGTCGTATCGAGAACTGCCAAAAAGCTATTGATCCATGAACAATGCAAATGAAATGAGTTGTTAAAGTGTAGCTGTAGAGTCATTGACATGAGAGGAAAATCCAAAATCCACGCGGACGAAGTCGCGGGCGAAGTGCTAGTCACTACATGATACTTAGGTAGGTACCTAAAGAGAAAGGTTGCCGTAGATCGTGACTGACTGATTGAATGATGAGTCCATTTAGTATTGTTTTGAAATCAGTCAGATGGTTCGCTTTTTGAAGACAAAAAAAACACACTCCTTTTTTGGGCATAATTCATTAATTGATCCATACTATAATATTATACATTCGAAAGCAACTCTGTCTGTCTGTATGTTACCTTTTCACGCCTAAATCACTGAACCGATGATAGTTTGAGTCCCGGTGAAGGACATAGGATAGTTTTTATCCCGAAATTCCCACGGGATCGACATTACGCGGGTGAAACCGCGGGGCGCAGCTAGTAAAAAATAAACTGGAATCAGAATATCTCTGTAAAAATTAAAACCATTAGCAAATAAAAATGTTAAAATCAGAACAAAACAAACCCATCGAAAATAACTTGAGTACCTAGGTAGCCATGAAATACAAAATATCAAGCCGTCTTTACAATAATATGCTCATTTAATTAAAATAAGGTAAATCGCTACGAAAACGCGTAGCACGCATATTCGTAGCGCCATACGGTGCCTACGGCGCGGCGTTGTAAATTTAACGAAGAATCACTGTCTCCTAAGACACAGGCACCTAGGTAGACGTATTTAGGAGTCAGAATATTAAAGTTATTGTGACCTAGTTACAAACCTTTTTAGTCTTTGGATATAGTAATGTGATTGCTTTTGGTGAAATAAGGAATTATTTATTTATTTCCTCGATATGACTTTAAACTGTCGTGCATTTAGTATTGAACTAAATGTAGAACGCCACCTGTAGGCTATGGGATAAATACACCCAAATAGGCTCGGATGGAACAGTCGATATTAGTGCAGGATATCAACTCAGGGCGGCGGCTGATGAACATCTAGCACGTTAAAGGCGGCGCCCACGGACCCAGTCAGGCGGTCCACTGTACACCCACCAACTCGCACTAGACAAGCGCGATGGGTTAATTTGTCTAAACCCCTACTCTCTCATGAGAGAGTAGGGAGGCCTTTGCCCTGCAGTGGGACGTCACAGGCTAATAATAATAATTTATTTAATCGTTGTCTTGTAACAGTTATAATGCATTCAGCTTTATCGCTATAGCGGTCAAGAAAAACAGCCTTCAGCGTGGCTTTTTAAGCACATCAATGGGTATATTGGGTGGCAGGGACAACGACGCGCTAACTATAACCATGAATTCATCACAAGATTCTAAACCCTTAGCGTAGAAATGTTTCGTCGGTTATTACAACAAGCTGATTCATAGAAAAGGTCAAAATACATTTTGACCTCGTAACAGGTGGCGCGTCCCCGCCACCCTGTAGATAACAAATATGAGGTATTAGTAAATATTCATGACATTGTGTATATAAAATGGTATATAAAAAATTGTAACCAAAAAAATAAAAAATGCAACGTGTGAATTTTATTGGAGCAGCTCAATCCCAAGCCTTTTTCAATATAGTCTTTAACAGTAAAATAAAGAATAAAAATAACATAATATCACGACTATTTTTCTCGAAGGGTTAGGCAGAGTTGTACCCTTAGTACAGACGCCAGCACATCAACCTACCCGAAATTGTAAAATTTTCCCAATCAACTTTGAACCTTATGCTTTAGCGATAAAGTTGAAAATCTAGTAAAGAAATTTGACAGATTGTAGTAGCTTGATGTGCTGGCGTTTGTACATCCACATTTCGCCAGATAAAGTCCAATGAGTAAAGAAGAACCTCTTTGTTAAAAAGTTTTTTCATAACACTTTCTTAGTTTCGTCTATGTTAAAACTTAAGCTTATTAATAAAAAGCACCGCGTTCATAATGTATCCATTTAAAGCGCTCGCTATGAGGTCGTTGCACTGTGTAGAATGTACCATAAGTAATATATTAATACTCATTTATTTAAAGGGGCACATTTACAATAAATAACTTAATAATTCAAATAAAGCAAATCTTCAGGCTATGAAGTATCTACCTAAATACTATTAAGTATAAGTATAAAGTAAATAGGTACATGAAAGTAAAATAGCATGTTATCGGTTCTGTTTGTAGACAACAAGTAGATCTTCTGTGTGTACATAAGCGATGCTTAGTAAATATATTTTTTTTTACTGCAAAATAATTTCATTTATAGATAGATACTAACCCCCTTATTCATAATCCTATTTTATCTCTATTTTAGCTAAAATAGGTTTATAGAACGTTTGTCTTTATCTGTCACGTTGTCATTTCTGTGTGTAAGAAAGAGACAAACCCCATTTTAACTAAAATAGGTTTGATAAGTTTTATGAATAAGGGGGTATGTTTTCTATCAATTTTTATTTTTAATAAAATGTCCATAATTAATAAAACCACAGTAGAAATCCGCGTGTCACATCGATCGCTAGCCATGTCATAATTTACGAGTGTCACTTTGTAGGTGAAGTTCGTAGGTATGGCTCAGTCGCGCGGGAGTGGTGGTACTCGTTTCATAGTATATAAGCGCGGAGAAATGCTCTCACTGCATCCACTCAGCAGTGATCTGAACATTAGTGAACATGGCATTCAAGTTTGTAGCAGCTGTAGCGTTGTTGGCGTTGTGCCAAGCCAACCCCGTCCTTGTAAACGGTGAGTGCGAATAAATAATATTAAATATAGAGAAATAAAAAATATGCTTAGAAATCTAATTTAAAATATTTTTTTAAGATTTTCCCTTTTAAATCAGTAAATAGAACACAAAGCTTTTTGTCAAACAACCAAGTTTTTGCCCTCTCAGAGTAATATTGATTTTTCCATTTCCCTAGGTGTTGTATACCGTGATGGACGTGCTTACTCCGTGGGCCAGGCGGCCAGCTACGGCGGCGGAGCGAGCATAGCACAAGCGAACGTGAACGGCGACGCGGCGCAGGCGTTCGGCAGCGCCAACGGCGGCGGGCAGCTGGCTCGCGACGGGTACTACTACCCCGGACAGGCCATCGCGCAGGCGCAGACATACGACGCCCCGCCCTTCCCTGAGAGCACTTACGGCGCAGCCAAGGCCGTCGCTCAGGCACAGAACGGCGCATACTACCCCGTCCCGGCGCCCGCCACTGTCATCACTTACGAGCAGAACTTCGCGCCCGCCGCGTCCTCCGTGTCGCACGCTGACTCGCAAGGTGCCGGCATCGCGCAATCCTCCGCCAACACTCAGGGCGGCTACGGCGGCTACGGCGCGACCTCGTCCAACGCTAACACTCGCGGCTCCGGCTCCGCCGACTCCAACGCCAACTCTGGCTTCGGCTCGACCAGCTCCTCCGCCAAGACTCACGGTGAGGGTTCCGCCGCGTCCTCCGCGCAGAACAACGGAGTAGTCGGCGTCGTGTACCCCGCTGCCCCCGCCGTGCTCGCCGACCAGCCGGCGTCCGCCGTCGTCGACGCCAGGACTCCCATCTACTACACATCGTACGTTCCCGCCCAGGGAGTCGCCTCTTCCAACGCGAACGTGGTCGGCAGCGGACAAGCTGCCTCCTCCGCTAGGATCGGTCACGGCCAGGGCAGGACCATCTCTTGGCGCTTCGGCACTTTGTACGACGCTCCCGCCTCCGCCAACGCTCAGGCCAACACTAACGGTGGTTACGGCGCTGCCAAGTCCGCCGCCCACACCCAAGGCTACGGCTCCGCCAACTCCAACGCTGGTGTCAACGGCTACGGCTCCGCCAAGTCCGTCGCCGACACTCACTACGCCGGCCAAGGCATCGCTCAGTCGTCCGCTAACTCCCACGGCGCTGGCTCCGCTAACGCCAACGCTAACGTGAACTCTGCCGGATACGGCGGCGCCCGGTCCACCGCCGATGTGCACGGTCAGTACTACGGCGGCTCCAGGAGCTCTACTAACGTCCAAACTCACGGCTCCGGCAGCGCCGCGTCCTCCGCCAGGACTCAGGGCACCGGCTTGAGGGTGGCCAATTCTCAGGCGAACTCCTTTGGCCACGGCTCCGCGCACGCCAATGCTCTGTCTGTCTAAACAGTCAGTTCGGTTCACATGCACTAGTAAGCAACCACATCACGACGACTTCCGGACATGCCGAAAACTTGTCTTGATGTATTTGCGAAGCGCTCGACCGCATTAATTTATTTTAAATTATTTATTTATTGAATGTGTCCAAAACAATGTTTGGAACAAATTAGGAAACGATGTGACTGCTTAATAAATAAACGACTTCGAAAGTTATGTATTGAAATATTTATTTACAACACCATCCAATACAACACCAATTTACACACAACCTGTATTTACATAACAAATGAGACCTAACAAACAATGATATATGCTTATGTAAGTAAGTAAAAACATCAACATTATAATCTCAAGTTCAGTGATCACAGTTTCCCCTGCATGAAGGGTTTAAGATATTTGTGGAAGCTCTGGTTGACGGGCTCCGCGTTGAGCGGACTCTTGAGCGCTTCCTCCATCAGACGCTCGTACACGCGACCGTCGTATGCACCCAGGGCTGAGTTCAAAATCTGAGAAATAAGACAATTATATTTTTGAAATGTCACACAACACAACTCTGACTTCTAAGAAATATCACTGAAAACATCATTGAAAAAGCTTAAATGTATGTAACTTCAGTACCAAATATTAAGAAGAGCGAAAAGGTTGGTTACATTTGTAATAGACTGAAATGATGATGTATCGTACCTGATCCCTAAAATCGAAAGCATCCACCAGACCCACCGCGTTAGGTCTGATCTTCCCAAGGAGTTCCTCATAGATGCCCTGCAGCTGTCGCACGTCACTTTCAGATATTGACGTGTACTGGAAAACGGAATGACAACGTTATTTACCTACTAATTGCCTTTAGATAATGGTTGAAATTAGTATGATACACGATACGACACCTATACTCGATACGATGTTACACGACACGTTACAGTAGTAGCACCTTTAAATATACCAACCGACTATCCATAATGTTAAAGACATGAATAGGAAGTATTTAAAAAAAACTTAACAGAATTTAATTCGATAAGTTATTTAGTTTCATACAATACTTAACACTGACACAATTCTCATTGGTGTTCTTGTAAAACAAGTGCTTTAATCTTTCCAAGTATTAATTCAGTAAAAAACCCTAGTCAGCGGCTTGTTTATAATTTCCTCTACAAAAAACTAAACTCGTTGATCCTAACAAAAAGCTTTATGATGTCATGAACTCCTGACCTAATAAACATGGTAGTATGACGTGACATTGACGTGAGGTCAGCGTCAAGTCATTGGCGCCATAAATAACTGTACCTAACTCGTTGAATACGAACTGAGAAAAGCTACATGAATGGCCTTCTCACTATCGCAAAAAATAACCAGAAAATTCTAGATCTAACAATGATAATTGCCAGCTTTCAAAGCTATAATTAAGCTTTATTCAATGCTCATCATGAAGACTGCAAATGTTTTTTTTTATTATGAGTAGGTACCTAGGAGAGCAGTCGTGGCATAGTGGTAACGGCCGTGACTTACTGTAGGCCGTAGGTTCAAAACCCTGACAGGCGCTTTCCTTTGTGTAAATTATTTCGTCACCACTGCTCTCAAAACGGTGAAGGAAAACATCGTGAGGAAACCGGCATGTCCTAGAACCAAAAAAATCGAAGACATGTGACATCTACAAACCCGCACTGGGCCCGCGTGGTGGATTACGATCCACTCCCTCATAGAGAAGAGGCTTGTGTCCGAGCAGTGGGGACATTATAGGTTGATTATGCATACCTCAATATTTTCTCATTTTAGTTTTCCTTAGGAGGTATTTTTGGAAAAGTATATACCTACATAGTAGAAACTCAATCTTTTGTTGTCAGCCTGTTAAGATCGATTGCTAATAAGAGAACATATAAATAGCCGATTTGAAAGCCAAAGAATAACCGGTAATGATAAATAAGAAGAAAGAGAGAAGATGTAGAATGAACGAGCTATGCAATTCTTCATTGTTATGAAAAGCTTAGATCACCACATTTGGCAAAGTACATATGGCCAACGGTTTTGTGATCACCGCATAGTAGAACCTTTCGAGACCCGCTGAGTCCCATAACTCAGTGATTAATTAATAGTCTCATCAAGTTGGTCTCGAAAGATTCAGTAGGTACTACTCATGGGACATTCCGACCACTAAATAATTACGAGTACCAGACAGTTTTTTACCGAACTTTGTCACCCGAAAAATCTATAAGAGAATACTTTCTCTAATTTTTTGCTCTAAATAGAAGTCAATAGTTTAACAACAGTTTATTTTAACAGAACTAGTTTATCAAAATGATCGATATTGATCTTTTGACATTCGATCAGTTGAACCATTAGTTTTTGTTGTGAGTTGCGTGTCCGTGTATTGACCCCGTATTTTTGATATAACTGTTCGCTAGACCTTATGTTAAGGTTATTCGTATGTAGAAAATATGTGGTGTGTTTGTGTGTTTCAATAAATAAAATCTTTTCTGTATTAACATTTATTTAAATAGGATGGTTTTTTTTTCAAACAAGATCATATTTACATAATATAAGCTAACAGACTTGAAATCACACTATCCTACTATACTATACTTAATATTATAAAGGCGAAAGTTTGTGAGTGTGTGTGTGTGTGTGTTTATATGTTTGTTACCTCTTCACGCCTAAACCACTGAACCGATTTAGATGAAATTTGGTATAGAGATAGTTTGAGTCCCGGAAAAGGACATAGGATAGTTTTTATGCCGATATTCCCACGGGATCGAAACTTATGCGGGTGAAACCGCGGGGCGCAGCTAGTAATAAATAATAATATGTACATGTATATGTCGCATCCGGTCATTTGCATGTGTTAATACTGGTTATAAACTATCTGTATGCCAAATTTTATCCAAATCCGTTCAGTAGTTTTTGCGTGAAGAAGTAACAAACATACAAACACACTCACAAAGTCACAATCTTTCGCTTTTATAATATTAGTGTGATATGCCCGTGTTGTCCCACTGCACGGCAAAGGCCTCCCTTCCCGCTTTCCACTTTTCTCGGTCTACTGCGATTGTGGGCTAATCCTTTAAGCATCCTATCAATTTACTCTTACATAAGGATAATTGGAAGAGCAAATCCTCGAGCAACGTCGCGTCACAGAACATGTGCGACTAAGCCATCATAAATGGGTAATCAATGTCTACGTCTAATCTGTGGTCACCATTGTTGATAGATAAGCATGCCTTTTACCGGTGTTCGCAAAAAATCGCACTTCTGTCAGTTGCGAGAATTTAACGACTTTTATTATATTCAAGTGTATAAAACTGTTTTTTAAATCGTTTTTTTAATCGTCTAACGGCTGTCCCGTAGAGCATTAAATAGACTTTTATTTTTTAAGTGCTTATTAAATTCAATAAGTGTAAAACAAAAAAAAAAACAGTCTTTTTTTTGACGCTTCTAAGTTCTAACTGTTTGTTTTAGAATTCTTCTCTCTTACATATTTAACAAAGGTTAAGAAATTGCCCTCTACTATAAAGCACCTAGTAGTGAGTAATTTCCTTTAATCAACTAGGTATACTATTTTAATTAATATAATATAAGCCTTTATTCTTTTTACAGAATCACACTAATATTATAAAGGCGAAAGTTTGTGAGTGTGTGTGTGTTTATATGTTTGTTACTTCTTCACGCTCAAACGGCAGGACCAATTTTGATAAAATTTTGTATGGAGGTAGCTGACACCCTGGATTAACATATGGGCTACTTTTTATCCCGATATTCCCACGGGATTGACACTTATGCGGGTGAAACCGCGTGGCGCAGCTAGTTATACAATAATTATTTCACTCTTTTAATTGGCGAATCTGGTGAGTCGATTATACCGACAACATGGTCTGTTTGCCCAACTTTGGTAAAGGCCTGCTCAATAAAATTTATTTTCACTCTGTTCTGTTTATCGCTTTCCTAGTCCATGCTTTTCCCGCTATGGCCTTTATTTCGTCGTCGCACTATTTCAAAAGGAAGTTGCTAATTGCTTTTATCGAGTGATAAAA
Source organism: Amphipoea oculea (assembly GCA_945859645.1). Taxonomy (NCBI): domain Eukaryota; kingdom Metazoa; phylum Arthropoda; class Insecta; order Lepidoptera; family Noctuidae; genus Amphipoea; species Amphipoea oculea. The sequence goes on from OX243862.1 coordinate 22,239,810, forward strand.
GCAATTTATATGATCATTTATTAATATGAAAACAGAGGCTCGTAGATATTTAACGAAATATCATTATCTACTTTCAAGTTTTCTCAATGAGTAGTTTTTTGTTTAGCATTTTCGTATGACTAAAACAACATTAAGAAATTCATTAAGTAGTAGAATAACATAAAAGGTTAACAAGGATCCCATCTACAAATATTTAAATGAGTAAAATTAGCATTTTGCATAATTCATTCTTATTGAATCACATTTCTACCAATAAAACATTTTTTCTCAAACATGCTTGGAAATTTGAGGATTATTTGGACAACCTTCTTCGAGATCAATCGAAATTTCTGTACTGGCCAAATATATGCGAGCAGCGGCCGGCAAAAGTTGTATGAAAATCCATACCTGTAGTGTTTTGCGGCCAAATAAATTACATAGTAAACTCATATCTGTCGTTTAATTTAATAAAAACTAAAACCCGACTACTGAAAAGGATGAAACAAGAAAGTACCTTCCCGTGGTCGCATGCCGCTGTACTAAATAAGCTATGGTAGCATGCGACCACGGGAAGGTATTTTCTTGTTTCATCCTTTTCAGTAGTCGGGTTTTAGTTTTTAAACTTTTTTTATTTAATTATTTTGGGGCTTATTTCAGTAATACTTATATTTTTGAAATGTGCTTATTAAGCCCTTTCATTTGATACCCCACAAGGCACCATTCCAAAATATTAATTTTTAAATTCATTACTTTATGTCCTCTAGAGGGCGCCATATTGAATTCAGTGTGACGTCACATAGCCACGGACGGTCAAGAAGCTTCTAACGATACCTCATTTGTCAAATTATTATAAGTACTTTTTAAGGGGAACAGATGAACATACATACATATTATACCGTTCAAAACCATAACCCTTCTTTTGGCTTCGCCGTAGTCGGGTAAAAATGGAACGATCTTTTACTCCGAAACATGGCAACCAAGGAGGTAACTTATCAAAGTTTTTATTTAAATTTTGAACTGGCTTGTAAATAGAAAGCTGTTTATTGAAAAAAAAAAAAACAAATTAACACTTTAACGCGGGGAAAATTATTGTTGTTCGTTGTTCGTCATTGATTTTGAAAAGTAATTGTATTTGACAAAAAAGTTCTGCCTAGGTACTAATTAGTTTTAATTTCCGCGCATTATTTGAGAAAAGTACTATACAAGACTTGGCTACAACTAGGCATTGATGGACTTACGTATGTGTGCCTCGGCTTCGCCTCGGCCCACATTTACACGTTCGTCCATCAATGCCTCTTTTGCTGGCCGCGTTGCAGTAATGTACTATTTTTTTTAAATATATTTTTTGTTTACAAAATCTAAAAAGATATGAAAACGAGAGAACCCTTTAACCATAAAAATATATGAATATTAGATTAATGAATTCGAATCATTTCTCACATAATTTAATATGTATAATTTAAAACATTTCGTCTCAAAGTTTATCGATTTTTATTCAAAATCAGATCAGATTTTATGACAAAAATAAAGAGCTTGGACAAAACGATTCTGAATATATTGATACCAATAAAAGCAGAAACGATAACTACATCCTATTAATATAATGTGTATCGTGATTTTATTAAGCGCCATAAAAGGAGGACATAAATTATAAGTAAAAATTAACAAAAGTAACGTAATTAGATCGAATCGATAACGTTTGGGCTTTTGGCAATCGACGTAAGTAATTAATATAAGTCGTTAAGGTGAATGCGTAGTTGTAGCCCGCGAAATTCAATTTGTCTTACGTTTTTTGCAATTTTCAGGTCAGTGTCAGGTTGTATCTTGATCATAATATGATTCGCGACTATAACCGGTACGTATTTACAGAACTATAATAATTAGAATCATTAATACATCTTTCTAAGTTAGATTTCTACCGTTAAGAACAAATCTCGTAAGGAAAAGTGTTTATGGTAGAAATCTAACTTAAAGAGATATATTAATGATTCTAATGACTATGATTCTGTAAATAAATGTCTATTATAGTCGCGAATCATATTTGGATCAAGATACAACCTGACACTGATCTGCAAATTGCAAAAAACGTGAGAAAATTTAAATTTCGCGGTCTACGATGGCACATTTACCTTAATGTTCCACATTCTTGCGTCCATTGTCAAGGTCGGTTAGAAATTTAATTTATGGTAACAAGTTTTCAATAAAGAGCTTTACTTATTACTAGCATTTGCCCGCGGATTCGCCTGCGTAGAGGTTGGTAAGTATCGCACGGCATCGAACTACCGGGATCTCCTAACAGGTCAGTCTACCTTAGTATGTCTTTTATCGAAATCCATTCCACCCTTGAGGCGTGAAAAGATATAAGGAATAAAAAGAGTCACAGTTACTTTCGAATTTATAATATTAGATCATACCGTGCCTCGAAAAGCACGTTAAGCCGTTGGTCCCGGCTGTCTCTTGAATCTTTGGCAGCCGTTACGGGTCGTCGGAAACCCGATAGTCTGACAACCAGTAATACCAAGGGGTATCGTATAACCCAGTAACTAGGTTGTGGAGATCAGATAGGCAGTCGCTATACGTAAAATATTGGTATTCAGCTGCATTTGGTGAGACTGGATTCCGACCCCAACATAGTTGGGAAAAGGCTAGGTTGATGATGAGATAGTATCTATCTATGGATGAGTTCCAAAAGGGATTTGATTGGGAATAGATTCCCTGTTTGAGACTAAAGCTTCTTAACACATCAAGATAAAGAATAATCCTAAAAATCAAACTGAGCAAAGCCTGTGAAGCGCAAATAAATTTGAAAAACGCTGATATAATTAATTAAATAACACCATTCCGCAAATAAATAACAAAAATGCATTAAACTGTAATCCAACACTTTCTATGAACAGAGGGTGCCTGACCCACGATAAACATAAATAATTCATACTGATTTTATTTTCCACTATGTTTTATTATCACCGATATCCATAAATTTCTCCAATCGTATCATTTATAACAAAACTAGTCTTTAAAATTTAAACTATTCAATAGAGTCACCTGCTTTCAAAACTGTTGCTAGGCTAGAATATAGAGATCAATTTAACAAATTGTATTACATTCTTGAAACGAAATTTCAATTTTCATTTTATATGGAAATGCAGAAATTCATAGCGATTTTTTGATAAAATATAGCACAGATATTTAAAGACATCATTATGTTTTCGAATTGTAATTGGAGTTATTTAATTAAAGACTAGCTATAAATCAAGAAGACGCAGACATAGAAAAAAATATCACAAATCTTGTACGCAAAACTTTGGTTACATTTATTAGCTGTTGTTCGTATCGCAGTCAAACCACACCGATTCAAAATTATCGAAATTTCATTTAAAATAACAGTAAATAAAATGATCCATAATTTTTAATAGATTTTTTTAGATTCAGCTGTCTAAAAGTATTGCGCAGTTAGAATCCTCCATTAATTATAACGTAGGTACTGATTCAAATAACCGTTATGTAGATATACAAAACTTGATAAAGAACTGATACTTTGTACATACCATAGACTAAGCACAGTGCATCATTCTTGTTAAATTACCTGCCAATCGCAGTCATTATGGCAATCTATTTGATTAGGCGGATCTATTCTATGCATCATTATTATAGGTTATACAGAAATGTACGATTTTTTGCAAATGCTGCATTATATTTATCGTTTTTTCTTTAGCTTTTCTCTGAATGTTATAATTCAACAATGACAGCTAATCTAAGGGAGTATCTTTCAGTTTCTGTAAAATCTCAATTTATGGTTTTTAATCTCTTTAATAACTAGATACAGTTTTTTTATTGCATGAAACCGATCTTTACGATAATTTATTACTTGAGCAGTATAAATTATAACAATATTATACTTCGTTACCATAGATATAACATTTCTATGTTCGTTACAAAATCGTCTTGTTCCAAAAAAGTTAAAAAAACACAAATCACATTCTATAGAGCACATACTATTTAATACGAAGTCTAATCCAGCCGTCAATGTCAAAATACAACGGAACGCTAACATAACTGTCGTGATGACTACGCGGAAATGCATCAAAATTCCCACAAGTCACGCCTCATATGACGTACCTACTTATATCTACAGATCTTTTTCCCTTATTTGGTAAACCGCAAACGGTAACAACGCTAAATTCAGCACCAGTAAAACTGCCCATATCTGTAATGTGTCACCTTTATGACAACGAGACAGGTCGGTGTGTTTCAAGTTTTCAAGCCGAAATTTTTATCAGAAACACTAAAAAAATACGTGCTGGGAACTCTGGGAAATGCACTAAAAAGGTCTTAAATCAAGTCCTTTAAAAAAGGTGTCATATAAAACAATAAACTTCTAAAATAATAACCATATAAGGAAAAAGATGATGGGCGATGCATGCACACCTAAAATTACGGGTCATTTACATTTTTGCGTCTAATCTTTAAACAAAGTCGGGTTAGTTACCTACACCATTTATAACTCAAGAACAGCTGGACCGATTTTAATGATCTTTTATTTGTTGGATTTGTCTCCGCCCTGAATAGCAGAATAACTATTAAAACATGGAAAAAATTCACGAAAAAAAAAATAAGATACCTAAGTAATTTTTTTTTCATACATTCGTTTATTGATTCGGAGGAAATACGAAGTTCGCCGGGTCAACTAGTAAGTAAAAAATAAAAATGCAAAATGGCTGTCTCGCAGACATACGCATATGGTTCGAAACCATACCCATGTAGTGAGTTTTTACAACGTATTATTTAACTGTACCTTTGCAGATAATCAAAGCTATTGTGGGACGCCATTATTTTCGCGTGATCCAGTTATTTTAGATTTTATCGATATTATCTAACAGTACGGAATAATTGCTATTTTGTTCTTCTAGAGATATTTGTGTCAAGTATAGATGAGAAGATATTGAATGGGATCAGTAGACTATTGATCGGAGATAAAGTCGCCGTATATACTGTATACTTTTTCATTGTTTCCTTTTTATGACGGTTCAAGAAAGTAGTGTAGTAGGTACAGGATCTCTGCTGTATTGTCTATGCCTATAACGGGCTTTTATACATCTTCTTAGTAAAGCAGCTAATTTACCGCTACAGTGATTTTATGAATTGCTTAATAAAAACCTATTTCCTGGAAAATAACAGTTTTGTCGAATATAATCTTTTGAAGTGGTGTTTTAATCTACGTGTGTAGTCTTTCATCCATGATATATGTATACTACTAAGTAGATACTAATAGTATCTAATTTTGTATCTCACATCAAACACCAAATCCAGTTTACTCACTATTCCCTTGTCTTTTGTTTTAACTTACCAGCAGCAGATCTCCAAGCTTCTCCAGAGCCCAGTAGACCACATACAGCTCCACCAGTTGGTTCAGCACCTTCCGCAAGGGCTCTGACAGGGATGAGGTCGTTTTCTCCACCTCCGACTTGTATGTTGACAAGAGGAATGCTCGGCAGTGGGCCTAGGGACAAACATCGAAGTAAGAGTTAGCAAGAGCCTTGGCATATTTGATACATAATCGAGGAATGGACAAACATTAGGGTCATGAGCATAACATGATGTTGTGCAAATGCATTAATTTGGACGAAACCACGTTCTTTACTTTTTAATTATTTCTAAGATTTTTGATCTTAACCCAACCTACTTTTTTATGCATCGAATAATCAAAATAAATAGTTATTACCTACTACCAAAGCATATATTAGCCAAGCCCTCGTCGTAATTTTGCAGAGACAATATCTTAATTATAATCCTAAGAATGCGTATATAAAGACATCAATAGTTCAAAAGATAGTTTTAAATGCAAACCTCATTGATTGATGAAGACACTTTAATTGAAGGAGGTTACCATAGCCAAACCGTACCGACTTTTTAACCGACTTCAAAAAGGAGGAGGGTCTATGTTCGTCTGTATGTATTTTTTATGTATGTTCATCGATTTTTTCATCAAATATGGACAGATTTTGAAAATTCTCATTTTGTTTAGTAGTAGAAGCTCGATGTACTTTACTCGTGTTTTTTGAGTTAGCTTCAATAATACGTATTTATTCCACTTGGCGTATGTTGATGTTTTAAAATTTCCTATTTTTTACACAGCAAGTAGTGGTACATACGAAAAGGCGTGGGGTAGATTATATAACAACGAAAAAGTGAAAAAAAGAAACATCAAATTCGGTTGCTTTTTTTGTTTTGTTTTTTTTTTATGTAGGTACATTCTTAATCTTAAAACCGTTAGGCACATAATCATAAACCAAGTCTTTAAACTTAGGAAAGCCATTAGCAGCGACACAGTAATAGTAAAATAGAGTAATTAAATTATAAAAATAGAATTTTATTGCTTTTTGTCAAAAATTATAAGTGTTAATTAGTTGAATTGATTTCCATAGCTTCATGCTTCAGGTTGTTGACATGGTTTTGTATACAAGTCGTAAATATTGTATTTTAATGCTATCTTTTCCGGTTAGAGTTCAGAATCAGCAAAACTCAAATCGGTAGCTCTATCATTTTAGCCGCACCCATAAACTACAAAGTGACTCGATAAATCTTATGTCGTTTTTTGGAGAATTAATATAGCTTAACAGACTATAATTATATTCTAAGGGAGATTATTTTCCGTTAGTCTATAGGTAGTGTCCCATAGCAGGGCAAAGGCCTTTCCAAAATCTTCAAATGTTATCCTCAAAAGCGCTTTTTTCAGTTTGACATTAGGTAGGAAGGTACCCGTTAGGTAGGTAGGTACCATCGAGGAAACTTACATCTATAAGTACACCGTAAGCGCTATTCGTGCTTGTAGCGCTCGGCAGCTATAGTAACGCTTGCTAACAGATGTGGTCATCGTGTACACGGGATTTGGTTTTCAATTTGAGCAGATGTAAGTTTCGAAACTTAGATCTATACACCATAAGGGCTATTCTTGCTTGCAGCGCTCGGCCGCTTTAGTAACGCTTGCTAACAGATGTGGTCATCGTATGCACGGGATTTTGTTTTCAAATTGGGCAGTTCTAAGTTTCCTCGATAGTCATGGTACCTACGTTCTTTTCATTTTTGGGTTACTCAGACTCCGTACTCTTTAAATTGTGTATTTATTTATGCTGTCATCATCATCAGCCTATAGAAATCTACTGCGGGACATTCACCAAAAGCAAACCACTAGATCCTCGGCTATTCGGCGTACCTACTTTTCCCTACAACACAATTTTGGGCACAACGGTAACGGCAAAAATCCTTATTGTTGACATGGTTTTCTGAAAGTCATCCTTTAAAATTAATCTGAAGTCATTAAATAACCTAATATTTTTAGAAACGTTACTAATGGATAAAATATTATTATAATTTCCAGCGCTCAAGTTAGAAGATAAATTGAATTGTGCCTTTCTTTGGACTTCGTGTGATTTTATAATGATCATTATTAATCATACCAAGGAAGCCGTTTATTATATTTGAATTATTTATCAATAAAAAGTTCTATACTAGCCTCAAAGTATATTTTTTGCTGCTTGAATTTTAAGTGACTCTAAGGCGGTGTCCTGCGTGAGCGACGAATACGACGCGACGCGACGCAACACGACGCGACGTAATGCGACGCGATGCTACACGCGACAAATGTCCTACGTGATTTTGGTCATTACTTCTCGAATAATGGAGAAGTGCAGTACAATTTTAACAGGAAACCGTCAATGGGGACAACAGGAATACGTTTTAATTATTTTTATTGAGTTCCGAATGGGGAAAACGGGAACAGACGGAAAGTTCATATTATGTAGTTCGTGGTGTCGCGTCTGGTCGCTCCCAAAACAAGTACGCGTTACGTCGCGTCTCGCCGCAGACTGTCATATAGGACACAAGCAGGGTATGCCGTTGAGATGATCGCGTTCGTCGCGTTTGCAGCGTCACATAAATGTAGGGAACAGCTGATTTTTTTTTCGCGATTTCAGGTTTGGTCCCATAGTAAAAGTTGTTCATAATGATGAGTACAATGACCTCTTAAGAGATTGTTGGTAATTTTCCAATAACCCTGTATGTTGTATAATATATTATTATGTTTATACTGCCATATTTGATTTAATTTTATTTTAATTTCAAAAAACAGTTTTATATTTTAAGTACTTAATTAAATTAGTTGGAATATGGTAGCAGGATTATGTTGACAGTAGAAATTAACATAAAAGCGACAATAAGATAAATCTTCAAACAACTGTTATTTTTCAACATTTGAGGAAAAAAATGCAGTATCGAATTTCTCCTTTACTAAAAATAAATTGTTAATGCATCATAAAAAAATACAAACATTCGAATTGAGAACCTCCTCCTTTTTTAGAAGTCGGTTAAAAATAAAGTTTTAAAGTCGATGGCAACTAATTTCCAAGACAAGTAGCTAATTTGATATCACTCTGTAAAAAACTGCCAAAAGCAAAAAAAAAGTAAGTATACGAGTAGTTAACAACTATTGATAAAAACAAATTTTAGAATTCAAACGGATTTGAGCAGGACACCTGGAAAGACGCATGGAGTATCTGAGGCTGTGATGGTTTGCCGTCCAAGGACTGGAAGACGAAGCGAGATGGGCAGACAACATCGTTACCATCGCGGGTAGAACCCGGATATATGAGACTAGCACAGGACCGTGGGGATTAGAACAAGAAAAGAGAGGCTAATGCCCAGCTGTGGGTGATGACGACTATTGTAAACAAAATAAAAGTAACGTCACACAACTAAAGGTGCGTCCACACTGTGTAACATAACATGTTATTAAACATAGTTATATAACATGTTTTTATAGAGAGGTTAGCAATGTTAAAAAATTTGAACGTATATAACATAAGTTTATGTGTTATATAACATAATCTAGACGCACCGTAACATATCAAGGTCCACCAATTTAAAAAAAAAAAGTATAAGTACCTCAGAGGCAGCAACCAGTTGAACCGACGTCATGTTCCACGCGTCTTCGGGAGCGAGTCCTCGTTTGGTATACTTTTGAATACTGGCTACTGCTGATGCCACTTTTCTGTTGAATTATTATTTTTTAATTTGTATATACTGCTACAAGAATCTTTTGGCGCTCTAATGACGTTGACAGGGGGGAGCTCTTGGTAAATATTTGTGCAATTGTTTTGTGAAATGTATTGAAAATACAAGATGGCGGCGTTAGTTCCAATTTTGGCCACTCGACAGAAAATCCTTGTACAGCTATGGTTGTAGTGTTACCGTACAGAAGTCAGGGTATCTGATTCCTTTCTTATCGCAAGAGATAACGAAGGAAAAATTAATAATATACTGGTACTGAAAACTAGACTATTTTAGCTTTTGGAAATCAGAAGCTCCTTGTAACTGTAAATCCGTATAAATTTAACGACATCTTACGCTCAATCTACATAAATAAAACAAAGACGGGTTATACCGTTTAAAACTCAAGAACGGTTGGATCGATTTTCATGGTCTTTGATTTGTAGGGATTTTTCTCCATCCCGAATAGCAGAATACCTATTAAAACATAGGAAACATTCACGAAAAATGGCAGATAAAATGAAAAAAAATAAAATGAAATGAATGATGAATTTTCTCATACCTACATTTTGTATGGAACGGGTTTTTTTGTATCTCGAAAGCGGATTGACTGATTGATGATTCTGAGGTGGTACTAAGTTCGCCGTGTCACCTAGTCCATACTAATATTATAAATGCGAAAGTGTGTCTGACTGTTACCTCTTCACGCTTAAACCGCAGCACCAATTTAGATGAAAGGACATGGACAAAAAAGTACATTCCAAGTACACATACATAGTAAATAATATTGTATATTAAAAATAGAAAAATGAATTAATACGTTGTTTTTAACCTCTCTGAACTCGTCAGTGTTTATTTCAAAATATTTAGTAATGCATGATGAATTCAAAGTACCGTTTGTCAACTTCCGCCATAGTGGACCATAGAGAAAGATAAATATATTAATGGGCGTTCCATACCATGTATACTACTTGTAGACATGTGACGTGGACGACAAAATGCTCATATTAGGAACATTTTATTCTTACGAAACTATCTTCATTGGTATTTGTTGCATTTAATAAAATTATCTTTTCATAATATTGAAGCGTAAGATAGTTTTTTTTTATATTTCACACACAAAAAAAAACATAAAACGGAACGCGTTTACTTATTTGACAATGACAATGTGCGTTGTCTATGTCGAATTTCAATGTAATGAAAATAATGAAATAATCACAAAGTACTTTTTGATTGGAATTAATGTTATTGCATATTCTTCATTGCGTACCTACTGTGTTTATGTTTTTGCGAATATTCCTATTTGTCCCCTGCTTATTCCTACGGACTGATACCTTCTACCACTCAATTACCTTGCTATTAACACTGGACTCTGATTTGCATTGCGTTTCGGATTTGTTTTGTGGATCAATATGAGGTGCATCAACTGCGGAATAGCCATGCAAAGGTTGCAGAGGCATCTCATATCCTCGCTTTCTGCAAACCATCAAACAAGAGTTTCGCGTTGGATAACCAATGCTCAAACCGAGGAAGCTGTCTGTTGGAAGCTATTTTAGTTTAGTTAGTTTAGTTTAGTTTATTTATTCATAATTATTAAAATTACAATTAATTAAAAAACACAATAAATTGATTAATAAATTGTAATTACAATTAATTACAATTTATTAATTAATTATTTTTATTATTATTTAGGGTACTATTGTAGTTGCCTTGTAGGAAACAGGGCCGTTAGTTGTTGTTGTCACGTTCTGACAATTATCTGGTACCTTGGTTGGGCAAGACACCAAAATAATATCCAAGTTCCAGCTGGATTTTTATACAACATATTATTAACAATTCAAGAATATTAAAACAATCTAACAAAAGGCTAATCTTTCTTGAAAACCATAATTGCAATTGTAAAACAATAATATATAAATATGCTTGTATTTTTTAACATGTCTGGTTATGTTTAAAGCAGCTATTTATGTAATTACTAAAGCCCTATACTTCCACTTAATCCAGGTTACTGTATTTGTGAAATAAAAATTCTCTATTTTATACAAGCTGGTTGATTGACCTCACTCGGTATCTTCATTAACACTATTGCTGCAATTTATGTTATTTAGGTAGACATTTAAGATATAATAATTATAATATAGGTAGCAAAATATTTTTATTATTTTCTCTAATAAATAAATAATTACTTTTACTCTTTTGCTTTATTTTGTGCTTCTCTTTTTTATAGTATATTGAACTACCTATTTAAAAAAATATAAGGGTAATCTGTAAAAATGTACTTTAAAGAAAACCATTAATTTCGAATATACTTTGTTAATTGTTATTATGACTGCCTCGTTGGTCTAGTGGTCGCAAACGCTACTGCTGAGCATGAGGTCCTGAGTTCGATTCCCAGGTCGAACAAAGAGATATAAACCCCATATCTCTCTCTTAATTTTTTCATCAGGAATTTCTCAGTAGTAGCCCGGAGTCTGGACTTGTGCGCTTAATGGCAATCAGCTCGCCCATGGGACTCAAAATAACTGGTGAAATGTGGTTGTACTACACCTCTGACCAACCCTTCGAGGAATATATAGGCGCGATGTTATGTTATGTTTGTTATTATTGTCACATTTTTTGAGACTATCACCCAGTTTCATAAAAATGTTAATCAATATGCAGTTTAAAATCCTTCATTTAGGTGGCCATCACTTTGTTTAAATGCTTAATAATATTAAAACCATATCAGTTATACGTAATAATATGATTCACAACTGTTTGCTATTTTAAAGCGCCTTTAAGTGTTTTAATAGCAAAATTATAATCTATGCACCTTATTGCTAGCGATCTGATTAAAAGGTTTAATGAAACTGTTTTTTGTCTAGTTTGTTGTACTGACAAGTTCTCTGAGTTTTTTATTTGTAGCAGTTTAATGAGCAAATATTCACGAATATAAAACACCAAAAATCATAGGTGTACAATAAATTCGATAACTATGCCGACGTCCTTACAAAAACTGGCCATGTCCAGACCCACAAAAGGACATAGGATAGTTTTTATCCCGATATTCCCACGGGATCGATACTTATGCGGGTGAAACCGCGGGGCGCTGCAAGTTTATTAAAAAAGCCTACATACCCAGTAGCGACTCGTTGAAAGCCTTTGATAATTCCATCGACGGAGTTGTCCCATTTCTGTTTGCTGCTAGTCTTTTCTGACAGGTAAGACATTATTGGACTCAATGGTCTGCCAGCCAAGACCTGCTCCCATGCCTTTACTAGAGACCTGAAACAACAATGAAGACATAATAGTTGCAGGCCCACTACCAAGCCTGACTGGCTCATCCTTACACCACAGTATAATAACATAACTTATCGCCTTGTTTACCAGATAGATTGAACAGTGGTGTACCTAGTTATGCATACCAGGCATCAGTTCCCACGGGATTAATCCTCACTCAACACTCGGTTTCTAACAATATCTTTCAACAAATATTTCTAACACCTAAGTTAATGCTTATCAGAGCTAGCCTCGTGGGAACTTCCAGAAATATGTCGTCATTGTTTAGGTTATATATACCAATAGTTCGTAAGTCAGGACATTCCGTTTGTATCGCTCAAACTGAGCACATCTCTAAATTATTGTAATAATTGTAATTAAAGTTTATTTTAAACAAAATAACTGCCGTTCATATTTGACTGGCGCAGCCGGGGTCGGATAAAGTTCGCGAAAAGTTTCTTCGTTTAAAGGCACTAACATTGGCCCAGCGACGTGCTAATCGCCTGGCCTTATCCGGGAACCTACACAAACAAATTTGTCATCGAGCGGCAGCACGAAGGAGATCAACACCAGCAGACGAGAATCGGCACGGGATCGAGCAGTAATTTAATGTGAGTAGACCTTTTCGCATTTATTGCCCACTCCCATGTCTATCCCTTCCTTACGTTATATTGGACCGAAAATCGTCAGTTAACGTCATTAGTTAGTCTAATCAACGTCTATGGACAAGAATCGCCGTTTGCGTCGTGTATAAGTTTCTTTTATTGTATTTTATTTATTAACGTTACATCGGACAAACATTGCCGATATTACGTTATTTGTTTGCTTTTAAATCAAATTAAACATTTCATAGATACTTAATTAAAACTTAGAATAGTATTTAATTAATCTGTACATAAAATGAATCAAATCCAGATAATCCCGAGGGAAATCCTGGGAATTATTCCTAAATTTGATGGAGATGAAAAATTATTAAATCTTTTTATTTCCAAGTGTGAATATGTAATAAGAAGTTTTCACGGAGAAAATAACCCAGCGCAACAACTTTACGTTTATCATTGCCTGACAAGTAGGTTAGTTGGTAAAGCCGCAATTCTCATCAGTGAACGTGAAAATGTTTTCACTTGGGAAGCACTGAAGGAATTGCTTGTTCAGCACTTTGGCGACCCGAGATCTGAAGCGTGTATCGCAATAGAATTAGAAAATCTTAAAATAAAACAAGGAGAGTCATTCCTTGATTTCTGTCACCGCATCCAGATGGTACGAAGTTCCTTAATATCAAAAGTTAACCTTTTACAAGACGAGGGAATTAAGGCAGCCAAAATTATAATTTACAATAACACCAGCTTAAACGTATTTTTATATAATTTACCCGAAGATATGATTAGATTTGTCCGATTGAAACAGTGTACAAATTTAGAATCCGCACTTGGCGTTGTGATGGAAGAGGTAAACTTCCAAACTCAGTACAATGCCAGAAATAAAACAAAACAAACAAATACTCCAATTAATAACCCGTTACAAACAAATAAAAATAACACACAGATACAGCCATCTCATTTCAAATTCGGAATTCCACAACAAGGATACAATCCTCAATTTAGACCAAATTTTATGCCCGTCAGACGGTTCGGTGTGCCTAATGCCCAACAAAATGCGATCCCAAGACCGCAAAATAACCAGCAATTCAATAATAGGCAAGCTGTAGCAATGCCTACTCCCCAAAATCGGCGACCACAGCAGTTTCCGCAAACATTAAATAACTATAGACAACCCGAATTCTTTAGAGTCAACCCATATCAACAGTTTCGTTTTGGAATACCCAATCAGTCAACCAATAATGTACAAAATTCAGACGTCTCTATGAGAACTGTGCATCAAAGTAATATGCTAGATTCTTCCAACATTTTCTTTTTAAACGACGATCAGATACTTGAATTTTACCCTGAAGAGTATTTGACTCAGAATTGTATTCCCGAAGACCACACGCAAGAAAATGTCTTTGAAACACCGTCGACAGAAAATGTCGCTTCAAATTCGACCCCCGTTGAATCTACGGAAAATTTTCGAATACCAGCCTCTCTGGAAAAACAGAAATAATAAACATCAACTTCGACGCTTTAACTTTTAAATTACCCCATATAGATATTCCTGAAATAAATTCAAAATTTATGATCGATACGGGTAGCACTCGATCTTTCATAAGTCCGCAAAAAGCAGAAGAATTTTTCTCATATTTTATACAGTTTGAACCATTTGAAATAGTCAGTACACATGGTCGCAGTAGACACGATGAGGTTGCATACATTCCTTTAACAGATACCTTTCAAACGGATCTTTATCATAAGTTTTATATATATAATGTTTGTAATAGATACGACGGTCTTATTGGATCTGACTTATTAAAAGAACTCGAAGCTAATATTGATATGAAAAACCAAATACTTAAGACTAAAAGTACAGAAATCCCAATCCTTTATAGCCCACCTTATGAAATTATGTTGCCCTCAAGATCTGAAATGCGCATTAACGTTCCAACAGATTTAGAAAATGGAGTTGCTATTCTAAACTTTACAGAATTTAGTCCCGGTGTTAGAATGCCCGATGCCTTAGTGACATGCACTAATTCATTTGCATCGACTATAATACAAAACTTGACAGAAAACGACACGACCATTACATTCCAAGAGCCCCTCAAAGTTTCAAACTTCAAAACTGAACTGTGTGACATAAACACTTGCAATAATGAGCCTGAAATTACTGATTATCAGACTCAAAACTTAGCGAAATTAAGACTAGATCACCTAAATCAAGAAGAAAAATCCTGTATTTCACAATTATGTTTAGAATTCAAAGATATTTTTCACTGTGACCAGATCCCTTTATCATTTTCTAATCAAGTAAAACATAAGATTCGCACCACTAACGAAGACCCAATATACATACGTCCTTATAGACATTCTCCTTGTGAAAATAATGAGATTCAAAAACAAGTAGAAAAACTATTACAAAATGATGTCATACAGGAGTCACACTCTCCCTGGAGTGCCCCTGTCCACTTAGTCCCTAAAAAAATGGACGCCTCCGGCGAACAAAAGTTCCGTATGGTAATAGATTACAGGCGATTAAATGAAATCACTGTTGACGATAAATATCCTTTACCAAATATATCAGACCTCTTTGACAGGCTTGGAAAAGCGTCTTACTTTTCCACAATCGATTTAGCAAGTGGTTACCATCAAATTGAAATTGCAAAAGAAGACCAATCCAAAACAGCCTTCACGACACAGTCAGGACACTACGAGTTTACTAGAATGCCGTTTGGTTTAAAGACGGCACCCGCAACCTTCCAACGAGCCATGGACAATGTACTCAGAGGCCTCCAAGGGCTGCATTGTCTTGTATATCTTGATGATATAATAATTTTCTCCTCAAGCCTAACAGAACACGTGGAAAAACTAAAGAAAATCTTTGAAAGGCTAAGACAAACTAATTTGAAAGTTACTCTTGATAAATGTGAATTCCTTAAGAAAGAAGTCCTTTACCTAGGACACACAATCTCTGAAAACGGCCTTCAGCCTAATAATGATAAAATACGTGCAGTATTGGAATTTCCACTACCGAAAACACCTACTGAAATAAAGAGTTTCCTTGGTTTAATAGGTTATTATCGTAAATTTATCAAAGATTTTTCAAAAATCACACAACCATTGACTTATTGTCTTAAAAAGAAGAATAAAGTCAATATAACTAAAGAATACATTGACGCTTTCGAAAAATGTAAAGAATTATTGACCAATGCCCCGCTTTTACAATTTCCCGAATTCTCAAAACAGTTTTTACTAACCACAGATGCATCAAACTTTGCCCTTGGTGCAGTCTTATCTCAAGGACCAATCGGTAGCGATAAACCAATTGCGTTCGCTAGTAGGACACTTAACGAAGCTGAAACACGATACAGCGCAATCGAGAAAGAATTATTAGCAGTAGTATGGGCCTGCAAACACTTTAGACCGTATTTATATGGAAAAAGGTTCGTAATTCTCAGCGATCATAGACCACTCGTATGGTTACACTCAGTTAAGGAACCCGGTAGTAGATTAACAAGATGGAGGTTAAGATTATCCGAATATGACTATGAAATCAAATACAAACCAGGAAAACAAAACAGTAATGCCGATGCTCTGTCGCGCATAAAAGTTAATGCATTAGAGGATGACTCATCTATGATAGTTAACTTAGACAAAAAAAAATAAATTTAAAAAATCAAAAAACCCGACTGCGGTAAAAAACATGAGTTAAAAAAAAACTGAAAAGCTAAAAACAAGCCCATTTTAAATTAAATAAAAGTTGGAAGCAGGCGGGACCCATTTGAGTTTGAAAATATAAAAATGGTATGGGTCCCGCCTGCTTCCAACTTTTATTTAATTTAAAATGGGCTTGTTTTTAGCTTTTCAGTTTTTTTTTAACTCATGTTTTTTACCGCAGTCGGGTTTTTTGATTTTTTAAATTTATTTTTTTTATTTTATTCTTTTTAGTTATGAGTTGTAAATCCCACTTAAGTGTGATAGTTTTCCTTTAAACTTCGTAATATATAGGTACTACTGCCGTAACATTTAAATTTCTAACTACAACCGTTTAGTTGGTAGAGGGGGGGGGGACGGGTAAGTAATATATGATATAATTACAAAACCTCTAATATTTACAAGATATAACAACTGAACCTATAATTTTATTTGATACTAGCTTCTGCCCGCGACTTCGTTCGCGTGAAATTTCTTATTCCCTCGACCCATCTCGTCGTATTGCATCACTTGCCCGCGTCTCTTGCTCTATCACTTCGTTTCCCCATAGCGCTTTTGCTCGGCTCCTAAGGGCCCTAGTGTGACGTTAAATAGCCTATAGCCTTCCTCAAGAATTGGGCTATCAAATGCAAGAAGAATTTTTCAAATCCGACTAGTAGTTCCAGAAATTAACCCCTACATAGAAACTTACAAACAAATTTTACCTCTTTATAATATTAGTATAGATAATGATCAGTTAATATAATAAACGATTGATATAATTTTAATGTAACTAATTTCTATAAGAATAACAGACAATTAATATAAAATCATTTGATATACCACTCAATAGACATTAAACCTATTTAGTCTAATATGATAAAAACTTTTTTTTTTCATCCTATGTCATCCTATGTCGACGGAGCCCCGCTTCGCGGTGCCCCTATTTCTGTGTAAAGGGTTTAAAGTAACCTAACCAAACCGAACCTCGGGGTGCCCTTCGCTCGCCCTTGCATCCTATGTCGACGGAGCCCCGCTTCGCGTGGCCCCTATTTCTGTGTAAAGGGTTTAAAGTAACCTAACCAAACCGAACCTCGGGGTGCCCTTCGCTCGCCCTTGCATCCTATGTCGACGGAGCCCCGCTTCGCGGGGCCCCTATTTCTGTGTAAAGGGTTTAAAGTAACCTAACCATTTTTTTTTTTTTTAACGTGGAGAAATGCTCATGCATTCTGCACTACCACGGGGAGATAGTGCAGTTATGTGGGACTCCAACCCACTAAAACTCCACGGTGTCCTCCTCTGCCGCTTACGGCGGGAACACGGGCACGCGTTAACACTCATCCGTGAACCCGCCGCGGCTGTCCGTCACCGGACCCTCCTCTGGGGAGTATTCCCCATCACCGGCGCACCAGAACACATAGCACGCCGTGACCACCCCAGGGACCAAACCAGCACATGGGCGCTAGACGACCCCGTGTCTGGGCACCCTTGGTCCCCCTGCGACGGGTCAGGTCATTGGCCCCGCCGCCTGCCAATTTTCGGCCGCAGAGGATAGGGAGAGCGGCCAACGTCATACCAACACTCCTCTTCCTCTGCGGCCCCACCGCGTCCGCCATCGGACGGTGGCGACCCCGTCAAGGCCGCGGAAGGTAGGGAGAGCGGCGCACCGCAATACCGGCACTCCTCTCCCACCGCGGCCTCCAACCCTCAGCCGCGATGCCTCCGATACGACATCGCGGCCCGCCTCAGCTGCGATGTCGCTCAAGCGGCACCGCAACCTACTTGTTGGCCGCTACGTCGTCGGCTTACCGGCAAAAGCCCTGACGAGCGGCCCCTCCTCGGGTTCCATTTCGCTTCACCGTGGGTGTCCAAGCCACGGCTACTGAGCCCCCCCGCCTCGACAATGCGGGAACCCACCGGGGGGGAAAGTAACCAAACCGAACCTCGGGGTGCCCTTCGCTTGCTCTTGCATCCTATGTCGACGAAGCCCCGCTTCGCGGGGCCTCTATTTTTGTGTAAAGGGTTTAAAGTAACCTAACCAAACCGAACCTCGGGGTGCCCTTCGCCCGCTCTTGCATCCTACGTCGTCTATTGCGTTCGTTGAGTTCGGGTGCGGTAACGGTAACGGAAATAATTCGGAAGCCACGAAGCCACGAAGGCTTTCTAACCTAAGCTGTCCGAGTCGGATCGCTCTGAATCGGGGTGTTAACCATATTGATGGTATCAATATATATTTTAAACGATAGACCTAATGATTTTCGATTAAATAAACGTTATATCCAATAACGTTATACGAAGTAAATTTTAGAGTAGGTACTTATATAAATGTTATATGTAAAGAAATTATATCAACAATTGGTATATCTCACGTTTATTATATCTTGTGAACGTTATTGAAATGAAAATATACCAAATAACTCTATACCTACGATATGAGACGCGCCCGGGCTAAAGTACCAATTTTCGTTAGAATCAAGTGTCCCCCACACTTGATTCTAACGAAAATTGGTACTTTAAAGCTTGATAAGTCACGAACGGTTTACTTAATCAAAAAACGGTCTTCCTAAACCACTAATATTTTTGAAAGACCTATTCAACGATACCCCACTTGACATAGTTTGTTGACTTTCATTTTTTTCATTTTCACAATATGGCGTCCAGTAGTCGCCATATTGAATTTTCATTAACGTCATGTCTTTAGTGACACTCGCCGGACTATGAGGAATCGATTGACGTGTGAATCATAAAAATCGGCCCAGGCGTTTGGTCTGTATAGTGCTTCAAAGGAACATACAAACATACATACATACATACATACATACATACATAGGCTGATAAACACATTACCACTCCTTTGCGTCGCGCAGTCGGGTAAAAAGGAACGACGAAAAATTTCTAAAAACGCAACTCCTAGTCCCATTGTTATTTCATCTGAAGATGACGACGATAGACCGAGATCCCCATACTCGATACAATCATGGGATAGTGGAACTCTTACAGCCTCTGAAAAACCAGACTCCTTAACATATATTACTGTTCATTCTGAAGAAAACAATGACTCTGCTGACGTACCCATATTAAACGAAGCTATTGATACAAAACCAAATCAAATATTAATTTTCACATGGAATAGAAACGAATTCGTATGCAAAGATCTTTCTAGAGATAAACAAAAGGTACTCGAAGTGCACATGCCTACGGATAGCCCCGTACTAGTTAAAAATTTCCTTAAAGAATACATACGACCTAAAATTAAATATTTCCTTTATTTCGAAGACAAAATGCATAGAAAAATATTTTCCGAAGTAATTACAAACCTTTATAAAAAGGATTCAGTTAGGTTTTACGAATGCACCCTAAGAGTAGTCTATGTTGAAGACGAAGAAGAGCAACGTGATATTGTCACAAAGTATCACGTAGGTAAAACCTGCCATCGCGGCATTAAAGAAACAATAGCCCATTTAAAACGCACATATTTTTGGAATAACTTAGAACAAACAGTAGGCAGCATTATAAACTCTTGCGAAATCTGCAAAAGAATGAAATATGACCGAAAACCTTTTAAGCCTGAATTACAGTTAACACAGACTCAGACTAGACCTTTTCAAGAGATTTTTATTGATTTATTTTCAATAGAAGGTAAATATTTCTTGACTATTGTTGACGCTTTTAGCAAACTTGGACAAGCATTTGAGGTATCCAATAGATCAACCCCTGAAATAGTAAGAGCTTTATTAAAGTTCTTCTCATTTTATGGTGTGCCTAGAAAAATAAGTTCTGATCCAGGTTCTGAATTCAATAATAAACTGTTGAAAGAAATGTTAACCTTCTACAAAATTCAACTTCACATAGGAACGCCACATAATCCTAATTCAATGGGTATAATAGAAAGGTTTCATTCGACAATAATCGAAATTTACCGAATTGCAAAATATGAAACTAAAATTACAGACGCTGTAACCGTTATGACGTATGCTATAATGTCCTATAACCAATCAATTCACTCTACCACGGGTCTCACTCCCTTTGAAGTCGTATTCGGACATACGGACTCGTCTAGTAATTTTGCAGTAGATTTTGATAAAAGTTATACGCAACAATTAGTTACAGAGCACGTAAAGAGATCAAAATACTTATATAATTATTTAACCGACAAAATGGTTAAAAACAAAGAAAATATAAGACAAAAGCGAGGTGGAGAAAATAAATTCGATATTAAAATTGACGATAACATTTTAATTAAAGGCGTTAACACTCGACGCAGCAAAGATAAGCCATGTTATCAAAAAGCTAAAGTAACAAGTAATATTCACCGCAATACAGTCGCGGTACAGACCAATCAGAGACAAACTAAGGTTCCAATTAAAGACATAAGACGTCCTCCCCAGGCTCGTCCTCCTGATAACTCAGGCAGCCCTGACCCAGGGCCCTCATCTACAGTGTATTCTTCCTGTCAAGCAAGGCCAAGCAGGTCTTAGCTTATTTGACTGGAACCTAGATTTAGAATTAATAAGTAGCCATTTAGATTAGGATATTCTAAAAATACTTATAAATTAGTAACTATATGAAAGGTAGGCTAGAATAGAATATTGAATGTTACAATTGAGCGACTTTTTCAATAGACTCCTACTACGAGAATCAAAACAGGTTTACTTAATCCCCTTGGCTCTATCATTAAAATAATTACTGGTAACCTGGATAACGACGATGCAATCAAGTGTGACAAATTAATTAGTAATATGTATAAAATCAAAACATAAAAGGCAAACAAATAACATTTATTATATCAATTCCAACCATCCAACGAAATATCGTTTATAATTAGTATCAGTTACACCTATTTCCAAAAGTATAACCCCCGAACAAACCTTACATTCCTAATCATTCCCAAATTCCCTATATTCTTGCGAAAGGGTTGAAAATATGTATTACCGCTCTCCTAGCCATGCAGGGAAATCGACGGCGGAAAGTTTCTTTGTCACGAGACAGATGTCTCCCAGCTGACAAAGGCACATGCATCGCTGACTTCATGAAGTTTTCCATAGAAACAACGTGTCTTCCCTAGCCAGTGAAATCGTCCAAGGTGAAAACCAAACCTACACAGCTGGACACTTGGATCCTATTTTCCGGTGTTCACCCAAAATTGATGGAGTATTGCAAGGATGACATAAACGAGCACAATATTCTCTGCACCTATATCCTGACTAGACGATATTTGCAAAATGAAAATCGAAAGAAAAATAAAACACTGAGAAACGACGTATACGTGCAATCGCAACGTGTAATCTGCCCAGGATTGCGATACCGACCAGCCTGCAAGGAAAACCTCCGAACAACTTAGACGAAATAGACTGAAACTTACAGTTAATGACGAATTGCCTGAAAAGTGAAGTGTACAGTGATAAAAGCGAAGTTCGCACTTTGTGAATATTCATAGTATTAGTGTAGCAACTCTAATCATTTACATATTAATTTTAATTAAGTACCGTATTAATTGTATTTCTTGTTAGATATAAGCCTAATAATTATATTTGTAATATAAATCAAAACCATCATTCTCAGAATGCAAATGATGATTTTGAACTTATGGAGGGAGGAGTTATGCATACCAGGCATCAGTTCCCACGGGATTAATCCTCACTCAACACTCGGTTTCTAACACCTTTAAGTAGCCATGTCGCCAATTCCACTTAATACAAATATCTTTCAACAAATATTTCTAACACCTAAGTTAATGCTTATCAGAGCTAGCCTCGTGGGAACTTCCAGAAATATGTCGTCATTGTTTAGGTTATATATACCAATAGTTCGTAAGTCAGGACATTCCGTTTGTATCGCTCAAACTGAGCACATCTCCCAATTATTGTAATAATTGTAATTAAAGTTTATTTTAAACAAAATAACTGCCGTTCATATTTGACTACCTATTGTAGTGTTTATTTTTTTGTTGTAGCTTTTACGGAGTGCCGACACAAAATAAGAATTGATGGGGATAAGTGGAATAACCCAAGACTTGCTACCCCTCTTTTTGTATTCCTACATCGTTTTTTCATTCCAGCCTAATTTTAGACCCTAATTTAAGCCTAACTTAATGACAAATGTATGATATGTTATGACAATCATGCTGAAATACTAAGTTCCCACAAAGTAGAACCACTCATACGTCTCAAGTCGCATGATTTAATAAGTAAACTATATCAAAAAACAACGCGTATTTCCATTTGCCAATAAATAAAAAACATATAATCAATCCGACATAATATTTTACTGATACAACACTTAATCAAAGTCATCATTTAAAGTGTTATGATCCCGTTACATTCGGTTTAGATAAGATAAATTACTTTAAAAACCATAATTTTAAATAACAGAAATTTATTCGTGAGCATCTGCTACATAAAAACCTCAAAAGCCATAGGTGAATCATCTTCCTAATGCAAATTATTATATCATATAGTTTTGTAGCTTATTTATATATTATATTTTGCATAAGTTTTTGTCAAAATCCTATGATGTCATTGAATCAGAGTTTATTAAACTGTAGTATTTTAGTATTTGACAACTCACACGTGTTATAAGTTTCAAATGAATCATCTAGAAACGTGGGTATTATAGTAATACCTCTGCACAACCTTTGGGAGAAACAATGCGTGATGCTATGTAATGTTATGAATCATCTTCTACATTAGTACCTTTGCGTGCCATTCTGTCTTTTTTATTTCTTTCAAGTTTATCATGTCTTTACTGTCCATCTTTTTATATTCATATAACTCCAACTATGTCATTCAAGGCAGATTGCTATCAAAATGGTAACATAAAACAAAGAAGACTGTCCGACGCAGCATGTAAGAGCGGTCTACTCTACCTACACCTCAGAAAACATGAAGAAGGATGCATGACGAAGAACGACGAGGAACGATGAAAGAGAACAAGATAAGCTATCTTTCAAAGTGAAGACACGTTCGTGAACATATGTGTATATCCGTCAAAAGTTGTCCGAAACATCCCAGCGCTGATTTGCTGGATTCGTTTTCTCTTGTACCAATCGTTATTTCTCCTGACAAAGTTTATTTTGTTTATATGTATGTATCTATGTATTAGTATTTATTTTTGTATTTTATAGTCATTTCCAAGCTATAGGTATATCTCGTATGTTGCACCTGCCATGTTTTGTGTCTGCGTCGACCTAAAGGCCTGCGCAGACGAGGAACTTTTGTCCGCGGAGAAATTGTCCGCAAAGATAGAATGTATGGAAATCCCAGCAGTCTAGTTGTCCTTCGTGTGCGTTATTATTGCATAGATTTCCATACATTATATCGCCGCGGACAAAAAAGTCCGCGGACAAAAATCCGTCGTCTGCGCAGGCTCTAAGGTTGACTGGTAGAAAATGCGTCAGGCATTAATTTTTTTTTACTTGTGCATAAAGTTTTAATAAATATAAATTGATAAGCTTGAATTATACAAAGTATGTTACCTAGCAGTCTGCAACATGAGCACAGTATTCTCTCCCTCATAAGTGACCGCAGCGGTCACCAGACCGTATATCTGAGGAAAGTTGGAGGACAGCATGTAGCCGTGACCGCCGCAGGATGTGCGACAGCGTTCTGTCATGGCGGACGTGTCCCATGACGTCACTGCCTTCAAGCAGCAGGCTATGGCATGCAGCTAGAAAGAATACAATATGTATGTATCGTTACAGAGACTGGTTTAAGAAACCATGAAAAGTAATCATTGTTGTGGCAATATCTGGTTCAGCTAGAAATCGCGTATTAGTCTAACGTTGTTCAGTTGTTTAACATAACTGAGCTGTTTTGTAAAACCACTAACGGTTTTGTAAAACAGCGGATTCTACAATCCATCTGCGACTTATTATATAAACTTACTTCAGGCAAATCATCCATATTTCCCTTCTCCAGATCAGCGGTAACTTTCTGGTACATCCTGGTGAGCCACTTGGCAGTCAGACTGAAGGCGTGGCTCGAAGCTATGGCACTGAACAGTTTATGCTGCTGCGTCACGTAGTCCATGATCTGAGGCTCGCCAGCACTAGAAAGAGAAGATATAGCTTCAAAGTTTGACCTTCTATCTTGGAATTTTGACTGAATTACTGTACAAGGTAACCATACCCACAAGTACCCGTGAACAACCGTACCCATATTTAAGCAAATCAATCTGCCTAGCCTTTTCCCAACTATGTTGGGGTTGGTTTCCAGTCTAACCGGTTGCAGATGCTGAGTTGATTATGCAGCAGTTGTGGAGGTCAGATAAGTACAGATAGGTAGCTATCTGTACTTATCTGACCTCCACAATTCAGTTACTGGGCAACCACATGTAACAACTGCCATTTGTCGTATCGAGATACGTAATGGATCCCAGCCACCCATCCACGGACCGACCTTGGCAAGCTTAGCTTATCCATCAACTGACAAGTACGGCTGTTATTGTTTAGCCACGAGCTCCTCACTCATAATATTAAGCAAATAAATGATTTTGAATTTGGGAAAAAATTGGTTATTATTTTCTTCTCCCAACGTTCCATAAAACCTACTTGCACCTTTAAAAGTGTTTTTTGTTTGTGAAGTGAAAACTTCTTCAGGCGCGTTGGGCATTTTTTGAGATGGGAAAAAACCATTGAATTCGCGCCACTGGTACCGTAACCGACACCGCTTCGGATGTGTTCGGCTGTCCTTGGGATGTACTCGGTTTTAATGTACCTATATCCGATATGTCAGTGAGTGATGGCAAAGTATTCTATTTGTGTTTTGTTTTCACTTCTGTCGGCACTCCCGGAGTGCCAATGTTTTTTTTCCAGCGGTCACTTACGCAGGTTTCAACTCCGACTGCCTCCTAACCGCGGAGTATCTTACAGCGATGGTGACCGCCCGGGCAAGCTGGTTGGCCATGCCGTTGACTATGACCACTCTCACGTACACCATAGTACCGTATGTCAGCTTGCTGTTCGGTGACCTTCTAAAAGTACCGTCCTGAAAATATAAAAATACCGTAAGTAACTATTTTATTTAAACCTAAGGTCCAGCCGCGGTAAATTTGCCAAGGATGTAAACAACAACGGCCGCTCGATACAAGAAACGTTCATGTATATCGATTTTATTCAATTTCGAGCGGCCGTTGTTGTTTACATCTTTGGCAAATTTAGCGCGGCCGGACCTTAAGTCTTCGGCATATGAGGAGAAAGCATCCATAACTGCCTCCTAATATTTAGCTTGTGAAATGAACCAGTACCATTTTAAGAAATCAAGATCTAGCAATAGAACAGTACCTACTTAGTTAATTTCATACAACAAAATAATATATACAATGGTAATTTCATCATCAGCTTAATAAAATCTTTCGTCTTTCGTCTTCCTGTACGAGTCACAATAAATACTTTTTCTTTCTTTCTTTCTTGTACCTTCAAAACTTGTGCATTCTTCATCAGCATTCTATCCCTCTTTATCCTATGGTGTTCGAAGCCAAGAAACCCATTATTAACGGTGTTGAAGCCAAGCTTTGCACCGATCTCGCCAAGCTTAATCCCCGGGAGAGGCATGTGAGTATCTTCGTCTCGCAGCTGGATAAGGAAGGGCTGGATGCCGCAGCTCTTGCCCTGGGAGTAAAGATGTGCCATCACCACACAGTAGTTAGCGGTGTGTGCCACTGAAAACAGAAAAAAAAAAAGATAAGAATGAGAAGAATTCAGTGAAGTATTTTCAGGATATAATCATAGCGTAGCCGTAAAAAGAAAGACATTCTAAGTAATGTTTTTCTTTTTCTTTAATGACCCATGGGATTTTATGAAATTACTAGCTGCGCCCCGCGGTTTTGCCCGCGTAAATGTCGTTCCCGTGGGAATATCGGGATAAAAAGAAGCCTATATGTTAATCCAGGGTGTCAGCTACCTCCATACAAAATTTTATCAAAATTGGTCTAGCCATTTGAGCGTGAAGAAGTAACAAACAAATAAACACACACACACACTCACAAACTTTAACCTTTATAATATTAGTGTGATTAGTGTGATATAACATAATCAGCCTATAACGTTCCCACTGCTGGGACACAGGCCTCCTCTCTGTGAGAGAGAGTGGGCCGTAATCCACCACGCGGGCCCAGTGCGAGTTGGTGGATGTCACATGTCTTCGAATTTTTGGTTCTAGGACATGCCGGTTTCCTCACGATGTTTTCCTTCACCGTTTTGAGAGCAGTGGTGATGAAATAATTTACAAACAGTAAAGCGCCTGTCGGGGTTCGAACCTACGACCTACAACTTGTAAGTCGCGGCTGATACCACTGGGCCACCACTGCTCTCTAGTGTGATAGGTATGTTAGACAATAAAGCTATAAGCGATAGAAACATGAAGCTTTTCAAATAAATATATGTAACTTACAACTTCCAGGCCACCATTTGTATGCGGTTAATGTAGGACTGTGCAGCACAAACTCTTCACTTTTTGGATCGTAAGTTGCTGTCGTTTCTAAGCCACGAATGAACGTCCCGTGGCCGAGTTCCGTCTGAAAAATTTAAAATATTTATTTTTTGGTTACTCACAATGAATTTGGAGGTATAAGAATAAAATGCAAGTCGACGAAACTTGAATATTACTCTTACGAGCGTATGTTCGAGGGCGTGTAATATTTATAAAAATAAAAATCAAATCTACCGCTGAACGTTGTTCAATTGTTTTACATAACGGAGCTGTTTTTTAAAACAAAAAGCAGTTTTGTAAAACAGCGGATTCTACGATCCATCCACGACACCTACATAATTTATCCAAAATTGATTTTCATTGTCAAGTCAAGTCTTTCGGCTTCATGAATGATGCTAATATCAAGCCATGACTGACTCGTACTCGTACAGTCACGAGCATAAGTATGTTGGTTTTATTGAAAGGCGATTTTCTCCTTTATTTTTGAATTAAATTTTATGTTATTGCGAACATAGTATTTTCGAACCCATAGGCTTATGTAAAGTGTCGTATTTCAACGTTGCATTCGTTATTTCACGAAAAAATCGCAATTGAAAGTTGCCAAGTGTTGACATATTAGTGTTCGTGACTGTACCTAATAACAATCAACCTACCTGCGCATAAGTGCCAACAATCTCCATCTTGGTAGCCCTCTTGATCCAGTACTTCTTCTGCTCTTCGTCAGCGTGGCCCAATATGGCTGGTATAAACATAGCAACGTGTAGCGTGAACGGAGAGTTGTCTTTGAACACCGCTGAACTTAAGAGGCTGCGGTAAGTAGCGCTGAAACACATGAAATCATAGGATGAACTTGAACATAATTTTAAATGAAACTTCATCAAAAATAAGTCTACTGTTTAAATCATCGGTGATCATTAAATTATTCATAACTCATTCAGAATTTTATCAGATACAATTTAACAACTGAGCACTGGAGCAGTGTAGACCTACAAAAGAAGAATAGTGCCTCAATGTCCGTATTTACTATTAATTGCATCCAATTAAAGATGTACGTATGTAGAGCAGTGGTCGCCCAGTGGTAACGACCGCGGCTTACGAGTTGTAGTTCGTTGGTTCGAACCCAGACGTGCGCTTTACTTTGTGTAAATTATTTCATCACCACTGCTCTGAAAACGGTGAAGGAAAACATCATGAGGAAACCAGGCATGTCCTAGAACCAAAAATTCGAAGACATGTGACATCTACCAACCCGCACTGGGCTCGCGTGGTGGATTACAGCCCACTCCCTGTCGAAGAGAAGAGGCCTGTGTCTTCTGTATAAACTTGTAGGCTAATTATGAAAAGATACACGAAACTATGAACCTGGGATTAGGCTTGTCTACACTGGGTCACTTTTGCTATGAAGGTTTATTAAAATCCCATCTATCCAGCTTCATTTCGACCTCTCAGGTTGGGGTTAAGGCTGACTTTGAGCCTGATTAGATTCAACTAAGTAACAACATTTGTATCCCTTAACAAAAAGGTCGTATTATAAAATTCTAGAAATTAAACATACTTAGCCTTCTCCTGTTCTGTCTGGTTAGGATCTTCAACATCTTTCAACGCTTTGTATAATAGAACTGCTTTGCGAACCGCATTTTCATACTTCTCTTTATGACTGAGGTACTCTTCTGGCACCTCGTCTATGAGGCCTTTAGTGCTGAGCACTTTAGTCTCTGTAATAATACAACCATTTTGAATAATACTTTAGTCTATTAACTCTTCTCTTGCTTGCTTTGATAGTCTTATCTTATGGATTAATATTTATGAAAGGAACCACTCTTGTTATTCTATAAGGTCTATCTGTTAATACACGAAATATTTTAAGAGAAACATCTAAAATAAATAAGCCATACCAACGTTGTTTTTAATCTAAGTGTTTTTTTATGTAGGTAATTATTGTATTTTTAAAATTGCTTGAGGCATTTTCCATACAACCTTTACTCCGCTTCAATGACAGTAAGTACTACGTAGAAACTAGCATAAAGGATGTGAAAAAATAAGAAGGAGCTAGCATTTATCATATATTTTTTACATATTCTCTATACAAAAGCTGGCAAACCGCCATATTTATTCCTTGGATCTAGAAGTTATCTGACTATTGAGAAATCAGCCCTTAATGTTTTTCACAAAATATACTTAGTTTTCTTTTTCGTTTCTACGGCTTCTTTACTCTCTAAATATTTCGTGTATGAATAGATGCATCTTATAAAATATCACCAATCACCCATCACTTGTCTTTGATTGATGGATTCCCTGGTCCCAGTTTTGAAGTGGACGAATTGCCCCCTAACCCGCTGTTTTAAAGCTTATACGAACGCCTGGTCAAATACTCGTAATGAGCAATTCATATGCAAGCAAAACATTGCTATCTGTATAGAATTAACTCGGACCAAAATTATTACAAACCGACATCTTTCAAACCGGTAGATGACGGTCAGTCTCGGAACTATGAACTACATATGGTCGATAACCATCAGGTAAATATAATCGGGTAGATCAAGGTTGATCTCATAATTTCGTACTTTGAACGTAATGTTATTCATATTATCTACTACACTGCAGTTGATAGTTTGATTGTTGGTCATAATAATAAAGATAATGTTATCAGTGCACACACGCAGGTAAGTTAACGCTTGTCTTATCTTTGAACCTTTATCTAAGCCCCTAGCGAAGTAAAAACATATACAGCCCATGCACAGTGGTTTTACCTCCGATTTTGCATCACTGTCTAAATCACACTTGACTTTATTATTGTTACAATAAGGATGCTATTGGGTTGCTGCCACTGACAAGTCTGTCAAAATTACAATGATCTTCATCTTTATTCTCGTCACTACGGTTGCAGCAGCAAACACACACATACGACGAACAATATACATCATTTATCGATATAGTGACAACTAAGTAGGTACAGACCTACTCAGTCGTCACTACGACATAAATCAAGCTACAGATTTCTAGTATAAGCTGACCTTGCAATGGATGGACTTTTTCTTTTTTTCTTTCAGTGTGAAGAATCCACGTCTATGTAGCTTAAATTGGTTTGTTTTTTGCAGTGTTCTAGAAGATCTACTAGACACACTATTTATTGTTCTTCTTTGTCTCTAATATTTTTGAGTTAGATGTCATGCATACCTGTTATTTGCATGGTTACTGAAATGCAATTTTAGTTGCACCACCACCACACCTAAACCACAGTAAATATAATATACAGTAAGTTATCTAAGGCCGCCCGCCGAGTTATTAGCCTACTCTTGCGTTGATCCCCAGGGTTGTCACTTTTACTTTTAGTTAATATTTCCGAACAAGCAGCACTTGATCTAAATTTATGAAATAAAAAGCATATTATGATTGAATATTTTACCAATTTATAAATTTAGTAAAAATAAAAAGCCTTTATTCACATAACATTTATTATACTAAGTTACAAATTTGATACCGATAAAATTTTTCTCCTGTTTCTGCACGTCCGGAACGCTTTATTATTATTTGTTAATGTAAAGTAAAGTAAAAAGCTTTTGGGAAAGCATGGACAGGGCATCTTAAATTCTTAGATATCATTCAGTTGATCGTAAATTGACCGGCCAATTTTAATGTTGATGTGGTCCTTTTCGAACGCTTTGCGAAACACCTGCTCCATCCTTTCTACATTATCGACAAAATCATCAGGTGGGATCATGAGTAAATTTCGATCTTTGCCGTAATTCCTGTAATGGGTGTATCTAGATTCTACACGTCGACGTAATTATTTAAAAAAATCGCAGTTCTTATGGTAATCAACACATTTTTTTAACAAAGCGCCACAAACATAAAAAAATGTATTTTTTTCCGGTAGCTCATGTTGTATTGGTACAGACGCCAGCACATCAACCTACTACAATCTGTCAAATTTCTTTAATAGATTTTCAACTTTATTACTAAAACATAAGGTTCAAAGTTGATTGGGAAAATGTGACAGTTTCGGGTAGGTTGATGTGCTGGCGTCTGTACATAGTCAGAACGTAAGATTTCCGACAAAATATTTTCATTTCCTTGTGTTTGATTGCTACTGGTAACTAACTTTAGCTCTAAACATAGTATTCAGAATGTAAATTTGGGAATACATTTATATGGAAAAATGCGACTCGGCTACGCTCTTAATAAAGCAAATAAACTGTGAAATAAACAATACAATACCACATTTTCTAATAATATTTAAGTATAAGTAGGTACTTACATTTCTGGTTGAGTAGGAACTATGAAGAATGATAAGTCCGGGTTTGCGAAATCATTATTGAGGCACCCGAAAACACTACAATATTTTTTTCCCCTTTTTGAAGTCATGATACTCGTAATTTAAGTGGCCGCCGCCGGCGAGAGTTGACGAACGCAAGCGGTCATGTAGCGTACGCGCGTGCTCACATATTATGCTAGCGTGTGCGTGAAATCGCGTGCCGACATGGCGCGCGGCGCGCACGCACACATTCAAACCGAGAGCGGCACGTTTGTATGAAGATGTTTTACTGTATATTTACTGTGCCTAAACCATGCAATTTTAGTTGATATATTGCTTTTGAATTGTAAGTGACCGTGCTGTTGGTATGCTTATTATTATAAATAAATAACAAAAGGAGGTCAGCAACATGAAATGTGTGTACGCTCTGAAGTTGCTAACACTCTGTATCCTCAAAGGAAAACAATTCTGACGTGACGTTATTAGCACATACAGATAAACTACTCACTTCATGACACATACCGTGTACCAGTTACTCCGGTCCATAACGGTAAGTAAATAAACAAATGAACGTCGACTTACCCAACTTTCTTCTGTCCTCAGTCGCCTGAACGCTTCCATCTAGGTAATTAGTCAACTCTTCCACATTAAATTCACATTTTTTTCTCTCTTCTACCAAATCCTGGTTCACTTTCGCGCTCATGTTTGTAACGAGTTTATTGCAAAAATTACGTTTGCCTGTAGTGGGGAAACGGTTGTGTAATTCTGTGTTATATCTTTAGTTCATCGGAGTGGCGCGTTATCAAGAAGCAAATACCTACAATGATAATTGTTGTTGTTATTCTTATCTGGTGGAAATAAACTATTTTGTAGGGTATTATGTAGATTTTGAAATATAATACTACCTTAAATTTTTTGGTATCTTGTATTTTAGATTAGTGCTTGCTTCTTGATAACATAAAAACACGTATTTCGCAAGTCTTCCGTATTGTTTTCTGAGGAGCGATCTTTGTACTTTGAACTAAGTACATAAGATCGTAGATCGTGCAGCTAACGTTATACGAGTTTGTGTTTGTCATAGTTTTTAAGGAAAACTTACGTGTTATGTCTAATTAAATTATATTATAATAATTCTAGCTAGTACTAGAATTATTTGGTTTTTAATAGTTTTAGTATTAGGATTATGACGGATTGTATTTCTAAAACCCGAATAAATAGCTACTTTTTTTAAATTGATGAATGTGGCTGCTCTTGATCTCGATCACGCCTGATGGAAAGCGATGGACAAGGTCTATGATGGAACGAGCGTGCCCAGAAGATGCCACTTCACTCTTGCTTTGAAGACAGACGGGTTAAATGTGGAAGGGAACACAGACGCCGTCAGAGAAATAAAGTATAAACCAAAATGTAATAAAATAATTTAATGGAACCTAATCCTCATCCTTAGTTTTTACATCATATTTTTTTGTTATTAATATAACATTAAATAATATATTTAAAGTATACAAATGCAACGGACTAGGAGCTAAAGATCAAGTTTATAAAAACAAATTCAACAATTAAATATATAAGTAGGTATGTAAAATATATTATATTGTTATATTAACTTGCATTTACTCATTTGGATATAATTTTATCATATTCCTCACTCCTATAATCTGACATCTCCCAACGACAAAATGCCAGGACCTGTCGACTTAATGACATTAGCAGCACGTTCATCACAGGTTGGCCTTCATCATTGGTCTCAAGTACTTTCGGTACGTCTCGTTGACAGGCTCCTTGTTCATCGGGCTGTTCAGGGCTTCCTCCATCAGACGCTCGTAGACCCGACCGTCGAATGAGCCCAGGGCTGAATGGAGAAGCTGGAACACAAAAGTGAAGCATAAGGGTTGTTACCCAGTATGATTGGTAAAAAAACAGAGTTCTTCTTTTAGAAATACTGCCCTATACTGCTAAAAGATAGTTTTTTGGTCAAAGTTAGCAGTACTAGAGTTCCTTGTGTATATTTCTTATTGGAAAGCAGTACTGCTATGGTGTTAATACTTTACTTTTTACCCGAGCACATCAGAAAAGAAGGGCCACAGTCTTTTTGTGTTCGCGTTTAGTGTGGTGTTGGCAGATCATCATCTGCCTAGCCTTTTCCCAACTATGTTGGGGTTGGCTTCCAGTCTAACCGGATGCAGCTGAATACCTGTATTTGACATAAAGCGACTGCCGATCTGACCTCCACAACCCAGTTACTGGGTAATACCATACCTCGGTAAGACTGGTTGTCAGACTTTCAGGCTTCTGACTATCCGTAACGCCTGTCAAAGATCCACGAATGACAGCCGAGACCAACGGCTTAACGTGCTTTCCGAGGCACGGGGGGTCTCGGTATGTAAAGATGGTATGGTGGATGGATGTGGATGGGTATCCACAGACCAACCGCGGCAAGCGTAGCTTAACTGATCGATCGACCTGTGCGGCAGTTATTATTTAGTAATTTAGCCACGGACCCCTCCCAGTGTGGTGTTGGCAGATACACGTTACAAATCATATTCAACATTGTGTGTGTCTAAGATGATAACTTTAACCAAGTGAGACAATCTAGCACAAGCCATAACCATAAATAATTTCAGTTAGGTGCTTACTTCATCCCTTAGATCGAAGGCATCAACAAGCCCGACAGCATTTGGTCTTATCTTCAAGAGCTGCTCCTCGTATTTCACCTGTAGGTCCACCAGATCCTTCTCTGATATCGACGTATACTGCAAATCGATATTATCTTTAGTATGTGCGATAACATATTGCTATTTCGCTATATTTTGTTCAATCTATAATGAGTATTCTTGGCACAGAGAAGGAACGGTCATTGATTAATGATCGTGCGTTTTCTATGAAGGATGAGTGAACTTTACACCCTGTTCCTCATACCTCTAAACCTTAAAGAATAAGACAGTGAGAGGATGATAATAATTTATATTGTAGCTGTTCCTTACCATCAGAAGATCTCCAGTCCTCTCCAGGGCCCAGTAATACAGGTAAAGAGTTGATAGCTGGTCCATGACTAACTTGACATTTAGACTCGAATTGGCAGTCAGTCTCACGATCTCTTGTCTATACGTATCTGCAATCACAGCTCGGCAGTGGGCCTGTGGGAAAAGAGAGAAAAACACTTAAGGATTGGATTAAAGGGATATACTAGATCGGTATTGAAAAAAAGCTTTATTTGTATAGCCCAATTTATTCCGGATAGTCTGCCTGGTTCTTTTACCCAAAAACCGATCGTGTCGCAAACAAACCTTAAGCTATTTTTAAATCTATTCATGATTTATTACCATTTAAATAGTTTACTTATCGTAACAGTCGATAACTAAACCAGTAAACTGTCAAAAGGAATCAGACATCACTAAAGCTGAATGTATCAATGATCTGATGAAAGCATCTGATCAACTAAATATAACTAATACAATTTACCTCTGCTGCAGCAACCAATTGGATAGTGGACACTTCCCAGGCGTCTACTTGAGATAGACCCGCTCGCATGCGCTTCCTCATATTTCTCACACACGCAGATAACTTTCTGAAATAAAAAAGTAAGATCAATCTTGGCAATCAGCTTGCGTCAGATTATAACGCTACGCACAAGAACCGAAGATCTTCGATTCTGTCAATATATATACACGAAAAGAAAAACCTCATGCTAAAATATTTGACAATCAGCAAGGTGTTAGCGTGTTCGTGGCCACCGTGCGTCGGGTGTCCTTTTTAGTACCTACCACCAATATTTACCAGTCGTACGGGTAATTTTAATAGTCAATCAATAGATATATTATATATGTGGAAACTTGTAATTAGCATTTTTTTTTACCTACGAACGATTTCTAATTCTGTTATTAGTCTGTAAGCTTTCTGTAAAATAAAATAAATTAGTATTATGTTACCCTGCTGCAAGAGCTTGAAACGCCCGGATGATGCCATCAGGACTGATGTCCCACTTTGCTTTACTGTCAGAGAAGGCGTACGTCAAATACGACACGGTCGGTGTCAAGGGCTGCTTTGCTTCCGCTTGCTCGTAAGCCTTCACCAAGAACCTGGAAATAGCGATGTATTTAAGCATTAGTATTTAACACTTCTTGAATTAGATGTGTCGACTTCGCTCCTAAGAAATCTATAACAAAGTAGCATCTAATAAAATCAAGTGCTTCAGAAAACTTTTATCTTCCGGGCCTCCGACTTTTGGTATTAGGAAGAACAGTGGGGTTTTAGTCGTTAGGAGTCCGACATAACCCTCCGTTCTTCCCAGACGGAGGGTATCCATGAGGATTACTCCACGAAAAAAAAAACATCTACAAATCAGCTTTCTTAACTAAAACGTATGTATAAGCTGCCTCGTCAGTCCAGTGGTCAGAAGCGTGGCTGTGGAGGTTGGGTTTGTTTGTTTGATCCTTGTTATGTGGAAAGTATGATTGAGTATTTCCACTACGAATTTCTCAGCCCGGAGTCAAGATAATGGCAATGGGTTCGCCGCCCATAGTATGCATACATAATAGGCGAAATACATGTGAAGTGGAAACCCCTCCCTGTCCCTGTAGGGACTGCAGACGAAACGGTGTGTTACTAACCTGGCTGTCTGCAGGAGCAACACAGTATAATCTCCCTCATAGGTCCTGGTGGCCGATACAAAGTTATAGAGGTTCGGGATGCCGGAGGACATCATGTAGCCATGACCGCCGCACGCGTGCCGGCACTGCTCGATGAGGTACGCAGAGTCTGACGTGCTGATGGCCTTCAGGCAGCTTGACAGGGCGTGGAACTGGAAATAATAAATTCATAATCATTTTTTATAAATATCCAAGATGAAAAGTAGCCTTCTCCGGTCCCAGGCTACCTTATAATGATCGGTATAGGCTAGAGTTACTTTCATATTTTTTATTATATTAGTATTAGTATGGAGTCTGGATTTATGCATAGCGCAGAATGAATAAAAATTGAGTCGTCTACTATTAGTCTGGTTGGCCCCTAGCACCGAGTCGTTCTCGACGGGTAGATATATATTGTGATTTAAACCC
Source organism: Amphipoea oculea (assembly GCA_945859645.1). Lineage (NCBI taxonomy): Eukaryota > Metazoa > Arthropoda > Insecta > Lepidoptera > Noctuidae > Amphipoea > Amphipoea oculea. The sequence goes on from OX243862.1 coordinate 22,276,114, forward strand.
TACCCAGTTTTTTAAAAAAACAAGGTTTAGTTAAAGTCTTGGTTTCAGACTATTAGGCCAGCGGCCATTAGCAACATCACCTAGTTTTCGTAAGCAGCACCGACAAAATGCACTGTACCACACAGGAACCAAGATGTCAAAGAAAATCCTTACCTCAGGTAAAGTGTCAGTGTTGCCATCCTTCATTTCAGCGAGCACAGCGCTGAAGCTCTTCCACAGCCAGTTACTGGATAGCTGCAGTGCGTGCGCAGTCGCGATGGCGATGAACAGCTTGTGCTGCTGCGTCGCGTAGTCTAGGATCTGGGGCTCTCCTTCACTGGTAATAAAAAAAGGCAATTTATTAATATGAAGACGATCGTTCTGAAAACTGACAGCATTTGTCATCAAACGACTAATTTCTAAAAAACGTATGCAAAAAAGTTATTCTCTTTCCTTTATTAGCACTAGGCCATTATCAGATGAGTTTAGAGGCCTTAAAAACCATGGAAGCTTTTAGTCACGTCTGAAAGAAGTAGTGACAACGTCATTCTGCATTGAACAAAGTTATGATTATGGAAGTTTGCAAAGCCTGTTAAAAATATCTACTTACTCAGGCTTCGGTCGCGACTGCCGGCGTATGGCAGAGTACCGTACAGCGATGGTGCAGGCTTTTGCCAGGTTGAAGGCAGCCTCGTTGACCAGGATCACGCGGACGAACACCATCGTGCCGTAGGTCAGCTTACCGTGACGCGCCACTTTCACGTAAGTGCCGTCCTGGAATGTTACAATAATGTCACGATGTAAATTGGTGTTGTCGTTTCTGCCAGTCTGAAAACTTAAAATAGGATACGATCCATATAATTTTTTTTTTTTTTTTGTTAAGTTCTTCGCCTACTTGAAAATACTACGGTCAGTAATTTGTTTAATTTTTTTTAAACATGTTTTTAATTAACTAAAAAGTTCTTAATAAAACCTACGTAAACATAGAACTTTAATAATTTCTTAAAAGCTTGAGGCTTATCTTAAAGTGTAAGAAAGACGTTCATGAATCACATTTAAAAAAAATGGTCACGATTCTCGGTCCATAAATCTAAAACAATCAGCGATGTAAACTTTTTAACATTCTCACCTTCAAAACTTGAGCATTCTTCATCATCATGTGTTCTCTAGGTATCCTATAATTATTAAACCCTAGGAACCCATTGTCAGCTGTGTTGAAGCCCATCTTCGGGCCGATGTCTCCAACCTTGATGCCTGGGAGAGGCATGTGAGTGTCCTCGTCACGGATCTGAACGATGAAAGGGTGGGTGCCGTGACATTCACCCTTGGTGTACAGCTGAGCCACTACGATGCAGTAGTTGACTGTTTTGCCAACTGAAAGGATAAGTGTTTAGTTTATTTGTTGATTTGGTCATTTATTGTGGCAGATAGTCTTCCATGAGTCCTGTCATCGCGGTCGATACGACAACACTTACAGTATAAACACTAACAAAAGTGTTCGACATCGTCGTATCCGCTATCGACTGTCGTATCAACCGTATCTGTCGCAAAAAAAAGGATGCTTTCCATCAAACGGCTCGCATCGCATCGGATCGGAACGGATTTTACAATTTTTAAACGATATTAAATCGTGTACACAGTATCTAAAATCTATTTTACCAAGCCGCGCACAGCAATTTGACCGCGGGCGTCTTCCGCGACACGCGATCGTAGCCGAAACTATGCTGCGACACGCGATCGGCTCCGTTCGCCTGTCGTCGTATCCGATCGAATCCTTTCGGCTGTTATCCAAATTTTACTATTCCTCTTCTGTGTTTTATGAGTATTTTCTTCTTCTAACTCAATAGCCAACAATACTACGTCAACTTCAACCATTTTCAAAAATTAGATCTCGTCAACACGGTAAGAATGAAACTATTTGACTAGGCGCAGAAACGGATACGTTCGCAAGCGACGGTGCGGAGCCGATCGTACGAGTATGCGTTGATAATATGCTGCCGGACGTTCGTATCCTTTCCGATCCGATGCGATGCGAGCCGTTTGGTACAAATCATCCTTTACGCGACCCTAGGAAGTGTTAGTAAATATTCAGATCATATCCTGGTGGAATCTTTTTATCATCTATGTAATACTTACGGCCACCAGCCCACCACTTGTAAGATGACAACGTGGGACTGTGCAGGATAAACTCCTCAGTTTCAGGATCATACGTAGCAGTCGTCTCCAAACCTCTTATAAAGGTCCCGTGACCGAGCTCCGTCTGTAATAAAACCATTGTTGACTTATTCCTTTCATTTCTACAACTGCATATATCGTCAATTGGCATCAATTGCACTTTTATGCACTCTGTCCATATAGGACAATATATCAATTTCCATATAACCCAGTACTTCAACTATTCAACCCATCATAATTTCATAACCTACATTTTAACAAGCATAATTATTATATATAGTTTTATATTGATACTCAACAACAATCAGAATTAGTACAATGACCGAATAATATAATACCTACGTAATAGAATGGGTACAAGACCTCACCTGGGCATAAGTACCGAGGATTTGCAGGTCCAGTGCTCTGGGTAGCCAGTAAGACTGCTGTTCTGGCGTACACTGGCCCATGATGGTAGGCACAAACATGCCCAAGTGCAGGAGGAACGGAGACACTTCTTTGAAGAATGCATCGGCAGTCCGACGGATGACGGGTGAGTTGATGCTATATATAAATGAAATTTTAGCAATCAAATTAAGGGAGAACAAAAATTGAAGTAGATATATTATCGAAGATTGCTCTTAATTATCGGCATGGCGAAATTATACAGAATTCGAATTCGATTTGAATTATTCTCTTTAGTAAAGTGGAAATATTATACAGAAAGCAAAACTAAAGCGAATTGTGAAGTGCTTCTGTGAACTTGAAGAAGTACTTCACAAAGGTTAACAAACTATACTTCATGTTCATCCTATCATAAATCAAACAACTGTAAATAAACAATATTCCAAGAAAATATCGTTGTTTATCACTGCGTTTCTTTTGTAATTAAACATAGTTCCTTCCTATTCTTCAAGCTTTTCGTCCTCATACTTATCATTAACTCGATCCATTAATACTGACATCGGCAGTGTCAACCGACAATGCCCCACAATATTACCAAACTCACCGAATACATTTGAATTCAATTTAAATACATCAACACGTAATGCGTACATACATACTTCAAGAATTTACAATACCTGATAGAGATTTACGTGTTTGACCTTTTCTTTTAAGGGTTATGTTATGTGTCCCTCATAATTAAAGAAATGTAAGTTTCGCTTGATGTCTTTATGACTCTACCTGATGCTGATTCTCAATAAACAATATGGTCAAACCCGACAAACATATTATAAGAATTTATCGGCCTACACGATTACTTATAAGTTTGATGATCGTCATCTAACCGCTGCTTAAGATGAAAATTGCAGACTCTTTGTATCTGTAATTTCAGCTATATTTACCCAAAAGACTCCAATCCACTGAGATCAGCCAGTTCGTTCTTCACAATGCTGGCGTAAAGGCAAGACTTCCTCACTGCGTTCTCGTATTTCTCCTTGGGACTCATGTGTTCCTCTCCAATGATGTCTTTTGCTGCTCCATTGTTTAAAGCTATGTCTTCTGTAAAAGCAACAAATAACCTATTTGAGCTAAAAAATACTATCACGGCTATCTAAAAAAAAAAAAATTGATAGCCCTGATAGTTTTCACGAATTCGATCTTTCTTCTCTTTTTTTGTTTTTTTTTTTTTTTTGCTAAAACGTTTGGAAATGACCTTGCCCACGTCCCTATTCGATTTGATCCATACTTTCAGGGACACCCTGTATATTTTTGTTTTTTTATTTTGTTTTAAATAATAAGGTACCTAGATTTATTTAGTCGTAAAATAGAAATATTGTTATTGTTGTGTTTTTATTTTATATTATTTTATTAGAGTATAAAATATGTCCACAGTATAAGTGTTTTTTATTGTTTATTAGAGTTTAAGTTAGGTTTTATACCTACCCACGTGTACATTCGTTTCACGTTTTAAATATTCGTATGCCGCTATTAGCGGCGGATGTGTTGAACTTATACATTTGTACAACCAACTTTGTACCTACCATATCCGACGAATAAATGTCTTTGTCTTTGAAGTACGGTCTAACACTCCAGCTTCCGATGACGCGGACGCCCAACATCGTCGTTCGACAGTCGACATCATCCTAACAGTTTCATAATCAGTCTATAATGTTCCCATTGCTGGGACACAGGCCTCCTCTCTGTGAGAATAGGCCATACTCCACGACACGGGGCCCAGTGCGGGTTGGTAGATGTCACATGTCTTCAAATTTTTGGTTCTAAGACATGCCGGTTTCCTCACGATGTTTTCCTTCACCGTTTTGAGAGCAGTGGTTATGAAATAATTTACACAAAGTAAAGCGCCTATCTGGGTTCGAACCTACGACCTACAACTCGTAAGTCGCGGTCATTACTACTGGCCCACTGCCTGCTAAACTGTCAGAAGAATGGCAAGGACATTAAAATCGTCGGCTATTAAAATAAAATTGCTGTTCCATACCGCGTACTCGCGTAAGTACTGCACTTTTATATGAAATGGCTGATTTTTGTAACGAAACCGACGAAAAATTTCAACGCATGGAGTTTTTAAAATCATGTACTCAATCCATGGTAACGGGTTGTGCGTTGGTGTCCCTGCCACCCTGTATATAGGTAAGTACTAATTTTAAAATCTAAATCCACAAAGATGCATCTCATAATCCAACGTATGGAAATGTTTGACTGATTTTTGTTGTCATCCTTGTCAGCCCTTAACTGCCCTTAAGTAATAATACTTAGCATCAAGAATTGTCCACGTCTATTCACAATTTGTTTATTTAAATTTATTTTTCGACTACTTGTTCGTTGTCCAAATTCATGATTTGCATTTGCGTAAATGTCGATGTTTTATCCATAATAAATTGTGGCTATTTACGTAAATTAATATTCATTATTACTCGAATTATGGTAATTTAAGCTCCGTTTACACATTCAGTAACAGATTTTTATTATTTATGCAGTAATTGCACTCAGGGGTAAAACCAGTATTTTTCAACAACCCAGATATATCCATTCAAATATGAGCCTCTATGTAGATATATCTACATATTTGGTGCCTTACACTGCTAAACCACCGAACCAATTTTGACAGATTTCCGAACAGAGGTAGGCAAGAATAATACGGTTCTTTTCTCGCCGGAAGATTTAAATTAAAAAGATTACAATCGGGTATCGTAACAAGACAGAGCATTGCGATTGGTGTAGATATTTATTCCTACTTCTATTCTTTTCGTCTATTATCAGGATTCCGGTATTAACAATGAGTTTCTGATTATGGGTTTCCTTGACGCGGTTACAACTTGCTTTCTTACGATCACAAAATTTTACCTATTTATTCAGCAGTTTTTACATATAGTCATCACTCACCTATTTTCTTCCTCTGAATAGTATTCTGTTCCCCACCATCAATTATATGCGTTACTTCTAATATATTAAAGTTGCATTTCTTTCGTTCCATCGCCAGATCTGGGTTGACTTCCATGGTTGTTTCTATCTGACTCATCTTTCAGAACATCAGAACTGTTCCTTAATTTTAAACCACAGCGCGGTATGCGTTAATTCGTCAAGTTAATCGAAAGCAACTGAAACTGGAAACATTGTAGCGAACCGTGAGTAGCCGATATCGGACCTCATCGACATTGTATTCACCTCATATCCATATAATGCTTTTAGTTAGCATTAATTCGTTGACGACTGTTGATTTATTTGATAAAGATTTTCAGATTATCACGTCAGTTGCAATCTTGCAATATACTTATATTGCCACCTGGGTACCTACATTACGGCAATTTGGCATTGATAACAGCAAATATGCAGTGCATTATGTTTTAAATGATTAGATTTGTTAATGCAACACACGCGCAAAGATAAAAACTAACTTATCCACTGTAAAATTTTATCACTGCATTTAAAAATGCCTCAGATACTGTTTACATTATAAGTTGTATCTTACCTACTCAAACTACAGTCAACACACACACACACACACGTGTACTAACACAGGTCAAGAACACATTTAAGGAAGAGTTTTCACTGATGAAACTAGCTGCACACAATGCGAAACACAATATTTGAGAGTTGCAAGTGCGCTGTAATGTGCCCTTGAATGATAATGTCCTGCAAATGCGAATGACCTCTGCGTCTGCACTGTTACTGTGCTATTTATAAATATCTTGACTAAGTGCATAAATAATTCAGACATTTACGTAGGTAGTTATGTAACGTTAAACGTGTTTCTCGAGAATACATTTGAACATATTTTGTCAGCCGAGAATCTCGAATGATAAAATCTATCCGAAGAGTGAACTAAAGACCATAGATGTACCTTCCTATGTGCATCTGCTAGATGTGTTCCCCTGAATCCAGAAATAGGTCAAATTGTCTTGATGAAAGGAAACATGTATTCGATACAATCATTATCATTATCACAAATAAATTTCATATTTAAAAATTAAGATAACAAATTGCATTGAATTATCCGCCTCTGTACAGTATTTACTTGTGCATAAAGTTTTAATATATAAATAAATAATTTAAGTACTTATGTTCTTTTTTGTATTGAATATGGGTCTACCTGATTATTTATTATAAAGAATTTTATTTTTATTTATTTATTAGGTTTAATCCAGGACAGAAGATCATGTGTGAGACTTTTGCCGAGATCTGAAGTATAAAATAAAAGACTATAAATGTTACCCAAAAATATATAATATTTATTTTAAAAATTTATAAAAACAAAATGAGACATAAAATAATTGGAATAGTCTAATTATATAAAACATTACGTCTGCAACACAGTGGTAAATATCAATTAGCTTTTCTTCATATAGGTACTTAAAGCAGGAGCATACAGATAGCAGCACCTTATAACGTATAATACAATATTGAAAATGCATTGGGTTCATCAAGTACATTGCCCATTCGCACAGAGCTCTTGCCTTAATCCGAAACCTTTTATAGCACTGTGTGACCTAAACCCGCACTTATGTCACGCTTTTCTGTGACTTAGGAAGTCCATTTTTACACAGAAAAGAGTGATTTAAGTGCAGGTTTAGGTCACACGAGTTATAAAAGAGTATACGATACGTATCAGACCGGAATAAATCGTAATAATGGACTGCTTAAGTCACACGTAATGTAATATTATTAAACAGTATGGTATAAAAATCCTTATTATTAAAAATATCACAGTTTAGCCTTTAACATCAGAGGTTTAAGATATTTGTGGAAGCTCTGGTTGACGGGCTCCGCATTGAGCGGGCTCTTGAGCGCTTCCTCCATCAGACGCTCGTACACGCGCCCGTCATATGCTCCCAGGGTTGAGTTCAAAATCTACGAAATATAAGACATAATTAACGACGGACAAGCTTTCATTATAGTCATCATTTTAGCTGAAAGTACTGCTGGGCATAAACCTTCCCAAGAATTACCACAACTGACCGCATTTAGCGGATTCTCGCCATCCAGCATACCTGGCGGTTGTAAGGTCTTACAAATACCCTTTTATCGGAATGTTCCCGATAAATCGACAGGGATACGCTACTTCTTACTCCTTTTTTATTTCATTTTTACGTTTTTCAGCATAGAAACACAACAGACAAGTGAATGCTACCTCATCTCTGACATCGAATGCGTCGACGATGCCGACAGCGTTAGGTCGTAGCAAAGCCAGTAACTCCTCATATCTGGCCTGAAGCTTGGCGATATCGTCTCTGGTTATAGTCGAATACTAAAACAAGAAGTCGCACTTTAATAATAAATAGAGTTAACTTACCTTTCGGGTTATGCAGTGATACAATAGAAAGTCCAGTCATTATTTATTGGACTGGCACTACTGCCTGACTCTCTTTATTTCGGGGATACCTCGAATTTTTGATTTTAGCAACAAAAATTCTTATTTTTAATCAAATTGAATGATCTAGTCCGAATGCCTCTGAATTTTCAAGTTTCTATATATTAGGTCCTTACATATGAAATTGGCGTTTTTCGTACTGGCCACTTTAATCACGAATTTCTCCTCTTTGGTAAGGAATTCCAAATTCAAATTTGTACAGCTATTTACTCATGTATTTGTGCTTCGATGACCGTCATTCATTTGTTTTTTTTCTTCTGTTTTTTCTGTTTGCGTCACTCATTTTACAAAATGGAAAATTTAAAATATCGCATTATTTACGAGTACGAGTTCCGCCGTGGCACTAGTGCTGCGGAAACGACTCGAAGGGTGAATGATGTGTATGGCGGTCATGTTGCAAAAGAAAACACAGTTCGTTTTTGGTTCCAACGTTTTCGTTCTGGAAATTTCGACCTGCAGAACAAGCCCCGTGGACGGCCTGAGACCCAAGTTGATAATGGAGAATTGAAGGCTATTGTGGAAGCGGACCCATCGCAAACCACGTCCGAGTTAGCTGCAGGCTTCGATGTTAGTGATAAAACTGTTTTAATTCACTTGAAGCAAATTGGGAAGATTAAAAAGCTTGAAAGGTGGGTACCTCACGAATTGACTGAAGCAAACCGGCAAACGCGCGTCGACTGCTGCGTTACATTACTGAACCGGCACAACAATGAAGGTATTTTAAACCGAATCATTACCTGTGATGAAAAATGGATTCTTTACGATAATCGGAAGCGCTCAGCGCAATGGTTGGATCCTGGCCAGCCAGCCAAATCCTGCCCCAAGCGAAAATTAACCCCAAAAAAGTTACTTGTAAGCGTTTGGTGGACTAGTGCCGGTATTGTTCATTACAGTTTTCTCAAATCTGGCCAGACTATTACAGCTGATGTCTATTGTCAGCAATTACAAACCATGATGGAAAAGCTAGCGGCTAAACAACCAAGGCTGGTCAATCGCTCCACGCCACTGCTGCTTCACGACAACGCCAGACCACACACTGCGCAACAGACGGCTACCAAATTAGAAGAGCTTGAATTGGAATGTCTTAGACATCCTCCGTACTCCCCGGACCTTGCTCCAACAGATTACCATTTTTTTCGCAATTTGGATAACTTTTTGCAAGGGAAAAAATTCAACTCCGATGGGGCAGTCCAAATCGCCTTCAAAGATTTTATTGATTCCCGTCCGACTGGTTTTTTTAGTAAAGGGATCAATGAACTACCTATAAGATGGCAAAAGTGCATTGAAAACAATGGTTCATACTTTGATTAATTAAATATATTATATTAAAAAATATTCGACTTTTTGTTCCTTCCATACAAAACGCCAATTTCATATGTAAGGACCTAATATTAATTTGTACACCACTGGTTTACGCACTTAAGTTACATTTTAAGTGTATTAAAGGTTTACCATCAGAAGATCTCCTCGTTTCTCCAGGGCCCAGTATGTCAGGTACAGTTCAGCCATCTGCAGCAGCACTTTAGCCAAGTTTGGAGACGCGTTCGTGGCGTGACGCACCATCTCCTTCCATGACACTGCGCATAGGATGGCGCGGCAGTGAGCCTGTTTATTGACAGAAAGTATACCATAACCTACAGACATATTGAAAATAGATATGACTTAGATGCGGGAAAATTTTCAGGAGAAGAAATTAAGGCCAAATAATGACGCAAGTACCTACTACCTACCTACGACAATTAATTTAAATATTTTGAATTTAATTCCGACAAAAAGCCTAAGGAATGTAATCTCACCTCACTAGCATTAACAAGCTGCACTGACGCGTTGTTCCACGCATCTTCGAAGTCCAAACAAGTTTTCTCGTAATTGTGAAGACTGTCATAGGCAGCTCTCGTTTTCCTGTGCAACAATGAAAATTATTAGACCCGCTACAGCCCCTATTTTTATAACAGTCGACAGAAAAAAATCTTGGGATCTGTCGAAACCTATCTACTAAGATAGATAGGTAATAGATAAATGAAACACTGGAACGGTAATAACGTGTGATGACGTGACTTAGGATGTGTGAATATTATTTAACTTTAGGCGATAATCAACTGATAACGTTCCCACTGCTGGGACACAGGCTCTCATCTCCTATCTGTGAGAGGGAATGAGCCGTAATCCACCACCTGGGCACAGTGCGGGTTGGTAAATATCACATGACGGTTTCCTCACGATATTATTGAAAGCAATGGTGATGACATATATTAAGACGAAGGGGTAACCTAAAATAAAGTTCTTCGTATTACGTGATGATAATAGACCAATGAAATGATCCAGATGGGAATGTTATTGATATAATACTTCATGTTTTTCACATGATCTGACCAAGAGTATGTCTGGACTTTAAAAGAGATTGTGACCAATGTTTGGGCCTTTCTTCTCAGAGGACATCTAGTTTTAAAAAAATGATTGACATTCAAAAGTGTTTGTGCAAACCTACTTACAGAAATAAAATCATTAACCATTTAATATTGCAGCTTATTTCTCAAGGCGCTCTTACCCTGCAGCGATCGCTTGGAAACCGCTGATGATGCCAGAAGGAGTATTCTCCCAATAAGCTCGGTCGTTGTTAAAGAACTGCACCAAGTATGACACTATCGGTGTCATCGCGTTGCCCAATGTCGCTTGCTTCCACGCTTTTGCCAGGAATCTGGAAAGACAAACATTTGAATGAAGGTATGTAGGTAGATCTTATCAGTGGAAATATTTATAGTCTACATTTAGGCCCGTACATTTCAATCCTAGCTCTTTTTTCTATATGCCTTTAGTGTTGGAATTTAAACTGTGATGACTGATATACTCTTAAAACTTGGTTGTCTGCATGAGTCGAGACTAGTGAACCGAATAATATTAAGCTGAAAATTACTCCAAGGTACTACTCTAATTTTTAATAATTTAAAATGCTTTTAGTTTACCTGGCAGTCTGTAGCATCAGAACAGTGTATTCTCCTTCGTAAGTGATGGTGGCGGACACAATGCCGTTAATGATGGGCAGGTTAGACGAGGTCATGTAGCCGTGACCGCCGCACGCCAGTCTGAACTCCTCGATTCTGGCTGTCGCGTCACGACTGCATACTGCCTTCAAACAGCAGGCTAGGGCATGGAGCTGGGAAAAAAGGACATTGTAACGTCACTTAGTAAGTAAGGGTGATAGCTGATCGAAGTCTGTGGCTTGTCTAAGGCAGTACTTAATGACACAAACGCCAATGCCCAAGAGTTCCAAAGTTACTCAATGGTCTCCAAAGAAGAAATAAACACATTTTTATTATAATATTGTTGTATTTATAAAAATATACATGACATATTTTTACCAACCAACTTGGCCAATTCAACATGACCAAAACAAGGAGATATTATGTGATTCAACTAACCTCAGGCAGTTGATCCATATTGCCCTTGTTAACATCTTTGATAGTCTGCGAGTAGCTGTCCCAAAGCCACTGGCCGGTGACACGGAAGATGTGGCTGGTGGCCATGCCAATGAACAGCTTGTGCTGTTGTGTGACGTAGTCCAGGATCTGGGGCTCTGGATCTCTGTAAATTGATGATATGTGTAAATGAGGATTGTTTAAAGAGACCTTGTATGGTGTCCAAGTTGCCTAGGTTGTAAATAAACAACCTGATTAATTTAGGTGACCGCACCTCTAAGACCCATCATTCACGAAACTACATACTTAAAAATAACCAGTTACAAACTCAAATCACCTATGAGACACCAAGTGATGTCTCATAGGTGATTTGAGTTTGTAACTGGTTATTTTGGCAATTACAAACTCGCGTTAGTACCTAAGTAGGTACTAACGCGAGTTTGTAATTGGTTACGTCGTGTACGGACCGCCATTACAATACAAGAACTGTGACACTTTGGCTACTCATTGGTGATTTGTGTTCGTAACACGTTACTTTTGAGGAGCTTTTCGCGATCAAAGGTCGATCGACGATAGACTTGTCGAACCCAAATGATAAATGTTTGTGATAATATAGCAATCTTCAAAGAATATTTAAGTGTAAATGAAAATACTTTAGTACAATTCTTACCCAGGTTTTGGTTGTGACTGATGCCTGACTGCAGAATATCTCACGGCGATGGTAGCAGCCCTTGATAGTTCATACGCCACGTCAGTTACGATGAGTACCCTGACGAATACCATAGTGCCGTACGTAAGCTTGTCATTCTTAGACTTTATGTAGGTTCCATCCTGAAAACGTTAAATTATATCATTATAGTGTATTCGGACGTTCTGTTTGTCTTATTTCTATGAGAGAATCTCTTCACTTTTCAGTCTTTCATAAGAACTTGATTGCCGTAGAGTTCATCACTAAACACACCACAAACTCACCACTTCAAAGGCAAAAATAAAAGGGGGTAATCAAAGTAAGTTTTGAAATAATCTTAACAGCTTAAGTACCTTCAACACTTGAGCATTCTTCATCAACATATTCCTCCTTGGAATCCTGTAATGATCAAATCCTAAGAAGCCATTATTCGCCGTCTGGAAGCCCATCTTGGGCCCAATCTCTCCAACTTTGACACCAGGGAGAGGCATGTGGGTTCCTATGTCACGAATTTGTACGAAGAAAGGATGGACCCCATAGCATTGTCCCTTCGTGTAAAGTTGAGCGACTACGATGCAGTGGTTTGATGTGTGTGCCACTGAAAATAAAGAAATAAGAAACGATTTAATGAAAACCAAGTTAAAAACCATCAATCAAAGTTTATTGTGCTACCGAAGGTACAGGAAACCCCTTGATGGATCCTCTATTAAAGCATCCTTCAAAATATGTTATATCCCATTATGGTTGGTGCACTTACATCCTCCAGGCCACCACTTATACGAAGTGAGCTTAGGACTGTGGACAATAAACTCTTCTGTGCTAGGATCGTAAGTTGCTGTTGTTTCTAATCCTCTCAGGAATGTTCCGTGGCCGAGTTCAGTCTGCAAGAAAGTGTATGATAACATTATTTTATATGTTACCAAAGAGGAGCTGGAAATTGAACTCCAACCCCAGACTTCTATCCAACAATGAGATATAAGGTTGCTTGAGGTAGATCTACCTATGTATATACGGAAATAACATTCCCATTCTGTTAAAGAATCATCCTTACTAGTAACTTAAATCTATCTAGATCTAAGCCAAATCTTAGTTTTAGACACTATGGTTGCGTCTTCTACTTCAGACGTGTGTCATGCGTTTCATATAATGTTCTACTTCTCAAATTTTAGTATGGCTCTAGCCAAACCGTCATTGTCTATCTCTCTTTGTGTCTTCATACCTGTGCGTATGTTCCTATGAATTCCATGGACATCGCCTTAGGCAGCCACTCTGCCATCTGCTCAGGGTCTGACTGATTCAGTATCGTCGGCACGAACATTCCCATGTGTAACATGAACGGCGATATGTCTTTCACCACTCCGAATGTTACACGGTACTTGTTCGTAGGCCTGTTGATAGTTTAAATAGATTTCATATTAGAAACCAGACGTATAGGATAATATGCACGTGTTGTGCTTGTTATCGATCATGATTTTATATTGCTTGAATTATACTGCATCCAAAGGGGTTTTAAGGTTTTGGCCCTAAAATCAGCCGCCATTTTGATTATTTTTCAGAATCGCGGTGCACAACAAAAGTTATATATTTAGATAGAGGACACTAATTCTTATACAAACAAAAAATGTTATATAACATAATATCCTAAAGCGTCAAGAATAGACCTTTTTTAAATAAATAATTAAACACGGCAATTTATAGTTCGTTTTTTAATCCCAGAGACTAATCTGACAAGTGTCTTCTATACTAAAAAAAACGAAAACACAAAAGACTTAAATGTCAGATTAGTCTCTGGGATTAAAAAACGAACTATAAATTGCCGTGTTTAATTATTTATTTAAAAAATGTCTAAGTATTCTTCATTTGTTTCTTCTCCATAAAGATTTCATAACGTTTCTATTACCTCAATAGTTCAATATGCTTACCTGGAGGGCAAAAAAACAAAAAAATCCTTGTTGTTTTCGACTTATATTTCGGTGAATAACTCCGAAACCTGACGCTTTAGGATATTATGTTATGTAACATTTTTTTTTGTATAAGTGTCCTCTATCTAAATATATAACTTTTGTTGTGCACTGCGATTCTGAAAAAAAATCAAAATGGCGGCCAACCTTAGGGCCACCCTCCATACAAAAATCTTCAAACCCCTTTCGTTATGGCTTTATTCATGCCCGATTGCCGATGGCTCTCAACAATTAATTCGATCATATTCTTAGTGGGTCAAGATATCATTGATTCAATAGCACTATCGAATAGATAAACTCTAGTTAAGAATATCTCAGATACTAAAGAACTTGAATGTTGGTCTTATGCAAATAGGTGCTAGAATTTGGTACTGATACAAGATTTCGAATAAGGATTCCGGATGTAACTTATACGTACTACCTACTTTTACTTATAGGTACCGTACCTACTTTGAACTTGTCTCTCTCTTTAGTAATGTTACTTACCTAAAACCGTCCATTGTGTTACGTCGTTGTTCATACTCTCTTATAACTTCAGCCAATATACAGGACTTCCTGATAGCATTCTCATATCGTTCCTTATGACTCAAGTATTCTTCTGGCACTTCATTCTTTGTACTAAAGCCTGGCGCACTGAGTACCAAGTTTTCTGAAAGAAGCGATGTTAATTAGAATTATTTTAAACAAACATCTACTACGTTGCTTATTATGTGTACGTATACATACCTACTTATATGTATTTCTTTTCTTCCACAATTGAGCAAGCTATTTTGCCTCACAGTAGGTAGTACCTAGCGGAATTATATTTATCTCTATGCACTGCACTGCAGATACCAATCACAATAAATTTCACGAGATAGTAAAATTATGTAACTTATTTATACAACAGACAGTAATAATATTATAACATTGTATTTAAAGGTCAAGGGCACATATTTGTCTATTTATCTAAGTATGATTTATGAATTAGATTTCCTCGAACTTATTCAGCATTTTTTGATGAAAGGCATTAGACATGAATGAAATGATAACGAAAGCAGATGAACAATCCAGAAACAAGAAAAAAGGGAATGCAATTTGAACAAAAATCTGAAACAAAAACAATGACAAAAAACTAATTTAATCAAAGGAATGATCCCAAGTACAGGTAGAAATTGTTACTCCGACATTATCGAACGAATAACTATTTACTTCTATCGAGATATTGAAAATCAAAACAAACATTTAATCAATCTACAAGCAGGACAAAGAACAATCCGTACTGCTTAATTTCATCATTCATCTTGTAACATAAAAACACGATTTGGCAATAAATACTTATGTACGAATTCCAGCTGGCACACAAATTTTGTTTTTTTTTTTTTTTAAATCCGTTCCTAATATATATAGCTTTTGTAGGAGCCTTTGTTATTTTAAAAATAATCAACTCACCAACTTCTTTCCTCCCCTTAGTCTCTTCTGCCCCTCCATCAATAAGATGTATCAGCTCCTGAACGTCGAAGGTACATTTCTTCCTCTCCTCTACGAGGTCTTCGCAAATTTTCGGTTCAGCCATGTTTGTTGACGAACACCTTTGTACTGGCTCCGCGATTATATTAACACTCGCAAATTATCTTATGCGTGCGCTCCTATGCAGTTATTATTTGATAATAGCTGATTAGATTACGAGGGGGGCTTCAAGTAAAATATTATAGAGGTATGAGGAACAGGATGTAAAGTTCACTCATACTCTATAGAAAAGGGAGGATCCTCCGACCAGACGGGTGTTTTGTCTGGCGGGCAACTGCCCAATGAGTCATGTCGGGCTGTTGTATATATGCTAGTTGCGTGGTAAACTCTGCTTGCGCGATGCAGGATTTGCGTGACGTCAGTATGACGCGTTGTTCGCATGTGGCGTTGTAGATACCGCTACATCACTCCCCCCCGGAGACCGGAGGTCGATAGTGGGCTGAGTCTTGTATCTTGCGATGCTTGCCAGGCCAGCTGAGGTTCCAGTGAGTCGGAACCGGTTGCCGCATAGTTCACGGTGAGTCGGAACTGTCTGCGAATATGTCCCCAGTGAGTCGGGGTGGCGCTGCGTTATGCTCCAGTGCGTCGGATGTATTACAGCGCCGGGTTGAGGCTGACTGCTGGCGTCGACCAGGAGAGAAGGGCTCTGCTTGTAGACCGGCCGAAAGTGCAGTGTGCTGTGCCGAGGTTGCTGATGAGGCTGAGGGTGATGACCAGGTATGCGCGGTCGCTGCATGCTGGTGGTCAGGATACCCGTTGAAGCCGTGGGTGCTGGCTGGCTGGGTGACTCGCCGCTCTAAAGCTTGCGGGAGTGATGATGATGACGTCACGCTGAAGTATTTGCACGCAGGCTGCGCTGACGTTCATGTTCGGGGTCACCAGTATAGAGGTATGAGGAACAGGATGTAAAGTTCACTCATACTCTATAGAAAAGGGAGGATCCTCCGACCAGACGGGTGTTTTGTCTGGCGGGCAACTGCCCAATGAGTCATGTCGGGCTGTTGTATATATGCTAGTTGCGTGGTAAACTCTGCTTGTGCGATGCAGGATTTGCGTGACGTCAGTATGACGCGTTGTTCGCATGTGGCGTTGTAGATACCGCTACAATATTAAATACCTAAAGAGTGTCACTGACCGTTGTACCGGAATCCGGATCCGGCAAAGAACCAAAGTTGTGAGCTATGTCTCACAGAATAAGCAAGTTGAAGTGGCGATAGGCCGGCCATGTTTGCCGTAGAAACGATGAGTCTTGGGGTAGATATGGGCTTAAGTGGAGACCACGAATCGGCAAACGTACGTAAGGTAGAACGCCCACAGACTAACTGGAGCGACGATCCATGGCTGGTAGTAACTGGATGAGAGGCTGAGAGCTGTCGAGAATCGAGCTGAATGGCGTGCACTTGGAGAGGCTTATGTCCAGCAGTGAACTGATGAATAATAAAGATGATGCTGTTCGATTGAAGTCGGTAAGAATATAGGAAGACCGAGTGTGCGTTGCACTAATGCCATCAGTACGTTCTATTTTTGTCTTACAAAAATCGGTCACCGATTATCGGACGTGGGCCGCCTTGCTAAGGTTTGGAGTGTAAAAGAAATACAAATGTTATCCAAAAAAATATAATGTTTATTTTAAAAAATATGACAATGAAATTATACAAAATTATGTAATTGGAATTGTCTAATTACATAAAACATTACGTGCATCTGCAGCTTTCCTTCATATAAGTACTTAAAGCTGGAGCATACAGATAGCAGCACAGAAATCTTGCTACATTTCACGTGACCCTTAATCCAAAACCCTAAATAGCACCGTGTGAGCTAAATCAGCACTTAGGTCACGCTTTTCTCTGACTTAAGTAATCCATTTTTCCACAGAAAAGCCTAATTTAACCAGAAAACCTGATTAAAGTGCGGGTTTAGGTCACACGAGCTACAAAATAGTATACGATACGTGTGACTTAAAAGAAAGTCTAAAGAATGTCTAGTCAATGCACAGCGTTCCGTGAAACACACACACACATGGACTATTTAAGTCACACGTATCGTAATTACTATTATTAACAAGAATGTTAGGTACTTAAAATTCCTTATATATACAAAAATGAAACCCGTTTTCCGTTGTCACGACATAACATGAAAACGGCTGGACCGATTTCGATGAAATTTGGTATAGAGATAGTTTGAGTCCCAGGAAAGGACATAGGATAGTTTTTATCCCGATATTCCCACGGGATCGACATTTACGCGGGTGAAACCGCGGGGCGCAGCTAGTTATTAAAAATATCACAGTTTAGCCTTTAACATCAGAGGTTTAATATATTTATGGAAGCTCTGGTTGACGGGTTCCGCATTGAGCGGACTCTTGAGCGCTTCCTCCATCAGACGCTCGTACACGCGCCCGTCATATGCTCCCAGGGTGGAGTTCAAGATCTACGAAATACAATACAGAATTAACGACGGTCTAATTGACAATCTTCAATCTGCAACAGCATCATCATCCGAATAATTTTCGTTCTGTTTTTTTTTTTAGCATTTGTTTCACTTACAGGCACTTTTGAATTGCCAGAAAGATGAAGCGACTTGCCTATTCCAAAGAATAGTAGGTTACTATGGATAAGAAAGGGCAAAAACTCCATGGATACTCTTTAAAATAAAATTAGTGTTAAAAAAATATTGGTTACATGTTGAAAGACGTGGACGTTAAAAGTGTCCATAGTAAACAATGCAATAATAAATAAAATAAGCCGTGGCAGCTAAGAGATGACAAGTCCCTATAGACGGCGCCTGTTCACGGGCACGCCGCATCATTCAGCTCAACCATTTATGAAGAATATAGAGCTCAATGAAGGTACCTCATCTCTGACATCGAATGCGTCTACGATGCCGACAGCGTTAGGTCGTAGTAACGCCAACAACTCCTCATATCTGGCCTGAAGCTTGGCGATATCATCTCTGGTTATAGTCGAATACTAAAACAAAAAGTCGCACATGAATAATATATAGAGTTACTACAAATTAATATGCAAACATTTCTAGTTTTGTTTTGTAACTGATAGGAAACCATCGGCTCTCTAGTGGAACAAATTAAAACGCTTTGTATTTAATTGCGACTGTAAACCACTTTTTTTAAATTTAATGACGATATAATTCAATGTGGTTCATATGGTAGTTGGAGAAGTTAATCCAATTTCGGACTACTACTAAGCACTTGGCAGGATTACATGGATTCATCTTGTTTAAGTTTTTGCACTTTTGTTATAAGGTACTTTGGTAGCTCCTACCAGTAGATAATGCCATATTTACCATCAGAAGATCTCCTCGTTTCTCCAGAGCCCAGTATGTCAGGTACAGTTCAGCAATCTGCAGCAGCACTTTAGCCAAGTTCGGAGACGCGTTCGTGGCGTGACGCACCATCTCCTTCCATGACACTGCGCATAGGATGGCGCGGCAGTGAGCCTGTTTATTGACAGAAAATATACCATAGGCTAATGACATATTGAAAATAGATATGACTTATATGCGAGAAAATTTTCAGGAGAAGAAATTAAGGCCAAAAAATTACTTCAGACGCAGGTACCTACCTACGACAATTAATTTAAATATTTTGGTTTTAATCCCGACAAAAAACCTAAGGAATGTTATCTCACCTCACTAGCATTAACAAGCTGCACTGACGCATTGTTCCACGCATCTTCGAAGTCCAAACCGGTTTTCTCGTAATTGTGAAGACTGTCATAGGCAGCTCTCGTTTTCCTGTGCAACAATGAAAATTATTAGACTTGGAATTCAGCAGTGGGCAGAAAAACCTTGGGATCTATCGAAACCTATCCACTAAGTAGATAAAAACGTGTGATGACATGACTTTGGATGTGTGGGTATTATTTAACTTTAAGCGATAAAATCAGCCTATGACGTTCCTACTGCTGGAACACAGGCCTCCTCTCTGTGAGAGGGAATGGGCCGTAATAAACCGCGCGGGCCCATTGCGTGTTGGTAGATGTCACATGTCTTCGAATTTTTAGTTCTAGGACATGCCGGTTTTGCTCACGATGTTTTCCTTTACCGTTTTTGAGAGCATTAACGAAAAAAAAAATAGGCGATGAGGTTACCAACCAAAAAGAAATCACTTCGTCTTACGTGATGATAATAGACCAAAAAAATGATCCAGATGAGAATGCTATGTATTGCAGCTTATTTCCCAAAATGCTCTTACCCTGCAGCGATAGCTTGGAAACCGCTGATAATGCCAGAAGGAGTGTTCTCCCAATAAGCTCGGTCGTTGTTGAAGAACTGCACCAAGTATGACACGGTCGGTGTCATCGCGTTGCCCAATATCGCTTGCTTCCACGCTTTTACCAGGAATCTGGAAAGACATACATATCATAAATCTGTAGGTAGGTCTTATCATTGGAAATATGTATAGTCTAGATTTAGGCCCGTAAATTTCAATCCTGCCTCTTGTTTCTATATGCCTTTAGTGTTGGGATTTAAACTGTGATGACTAATATACTTTTACAACTTGGTTGTCTGCATAAGTCGAGAGTTCGAGACTAGTGAACCCACGGATATCGAGAACCGGATAAGATCAAGTTGGAAGTTACGTCAAGATACTATTCTACTACACCGACAAGCGACAAGAACGTCAAAAAATTATGTTGCTAATTTTTAACACCATTTTAGAACCCATTTCTGGTAAAATGCTTGTAGTTTACCTGGCAGTCTGGAGCATCAGCACAGTGTATTCTCCTTCGTAAGTGATGGTGGCGGACACAATGCCGTTAATGATGGGCAGGTTGGACGAAGTCATGTAGCCGTGACCGCCGCACGCCAGTCTGAACTCTTCGATCCTGGCTGTCGCGTCACGACTGCATACTGCCTTCAAACAGCAGGCTAGGGCATGGAGCTGGAAAAGAAGGACATTTGTAACGTTACTTAGTAAGTAAGGCAGTAAGTAGTAGTAGTAGGTAAGTAAGTAAGCTGATAACCATCTGTGGCTTGTCTAAGGCAGTAATTAATGACACAAATGCCAAGAGTTCCAAAGTTACTCAATGGTCTTCAAAGAAGAAATATTAAAATTTCATAATGGAATGAAATCGTTTCTTAACTAAACAAATCGAATTGGATCCAGGGCTCTCCAAAAGCGCGTTGGGTTGATGATATCGTCAAAGTCGCGGGAAACCTCCGCCCCGGATATTTCCCGCAACTTGAAGATTTGAGGAACGCACGGACCCGGAAAGTATCGCAGAAAAAGGGGAGGCCTATACACAGCAGTGGGTGATTTCGGGCTGAAGTGATGATGAGATAAATATCTTAACCTAAATACATATTTTTTATTATATTATTGTATTCATACATAGCCATACCAACTTGAATCTTGATGATCAAGACAAGAACAAATTACGTGATTCAACTAACCTCGGGCAGTTGATCTATATTGCCCTTGCTAACATCATTGATGGTCTGCGAGTAGCTGTCCCACAGCCACTGGCCGGTGACACGGAAGATGTGGCTGGTGGCCATGCCAATGAACAGCTTGTGCTGTTGTGTGACGTAGTCCAGGATCTGGGGCTCTGGCTCTCTGTAAATTGATGCGATAGGTAAGTAAGGCTTTGTTTTAAAAATGTAACTTGTATGCTGTCCAGGTTGCCTAGTCTGTAAATAAACATCCTGAATAATTTATGTGGCCGCACCTCTAAGACCAATCGTTCACGAAGCTACTTAAAAATAATAAAATAACAAGTTCCAACATGAATGTTTTATTTTGATTCTGATTTATTTACAATGTCAGTGGCCTGAAGTCCACTAATAACTTCTTCTTGTGCTGACTTGCGGTGTTATAGTATAGCGTTATAGTTTCCATAAGTTTTTTTTAAATTGGTGGATCAAGGTCGATGTCAAAAATATAAAAAACAACACTTACAAATCCACTTAAATAAAAAATGTATATTATGTGACATGGATGTTGGGAGACTTGACTATATTGCAACTTGAACGTTTTGAGATGTAGATATTTTGCAACTTGGAGGTTTCGAGACTTGGGTCTTATGAGATTTGAACTTTTTGCTACCACATGTTATTTTGCAACTTGAACGTTATGAGACTGAAGGACTCAAATCACCAATGAGACACCGCTTGGCGCTTACTAACGCGAGTTTGTAATTGGTTACGTCGTGTACGGACCACCATTACAATACAAGAATTGTGACATTTTGGCTACTCATTGGTGATTTGTGTTCGTAACACGAAGACTTGTCGAAGCCAAATGACAAATGTTCGTGATAATATAGCATTCTTTAAAGAATATTTAAGTTTAAATGAAAATACAATACGCGCCACAAACGGTGAGACTTGACTTTTATCTTAAACTTTATTATTTCGTAATAAATATTATAATATTGTTAAGAATTTTAATCTAAATGTCATCGACAAATCCCTGATAGATATACACATTATGGGTAACTATTTCGTACACGACTTTACTGCGCAAGCTCCCTACTACTGAGCTCGTCAAGTCTATCGTGCGTGGCGCGTACTGTACTTTAGTACAATTCTTACCCAGGTTTCGGTTGTGACTGATGCCTGACTGCAGAATATCTCACGGCGATGGTAGCAGCCCTTGATAGTTCATACGCCACGTCAGTTACGATGAGTACCCTGACGAATACCATGGTGCCGTACGTAAGCTTGTCATTCTTAGACTTTATGTAGGTTCCATCCTGAAAACGTTAAATTATATCATTATAGTGTATTCGGACGTTCTGTTTGTCTTATTTCTATGAGAGAATCTCTTCACTTTCAGTCTTTCATAAGAACTTGATTGCTGTAGAGTTCACCACTCTAAACACACCACAAACTCACCACTTCAAAGGCAAAAATAAAAAGGGGGTAATCAAAGTAAGTTTTAAAATATTCTTAACAGCTTAAGTACCTTCAACACTTGAGCATTCTTCATCAACATATTCCTCCTTGGAATCCTGTAATGATCAAATCCTAAGAATCCATTATTCGCCGTCTGGAAGCCCATCTTAGGCCCAATCTCTCCAACTTTGACACCAGGGAGAGGCATGTGGGTTTCTATGTCACGAATTTGTACGAAGAAAGGATGGACCCCGTAGCATTGTCCCTTCGTGTAAAGTTGAGCGACTACGATGCAGTGGTTTGATGTTTGTGCCACTGAAAATAGAAGCATTAGAGATGGATAAAATAATAAATGATACATAAGTGAAGAACCGTTGATCCCTGCAACATTCAGTGAAATAGGGAAATCTTCGCTTGAACTATTAACACTATTGGGTTATACTTAAAGTAGTATTGGACAAATAAGTCAATATCCAAGTATGAAGAGAACTGTACTGATCACTTCTTGCTTCATAATCTTAATATCGCAATTAAGCTATCTAGAGTACATAATATCTTTGTAAAGTAGGTGCACTTACATCCTCCAGGCCACCACTTATACGAAGTGAGCTTAGGACTGTGGACAATAAACTCTTCTGTGCTAGGATCGTAAGTTGCTGTTGTTTCTAATCCTCTCAGGAATGATCCGTGGCCGAGTTCAGTCTGCAAGAAAGTTTATGATAACATTATAATTTCATTTGTTACCAAAAAGGAGTTCGTAATTGAACTCCGACCCTAGACTACTATCCAACAATGAGATATAATGTTGCTTGAAGTAGATCTACCTATGTATGTACGGAAACAAAATTCCCATTCTGTTATAGAATCATCCTTGCTAGTAAATTACAAGATATATCTAGATCTAAGCCAAAATCTTAGATCTAGCCACTATATTTGCGTTTTCTTCTTATGACGTGCGTCATGCATTCCATGTTATTGTTGCGCGCCACAATTGATGGCGACATTAGCTACCACTAGCGCCATCTAGTATCGAGTAGCAGAACTTATAATTATTCGGGTCCCTTCTAGAAACTTCGATGATAGAACTTTCCAGAACTATCGACGTCTGGTCCGTCGGGTTCGGTATGTACTCGAACATTCTAGATGTTTCTACGGTAGAAGGTTCTGGAACTATCCGAGGCCTATATAAGGCCGGTGTGCCTGCGAGCCGGCAATCAGTCTTGGATAAGCGATACAAGCGAAAACATCGAAGCGATCTTCAAGTGCGACTTTCAAGTGATCTTGTAGTGCGATTGTGTTTTATTGTTAGTGTGTTAAAGTTGTAATTGCTGTTTTTAATTAAAGTGTCTATTTTTGGTTTTTAAATCGGCAGTTTTTATTGTCACGAACCCCAAGCTCGTAACAATTGGTGTCAGAAGCAAGGATTAAAATCATGCCGATTCTACCGAAGGACGACACGGAGGGTATCCGTACCCGGAGTCAACGCCAGCAAGAGACGGACCAGAGGCGATTCGGTGGAGCAACGCCACAGACGTCGGAGGGACAACTACCAATCACGGAGGCCGGCCCGTCCACAGCTGCTCCAGCATCATCAGCACCAGATTTTGCTGCTCTGATGATGATGCTGCAGGAGCAGTCTCGCCGTCAGGAGGAACAGGCCCGCCGACAGGAGGAACAGGCTCGTCGGTTGGAAGAACAGCTCCAGCGGGACAAGGAGGAACAGGCCCGCCGACAGGAGGAACAGGCTCGTCGGTTGGAAGAACAGCTCCAGCGGGACAAGGAGGAACAGGCCCGCCGACAGGAGGAACAGGCTCGTCGGCTGGAAGAACAGCTCCAGCAAGATAAGGAGGAACAGGCCCGCCGTCAGCAGGAGCAGTCCCGCCGACAGGAAGAGCAGATGCTCCTTCTGAAGGAACTTCACGCTACCTTCGGGAAAGACATAAAGGAGGTGAAGGATAAGGTTGCTCAACACGACAACCGCCTGTTGGAAGCTGAAACCCGAATCGACCAAGTGAATAATCGGGTTGACAACGTGATGGCTGACGTGAAGAAAACCGTAATGGCTGACGTGAAGAAAACGCTGGATTACCTCAAACTTGAGGATGGAATCGCAGCCCCCGTCGTAGCTACAACACCTCCGCTACGGGGATTCAAAATGCCACCGTTCGACGGAACTTCTTCCTGGTCGGCCTACAAGATTCAGTTTGAGGCTGTCATGAAGGCGAACGGGTGGAATAAGAGTCAGGCCATGACTGCCCTCACCCTAGGCCTGCGCGATCAGGCCTTAACTGTGCTGGAAGCTCTCAGCAAAGAAGTGACTTACGAGCAGCTCCTTGAGGCATTGGAAGCTCGGTATGGCGACGCTCACCTGGAACACGTGTTTCGTGCGCAGCTCAAGGATCGCGTGCAACGCAATAACGAAAACCTGCAGCAGTGGGCCCTTGAAGTTGAGAAGCTGGTTCGGAAAGCATACCAGTCTGTACCTGCGCTTATTGATGGGAATTTGGTGCAGGTATTTATCGACGGCATCCGTGACCTTGAAGTTAGAGCTGCTGTGAGGCTCGGTCACCACGGGACGCTTAAGGACGCCTTGGCCCATGCACTGGAGGTGGAAGCTGTGCGGCAGGATCATCGTTCCCATCGTGTCAGGGAGGTTGCAGCGGCTACAGTTCGCGACCGCAATAAAGGATACAGCCCTAGGTGCTACGGCTGTGGGGAAAGGGGCCACCTTCGATCCAGTTGCCCTAAGCGAACTGCAGAAAGAGAAGACCGAGCTCCAGAGGGTAGTGCGGCTAACAGCACCGCCCAGCAACAGCAGCAGGGAAACGAGTAATAGCCAGGACTGCGGGGCGGGTGCTGGCTGATGCTCAAAGAGCCCCAAGGATTTCGATCACACAAACCCATGACGGGAACAGCTTAATCATCAAGGGCGAGGTTAACGGAACGCCGTGTAAGCTAACCATAGATACTGGAGCCTCTCGTACGGTCGTCAGTTCCCAACTTATAAGTCGGTTCCTTGGGGACTCCGCATACAACCGAGAACGCATTAATTTGGTAACAGCCACCGGTCAGCGTATACCCGTCCATGGAGAGAAGAAGATGGAGTTGAAGCTAGGCAACAGAATCTACCTGCATAATGTCATCGTGGCTGATATAATGGACGATTGCATCTTGGGCCTTGACTTTATGAGGAAGAATTATTGCGAGATTGACGTCAAGCAAGGTGTTTTGAAATGTGGACAAGAGGAACTTTTTATGGAAGGGGCATTACCAGGGAATGTGTACAGCCTTAAAAAGATTGTTCTTCCGCCGAGATCAGAAACGATTGTGCCGGTTAGTCTTCCTCGGAATCCTGGGCAAACTAATCGTTGTGTACTCGTGGAAAGGGTAGACAATGACCTTCCATGGAAAGTGGCACGAACTTTGGTCAGAGCCACCGACATCTCAGGGGTACGTGTGCTGAACCTTTGTGATCAGGAACAGATTATAGAAAAAGGCACACTAGTTGGTACTTGCGAGGAAGTGGATTGGTTACGTCGATGCCAATATCTATCGACTGGGACCCTCAACAAGGATGCACAAACGAAAGTGTCCACACTTTTAGAAGACTGCCGCAGCGCTCTGTCCCAAAATGAAATGGTCAAGGCGAAGAAGATGTTACTCAAGTACGACGGTGTTTTCTCGTCAAACGATGCTGACATTGGGAAGACTGGCTTAGTTCAACACAAAATAAACACAGGAGAAGAATTGCCTATCCGTCAGCGGCCAAGGAGATTGCCGGTAGCACGTGAAAAGGAAGTGGAAACCATGATCGAAGGAATGGTGAAGGATGGTGTTATTGAACCTTCATCTAGTCCATGGTGTTCACCTGTAGTGCTGGTAAGGAAGAAGGACGGCAGCATGCGGTTTTGTGTTGACTATCGTCGTCTGAACGACGTTACGAAGAAGGACAGCTATCCTTTGCCAAGAATTGATGACACGCTGGACATGCTTACTGGAGTAAAGTGGTTTAGCACGCTAGACCTGAAAAGTGGCTACTGGCAAGTTGAAATCGATCCAAAGGACAAGGAGAAAACTGCGTTCTCGACAGGAAAGGGTCTTTGGCAATTTAAAGTTATGCCGTTTGGATTGTGCAATGCTCCGGCAACGTTTGAAAGGTTGATGGAACTTGTACTTACCGGGCTAATTGGCGATGCCTGTCTGGTCTACTTGGATGACATCATCATCGTAGGCCGCACGTTTGAAGAACATCTTCAAAACCTGGAACGCGTGCTCATGAAGATCCAGAGTGCCAACCTCAAGTTAAGTCCGAAGAAGTGTTCACTATTCAAACGACAAGTTAGCTTTTTGGGATATGTAGTGTCGGAAGAAGGTATCCGCACGGATCCAGAGAAAATCGCCGCTGTCAAGGATTGGCCAGTTCCAAAAGATAAGACGCAGGTCAGAGCATTTTTGGGTTTGTGCTCTTATTATCGGCGATTTGTTAAGAACTTTGCGGATATAGCCAAACCCCTGCACAAGCTAACCGAGGAGAAGCGACATTTCTGCTGGGATGAAAGTTGCAACATCGCATTCCAGGAGTTAAAGGACCGACTGTGCAAAACACCTATTTTGGGGTACCCTGATGCAGGCAAGGAATTTATAGTTGACACAGACGCAAGTGACATAGGACTTGGTGGTGTATTGTCTCAACGGAATGGTGATCAAGAGGTTGTAATAGCGTACTTCAGCAAGTCGTTGTCAAAGCCGGAAAGGAACTATTGTGTCACGAGACGGGAATTGCTTGCTGTGGTAAAGTCATTGCAGCATTTTAGCAAATATCTTCTGGGGCGGAAATTCCACTTACGAACTGACCATGCTGCACTGAAATGGCTATTGCAGTTCAAAAATCCAGAAGGTCAAGTTGCGAGATGGATTGAACTACTGCAGGAATACGACTTCGTGGTCGAACATCGCAGCGGAAAATCTCATGGCAACGCGGATGCATTGTCAAGAAGACCTTGTCCTGAAGACTGCAAGCATTGTACTAGGCAAGAAAGTAAAGAAGTCGTACCTGTGAGGATGCTCAAGACAGACCTCAGCAACGAGTGGAAGGAAACCCTACAACGTGCCCAGCAGGAAGATTCAGACCTCAAGCCGATTCTCGAGTGGATAAAGGCCGGTGCACCTAAGCCCACGTGGAGCGACGTCTCAGCGATGAGTTCGATCACAAAAAGCTATTGGGCCCAATGGGACAGCTTGGTGATTCAGGAAGGAGTCCTGTGCCGTAAATGGGAAAATGCTCGAGGAGACAGCTGTCATTTTCAAATGGTTGTCCCTAAAGCTAAAGTACCTGATGTTCTACAGCTGTACCATAATGGTTGTTCAGGAGGCCATTTGGGAGTTAAACGGACCCTACTGAAGATACGAGAACGGTTTTACTGGGTCCACTGTCGTGACGATGTCGAGGACTGGTGTCGCAAATGTACAAGTTGTGCGGCTGTAAAGGGACCTCAGACGCGTAGTAGAGGCGCATTGAAATTATACAATGTTGGTGCACCATGGGAGAGGATAGCCCTGGATGTTGCAGGACCATTTCCGGAAAGTGAAAGTGGTAACAAGTATTTCATGGTTGTAATGGATTACTTCACTAAGTGGCCGGAAGTCTTCGCCATTCCAAACCAAGAAGCTTCAACAGTCGCAGATAAATTGGTTCATGAAGTCTTCTGCCGTTTTGGAGTACCTTTAGAGATTCACAGTGATCAAGGAAGGAATTTTGAGTCCCAAATATTCCAGGAAACTTGTCGAGTTATGGGTACTCATAAAACGAGAACAACTTCTTACCACCCACAATCGGATGGAATGGTGGAACGATTTAATCAGACATTGGAGAGATACCTGGCAAAAGTTGTGGAAAATCGGCAACGAGATTGGGATAAGCACATACAACCGTTCTTGTTGTCATATCGAAGTGCTGTTCACGAAAGTACATCGGTGACACCAGCTTTCGCAAACTTTGGAAGGGAATTACGGCTGCCTGCAGACCTGATCACCGGAATACCACCTGACGCCCCACGCAGTATAACCGATTATGCGAATGACTTGCGGAACAAAATGAATGACATCTATGAGCACGTCAGACAATCGGGCCAGCAAATGTCTGAGAAGATGAAAACCCGTTATGACCGCAAAATGAACAATAAAGGGTTCGCCGAAGGATCACTAGTGTGGTTGCACAATCCAGTCCGCAGCAAAGGGAAATCTCCTAAGCTTCAAGCTAAATGGGACGGACCGTACCGGATTGTGACAAAGATCAATGACGTAACCTACCGGATACAGAAAGGTGCAAGAGGTACTCCTAAGATCGTCCATGTGGATCGACTGGCGCGTTATTATGGGGCCAATAATGCTCGGGACGAGCATGTCTTAGGAGGGGGCAGTGTTGCGCGCCACAATTGATGGCGACATTGGCTACCACTAGCGCCATCTAGTATCGAGTAGCAGAACTTATAATTATTCGGGTCCCTTCTAGAAACTTCGATGATAGAACTTTCCAGAACTATCGACGTCTGGTCCGTCGGGTTCGGTATGTACTCGAACATTCTAGATGTTTCTACGGTAGAAGGTTCTGGAACTATCCGAGGCCTATATAAGGCCGGTGTGCCTGCGAGCCGGCAATCAGTCTTGGATAAGCGATACAAGCGAAAACATCGAAGCGATCTTCAAGTGCGACTTTCAAGTGATCTTGTAGTGCGATTGTGTTTTATTGTTAGTGTGTTAAAGTTGTAATTGCTGTTTTTAATTAAAGTGTCTATTTTTGGTTTTTAAATCGGCAGTTTTTATTGTCACGAACCCCAAGCTCGTAACATTATGTTCATGTAAAGGAGATGGCATTTTTTGGCATTGCTAGTTTTGGAAAGGTACAGAATACAAAGCTATTTTAAAAAAAAGCGCTTATTTTTATGTATTGATAGCCAGATTAACGTTATTATTGAGAATTGGGATTAAATCTCGTTAAATATGAGTAAGTTGAGCAGCCGGAAACAAGGCTTTTTGGACTTGTTATACTATATGACAGTGTTGTCATGGCAAACAAACAAACATTTAGAAGATGACACACAAAACTTCACAAGTCACATTCGCAGTCTATCAAAACGCATGGTACAATTATTGTCAAAAAGTACTCTGTGGCTCGCTCGCTACTATTTTGTGCTGGCGTAAATGTTTTGTGCGTCCAAAGTTTTACGTGGATTTTTACAACGACCTGGCTTGCTTTTGGATTTCGAAGACTCCTACCTTTCTGAACGACTGTTGCTAGACTTGGACCTCGACGTTTCGTTCTGCAAGAATTAAGTCTAGACATGTAGGAAGAAAGATATACTTTGTTTATATTTTGATTGACAGCTCTCTAAGTGGCCGGGAAGCTATAAAACAATACTGTTGCAATTGCATTGTTGGAAGAAGAACAGTAGAATGCTGTGCCCATATCATGTCAATCATCTAGTACTTGGCATGGGCACGGCATCAAGATAGCCTGTCTCCCTCTGCATCTTTCTTAGCTAATAATTATATTGCTTACTTATATATGATGATGAGCATGAGTCAAATATTATGATTAAATACTGGTTTTTTATTGTACCTACAGTAATCCTGTCATCCTTAGATAATTATCCTTAACAATATTATATGCTTAGATTCCGATAAGTGAGTCTAGAGCCTCCTGAGTTTTCTGTGATTACTGAGTTTAATTAAACCTGACCGAGTACCTACACTTGAAACTGTCATTAGGTCTATGATCAGTGGGTAAATCATTGAACTAAACAAACTTCAACAAGTAGTTATTTATCATTTTTGCAGTCATTACAAAGCATAATTAGCAATATGTTATGCATACAATAAACATTTATGCGTTAAAATAGTAATAGAGGTAAAATAACCTATTAAAGTACAAACATTAATGCACTTAACCTCACTTTTACAAAAACTAAGATTTCTCTTTAACCCCATTGTTATTATTTTTTATTTATTTATTTAACAAAAGCTCATAATTTTCCCTATCAAACCATGCCACTTTTATTTCTGTGGAAACTAAAAAAGTTTAATGCCAGCGTTCTATGAACTTCTGCCATTCTCCTTTTACCTTGGCCCTAGCCAGACCTTCGTAGTCTTGTCTATCACTCTTTGTGTTCTTACCTGTGCGTAAGTCCCTAAGTATTCCATGGACATCGCTTTAGGCAGCCACTCTGCCATTTGCTCAGGGTCTGACTGGCTCAATATCGTCGGCACGAACATTCCCATGTGTAACAGGAACGGCGATACGTCTTTCACCACTCCCAATGCTACACGGTACTTGTTCGTAGGCCTGTTGATAATTTAAATAGATTTCATTTTTAAAGCCGAAGTATGGGATAATATGCGTGTTTATAGTGCCCCTATTGATCATTATTTTATATGGCTAGAATTATACAGCATCCAACTTTCGTTATGGCTTTATTCATGCCCGATTTCTGATGGTCCTCAACTATTAATTCGACCATATTACGTATTTAGGAGAAGTTCTTAACGGGTCCAAGATTGTCCATTCAATAGCACTATCAAATAGATAAAATGTAGTTATATAATAGATAATAGAATATCTCAGGAATTGGATATCAAAGAATTTGAATGTTTGTCTAATGCAATTAGGTGCTAGAATTTGGTACTGAATCAAGATTTCGAAGAAGGATTTCAGACGTAACTTACAGGTACCTACTTTGAATTTGTCTCTCTTTTCCATTTGTTACTTACATAAAAGCGTCCATTGTGTTATGTCGTTGTGCATACTCTTTTACAACATCGGCAATTATGCAGGCCTTCCTGACAGCGTTCTCATATCTTTCCTTATGACTCAAGTATTCTTCTGGCACGTCATCCTTTGTACTAAAGCCTGGCGCACTGAGCACCAAGTTTTCTGAAAGAAGCGATATTAATCAGAATTATTTTAAACAAACATCTACTACAGTGCTTCTTAAGTATTCTTTTGTTCTTACGTATACTTATAAAAACTTATAAAAATATATACATTAACAGAAAACAAAATTAAAGAAAGGAATGATCGCAAGTATTGGTACAAATTGTTACTCCGATATTAACGAACGAATATCTATTTGTTTTATCGCGTAAGTAACATAAAAACACGATTTGGCAATAAATACCAATTCCAGCTGGAACACATTTTTTTTTTATAGTTTGTTCGTATTAAGTAGGAATACATTATGTAGGTGCCTTTATTGTTTTCTCACCAACTTCTTTCCTCCCTTTAGTCTCTTCTGCCCCTCCATCAATAAGATGTATCAGCTCCTGAACGTCGAAGGTACATTTGTTCCTCTCCTTGATGAGGTCTTCGCAAACTTTCGTTTCAGCCATGTTTGTTGACGTCGAACGAACTTTGTACTGGCTCCGCGATTATATCGACACTCGCCAATTATCTTATGCGTGCGCTCCTATGCTGTTAATATTTAAAAATGGCTGATTAGATTACGAGGGAGGCTTCAAGTAAAATATTAAATACCTAAAGATTGGTTTTGACCATTGTGCCGGATCCAACAAAGAACCAAAGTTGTCGACATAACTCACCGAATAAAAAAGCTGAAATGGCAATAGGCCGGCCATATGAACCGTAAAACCGATGACTGTTGAGGTAGACGTGTTCTTTAGTGGAGACCGTGAATCGGGAAACGTAAGGTAGGACGCCCTGAGTCTAACTGGAGCGATGATCAGATGATCAATGGCTGGTAGCAACTGGATGAGAAACTGAGAAGTGCAATTGGAGAGGCCTATGGCCAGCAGTGGAATGGTGTAGTGTAGGCTGAAGATGATGTTGTTCGTTTGAAGGTGATAAGAATATAGGAAGTCCAAGGGTTTAAGTAAAAAGATGATTGATATGGCATGGCTAGAAGGGTGAACTGTGATGACGGATAAAAGAGATGGATGGAAGAAAAAAACATATGTTACGCCGATAATAAAGGGAGTAGGTAGGTGCAGAATGATGATAGATCGAATGCCGGTCGATGCACTAATGTAGTATTCGTTTGAGGGCTCACAAGCTGTGGTAGTTGCTTTATCGACCAAAAAGTTTTTTTTGCTCTCTTAACATTTAAATCTAAACTCTGGATACAAACCTCAGATTTGTTTCCAAATTCTTCTTACCGGGCCCTCAAAAAGACCAAGACAAGTAGGTCAATCGATCTGCCTAGCCTTGGCCCAACTATATTGATATTGGGGTCGGCATCCAGTCTAACCGGGTGCAGCTGAATACCAGTAAATTACATGGAGCGACGGCCTATCTGATCTCCACAACCCAGTTACTGGGTAACACGTCACCCCGCGGTAAGACAAGTAGGTAATAGTCGTAAAATAATGACTTATCATTATGAAAGAAGCGGTGACACGGCATTATTTTCCAAAATTTTCCGCGTGTTTGAAGGGAAAAAAAGTCTGCATGCTTAATGGGAGGCTATAAATGTTATAATATAACACTTATAATATTTACATATTTTATGCAGAGTATTTGCACGCGAAACTCGGTCATCGAATACTTATGTTTACAGAGACCAAAACTTCAACTCTTCCTACTTCCTCTTCCTACAAAGTCCTTTAACATCCTGCAGACCTCTCTATAAAAAAATTAAAATTCTAACCTTAACAGGTCTTTTCATAATGCAAGCTGGTGTATTTGTTAAAGAACACTCCACATTTTTTATTACATGCGACTTATATTCGAAATATACCCGTCGAGACCCAACACGGATAAGAATTCCTTCACATCAAAGCACATTATGTCATAAGAATAGCTTTATCACAGCAATTAAAATTTTCAACAATATTCCAAAAGAAATAAGGGAACGCCCTCTAAAACGCTTTAAATCAAAACTACATAAATGGCTTATTGGTTTTTATAGTGTGAAAGAATTTTTTGATAAAAAGTAGCTGATAAATATAAGATATGATGCTGAGATTTAATTATATTGCTTTATATACCTAGCTATTATTCTTATGTGTTCAAATAGATACGAAACCCTAATAACCAATGTTATTAAAAATGTTTTAGTTTTAATTTTAAAAAATTACATACAAGTTACATTTAACTTGTTTAAATATTTGTATGCCAGACCATGGCGGAACATGTAAGATCAACACGTTATTTATAAGACCTTAATGTACCATGTTTTAAAGCAAATAAATATATTCTATTCTATTCTAAAAATAATTGTTCTTCGTTTATTGTTATCATGAAGTTATTGGAAAACCTGGTGATTCTTGATGTCAATACCGTGGCACCATATTCGAATGAATTTTGAATTTGTGACCCATTTGAATTTGCAATGTATCAACATATCAAAACTGACTTTTTTATAGAATGTTGTTTTTTACCGTCTTGCTAGTCTAACTCTAAAACAAAAAGTTAAGGTGCATAATATATGTCGCAGTATAAGTTAACCGCCTGGCCTTTGGAAGTAGTGCTCGCCTCGCTTCGCTCTCTCGGCTCGCACGCGGTTGATCACAGTTCCAACCTAACCTAGCCCATTTAGTCGGGGTGCCCTGGCTTTGTTACTGCCACCAATTCGGCTCGCGCGTGATTGGTTACAGTTCCAACCTAAACTATAATTGAATATCATTCAGGCCGTTAGTTGAACGGCCACCGTTTAGTTAAAAGGCTAGACGGTTAGCTAAACGGCTAATTAAAACAGTTGGCTGTGACACATACACACGAGCAACACGCGTTGACGACAGAGGCTACTGCAAGCGTCGACCCTAATTGCGTAACACACTATTACTCTCAATTTGAATCATTTTGAAGCATATTAAGTGTATTTACATACCTAATTATAATAAAATTAAAAAAAATAAAAAAAAATAATATTAATTTTTAATTATTTACATAATTCTGTAAATACATTTTTGTTACGGTCGCGAATCATATTTTAATCAACTTACAACTTAATACTGACCAGCAAATTGCAAAAAACGTAAAGAAATTGAATTTGGCGGGATACCTTGGCGCTTTCGCTTTAAGTAAATATGAATCTACTTTATCTACTTTAAAATTCAAAGTCCCCAAATATACAAAAATGAAGTCATCATCATTATAATTTGAGACTTTAAATTTGTATAAAAATACCACTTTACATAATCTATAGGTACATGTATAACTATACAAATAAATTAATAGTTATTTGTTATACAAGAGTGCAAAGTTGCTTTTTAACCGCGTGTTCAATTTTGATGACCGAGCAAGCGAAGGATTCTAAAATTGAATCACGAGCGCAGCGAGTGATTCAAAATTAGAATCCTGAGCGTTAGCGAGGGAATCAAAAGAGCACGAGGTGAAAAATCTTTGCACTCGAGTGCAACACGTAACTTTTCATTCCACCTCAGCGAGGAAATGACTAAATGCAAAAAAAAAAGTTTACAATCACAAGATAGGTACACTTTTATTTCAGTTTAGGTATTAATTACTACATTATGACAGGTAAGTATTACAGAATAATCTTTAAATTATAACAAAATAATACTAAGGTATAATTAAGAAAATTTTAAAGTAACGTTGCTACAGTTATTTAAATTGAGTGTAATATTTTTGTTTGGTACTGTAATATTGGTGTGAGTCACTTGTGTACTGTTTTTCGGTAAACTATCTGTCATACTTAATAGATAGATAGATAGATAGATAAACCATTTATTTGGCGCACACAAAAGACAGCACAACACACAAAAGTACAACATTAGATGAAACCAATTACCCACATGAACAATATAAAAACAAGGTGCCAATACAAAAACAAATAAAAAAAAGGAAAAACATACATATCTAAATAAAAGTGACACTATGAGTCTATGACGAATATTTAAAATAAAATTAGCAACGAAACACAGTGCGGTGTGCGTCTCAAGGTTGCACCAAATGGGAGTCCAGCTCAGCATGTGCCAGGCAAATGTACCTGACGCTGATATTCTGCTGGATCCCTACAGTGACGTACGGACGTTGAGCAGACGAGATAAATTGGTGTTGTGACAGGTGTTAAGTGCAGACTGAAGTTTTGTAAGTATACCCGACACTCATGTAATCTACAGTAAGTTTTGCATTGGGAAACGTTCTTGTTCGCAGGTGTGTTTGAATAGTGGTACCGATTCATCGGATTCCCTTGGCGTGAATGTTGGAGAGAGAGGGAGATGGTTAGGTGTTTCATAACGGCTTATTTTTGATGTAGAAGGGCCAGTCCAAAGATCCGATTGAGGCTCTTTCAGTGTAATGGCTCCTACGATGCCTTCACATATTTTAGACTTATTTTGGATGGAATCCTCTATGTATCCCTCTACAACTGCATTGGACTTCCAGCCTCCGTGGCGCTTAAGGGACAGGAGATCAGCTCCGGAATCAGCCAAAAGTGTGGCTGAAGTTCGTCGGAAACAATGACCCGTGTACAACAGGGGTTCTGGAAGTTCAAGAAATGTTGCTATTTCTCGTGGGATACTGCCAATTTTATTAGTACCCATAGGCTGTCTAACACACTTTCCATTGCGATACTGTAGAAAAAATCGATTGATTGGAGTGTTAGGCGGGCGTAAGGCTTGATATTTCTCAACAATCGTTACGTATTCCTTGCGAATGACGAAGTTGCGGTCTCTTTTTGTCTTTGTATTAGGTAAATTAATTAATAGTAAGTCATCTGAATGTTTCTCAATGTTTTTGACATTAAGTTGTGTTAGTTCATTAGTTCGACATGCTCCGTTTATTCCAATAATAAGAACAACCTGTAACGTAAAGAGTATTGTAGTAGATAAATGAATAAAATTGATATGAACGCATAATTATGCCTATCAACATCTACTAAGTATACTATTTAATTGAGATTAATATACTTAAGTAGATACTGAATGTGCAACTGACTTACTTTTGCCGCCAAATATACGGAATCGTGTGCTTCGTTAAGAAACTTTTCAATATCAGATACTGTGAAAACCTTCGATTTTTTTGGTTGATGACCAGATGAGGCTCTTTTTAAAAATGCCACTAATTTAGGATAGGTATCGATATGTTTGTCTTTTTTCATCTTTATTGTTGCTTTTAGCATCGAATACGTACTCCATAGAGTGCTTGCTTTCTTGTTCTCGGATAATTCTATAAAATATGCCAGCAAAACGTTTTCTGAGAAAGTTTTGGCTCCTTTTACTAGTCGCCACGTGTTGAACATATCGTACTGTTTTAAATACTTCTCGCGTGATTGTTGAGGGAGAAAGCTCATTTGCGCATTATTAACAGTTTCAGTCAATTCTGTTGGCGTCAAACAAACTTCCTCGTCGCTAGAATCACTCATTTTAGTTTTTTCACTTGTTTTCAAGTTTCTTGTTTTTAATATTAGGTCCTTACATATGAAATTGGCGTTTTGTATGGAAGGAACAAAAAGTCGAATATTTTTTAATATAATATATTTAATTAATCAAAGTATGAACCATTGTTTTCAATGCACTTTTGCCATCTTATAGGTAGTTCATTGATCCCTTTACTAAAAAAACCAGTCGGACGGGAATCAATAAAATCTTTGAAGGCGATTTGGACTGCCCCATCGGAGTTGAATTTTTTCCCTTGCAAAAAGTTGTCCAAATTGCGAAAAAAATGGTAATCTGTTGGAGCAAGGTCCGGGGAGTACGGAGGATGTCTAAGACATTCCAATTCAAGCTCTTCTAATTTGGTAGCCGTCTGTTGCGCAGTGTGTGGTCTGGCGTTGTCGTGAAGCAGCAGTGGCGTGGAGCGATTGAACAGCCTTGGTTGTTTAGCCGCTAGCTTTTCCATCACATCGAAGCCTGCAGCTAACTCGGACGTGGTTTGCGATGGGTCCGCTTCCACAATAGCCTTCAATTCTCCATTATCAACTTGGGTCTCAGGCCGTCCACGGGGCTTGTTCTGCAGGTCGAAATTTCCAGAACGAAAACGTTGGAACCAAAAACGAACTGTGTTTTCTTTTGCAACATGACCGCCATACACATCATTCACCCTTCGAGTCGTTTCCGCAGCACTAGTGCCACGGCGGAACTCGTACTCGTAAATAATGCGATATTTTAAATTTTCCATTTTGTAAAATGAGTGACGCAAACAGAAAAAACAGAAGAAAAAAAACAAATGAATGACGGTCATCGAAGCACAAATACCTGAGTAAATAGCTGTACAAATTTGAATTTGGAATTCCTTACCAAAGAGGAGAAATTCGTGATTAAAGTGGCCAGTACGAAAAACGCCAATTTCATATGTAAGGACCTAATATAAGGTTTAACAATGACGTGAAAAAATGCCGCGTAAAGAACCGCGTACAAAGCAAATTGAAAAAAGAACACCAAGAAGGTTCCGAGTCTGAGTTTTTAACAAATTAAAAAAAAGTTGTATGATATATTCGGCACCATAGAGGTAGCAGTAAATAGGTTTAATGTTTTTTTTAATTCACAAACTTAGTGCACACGATGTTCTAAATTCAATTTACTTTATCCTCTAGAGAATAAAAACGGCTTTTCCACTCAGATATTGAAGATTAAAAATACTCTTTCCGAGATGGTGGGATGAAAATGAAATGAAACATTGAAGTGTCTGTTTGTAATGTCAAAATATAGTACATTACGATACGTGTGACTTAAGTAGTCCATTATTGCACGGCGTGAAATTACGCTCGGGCACTAATTTCACGCAGTGCAATAACGTACAGAGGTTTATTTATCGGTCTCTCTCAGATCGGCGGGACTCCCCTCTGCTGCGCCACTGGGTAGGTAAGAATACCTGTTGATATTTGAAGTATTATCTCCTTATTATTAACACTAGTTATTAAGTTATGTTGTTGATAATAACACTATGGACTCATGTCTGAAATAAAGAATTTGAATTGAATTTAAAGTAGGTATATACCTACTTACGGTACTTAAAAATAAATAAAATTGAAGTGTCTGTTTCTAATGTCAAAATGGCAGCTTTTTATTTATGAAAGTAATTGTACGGTATTTATAACAATTTTTTTTAATTATCCTATTTACTTCGATTAACACTTAATTTTTAAATATTACAACAATTTGCAATTTCTGGTTTTGTTGTGTCATAGGCACCTCTAATTATATTTTAAACTTTTGTATCCCATTAGTAGCTAATTAAATGAAGGTGTTTACCCGTAATTTGTACCCTTAATGCATTAGTAAAATTTTGAGATAACTGGTGTTAAAGTTCTTGTACAGTCAACAAAAGAGATAAGTATGCAGGATCGTCAGATATAGTTGAAGTTTAGTAAGAAACCGATGAATGTTGCCGACTGAAATTTAATTTGATTAAAGAGATGTTTGTTTTCTATTAATAAAGTTAAATTTTATTCGAGAACATCCATCGGTTTCTACTAAACTAGAACTATATCCGACGATTCTGCATACTTATCTCTTTTGTTGACTCTACGTGGATGATTTTTGAAAATCGTTAATAAACGTCTTCCTTTAACTTTAAGTATACCTACTGTTTGATGTTTTACAAAATTTGGTAACATCGAAAGGTCTGGTAAAGTATTAGGTAGGTACCCAATGGAATAGCAATGAAGTTAATTTTCGCCTATTGTTACAAATGGGTCTCACTAGAAAGAATACATCAAATTACAAGTCAAAAACATTTATACATAAATAATTTATGTGCAATTATTTGAGGCATATAGAATCAAAGGCAGCTAAGCGCCAGACTTTAAAAAAAATAACTAAGTATGGAGGATAAACTCAGAGAGTATGAAAACCCCTGACTCTTAAATTAGAAAAGTTTTTTTCGGTTCCTGAAAATTTGACATGGAGGCCTTTGATTCTATATGCCTCATTTGTGCTTTTATTTATACAGGGTGACTTGTAATTTATAATACCTATATACACGAATATACTAAAACAAATAGGACAAACAATGGACAAGCAACAATGTTAATACTGACTTAATCATCTCTAATAAATACGCCACACGTGTCATAATGTGATTAGATCATTGATAATGTACCACATTCTGACAAATAAATTATTATGATTATAAAAAACGTTGTGGTGATACTGCCAGCTTAAAATTATGATAAAATTAGTAGGCCATCAGGCTGATACTACCATGGATATACTTTTTATCTAAAGCTGTTCGTTATGGTCCAGCTAAACCCAAGGGCCATGCTGGGTCACAGGTTTAAAACACAGTTTTAGGTTAAAAAAATTAAGCGGTCCCGCCTTTTTGGCTTACGATCCTCGACACTAGATGGCGCTAGTTTATATTGACTAGAATGACATCTATTGATCCATTTATAAACTAATTATGAGGATAGTCATGATCTGTCAGATCCGGAACAAATAGAGGTAAATAAACATAGACAATAAGATAACAGTTTATCTCAATAAATATCGAAGAAAACTTACTTTTAATTGTTTAAAATGAGGATTATAACACTGACATTACCTGTTTATCACCAAAATATAACTTTTTAGAAGGAAAAACTAGTTTCACGCGATATTTTCGTAACAAGGCTGACTACTAGATAGGTACGTGCGGTCATTACCGCTGATGTTTCTACACTACATCAAGATAGTGCTCTGTGCCATCCATCCACGAAGACGCGCCCCACTCGTCTCACTAATCGCTAGTTGTTATCGCTAGTTAAGGTGAATGCGCAGTTGTAGCCCGCGAAATTCAAATTTTCTTACGTTTTTCGCAATTTTCAGGTCAGTGTCAGGTTTTATCTTGATCAAAATTTGATTCGCGACTATAACAGGTACGTATTTACAGAATTATAATCATCAGAATCATTAATACATCTTTCTAAGTTAGATTTCTACCGTTAAGAACAAATCTCGTATGGAAAAGTGTTTATGGTTTAATGATTCTAATGACTATAATTCTGTAAATACATTCTATTATAGTCGCAAATCATATTTTGATCAAGATACAACCTGACACTGACCTACAAATTGCAAAAAACGTAAGAAAATTTAAATTTCGCGGTCTACCACTGCGCATTCACCTTAATTCCGCTAGTGTTTTAATTTTTTGATACACACTAATTACCCACTAATACGTAAATAGTACTGTGTATCAACAAAACTAAAACACTAGCGGAATGTTGCACACAAACTTGTACCTACTAGTAAGCGATTAGGAAGAAGAGTGGGGCGCGTTTTCGTGGATTACACTACACTACACCACAGAGTAACAAACATATAGGTACCTCTATAGCAGGTTATATTGCTGTAAGCTTGTCTTGAATTGACTACACATATAAATAGAGTCTTAGCAATGTTTTACACACTGTGCGTGAGCCATTCGTACCTACCACCTGATTTCATGAAAACGGTAGTAGTCCCAGTCCCAGTAGTGAAAAATAAAACGGGAAATGTTGCTGACAAAAGTAACTATAGGCCGATTTCTCTTGCAACGATCATTGCAAAAGTTTTTGACGGTCTGCTTAAGACACAGTTAGATAAGTACCTACCTGGATTTGCACGATAATCAGTTTGGGTTTCGACCTCGACTGTCAACTGAGAGTGCAATACTGAGTCTTAAGCATACCGTCAGATATTACACAGATCGAAAGACTCCAGTGCACGCCTGCTTCCTCGACCTGTCCAAGGCTTTTGACCTGGTGTCATACGACATCCTGTGGGCTAAACTCGAGGGTATAAACCTACCACGTGAACTTGCCAACGTCTTTAAATACTGGTACAGTCATCAGGTCAACAGCGTTAAGTAGGCGGGTGCAATGTCGGAGCCGTATCGGCTGGAGTGCGGGGTGAGGCAGGGGGAGTTGACTTCCCCCTCTCTCTTTAACCTGTACATGAATGCCTTGATCGTCGCGCTCAGCAACCAGCATGTCGGCTGCCATGTCGGTGGAGTTTGTGTCAACAATTTCAGTTACGCTGACGACATGGTGCTTCTGAGCGCGTCGGTCTGTGATGGCCTCAGAAAGCTAGTGCGGACCTGTGAAGAGTATGCCCTTAGTCATGGGTTAACGTACAATGTGACCAAAAGTAAGTGCATGGTCTTTGAGGCCGGTACGAAACGTTCGCAAAATTGTCCACTCGTTTTTCTAAACGGTAGTCCACTCGAAAGGGTGGATCAATTTAAGTACTAAAAAAAATGCCCCAATTTAGTTACGACCGACCTCAAGGACAATGCTGACATGGAGCGGGAGCGGAGGGCCTTGTCGGTGCGGGCGAACATGATAGCACGCAGGTTTGCGCGCTGTTCGAGGGAGGTGAAGATCACGCTCTTCAGGGCGTACTGCACATCCCTCTACACGTGCAGCCTGTGGGCGAGGTACACGCGTGCATCGTACGGGGGCCGGGGCCCTCCGCGTCCAGTTCAACAACGCGCTCAGGGCTGTATTGGGGCTGCCTCGCTACTGCAGCGCTTCAGGTATGTTCGCAGAGGCGTGTACCGATTGCTTCCACGCGACTATGCGCAAGAGGGGCGCGTCTCTGGTGCGTAGGGTGTGGGGCAGCACCAATGCCGTCCTGGCGATGATCGCGGACCGGATGGACTGCCCATACATACGGCACTGCTGTGATAGGCATGGTGCCGGCAGCAGGGCCGGTTAGATATGTCTTTTATTTTGTTTTCATTTTTGTTTGTATTGTGTATTTTTAGTATCCTTTTTCTTATGTTATTGTGATTTATTGTGTGTGTGCATTCTACATGTTATGAGTTTTGGTTGCTCGCAAGAAATAAATGTATTTTTTTTTTTTTTTTTTATTTATTTTAGTATCTGCTAAGTTGCTAACTCGCGGTCATTTGGTAATTGTACCGATGTACTTACCTATTGTAAAAATGGATAATTACTTAATAATTTCCTCGTCGCCAATGTTATGTTCGAGACAATGGCAATGAAACACCGAGATTCAAAGCA
Organism: Amphipoea oculea; assembly: GCA_945859645.1. NCBI lineage: Eukaryota > Metazoa > Arthropoda > Insecta > Lepidoptera > Noctuidae > Amphipoea > Amphipoea oculea. The sequence goes on from OX243862.1 coordinate 22,318,410, forward strand.
GACTGGTTTATTATATAAGTATTTAGACATACCCTCACAAGTGCACATATTATGTGATACAATAATACCGTACATAACAGTTAGCTACCTACTAGGTAGGTACTTAACTTATTATTTATATTTATAAATATATATAATATAAAGCGACGGGCAATATGCTACGTATAGGTATATGTATGTTACTTACTATACTGATACTGTTTCCATTTTTTTATATGTAGGTATGGGAATGTTTCGTAGGCATGATAAATAAATTCATGGGTGCCGAGATGGGACTAAACCGTACGCACTATGCAAATGTACCCAAGGACAACACCCGTAGGACTATTGCAGGATATGGAAACGAAGATATTGGATTATGGGTTTGGGTGGCTAAAGTAAAGAACCCTGCCTGACCAATGTTTTATATAAAATACACAGATAGAATGGCAGGAGGTGACTTGCACACTCAATATGGGCCCCCGAACGGTCGCTAGCTCATAGTATCGTAGCGACAAGGGGCTATCAGAACAATCCTGGAAGCACTATAGCCCTAGCAGCATGACAGCATCTTACTGGAAGACTTCCTTCCTCCGAGCACGTTTGCTCTTGCGAATCTCCTGTTCTCATTATTAGGTTCGTATTTGTTACTAACTAAACTAGCTTCTGCCCGCAACTTCGTCCGCGTGAAACTTGTTCCCTCAGACCAATAAAAACTTGTTTCCTTTGACCCACCTCGCCGCATTGCAACGCCTGATTACGCCTGCCCGCACTATTACTTTGTTTTCTTATTGCTCGGCTCCTAAGGGTCCAAGTGTGATGTTAGGAGCCTATAGCCTTCCTCAAGAATTGAGCTATCAAATGCAAAAATATTTTTTTCAAATCCGACTGGTACCTAGTTCTAGAGATCAGTGCGTTCAAACAAACAAACTCTTCAGCTTTATTCTAACTCAAACTCAAAGCATTTATTTCAATTAAATCAATTACAGGCACTTTTGAATAGTTTTGAATTGTCAAGGGGTCGGTCAGTCAGAAAGATGAAGCTAGTTGCCCATTCCAAAGCGTAGGTACCTATGGAGAAGAACGGGCAAGAAACTCCATTATTTGTATATACCTACAGGGTTACTTGTAATTCGACGTATATCCGTCAGGAGCTGATCGGGGGGCCAAAATGCAAAAAAATTAACCCCCCATATGTATGGCATAATTTAAGGGTTTTTCGATATATTTCCAAATAAAAAAAACTGCATATTGAATGGGTACCATTAAAAAATGATATTGTAGCTGGCACTTCAATTAAGCTGTGAACATAATTAAAAGTAGGTACTTAATTCATCAAAATAATTAAAATGATGAGCAATTTAAGAATAATATCTTCCCAATATTTTTATTTTACCCTTGAAAAATGTTTCAAATATCTCAAATACTATTGAATTTCGGCCATACATATGAGAGGTTCATTTGTTGCGAAATATTTTTGAAGCGTAAAATAAAAATATTTGTAAGATCAGATATTAATATTATTTTCGGTTAGTAGTAACGTAAACGGTCTATTACCTACTTGAAATAGGAATAGGTCCCTGTTTCAGCAAAACAGACAGTTTTTTGCAGAAGAGAAGTAAATGGATTCTATTTTTCATGAAAACCCAATAAAAATATTTGTTAGTAAATAGCCAAAAGACTTCATTTATCAATAATAATTACAAGAATTTTAAAACCAGACATGTTGTGTCATCGGTAGAAAGGCAAAGTTCAATATATTGTAATTTATGCTATTTTTATACTGTTGATTGCTTAGGTACCTAATTATACAAAGTATCGTAGGCATTGAAATAGCTATTTCAACTTTAACGACTTTAAAATATTCCCTTTTGTGTGTCTTTAATTATACACAACCGTATATTAATTAAAGTAAATAAATTAATGTGTATTTGGTATTTTTATTTAATTACTTCACTAAAATATTATGAAATTGTCACTAATCTAATTATGCAGTTGCACTATTCAGAGCAAACTTTGGGGTAATTGCGTAGAAATAGAAATAATATTTATTTGCATAAAACACACAACACACTGTCAGTAGCAATGGGTTTCATTTTGACAGTTCAACAACATTCATTGCGTTATTTACGTTGTTATGCAGATAAATTCATCGAACATATGAAGCAATGGATAAGCAATATCCTTCAAAATGTAATTGATAGTGTGTTACGCAATTCGGGTACTGACCATGAATGACAATCGGTCTAGTATAAATAAGTACGGTTGAGTGATGCAATAAATAAAAATGTAGGTATTTAGTAAGAATATTTTACTTTAATAACAACTATAAATTGTTATTATTTGTTTGCTGTTGCTTTTGTAATAATGAAGGTACAAGACTTACTAGATACTTATGTATGGGTTTAATCTACCTATGTTCGGTCGAATATAATACATTACGACGATACGTGTGACTTAAGGCCTATTCAAACCTAAGCGGCATTCGCTGCCGCTGTGGGTAGAGGTACACTTTTATCTGTTCTGTGGGTACATACCGCGCTGGTTTCGCTCAGGTATTTAGTATCAAGTTCCGCGGCTCCGCGGTGGAACTTGTACCTCTCCCCACAGGCGGCAGCGAATACCACTTAGGTTTAATAGGCCTTTAAGTCACGGTTTTCTGTGCAAAAATGAACCACTTAAGTCACACAAAAGCGTGACTTATGTACTAGTTTAGGTCACACAGTGCTATAAAGTTAATTAAACAACACTGAAAATAAATATATAATCGTCCACATTTTATATGCGCACAGCTAAAGTGTGGAACTCTCTGCCAGCTTCTGTGTTCCCTACCACACATCAGGCATCTTCTGGGCACGCTCGTTTCATCATAGAACTCATCCATCACCTTACATCAGGCGTAATCGAGGTCAAGAGCTGGCTTATTCAGCAATAAAAAATTATAAACGTTACATAGATATTTAATATCAATCTTTAAATATTTGAACCTGTTACAAAAGTTTACAATAAAAATGAAAATACATTATTGAGCAACCCCATCACAGAATGATCTACTTACTTAATTAAGTACCTACTTATAAGAAAAACGTGTAAGTATATACCTAAGTATAAACAATGGTATAAAAAGATACTTTATCAAAACAAAAAGTATTCTAAATCTATTATCACAAGATTCGTTTTTGTATAATTTAGGAACTACAGTTTCCCCTGCATGAAGGGTTTAAGATATTTGTGGAAGCTCTGGTTGACGGGCTCCGCATTGAGCGGACTCTTGAGCGCTTCCTGCATCAGACGCTCGTACACGCGACCGTCGTATGCTCCCAGGGTTGATTGTAGTAACTGAAGATTAAAACAACATCATATATGTATGTATACGTAGTACTGCAAAGAGATGTATGTTTATGCAATTTGTTATTATCGCATAACAAGAAACTGCCAAAAATTACTCAAGGTTTGCAGCCATAGATATACAGGGTGTTACGGAAAGGGTATATCAATACAAACGGGTTGAAGAGTGTATCTGGTCTAGAATCTCTGTACAAAATTTCAGCTCAAAAGCAGTAACTTTGAAAATGCTTAATATTTTTTTATCTCGATAGTGTATTAAATTGAAATCATAACAAACGTGTCACCGCACTACGAGGGTCATTATCCATTATCTGTAGTGTGTCTGTGCGCCTAGTACACGCACATCACGCCGCCGCGCGCCAGTGCAGCGCCGTGATGTCGAAATAAAAAAATATTAAGCATTTTCAAAGTTACTGCTTTTGAGCTGAAATTTTGTACAGAGATTCTAGACCAGATACACCCTTCAACCCGTTTGTATTGATATACCCTTTCCGTAACACCCTGTATTATAATTATACAAGGTCAAATTAAATTATCTAGCAAAACTCTGCGAGCGTAATGGATATCGATACCTAAACACGACACCAAATCTTTTTATTGTAATAAAAAATATGTTATGTTTTTTAAGGCGTCAACGGCCGCTGATAGTATTGTTACTTGAAGTATGAATTGAAAATATATGTTTTATCGTATTTCAATATACCTACGACACCACGATACAAATCACGTCTGTGAAGCTTGCACAAAAAAAAACGATTTTTAAGCTGATATTTCAAGGGGTGTTTAGATATCGATAGGCCATCAAGTCTTGCTAGCTAATTTACTCTATGACACCTAATACAATAATGTCTACTGCTACAGCTGGCACTACAACGAAATCATTTAAATTATTTCTTTATTTAAATTAAAACGGAACAAAACAATTACAATAATTAAAGTCAATTTGTACACATAAAAGTAAAAATATAAAATGTAAACATCCAGTTCAGGAAGAGGTTCATATAGTTGGATGCTGTTTAAAGATAGGTGACATATAATATTCACTTACCTCGTCGATTATATCAAAAGCGTCCACAAGTCCGACGGTGTTAGGTCTAATTTTCCTCAGCAACTCCTCGTACCAAGATCTCAAGTGCACCACATCGGTGTTCGAAATTGACGTGTACTAAAGAAAACAGAAGAACATTGTATTCTACTAAAACGATTTTCAAAACAAAATGTAATTTTATAATTAACAACAGCCAGCATCATAGATGCTGTCTGAAAGACAATCCTACTAATATTATAAACGCGAAACTTTATGACGATTGATGGATGGATGTTTGTTACTCCTTCACGTAAAAACAACTGAACGGATTTGGATGAATGATGAATTTGACACACAGTTTATAACCTGGATTAACACATAGGATACTTTTCATCCCGGCAGTATATTCCCGTGGGATATTTGCCGACCTCTACGAGGGCGAAGACGCTGGCAAAAAATAGTCTATTATAAATAAAAATTTGGACTTCTTCAATAGCATCTATTATTCCGAGGCATAATCCATAATCACCAAGATTACCGAATGTTTTTGGACGTAGCCAAAGCCACAAGCTGCAAATGTAGCTAGTTTGGCACTCTAAGATTTCTCAGACGGCCATTTCAATAAAAACTAGGCGAATTTCTTGACCCAGTGTGCATAGTAACATAGCTTTTAAGACGCGTATATGTAGCTACAACAATTCACTGACCTGTAACAAATCTCCCAGTCTCGCCAGCGTCCAGTACACAGCATATAACTCCACAAGCTGGCCCATCACCTCTGCCAGTGGTGCAGACATGGTCTTCATAGCTTTGGACATGTCCTCGTAGAATGTGGATATGACGATCATTCGACTGTGAGACTGGAAAGAAAGGAACATTTATTTTATTAAAGACGTGGATTTTTGCAAGAGTTCTACGCTTATATCTTTCAATTGAAATGTTTGCTGATTTTATTCCTTCGGTCTTCGTGTTTAGAAGCAAAATAATGCTTTTATACGGTGTTGTGCTGTTAGTAGACTCGACCACACTTTAATTATGATTCACAAAAAAATAAGAAGTACCTACCTACCCACATAGAGATATGTCAATATCATAGAAACATGGGCAGGTACTGGGTACAGCGGGGTAATTGTAAACACACTATCAGTAGCAATGGCTTTCATTTTAACAGTTTAAGAAAATTCATTGCGTTATCTACGTTGTTGAGTCTGCTCAACAACGTAGATAACGCAATGAATTTTGCATTTTTTCGCATTGAGCATAAAAAATGGTATCGCAATATCCTTCAAAATCATTGGGATTGTGATTGAAAGTGTGTTACGCAGTTAGGGTGCAGTTGTACAGACGCCAGCACATCAAGCTACTACAATCTGTCAAAGGGGTTTGAAGGTTTTGGCCCTAAAATCAGCCGCCATTTTGATTTTTTTTCAGAATCGCGGTGCACAACAAAAGTTATATATTTAGATAGAGGACACTTATACAAACAAAAAATGTTATGTAACATAATATCCTAAAGCGTCAGGTTTCGGAGTTATTCACCGAAATATAAGTCGAAAACAACAAGGATTTTTTTGTTTTTTTTTCCCTCCAGGTAAGCATATTGAACTATTGAGGTAATAGAAACGTTATGAAACCTTTATGGACAAGAAACAAATGAAGAATAGACATTTTTTAAATAAATAATTAAACACGGCAATTAATAGTTCGTTTTTTAATCCCAGAGACTAATCTGACAAGTGTAATGTCAAACTTCTATACTAAAAAAAAACGAAAACACAAAAGACTTAAATGTCAGATTAGTCTGGGATTAAAAAACGAACTATAAATAGCCGTTTTTAATTATTTATTTAAAAAATGTCTATTCTTCATTTGTTTCTTCTCCATAAAGGTTTCATAACGTTTCTATTACCTCAATAGTTCAATATGCTTACCTGGAGGGAAAAAAAACAAATAAATCCTTGTTGTTTTCGAATTATATTTCGGTGAATAACTCCGAAACCTGACGCTTTAGGACATTATGTTATATAACATTTTTTGTTTGTATAAGCGTCCTCTATCTAAATATATAACTTTTGTTGTGCACCGCGATTCTGAAAAAAAATCAAAATGGCGACCGACCTTAGGGCCACCCTCCATACAAAAATCTTCTAACCCCTTTCTTTAATAGTTTATCAAGTTTATCGCTAAAGCATATGGTTCAAAGTTGAGTAGCTTGATGTGCTGGCGTCTGTCTGTATACTTAGTTAGTTTGACTTACCTCAGCAGCCGAAACTAATTGTATCGATATTGTGTTCCACGCGTCTTCCTGGGACATCCCAGACATTATTTTACTTGTCATACTATCAACACAGGATGATATTTTCCTGTAAGTGATTAAAAAAAACATATGAGAATCTCTGCTCATCAAACAATCAAGGGAAGTGGTTACAAGATATCTCCAAGTGACCTACTTCATAGCGACTATTTGGAATCCTCGGATGATGCCATCCACAGAACTTTCCCATTTGTCTGAGAATCCTGGAGCTGAGACTGTCTTCAAGTAGGCTACTGTAGGTGTCAAGGGGCCTGTGTCGACTTGACGCCAAGTTTTTAGTAAGAACCTGCGAAATGTAACACCATATTAGAGTGAAATCTACTTCTGTAATATGTAGGTAATGGAAACCATTCACCAAACTGCGTTTTGATCCGGAATAAAATTAATCTGCTGAATCTCGCTCTAGAATCTTACATAACAATAGATTTTGGAAAATAAATTCAAGTAGTAGGAAATTAGTGAGCCCTGCACAAGAAATTCCTGTGCTTTTAATGAAACACAACAAGAGAAAAAAAAGTGTTGATAATCATCCAAAAAGTCACAAACCTAGCCGTCTGCAGCAGCAGTACAGTGTTGTCTCCCTCATAGGTGCAGGACGCGGTGGTCAGCGCATACGTGGGCGGCAGGTTCGATGACGTCATGTAGCCGTGGCCGCCGCACGCCAGCCGACAGAGCGACGTGAACATGGAGGAATCTGTCGTGCTGATGGCCTTCAGACAGCAGGCTAAAGCGTGCAACTGGAATTAAGGATATCGTAAAGCAATATCAAAATGAGATCAAAGATCAACCAAATGAACTCTATTTCTGAAATAAGTATTTTTGAGACACTACACTGCTTTTGACAGATTTCAACATAATTGGTGATCGGAATCATCATCATCATCATTCTCCTATCCTTATCCCAATTTATTTGGGGTCCGTGTTTTTCTTCCATACTTCTATAATAGTCGTCATCTCGGTGGTCACCCCCTTTCTAACCATAGGCATCATTCACACAGTCCACCCATCGTTTCTTTGGTCTTCCGCTACTCTTATGGCCATCAACAGTCATACTCAAATTGGTGATCGGAATATAATGACTAATTGTCACAGGTTATCCACTGGATCTTCACAAACAGAAGGATCCGCTTTTGTAACCATAACTACGTACTCGTTAGTGGTAAACTAGTAAGTGTCTCACCGGAAACTGGTCTGGTCTGAACTGGTGATGGTCCGTATCTCAATTTTATCTCTAATTCGAACTCACCTCTCCTAGTCTCTCCATGTTCCCCTGATGCAGCTGGTCGTTGATAAGATTGAAGGTGTCCCACAATCTCCACGCGTTCATCTTCATGGCAAAACATCCGGCTATCGCGGATAATATCTTGTCCTGCTGCGTCACGTAGTCCAATATCTGACGCTCTGGTTCACTGAAAGATAAGTTATTTGGTTTAAACACTATCGGTAGTACCACAATATTGTCCAAAAAATGTGAGGTCATGACGATAAAACAGCTCTTTGCTAAATTTTATGTTGCGTTTTACTTCTTTACATTTGGATCTTTATTGCTTGACAAAACGTAGCACCATGAACGTGTGTAAAGAGGCATAAAACGAAAGCAGAACGACATATTTGAATTATTGGTTATTGGTAAGTAGTCGTATATACAACTTTGTTAAGAAAAAATGTGTAACATCTACGCATACATTCATATTCGTTTATTAAAGAGGACAAAAATATATACACTGGATAAACTTCTTACATTAAAAATAAAAATAAATTAACTAATAAACTAAAATATGGATTCGAAAAATTCGTCCGCATCGCTGTCGACTTGTACCTACCTAACGTCGCATAAGTTAGTTACAACATAACGAAAGGTCTACCTACCCCGCTTTGAGCTGCGATTGCCTCCTAACCGCAGAGTACCGAGCGCCGACGGTGATAGCCTTGGCCAAGTAGTTCACGGAATCGAACACTATGACCACCCTCACAAACACCATGGCTCCGTATATGAGCTTATTATTCTTAGATTTTACGTAAGTGCCATCCTGAAACGGTAGATAAATAAGCATTTAAAAATTCCACTAAGAATCTAATCCCTGGATGCCATATGGTTCCTGGAATTGAGTTCCAGAGTGGTTTAAGTAGATCAGAAGAAGTAACAGCCAATACGACATAGATTCAGAGTGGAAAGAGAAGCAATGAACACTCCTTTAACCCAGATGTTACTGAAACTATTTTTTCCAGGAAAACCAGGAAAAGATGGCCTTCTAAAAGGCCCGTCGTAATATAAGGGTCGTATACATGTCGTACGCATGCGTTTTTAGGTCTTTTAAAAGGCCCGTTGCGGTGTGTAAAAACAAATTCTTACCTTCAAAACCTTAGCGTGTTTCATCAACATATGAGTCCTGGGTATCCTCACATTCTCAAACCCTAGAAAGCCGTTATTAACAGAGTTGAGGCCCATCTTGACTCCGATATCTCCAACCTTGATCCCTGGTAGCGGCATGTGGGTGTCTTCGTCCCTCACTTGGACGATGAAAGAGTGGATGCCGTGGCACTCACCCTTGGAGTACAGCTGAGCTATCACGATGCAGTAGTTCACTGTGTTCCCCACTGTCAACAAGGTGGTAGACAGAACGTCCATATGAACCCATGAATTTTTCTCATAAGGCACAGTTATGAATTGATATTTCATTGTTACTTTCCATCAGCCGTAGCCCTAATATACTAGAAAGGTTGAGAACACTAAATGTTAGGCTAGCTAGAAGCTAGCCTGACATTTGAATACCTTTATTCATTTTTATTTGGGTATCTTATGAAGTTATGAGCCGTGACAAAATTTATATTCTGCTATGGTAAAGTCTACTTACATCCTCCGGGCCACCATTTGTACGAAGTGAGTGTAGGACTGTGCAATACAAACTCCTCGGTGGAAGGGTCGTATATGGCCATCGTCTCCAGACCACGGATGTACGTGCCGTGACCGAGCTCCGTCTAGAACAATAAAATAAGCCTATGTTTGTTTCGTATCATAAAGGATATGCGTGTGGAGGGGCTCGTGGCTAAGTAATAACAGCCGCACGGGTCGATCGATCAGGTTAAGCTACGCTTGCCGCGGTTTGTCCGTGGATGGGTGACCATCTTTACATATCGGGAACCCTCCGTGGCTCGGAAAGCTCATTAAAGCCGTTGGTTCCGGCTGTCAATCTTTGACAGTCGCTACGGGTCGTCAGAAGCCCGTAAGTCAGACAACCAGTCTTACTAAGTTATTTATCTTATAATGTTTTAAAACGGTTAAACGGGGTATCGTATCACCCAATAACTGGGTTGTAGAGGTCAGATAGGCAGTTGCTCCATGTAAAATACTGGTGTTCAACTGCATCCGTTTAGACTGGAAGCCGACCCCAACATAGTTGGGAAAAGGCTAGGCTGATGACAATGATGATGATGCCTATCTGACCTCCACACTCCACTTGGTGGTGGATTACTGGTGGATGTGGTCTCACTACTATGTGAAACAAACAAGTAATTCTAATAGATAGACCTGCATATAAAATATTAATAGAATAAGTAAATAAATGGAAATATAAATACATAGATACTAGAATGTAAAATATTTTTTATAGTTAAACTCAATAATAATAATAAATAATTATGAATAACAGATATACAGGGTGAATTTTTCAAGTGGGCGTGGATGGCCAAATCCGAAACTATGAGGAATAGCGAAAAGTACTCAAAGGAGTCGCGGGCTCGATTTTGATGAAAACTAAAACTGCATCATTGGATTTTTGAAAAATCAATATTTCTGGCCAGGAATCGAACCTATTGATTTTGAAAAAAAAACACACGCTGTATTATTACACCATTCGATAGTGTCGCTAATAAGGATCAAATTCTGGGAAGTAATGACATACGGCAAACTAAAGGAAAGAGCTCATTTTTATCAAAATACTTTTTTATTTTCTTATGCTACCTACCTATTAAACCTTAACTGATTAATTGTTCAAAATTATGACAATTGTTTTTGAATACATAGCTGGATTCGACGTCTCAAGGATTGTACTGCAATTTAAAATTTGAATTTAGAACATAATTTTGTGAAGGTGACTGCGCTACGAGTATTTCGGGTGTAAAAATATTGAGCATCATTTCGAACAAGGTATGAAAAAAGAAGCAGTTTATTAAAATTCAAAATTTTTTTAAGTTTGCCGTATGTCATTACTTCCCAAAATTTGATCCTTATTAGGGACACTATCGAATGGTGTAATAATACAGTGTGTTTTTTTTTCAAAATCAACAGGTTCGATTCCTGGCTAGAAATATTGAATTTTCAAAAATCCAATGATGCAGTTTTAGTTTTCATCAAAATCGAGCCTGCGACTCCTTTGAGTACTTTTCGCTATTCCTCATAGTTTAGAATTTGGCCATCCACGCCCACTTGGAAAATTCACCCCGTATATTAATAAGTAAAATAACAAAAAACTTTTTAAGAAAAAAAAAACCGACTTCCAAAAAAACACTACAAAGTGAAAAATAACTTTAATTTCGGAAGTCGGTGTCTTTGGATCTGTATTTTAGTTTTTTGCCACCGACTTCCGAAATTAAAGTTATTTTTCACTTTGTAGTGTTTTTTTGGAAGTCGGTTTTTTTTTTCTTAAAAAGTTTTTATTTCACGCTTTTTAGTGGGTCTGCTTATAATTTATCTAAGTTACAATAGCCTAGTGATCATCGCCTTTTACAAACAAAATATTGCTTTTCCCGATGCAGGGAAGTTAATTGTTGAGGAGTTCTCCAGGTCCACCATCACCTCCATATCACCATTCACATTGTGACGAGCATGAATTGCTTAGCAACCATATTAAAGTAATCGAATCGCAACCCGTGAAATACTTAGATATTATTGAGTAGTTCCGGTAGCCATCTGTGGTCTTCATCATCAGTTCCACTTCACCAAATGGTGCTTTCCGAGAGCAAGTGCACGAGTTACTATAAAAAATACCCAAATCGCTATAGGTGTGCCTATAATATTTGAAGAGTTCCTTCGATTTCTCCAGGATCTCATCATCAAATCCTGACCTGATGTTTTTAGACTAGAAGCTGATAATCCTGGCTGCAGCATCAGGCCAGACTTATGTCAACATTGCATTGAACTTAAAATTTAGTCCTGTTTAAAATGAACCCAAACACGACTACGCCCTACGGTGCTGTTATTTCAAGGTTTGTACTTTTTCTGATGCTCCTGGCTTCAGCATCAGGTCTCTATGTACTTCGGTGTTCCTCATTAACAGTACGTTTATCCACACATCGAGCCCTTTTCAATGAGCCTAAACACGATATATCTGCTGCTAGTTGTCGAGGAGTTAGGTACTCTGCAGACTATCCTGACTGCAGCATCAGGTCATGACTTGATGATCATGAGACCAAATGTGACAAATGCCCTATCAAACATCAAAACAATTTACTAAAACAGTCCTTGCCTGTTTGAGTAACTTCTTACTGTTAAGGAGTTGTACCTTCCATCATCAGCCCAGCAACCTGAGATGGTGACAACCATACGCAAATAAACAAGATACTTCATAAAATATGCGAAAAACAATAAGTGAGCCTATAAAATTTGAGGGTTGCCCTCGATTTCTCTAAGATCCCATCATCAGATCCTAACTTGGTGACAATGGGACCACCTCAGAACTATCTACTTTCGAACAAAAAAAGAATTTTGAAAATCCATCGACAATTGGCGGAGTATTCGATGAACAAACATACAAAATAATAAAAATAATAATGATGATAAAAAAAAAAAACATACAAACAGCCGAACATAGTACCTCCTCCTTTTTGTGAAGTCGGTAAAAATAAATGATAACATAACACTAATTAATTATACTACATTAGAATATAATGAACAAATCTTAAGTGAGTAAAGAAATGAGCAATATTAAATATTAAATAAGTATAATTTATATATGTATAATAAGGAAATTAAATAAAGCGCTCTTCCTCTCTCTTACCTATATAAAAAATTGCTGTGCCCGACAGGGTCCATAATTGTTTCCATTATTTTTTTTTATTTACCACCATTGTACATTATGGATTGCAATAAATGATTGGAGATTTGAGATTTAACTACCTGAGCATAACTTCCAATAATACTGCAATTCAACGCACGATGCAGCCACTTCTCTTGCTGCTCCTCATCTGCCTGGCTCATGAATACCGGCATGAACATAATGTAATGCAGCCCAAAGGGAGAGCCATCCTGCGATATGGAAGACCCTAGGACACCGCTTAGAAGATTCCTGGAAAAACAATGTGAACTTAAAAAAATCTTCTGTAAAGAAAGTATTTAGATGAAGACGCTTTGTGATCGCCAATCCAGCACTCAAATTGCGTAACACACTATAAATCTCAATCTGAATCATTTTGAAGGATATTGCTAATCCATTGCTCCATATGTTCGAAAAATGTGTCTGCTCAACAACGTAAACAACGCAATTAATGTTGTTGAACTGTCAAAATGAAACCTATTGCTACTGATATTGTGTTACGCAATTACTCCGCAGGTGTATTAAATTGGCAAGCTCTAAAAATTGGTAAACTCCAAACATGATAATAAACCATTAGAATTTTAGCCTTTACTATGACGATAGAAACTCAACCAATAAAACACTTTTGCTGTCATCATCCTACCATACCTTTTCATTGATTGTCATTACACGAATGGAAATAAGTAACTAAGCAGGGTCGTCTGAATCAATTATAATGTAATACCTACCTGTAGTTGGTAAGGTCAGTGTTGTTTTCCTGTTGAATTTTCCGAAGCAAACTGAACAGGACGACAGCCTTGCGCACTGAGCTCTCGTACTTCTCCTTATGACTTAGATATTCGTCTGGCACGCCACCAAAGAGCTCCTCCCTCTTGCTCAGAATTGCCCTTTCTGAAATAGGAAGGGATCTAAATGTATCGATGGACTACCCTGTAGGTCTTCAATTAATGAAAACCAGTCTCCGGTTCAATTGAGAATCTTCGTCATTGCCCACCACAAATTACATACAAATTAAAATTGCTACGGCTTCTTTTACCCTACGTGATTACGACTTTTGAATATAAAAAGGCCTAAGAATTGTTGCAAAGACATCACACATCCACCAAGCTTCCATCAGTCAACAATTCTACAAACAAACACTCCAAGATGAACAAGATCTATTTCCTCATTGTCTTCGTGGCCTGCTTCTGCTTATACGCCGAAGCCCAACTGACGTTCACCTCTAGCTGGGGTGGGAAGCGCGGGGGCGTTGCTCCCGTCTCATGCAAGAACGAAGAAGCAATCGCTACGATTTTCAAGCTGATTCAAAACGAAGCTGAAAGATTCATCATCTGCCAGCAGAAGTCATGAAGACAAAAGATGATCGACGCTATTTTGGACACGATACTGCGATATTTAAATGGCGAATATGTGTATTTGTAAACTGTTGTTGTGTGTTTAAGTTTTCTTCAATAGAGCCATGATAATCATTGAGTCACTCGCAATATGCTATGATCGAACTGTAGGTATATGGGTTATGTGGCGACCTACTACAAACATACATGTCGAGTGTGCATTGTTATGTAGGTCTGTAGTTTGAATGCAATTATATTAGGTCCTTACATATGAAATTGGCGTTTTGTATGGAAGGAACAAAAAGTCGAATATTTTTTAATATAATATATTTAATTAATCAAAGTATGAACCATTGTTTTCAATGCACTTTTGCCATCTTATAGGTAGTTCATTGATCCCTTTACTAAAAAAACCAGTCGGACGGGAATCAATAAAATCTTTGAAGGCGATTTGGACTGCCCCATCGAAGTTGAATTTTTTCCCTTGCAAAAAGTTATCCAAATTGCGAAAAAAATGGTAATCTGTTGGAGCAAGGTCCGGGGAGTACGGAGGATGTCTAAGACATTCCAATTCAAGCTCTTCTAATTTGGTAGCCGTCTGTTGCGCAGTGTGTGGTCTGGCGTTGTCGTGCTTTCAAGCTTTTTAATCTTCCCAATTTGCTTCAAGTGAATTAAAACAGTTTTATCACTAACATCGAAGCCTGCAGCTAACTAGGACGTGGTTTGCGATGGGTCCGCTTCCACAATAGCCTTCAATTCTCCATTATCAACTTGGGTCTCAGGCCGTCCACGGGGCTTGTTCTGCAGGTCGAAATTTCCAGAACGAAAACGTTGGAACCAAAAACGAACTGTGTTTTCTTTTGCAACATGACCGCCATACACATCATTCACCCTTCGAGTCGTTTCCGCAGCACTAGTGCCACGGCGGAACTCGTACTCGTAAATAATGCGATATTTTAAATTTTCCATTTTGTAAAATGAGTGACGCAAACAGAAAAAACAGAAGAAAAAAAACAAATGAATGACGGTCATCGAAGCACAAATACATGAGTAAATAGCTGTACAAATTTGAATTTGGAATTCCTTACCAAAGAGGAGAAATTCGTGATTAAAGTGGCCAGTACGAAAAACGCCAATTTCATATGTAAGGACCTAATATTAAAAATTATGAACTCTGAGTTTTCGTCTGAATCTTTTACCTAATTTGTTTTTAAATATGATTTTATTTTGTAACCACCTCCTCGTTTCTGGATACCATGACAATTCTAACATTAAGCTGTAGTATCACCAGTAGCTACTATTAGTTATTCTGTGGTATCACTCAGAATAGAACCTACACACACCGCGATTACGCTTCTCATATCACATGACACTATCTGAAAACAGCTTTTTTTTTATTAATTTAGATCTGGTGTCTTATCGTCATTTCTGGATTGCTACCAGCCTATTGTTAACTCACTGCAGGGCAATGGCCTGTTCTCATACAGAGCAGGCATGAAAATTGATCAACTCATGCTTGTTTGGGATGGCCGATTTCAGATTGATAATAACTATAAGTCCGGTTTCATTTCCTCACGGATGTCAGTAATATCCTAGATAAACTCAGAAAGTACCATCGCGGCTTTTCCGTCATTAAAAATTTTTTCGCTAAAATCCTGCGGCGGCGCCAAGCCACGCCCCCTTAAAGTTTTCGCCTATTATGAAAGCGATAACGCAATTAGTTGCAACCTGCACTGCGCAGCTTAGTGACGCATCACGTGTACTCCTTTTGTGAATTTTACGGACGACCTATTTGACCTTGGCGCGCTTACTACAGAGCGCTTCTATTTTTTGAGTACAAGCAAAAATGAACTTAGTGGTGGTCAGGCGGGAGTATCCGCAATAGTACATATTGAAAATGTAACATTGGTACTTGCCCAGGTTTGAACCCACAACCCGTGCATTAGAGGCTAGGCCTTAAACGCTAAGCCAATACGACACTTTGCTGGAAAAGGTATCAGTAATGAAAAGGTCTTTGACTGACCTGTGACAAACGACTCATGAAAGTTAAAAGGCAGAATTAATTCGCCGGTTTGTCTTGTACCGGTAGTGAGGTCTTGAAATACTTGAATTAAGTAGGTATCATTCCTCACACTGTACGCAGGGTCAAATTTAATTAGGCAGCAAAACTGCAGTCGTGACGTGATGGGTATCAATATCTAAACACGATGAAATAAATTAATTTGACGATTTTTTTTTTGAATGGTCAAGACCGCAGTTAGTGTATTCATTTAAGATATAAGTTTTAAAATAGGCAAAGCTTGCGTTATGGATAACGATATCTTATACGATAAAACAAAAGAAAACAGATTTTTCTCAACTAATACTTCAAATAACAATACAAACAGCGTTCGTTGAACCGCAAAAAAAAAAAACATTTTTTTTTGTTTTTTTTTTATCCTGATTAGATATCGATACCCATCACATCTGCGGAGTTTCGCTAGCTAATTTAGTTTCACCCTGTATAATATGTAGCTACATCAGTAGGTAGGTTATAAATAGAGCAGCTAGCTACCATTAGCTTTATATGTATAATATCAGCTATCTGGGAACAGATTACCAAGAATCTTCAAATTAATTCAGGTGAAACTCTGGTCACTAAATCCAAGAAAATTTTCTTCTATTCTCCTATTTTTTTAATTAGGTATATATTTGTTACCGGCCAAACCCGATTTCAGGACAAACTAGTTTAGCCTAGGCTAAACTAGTTCTTCCTATACGCGATAGGGGGTGCCCTTCGCTCGCCCTTGGATCTTATGTCGACGGAGCCCCGCTTCGCGGGGCCCCTATTTCTGTGTAAAGGGTTTAAAGTAACCTAACCAAACCGAACCTCGGGGTGCCCTTCGCTCGCCCTTGCGTCCTATGACGGAACTAGTTTAGCCTAGGCTAAACTAGTTTGTCCTGAAATCGGGTTTGGCCGGTAACATATTCAACAAATATGACTTCTTGTCATGTCAAAAATACGAATTCCGTTTGAAGAAAACATTACAATTCATTATTTGGAAAAAAAGGTTTTAAGTTTTTATCCTAAGAGGTGAGGTTTTGACCGCAGAGGTAATTAACGCTGCAATATGTGTGTGTGTGTGTTCATGAAAACGTTATAAATACATAGAGGTACCTATATACAATCGTAATTATCGCAAAAAAAATTACCAGTTGTTAACTAAAATTACAGGGCCATAGCTTATATCGTGTAGTGTCACTAACTCATTACATATTTTATAATATTCACAATTGTCTATGAAAAGCACAATCTCGTAAACAAAAGGTATTATACATTGTGCCTAGGTAATTGACTCGACTATAATTAGCTATATAGGTATCTAGGTTTCTATAACTATTAATCAACGACAGTTATGTCAGTTTAGGCACAGTCGCATCATGTCTAAATAGACATCTAGAGAAATATTAGTCCTATGAAAACATTCCGCAATCTTACGTACACAACATGTCACATCAATATAATTTGGAAGAAATCGGACTGGTCCATCTCTCCTGGAGTTACCTTAAGGTTATCTGCCCGCCTGATATCGTGTCGGTATCGGGTCGTTTATTGATGGGTTCACCTACATTAATAGGTATATGTTATAGGTATGGTATAGGTGGATGATATAGGTATATGGTATATATCCTGCTGGGGAGTTTGTTCCTCCACTTCTTCTCCCCAGCGAAAGCACTAGGAAGTGGCGAAGGGCGGGCGTTTTGGGGGACTGTCTTTTGTAATTTTGACGTTCGAAAAGTGCTGATTCTCAGCCTAGTTTGAATAAATGACTTTTGATTTTGATAATGTTATTTTTAATTTTATATAATTTGGTTATTGTAAATATATAGCTTAGGTTATTAGTTTAGGTTATAAGTTTATGTTCTTAACTGTCGCATTAGGGTAAACCCTGTATTGGTAGTTAAGCTGGTATAAATAAATATATACATACATGCTCGAGAAAATATTCGACAATATTTATCTCGCGTTCTAGAGATCAACATAAAAACAGACCCATAATAAAAAGTAACGCACAACCGCTAATCAAAGTTCATTTACCTCTCTCCTTCCTTTCCAATGTCTTGTCTATTCCTCTATCCAGAAAATACGTCAGCTCCCCCACATTAAAAGTGCACTTCGCCCTCTCTCTGATTAAATCCTCGTTCACTTTGCGCATATTAATTTATTTATGTTATTTACCACGACACGTTCTTCTTTATAGAGCTTATTCGCTAGACTGGTGATTTGAGCTTAGTCGAGTGGGAGCAAATAAACAGTCGACCAGTTTTTAAAATATGTTTGTAGGTATAGCATGTTCATGTCACAAGAATAAATTCAAAACTCGCGTTTTAAACTTTATTTGCAGTCATATACTTTTAGTAGCCTTTTTTATTCCTTATCTAATAGTAGATTATTCACTAGGATAAAGCAGTGACTTAATGTCGCGGGCGCTATTTTGAATACTGAACGCAACGAAGGATTCTAGGGCTGCCGAACGCAGCAAGGGAGGTCGGAATTAACTCCTGAGCGAAGCGAGGGAATTATGACTAGAATCCTGAGAGCAGCGAGGGATTCAAGGTCGCCCAAAACGAAGACACCTTCATCCCCGAGGAGAACACGTACTCTACTTTTCACACCTACTGCGAGGTAATAAAAAACCAATTCGATTAACGAATTAGTAGTTTATGAAACTGCTATACATATAACCGGGGAATACCTATTAGCAGTTATGTGCAGTGTCATACACTATTTACCCGACTACGTGACAGGACAGGGTTATGTTTTTATGCGAACTTAAATAAAAAATAAGTTTAATTCTCGATTAGATTGTTGTTTTCTTTAATTTTAATTTTGATTCTCAGAATTTATTTAGTTAATTTTTTTTTTGTGTAATTTGTATAATATGTTTACTTTTATTACCAAACATGTTTAAAATAAATGTTTAAATGGTAAACCCTCCATATTGGTCCCCAAGATACAGGCTTGGCTAGTTTGGGCCAATGTAAATCTCTGTAATCTTTTGAGCAATAAAGTTTTTATTATTATTATATACCAGGCCACTCAGAAAGTATTGCGAAAAAAGTTTTTATGTACGAGAGACTGGCCAGTTATAATCTATTTTGAAAATATAATTATTTGTAAGTAAAAATAGGTACTTCCCAATTTCAAAATTTCCCTCCACATTGTTTGGGAGCTAATTTAAATTATCGTGTCTCGTTAAAAATGGATCAGCGCCGGGAACATTTTCGCGCTAAGATTTTTTACTATTTCAAGTGTCGCCTGAAACCGGACGAATCGTACGATAGACTTAAAGAAATTCATGGATTAAGGCCCTTCTAAGGCAACCGTGTATTGTTAG
The DNA here is from genome assembly GCA_945859645.1 of Amphipoea oculea. NCBI lineage: Eukaryota > Metazoa > Arthropoda > Insecta > Lepidoptera > Noctuidae > Amphipoea > Amphipoea oculea. The sequence continues at coordinate 22,337,822 of OX243862.1, forward strand.
TATAACGAATTCAAGCGCGGTCGACTAACTTTGGGGGATGAAGAAAGAAGTGGTCGCCCTTTGACGGCTGTTACGGAAGAATACGTACTAGCAGTGAAAAATGTAATCCAATACAATAGGCGAGTTACGTATCAAGAGATTCAGCACATACTGCAGGTTGGATCGGGAAGCCTTCACGAAATTCTACACGTGCATCTTCGCGTGAGGAGGATAGTTTCACGCTGGGTGCCGCACAACCTCAACGATGCTCAGAAGCAGGCCTGGGGCGGAATGGTGCCGTGATATGATAAACAAATTTGAAGCAGGCCCGTCTCGGCGTGTTTACGACATCATTACACGTGATGAGTCTCGGATTTATCAGTACGATCCAGAATCGATGCGCCAGTCGACGGTTTGGGTGTTTGAAAACGAATCAACGCCTACCAAAGTGAAGCGATCAAGTAGTTGGGGGAAGGTTTGGATCACGAGCTTTTTCAATTTGACTGGTTACTTGGTGTCAATTCCTTTACGGAACCAAAGAAGCATCAACGCTGAATGGTATACTACCAAATGGTTCGCAGAAGAAGTTTTCTCTGTTGTGAGCAACAAGCGACCAAACTGAGGGCTCCGCGGGCTACTGCTCTACCACGACAACGCGCCACACCGCGCTCAAAACGAGGGACTTCCTGGACAGCACGCCGGTCAAACTCCTTACAGCCCTGACCTAGCACCGTGCGACTTCTTTTTATTCTCGAAAATAAAAAATCAGCTCAAAGGGATACAATTTCGTCGCCGTAAGGTGCGCTGTCAGCGTTCGAGCATGCTGTAACGAGGTGTCTGACAGACTGGAAAAAGTGTTTCGAAAACTGGTTCAGACGCATGAAACTTTGTTTAGAAGCTAGTGGAGAGTACTTTGAAAAGATTTAATAAAAAAATATTTACCTATCTAGAACAGTATTATTTATTTTCGCAAAACTTTCTGAGTGGCCCACGTATTATATTAATTACTTGAGGAAGACATACTCATTTTTTTTAAACTAAGTAAAATCCTAATTTGTGTAAACAATTACGAACGAACTAACGAAGGCAGAATGCTTTTCGCGTTTTTTAATTTTTTTACAAGCTTTTTTTTTATTTGGCTCGCGAGTTTTACTTTATCATACAGCCTGTTACTTGTTCATAAAATGTTCGTGATTGATTTCATTGGTGATTGGAACTTTTACTAACAGTATCCACATTCCAAATTCAAATCACTTTTAGAAAGAGCTATTTCGAAGAATACACTAGCACTTTTTGAATCATCATCATTTCAGCCGAAAGACGTCCACTGCTGGACATAGGCCTCTCCCAAGCACCTCCACTTCGACCGGTTTTGTGCTTCTCGCATCATACTTTTTGAATAGATGTGATAAAAAATAAATAAAACAATCGTACAATGAATATGACGTATCTATATTATATCGGTGTATACGTATGGGGAATGGGAACATGTTTCTTTTTTGTTTTTTTTTTTTTTTTTGGGAAAAAATATTCCCAACCACGGAACCCGTCATTGCGTGTGGTCCGATACTCACTTGTTTAAATAAAATAAGTAGATACCTACATAAGTGAGATTAAAATTAACATGTTGACTGCCAGACAACAGACACAATAGAAAATCTATTGTTGGCGGACACCGTTTAGGGATAGCGACGAAATGGCCAATGTGACGAATGGTCATCAGATCCGTGTGACCGCAGTGGTAGTCAATGACTTAATCAGACGAAAAAAGAAATATAAATATAGGTATAGTCTGGGACCTGAAGGACAATCAGATAATAGGCTACTTTTCGTCCTGAATATTTTTTCTATTAAAAATTATGAAATACAAAATACACGCCCAAGTCGTGGACAACAGCTAATAAGTATAGCAAATTTACATTGAATAGAATAACGTTGATGGTTTATGACTTCATGTGACCTCTGTCTGTTTGGCAGAATGCTAATTATTCAAAGTCATTCGTTAATAATTACCCAATGGTCCCAAAAGTGATCTGACCAAGATTATGTCTGGACTTCAAACTACTATGTGACATAATCATAGATTGATGTCTAAAATGGTCTTTTGAGGAAAGTACCACGCAGATTTGAGTGGACCAGTCCAGTCAAGCATTTGTCAGTAATCGTGTAGCTCAACTCGAAAACTTAGGAGCTCAACGACTCGACGTACAATAGCAAAGCGGGAATAGGTATTAGGTAAATGAAACTGGCATAGCACAGTGAGGGTATCAGGATAGTCAACCACACCGCAAAGCGCACGTCTATAGCAACAATGAGTACAATACAATGACTTTGGCAGCGCCTTTATATTGTAAGCAGTAAGGACGCTTTACGTAAATACTGACTAAGGCGGAACACACACTAAAAGTACTACCACACGCCACGCGACGGAGAGCAAAAAACGAGATCCCGAGCGTGGTTTTTTTACATACAAATTCAATAAAAACGTGTTTCCGCGCGGGGAATTTGGCTCCGTTTTCCGCGCCCCGTGTTGTTGCGTTTGATCCGCCTTTGGCTAATTTCATGCAGAAGATTATTATATATGTCGCAACCGGTCATTAATTTGACTATTCGGAACGCTAGCGCCATCTGGCGGCGCTTGACAGAGTCTAGCCTGAGTTCGTGGGGAGTACAAGACAGCGCGACAGAACGATGTGGAGCCTCTTGTTAGTATGTTGATCTATGGCCTCTTGGACATTGGACATCAAACGAACAACATGCGCTCAGAAACTGTCCCGCGTTCCGTATCTGGTTGTATCGTGTACCTATAGTGTGTGATTTACTAGTGTGATTAAATTGTTCGTGAAATTATAATCTGATTTGAACTGCAAACCGTTTTTCTATTGCGCAATACCCAACACATATCTACCCATAGTTCGCCCACAGTAGTTGAAATATGGCTGATAATAACGAGACACACATGCCTTCTCCGTTATCAGGCGTGGGATTCGTGTTGGTTTATGCGCAAAATCAGAAAGTAACCGCGCGTTGACATTTGAAAAACAAAGTGCAAATATGCGAACGCTTATTAAATAATCGTGTGGATCTGTTCGAGTGGAACCCAGATTAACCAGATACGGATGCGTGATCGTAGTGCATGTCGTTTTGGGCATAGGCTGTATGCAGAATACGTGACGCGCGTGTATCACCTACCGCCATGTTTGAAAAAAAACTTTTTTACAAAAAAAAACAACCGACTTCAAAAAAAACACTACAAAGTGAAAAATAACTTTAATTTCGGAAGTCGGTGTCGTTGCTTCAGCATTTTCGTTTTTTGACACCGACTTCCGAAATTAAAGTTATTTTTCACTTTGTAGTGTTTTTTTTGAAGTCGGTTGTTTTTTTTTGTAAAAAAGTTTTTATTTTTCACTTTTTAGTTGTACCTACCCCACACAAATTCAATTAACACTAGTGCATTGAAGACACGACTCGAAGAATCATCAAAATTCACATAAAAATGCCGGAGATGCAGTACATTTATGCATATAACTTCGTACATAAGAATAATTACCTAATGTATTATATACTAAAACCTTCCTGAAAGTATGTAGATCACACTCATGAAAGAATTATCAAAATCGGTTCAGTAGTTTTTGAGATAATCGCGGACATACAAACATACATACATACATACATACGGGTCGAATACAGAACCTCCTTTTTTAAAGTCGGTTAAAAAAAACAAGCGGGTCCCTAACCGGCGCGGCGTTCGAGTTCGTCGTATCCCGTTCCCGTAATTAGAGCACGCGGTAGGACGCGTGTGCCAACGTAACAGCACACAGCACGACAGCTGATTTGTGTTTTGCTGAAAATTCACTGCAAGGTGAACAAAGGAGCAGCATCAACGTTTCCATCGTAAATAGCATACCAAGGACATGGCGTGGAGCTACCAGGGACGTGGAGTGACTAAATCGAGCCAAGCAGCGCAGCCGTCAGCGAAGCCCTTCGTCTGCTGCAAGTGGGAAACCAGGACATATCGCGGCCCGCACGAGCAGTGGCAGCCAAGCAGTGCAAGCGGATGGTGGAGCAGATGCTTCAACTGCTGCAAGCAGCAACGGCGAGTTGATGTTTGCGTCGTACAACTACCCCTAGACACGTTAGAAAATACAGGTGAGCTGTATTGTTTTGTTTACGATTCTGGTGCTGAATGCTTGTTAGTAAAGGAGAGGTTAAGTGGCAAACGTGTTAATAACGTTGTTGTGTTGACTAGTATTGGTCAAACACGTGTATTCAGCACAGAATAATTCTTATGTAGTGTAACGATTAGCGAGCAATAACTAGATTTTATTACATTTCTACCCGACCCGACATTTACTTGCAAAGTAATATATTGATTGATTATAGTATGCGATCTACTCGTAAGTTGATAAAGTTCCTGAACAATTATTACCAAGGCTTAGGGGAATCTTTTCTTATCGATGATTGTTATTGTTTTTATTTCAATAACAATGTGGTCAGAATTGGGTCAGTGGGTCGTCTTAGTTGGCCGAGTGGAATAGGCACTGCTGTTGGTTTTTTTATTACAGGTTAACACACAAGGTCGGGTACAAGCGGGATGGCAGCGTCGGACGGTGCTGCACTCTTTGGATCTCCTGTACGAGGAGTCGCTGATCAAGGACGGTGCTGTTCGAGCAGGGAGTTTCGCGACTTCTGCCAGCGAAGCGGTGACAGCAAGTGGATGTCTGTGCTATTAGACCGGTTGCAGATCTATTGTCTATCGAATCTGGTGAGCAGTTATCGTTTTGTTTCGACTCTGGTACTGAGTGCTTTGCTGGTAAACAATAGCAAAAATGGTTACAATGTTAGGTATAGCCCAATCTAGTTTACAATGCATTTTTTAAAATACGCTCACGATAAGTTAAGAATGATGCCAGTAGGTTATGTACCAGTCGAAGTAGATGGTGATCACAGTGGTGATGAGCAAGCCTAAGTAGTGGTAACCACGCGAGTAGGGGTTCTCTATCGGCCGTATTATGTGCGACCGAACCAGTAGTCAATACGTAGTCGTAGCCCGTTAGAAATCGGTGTCTCTTGAGGAAACTCAAGTAGTCCGTGGGTGCGCGATGGGCGTTTGTCTCTGGGAGAGGTCGGGGTCTGGAGAGACCGTAGTGTGTAGTCACAGGGGTGATGCACACGGATCCATGCGATGGATGTATGAGGGCAATGTGATTGCTGAAAGGCGACCGAACCAGTAGTCAATACGTAGTCGTAGCCCGGTAGAAATCGGTGTCTCTTGAGGAAACTCAAGTAGTCCGTGGGTGCGCGGTGGGCGTTTGTCTCTGGGAGAGGTCGGGGTCTGGAGAGACCGTAGTGTGTAGTCACAGGGGTGATGCACATGGATCCATGCGATGGATGTGTGATAGCAATGCGATTGCTGGTCGGCTAAGAGAGCCGTGGCGTTAGAGTGGCTTACTCGTGGGTGGGTTGCCAGGTGTCTAAGGCTCTTAGTGACATAGTTTATTTTTAATGTGGATAACGATGGTACATGGCTCTGGTTAATGTTTTTTTGCTATGATTGATTAAAGTTTGATTACATGGCTCTGGTAGAATCAAGTAGGTACGCTTATGAGGCTAAGGCACATGCTACGGCACATGCCAAGGGATCAGAGTATTACCTACTGACGAATTTGAGGAAAGTCAAGTAATAGTCTTGTTGATGAAATAGAGCAGAGATTAAGTTGTGTGTGTTGTGTGGGGTTTCGTGAGAAACCATGAAGGTCAGGAGTGACCGAGCTATGTGATACTTTGCGGGTATGTTTGTTTACAGATTAACACACGAGGACGTGTGCATCGCAGGATGGCCGTGTCGCAACCGGTCATTAATTTGACTATTCGGAACGCTAGCGCCATCTGGCGGCGCTTGACAGAGTCTAGCCTGAGTTCGTGGGGAGTACAAGACAGCGCGACAGAACGATGTGGAGCCTCTTGTTAGTATGTTGATCTATGGCCTCTTGGACATTGGACATCAAACGAACAACATGCGCTCAGAAACTGTCCCGCGTTCCGTATCTGGTTGTATCGTGTACCTATAGTGTGTGATTTACTAGTGTGATTAAATTGTTCGTGAAATTATAATCTGATTTGAACTGCAAACCGTTTTTCTATTGCGCAATACCCAACACATACCCATAGTTCGCCCACAGTAGTTGAAATATGGCTGATAATAACGAGACACACATGCCTTCTCCGTTATATATATGTTTAGACAATTAGCTGCTAGTAGCTAATTAGCTGATGCGTGTGTATCAAATAGCTAGGAGATATGTAATCTGTCCAGCCGATTCTCGAAGCAATCCAGAGTGGGAGCCGCACATTCTCCAGTAGCCTACAACATGCTGTTACAACTCAGGGTATTTCCATGAAACTTTACCCTACTGTGATAAAAATTCAATTGTGTTATTAACTAAAACAAAAACCATACCTATCTGGAGTTCTAAATAAGCATACTCTCAATAATTTGTAAAATAAAAGTTTCTTCCAGAATGGAAGAAACCTGCCTGAAGATCCTACGTCAAGACATTCTTTTTCGTTATTCTGACATCTACACGGATTCAGAAAGTGATTTAGAGTAATTAGGTACAGACGCCAGCACATCAACCTACACCTAACTGTCACATTTTCCCAATCAACTTTGAACCTTATGGTTCAGTGATAAAAATGAAAATCTATTAAAGAAATTTGACAGATTGTAGTAGGTTGATGTGCTGGCGTCTGTACATATAATTTACAAGCGAATTTTTCAAATTAGTTGGAAAATTGCACAAACGTCAAAAGAAATTATTAATTTTAGACCAAATCTCATGTTAATTTCCTGTGTTTTCTTATCTGGAATAATTTTTAATAAAGCAATGTTGATTAGAACATTTTTTATTTTACGATAAAACTTGAAAAACCATACAGTGTCGCACCCGTTACAAAGGCCTGTCACACCCGTTTCATTTTAAAAAATGTTTATAAAGTACATTATACATATGTATTTGTACATTTCGAATAACGTAGTTATTTGAGATAACTATTCAAGTTTTACATAAATGAATCTTACTGTATACTTTCATCGAAAATTGTACAGGTGTTTAACTGGAAGTCATCTTGGTCGCATTTGGCGATTTTCTAAGGTCACACCCGTTACGCGATTCATGAAGTTGTATAAGTTTTTCATTACAAGTTTCTAATATACTGATCTTGTTTGAGTTCTAATTTTCCATACTATTTTTCTTTATAAACGTAATTTGATATTATCTGAACAAACAATTTATTATCTTGAAAAAACGCAATGTCCAGTCAGTGTCGCACCCGTTACAATGGAAATACCCCTCAGTTAGATGCCAGACATCCGAACAGCCCGATCCCAGTGCGGTATCCTTCGGCATGTGTGTGCGTGTCTAAAAGCCTTAAGTTTAGATCAGCTCACTTCAGGCCTCCAGCTAAGACTGCTTACACCACGGCGAAGTCTTTAAACCCTCGATACCACCTGGCCCTTGGTTATTTCTGCCATGGATTTCTGCCATATAACCTCTATGGCTAATGAGCTAAACGAAGTATTCAATCCTTTTTTTACAATTGTGTTATTGGCACTTATAAGGAAATCAACTTTATACTGGTGTAAATGATGCGATTTCAGAATTATTAGTACTATTGAAGTCATTAAATTTTTTTAGTAAGTTGCAGTGCAAACCACTAACGTTGTTATAAGCATTAATGATGTTCTGGTACCACTTCAATAAAACACGCAAATGGACCCAAAATATTTATTGGATCATATTTTTTTAGATTAATTACAAAGTGTCGATCACTTCTTGGCGGTGACCGCGGCCTCGTCCTCCCGCGCGAATGTCTGCAGCAGCTCTTCCTTCTTAGCGGCGATACGCTCTTCACGACGCTTACGTGCCTCCTTGACCTTGTTACGGCGGGCCTCAGCCTGGTCACTGAAAAATAATTAAAAAAAACTTGGTTAGTTTCGTTTTTTTTTTATGGTTACGGCTCGGGAGTTATAAATTAGAACATGAAAGCGAAAACAATGATTTTAGAAAATAGAAAAAATATGTTTCGAGTGCCTAGGAAAATGATATTAGCATATAAATGTGCTTAAGTTTTTTTTTATATATAAAAATTATTGCATGGTCTACTACAATATCTTCCAAGTCCATCAGCTGCACCCAAAGACTGGCATAAAACACTGGTCAGTGGGTCGTCTTAGGGGCGGATTAAAACAGCTTCTATTTTGTAGATAGGTCCCATTCAAAGTGTGTTTCCAAAATGAAAGTTTCTTTGTTCCAAATACAAAAGTTTCCCTTACCTAAGCATCTTAGTCCTAGCCTTCTCAGCCTTCTTCCTGTGAATGTACTCCATGAGTACGCGCTTGTTCTTGAAGACATTACCCTTTGCCTTCATGTACAGGGCGTGGTATAGATGCCTGTCGATCTTCTTTGCGGTTCTGTACTTGAGCAGCAGTTTACGAAGGACCCTTTGTCTTTGTACCCAGAGTTCCTGGTAGAAAGAAGGAGAAAATAATGTTGTAGAAACAAATAAAGGGCAGAAAACTTATATTTATGCAAAGATGAACAATTTACAAACTCTAGATGTAAAGCTGTGCGGGACACCAAACTCCCTTCGACATGAAAACAATAAAACTTCTATTGTGTCTTGTTCAGTGTCCTTTAATGGGTTAAACTAAATCATATTACAATGGGCTGGTGATAAGGATCACTATCCTAATTTGTGTTTAGTATTTTGATTGATTTTAAATGTACAGCAGTACTGTTTTTCATGCATATCCCACATGTTGATACCCTTGTAAAATCCCATAGAAAAATTTAATTTGCCATCTATACAATCAACAAACATCTTATCTCGCTCAGCGATTCCCAATGCTGACCTATAAAACTATACAATACATAATCAAGAATATTTTAATGTATTGAACTCACCTTCTGTGGCATCCTAGCATTAGCAGTACCTCTTCTCTTACCGAAGCCACAGTGACGTCCCTTTCTGCGGGCCTCTGTGTTCTTGCGGACACGAGCACGTGAGTGTACAGCTACGGGCTTCTTGATGACGAGACCATCCTTGATCATCTTACGGATGTTCTGTCCTGGAAGTTACAGTGCCATGTTAATCTATTTGGCCTTTATAGCATATTTAGCTGACACAAGACACTGGAAACAAGAATATCGTCAATGATCTTTGTCATCAATCGTTGACCAAAATCTTACAATACCTCAAGTGAAACAACTGTCTGGAAATGTAGAAAAACCAGTGATAGACATGGACATCTCCAAAGTGGCATTATGGTAAATGAATAATATTGTGAAACTGAAAAGTAATCCACTTGGGAGTGATATCCTTCATTGATAATCTGATAGGTTATGTTTTTCATTTGGTAAATACTGCAAAAACTGAATGCGCCCCTAAGACGACCCACTGACCCATAAGCCTAGGCTACCTACTAAAATGGCAAAACGTGAAGCAATGCTACCTTTTATTAGAGAATGGTTATAATCCAGACAAAAAAAAATATCCAGTTAGCATTTTGTCTATTTTTTTTTACTATTCACTACACTTATTGATCATTGCAGGCATAGGAATAAGAAAGATCGTATAAAATTTCCTGAAACACTTTGTTTACTATCTACACCACGGCATGTCCATCAAGATCACGCCGCACCGCAAAAATATACGTGTGGGTACTTACGGGAGTTGGTGTTAGCGATTTCATTGATCTCATTGGGATCCAACCACACCTTCTTTTTACCACATCGCATCACAGAGGCTGCAAGCCTCTTCTGCAGCTTGAGGGAACTGAAAACGAACAAAAATCCCGTATGACCACATGGCTTCAAGGCGGACCGATAAGACTTTATGAAAGGTCGCTTTCCGCGACACAAAAAATATATCCAACATGATTCCAAAGTGCTTTTAAACTTAAAATAACTGTAATCAAGGCATTTATCACTAAATATTTTAATTATTTATCAAAACTAACCTCATCTTGACTAGGTGAGCTCCAACGCATACAAGAAAGAAATATGGCCGACTTTCTCAGTGGTGGGTAAAGGTTACTAAAACTAAACTGGCCATTTAGTATTTAGTCGATTTGTTACTTGACAATTAATTAATATAAAAAATGTATACAACAATGGCTGCTCGAAATTGAATAAAATCGATAAACAAGAGTATTTATTTTAAGTAATCTTTGTTTTCGTCTAGTTAGCTCAGAGATTTAGACGAAAACAGATGTTACTTGTTTTCGTCTAGTTAGCTCGGAGATTTAAACTAACATTACTTGAAATAAAAACTCTTATTTATCGATTTTATTCAATTTCGAGCGGCCATTGTTGTTGACATCTTTGGCAAATTTGGCGCGGTTGGACCTTAGTAACAAATATGATCTAGGCGTCATTTTAACAATGAACGAAATAAGAAACCGTGTCTGCGTGCTTACAAATTTTTATTATTATTTCTATTTTTTTAATAAAATATTATTGTTTCTCTATACCAAATAATTAGTTAACAATATATTTTTTTTTTTTTCTATAAGTTTAGTCGATATTGTGTCTTATCAAAGTTCTTGTGTTGCCAAACGCAAAAAAAAAAAAACATTTTGAAATCACTATTGACATTTCTGACAAAAGGACTCATCACGAAACGTCACATCTACGACCACAGCAATGGCAACTCAATGGACCACTCTCCAGTCACCACAGCACAGTCATCACATCACTAGGCCGTGCGCCATAGATAGAGAATAGTTTCGCCATATCTACGCCGTGCGCACCACAGAACATAATACTCTAACTAGAGTACAGAGGTAGTAGAGGTGCGCACTTTTTAGAACACTTTCGTGCGTCTAAAATTAAAAATGGATGTAAAAAAATTCAACACGGATAACCCCCCTTATAATATAAATTCATAAACGTTGCGTTTGAACATCACTTAACTCGTCCATCGTTATTATATCGCTCATTTGGAGAAACACGTAAATAAAAGTAGCAGTTCGATGTTTCTCCAAATGAGCGATATGTATAAACCCCATTACTTATACATCTGTGTTTGTGTGATCAAGTGATTTATGATTTATATTTTGATCTTCATAATAATAATTAAGTATGATGAAATTCACCGAATTTATGTCTTTTATACATAATTCACGCACCCATTCGGCTCTACGACAGCGACGACATGCCGGCATCGGCGCCGTCGTCGCAGTCTCCGAATAAGAGAATTATTATCTAAAAGATACAGATTATTCAACGCGCTCCTAAGAGCACTTCACGAATGCGATATATATCACCAGAACACTGCCTATTCTATTTGACGGAGAAAAATGTATTCAGTGTGCGCACTCAATTCGTACGACCACGATTATAAGTTTACGTAGGATATGATAAAAATTAACGTCCAAATTGCACGCGGCCTTACACTCTTATCGCAGCACAATACTTAAAACTTGGTCAAGAAAGAAGATGCTATTGCTTCCATTTCAATAGTAATGATCTTACGTTTCGCTATTTTTATTGTCAGTTATTATAAATATGATTACTTTCTGCTGCATCCAGTTAGATTGGAAGCTGACCCCAACAAAGTTGGGAAAAGGCTAGGCAGATGATTATAAGTGTGATACGCCATAAAAGTAAGGAACGCTTTACGAACACTACGAATAGCTTGCTACATATTAGTAATCTGTGCATACAAACCACCTACGAACTTGACATTGACACTTGCTCTTGTCAAAGTTTGACTTTTGATTGACACAATCAATTTTGATTTGACGTAGGTAAGGTAGTCAAAAATGAAATATTAATCAACACAACACGCAACACCAATATAAATAAAAATGCGAAGGTGAAAGTGCTTAAAATCAGCGTAAGCTTTTCATAATCAATTTCAGAATATTTTTGTACTTGGGCTACCTGACGAATTTATCTTTGTTTACTGCATAAACATAAGGATGCGAACAAAGACCTGCATGAAAACAAAAAACCTGAAATTATAACAGATCAAATTCAAATAATATTTAAGGGCCATAACGTTGAATCTAAACCAGTTTCCCTCAATTTGAGGTGTTGGTTGAGCAATACATAGCTCCACAAGGCTTATTTTGCGTCACGCCAACCTGTACTAGCGATTACGTTGACCGCGGCAGGCAATAGTGTAGTGGATGTGGATCTCGAATTCATCGCAGTTTCGTCAGTTGTCTGTGCACCGTTAATCGGGTACGTCGTGCTTATTTTCTCAGTCAGCTAACGACACAAAATGAACAAATCCGCGAATATTAACCCGGATTTACAAAGAGAAAGGGAGAAATGCTCCTTCAATATAACAGAACTTACGAATCTGTTGGATGGAGGCCCTCAGATGACAGAGGAGAGGAAGAGGCGAGGTAATTAGACTTTGATTTTTTTAATCACTGTTAATGGGTGTCTGTTTACTGTCTGGTAAATATTACGTATGGGCATTTTTTTTTTGCTAAGCAACATATCCTTTAGCATTAACTTAAACTTTGGACATTATACTTCAGAATCTCAACCTAGTTAAATTAGTCACAGGAAAATCTTATAGAATGTTTACACATTTCCTATTGTACTAGCATTTTCTTTGTCAGTGATTGTGTAATTTAGCAATAAGAGCTCTACATCACTTAGATACTTGGTAATTGGTGATACCTAGCCAAGTGAAACATGACATGTATCATGTAATAATTAATTTACGAAAATGATGTGATTTGTCAATGACCATGGTCCATGGCTAAGTATTTTAACATATTTAGACCTAGACTTTATAAAGCTTTAGATGTTCTTATGAACTTAATTTTATGTAACTTAGCACTGTATTGTTTCTCTTTTTTTTAAACTGTTAAGGGTGAATTTCACCAAACTTTTATACCTAAAATAAGTTGTATCCTGAGAATAAATTTAAAATTTTTGACAGTTTTTTCGTACTAGAACTGTCAGATGTCAATTTAATTCCATATTTAAAAACACTTTGTTAAAATCAGCCCTAAGTAATAAATTTTCAAGCCAATACCTTCCATTTGTATCATTGTTGTTGTGACAATGATACTGCAAGTCCAAAGTTTGATATACACGGTTGCAACCTTTGTTATCTAAACATACTGTGTTCCTTTACATAAACAATAATGTTTTAACATCATTTGTATGAATTAATTAGTACTTTTATGTAGTATTGAAGTTACTGTGGAATTAAACAATAGTAGGTACTGCCTGCTAAGAGGTATGTGACTTGATTAGATTAATTAAAATTTTGATCCGTTTATCACTGAAAATATCAATAATTAACTATTGATAATTTTAGATAATACTATTTGAGAGAAACCTAATAGTAATAATCTTAAATATTCAGAGTAATTATAGTTTCCAGAAATTTAAATAATGTTGAAGAAGTGGTGGCCCAGTGGTAACGGCCACAACTTACAAGATGCAGGTTGTAGGTTCGAACCCTGGCAAGTGCTTTACTTTTAATAAATTATTTCATCACCACTGTTCTCAAAACGCTGAAGGAAAACATTGTGAGGAAACCGCTATGTCCTAAAACTAAAAATTCAAAGACATTTGACATTACAAACCCGCACTGGGTCCGCATGGTGGATGATGGCCCACTCCCTATCACCGAGAGGAGGCCTGTGTCCCAGTAGTGGAAATATTATAGGCTGACTATGCTATGAATATCTCTTATATTTTGAAGTAGCTTGTCCAGGTGATATCAATGACCTCTTCTTGGTTCACACAACTCTATGGCAACCACGTAACTACTGATACTGTTGGCCTGCATCATCCCACTGCTGGGCAAAGGCCTCTCCCCATGACTTCCAGCTCTTTCGATCCAGGCCTAAAGTGCACCACTGGTTGTTTGTTTTGTAAACTAAACTAACTACTACTCACAATATATTTATTGGTAATAAAATTAATGGTTGTTAGATATTACACATCATTCTTAGTTTTATTTAAGCACAATATTATTTAGTATCTGCTGCAGTTCAAAGTTCACTTTACTTCATAAAGTAATTCTATCTAATATTGTAAATGCGAAGGTGAGTTTGTTTGTTACGCTTTCACGCTAAAACGGCTGAATGGGGATGGATGAAATTTGGCTTATGGGTAGACCACAACCTGGGTTAGGACATAGGATACTTTTTTGGATTACCCGTTAGTACAGTCAGTTTTAGCAATTAGCTGACCCACCTTTGCATAAATAGTTGAGATTTTTAGAATATGAATCGATAGAATTTTATATTCTTTTATATTTTATTTATTTGAGCAAAGTAAATAATAATTCAATTATAACATAACTGTTATTAGTGATTAGTGCGTTGATCAAATCTCAGGCCATGGCATGCTAAGACAGATCCTAGAGGTCTAAGTGTGTGCCTTGTTTAACCTTTCGTATGCCGGAACGTAGATCCACGCGAGACACAATGGCTTTTTAATTGTGTCTGTAATTACGGCATTCAACCGGTTAAGTTTTAAGTATAAGGAACTTGTAACTTTTTAAATAAATAATAATAATAGATAAATAAAATAAGATTTTTTAGAAAACGACGAATTTTTTTTTTTCTAAATAATCTCAACCATTTATGCAAAGGTGGGTCAGCTAATTGCTATAACTGACTACGTTCTCGTGAGATAATTTCACACGTCCATGCGGGTGATGCCGCGGTTCAAAGCTAGTATATAAGCAGTTATCTTTGTCTTTTAACTTGTTGTTTGTCTGGAGAGTTTATGCTCCACTTTTTTGTTCCAACTTCTCAACTGTGGTTAAGGATGAAAGAAGGTAAATGAAAAGTAATGACTCTCACCTTAATATAAGTTAAACGTTATATTACTTAGCTTTTGCCAGCGGCTTCGCCCGCGTGGCGGTCGGAAATTATCTTACGAGAACTTACTACCGGGATAAAAAGTATCCTATGTGTTAATCCAGGTTATAAACTATCTGTGTGCCAAACTTCATCCAAATCCGTTCAATAGTTTTTGCGTGAAAGAGCAACAAACATCCATCCCTCCATCCAACCAGCCTCACAAACTTACGCGCTATAATAAAAGTAGGATATACACAGGTGCAAGTAGTACATTCTAATTCCGAACCATCATTAGGTTCGCAATTAGAATGTTAGGTAGCGACCTGCCCTAACTAGGTTTGATCAAACCTGTATGTTTCCAGGCCATCACTTTACATTTCGATTAAATGCAAGTCATAATAATAATAATGCAGCTTAGTGCAAACATTTACTTAATTATTTTTTGCGTACCTATAGGTACCTACGAGTATATTTTATTGACTATATTATTTCACATCTTGGTGTGTATTGTTCTTTAGGCACAATCATGTCTGTTAATCAATTTAGATACTTACTTATCTTTTAATCCCGTACGCAAAATACGCGCATTGACGTGGAGTTGCGGACACCAGCCCGTATTACCTCCTATTACCTATCTTTTAATCTCTCGAAGTCAAATAATGAGTGTATTCATGGAATTTTTCACACAGGCAACCCTGGGCTACATTTCTGTAAAGTAATAAGTATTTATACCAACCTATTATTGTCCCACTGCAGGGCAAAGGCCTCTTATCATACAAAGAAGACGCGAGCATTGATTACGCGCAAACGGCTTGGCAATTTCAGAACAGAAAAGGCCAAGAAAGTAATATAGGTACAGGTTAATGATATTAACACCATTAGATATCGATACCCATCACGTCGTAGTTTCTCCAGTTAATTTAATAAGACCTTGTCTAACGAATTCTTACCAGACGCTGTAAGTGTAGATTTACTTAAGTCACCCCTTCAAACCTTTAGAGCTCTTTCTTATCAACATAAGGCGAAACAAACATATTAGTCTATGACCGATATAATACGGGTTTTTAATTCGCCCTGTCAATGACGTCAGGGACCAGAGGTCGACCTGAATGCGACTATTAATAACATACAGATTTAAGTAACTTATGTATTCATAAACATGTTGTAACGACATTCGGTGTAAGCGCGAATTGGCGAACACAATAGACTTGGCCCGTGGGTCACCTTCCAGCACAAGCATTATAGGTCACAGCTCATTAGAGCCACCCGCACCCACTCCACACCGCCTCGCCTCCTGCGGCTAGTATTCTTTATATGGACTTATATGGGTATGCGCTCACTATATCACCTCCGTAGCGTCAACGGATCGCCTCGGTCGTAAGCCTTCCTCGCGCGGACGGTGGGTGGACCACTCGGTGACAATTCGCTGCTCGCATGCTTGCCTTGTGTTGACTGCGCGTTGCCAACGCGCGGGTCCAGAGTGGACCGCGCGCTGCCCGCGAATGATTTGTAAAATTTGACATTACGAAACACACGTGTAGACCTAGTGCCAATTGTTAACAGACTACTCGAAAATTCGTGGACCAAGCGACGTCCACTCGTTGACCACTCGGCGTTCACTCGTTGACCGCGCGGGGTCCACTGGTTGACCGCGCGACGTTTATTGGTGATAACGCGGCGTCCACCCGTGGACCACCTGTCGACAACGAGTGGACGCCCTGCGACGAGCAGGTGCGGGGTGGGTGCCGGGTGGCTCTAATGAGCTGTGACCTTATTAGTTAAGTAGGTAGGAACAACTGGAATACTAGTACTTATCACACTAATATTATAAAGGTGAAAGTTTGTGAGTGTATTTGTATGTTTGTTACTTCTTCACGCACAAACGGCTGGAGCAATTTTGATCAAATTTGGTATGGAGAGGTAGCTAACACCCTGGATTAACACATAGAATACTTTTTATCCCGATATTTCCACGGGATCGAAACTTATGCGGGTGAAACCGCGGGGCGCTGCTAGTAAATTACAATAACAAAATTATATAAGCCAATAGCGTCGGCTCTAGCCCATGTAGTAATTAACATCATGGCGCCCTCTAGTAAGCGCAAGATCGAAATGGATTACTTAGTTATACTTATTTCATTAAAAAAATAATCAAACCGGGTGGGGTTTGATTATTTTTTTAATGAAATCCACATGTAGGTATGGTAAAAAGTAGGAGAATGTAGGATTTAAAAGCGAGCGAAGCGGGCACGTAAATTTTATCACGCTGCCTCAAAAAGGTTTTATTTGACCATTTATTAGACCAAAAAGTTAAAGATATAAGATGCTAGAGCGAGTGAAGCGAGCTCGAAACCTTGTGCACCCCGGATAGGATCTCACATCACTTTTGTCGACTTATGCAATAAAGTCTGAGATAAAACAGAGTACAGGATGCAAAAAAAAATTCGCACCCGGCGTTTATTTTTATCATTCGTAGGGACCCCCTACGAATGATAAAAATTACTACAAACTGCCTTTCTAATTTTGGCCTTGTTTAAGATTTGATTAAAAAGTATTTCTTGAGATTTGGGGGCCCCGACGTGCCGGGGCTGTCGACTGACGGACTAAAGGGCCAAGTGAAGTGCTCATACGGACGAGCGACACGCGTCGACGACAGAAGTAAACTGCATCCGCCGACATGCGTTGTCGGCAGCGGTCGACGACACGACACGAGCGACGCGTTGTCGACGGCTGCAGTTGCCTCTGTTGTCGAAATTATATTTTGTATATTTTAGCATTAGAATTTGTTTAAATATCTGTTCTATCGATAAATTTCGTGCCTATGCTGTTGACCGCTTAGGAGATATCTCGTATGGAGCCAATCCTGGGTCAACAGACAGGTCATGGTGTATGAATGTGTACACAAAATATAGTGTCTGGGTCATAGAAATGTAAAACTATGGTCTGGGTTGTTGACCGTTTAGAATGTCATTGTTATAGTTAGGAAAAATGCAGTCTTCGAAAAAGAATCAACATGTAAAATTTCAACATGATAAGAGGAAGTGGTTTTAATTCAGCTTGCAAGATTTGACACACACATTCTACTAACAAGGCAAGTTAATTAAAAGCTTTTAAAATAATGAGTGCCATTCCTATTTAATTTATTAATGAAATAAAACTTGTACGTGCTGCTTACATTCATACACTAATAAAACTAGTAGAAACATTGATTTTCTGTCATGTAATCCAATGACGTTAAACTTCTAAAATTTACAATATAGTATGTAAATTATAGCGTAGCGACGACATACATATTAACTTGTAAATCTAATGAATGGATAAATGGATGTTCCAAATATTGAATGTTTTTCACACCGAATTGGAGAAGGCAGCCCGCTGTATCATTCTCACCTAATCTTAAAGGGATATTCCGAATCCTATAAGCGGGGTAATTGCGTAACACACTACAGTACCTAGGCACTTATGGCATTTTGATAGTTCAACAACATTCATTGTGCTATTTACTTTGCTGAACAGACAAATTTTTCGAACATATGAAGCAATGGATTGGCAATATCCATCAAATTAATTCAGATTGTCATTAATAGTGTGTTACGCAATTATGGGGCTGGTTATTTAACCGTCCGTATGCTTAAACGTGGATCCACGTGAAACACAATGACTTTTTGTGTCTGTAATCCAAGACTCCACTGTCGAATTTAACGTCATTATTTATGTTTCTCATACAAATATTTTTCTTCCTTTACAGAGGCAACAGTTCTCAACGAAGGTATCCATATCGAGGAAGTACCTTCAGAGTACCTCAGTCATAAGGAGAAGTACGAATTGGCTGTGAAGAAAGCATGCCTGCTGTTCAAGCTGATTCGCCGGCTGCAGGAGGAAGAGAACAATGGGATGGAGAGCTTTAGGTAAGGATCTTGTTTTCTGATACAGCTTGGTTGAACATGGAATGGTCGACGTTAAAACAACACAGTGCACGCCGATTTTTGGCTGTAAAGAAAAAAATATAGGTAGGTACTTACTTTGGTTTAAAGTTAGCCAGCTTTTGGCTAATTACGCGTTTTCAAATGCGTTCGAACTTTCGAACCAGCCATGACAGATATCGTACCTGTTACAACTATTGTTAGAACGGAAAAAAAGAAAGAAAATACGTTGGGCCTTGATTGAAACTAACGACTCTAAACTTCAGGATGGTATAGTCAGTACTATGTAATATTGGCTCCATTTTTTACGCGTCCAGCGTAAAGGTACGATTCCACCAAAATACTGTGCAGCACATTTGTTCACAAACATTTTGTGCAGAACTCCATCAGTGCACGTACTGAGCTGCAGATCCGTTAGTCTCTGTTTCCACCGGCAAAGCTGTGCGTTATTTTTGTAAGCGCACAGTGTAGCACACTTGTGCACGAACATGTTCACTGAGCAGAGTGTTCACTGGGCATTCTGTAGCAAACTATTAGAAACTATCAAAAATAAATAATTGTACAGACGCCAGCACATCAACCTACTACAATCTGTCAAATTTCTTCAATAGATTTTCAACTTTATCACTGAAGCATAAGGTTCAAAGTTGATTGGGAAAATGTGACAGTTAGGTGTAGCTTGATGTGCTGGCGTCTGTACAATAAATAAAAATAATTATGAACGGCGAGCGCATTCCAAATATTATTATAAATTCAAATCGTAGATTTAAATATAGAAACAATTCGCCGCAAAATTCAATTTATGACTATGGTCAAAGTGTAGGTACTTAGTTATTGATTCAGTTTCAATATAAAGGCCAAGTAACGATTAAACGAATAAAGGTAAATTAATAAACTTATGAAAAATTTAATGGCGTTAACATATAAGTTTTTTATCCATCTCTTTTAATTAACGCACATTCGTAAGATTTGATGGGTAGCATAATAAATATTTATACATAATTAATCAATGTAGGGTGTCGTATGTCGTCATTCTTGGGTCCGATGGGACCCGGTACCGAGTCGGCGGAGGTTCGTGTGTTCGGGTCTAATCGGGGCAATGTGCGCGGACAAATAAATGTTTTCTCTCCGGTAGCGAAAGCAAGACTGAGTTCGCGAACAGCAAGTGTGTACGCGTCGACGCGAGTCCACTGCATGCACCATTTAGTTACTATACTCTATGGCATGCACTGACCTCTATTATTACCACTGGACAGGCTGTTCCAAGCGTTTGACAGCAATTTTTTTGTGTCTTTTTGAAGCGCCACTAGCGAGTGTCCAGAGAACTAATTTTGACATATATTACATTTTGGTAGGGCTGTTCCAAACAATGTAAACGAAACATCGAAGCAATGTGTGGAATACATAGCAGGTTTTGTGATTAGATCTATCAAGAACAAAATTACATGTATTGATTGTTTGAGCGCTTGTGAATCAATACCGTCCGATGCCATATCTGATCGACGAAACGGTATCGCACTAATTATTCAAAAAAATAGAGGTGGACTAACTATTCCATCACAAAGCATCGTTTCTATATGTTTGTTAGTGGAATCACTTTTTCGACAAGCATGCAAAAAGACCAATGGGAAGCCGCCGGTGGAAAAAATATTTCCGGCAGTTCTCACAGCAAAAGTTATAAAAGAATTGCTACCAAAATCAAATACTTTGTTTCCAGAACTACGCGTTCATTTTTTGGAAACAATGATGTTTGAAACTTTAAAAAGTCATTATGATGTATTAATTAAACAGATTATATTTAAGTATATCGATGTTAGAATTTTTGCAACAACGAAAAATTACTCTTCGTCAATTACAGGTCAAAGTATACGAAATTTCTTAACCCGTCAAATAATTTGGGCACGTCAGTAATTAAAATCGCTTATGCTGTTAGGAAGATAAGGCAGTTAACAGATGTAGAAACCGCGCGTTTAGTCTATTTTAGCTACTTTCACAGCATTATGACGTACGGCATTTTACTATGGGGTCGAGCTGCTGATATTGAATCCATCTTTATTTTGTAAAAGAGAGCTGTCAGAGCCATTTATAATCTACGTCGCCGCGAATCTCTCAGGGAACTAATTATAATAAATGCTTTGACTTTGACTTTGAAAAATATAAATTAAATATATAAAACGTGTTTTATTTTACCTTTTCCACTGTTACTTAATACATTCATTATTATTATTCCTTATTCCCTGTAAATTGTAAATATAAGTAGTAATTGTGATGATACGTTTATCAAAAGTTATCGATATTTGCTCGCTGATATCGACATCACTAGTTTTAGTACCACGGACACTCGCTACGGCCAACAGCGCCAAAATGGCGATTATCAATTAGGCACAAAAGCACTTTGACAGCCGCCAGTCCAGTGGTAAACCGTTAACGGGCGAGCGTAACCATTTGTCACCGCACCTTTAAGAGGCGAGCGTAACCATTTGTCACCACCCGATTCACGCGGCTTCAACCTCTATTATTACTGCTAAATACGGTCTAATATCCTGTGCAACAGTTTGAGTCTATGGTCCGGTAGATAAACTAATCGACTAAATGATTCAAAACGAAAAATATGGGTTGGCAATATTTGAAAAAAAAAGTTAAAAATAGACTTTACGATTCTTAATGGCAGCTGCAGTGCGTGCTGTTTTGTTATGATGCTATGTTGTTTATTTTAATAGTTTTTGTGTAAAATCGACGTTAAGTGGATGAATATTCGTTTATAACATATTATACGTCCTTGTAGATAATATTGTAGATAATATTTGCACGAAATAACATCACAATCAATCAATAATCCTTTTTTTTTGGTCAAACAAAATTTTACGTAAGTGTTCAAGAAAATCTTATGATTTTACAATTATAGTGGTATATTTTTACAAGATAAAGGTAGTTATCAGTCAATAAAGGTTTATGTAGTATCCTAGTAACACTTTTTTAATTAGAAACAACTGAATATGACTAGGATTGGGCGTTTGCAGTCATTGCTTTGTAATAGGAATTGAACGGCTCGGCGCACTGAAATTTGAGTTTCAATATTATTAAAATGTAAGGTAGGACTTTCAAAAAAACGCTGTTGTTAGATTACTTGTCTATTCATAATGTAACTTGCAAAGTTTCGTGTAAATTCATATAGTAGTTTTATCAGAAATCGACATAACACGGGAACGAACACACTTTCAACCTATTGTCTGATGACGTCATTTGTTTATAAATACAATTCTCACATTACGAGTATCGTTTGCATTTTATATTATGGTCTGTTTATTCAACAACCCAAAACAGTTTACATTAAGTGGCTTGAGCCCGTATAAGCATCAGTAGACCATTTTTTGTGAGCAGGGTAATAAATCACGCGCACAGCGAGTGACATCTGGCATTTGACAGGTCTTTTTTTGATATTACGTCACATGACGTCTCGCCCATGACCGGAGAGAGGTCAGTGACTGCATGCATGTGTGCGCGCATAAAAGTATGCAGATGTGCGCGAACATTCCTACAATGTTCGCGCACAATTTGTTATTGTTTGCTTGAGTGAGTCGACCAGAATAAACATTTGTGTCGTACACTGTGCATTACAGTGCCGCACAGTTCAGCACACTGGTGGAATCGTACCTTTAGACTTTTATATGAAGCATATTTTTTTCATGCATCGGACTATTTTTCATTAAAGTTCACCAACTAATCTAATATCAATGATATGTCTACAGGGCAGTCTTGGGCGGAGCCCTCGGAGCTGCTATCCTTCAGGATGGATCTCCCCTCACTCTTCACTACGTCATGTTTATACCCACGCTGATGGGACAGGCGTCAGTAGAGCAGCAAGCCTACTGGATCGGCAGGGCGTTCAACCTTGACATCATTGGCACTTATGCTCAGGTGGGTTATAGTCCAAAAGTTTTATTTCATCATCATTTCTACCGAAAGACGTCCACCGCTGGACTGCTGCTGCAGGCCAAACGTCGCCACATCGACCGGTTCTGTGCTTCTCGCATCCAGCGGATCCCTAAGTATTATTAAGATAACGTTTTTTTGAAAAATGAATTGGTTCGATTCCAGGTTTCTAAGAGCGTTTTTGAAAAAACTAAAAATGTTTTTTTTTAATATCCACTTTGTTCTTTCGGATAACGCCAAAAAGTTCTATATCAAAAACTCACAACATAATATCAAACCTTTAATCCCCAGAGGGTTAGGCAGAAGTGTACTTAAAGTACACCCCATAGATATCCGAGTACACCCACATTTCGCCAGTTTTGTTTAAGCCCCATGTAGTAGGGGTGAGCCTTTTGCAGCCTATATCAAAATGAAGACATCCTGTATGAAGCGACGTTTACACGAGAAAAGTTTCTCGACCTGCGAGTCTCCGCGAAAATCGCCAGGCGATTTATAACATCATGTGTTTACACTCATCATGTAAATAATGAGTGCGAGAAATCGCACTGTCCACAGTGCGATTACTATATAATTGCTATATAACAACTGCAACTTGTTATAACTTATAGCAAGTTAAGTGTTGTTTTTATCCGACTATGGCAAAGCCAACGGAGTGCCTATGTATGTATGTTTATTTGTTCCAGTTATGCGAAAACCGGTGTTGTTTTTAATTTGTCTATTTGTGATCATGTGATGTCTTGTTTATACCGTTTTTTTCGTAGTTGGGTTTTAGTTCTTAACTTTTTTTTAATGTTCTAGACTGAGCTCGGTCACGGCACGTTCATCCGTGGTCTGGAGACGACGGCTACCTACGACCCTAAGACCAAGGAGTTCGTACTGCACAGTCCCACGCTCACCGCATACAAATGGTGGCCCGGAGGATGTAAGTATTTTAGACTAACTTAGATGTCTTATTCTGGCTTTCCCCAGTCAACAAATTCATAATCACACTAATATTATAAAGGCGAATTAAAGTTTGTGAGTGTGTTTGTATGTTTGTTACTTCTTCACGCGCAAACGGCTGGACCAATTTTGATTAAACTTTTCAGAAATATAGCTTATACATCAGATTAACACATAGGATACTTATCCCGATCTTCCCACGGGATTGACATTTATGCGGGTGAAACCGCGGTAGCCTATAATATGTTAATCCAGGATGTCAGCTACCTCCATACAAAATTTTATCAAAATTGGTGTCAGCTTTTTGAACGCGAAGAAGTAACAAACACACAAACTTTCGCCTTTATAATATTAGTGTGATATACTGAGGGGCGAGCCTGTTGGATTGAATTTAATTAAAACTGGACATGCCATTGCTTGTATGTATACCGGATCAAATTAAATTAGCTAACGAAACTCCGCAGACGTGATATCTAAACATAATGGGTGTAATTTATCTATAATATGTATGTATTTAGCAATATATAAGTATGTTTATCAGTTGTCTAGTACCCATAACACAAGCTCTGCTTAGCTTGGGACTAGATGGCGTTGTGTGATAGTTGTGGAATATTATATTATATTATTGAATATTATAATAAAACAAATTTATTTTTCTTGGTGTCATCGACTGCTGTTAGTCTATTGAAATATCAGTTTAACAAATAAGTTTTTTTGTGTAAACTTCATAGTTATGATTGGTAACGATATCTAAAAAACGATAAAACACATTTTCTCAACTCATACTTCAACTAACAACACTAACAGCAGCCGTTGACCTCACAAAAAAAAACATTAAATCTATTTTATTTTTATTTTAGAATAGAATAGAATAATTATTTATTTGCATAGAAAGTAGGTACAAAAAATGCAGATGTTTTTATAATTAGAGATCCTTATACATTCTACCTTAAATTAGGCATGCAAACATTTAGCACAAGTGCTTAATAGTCTAAAATACTGTCAAAATTCTGTGAAAACTGTGAAAATTCTTACAATATGGTCAATAAAATAAAATAAAGAATTAAAGATGTCAGGATTAATTAGATTAATTAGGTAGGTAACTAAAAAGTTTTATCATTTAAAAATTCACTAATGGAGTAATAACATTTATCAATTAATAAGACTGACAATTTCTTTTTAAACTCTTTTCTTTTTACCCATCACGTCTGCAGAGTTTCGCTAGCTAATGTAATTTTACCCTTTAGGTATATTTACCCCCTTACTAATAAACGTATTATATCAGAAGAATAGTTACGCACCGATTTCTCTCTTTCAGTCGTCAGTAATTTGACTTTCGAAAGAAGAAGACAAAGCGTTGTGTAACTTTACAGACGCTATACAACGTTTATTAGTAAGGGGGTAAGCTTATATGTATGTAGTATTATGTATGTACATACGCATTCATTAATATGTTATCTATGGGTCTAAGGTCGATCAATGTACATGAATAATGCCAAATATCAACAAATCACTATTTTTCGAAGACAAGTCGTGTTTATCGTTCATTATACTATACTTATCGTATTATTATGTTTAAAGATGTACTCGTTTTGGAATGTGATAAGAACTTTATATTGATAAAGTTTGCTTTGATTGTGTTACCGGGGGCAAGCAACTGTTTTCGTGATTTTCGAAGATTTTGATTAGACAAATAATAGTTTCTATGGCGATTAAGATATGTAAATGCGTTTGGATAGCTGTTCGTGCTCGGCCGGCGTCGCCCAGGTGAATTTCATGTCTGTTTATTGCGATTTTTATACAAAAATACCATCTAAAGGGCTTTGAAGGTCCATTGCATACTTACTTGTCCGCCATTTTGATTTGTTTTCAAAATGGCGGCCACGTATGAAACCTATATAAATCGATAGCTGGCATCATTGCAAACAGAAAACATAATAAGATCGTATCCCGTAAAGTGTCACGTATCCGAGTCCGAGACCGTTCAAAGTTGATCACGTGGCATTAATATCTTTTGAACTTTCTTACATCTTGTTGCAAAGATGTTTAATTATTTCAAACATCTAAGTACAAGATGTACGCAAGTAGGTATGCCTGGCTCTATACAAATATCTTCAATCCCATTTCCGACTTTTTACCGACTTCACAAAAAGGAGGAGGTACTATGTTCGGCTGTTTATATATATATATTTTTTTTGTATGTTTGTTCATCGAATACTCCGCCAATTGTCGACAGATTTTCAAAATTCTTTTTTTGTTCCAAAGTAGATAGTTCTGAGGTGGTCCCATTGTCACCAAGTTAGGATCTGATGATGGGATCTTAGAGAAATCGAGGGCAACCCTCAAATTTTATAGGCTCACTTATTATTTTTCGCATATTTTATGAAGTATCTTGTGTACTTGCGTAGGGTTGTCACCATCTCAGGTAGCTGGGCTGATGATGGAAGGCACAACTTCTTAACAGTAAGAAGTTACTCGAACAGGCAAGGACTGTTTTAGTAAATTGTTTTGATGTTTGATAGGGCATTTGCCACATTTGGTCTCATGATCATCAAGTCATGACCTGATGCTGCAGTCAGGATAGTCTGCAGAGTACCTAACTCCTCGACAACTAACAGCAGATATATCGTGTTTAGGCTCATTGAAAAGGGCTCGATGTGTGGATAAACGTACTGTTAATGAGGAACACCGAAGTGCATAAAGACCTGATGCTGAAGCCAGGAGCATCAGAAAAAATACCAACCTTGAAATTACAGCACCGTAGTCGTGTTTGGGCTCATTTTAAACAGGACTAAATTTTAAGTTCAATGCAATGTTGACATAAGTCTGGCCTGATGCTGCAGCCAGGATTATCAGCATCTAGTCTAAAAACATCAGGTCAGGATTTGATGATGGGATCCTGGAGAAATCGAAGGAACTCTTCAAATATTATAGGCACACCTATAGCAATTTGGGTAACTCGTGCATTTGCTCTCGGAAAGCACTATTTGGTGATGTGGAACTGATGAAGAAGACCACAGATGGCCACCGGAACTACTCAATAATATCTAAGTATTTCACGGGTTGCGATTCGATTACTTTAATATGGTTGCTAAGCAATTTATGCTCGTCACAATGTGAATGGTGATATGGAGCTGATGGTGGACCTGGAGAACTCCTCAACAATTAACTTCCCTGCATCGGGAAAAGCAATATTTTGTTTGTAAAAGGCGATGATCACTAGGCTATTGTAACTTAGATAAATTATAAGCAGACCCACTAAAAAGCGTGAAATAAAAACTTTTTAAGAAAAAAAAACCGACTACCAAAAAAACACTTTAAAGTGAAAAATAACTTTAATTTCGGAAGTCGGTGGCAAACAACTAAAATAGAGATCCAAAGACACCGACTTCCGAAATTAAAGTTATTTTTCACTTTGAAGTGTTTTTTCGGAAGTCGGTTTTTTCAAGTGTATTATCCAAAAATATTCTTCCATACAAGGTTTTGTATTATTGCCCTGACAATTACAAACAAAAAAAAAAACAGCGAAATCTGTCGAGCCGTTCTCAAGTGATGATCTTATTTACATAGATTTATTATTTTTTATTATTATTAGCCTGTGATGTCCCACTGCAGGGCAAAGGCCTCCCTACTCTCTCATGAGAGAGTAGGGGTTTAGACAAATTAACCCACCGCGCTTGTCTAGTGCGAGTTGGTGGGTGTACAGTGGACCGCCTGACTGGGTCCGTGGGCGCCGCCTTTGACGTGCTAGATGTTCATCAGCCGCCGCCCTGAGTTGATATCTTGTACTAATATCGACTGTTCCATCCGAGCCTATTTGGGTGTATTTATCCCATAGCCTACAGGTGGCGTTCTACATTTAGTTCAATACTAAATGCACGACAGTTTAAAGTCATATCGAGGACTATAGACTATACATAGATACCTACTAACATTTTAAACTCGGGCGCTTCCTAGATACGAACACGACCATTTTCGGGAATAACGTTCGAATTACAAATCCGAAGACGACACTAGCATTAATAACGAAGAGGAATGACTGGCAAGTCTGAATCTCGCATAGATTCGCTAACGAACAGTATGTAAATCTGCTAATAATACTATAGTACTTTTAAAGCCCTAGTAGTAGAACAGTTTAGATTAAAGTATAGAAAGTTGAGATATCATAACATCACGCCTGTAATCTCCGAAGCGTTAGACAGAGTTGTACCTGTAGTACACCTGTACAGGGTTTATTTTCAAAGACCAGCTAAATTTAAGGTTGTGGTACAGACCATCAAACTGAACAACTTTCTCCATGGAACCAATATCATAATCGCGAAAAAATTTTCAACTGTCCCATAGGAAACTTCAATACCTACTCGACCTAAACGTATGGGACTACTGAATTTCTATTCCCAATTACGATTTTGGTCCCATGGAGAAAGTTATTCAGTTTGATGGTCTGAACCACACCCTTAAATTTGGCTGGTCTTTGAAGAGTAACCCTGTATTTTGACAGTTATATTTGAATACCTACCATGGGTATGTAGGTATTCAAATATAACTGTACATGTAGGGGCGAGGAACAAGTTCAGATAAGCCAATAACGTAAACCATACAAAAATCTGAAAGAAATCTTTGTCCCCAGTGGCCCACACAGCCAACTACTGCATAGTAATGGCCCAACTGTACTCCAACGGCCAATGCCACGGCATCCACCCGTTCATAGTCCAACTGCGAGACGAAGAGACTCACATGCCCCTCGCTGGTATCAAGGTTGGCGAGATTGGCGCCAAGCTTGGCATGAACGGAACCAACAATGGCTTCCTTGGCTTCGAACACGTGAGGATACCGAGGGAACATATGCTGATGAAGAATTGTCAGGTTTTGGAAGTGAGTATAAGTTTGAATAGAACAAATGTACAATTGTACATAAATAACGAAAAAATATGTTTTGTACTTTGTACCACATAGATAAAATTCATTATAAATGCGTACCCAACAGGCATACATTAGAGACAAATGAAATACACTAGCTAAGGTCCGGCCGCTGGAAATTGAATAAAATCGATATATAAGAACATTTATTTTAAGTAATGTTCTTTTATATCGATTTTATTCAATTTCGAGCGGCCATTGTTGTTTACTTCTTTGGCAAATTTAGCGCGGCCGGACCTTAGTGCGTTTATTTCGGGTTCTTCAGCATCTATTGGACAATATTTATAAATGAGGTAGATTTTTTACTCTTTTGGATTAATGAAATGATAAACTAAAGAATACATTTTAAAGCAATTTTCTAGCTTTTAATTAAGGAATTATTTAATTTAAACAATAGTAAGAATTGTTTTGTAGATAAATAATGAAAATTCGTACGCAGGGCTACACATCAAGCTATACATAACCAGTACTAGCTAACTTCTGACTGTACCAAAAACTTATACAATGCGAGGTCAGCTAAAACTAGAAATTCCTGAAATAACCGCTTTTCTTTTGTCTTTCCAGGACGGCACATACGTAAAATCCCCGAGCTCTAAACTGACCTACGCTACAATGATGTTCGTCCGCGTCGTCCTTGTGAAGGACATGTGCAATTACATTGCGAAGGCCGTTACCATAGCAACGAGGTACTCCGCCGTCAGGAGGCAGTCGCAGCCCAAGCCAGAGTAAGTCTTTTATTTGTGTTTTTTTAATCTGTAAGGATTTAAAAAGACGGTTTTTTGCCACCAGCATGCGTAGCATGACCTATAAACAGGTTTTGTCGACGGAAGGATAGACAATTTGACAGATTGCATGTAGACTGATTACTAAGGATTTCTATAGAAATCTGTCATTTTGTCTATTCGTCTGTCAAAAAAACCCGTTTCTACGATGGTCCTGCTACGCGTGCAGAAAAAAAGAAAAAATATTGCGGCGTGTGTTGTTGATTTATGACTTCGGGACAGTTCGACTATTTTCGAAATCGAATGGGGTTTATTCAGCCACCAAGGCTGCAACAGTCCACTTTGCAAAGTGTAGTCTTCATTTAATAATCAACTATAACCGACACATAATGCATAAAGATGCCAGGTAGAACTTGTAAAATGGATGACTAATTTGTTACTAGAAAAAGATACGAATGAAGCAAGTTAATAAAAATAAAAGGATTATGTTCGCCGCTACGTTAACGCAAACGACGATTAAAAATGGCAATTACAAAGTCATCGACCGGCGTTGTAGCCGGCGTTTCAAAGGTCGTAGTCTTCAAGGCAACCTAAAGTACTTATAATGTTATGTACAAATATTTAGTTTCAATTCTTCAATAATGAAATCCTTGTTTCCAATTGGTGTTTCTTCCATTTAAACGAATATCAACTTTATTATTATGGAAATTGGGTTGATTTTAGAATGACTAGTACTGTAGAAAAAGTCATTAAAATTTAATTAAATGTAAAGTTGTAGTGGAAACTGAACTTTATATGTGGGTATTAAAGTTGTTTTCCCAAAAACACATTTGTTTACATGTTTGGAAACTTTAAGGCGAACTAAGTATAGGCTTGGATGTAGTATGCAGCACCACCCGACCGCATAAATATATGCACATGCAGAAGATGCGGTTATTAGGGTTCAATATGCAATTCAAACGTATATTTTCACATAGCATTATACTGTCATGGATTTCTATAAAGTAACGCCATAACTTATGCAAAGCAACCTCAAAATTGCAAATGTAGACCGACCGCTTAACTGAGACGTTGCCTGAGGTGCGCGGTGCGGGAGGGGTGGTAGTTGTCACAAATTGACGAATCACTGAGCTCTCGCATCACGTCACCACACCCCTCCCGCACCGCACTGCTGCCTCAGGCAACGTCTCAGTTAAGCGGTCGCCTTATAGCATGATAATGATTATAATTATTTTTAACCTTTCTTTCCAGTGAACCCGAGCCTCAAATCATAGACTACTTAACCCAACAACACAAACTTATGGTCGGCATCTCGACTGCCCACGCCTTCCAGTTAAGTGCCGAGTGGATTTGGAACATGTACAACAACGTCACAGCCGAACTAGATGCTGGCGATATGGAGAGGTTGCCAGAGGTGAATAATATTTAAAACTCACACTGTTTTTCTATAGGACTAGGAAGAAACTACAGAACGCCACATACTACAATTCTTACATATTCTTCATGTGTCGGTAGATACTGAACCTTAAAAACACCCTGTATAATTAAAATGAGAATTAAACCCCTTTAGGTTGAGGCCAAACGAGCGTAATTTTTTGATTTGTGAGTCGCGTGTTTTCAGTATCGCAATTTACGTTCAACTGAAATTCGGTTAGGCTGCCATACGGACGGACGTAACTTCGGTCGCATTACGCCTCACTCCGAGCGCAATTCGGTTGAAATAACGCGCGTGAGTCAGCAGACAACTCATTTTGCGTCGCCGTGTGGTACAAACGGGACTTCAGTATGAAACCGATTGCAGCGTAAATTCCGCGACTTATTTTACGCGACTCATAGCTCAAAAAATTACGCTCGTTTGGCCTCAGCCTTATACGTTTAAACTATACTTAACTTTTAATAATCGTTTTTAAATAAACCCCACTTTATTTAACCGACCAATCGTAAACATGTCTCACCAACATTGTTCTGAAATCAACAGCTGCATGCTCTCTCCTGCTGCCTCAAGGCAGTAACAACAGCCGAGGCAGCAGAGTGTGTCGAGCGTTGTCGCCTCGCGTGCGGCGGACACGGATACATGCTGGCCTCCAACCTGCCCGTCACGTACGGACACGTGACGGCCGCCTGCACCTACGAGGGAGAGAACACTGTACTGCTGCTGCAAACTGCCAGGTAACGTGCCATAGATTCACATTTAGTAGTTTCCCTCATTCCTCCATTGGCGGATTTACCAATAGGCTGAGTAGGCTGGAGCCTAGGGCGGCAGATTTTAGGGGCGGCAAATTTGGGGCTAACATTTTTAGGGTTCCGTAGTCAACTAGGAACCCTTATAGTTTCGCCATGTCTGTCTGTCCGTCCGTCCGTCTGTCCGTCCTCGCTTAATCTCTGTGATCGTTAGCACTAGAAAGCTCAAATTTGGTACCAATATGTATATCAATCACGCCGACAAAGTGGTAAAATAAAAATTGGAAAAAATGTTTTATTAGGGATGTAAAGTGGGAAGTGATTTTTTTTTTAACTTCAGCCCTAACGTGTGATATATTGTTGGAAAGGTATTTAAAAATGAATGGGGGTTTACTAAAATCATTTTTTGATAATGTCAATAATTTCGGAAATAATCGCTCCAAAAGTAAAAAACAATGTGCCCCCCCCCCCCCCTCTAACATTTGAACCATAAGTTTAGAAAATATGACAAAAATCTGAAAAGTAGAACTTTATAAGGACTTTCTAGGAAAATTATTTTGAACTTGATAGAAACAACAATTTTTGTACAAAAAAGACAAAAAGTTGTACAAAATCATTTCTGGACTAAGTTCGTAGTATAATCGTATATGCAAGCATTTTTTTTTAACTTCGTTTACATATTTTATTATCCTGAACGTATCTTTTTTTAAACAAAAAAAGAATTATTAAAATCGGTTCTCGCAATCCAAAATTACCACCGAAAACTTCTGGCACGTCTATGTATTAATTAGTAACCCAATTCCCCGAGAGATGGCGCTGTAGGTACTTATTACATTGGGTCGGGTATTATCGAATTGTACGTGGGAACACTTATTGTGACGGACGGGAAACTACGGAACCCTACACTGAGCGTGGCCCGACAAGCTCTTGGCCGGTTTTTTTAAATGTCTTACTGAAATTAAAACGATTAATATTTATATACCTACCATGTTTTTTTGGAAAGAATAAACAAAGCGAATGCTCAAATTCAGGCTCCTACCGTAGATTTTATCACAGTTACCGATCTTTACAAATCTCTTTGCAAGTTTTTCGTAGCTGATGAACCAGAACATTTTAATCATTTTGAAGAAAAGGCGAAGCAGTATACACAAGACATGGGACATTACTGTAGAGGTCGGTAGGGGCGGAAAAATTTGAATAGCCTACTGGCGGCAAATATGTAAATCCGCCACTGCATTCCTCCGTATCACATGCTCATACCATGACAATCGATTTCCAGTTTTGAAGCCGACAGGCTGGCCATCAATTTGGATTAGCGGCTATGTCGTCACTTTGGCCATTTCGTCGCTATCCCTAATAGGTCACTTTCACCAATACGTCACCTTTGCATCTGGTCAGTTTCTTAACTCGTCTCACGCTGTATTTCGACTCATTCCCAACTCGTCCGATGGATATGTACAACGTACAGTCAGCGTTAAAAATGTCGGAGTCTGTTCGTCCCGATATTATTGACGCTTACTATCTATCTATCTATATATATAAAATTATGAAATTTGGCTTTTTTCGTTTTTCTAAACTACCCCCTGAAGAGGGATTGGGGGTGTCATTATTTGTGTGGAAGAATTTTAACGTGCTGTCCGAATACAGTAGAGGGGTGGCATAACAGGATTAATAGGCGAGTCAATTTAAAAAACCAGGCTTGTACCATTTTCTTTTTATCATTAAAAAAGAGGCGAACTTTATAGATTTCAAAGTAAAAAAGAAGTTAACATACTGTCCCCAAAGAAATCGGAAAAGGCGTGCTGCTTTATTAGATAAAAGACTTAAATGCATTGTGGATGACTGCGTTGAAAAACATGCGATTGACATGTCAGAATGTTTAAGAAGATTACAAAATTTTAATTATTGCAAGCGAAATCAAAGAAGGCGGAAGTAAAAAAACTTTTTAAGAAAAAAAAACCGACTTTCTAGAAAAATAACTTTAATTTCGGAAGTCAGTGTCTTTGGATGTTTCTTTTAGTTTTTTGCCACCGACTTCCGAAATTAAAGATATTTTTCACTTTGTAGTGTTTTTTTGAAAGTCGGTTTATTTTTTTCTTAAAAAGTTTTTATTTCACGGTTTTTAGTGGGTCTGCTTATAATTTATCTAAGTTACAATAGCCTAGTGCTCATCGCCTTTTACAAACAAAATATTGCTTTTCCCGATGCAGGGAAGTTAATTGTTGAGGAGTTCTCCAAATGCCCTATCAAACATCAAAACAATTTACTAAAACAGTCCTTGCCTGTTCCGTTTATTGCCCGTGGTCCGACCGCGTAGTTCTACTAGTAGGACCACGGGCATTTTTCTTTTCGGTGGTTCTATCAATCGGACCATGGGCAAATCAAGTTCTATCAGTAGTACTAAGGGCAACTTTGTTTACCCGTGGTTCTATTAAGTGAGTAAACATCTTTGCATGTAAAACTTGGAGTTACTAAATACCAAAATAAATGTTGGACATGCATTGGATAAGCTGCGATGATATATATTCGTCCACGTTTACTTACTCTTTGTCAAAAATCTTTTTTTTAGTTAAACCAGCTAACTCTTTTACTCTCACATTTTGAATCTCACATTTACACGTCCGTCCATCAATGCCTCTTTTGCTGGCTGCTGCAGTAATGTACTGTTTTCTTTTTAGTGCAATAGGTAGCTACAAAAACATTTTTTAATAACTATACATTTTATTTTTACTTACACGTATTTTTTTTCCTTTGTAAAATAATGAAGGTAATACGGGCTGGTGTCCGCAACTCAAAATAATGTAACAGGTATAAGTACTACGTAAGTAGTACCATGGGCAAAAATATTTATCTTAGTTCTACTCGACCAGTAGGACCAGTGCCAATAAAATATGATAATTTTATAACGATGGTCCGATTGATAGAACCACCGAAAAGAAAAATGCCCGTGGTCCTACTAGTAGAACTACGCGGTCGAACCACGGGCAATAAACGGCCTGTTCGAGTAACTTCTTACTGTTAAGGAGTTGCACCTTCCACCATCAGCCCAGCTACCTGAGATGGTGACAAGCATACGCAAATACATAAGATACTTCATAAAATATGCGAAAAACAATAAGTGAGCCTATAAAATTTGAGGGTTGCCCTCGATTTCTCTAAGATCCCATCATCAGATCCTAACTTGGTGACAATGGGACCACCCCAGAACTATCTACTTTCGAACAAAAGAAGAATTTTGAAAATCCGTCGACAATTGGCGGAGTATTCGATGAACAAACATACAAAAAAAACATACAAACATCCGAACATAGTACCTCCTCCTTTTTGTAAAGTCGGTAATTACAGAACCTACATTTTTTAAATTAATCGTCTACCTTTAGGCGATTTTGTGTAAATTAAAATGCTAGTTAGGTACCTACCTATTTATGTTACGAGAGAGTCCATTTTTATTTAAGTTGTTTTTATTTAAGATTTTTTTTTTCTTTATTGTGTTTCAAGTAAAAATTCAAACAAGATTGTGCGAGTACTACCTAATTTATAATAAAATTTTGTTTTACTGAAAATGTTTGTTTTTGTGCTTAATTGTACATATCCATCGGGCGAGTTGGGAATGAGTCGAAATACAGCGTGAGACGAGTCAAGAAACTGACCAGATGCACAAGGTGACGTATTAGTGAAAGTGACCTATTAGGGATAGCGACGAAATGGCCAAAGTGACGACATAGCCGCCAATCCATCAATTTGGTGTCGTCATTGTTCCGAATTGGAATTCACGACCATTTAAAAAGTTTATACACTTCTGTACAAAAACTGCAGGGTGGCTCGATTTAGGATTCCGGGAGTTCAAACATATGCTTTAGAGACTGTCACATGGGTATGACGTATGAGTGAAAGACACGACGCTGTACAAAGCCGATTTACAGTGTTTTCAAGTGTCTTTGTTCTGCTTCTGTTCAAAATCTTTTTCGCTGGTAAGCCGTCAACGTTATAAGCCATGGATTTAGTCATCTGCAAAAATTAAGGTGTCATTTCCCTCTGTCTGAAGCTGCATTGGAAATAGTAATTATTTTCTTTATGAATTGTGGTTATCCCCCTTACCAATTACGCCTCCTCCAGTACACAAAAACACAATAAAATTACAGTAGACAAAATCAACAGCCTGTAAAATTAAAATCCAAGCATTAATTTTTATAAGTTTCCCCGACCTTGTGAAGGCCGCAGGAATCCGCTGGATGTAGGAAGGGCAGAACCTATCGAAGTGGCGGTGCTTGGAGGAGGCCTGTGTCCAGCAGTGGACGTCTGTCGGCTGAAATGATGATGATAATGATGACCCGATTTCAGTTTGATCATGATGATTTTATAGCAATTAGGTAATAATGATTATTTATATATTTGACAGGTACCTAGTGAAGACGTGGCAGCAGGCGTTAGGCGGCACAGAGCTGCCGCCTACAGTAGCCTACCTGAACCGTGTGGGTGCGGGCCGCAGGTCGCCGCCCTGGGACAACACGATCGAAGGCATCATCAGAGGGTTCCAGGTCGTCGCCGCTGGGTAAGCAAGCACACAACTGTGAATTAATTATTACGAGTGAATAGACATCAATTGGGTTCTTTCCCATCGCTATAAAAAATATCCTTAACGGAGCCGAGAGTCACTTGTTCTTTCTGTTATTATTATCTTTTACTGGCCCATACGTTCTTCTGGTTACGAAGACGTTATAGGTCAAAATTACAACGTTTTTTTACGAAAACAAGTTTTATGTATAACTTTAAATACTCCCACGATCCCGGTACAGCATGCACCCATACGCACAATGATTTGAGTGCGTTACCTTGCGCATTACCGCAAACAGCGAATTTTCACACCAAAAATAAATGTTGTTTCCCAGCAATTATTTTTGCACAAAGTTACTTAGTTTAATGTACAGAATGCGAAGATGATTTGTCTCTGCATCACCCAAAGCTATACATTTATATGCTTGAAGTAATAAATAAATAAATGACGGCTTCGTGATAAATCTTTTTACACCCTGTATGTCAAGAGCATACCCATTAATTAAATTATTGCTTGTTAAAAATTTCCTATTAGGCTCTTTGCACACCAAATCGGAACGCAGATTAGAATTTTTCTAGCGCCTCGGTATATTTTCTCAAATATAAGAATTTATAATGATAAATACGACCCATCTCGTGCAACACAGCTACTATACTACTATCATTACAGTAAGATCGCGCTGTGCGTGGCGAACATCGAGCGGCGTCAGAAGAGCGGCATGGCGTACGAGGACGCCTGGAACATGACCTCCGTGCAGCTCACGCAGGCTTCTGAGGTAAGACACTACATCACGTCGCGGCCGGTCTAACTCAAAGTCAGAACCATTCACAAGCACATCTGACTGAAATTGAGTTGAAAAAATCGTGCAGTCGGGGGACCCCCTCAGGAACGAAGTTCAAAATGAAAATCCAATATGGCGGTTGCGACAATTTTTCAGTGGCCTTTAACAACCTCGAAAACCATGAAAACTATCTCTGTCTCTTTCTATTACTTTTATTAAAAGTCACATAACGCGTTTTAGTTCCGTGAAGATTTCTACCAGTTTCCTCCAAATTCGTTCCAAAACTTAAGCAACAGTAAAATAAAATGTTTAAATATCTCAAAAAAATATTATAACGCGCACACATTTCGCCATTTATGTTAAAAGTCCGATACAAAAAGACAGCGTTAGCACAAATTCTTAGAAGCCTGAAGACTTCTAAAGGCTTTGATCGACGGGCGAGTAAAACCACCGTTTTATGGCTCGTCGGTAAAGCTCGCCCGTGGATCATTGCAATACCGCGGTATTAAAAACCAATGAGCCCGGCTCGCGGCTCGTTAGTTATGTTTAATTTTTTGCTCGGCACGCTGCGCAAGACCGCGTGTCGATCACCACTGACGAGCCGAGCCGACAGTTTTCCGCGACAAATGGGTATACGACAACTGTTGTCTTCTTTGAATCCAACTTTTAACCCAAACTTTAGGGCGCCTTCGCTTTTTTTTTATTCATTTCGTGGTATGCTATACCGAGGTAACACAAAACTTCAATCTTCGAACAAGACATATTGCCTCATTTGCGGTTCACACTCGACTGTTTTGCTCGCTAGTCGATCAGCACCTACGAGCCACGACTCCGCGAGTAAAAACCGTCGTCTCCAAAACCGCGGTATACGGCTCGCCCGTCGATCACCCACTTAAGAACAACAAAATCCTTTCTTGAAAACAAAATCCATTATCACTGCCCGACTCGGGGATCGCAGCAGGGACCGTTCGATCACCAAGGCTAATACAAAACGATCGACTTAGATTATGGAGTTAAATAACATAAAATGGTCCACAATAAATTAAATAGATTCAATAATAAATAATAATTTTATAATGATGATTGGTTTGGTGATGTGGGATTTTTTGGTTGATTTTATATTTTTTTTTAATAATGATTTTATAGATTTTAATTTTTTTAATTCAATTTGCCATTAAAATATTGTTTCTTTCCCCAGGCTCATTGCCGCGTGTTCATACTAACTTCATACTTCGAGGAGACCGAGCGACAAGTGAAGAACACGTCACCACAACTACGTGAAGTGTTGCTGCAACTAGTCGACTTGTACGTGGTGTACTGGGCGCTGCAGCGAGTAGGAGACTTGCTCAGGGTAAGTACTACAGGTGACGTCGTCATACGTACAAGTAAGAAAACGTTGCCACAAGGCAACCTGAATTTGCCTGAATTTACAGGTTGCCTGAATGACACTGACACTACAATTCCTGCAGGAATTGTTGGCAAGTTTTAAGATGCTTCGTCTCTTTCACGGCACATTAAAGCTTAAGGTCTAGTTAGCTCGGAGATTTAGACGAAAACAAACATTACCTATTTAAAATAAATGTTCTTGTATATCGATTTTATTCAATTTCGAGCGGCCATTGTTGTTTACATCTTTGGCAAATTTAGCGCGGCCGGACCTTAGATATCTATTTTATAATAAGAACAACTTGGGACTCTGAAATCTGCTGTTTCATACAAAAACGTTCAACAAGTCAAAATGTATGAATCAGCTGCTTTTTTTTTTCTAGTTCTCAACTTACTACCCACCTCATTCTCATTTTATTTGTTTAACAGTTTACATCGATATCGGAGCGGGACATTGAGAAGCTACAATATTGGTACGAGGAGCTGTTGACGAAGCTGCGACCGAACGCAGTCGGACTTGTCGACGCGTTCGATCTACGTGACGAGGTATGTAGACGAACGTTTGCGGTTTCACCACTTTTCAGCCTTATTACTAAGGTCATAAGGCGCAAAATGGTCGACCGTGTTATAAAATAAATACTTAAATAGCGACAAACCTGCCGAAAATTACGTCGCGTGATTCGGCGCAGAAATGTTTACTTCGACGAATTTGGTTCTGTGTGTCAATAGGTATGCAAAAAAGGCGTTGTTTCCGAAGTTACGCCGAACCTTATTTTATGCTAAAGTCAATACAAGACATTAAAAGTAAAGGTTTTACTAGTTTATACTGGTACATAATTTAATAAAATCCTGAAATTTTTGCAGGTGTGTGACACATTGAAGTGTTTGATACGTATCATACGCATCGAAGTTGCAAGGCCACAGCGTGTATATGTATTATTATTTTTCTACGGTTTAGTAAACTTTAGTTCAATATTCACCTCAACCTCATTGTAATATTAATCTTAGAACGAAACCTTGCATTAGTGTGAGAGGTCCGTTAATTACCAAAGAAAATATTTATTTCAGATTCTCCACTCAGCCCTCGGCGCATACGACGGTCGCGTGTACGAGCGTCTGATGGAGGAAGCGCTCAAGAGTCCGCTCAATGCGGAGCCCGTCAACCAGAGCTTCCACAAATATCTTAAACCCTTCATGCAGGGGAAACTGTGATACGGCGCATTAGGAAATATTGCTATGGTAGCTCTCTAGACGTACAATGCTACAAGGTTATGGTGGTGCGTGGCCAAAATCGGAACTAACGCCGCCATTTTGTTTTGTCAATATAATTTCTGGTGCACAAATGTTTACCAACAACGCCCCCCTATAAATGTCATTCAGGCGCCAAATGATCCTTGTAGCACTCTATAGCTAATGTTCAAAAATGGAAAACGATCAATAACATCTAATCTTCTTTAAATATAAAACAAAGTCTGGTCAGTTACACCATTTATAACTCAAGAACGGCTCGACCGATTTTTATGAACTTTGATTTGTTGGATTTGTCTCCGCCCCGAATAGCAGAATAACTATTAAATCATGGGTGAAATTCACGAAAAAAAAATTATGAAGATAATCATTTTCTTATACATTTTCTTTTTTTAAAGCGGTACGAAGTTCGCCGGGTCAGCCAGTAAAATATATTATTTATTGTTGAGCAGGGACTTTTTGTTACGAATTTTTTCTTTTTTTTTATTATGGTTTTTTTTCCAGCACATCAAGCTACTATAATCTGTCAAATTTCTTTAGTAGATTTTCATAAGGTTCAAGGTTGATTGGGAAAATTTTACAGTTTCGGGTACCTTGATGTGCTGGTGTTGTACATTCTGTATTGGCCTACTAAATTACTTACACCAATATTTGGATAGATATGCCAAGTGTGGCCCTTTTTGTGTAACTGTAAATTATAATGTCAATCATTTGTTTGGTGTCTTTGGGTGAGGTTACTTATTACTTAAATATAAACGTGTAAATCAAATATTTTTATAACTACTTTATCGATTGGTGGTGGATGCAAGTCATTCCTTATAATATATTGTATGTAAATATTACAGTATTACAGTCCAGGCTGGAGATTTTAATCATGAGATTTATGTTAAAAATCATTTACAATAAAGTTTTATATATTGTTAAAGTTGCGTGTTTTATTTTGATGTTCCTGGAATGATTTAGTGTTTTTACTTTCGAGGTTGAAGAAGACTATTACAACGACTACAACAAAATCTACATTTTCAATAGGAGACAGTACGATTCCACTTTTAACCGCGACCCCTTTGTGACTGAGCTCGACTATCACTAAAATCAGCTGATGGCGAGTAGGAGTGAGCAGCCACTTGCGCTAGACTTGGAGAAAGAAGACAACAATAATTATATAAAGGTGAAAATTACAAAATAGACATAATAAGTACCAGATGTGAAACTGTGGTGAAACCAAAATTAGAATGTATTGAACAAAATAGTCTAGTTCCAAATAATACCCCGCCGCCCGAATTGCAACCACGTCTTGGTTTTTGAGGACGAATTTGATTATTTTGGGAAAAATTTAGCCGAACAATACTAAGAACTTTGCCCTTATTGGTTGTATTAGAAACACAAGAAATGGTTTTGTCAGTATAAAAAAAGCAAAGGCTAAAAGTGCTGCATAACTCAGACCCATTGAGCCATAATTAGTAGGTAGAATGTGATTTTTATGTTTAAGTACCACATTTTATTGTGTCCGTTACCCCAGCCAGATGTTGTCGAAAATGGTCATTTGAATCTTATAGATAATTAGTTTTGCGGCTTCTGTAATTGTTGCACACATTTTTAAATTTGTTGCGCTTATAGTTTTTTAATTATTTCACAAAAACATATCCTGCTGGGGTAACGTTACCCCAGCCAGACCTTTTTCTTTCTAATGGGAATATTTAAATAAATACTAGCTATACAATTAGTTGTCTATATGAAGTAAATGTTGTGCCTTATTTTGTATTTGTACTTTCTTCGGTTGCGAAGTTATTCGAGATTTTGCTGGGGTAACGTTTTTGGTTTTGCTAGATCTTTGAAACGGTTTAGCGGATTCTTATCATATTTTGTACATGACTTCTTAGGAATTAGTTTAAATTTGTTCTGCAATAAAAAACCCAAAATAATGCATAGCTTGAAGGTTATTTCATTAAATAGAATAATACTTCAATTGGTCCCAGCACTCACAATAAGAGGTTTAAAGACTTACTTTAAACGTTATTTTGAAGCTTGTAATTGCCTTCAAATGTATGTGAAGTTTCATTAGTATCCTGTAAGTATTTAACAAGTTATGATGATATTCAGTTCTTCACGAGCACGGTCATGATGCGCGCGGTGTTATTTGGCCACTGATAAGCCTGTTTATGGATATATGAACTGAATTTTATGTCAATAATTAGTTGTTTAGTTCAGTTGTATATCAGTAAAATTTCAGCGTAATACATTGAATAATTAATGAGATAATACGATTAAAGTCATTAGGAAGTGAATGACCGTGGTAACCCGACCAAGTTTAGGTGGTTACGAAAAAGCGAAAACGCAGAACATTATGCTACCTTCTAAATTATGTAGGATAGTGTTACAAATTTAGTACAGACATGTACACAAGTTTAAAAAAAAACTACATGTTTAAAAGAATTTTTATTAACAGCTAAAATAATCAATTCAATTGAACTTTTAAAGTATTAATTATACTTAAAAACAATCACAATTTTGCTTTTTTGAAATTTTCCATTACTTTTTATTTAAATTATAGATTTCAGTATACACAGTACACAGTAGGGTGCTTCAAAATTGGGCGATTTTTTTTTTTTTATTATGATCCGTGTCACCCTTTTAATCTGTTCTAAGGCGCAAAAAACTAATATGTAATTTTTATTTTATTTTTAAAGTAATATTTAGGGGTCGCTACCAGCGAATGAAAAATAAAAAAAAGTATTTTTGAAAATTAATTGTATAGCTAGTATTTATTTAAATATTCCCATTAGAAAGAAAAAGGTCTGGCTGGGGTAACGTTACCCCAGCAGGATATGTTTTTGTGAAATAATTAAAAAACTATAAGCGCAACAAATTTAAAAATGTGTGCAACAATTACAGAAGCCGCAAAACTAATTATCTATAAGATTCAAATGACCATTTTCGACAACATCTGGCTGGGGTAACGGACACCATTTTATTTAAGAATAATAAGTTATTCAATTTGTAAGAAGAATGTATGTAAGGTGTAATATAAATAAATAAACTTAATATAAGAAAATTATTTTATTCCCCATAGTTAATTTTTATTTCCCTTTTAAATAATTACATTTTCGAGGAACCTACATACCTACTCTTTTTCTCAGACTTCTCTTGCATAAGTCGACTAAGTAACTCCTAATTAAGTATAGTGTGTGTGTGTGTGTGTGTGTGTGTGTGTGTGTGTGTGTAGTGTAGTGTGTGTGTGTGTGTATTAAGTATTCTATTCTAATAGTCAAAAGACAAACCTTACCTATCCGGGGCACCGCGCACCGGGCCTAAAGTTTTTGAGTTCGCTTCGCTCGCACTTGCATCCTGCATTTACAAACTTTTCTATAAGTAATAATTATTGTTCCTATTTCTGTATAAATGTTCAAAAGAAAATGTAAGCTATGCGTAATGCAATAATAATCGGGCTCGCTTCGTATCGGCCAATGGCCTGATGGCTGAAAGCCTCGATCAACATCTCTCGAGGCTCTCGTCAAGCATTTGGGCCAAGTAGACAGTACGCCTCGATACGGCTCGCATAGTGAGTTTGTGAGGAGATTCGTCTCTGGAGCCAATGATATTATAGGTATTAAATTTGTTAGAATATCATTGTCTGGAGCCCTAACCACCGATAGCTTGGACCCTGCTCCCGATACCGGCGGAGTATTTTTTATATGTTGTTGACTGTGACGTCTGTGACGCATGAAGGTGCCGCCGCACGTGATATGCGACCTAGTGCGTCAAAACATTTTGTCCAGGGTTTTCATAATTCAAAGTAAAAGCATTCTTCAAAAACGATAAAATAATGGCAAAAAAAAAACCTCTGGCTCAAGCACAACCCATTGAGTTAGAAAAAGTATTATTAGTCATTGGCTCAACCCACTGACCTCTATTATTACCACTGGACTGGCGGCTGTCAAAGTGCTTTTGTGCCTAATTGATAATCGCCATTTTGGCGCTGTTACCCGTAGCGAGTGTCTGTGGTACTAAAACTAGTGATGTCGATATCAGCGAGCAAATATCGATAACTTTTGATAATATTTTTACGTATCATCATAATTACTACTTATATTAACAATTTACAGGAAATAATGAATAATAATAATGGAATAATGAATGTATTAAGTAACAGTCGAAAAGGTAAAATAAAACACGTTTTATATATTTAATTTATATTTTTCAAAGTCAAAGTCAAAGCATTTATTATAAATAGTTCCCTAAGAGATTCGCGGCGACGTAGATTATAAATGGCTCTGACAGCTCTCTTTTGCAAAATAAAGATGGATTCAATGTCAGCAGCTCGACTCCATAGTAAAATGTCGTACGACATAATGCTGTGAAAGTAGCTAAAATAGACTAAGCGCGCGGTTTCTACATCTGTTAACTGCCTTATCTTCCTAACAGCATAAGCGATTTTAATTATTGACGTGCCCAAATTATTTGACGGGTTAAGAAATTTCGTATACTTTGACCTGTAATTGACAAAGAGTAATTTTTCGTTGTTGCAAAAATTCTAACATCGATATAATATAATTTGTTTAATTGATTGATACATCATAACTATTTAAAGATTCAAACATCATTGTTTCCAAAAAATAAACGCGTAGTTCTGGAAACAAAGTATTTGATTTTGGTAGCAATTCTTTTATAACTTTTGCTGTGAGAACTGCCGGAAATATTTTTTCCACCGGCGGCTTCCCATTGGTCTTTTTGCATGCTTGTCGAAAAAGTGATTCCACTAACAAACATATAGAAACGATGCTTTGTGATGGAATAGTTAGTCCACCTCTATTTTTTTGAATAATTAGTGCGATACCGTTTCGTCGATCAAATATGGCATCGGACGGTATTGATTCACAAGCGCTCAAACAATCAATACATGTAATTTTGTTCTTGATAGATCTAATCACAAAACATGCTATGTATCCCACACATTGCTTCGATGTTTCGTTTACATTGTTTGAAACAGCCCTACCAAAATGTAATATATGTCAAAATTAGTTCTCTGGACACTCGCTAGTGGCGCTTCAAAAGGACACAAAAAAATTGCTGTCAAACGCTTGGAACAGCCTGTCCAGTGGTAATAATAGAGGTCAGTGGCTCAACCACACCGCTGAAAAAAAGAAATTGACTTGACAGGTGCATCATGTGACGCATGTCAAATTCAAAATAGTGCTAATGTCAGTTTCAGTTATTTGTTTGTTGCTGTGATTTGTTGTTGTCTTCTTGCGTTTATTCCACTGTAGTTACAATAATTGAATGTTTTTCAAGAAAATAAATGTACTCATTGTACAATTTTGCCAGTAACACTAGCATCTAATAATGGCATTTAGTACACATACGGATTACCGTATATGC
The DNA here is from genome assembly GCA_945859645.1 of Amphipoea oculea. Taxonomy (NCBI): domain Eukaryota; kingdom Metazoa; phylum Arthropoda; class Insecta; order Lepidoptera; family Noctuidae; genus Amphipoea; species Amphipoea oculea. The sequence goes on from OX243862.1 coordinate 22,382,619, forward strand.
CGTGCATGTCTTACAGCACAAACATCTTTTTCTTATTTTATATTTGAGAATGTTTCTCCCGATATTTATTGTTTTTGTACCTCTGTACAGGTATGTAATAAATTTGGTCATAATTTCCTCTGTGACACCCCAAGTTATCCAAAACATTCACTTTAAAAAAATCCGATTACAGGTATCCAAAGATGAAAAATTGCCCAGAGGCATCTGTAATGCATGTTATGAGCTTCTTAATAAATACTCTGAGTTCAAGCGAACGTGTTTACAGTCTCAAGCTACTCTACTAGATCTTGAAAAAGATTTTAAATATAAAATAGACCTAAAAACTGATTGTGTTGATAATTGTGAACCAAACTATAGTCAGGAAGACGAAATAAAGACTGAGATACTTCATATTACTGTGAAAGTTGAAGATGAAGAAATTGGTCATGGTAAAGTAGAATGTTATCTGAAAAATAATGCATTGCATGCACATGCAAACTTATATGACAGAGAAAACCATTGTGAGAGAAAATAAACTTATTATTATTATATAAGTTTAAGCTGGTTCCAATGAATGCAATCCAAGTACTATTTTGTCAATTATTTATTTTCAGATTACATTGATGAAGTTGACCATCATGCAAGTCCAGAACTACTTGACGAAAAACATTTCAAAAGGTTGGTTAAACTTACAACATGGTCATAACTTCTTAAGCATATTCTATTCTATTTATATTCACACTTAAATCAAATACTGCATTCATCAATAATAATCATTTTCCTGCCCTTGTCCCAATTTCTTTGGGGTCGGAACAACATGTCTTTTTTTCCATATGTGTATACTGCATAGTATAGGTACTAAACTAACATCACGCAATATTCCAGAAAAGTGAAGAAGCTGGTAAAATCAAAACAGCATACAGGAATAAAGCCTAAAGTAAAAAAAAAGAAATTCATGTACACTTGTGATGTTTGTCAAAAGAAGTTCAACTTCAAGGAAAGATTTGAAGCACACAAGCTTGAGCATGAAGGTAAAATAGTAAGTATTAATACTGCAGAAAAAGGATACATTTTTAGACCTGAATATTAGCTCACATTTGATTTCGGCAAGTATTTAAGTAATCAAATCTCAAATAATTCCCATTTTGCTTTCGTAATAATAATAGAGATACCGGTGGGCTACTATTTTTTATATTTTAAATGTTTTTATACTTATTTTATATTCTAATATTTAAAAATATAATTTATGTGTAAATAGATAAGTAAACCAAATTATAGAGAACACTGTGATAAAAAATCATTCTGCTCCTTTTAGTGAACTTCAAATAATTCCTATTTTGCTTTCCTAAAAATATTATAGAACATTAATAAAAATGATTGTGCGCCTCTTTTAGTTAACTTCAAATAATTCCTATTTAGGGGTCTTAAACATAGTTGCAACACTTGCAACCAACATGGTTGTAGAACTCGCTTAGTTTTTGTTGAAAGTTCTAACCTAACCTATTATGTTGGGATGCCTCTCTTCCTTCCAAAAATGATAACTGTGAGCATAGTGTTTAGAAAACTAATTGAGCTTCAAAAGGTTTCATTACAAAATCGTTATAATTTTTCTCTTTTTAGGCCACAATCCACTGCTCACCATGCAACAAAACCTTTGTGACATGGAGTGGTCTGAAACGTCACAATGAGAGTGAACATACTCAAGTAAGCCTAGAAAGTCTGAAGTGCCCTACTTGTGGGAAGATCTTCAAGAGCCGACAGACACTGAAGATGCATGAGAAAGTGCATGGGAACAGGAAGCTCATCATGTGCGATGTTTGTGGGAGAGGACTCACTTCGTCTGTTGTTTTGAGGGTAATTGTTATTTGCTATAGCTCTGGAAAACATAGGCCCTAGAAATATTACTTACAGTCCCAACAATAGTATAGTAGTTAGATACTGCCAAATTTTTTAAACTAATATTTGTGCAGACTAGCTGACCTAAAACGAGAAAAACAATTAAATGCTATAATATACTTAATCCAGCTATTATTCTGGTGCAGCTTTTAGCAACATTCCATGATAATTATTATCTATCCTACTAATATTATAAATGTGAAAGTTTGCAAGTATGTTTGGATGTTCATTACTCAATCACACTAAATCGACTGAACAAATTTGGGTGAAATTTTTTCATTTTTGGATTTAATCTGGATATCTGTCAAGCGCCGCTAATGAGACACAATTGATTTTCTATTGTTTCGTCGCCGATCGGCGGACCGCGGTCCTTGACCGGTTAACAATTACAGTACCCGGCGATAATTATTGCACATCGATCTTTGGAAAGAGACAATCGGCTAATTTCGGCTTCGTAGAGCGTTATCTCTGTCGCACGAAATACAAACAGTCCGGTATCTATTAGGAGCTGTTAAAACAATTATGATTTGCTTCTTTTGATAATTCTTTGTACAAAATACACCAATTTTTCTATAAAAGATTGCTTTAGGTTGTGGTAAAATAAAAAGGTTCCCCTATTTTTCCTAAAGATGCCATAGTACAACTTTAAATTATTTAAATTTGGGGGTGTTAACAACTCTAGATATATATTTTGAACTGGACGCGACTGCACTCTATCGCACTTGAACAACGACTGACAAAACGTCAGTTAACGTCACATAGGTAGTGTGCGACAGAGATAACGCACTACGAAGCCGAAATTAGCGGATTGTTTCTTTCCAAAGGTCGATGTGCAATATTTATCGCCGGGTACTGTAACACATAGGATACTTTTATCCCGATATTCGCACGGGATCGAGAATTAGGCTGGTGAAACCGCGGGGCGCTGCTATTTATAAAATAAATTTTAATTTTTCAGGCTCACTTAGAAACACACAAGAAGAACAGAGAACGAAGTTTTACATGTAATCAATGTGGAAAGCAGTTTTTCACGAAAACAATACTACAATCACATGTAACAAGACGACATTCAGGCCGCAAGTTTATATGCCAAATATGTTCGTGTACTTTCACTGATAAGTACAACTTGTCCAAACATTTGCACATTCACGAAGGGAATAAGTTATACAAATGTGAGATTTGTAATAATTCTTATGCTACACATTCAACGTTAACAGAACACAAGCGACTCCATTCTGGAGAGAGGCCATATGTATGCAATTACTGTCTAAAGGCGTTTGTTTCGAGGAAAAGACTGACTGATCATGTAAGGATACATACTGGTGATAAGCCACACAAGTGCACGCTGTGTGAACAGAGGTTTACGCAAAGAGGTACACTCAAGAGGCATATGAAAGTGCATGATAGGGCTGCGTCGACACTCAGTTGAATTTTCGCACTTTTATAATATTTAAATTGATATGGTCAATTGGTCATGTTAGCCATTATGGGGGAAATAAGAGATGTTTGGGATACTGCCTATTTGAATATTTGAACTGTAACTAAACAAACTGCAAGGTGTTTTTTTTTCTTTCGAAACCCTATAAGATCACTTCGTTGTTCGTCTGTCAAGACCGTTTTTCTCAGGAACGCGTGGAGTTATCAAGTTGAAATTAATATCAAATATGCAGGACTACAACCCTTGAAGCAGTGAAAAAAAATCCTAAGTCAACGCAATGAAAAGATACGGGCGTTTATGTTTCGTTTATGCAGCATATTTTGACACTCGCATGGGAATCAAAACCTATAAGGGTACTTCCCGTTGACCTAGAATCATAAAATTTGGCATGAAGCAGTCATGTAGCACAACTGCACAAGGAAAAAATCTGAAAACCGTAAAGTAGGAAGCGCAGGGAATGATCCTACAGATTTGGTCCAATATGAAAAGTGACGAGAGTAACATGTTCTATTGGAATATAACTTTTTTTTTATTTGGCCGGCATTTTCATATATTTAAGAGAAAAATTAGTCAAGAGGGCATGGAAGTTAGTAGGAAGAGGGATTTTAATTTTGGAAAGCTTAATATACAAGTCAAAGAATTGGGAGTGAAAAAGATATGGTCCAGACTCTAGAGTACCATCACCAAGACTGCATTCGCACAGGGAACTGTCATGTAACATGAACACGGATCTTGTGTGGCCAAGGATTGCAATGACACATTGACACTAGATTATTGTGGCCAAGAAATTATGCAGAACCATGACATGTATAAAATAAATTTTCATAGAAAAGTGCAGATAAATGGTTTTTTATTTATTTTTTCTTTTTCTTGTGTAGAGAAATGCAAATGAATGGCATATTATAATTTCTTTCGTTTTCTTTATGTACTTACACAATTTCAGCAAGGTAGGAATTCGAAAAAATCAGAACCAGATTATTCATCTTAAAGCACACATTTATTTGTCTTAAATTAAATCATATTAAATCCAATTTATATATATTGATTTCAAATGAGGTAAGTACCTATACGGGTATACCTAACGTGACCATTACTATAACCTATTTTATATACTTATTTTAGTAGGTATTTATTAAAAAGAGAACAGGACATGAAAAATAATATATTAGGTACATTAATATGTAATTTTAATAATACATTGCGGTTGAAAACGCATTTGTTTTTTATTTTTCGGTGGAGCAAATTAGTTTTAAAATGTCGGGACTCGGGACTAATGAACATGACTAATCGCACTCGCGCATCCGTCTCGTTCTCGCGTGTCACTATGTAAATAATTGTTCATGAATAAATTGAATGGAATTGAATATCGTTTGGTCCCTTTGTAAAGCGGGAAATTTTTGCTCTGGTTTGGGACAATTACGAGTACGGGACACAGCTTGAAAGCGGGACAAATGGTCACGTTAGGTATACCCATCTCATGATTTCACAAATACACAATGAAATAAAATAATACACTTTCAAAAAGGTCATTATTCACTTCATATTTGGTCAAAAAATTAATCATCTGCTATATTTTAGCAGCCTACTTCTTAGCTGATCGAGATCCTCAGTTATGTTAGGTTTTATTCAGAGCTTTTAGCTTTCATACCAGAATAAATGATTTCTGCGAGTCCTCCACCAAATTACAGGCATCAATAGTTAGAATGCTTTGCAGGAACATAATTATACTTGAAGTCTTTCAATTATTTCCAAATTGACAAGTTTTCACATCACACTTTGAAAATTATATAAAATCTAGGACAAAACCATGTTTCTTTCAATCTATACAGAAAATACAATAATACAGAATTGATTTTTCCAGGTACCTATTTGTAGTGTAGCCATTAGTTTCACGTTTTTAATTCTGATGATATTCATCAGACATCGGTATTCCACTGCGAGTACTCTGCCACGCTTCCTTGTAACCGAGCCCTTAGCAATATATTCTGTGGTTTATCTGCATTTTCCGCATCTTTCTGCAAGTGTCCCTTCATGTGCCTGTTGAGAGCACATTTCTGTATGAAGGCTTGGTCGCATAGCACACATTTATGGGGCTTTTCACCCGTGTGTATCATTCTGTGGTTCCGCAGGTCTTTGCGTGACATGAAGCGTTTAGGACAGAGATCGCAACCGTATGGACGTTCACCTGAAATTTAATGAAGATTCAACTATACTTTAGAACACAATATACTTTATTTCGATAAAGTATATGATACTAAAATGCCCAAGTCATGGGGGCATATCCGAAAATAATCACGATGAATTGCATTATTCATCGTGATTATTTCTAATTAGATATTAATTGACAAAAATAAAAACAAAATAAACAAACCTGTGTGAGTTCTCATGTGCTGTACTTTAAAACTCTGGCTTTTGAACTTTTTATCACAGAATGGGCACGAATATGGTTTTTCTGATGAATGAGATCGCATGTGTTTGAAGAGGTCCCCCTAAAATAAACAAAATAAAATATGAATTTTTCTATCATTCAATTTTGACTCAAAATTCCAAACTGACAAAAAAAAGTTGAAATTCGAATTATACGCGGGAATAGGTGTATTCAGCTGCATCCGGTTAGACTGGAAGCCGACCCCAACATAGTTGGGAAAAGGCTAGGCAGATAATTAGGTTGCTGAACAACAGTCTAGCTATTTTAATCCTTGGACTCCGCAAAACGTTACGCCATTTTAGTACAAAAAATTATAGTATATAAATAAAAAACCTAAACTAATAATAGAGATACAAAACATTTGATTTTTGTATGTTTCTTTGTTACGCTAAAACGGCTGAACAGATTTGGACTAAACTTGACACATGGATAGATTTTCATATTAAATAAAATTGTTACAAACCTTGATATAGAACCTCATATCACACACCTGGCAGGCTATATTCTTGATGCCCGTATGCCTAATCAAGTGCGTCTTGAGGTTGCCTTGCTGCGCAAACTTTTTGCCGCATTGACCACAAATGTAGTTCTTTTGGTTACTATGCGTTTCTAAGTGGGTCTGGAATTATAAATCAATGGTGTACAAATGGAGTGGTCATTTCGGCTTTTTAAAGTAAAGGCAACGTTACTTAAATAAAAAAATTAATGTCAAATACGATATTAAAAGGCACTTTTGAATGCCAAAAATTTCAAGAAAATAGTAATTTGATATTAGTTAAGCCTTCCAAAAGGTAAATTTCTGAGGATAGGAATGGCTAAAGAACTGCATAGGTTCTCATTTACAAGCAGTCACATTAATATTTTCAAACTCAAACTCTAGCATTTATTTCAATTAAACCATTTACAGGCACTTTTGAATTGTCAAGAAGTCAGTCAGTCAGAAAAAATGAAGCTAGTTGCCCATTCCAAAGCGTAGGTACCTATGGAGAAGAACGGGCAAGAAACTCCATGGACACTCTTTTAAATCAAAATAATGTGGTTACAAAGTCTTGGTTACATCATTCATGTTAAAAATTATACATGTGAGAACGATGCAGAACGTTAAAAGCGTCCATAATGAAAAGATGAGAAAAAACAACAATTCAAATAATAAATTAAAATAAGCCATGGCAGCAAAGAGATGACCAGTCCCTACTGACGGCGCCCGTTCACGAACATGACGCATGCATCAGCACCATTCAGCTCAACCATTTTGAAGGGAGCTAAATGATCCAACACATGCGCCACCATCAGCGAGACATTTGAGTGAGCATGACATACTCTCAGCCGCCAGAGCACATTCAAGTCAATGAAAGACGTACCCAGAAAATGGTAGCTTTATAGTGTGTACATAGTACTCACATATGTGTTATGCAATTATACAATACTAGGAGATTGAATTTATACAATGCAAAGATAGACTTACAATCTTCAGCAGCTCCAACAGTATTTTCAAGTGTTAATCAATTAGTTGTGGTTGTGGAGCAGGACCAGCATTGAGCCAGGCATTTTTATCCGCGATGTAATCCCCTAACTTATAATATGCCTGCCTGCATAGTGTGCGTTTAATACAAGACTTGAATTTTGTCTCATTCAGTTGAAGAATGTGGGGAGGTATTTTATTATAACATTTTAAACAGTACCCCATAAAAGATGAGTCTACTTTAGCTAGTCTGAAACCTGGTTGAACTAATAGGTCCCTATTTCTAGTACTATAATTATGTCTTTCACCTCTTTTACTAAAAAGATGTAAATTTTTCCTTACATACATGATGTTTTCATAGATATATTGACAAGGTACCGTCATGATGTTAATTTCCTTAAACCGTTCCGTTAGAGAATCGCGCCTGCGAAGATTATATATGGCTCTGATGGCTCTTTTCTGCAGAATAAAAATAGAATCGATGTCTGCAGCCCGTCCCCAAAGTAAAATACCGTAAGACATGATACTATGAAAGTAACTAAAATAGACCAGTCTCGCGGTATCTACATCCGTAAACTGACGGATTTTTCTGACAGCATAAGCAGCTGAACTTAGCCGTCCTGCAAGAGATGTTAAATGAGGACCCCATTGTAGCCTTGAGTCGAGCGTGATTCCTAGGAAAACAGTTGTATCGACGAATTCTAGTTTCTCTTGATTCAATATTATATCGCAATCACTACCTTTGACATTTGGTAAAGAAAATCTTATGCACTTAGTTTTTTTTCCATTTAATACTAAATTATTAGCAGTGAACCAATTTTGGACCTGCAGTAGGGCGTTATTTACGTCGTCAAAATTTATAGCACGTCTATTTACCTTAAAAATTAAAGAAGTGTCATCAGCAAATAACACCATTTGTGGTTGGTTTTTTAATAAATGGAGTAGATCATTTATATACACTAAAAAGAGGAAAGGACCCAAAATCGAGCCTTGTGGCACACCCATTTTTACTGTTAAGCCATGTGAATTGACACCATTTATTTGAACTTGCTGTTGTCTATCATTTAAATAAGAACTAACTAAACTGAGCGCAAGTTTTCCAAGTCCGTAATGCTCAAGTTTCAAAAGCAAGGTTTCGTGATCGACGCAATCAAATGCCTTGGAGAGGTCACAAAAGATTCCTATGGCGTCTTGAGCCTCTTCCCACGCGTTAAAAATGTGTTTTAATAAGGTTACACCGGCGTCGGTCGTACAACGTCCTTTGGTAAAACCATACTGTTGATCGTGAAGGATTTTATTCGTGTTAAAATGATTGAGCATCTGTTAAGCATTATCTTTTCAAACACCTTGCTGAAAACCGGCAACACGGATACGGGTCTATAATTATTGGTGTCTTTACTATCCCCGGATTTGTAAAGTGGTATTACCTTACTATATTTCATTAGATCGGGGAAGACTCCTTGATCTACACAAGAATTAAATACTAAGGCTAAGTAAGGCGCAATAGTCTCAATTATGGAGGTACACACTTTAATAGACATTCCCCAAAGATCTTCGGTCAATTTGATTTTAATTTGCTTAAAAGCTTTTATTACTACTGCAGGGTTAATATGTTTAAATTGAAATTCAACCGGGCAGGCTTGAACGTTCGCTCTTAATAAATCAATTGATACGTCGGGTGAGGAATTTAAGGCTTCCGTCGTTTTTGATGGTATATTAGTAAAGAAATTTACAAATTCTTGAGCTACTTCTAAGTTAGAGCTTATGGCACCACGTGAAGTCTCCAACGTGTAATCAGTGTTTCGTTTTTTATTCCTACTAGATTCGTTATTTATAATTTTCCAAACCGTTTTTATTCTATTTTCTGCCGATTCGATTTTGTTGCTAATGTACCGGGCTTTGGCTATTTTGCAAGTATTTCTAAAAATTTTGGAATATGTAGCAACATACTTGCTGAAAGTAACAGTATTAATGTAAGGCTTAAGGCCATACAGCTCGAACAGTCTTTCCCTACTTATCCTAATACCTCTAGTCGCCCAGTCACTAAATATAAAATTAGGGCAAATGTTTTTTGTTTTCTTTTCAAAAGTTTTATTGAATTGAGTCTGAACTACTGAAAAGAAATCCTCGTACAATTTATTTGCATCATCCATATCATGGCCCAGATCATTTAACTTATTATTTAGGGTACTATTGAATATTTTTAGTTTACCAGTCGTTATTGGTCTAAATTGTATTTGCACTTTTTGCAAAGGTGTTTTAAAGTTAAAAGTTACCGTTTGTCCACTATGATCAGACGGCAGATAATTTACGATGGCTTTATCTAAATAATCACAATCGCAAAAGACATTATCGATACAAGTTGCAGAAGTTGGAGTTACTCTAGTCGGTTCTGTAAAAACATTAGATAAATTGAACGATTTGAAAAGGCTTAATAATCTACAGCTATTTGAATTATTTTCCAAAATATTAATATTAAAATCACCACAAATAATTGCGGCTTTGTTATTAGATGCCAGTTTCACAAGGACGTCTTCCATTATTGACTCAAATACAGAAAAGTTCTGATAATTAGGGGGTCTGTAAACGCACACTACAACATGCTTATCTATCTCAACACAAGACAGTTCGATGCAATGTTCAATTGATAAATCCACTATGTCATTTCGTTGCTTGGATTTTAAACAATTTTTTATCAAGATTAGGGAACCTCCACGCAGCATAGATTTACGGTTAAAACAACTGCCCACACTATAATTCTCATAATTAATTAACATTTGGAAATCCTTTAACCAATGTTCAGTAAAACAAACAATATCAAACTTTGTTTTTTCTAAAAACATTTCAATTTCTAATAATTTGGAAGAAATGCCTTGAATATTTTGATGAAATAATTTCAAGGCATTCTGCTGATCTCCTTTTTGATATTTACTTATTTTAGAGCAAGAAGATACCTTGTTGATGTTAGGTATAAGAATATTATTACTGGTACCTTCTGTTGTCTTACAAACTAGTTTAAATTATTATCCGGAGTTAATCCTAAGACTTCAATGTCATCACCAGGCAGTGAACTCATAGTGCGTGAGGGAAATGGAACCTCCTTCGTACAATTTGTATAAATATTTATAGCATTTAAGCTTCATTCATTTAGACAAACCACCTTATTATTAGTATTATTACTAACTGTTGTGGTGTTAATAATACAAGACTTCGACATAATACTTATGTCTGTGTTTATATAAAAAGCTAATAGTCTTGCTATTATGTGTCTAAAACTAACAGGCAGATACACAGTACCCCTAGTCGAATAAATAAAAAATTTTGATAAAGCATACAGCTGGCCGCGCGTGCGGTAAGGCTTGATTGCTCCATCATCTCCCACTGTTGTAAGCGACATTGTGGCAGGCTGATGCGACTACCAAACCTCATTTTTTTAATGTAAATTGTTAATTTAATTGTGATTATTTTTATCGTTATTTTATTTATGAATTGAATTGAATTTGTAGTGTTGTGTATGTAATGTGACTGTATGAGTGTATTTTTTCTATTATGAGTCAGTGATACATGAATTAAAATGTTTTTTTTTTTTTTTATTATTATTATAAGTTTTCAGATCTTACCTTTAAATTATAGCTCTGCACAAATCTAGCATCACATATGTGGCACACATGCTTTTTAATCCCCGCATGTATCATCTCATGATTCTTCAAAACATTCAAGTAAGCAAAATTCTTGCCACAAGTCAAACACTGATATTTACGGACCCCTGTGTGAGTGCGGATGTGGCTGTGAAGATTGCGGACTGTAGGGAACGACTTATCACAGTGCTGACATTTTATGTCTGGCTGGAAGACAAGCAGGTACTCATCAAGTTAATGTGTTGTATCCATAGGCTGGGAATAAACCAAGTTGGATTGGGCGGGTCACATCAGCCGCGTGCATGATGACCGCTGGGCAAAAGTCTCCAAACAATGGGTGCTTGAATATGGACGGCGCCGTAAAGGCCGGCCCAGAAAGAGATGGTGAGATGATCTGGACGGATACCGCGAGTGCTGGTTCGAGGTGGCGCGGGAAAAGAGTTCCTGGAAGGATTTGGAGGAGACCTTTGCCCAGCAGTGGGACAGTAAAAGCTAACAAAAAAAAAAATGAATTCAGAAACTCAGATAATTTACCTTCATTGCCACTTACTTATCAACTTTAGCATGTGGATTTCTGTGTCACCATTTCTAATAAAAAGGTCCAAAAAAGTTTTGGTTGCAATGGAATTTGAACTTTGTTTCATATGATGTTGATGTTGTTGTTCCAAAGCTTGATAATTAGTATGTAAGGATTGTAGCAGATCGGGTTCTGTAGTTTGTGCCTAACCCCCATGGGAAGAAAGCGTGAGTTTATGTATGTATCTGAGATTCTGAATTGAAGTTTTGGCATATACTTGTTATCATAGAGTGTCAGGAACTTTAAAAGCTAGTTAATTTTTAGGATTAAAAAAACAACACAAACAGGCATGGAATAGGTGTAGGCATACAGGGTGAAATTGAACACATGCGACAAATCGAAATGGGAGATTGTACTCGTCATTATGAACAACTTTTACTATGGGACCAAACCTGAAATCGCGAAAAAAAAATCAGCTGTTCCCTACATTTTGGCGAGTTATGCGAACATAAATGTAGGGAACAGCTGATTTTTTTTTCGCGATTGCAGGTTTGGTCCCATAGTAAAAGTTGTTCATAATGATGAGTATAATCTCCCATTTCGGTTTGTCGCATGTGTTCAATTTCACCCTGTATATTGCTGATGTTGCAGCTAATAAACCCAAGAGGCTAATTAATGTAGTTAAATACCTTTTTACCAAAATGAACCCTCATGTGTGCTTCAAAGTTATCATACTTCTGAAATGATTTCTCACATTTGGGACACTTCATTCTAGTTCTTTTTTTGAGATGTTTTACGAGTTCTCTTCGTTTTCTTATTCTCCTGAAACATATTTTATAAAGTATATTATTATTACTTTGCCCTGCAGTGAGAAAATAGAGACTGGTACATATTTCTGTCTTTTTATATACATTTTAAATACTTTTATAATAAACTTTAAGAAATAGTAGTCCGCCGGTATCGGAAGCAGGGTCCAAGCTATAGGTGGTTAGGGCTCCAGAGACAGGAATCTCCTCACAATGCGAGCCGTATCTAGGAGTAAAGAGTACTGCCTTCTGAATCAGGCCCTTGAACCAACCACTTAACGAGAGCCTCGAGAGATGTTGATTGAGGCTTTTGACCATCAAGCCATTTGCCGGTACGACAACCGGCACAATGAAAATATATATTACTATTAAACAACGTAGGACAAACATAATTATTTTAAATATTAGTAATGTGTATTTTTATTTTTCAAAGATATTGATGAAAACTTTGAAAAATAAAAATACACTAAGTGTAGGGATTCTTATTTGTCACATACCTAATAATTTCAGCGGGATCCATAGAGCGATCTACTAGTGTATCATTGTCGGGTGTAAGATTCTGACTGAGCATATCATCCGCTGTGATTTCTGCAACATTTATTTCAAGTATTTCATGATCATTGGAATGACTTTCTGCTTTCACTGGTTCTTGCTGAAATAAAAACCAGTAATTAATTTTAAATTGAGTAGTATTCATTCAACCAGCAGCAATACGCGAACACGAACTACTCTTCGCACATTCTCTGTTGTACAGAGGCCAGCACGTGAAGCTACCCCAATCTGTCAAATTTTCCCAATTCAATATGAACCTTATTACTTTGTAGTAAAGTTGAAAATCTATCAAAGAAATTTGACGTAGTGGGGTAGCTTGATGTGCTGGCGTCTGTACAACAAGACGTCGAGCGGTGTGCGAGAGAGAGCGCGCGAAGTGTCGTTCGCGTTATCGCGACAATGTAGCTGTAGCATACGTCGATTGCCTGTTTAACATTACAATAAATAAATTAACCCATCTTCCGTCAAATTAACATGCATTTGCAATTAGTTGATGGTAACGGGAGGTAAAAGAAGACACTGGCAGAAAAAAGCCCAAGGAAGTCCAAAATGCCTTTTTACCAACCAACAAAAGGAGGTTATCAATTTGACATGTATGTATGTAATATTATTGGAACTGCAATATATTTACATAATATATGACAATCTATTAGGGCTTACAAACAAATATACAAAATTTTATAGATGTATGTGTGTTTGTCCACGCATTTCTCTGCAACTATTAATCGGATTGTGACCATTTTTTTTTTATTGGCTTACATTTACTTCAACTTAGGGAACAGTGCAAGTTTCATCAAAATCGATTCAGAAATTTTCAAGATATGGACTAATATGTGTAAGTGTGACGGCCTGGCTTATTGATACGAGCTACAGGTGTAGTGAGAAAGGGAAAACATCTCAAAACCTTGGTCAAATTCTAGTGCAATATTTACACCAAAACTATTAACAACATATTAAAAAGTAAAAATTAAGAAATAAAAAGTAATTTTAAAAAGTTAAACTGACTTCAAAAGGAAATTCACTCAAAATTATGTAATAACTTTAATTTTTAGTAAAAAACTAAAATACAGATTCTGGAATAATTAAAGTTATTTCATAATTCGACTTCTGGAATAATTAAAGTTATTTCATCATTTTGAGTGAATTTCCTTTTGAAGTTGGTTTAATTTTTTTAAATTACTTTTTATTAATTATTAAGTACTTTTAAAACCCCTTACCTCATCCAAAACCTGCTGTTTTAAAATAAGATTGGAGCGTACAGCAGCTTGTTTGAAATAATATGATTTGTTTAGCATATCCAGACATGCCTGGCATATTTGATGAGGTAAGATGTCCCCTTCTTCAACCTGGAACAAAATACACTACCTAAATAAATTGCCTGGTTTAAAATGTACCTAAAGTGCACAAGAACTACACTGTTTTGTCCTAGACTTTGTTTAAACTTCGGGATTTAGCGGTGCTGGTGTACGTCTGGTGGCCAGGGGTACGCTGTCTGGCATAAAAGACTATTCCCAATGGATGGGTAGAGTACTCCAATTATTTAAAAAAAAGTTTATTATAAAATCTTGTGACGACGACGTGAGAGAATAGGTGACTGAAAACTTGGTCAGTGGTCATTTAATATCATAAAGGTAAATCATTACTACAAAGGACGATGAGTCAGAACGTCCCCCCAACCTTACATTGACCAACAGACTTAAAATGTATCTCATTCGAACCGCCTTAGCAAGCTGATCAATTTTTACTATGACGACATCTCTCAAAAGTGCGGGATATTCCGAGAAAATCATGTTTTAGTGTTAATATTGTCACTACGTCCCCCCAACCCTTACATTGACCAACAGACTTAAAATGTATCTCATTCGAACCGCCTTAGCAAGCTGATCAATTTTTACTATGACGACATCTCTCACAAGTGCGGGATATTCCGAGAAAATCATGTTTTAGTGTTAATTTTGTCACAACACAACGTCCCCCCAACCCTTACATTGACCAACAGACTTAAAATGTATCTCATTCGAACCGCCTTAGCAAGCTGATCAATTTTTACTATGACGACATCTCTCAAAAGTGCGGGATATTCCAAGAAAATCATGTTTTAGTGTTAATATTGTCACTACGTCCCCCCAACCCTTACATTGACCAACAGACTTAAAATGTATCTCATTCGAACCGCCTTAGCAAGCTGATCAATTTTGACTATGACGACATCTCTCAAAAGTGCGGGATATTCCGAGAAAATCATGTTTTAGTGTTAATTTCGTCACAACGTCCCCCCAACCCTTACATTGACCAACAGACTTAAAATGTATCTCATTCGAACCGCCTTAGCAAGCTGATCAATTTTTACTATGACGACATCTCTCAAAAGTGCGGGATATTCCGAGAAAAATCATGTTTTAATGTTAATATTGCCAGAACGTCCCCCCAACCCTTACATCGACCAACAAACTTAAAATGTATCTCATTCAAACGGTCTTAGCAAGGTGATCATTTTTTACTATGACGACATCTCTCAAAAGTGCGGGATATACCGAGAAAAATCATGTTTTAATGTTAATATTGCCAGAACGTCCCCCCAACCCTTACATTGACCAACAAACTTAAAATGTATCTCATTCAAACCGTCTTAGCAAGGTGATCAATTTTTACTATGACCACATTTCTCAAAAGTGCGGGATATTCCGAGAAAAATCATGTTTGCTAATATTTTTGGCACAAAATAACAGTTTGTAAACCATATTCTTTGATTTTCAAACCTCTCAAGATCAATTAAGAGATGCCATTTAAAAAACAGAAAACGTCATTCGTTACTCGTCCAATTTTTTCTATTCCTATAGGCAGTTGTCCCACCGGCGGCGATGAACGAGTAGCGAGTAGAACTAGCAACTGAAAACGAGTTGGCGAGCAGCGAGCAGCGTGTGTGTAGTTCCGATAGTTTTGTCGCTGGGCTATCAGCGAGCGTTCGAGTGCGACGGGCGATTACTCGCACCACTCGCTCGGGGCGGTTAGTCCCACAGGGGTTTCTCTCGGCGTGAGCTCTGACCGCCAAGCGAGCATCGCTGAGCGAGTATCGCTAGGCGAGTATTATCTTTAATAACTCTTGTCGCTCAGCGACAAACCAGTGGAGCGAGTCCTCGCCGGCAGTGTGAACAGTCAGCGATTAACTGTTAATATATGCATCTCTTTTGTTTACACGGAATGTATATCTATTGTACGTTTCTTGAGCGAGAAAACAGCCGACAGTGAGTCGCTTCCTCGCCGGCGGTGGGACAACGGCCATATGCTCGTCCACGACGGAGACGCGGGTGTCTTCGTCTTGGGCGACCTCGAATAGTCACTGCACTCAGGATTCAAGTCTTAAGTTAACTCCCTCGCTTCGCTCCGGAGTTAACTCAAACCTAGAATCCTTCGTTGCGTTCAGGATTCAAAATAGCGCCCGCGACAACAAGACACTATCCCATTTGTGAATAATCTACTATATATCATGTTTGTTGAATTTGAAAAAATAAATAAAACGATTATTTTATTTCTAAACCCCATGGATTTTGGAGTTAAAAACTGGTTGCTAGTATTTTTATAGATCTTTATGAACCTGATAACACATACAAAAGATCTGTTGCAGGGCGGGGGACAGGCCTAGTGAATTAGAAAAATCAATAAAACGATTTTTTAATTTTTATTTTATTTCTAAGCCCCATGGATTTTGAAGTTAAAACTGGTTGCTAGTCTTTTTATAGATCTTTATGAACCTGATAGCACATACAAAAGATCTGTTGCAGGGCGGGGGACGGGCCTAGCGAATTAGGAAAAATTAATAAAACGATTTTTTAATTTTAATTTTATTTCTAAACCCCATGGATTTTGAAATTAAAACTGGTTGCTAGTCTTTTTATAGACCTTTGTGAACCTACTAATACATACAAAAGTTCTGTTGAAGGGGGGGGACGGGTCTCATACAAATATGGTCATCGTTCTTTATTAAACCAAGCCACTTACCTCAACAGACGTGCAAAATTTAAACATCTCAGGTGTGCAAACCATGAATAAATCTTTCATGGGTCCAGTGTCCGATAGGCATGCACGACAAATCTTTTTGAAATCTAAAACACTAGCCATTTCCGTAGCCATCATTTTAGCACAGCTTTAGTTTAATTTCATGGTAATTAAAATATAAATGATTGCTAAACAAAAACAAGACCTTGGTCGTCTTGACAATGACAATACTTTGACATTTGACATTGACCAGGGCTGCCAGTAGAGAGAGAGTAGAGCCAACTTTTAACTGCCGTGTCCCAGAAAATATACAAAATCATAAAAATACTCCAAGAATAAATATTACCTACTCTTTGTAACAGAACGATGAACAATTTTTTTGATTTTCGCAAATAAATCGGTATAAGGCCAAGATAATGATGATTGATGATCTCTCAACAAGTACTAGTAAATCAAAGTGCACAAAGGGCCGCAGTGCAAAACGCAGTGTTGATTCATGGAAATGTACAGGCGCCAGCACATCAAGCTACCCGAAACTGTCAAATTTTCCCAATCAATTTTGAATCTTATAGTTTAGTGATAAAGCTGAAAATCTATTAAAGAAATTTGACAGATTGTAATAGCTTGATGTGCTGGCGTCTTAGAGCATAGGTTAAATGCTCTAAGGCTGGCGTCTGTACGAAAGTAATGAAGGAGATTTTTTGCCATGCGTTGCGTTGTGTGACGCACCACCCAGCCCCAATCTGCACTAGCCTAAGTATGAAGTAAAACGACGAGTCATGTTATCATGTATATGCGGTATTGTTGTAAAATAAGAGTAAATTACGAGTTTTTAGGGAAATATGCCGCTAATTACCGTATAAGCAGCGGGCAAATAACATAAAGTTCATTCTAATTCCTATGCTTATATGCAATTACCAAATTATACAGATTTGTATCTAATTATACGATCAGGCAGCCCTGAATTTAACTGACTGATCCCTACACGCACAGATAATATAATGACAAAGGCGTGTCATTTTGGTCAAGTGAGATTTGCGGAGATTTGGCTAAAATGACACGCCTTAGTGTTGGGAACCAAATCCTAGTGATGTACCGAAGATCTCCAATGTACATAACATAACCCCACGTCTGTATTCCCTGAAGGGATTGGCAGAGGCACCCACATTCCGCTATTTATGCTATGAGCCCCATCATTAATGCCTGTCATAGACATTGATTATGGGATCCGTTTACCATGAAAACGAAACTCAGGCACGTAACAACAGGCCGCCCTCACTTCCGTTTTTATAGTTTATGATTATAGTTTTGGAATCTTATGTTCAGTACGTAAGCATCAAAAATCGATCTTCAAGTTTAAACGCTTTCTAACAAAACGAAACTTCAAAATTCCAGCTAGCTACTTATCTATTCTACTAGCCCACACTATCTTATGACGCGTAGCAAAAGCTGTTAAAATGGGTGTAAATCCATTTTCGATTATTTTTTCACGTACCTACTCATGCATAATAATTTTAAAAAAAGGATGACATTTTTTTTCACTTTAACCGTAGGTAGGTAACATAAAAGTAAACTGCTGCAAACTAATTACTCTGTAACGTTGAAGTATACATTTGGTAGCAACAGGATTTACCTGCACCTACATTCATCCTGTGATTCATCTATTTCTGGCGCATCAGCAGGTCATAGCCTCCATGGAAAAATAATAATAATTAGGCTAGACGTGTTAAAACCCAGCCCATTCAAGCAGACCAAATAATTTTTTATTTGGTCTGAGACTGATAAGATATAGGTAAGTACTTTACTGTATTGTATCTACATTTATCTCTAATTAACCGACTTCTAAAAAGGAGGAGGTTCTCAATTCCGATATTTGTGTTTTTTTTTTATGTTTGTTCGCGCATAACTTCGTCGCTTGCCAACGATTGGAAAAATTCTTTTTTTGTTGGAAAGGGTATACTTCCCAAAAATGAAAATTGTATAGAAATCGGACAAGCGGTTTTTGAAAAATTAACAAAAATCTAAAAATTTATCTACATTGACGATCTTTTCGTTTACTTTTTTGGGCTCCACTGTACTTCCTCACCCGTTTATTCGAAGCAGTTGTAACTTGTCTTAGGTATGTACCCACAGTCGTTTTTTTTTTTTGTGTTCCCGATTACACTACACACTAAACCAACATAATATACAAAAATAACACATTTGTAATGAGTTGACAAAATAGGATACAAGAGCCAGCGAAGCGAGCTCGGGACTTGGGGCACCCCGACTCGGGCAGGATAGGTTAGAAGGGGATCTACATTTATCTCTAATTAACCGACTTCTAAAAAGGAGGAGGTTCTCAATTCCGATATTTGTGTTTGTTTTTTATGTTTGTTCGCGCATAACTTCGTCGCTTGCCAACCGATTTGAAAAATTCTTTTTTTGTTGGAAAGGGTATACTTCCCAAAAATGAAAATTGTATAGAAATCGGACAAGCGGTTTTTGAAAAATTAACAAAAATCAAAAAATTTATCTACATTGACGATCTTTTCGTTTACTTTTTTGGGCTTATGTACCTACCCACAGTCGTTTTTTTTTTGTGTTCCCGATTATACTACACACTAAACCAACATAATATACAAAAATAACACATTTGTAATGACAAAATAGGATACAAGAGCGAGCGAAGCGAGCTCGGGACTTGGGGCACCCCGACTCGGGCAGGATAGGTTAGAAGGGGATGGCGGGGTCTAGTGAGCGAGCGCAGCAAGCGAACAGACCCCGCCATCCCCTTATCCCGTGGTTATTTTTTTAGACCAGCTCCTACTAGGTACGCCTTTTAAGCAACCTTTAAGTGTTTTGAGGTTATTATTATTATTATTATTATAAGCCTGTATTGTCCCACTGCAGGGCAAAGGCCTCCCTTCCCTCTTTCCACGTTTCCCGGTCTACCGCGATTGTGGGCCAATCCTTTAAGAAAGAGTCCAGCTCATCCCGCCATCTCTTTCTGGGCCTGCCGCGCAGTCGTTTCCTGCCATTTGGGATCCACTGAGTGGTGACTTTTGCGTATTGCTGCTCCGACATGCGACAGATATGGCCAGCCCAGTTCCACTTTAATCCAGCAGCTGTGCGGCCGGCGTCCGCTATTTGTGTTTTGGAACGAAGTATGGAGTTCTTAATGCGGTCAGTCAGTTTGACACCTAGTATACTTCGTTCCATAGCTATAGCCCGTTGGCAGACTCCAAGTGCGGACTTTTGACGCTTTGTAAGAGACCATGTTTGCGCTCCGTAGGTGAGGGTGGGAAGAATGCACATGTCCATGAGCTTTCGCTTTAGTGAAAGCGGGAGAGGTCCTTTCATAAGATGTTTCATCGACCAATAGTTCTTCCAGGCATTTTCTGTGCGGCGAGCGATTTCTTTGTCCTGTCTCGCCTGGAAGGATACTATTTGGCCGAGGTAAATGTACTCATGGACATATTCAACCCGCACACCCCCAGTTTCTACGTTGCGTTCGGTGCTATTCGTCATCAGCTTTGTCTTCGACATGTTCATCGTAAGTCCGACTTGAAGACTGGCGTGGCTCAGTTGTTCGAGCATTTGGCCTAGCTCAGCTGCTGAGGAAGAAAAGAGGACAATGTCGTCGGCGAAACGTAGATTGGTCAATCTCCTTTCCCCGACGACAATACCCTTGTCCTGCCAGAGCGGATTTAATGTCTGGAAAACCTCTTCTAGCGTAGCCGTAAAGAGTTTGGGAGACAGCGGGTCGCCTTGCTTGACTCCTCGTTGAATTGGAAAGGATGACCCAGTGGTATTTATACGAATGGCTGCTGTACTATTATAATATATTTTTTGTAACAGGTGTATGTAAATAGGTTCTATTTCGTGTTTTTTGAGTGCCGAGAATATGGCTTCGTGTGTTAGGCTGTCGAAGGCCTTCGAGTAATCTACAAACGCCAGGTATAATGGTAGATTGAATTCTTGATGTTTTTCAATCACCTGGTTAAGAGACTGTAAATGGTCAGTAGTCGAAAGGCCTCGACGAAACCCAGCCTGTTCGGGAGGTTGGTGGAGGTCTAATGTGCCTGATATACGGTTTTCAATAATTTTGACAAAAACTTTGTAAAGATGTGACACCAAGCTGATAGGGCGATAATTCCCAATATCAGATTTATCTCCCTTCTTGTGCAGTAAGATTATATTGGAATGGCAGAATTTACTCGGGAACATGGCTGTTTTAAGAATTGAGTTGAAAAGGTTGCATATGTGAGGTAGTAAGGTAGGTTTTCCAACTCGAAGTGATTCAGTAGTGATACCGTCTTCACCCGGACTTCTATTATATTTCATGCTGCTAAGTGCATGGTGGACTTCGTAGCCGGTTATTATCGGGATTTCGTCTGGGCATGCGTAAGCTTCAGTTGTGTTTTGAGAGGTTTTAGTGTCGGAATACAAGGATTTATAGTGTTGTGTACATATTTCAATTATTTTGGCCCTATCTCCTTGTCTCACACCGTTGCTATCCTTTATGTGAGTGATTGTAGATCTGCCTACTTCCATACCGCGCATGGCTGATCTGAGGGACCGGTTGTTTGTTAGAGCAGCCTGCACAAGTTCTGTGTTGTATTTTCGGATGTCCCCTCGTATGCTTCTCTTAACTTTGCGGTCGAGCTCTTTATAATCTAAACATTGGTAAGGCATTGTTTGTCGTTTCTCGATTAGACGAATTGTATTTTGTGTAAGCTTCTTTTGTTTTTTGTTTTGGCTCTTGATCTTTTGACTAGTTTTGAGGTTAGGTTACAAAAAACATTGGGAATTTTTTTCTCGGCCACTATGGTTTTGCGAACTTTTCGGTTTTCAAATTTACACTAAAAAGGATCTATTCTATCTAAAAAAAAATAGCTACTATAAAATCGCAGGTTTCAGAAAAAAAAAACCTTGGGAATTTTTTTTTCGGCCCCTATGGCTTTTCACAATTTGCGGTTTTCAAATTACACTAAAAAGGGTCTATTCTATCAAAAAAAAAAAATACTTACTATCAAAATGCGCCGGGTGAGGAGGTACAGTGGTTCCCTTTTTGTGGGGTAGGTACCAACTAAAAAGAGAAAATTAAAAACTTTTTTACAAAAAAAAAAAAACAACCGACTTCAAAAAAAAAACACTACAAAGTGATAGGAAGTCGGTGTCAAAAAACGAAAATGCGTAACCAACGACACCGACTTCCGAAACTAAAGTTATTTTTCACTTTGTAGTGTTTTTTGTTTGAAGTCGGTTGTTTTTTTTTTTTTTTTTGTAAATAAGTTTTTATTTGACCTAGGTACAGTATCAGACAAACAAACAACAATAGATAGGTACCTCTAAACAGTACCTACACGTACCTAGCTGGTAATTACATAGGTTGGTAGCTAAACTTCATTCCAGTTGTAGGTACATACCTACCAAATCGTAAATTAAAATTCATACGCATACCTACCTCATATTAATATCATATTATTTTATACTTTAAAATGCTGTTAACAACTTATCCACACAATAGGTAGGTATGTGTGCAAATGCAGGTATGTACCTATTGAGAATGTTTTCAAGTTTTATTATAACTGTCTAAGCCATTGAACTTGAAAAAAAAGAGTTGAATGCTTATAATAGAACCAGTTTTTTTTCCTAACTGTAAATGACTTCGAACGCGCTTGCGTTGGTTTTAAGGTGATTGGATACTGACACTTTTTCATACATTCTTTCGGGGTACAAATCTCGAAAAATAAACGATTTTTGCAGAATAAAAGCACGTATATTAAGTTGTTATGACTTATTATTGACGCATATCGACAAAAACCTATAAAAAAAACACTATTTCCAGGATATCTAGGCCTGACAAAATCGATAAATTTTTCTATGTGTGCGCGGCCGGAACACGCCCTCTGCAGGATATTTCAAAGAACTATCGAGAAGCAGAACACAAATTTTTGCTAAGGTTATCAACAACAATTGATCTTGCTCGTTAGATGGCGTTGTTTGTCAATGTCAAACAGGTTGGCCAATTTTATAATAAATCGTTGAATTATGCGTGTTTTTTTTGACAAGTTGCGAATCGTTGGTAGGTATGCAATATTTCTTACAAGGCTGGCGCGGTGGCTCTGCCCGCGCAGTTATATATTAAATCAATTTATCAATTGAATCATGAAGTGAGAAAAAATGCTTTACCTACTTATTGATAGTATTTGCGATCTACCCTGGGTTCGATATTACTGTAATGAATGTATGTACCTACATACTAAGTTTATGTACCTAAGTACCTACATAAATGTAAGTACTAACTTACACTTGAACTGTCTTCAAAAAATTTTCTGAATTAAAAATCTTTCTGCATTAGGCTGGTAAGTACCTATTGAGAGAGCCCTTCCCAGTTCCCACTGTTCCCAAACCGTCTATCCTATCGTCAACGCGGGCATAGTCAAAAGCTTGTTCACAGAACACTATTACCTTTCCCTAGCGGAGCTAAGCTTGTTTTTGTTGTTCAATCCAGCGCATTGTTTGAAAAAGAGGCAAAGCAAAAAGAGAGAGATAGCGCCTGAACGCTCGGTTGGCGTTCGGTTCGGGTTCGGTAACTTCCGCCGCTCACTCGCAGGCGGCAGCATGGACTTTGGGCGGCAGGCCCGGCCGGCACTATTGGAGGCTTGGCCCCGCGCCGGGGAGATGTGTGTTTGAATTTTTATCAATCTAGGTACCTACCTACCGAACTAGCGTTATTTTTGACTATATGGAAATTATTTATAATATACACAAATACTTTAGCTTTTTCATATTATGTTTGTTCCTAACTAATATTGTAAATGCGCAATTGACTTTGTTTGTTCCACTTTCACGCTAAAACGGCTGAGCTGAACGGATTTACTTAGATGAAATTTGGCACATGGGTAGACCATGACCTGCGGGGTAATTGCGTAACACACTATCAGTAGCAATGGCTTTCATTTTGACAGTTCAACAACATTCATTGCATCATTTACGTTTTTGAGCAAAAACATTTTTCGAACCATAGAAATGATATACATATGTTTCGAACATAGGTAATGCAAAGCAATGGATTAGCAATATTCTTCAAAATGATTCAGATTGAGATTGATAATGATTGTGTTACGTAGGTAATTAGAGTGCTGGGTTAGGATTACGACATAGGATACTTTTTATTCCGGTAGTACGATTCCGTGGGATAATCTCCGACATCCACGCGGGCGAAGCTGCGGGAAAAATCTAGTACCTCCATAAAGTACGATAAAGTAAAAGTAAATAATTTTATTCTACCTATGGAGTAGAGTAGCAGTACCTACCTAAATAAATTCTTAATTCCGCGTTCCGTTACCTAATCTCAACTTCTTCAATAGACGTATTGAAGAAGTTGAAATTAGGCAACGGACTTGTATAAAATGTAGGTACGTACCGTATATAAATGTAATACCTAGTACCTACTTGTACCGCGCAGTACCTACAGGCACAAAATATAGAGAGTACCTACAGACTGCCATCCGCGCGAGACACGCGTAGCTGTGAAGTGCAAAAAACCGGCCAAGTGCGAGTCGGACTCGCCCATGAAGGGTTCCGTAGCAGCAAGTAACATAATATAAAAGTTCTTGTAGTTCGTTGTAACTTTGTGAAAGGTAAATTGCGGTTTTCGATTTATGACGTATTAAAAAAAAAACTACTTACTAGATCTCGTTCAAACCAATTTTCGGTGGAAGTTTACATGGTAATGTACATTATATATATTTTTTTAATTTTATCATTCTCTTATTTTAGAAGTTAGAGGGGGGGGGGGACACACATTTTACCACTTTGGAAGTGTCTCTCGCGCAAACTATTCAGTTAAAAAAAAAAATGATATTAGAAACCTCAATATCATTTTTGAAGACCATCCATAGATACCCCACACGTACAGGTTTGATGAAAAAAATTTTTTGGAGTTTCAGTTGTAAGTATGGGGAACCCCAAAATTTATTGTTTTTTTTCTATTTTTGTGTGAAAATCTTACTGCGGTTCACAGAATACATCTACTTACCAAGTTTCAACAGTATAGTTCTTATAGTTTCGGAAAAAAGTGGCTGTGACATACGGACGGACGGACAGACAGACAGACAGACAGACAGACAGACAGACAGACATGACGAATCCATAAGGGTTCCGTTTTTGCCATTTGGCTACGGAACCCTAAAAATGGAGTAACAAAAAAAAAAGTAATTATAAGTAACTGTTGAGTGGATGGTTGTTTAAATTCAACATTACGATGAATTATCGTTTTTTAAGCTACCAGTTGTTTCAGAGAGGTAAGTAGGCATTTGCTTGTATTTCGAATAGTTAGATAGGTAGGTAAGCGCCCCGGCCCCCGGTGCCGAGCCGTAAAAGCGAACATGACTTTGTGGCGTTGTAATATTTTTACAATTTATATTAGATATTTATTGTAGTAAGTACCTATAAGCTAAAAAAATACGATCATTTCCTTTCTTGCTGTTTCATTCTCAACAATGAATCAAATAACTAGATACGAGTACCACTACTACACTAGTTTTTTGTGTTTTTTGTTTTGTGTGTTTTTTGCCAAAGTTGACAACCCCAGCGCGACCGCCGAGCGTAGGTATGAAAAGTGCAAGTACCAAATTACCTTTCTGTTTTGTGCGGTTGATCAAATAAAGTAATCTGAATACAGTCATTTATATTTACGGTACCTACTTTGAACAAAAAACATTTGTTGTTAATTTTTGTCTCTGTCTGTTTATTCCGGCTAATCTCCGAAACGGCTAGACTGATTTTGACGAGACTTCCACTGGCAGAAAGCTGATGTTATAAGTTCCGCGAAAAAAAATAGGTGAAAATGAATGAAATTCAATACTGTACAGACGCAAGTACATCAATCTACTACCGCGGTAATATTATTATGCGAGTCATACCTACGCGCCGCGGCCCGCGAGTTCGGTTTACACTCGGTAAACAAACAGTCTCGAATGCTCCACAGTGACGAACGGACGCCGGACGATGTGATGGTTTTGTACGCAGTTACGAGCGTAGACCATATAGGTACATACCTACTGTTTGACAAATTGTACAGAAGACCGAGGAGTACAGTCAGCCACTGTGTATGGCATTTGTGGACTACGAGAAAGCCTTCGATTCCATCGAAGTATGGGCAGTTCTGGCCTCTCTGCAATGATGTCGAATTGACTGGTGCTAAATCGAAGTGTTGAGATGTTTGTATGATGCTGCAACGATGACTTTCCAGATCCAGGATCAGAAAACCAGCCCCATCCAACTGCTCAGGGGGGTGATACAGGGGGATGTCATATCCCCTAAATTGTTTGTGAAATACTAGAAGAAATACTAAAATTCACGGCAGTAGTACTTATATGTCACGAAATCAAAATCACAGCTGAGTAGACTTTACGAGTAATAGTCGACCAACTTTTAGTTGCAATGTATGGGAGGACATGATTTTCAACTACAATGTTAAGCTTGTTCTTGGGATAAATTCATTTCGACTACGGAACTCTTCATTGTGGTCCGACATGGACTTGGCCGGTTTTTCCTTGCTAATTTTAATGTAACTTAGGGTGTAAATAAGTACCTAATAAAAGATGTATAGAATCTTCAAAACAAAGTCGGTACCAACAAAGCTCAATTATCGAAGAGAGAGAAGAGTTCAATAAACTTTATTTGCAACTAGCTGCGCCCAGCGGTTTCACCCGCATAAGTTTCGATCCCGTGGGAATATCGGGATAAAAACTATCCTATGTCCTTCCCCATACCTACCAAATTTCTTCTAAATCGGTTCAGTGGTTTAGGCGTGAATAGGTAACATACAGACAGACAGGCAGAGTTACTTTCGAATTTATAATATTAGTATGGATATAATATAGTATAAGTATATACAGGGTTATTGGAACAACACTAACATGGTCATTGTACTCATCATTATGAACAATTTTTTTTACTATGGGACCAAACCTGAAATCGCGAAAAAAATCAGCTGTTCCCTACATTTATGTTCGTATAGGTATCATCATGCGTCAAAATGTAGGGAACAGCTGATTTTTTTTCATTTTCTCATTTGAAATTGGAATTGTTGGTTTGAGTGGACGCTGGTGTATGTGAATTTGTTGGTTTTTAGGCTAAACATACAAACACACGTAAATAGTAAACACATAATACATATTACACATAACACTTATATACATATACATACACATACACACAACAGTAATAAAATTACACTAATAATTAAATACCCACAACCGTGTGTACACGGCCTAATAATTTCACGCGTCTGTACACTGCCTTACTGCCTGCGACGGCGGGCACGCTGGGCTGCGGTTGAATGATACATTATTATTATACCTACGAGTGACCGAAATTCGCGGAATTCCGTCGCGCCGGCTGCATCTCTCGCGCACGACTCAAATAAACATTTTATATATTTTGTTTTATAGTAGCGTTTAATTATACAAAGAATCTTAACTGTCCCGTTGGTTTCGTGGTCACAAGTGCATCTGCCGTTCTCGGGGTCCTGGGTTCGATTCTCAGGTCGGACAGTGTTATTAAAATTGGGTTTTTCCCGTTAGGAGTTTCTTTACTCTTTTTCTTTTTTTTTTTGCCCGGAGTTTGGAAATTGGTGGCGTAATACCCCCGTGCCTCGGAAAGCACGTAAAGCCGTTGGTCCTGCGCCTGTTCTCTCTCCTGTATTTGCGCACACACTTGTGCACTATAATATCTCCTGCAAACCTGGCTAATCTTCTTTGAAATTGGCCACCGTGACCGAAATCGGTCAGGGGATTTATTATTATTTTATTATTTTTAAACCTAAACCTACCCTAACACACTACAAAAGCACCCTTAGAATAATTGAATAAGCAACTGACAACCCTTGTAGCAATCAAGTATTCTTTTCTTCGGTTTTTACTATAAAAAGTACGCTTTTCTTTAGAGAATGAAGGACAGTCATAAAAATATTTTCGTAAAAATATTTTATTTTAATTAACGCCACCTCTGGAAAACAAGTTCACAAACCAAGTTTATGAATACAACGCCATCTAGTTATATCGCAAGTAAAACTATACACGTAGTGTGTAACTGTACATGTGTGTGTAAAGACATAGTAAAGATATAAAGTGAAACGGCTAAATGTTTAGGGGTACAAATCTTTGTATGTGACGAGTTAACAAGCAAAGTGAATATCTAAAAAGATTATGTTAATGCGTTAGTTGACGCATATAATAAAGTTGTTTCGCAAAGCTTTCTGAGTTAGGCGTAAAAATTGAAAATGTTCGAAGTGCGAATGTGCCGCCATCTAGCGATAAAGTGGCTGGGAGATCATGTATTGAATAGCCTTAAGTCAAAGGTAAAATCCGCATTCATGAACGATTGCAGATGTTCGCTACGTCATCCATAATCTACAAGAAGTGCTAACATGTTAGAGGTTATATTTTTTTTATATTGGCACAATATAATTTTATCACTTAAACTTTGAAAGTAATATTTAAAGTTAATTGCACACCATTTACAAACAATTCTCAAAACAAATAAGAACTAATTGATTAACTTAAGTACGTGATTTCGTGTCTTTTAAAGTGTTAAATGGTTAGGTACCTACATAAATAAGTTTGTTGTGAACTCCGAATTGGAAATAACAAATGTACACGTTATCATTTTGTTAAAGTGTAGCGAATTGGTACATAGGTACATGAATCATGTGTTGAATTGTTGATAAGAACATTGTTCACTTCAGTCATAAGTTTACAGTGGCGCGGTGCACTCGTGTTAGTGCGTCGTATTTGTTTACATAGTCCACGTAACAATACTAATTGAATATGAGTGCCAACGGTACAAGTGACGAAGTGCCTGTAACAGGGATTCCAAACAATGAAAGAATAAGCCGGCTTAAACAGCATTTTTGTGAAGAATTCGGACGTGAACCATTATTTTTCGTCAGAGTGCCGGGCCGCGTAAATCTAATTGGTGAACACATCGATTATTGTGGCTATCCAGTGTTGCCCATGGCACTAGAACAGGATATACTAATTGCTGCTACGATAATAAATAAGCCAGAGCTTCATTTAAGAAATATAAATAATAAATATAGCAATTATGAAACAGAGATAAAATCGTGTGAAGATATAAATATTATATCAGACTCAAACGGAAAGCCATTTTGGTATAATTATGTGCTGTGTGGAGTTAAAGGCGCTTTGGAATTTGTAAGTGATAAAATTACTAATGGACTGCAGCTCTGCGTAGATGGAATAATTCCTCCGGCATCTGGACTGTCAAGTTCCTCAGCATTAGTGAGTGCAGCATGTCTGGCTCTTCTTTATGCTCAAAATGTTCCACTGAGCAAAACTGAAATCGCATCTTTATGTGCAAAATGCGAGAGATATATCGGAACTCAAGGAGGTGGCATGGATCAAGCGATAGCATTTTTGGCGCAGAAGAACTGCGCCCAATACATAACATGGCAACCCTTGAAGGCTACACCCGTGGTTCTACCCGAAAATTCGGCATTTGTTGTGGCCCACAGTTTGGCGGAGGCTAACAAAGCAGCTACGAATGATTTCAATAGAAGGGTGATAGAATGTAGGCTGGCAGCAAAAATTATAGCTACGTGCGCAGGTGCTATTACTGATAACAAAATTATTACTCTCAGTCAAGTACAAAATAAACTTGATAACACTTTAGGAGAGATGGTAAACCTTGTTCATGAGTATTTGCCTAACGATTTATATACAAAAGAAGAAATATGCGATATCTTGAATGTTAATGAAGAAGAATTGGAACAATTGTATTTAACGCCAAACACGAAGCATTTAACGGAGTTTAAATTGAAACAGCGAGCTCTTCACGTTTACGAAGAAGCGATACGTGTCGAAGATTTTCGTAAACATTGCTCGCAGTCAGCATCAAATGGCAACGGCATGAATGGTGTGAACGAAAATAATGTCTCCATTGTATACGAAAATGGTGATTGTAATGAAATAATAAACGTTCTTGGCAAACTGATGTCTAGTAGTCACGAGAGCCTGAAAGAGCTCTACGAGTGCTCTCATGATAATTTAGATCGCCTGGTCAATATATCAAAGGAAATGAACGTTCATTCTCGTCTAACAGGTGCTGGTTGGGGCGGATGTATTATAGCTTTGTGTCCGAAAGAGAAAGTTAATAAATATATTGATATGTTAATAGACAACTTTTACGTAAAACATTGTAAAATAGATAAATGTAAAGCTAGCTCTTATGTGTTTGCTACTACTCCGAATCACGGCGCGGAAATATATGTAAATAAATAAGTACTTGACACATAGATTATCGTAATTAAGATGATTATTGTCCACCGTTAATTTATATTTAGGTAGTCTGTACTGTTAGGTTGTATCATCCCACTACATCAGTCTATAACTAAACAATTTATTATTTTGTAATTGTAAATTCTTAAAAACCTTATAAATTTACTTTTTTCTTGAGCTTTTAGCACCTAAGTAATTAATTTATTTTTTCCGGAGTAGGATTCACGAGCAATACTGAGATATACCGTTTGCAGACTTTTACTGCAACATTTAATTTCATTCCGAAAACGGTGAATAGTACCCAATACATTTTATTAAAATTAAGAATAGGTAAAAAAAACACATTTTCAGATACCTATTAGAAAGTAGGTAGGTAAGTCTAATAATTTTTATGTAAAAATAAAATCATAAGATAACTGAAACAGAAAGTAATGTAGGTACTTATTTCAACAGCATTTACTATTATTATACAGTCAAGTGACGTTCATAACTAATTTTAATAAAAATGGAAACTAAAAATAAATACCTATTAAAGTGTTGATTTTATGTTTTATTTGTTATTTGGTAATATGCACTTTATTCCGCTCGTTCCACTAAACTCCCCTAGACCAGTCCCTTGTCCTACAGCTGGGCAAAGGTCTCCCCCACAGCTTTCCAAAATATTTATCGTACATACTAATTACTTACCTACACCACGTTGAACACAAAAAGTTAGCGGTCTTACCGTACAAAGCAAATTTCTTCCCTATAACTCTTGGATGGGCTGATAGAAAGAAGAGATATGAAATTAAAATGTTTGTTTAAGTCAGGCACACCGTGCGTGAGTAGTCAGCAAAGGCTACAATAGTATACCTACACTCATAGTCAGCCTTGCTGACTGGCCAGTATTTTCAGCACAGCATAATATTATAACCCATTCTTTTACAGCTTTTATTTCAATTAAATAATATCGCAGAACCGGTCGATGTGGCGACTCTTGTGGGAGGCCTAAGTCCAGCTGCAGTGGACGTTTTTTTTGGCTGGAATGATGATGATGAATGACGACCCTAATTGAAGGACAATTGAAGTTTTATTGTTATATTACGCACGGACGTTCAGTGTCCCTTAGTCTTAATTTCTGAATCTATGCAGTTTTTTTTTTAATGGCATCTCGAAGTTCAACCTTGAGGTTGTCGTCTTCTTAACCGGGCTTGCCTGTGGATGCCTGAATAAATTAGGGCCTTCAGCCAGGGCTTAAAAAAACTTAAAAACCAAGCGACTCCACGCTAAGGGCACCCCCTGTGGGGTATGGACCTCGGCGAGCATCGCTAGGGCAGCAAGGGACAGGCTGGATCGGAATTATTTAGGGACAAATTTTAAAACTACATGCTTAGCAGCGCAGGCTGGCTCGAGCAAGGGTTAGGGCGGACATGGTATGGGGCGTCGCGACGGGCCTCGGCAGCGAGGACACAAGGACGGCTGTCTGGACTTTTACTTTCTGTGAGTACTGGAGGCCTTACTACTCTCCTGTAGGAGGGTCGTGGCACTCGTAGCGTCGTCGGGGATGGTAATTAAAGGGTATGCCTCGGTCGGCGAATCCTACTTATGCAGAAGGGAGTGTATCGGGCGGCTGCCGCAATCAGGGGATTGGGGTGCTTTATAGCAGTATTAAAAAAGCGCTTGGAAAGACGTTTCTTGAACTGCTGGATGGTGGGCATTCTGAGATCTAAGTGTAGACAGACTTTCATTGTGGACATAGAAGAGGGCTCCCGTGACCTTTCTGAGGAAACTGTTCTGAAGAGTCTACATTCTATGCAGATGGTGAGGCTTAGCGTGTGCGAAGACTACGCAAGCAGAGGTCAAGATGGGGACGGATGACCGCGGTGTAGAGGCGCAATTTGCACTTGAGTGACAATTTTGCTGAGACGGTCAGTAAGAAGTAGAGGAGCTTACTGAAAGCGAAAGAGGTACGCGTACGACCCGTCTTTATGTACTCTCTGAAAGTAATATGGTGGTCGAGGATAACACCTAAGTATTTAGCGAGGATAGCACCTAAGTATTTAGCCAAGGAATCGGATTGCCATACAATGACATTAGTGATCGGAATGGTGATTCATCAGAGGTGAATCCATGTCCAATTCATCCATCCACACAGTTTATCATCATCATCTGCCTAGCCTTTTCCCAACTCTGTTGGGGTCGGCTTCCAGTCTAACCGGATGCAGCTGAATACCAGTATTTTACATGGAGCGATTGCCTATCTGACCTCCACAACCCAGTTAGGTACTGGGTAATACGATATACCCCTTCGTAAGACTGATTGTCAGACTTTCGGGCTTCTTTCGGGCTTCAGAAGCCACGAATGACAGCCGGGACCAACGGCTTAACGTGCTTTCCGAGGCACGGAGAGGTCTTGGTATGTAAAGATGGTCACCCATCCACGGACCAACCGCGGCAAGCGTAGCTTAACCTGATCGATCGACCCGTGCGCCTGTTATTCCTTAGCCACATCCACACAGTTTATAACAAACACATAACCCTCTTTTTGAGCTTCGCCGCACTCGGGTAAAAAAATATATCCTAGCTCCCTGCCTAATAACTCGGCGGGCGGCCTTAGATAACTTACTGTATATTTATTATACTGTGGTGACTGTCCGCTGTCCGGGTCCGCCAAATGTCATCTGTCAACTCAACACACGACTCACAACACAAGTGTCAAATTCGTTTTCCGATCAGATTGTACGAGAAAAGCGAAAAATATCATAAATTAGATATTGTTTTACACAATTACTAGCTTTATAAGACTTTAAGTCACCAATACTCACTCTCAACATCTACGTTTCGCTGAAATCTTTAAAAAAGCGTAAGTATTCCATTTGGTTACCTACATGCAAAATTGTGCAATTGGTATTTTAAGAAAAAATTATATAGCAAATTTGTACATTCATACATGTTTTATAGCTTACCAAGGAATAGCAGCCATGGTAATGCCTCAGGTATACGTGATTTACTTATTGTTGCTATGTGTCACTTTATAATTTGGAGGTTATGTTCCCAAACTAAAACCTATTTGTATCGCAAAGTTGATGAAATAGTGCCCAATGCTTATGCAATTGAGTATCAAAGTTAAAGGATCGCTGTACAATCCTACACCAATTTTGCAATAATATTCTGTAACCCTTTTGTTATGATGGTTTGTTTATTTCTTTAGTTAGTAGGTACTTACTAGTGTACAAATCATAAATTATTTTATTTATTTTTTGTTTTGTGCGCATTAAAAACTATTTAGTCATTTCAACTATAAACTGTAGTAAACATTAAGTTAGCCTGTAGTGGGACTGAAAGAATACCCAATAATAAAAATTGTCTCTTACAGGAAAGCTACCAAAAATTAACTGCAAGTACAAAGAGACGAATCAGACGACTTAAACTGAAATCTATTTTGTCAAACACTCACAAACCTAATATAGCAAATAGAAGTAATAAAATTGTGAATGAAACAAAGCATCCTGTAGTAACTGAAGATTCCAATAAAAATCTAATAGTAAACTTTCACCTGGACCCGGGATATGTACAAGATAGTTTAGTAAATAACAAAGTAGAAGAAAACCTAAAAATGTCTTCAAGAGAAGATGTAGTGGCTGCCAGACAGGCGAAAAAGCAGGCCAAACAAAAAGGCAAAAGCAAGGACACAGTACCAACTGAAAAGAAAGAACAAGGCGCTACTACACATACTGCTGGCATTAAAGAAACTCCAGCTCCAACTCCAGTCGCAAAAGAAACAAAAGTAGAACAAATGCCTATCAAACCAGAACCTATAGTAAAATCACCAAAAGGTAAAGATGAAGTTGATAAAGCTGTTAAAATAGACCCTGTTATCGAAGCTGATAGAAGTAAAGAGCAGATTTTAGCAGAAAGAGCTGCTAAGAAGGCTGCAAAGCATGCTAAGAAAATGGGTGTTACACCAGAAGGAGATGCTCCTATAGAAAAACCCGCTGTAAAGGAAGTTCTTAAACCTGTAAATGAAGATATGACTGTTAAAGATGTAGTTGAAACTTTAAGAGATATAGCTAATGTAGCTAAGGATATAAAAGATGTTACTGTGAAAGTTAGTGCTATTGACTTGAGTGGTAAAAAGGTAAACATAACTTCATGTTTTATATGCAGCCCTTTCTATTATTTTTACCTCTGACAGCAACCTTATAGCAATGAGAACTAAGATCACGGTGAAGCAAAATCAGAGGAAAAAAACTACAAATAATTTTCTATTGGAATAAAGTTCCTTAACGCGGCTTGCAGTAGGAGTTGACTGGTAGAAAACGTCACGTAAGGAAAAAGCGTTATGCTCTATGCAACTATCTCTCTCTCTATTTCTATTATACATGGGTGTGTTCCGCATGCACGCACACATGCAGAACTTCGTTCGTGACAGGGGTCCCCAGGGGGACTGCACATGTTTTTATTTTTTCATTTTAAATTTCATCTTTCAGCATACCTTGTGACTTGAATCAGAGTTACCGCTTTGCTAATATGGTGTTGTTTACATTAGGCTGAAGCAGAAAGCAGCAAAAGTAAAGCAGACTTGAAAGCAGAGAGGCGTGCAAAGCAAGAGGCACAAAGAGCTGCCAAACAGGCTGCTCAAGAGAAACTTGTGCCTAAACCTAAGGCTGATGTAAAGGGTCCAGAAGGAGATGTTTCGAAAGCTAAGGAGGTGAGTGTCAAAAGATTTCTAG
The DNA here is from genome assembly GCA_945859645.1 of Amphipoea oculea. Taxonomy (NCBI): domain Eukaryota; kingdom Metazoa; phylum Arthropoda; class Insecta; order Lepidoptera; family Noctuidae; genus Amphipoea; species Amphipoea oculea. The sequence continues at coordinate 22,417,338 of OX243862.1, forward strand.
CCCATGAATCACCGAAATAAATCTAAGTAGACAAAAAAAGGTTTCTGTTATGTTTGCTAAAGTATAGTTGGAGCAGTGGTGGCCCAGTGGTAACAGCCACGACTTACTGAGTTGTAGGTCGTAGGTTCAAACCCTGACGGCACTTTACTTTCTGTAAAATGAAAAAATTTCATCATCACTACTCTCAAAATGGTGAACGAAAACATTGTGAGGAAACCGGCATGTGTTCAAACCAAAAATTCGAGGACATGTGAACTCTACCGACCCGCAATGGGCCAATGTGGTGGATTACGGCTCACATCCTCTTACAGAGAGTAGGCTTATGACCCAGCAGTGGGTTGATTATGTGTTGTTTTATTATCTGAGTTATGAAAGGGTTCTTTTGTAACCGGAAATGATTATCTACAAGTTTGATAAGAAACAATCAGTAGATAAGTTATTTTGTAATGTTTATTGAAGTAGCACTCTGTAGTAGGACTGTGTGCTTGGCAGATTCTCAATAAAATGCTTTTCAGTTGCTTTGGTTGTTAAAATAACATAACATCACGCTAGACTTAGGCAGAGGTGAACCTATTTATCTATTTATTTCGGGCGACGCAGGCCCATAGATAAATACCTTAACCTAAACATACATATTGTTACGAGCTTGGGGTTCGTGACAATAAAAACTGCCGATTTAAAAACCAAAAATAGACACTTTAATTAAAAACAGCAATTACAACTTTAACACACTAACAATAAAACACAATCGCACTACAAGATCACTTGAAAGTCGCACTTGAAGATCGCTTCGATGTTTTCGCTTGTATCGCTTATCCAACACTGAATGCCGGCTCGCAGGCACACCGGCCTTATATAGGCCTCGGATAGTTCCAGAACCTTCTACCGTAGAAACATCTAGAATGTTCGAGTACATACCGAACCCGACGGACCAGACGTCGATAGTTCTGGAAAGTTCTATCATCGAAGTTTCTAGAAGGGACCCGAATAATTATAAGTTCTGCTACTCGATACTAGATGGCGCTAGTGGTAGCTAATGTCGCCATCAATTGTGGCGCGCAATACTGCCCCCTCCTAAGACATGCTCGTCCCGAGCATTATTGGCCCCATAATAACGCGCCAGTCGATCCACATGGACGATCTTAGGAGTACCTCTTGCACCTTTCTGTATCCGGTAGGTTACGTCATTGATCTTTGTCACAATCCGGTACGGTCCGTCCCATTTAGCTTGAAGCTTAGGAGATTTCCCTTTGCTGCGGACTGGATTGTGCAACCACACTAGTGATCCTTCGTCGAACCCTTTATTGTTCATTTTGCGGTCATAACGGGTTTTCATCTTCTCAGACATTTGCTGGCCCGATTGTCTGACGTGCTCATTGATGTCATTCATTTTGTTCCGCAAGTCATTCGCATAATCGGTTATACTGCGTGGGGCATCAGGTGGTATTCCAGTGATCAGGTCTGCAGGCAACCGTAATTCTCTTCCAAAGTTTGCGAAAGCTGGTGTCACCGATGTACTTTCGTGAACAGCACTTCGATATGACAACAAAAACGGTTGTATGTGCTTGTCCCAATCTCGTTGCCGATTTTCCACAACTTTTGCCAGGTATCTCTCCAATGTCTGATTAAATCGTTCCACCATTCCATCCGATTGTGGGTGGTAAGAAGTTGTTCTCGTTTTATGTGTACCCATTACTCGGCAAGTTTCCTGGAATATTTGGGACTCAAAATTCCTTCCCTGATCGCTGTGAATCTCCAAGGGTACTCCAAAACGGCAGAAGACTTCATGAACCAGTTTATCTGCAACTGTTGAAGCTTCTTGATTTGGAATGGCGAAGACTTCCGGCCACTTAGTGAAGTAATCCATTACAACCATGAAATACTTGTTACCACTTTCACTTTCCGGGAATGGTCCCGCAACATCTAGGGCTATCCTCTCCCATGGTGCACCGACATTGTACAATTTCAATGCACCTCTACTACGAGTCTGAGGTCCCTTTACAGCTGCACAACTCGTACATTTGCGGCACCAGTCCTCGACATCGTCCCGACAGTGGACCCAGTAAAACCGTTCTCGTATCTTCAGTAGGGTCCGTTTAACTCCCAGATGGCCTCCTGAACAACCATTATGGTACAGCTGTAGAACATCCGGTACTTTAGCTTTAGGGACAACCATTTGAAAGTGACAGCTGTCTCCTCGAGCATTTTCCCATTTACGGCACAGGACTCCTTCCTGAATCACCAAGCTGTCCCATTGGGCCCAATAGCTTTTTGTGATCGAACTCATCGCTGAGACGTCGCTCCACGTGGGCTTCGGTGTGCTGGCCTTCATCCACTCGAGAATCGGCTTGAGGTCGGAATCTTCCTGCTGTGCATGTTGTAGGCTTTCCTTCCACTCGTTGCTGAGGTCTGTCTTGAGCATCCTCACAGGTACGACTTCTTTACTTTCTTGCCTAGTACAATGCTTGCAGTCTTCAGGGCAAGGTCTTCTTGACAATGCATCTGCGTTGCCATGAGATTTTCCGCTGCGATGTTCGACCAAGAAGTCGTATTCCTGCAGTAGTTCAATCCATCTCGCAACTTGACCTTCTGGATTTTTGAACTGCAATAGCCATTTCAGTGCAGCATGGTCAGTTCTTAAGTGGAATTTCCGCCCCAGAAGATATTTGCTAAAATGCTGCAATGACTTTACCACAGCAAGCAATTCCCGTCTCGTGACACAATAGTTCCTTTCCGGCTTTGACAACGACTTGCTGAAGTACGCTATTACAACCTCTTGATCACCATTCCGTTGAGACAATACACCACCAAGTCCTATGTCACTTGCGTCTGTGTCAACTATAAATTCCTTGCCTGCATCAGGGTACCCCAAAATAGGTGTTTTGCACAGTCGGTCCTTTAGCTCCTGGAATGCGATGTTGCAACTTTCATCCCAGCAGAAATGTCGCTTCTCCTCGGTTAGCTTGTGCAGGGGTTTGGCTATATCCGCAAAGTTCTTAACAAATCGCCGATAATAAGAGCACAAACCCAAAAATGCTCTGACCTGCGTCTTATCTTTTGGAACTGGCCAATCCTTGACAGCGGCGATTTTCTCTGGATCCGTGCGGATACCTTCTTCCGACACTACATACCCCAAAAAGCTAACTTGTCGTTTGAATAGTGAACACTTCTTCGGACTTAACTTGAGGTTGGCACTCTGGATCTTCATGAGCACGCGTTCCAGATTTTGAAGATGTTCTTCAAACGTACGGCCTACGATGATGATGTCATCCAAGTAGACCAGACAGGCATCGCCAATTAGCCCGGTAAGTACAAGTTCCATCAACCTTTCAAACGTTGCCGGAGCATTGCACAATCCAAACGGCATAACTTTAAATTGCCAAAGACCCTTTCCTGTCGAGAATGCAGTTTTCTCCTTGTCCTTGGGATCAATTTCAACTTGCCAGTAGCCACTTTTCAGGTCTAGAGTGCTAAACCACTTTACTCCAGTAAGCATGTCCAGCGTGTCATCAATTCTTGGCAAAGGATAGCTGTCCTTCTTCGTAACGTCGTTCAGACGACGATAGTCAACACAAAACCGCATGCTGCCGTCCTTCTTCCTTACCAGCACTACAGGTGAACACCATGGACTAGATGAAGGTTCAATAACACCGTCCTTCACCATTCCTTCAATCATGGTTTCCACTTCCTTTTCACGTGCTACCGGCAATCTCCTTGGCCGCTGACGGATAGGCAACTCTTCTCCTGTGTTTATTTTGTGTTGAACTAAGCCAGTCTTCCCGATGTCAGCATCGTTTGACGAGAAAACATCGGCGTACTTGAGTATCATCTTCTTCGCCTTGACCATTTCATTTTGGGACAGAGCGCTGCGGCAGTCTTCTAAAAGTGTGGACACTTTCGTTTGTACATCCTTGCTGAGGGTCCCAGTCGATAGATATTGGCATCGTCGCAACCAATCCACTTCCTCGCAAGTACCAACAAGTGTGCCTTTTTCTATAATCTGTTCCTGATCACAAAGGTTCAGCACACGTACCCCTGAGATGTCGGTGGCTCTGACCAAAGTTCGTGCCACTTTCCATGGAAGGTCATTGTCTACCCTTTCCACGAGTACACAACGATTAGTTTGCCCAGGATTCCGAGGAAGACTAACCGGCACAATCGTTTCTGATCTCGGCGGAAGAACAATCTTTTTAAGACTGTACACATTCCCTGGTAATGCCCCTTCCATAAAAAGTTCCTCTTGTCCACATTTCAAAACACCTTGCTTGACATCAATCTCGCAATAATTCTTCCTCATAAAGTCAAGGCCCAAGATGCAATCGTCCATTATATCAGCCACGATGACATTATGCAGGTAGATTCTGTTGCCTAGCTTCAACTCCATCTTCTTCTCTCCATGGACGGGTATGCGCTGACCGGTGGCTGTTACCAAATTAATGCGTTCTCGGTTGTATGCGGAGTCCCCAAGGAACCGACTTATAAGTTGGGAACTGACGACCGTACGAGAGGCTCCAGTATCTATGGTCAGCTTACACGGCGTTCCGTTGACCTCGCCCTTGATGATTAAGCTGTTCCCGTCATGGGTTTGAGTGATCGAAATCCTTGGGGCTCTTTGAGCATCAGCCAGCACCCGCCCCGCAGTCCTGGCTATTACTCGTTTCCCTGCTGCTGGTGCTGGGCGGTGCTGTTAGCCGCACTACGCTCTGGAGCTCGGTCTTCTCTTTCTTCAGTTCGCTTAGGGCAACTAGATCGAAGGTGGCCCCTTTCCCCACAGCCATAGCACCTAGGGCCGTATCCTTTGTTGCGGTCGCGAACTGTAGCCGCTGCAACCTCCCTGACGCGATGGGAACGATGATCCTGCCGCACAGCTTCCACCTCCAGTGCATGGGCCAAGGCGTCCTTAAGGGTTCCGTGGTGACCGAGCCTCACAGCAGCTCTAACTTCAAGGTCACGGATGCCGTCGATAAATACCTGTACCAGGTTCCCATCAATAAGCGCAGGTACAGACTGGTATGCTTTCCGAACCAGCTTCTCAACTTCAAGGGCCCACTGCTGCAGGTTTTCATTATTGCGTTGCACGCGATCCTTGAGCTGCGCACGAAACACGTGTTCCAGGTGAGCGTCGCCATACCGAGCCTCCAATGCCTCAAGGAGCTGCTCGTAAGTCACTTCTTTTGCAAGAGCTTCCAGCACAGTTAAGGCCTGGTCGCGCAGGCCTAGGGTGAGGGCAGTCATGGCCTGATTTTTATTCCACCCGTTCGCCTTCATGACAGCCTCAAACTGAATTTTGTAGGCCGACCAGGAAGAAGTTCCGTCGAACGGTGGCACTTTGAATCCCCGTAGCGAAGGTGTTGTAGCTACGGGGGCTGCGATTCCATCCTCAAGTTTAAGGTAATCCAGCGTTTTCTTCACGTCAGCCATTACGGTTTTCTTCACGTCAGCCATCACGGTGTCAACCCGATTATTCACTTGGTCGATTCGGGTTTCAGCTTCCAACAGGCGGTTGTCGTGTTGAGCAACCTTATCCTTCACCTCTTTTATGTCTTTCCCGAAAGTAGCGTGAAGTTCCTTCAGAAGGAGCATCTGCTCCTCCTGTCGGCGGGACTGCTCGTGCTGACGGCGGGCCTGTTCCTCCTTATCTTGCTGGAGCTGTTCTTCCAACCGACGAGCCTGTTCCTCCTGTCGGCGGGCCTGTTCCTCTTGACGGCGGGCCTGTTCCTCTTGATGGCGGGCCTGTTCCTCCTTGTCTCGCTGGAGCTGTTCTTCCAACCGACGAGCCTGTTCCTCCTGTCGGCGAGCCTGCTCCTGCAGCATCATCATTAGAGCAGCAAAATCTGGTGCTGATGATGCTGGAGCAGCTGTGGACGGTCCGGCTTCCGTGATCGGTAGTTGGCCCTCCGACGTCTGTGGCGTTGCTCCACCGAATCGCCTCTGGTCCGTCTCTTGCTGGCGTTGACTCCGGGTACGGATACCCTCCGTGTCGTCCTTCGGTAGAATCGGCATGATTTTAAATCCTTTCTTCTGACACCAATTGTTACGAGCTTGGGGTTCGTGACAATAAAAACTGCCGATTTAAAAACCAAAAATAGACACTTTAATTAAAAACAGCAATTACAACTTTAACACACTAACAATAAAACACAATCGCACTACAAGATCACTTGAAAGTCGCACTTGAAGATCGCTTCGATGTTTTCGCTTGTATCGCTTATCCAACACTGAATGCCGGCTCGCAGGCACACCGGCCTTATATAGGCCTCGGATAGTTCCAGAACCTTCTACCGTAGAAACATCTAGAATGTTCGAGTACATACCGAACCCGACGGACCAGACGTCGATAGTTCTGGAAAGTTCTATCATCGAAGTTTCTAGAAGGGACCCGAATAATTATAAGTTCTGCTACTCGATACTAGATGGCGCTAGTGGTAGCTAATGTCGCCATCAATTGTGGCGCGCAATAATATATTTTTATTATAAAATTCACTAGCTAAAATTCACTTCACTACCTTGTTCTTGTGCTGTTCTGTGATACTTGTCTGCGGAAGCGATGGAACACCACGTCATGCGGCCTGAAATCTTCTTCCATGACGACGGGCAGATAACAATTCTTTACGCGCATCACGAACGCCTTGAAATTGACGTTGCGGTGCGACTCCAGTAACTGCACCCTCGTCGTGGACCTCGTCTTCTGGCGCACGTACTCCACTATGTACTCCGCCTTAGTGGTGTAGTGTAGGCGGGAACATCTCCCGCCCCACCGGTATGTTCGGCTTTGCGGCGCGCAAGCTGACTTCGGGCTCCGTAGGAGCTTTGCCGCAGTGGTTCTTGTTGGTTCGCGATCGGCGCTTCCTCCTTTGCACCGTCACGAAACCTTCATCATCAGCCCTATTCGGTGCCTTTTCTGGCATAGGCTTCATACTTGGAGCACCTGGGGCGTTCACGGTGACGCTAGCGGATTCCTTTTGTAGGGGTTTCGCCATGGCTGCAGACACTGGCAGCGGGACGGGGCGAGGGGCGAGGGCGGCGCTGCGTGGAGGAGCCGCGATGACGGGCGCGGGTCCCACATCACATTTGGCTGTTATAGTGCCATGTAATAGAAGGCGAATCTATTGCCATCACAGATATAGATATACCTAGATAACGCAAGTATCACGAACTGTATGAAAACTAAGCGTGCCACTTTTTGACTACCTACTATGACGTCTCAAGCTCGTGCTCTCTCGCTCACGCTCACCCAGCCAGCAGTACGCAGGACTGAGCGCGATAGTGGCGGCTTATGATTTTCGAACGTAAGCTGGTGCAATTTTTGGCCGGCGAAGTAGTTGCTCTTGCGTTATCTAGGTGTGTCTATATCTGTGGTTGCCATCAACGAGTCACCAATCAGACTCGGAGCTGCTACTGAGAAATACTAGATGCAAAAACCCAATAACACTTTATCTGACCCGGAAATCAAACCCACGACCTCATGTTCAGCAGTACCATTTGCGATCACTAGACCAACAATGCAGTCTTTGGTTGTTAATGTGGTAGTTTTCGAATTGTTACAGGAGAAAGCAACTAAAAAGAAATCCTCAGAAAAACCGAAAGCGAAATCTCAAAGTGCTCACAGAGTGAACTGGTTCCAACATCTGTACAAAGAGCATGACAAGGAATTACTCAATTCTATTCCTATCAATTCCAAGTAAGTACCTATCTCCACGGCATTTAAACTGACTGATAGTAAACTCTATTGAAAGGGTATAAGATTGAAATTTACTTGTGAATTCCGTGTTACATACGTTACGTGTTCTTGTAGTGTTAAAAGAAAATCTATCTTATCAGCACATAATACGTTGACAAATCAGCTCAAGTACATAGCAAATGCACAACTTTCCACAACATCGTTGCAGATATCTTTTTGTTATAATTGTTTGTCAGTTCTCATCACAACAGTACAATTGTTTTCTTGTACTATGTATTTTGTACACGAAGCTGAAAATGCTGTGGCAAATTATCGCAACGACTAGACTCTCTTTTTTTCATAATATAATAGTATCTACAAGTAGTAACTCATATTAGGTCAATTGTTACGGAACCTTGAATGCTTATTGAGCACTGTAGGCTCTTGACTTGACAATTGAACGACGTTTTGGTTTGATTACTATGCTACTGCATCACGCTTGTATCTACCGAAGTCGTAAGCAGAAGTGTATTAGTATTAGGCGCAAACTTAAACCATGATTTCAGCATATGATTCTAGAGTTCTAGACCCCCTAGTGTAGAAAAGTATCGTATGTTATAAAAAAATTAAAAACAGTGGCACTTCGGGAGTGCCGAAAGAAGTGAAAACAAAGCACAAACAGAATACTTTGCCATCACTCACTGACATATCGGATATAAATTAAAACCGAGTACATCCCGAGGACAGCAGAACACATCCGAAGCGGTGTCGGCTACGGTAACAGTGGCACGAGTTCAATGGTTTTTTCCCATCACAAAAAATGTCCAACGCGCCTAAAGAAGTTACCACTTCAAAAATCTGCTGTTTCGTAGAACAGTGCAATAATACCTACGCGGTCAAAATTAAAAACAGCCATTTTTTTTTTACCTACTAGAAATTCCAACGCAGCTTGGTTCAGAATCATGTACCTACTCAATCTATGGTGACAGACTGCACGTCGGTGTCCCTGCCACCCTATACAAGTGTACACATCACTGCAATCCATACTATCCATACTATCACACTATATAATATTATAAAGGCGAAAGTTTGTGTGTGTGTGTGTGTTTATATGTTTGTTACGTCTTCACGGCTAAACCACTGAACCAATTTAGATGAAATTTGGTATAGAGATAGTTTGAGTCCCGGAAAAGGACATAGGATAGTTTTTATCCCGATATTCCCACGGGATCGAAAGTAACGTGGGTGAAACCGCGGGGCGCTGCTAGTGTAATATATTCTCTTGATGATAGCGTTGTTTTGTTTCCAGCTTGCACCCCGCTATTATAAAGCTGGGCGTTCAGTTGGCTTCCCGAGTCGTGAGCGGCTCTACTGCGAGGTGCATCGCGCTTCTCGATGCTCTACAAAAGGTAAGCTTCCATATTTGTTTACAATATTACACAAAAATGCGATCTGTTGTATAGTTTGGCAAAAAGCCAAAACAGAGAAAAGAAATAAAGAAGAAAGAGGAAAGAAAAATGGAAAGAAATGAAGAAAAAAGAGAAATGAAAGAAAGAAAAAGAGTAAGAAAGAGTATTCTATTCCAAAGAGCTTGTTTCTTCATATTTGTTTACAGTATTCGGACATGTTTGATGCGTAATGAATAATAGTCAACAATCATAATGTATGTAGTGTGGGGGATTGTGGGGCAAGTAAACTGCTTTCAAAACAATTTACTGGTGGTTTATTTTATCATCTCATCGATACAAATGGAAATCCTCTTAATTTTAAACTATTAAATCTCAACGTCTTTTATTCTACACCGTATGACTAACGTCCCCTTCCAGTACTTATCCGCCATTCCTCTCCTCTCTCTTTCACACTATCGTTCCTTCCCTCTCTCATGCGTTACGTTCCATTCCTCATATATTTACTCGTACATTCAAAACATTCATCCTACATGAGAGTACATTTTTGTTATTTAATGTTTGCATCTGTGTTTCTATCATAAAGAGATAATTATGCCCATTTCCTGTTTACTGTGCATGATATGAATGAATAGAATAACGTATTTATTATGCCACTAATGGACTATCTACTGTTCTGTATGTTTTGGGATATTGACACTAGTATTTTGCTGGAAGACTTAATTTTGCTGTGCCAAAACTCTCCAAAAACAATAGGGGTGGAAAAAAAAAACAAGCCAATTTTAATGGAGTATTACCAATAAATCGACTACCTACATATTTGCCGGATTACTTCCGGTAAAGTAGCAGAACAATTCTCGTAATTTAAAACGTTCAAAATCTAGTCGCAGTCTCATTTCGGCGACAAACAAATGTCAAAATGTAGGGAAATTAGAGGTACTTTTGACAGATTGAGACTGAGATCAGACTGTGAATGTTCTTAAAATTACGAGAATTTCCCTCTGGTAGATCATTTCATACAAATTCTGATCCATCTGTAAACGTATCTGATGGATAATGTATATCTTAAATTCGAAGACATTATGTGACATCCACCAACCCGCACTGGGCCCGCGTGGTGGATTACGGCCCACGCAGCACGCCCTCTCACAGAGAGGAGGCCTGTGTCCCAGCAGTAGGAACATTATAGGCTGATTATGTAATGTATATCTTTCGGTGATGGAATTAGCCCTCAAAAGCATCTATTCTTTAATCCCAGATGGTTCGCGACTACACGCTCCCAGCTAAGACGGAGTTCTCTCGCGGTCTCGAGGCGCACCTCGCAAAGAGTCTGGACTTCCTGTGGTCGATGAGATCCCCTTCGGCATCGCAGACCAACGCTGTCAAGTTCTTCCGGTACCATCTCACGCAGCTGCCGAACAACGTCGACGAGTTTGATGTAAGTTCTAGAATAATAGACTTATAAGTAAACTGTCCAATGTAAAATGACCTTAATAGGGATGATGACAATTTTTTTTTAATTTTAAACTTTGAATATTTTTTGCAAATAGTGCAAACAATACTAAAAAGTCTAAAAGCTTCAAAAAATGCCGAGTTATAACCGTTTTAAAATAACTGCTGGACAAAATGGCACTGTCATAGAAGTGACTTCACGACTATGTAACTTCGTACTAGCGCCATACATTGTCCGTACTGCGCGACAAGGACGGGAACAATCCTCTCCAAAAACTATTAAAGCGTGTAGCTTCTCCATATTCCCATCGATTTTATAGATTTTTTCGATTATCTCATTTTACTGTGCCTTTCGTGAAACTACATTATTTTTTCGAACATTTTTAATATTACTCATCATCCCTATTGTGAGGTATTCTGTAAAGCCCTTGTGGAATAAAGAGAATCGTAAAACCAATTGGAAGCAGCAATAGGTTAGTCCAGCGTGGTAGGTACGTACTTCCGTAATTTCACAATTTCAATGCTTTTCAGTACGCCTAGCACGAATATTTGTAGGTTTCGTATCGCAAACGTATCGAGTTGTCGATACGATAACGGAATACAACGAAAGTCGGAAGCACGAAGCACTTTCGAACTAGTATCGAGAGCTCGATACGATAACGTTGGTGACGTCATACTAACGTAAGTAAGGATGAGAAAAATAGAACGAATGATCTTACAAATTGAATGAATGCTTCGTTCAGTAACTGGATAAGTAATTAGGTGATTAAACATTTTGTGATTTTAGGGCATTTAAAACTTTAATACTGTTCAATTTATGACGCAATACGAAGAAACTGCAGAAAAAGTTAATATTCAGTTAGATAAATGGTAAGTATAGTAATTTAACTGATTACTAAAACGTTGTTTGGTTTGACTGTATTCCTAAACGAACGACGCGACGGGCGCTCGAAGCTCATTCAAGGCCAACTTTGTTTTGAAGTAAACTTGTGTTGTGTTGATTAGATTTGTGAAAAGTTTAGAACTATTTTATTGTTCTACAATGATAACCAGCCACCCGCAGTACACCATTATGATAGAATTTATGGAAAAGTGTATTACATTTAAGATTTTATTGTCTTATGCATATTATGTTGATTTTAATAGTGTTTCAAAGGGATATTTGGAATATATTTTTGTAAAGTTTAAAAGAGCTAAAGTTTATTTGTTCAAAAATATATATATAAAAAAAAAAAACTATAAAAACTATTTTTTTTTTAATTATTTCTATTGTATTATAAAAACTAAAATTTGTTTTTTAAAACTTGTTTTTTATTTATAAAAATAAATAGTGTTCTAAAATAAATCAATCGCCTTGTTTTTCTTCGTACATTTCTACTTTCAACAATCAATCGCGCTGCAAGATAATAGTACAATGCACTACGTCGTGGGGTGCTTCTTGTTAATCTAAACATTTTCTAACAAAATATATCAACACAATCACTTAAATTATAATTTTATGTTTAAAATAAACTCCGACGAAAGTTTTCTCACTGTCAAATTTAAAGTGAATAAATATTCGTGAAACTCGTAAGCCAGCCGTCGACAATTACGATACTATCCGTCATTTTATGCCTTCGTGCTAGCTATCTTCATACAAACGCCTCAAATTACGTTTCGTATTCGATACGATGACGATACGAAACTTACATGTATTTGTTCGTGCTCTGAAAATTAGTTCAATTTACGCACACCAGAGGCGCTGTTCAAGTTCCCATACAAAATGCTTTCGTTGACGATACGAATGTTTTTTCGATAGTGATTCGTGCTAGCGGTACAGTTTGCGTGGGGTCCTGGTTACGATTCCCAGGTTGGGCAAAGTGTTTTTGGTTTTACCATTAGGAATTTCGTAGTAACAGCCCGGAGTTCGGAAGTTGGCGGTGTGATACCCCCGTGGCTCGGTGCGCACGTTAAGCCGTTGGTCCTGCGCCAGATCTCTCTCCGGATATGTCGCATTGCCATTTCATTGGACTGAGAGTGAAGGGAAGAGGGAGTGCACCTGTGCCTGCGCACACACGCCTGCACTATAATATCTCCGGCGCCGAAGGGTAGTCTCCGTTGAGATTGGCCACCATGACCGAAATACGGTACTAGGACTATGGTATTGTCGCGCGCCACAATTGATGGCGACATTAGCTACCACTAGCGCCATCTAGTATCGAGTAGCAGAACTTATAATTATTCGGGTCCCTTCTAGAAACTTCGATGATAAGAACTTTCCAGAACTATCGACGTCTGGTCCGTCGGGTTCGGTATGTACTCGAACATTCTAGATGTTTCTACGGTAGAAGGTTCTGGAACTAGCCGAGGCCTATATAAGGCCGGTGTGCCTGCGAGCCGGCATTCAGTGTTGGATAAGCGATACAAGCGAAAACATCGAAGCGATCTTCAAGTGCGACTTTCAAGTGATCTTGTAGTGCGATTGTGTTTTATTGTTAGTGTGTTAAAGTTGTAATTGCTGTTTTTAATTAAAGTGTCTATTTTTGGTTTTTAAATCGGCAGTTTTTATTGTCACGAACCCCAAGCTCGTAACAATTGGTGTCAGAAGCAAGGATTAAAATCATGCCGATTCTACCGAAGGACGACACGGAGGGTATCCGTACCCGGAGTCAACGCCAGCAAGAGACGGACCAGAGGCGATTCGGTGGAGCAACACCACAGACGTCGGAGGGCCAACTACCAATCACGGAGGCCGGCCCGTCCACAGCTGCTCCAGCATCATCAGCACCAGATTTTGCTGCTCTGATGATGATGCTGAAGGAGCAGTCTCGTCGGTTGGAAGAACAGCTCCAGCGGGACAAGGAAGAACAGGCCCGCCGACAGGAGGAACAGGCCCGCCGACAGGAAGAGCAGATGCTCCTTCTGAAGGACCTTCACGCTACCTTCGGGAAAGACATGAAGGAGGTGAAGGATAAGGTTGCTCAACATGACAACCGCCTGTTGGAAGCTGAAACCCGAATCGACCAAGTGAATAATCGGGTTGACAACGTGATGGCTGATGTGAAGGAAACCGTGATAGCTGACGTAAAAAAAACCGTAATGGCTGATGTGAAGAAAACGCTGGATTACCTTAAACTTGAGGACGGAATCGCAGCCCCCGTAGCTACAACACCTTCGCTACGTGGATTTAAAGTGCCACCATTCGACGGAACTTCTTCCTGGTCGGCCTACAAAATTCAGTTTGAGGCTGTCATGAAGGCGAACGGGTGGAATAAGAGTCAGGCCATGACTGCCCTCACCCTAGGCCTGCGCGATCAGGCCTTAACTGTGCTGGAAGCTCTTGGAAAAGAAGTGACTTACGAGCAGCTCCTTGAGGCATTGGAGGCTCGGTATGGCGACGCTCACCTGGAACATGTGTTTCGTGCGCAGCTCAAGGATCGCGTGCAACGCAATAATGAAAACCTGCAGCAGTGGGCCCTTGAAGTTGAGAAGCTGGTTCGGAAAGCATACCAGTCTGTACCTGCGCTTATTGATGGGAACCTGGTGCAGGTATTTATCGACGGCATCCGTGACCTTGAAGTCAGAGCTGCTGTAAGGCTCGGTCATCACGGGACGCTTAAGGACGCCTTGGCCCATGCACTGGAGGTGGAAGCTGTGCGGCAGGATCATCGTTCCCATCGCGTCAGAGAGTTTGCAGTGGCTACAGTTCGCGACCGTAATAGAAGATACAGCCCTAGATGCTACGGCTGTGGGGAAAGGGGCCACCTTCGATCCAGTTGCCCGAAGCGAACTGCAGAAAGGGAAGTTGGCTGGTCTCCAGAGGGTAGTGCGGCTAACAGCACCGCCCAGCAGCAGCAGGGAAAACGAGTAATAGCCAGGACTGCGGGGCGGGTGCTGTCTGATGTTCAAAGAGCCCCGAGGATTTCGATCACACAAAACTATGACGGGAAATCTCATGGCAACGCAGATGCATTGTCTAGAAGACCTTGTCCTGAAGATTGCAAGTATGGTACTAGGCAAGAGGGTAAGGAAGTGGTACCGGTGAGGATGCTCAAGACAGACCTCAGCAACGAGTGGAAGGAAAGCCTACAACATGCACAGCAGGAAGATTCAGACCTCAAGCCGATTCTCGAGTGGATGAAGGCCAGCACACCGAAGCCCACGTGGAGCGACGTCTCAGCGATGAGTTCGATCACAAAAAGCTATTGGGCCCAATGGGACAGCTTGGTGATTCAGGAAGGAGTCCTGTGCCGTAAATGGGAAAATGCTCGAGGAGACAGCTGTCACTTTCAAATAGTTGTCCCTAAAGCTAAAGTACCGGATGTTCTTCAGCTGTACCATAATGGTTGTTCAGGAGGCCATTTGGGAGTTAAACGGACCCTACTGAAGATACGAGAACGGTTTTACTGGGTCCACTGTCGTGACGATGTCGAGGACTGGTGTCGCAAATGTACAAGTTGTGCGGCTGTAAAGGGACCTCAGACACGTAGTAGAGGTGCATTGAAATTGTACAATGTTGGTGCACCATGGGAGAGGATAGCCCTAGATGTTGCGGGACCGTTTCCGGAAAGTGAGAGTGGTAACAAGTATTTCATGGTTGTAATGGATTACTTCACTAAGTGGCCGGAAGTCTTCGCCATTCCGAATCAAGAAGCTTCGACAGTTGCAGATAAATTAGTCCATGAAGTCTTTTGCCGTTTTGGAGTACCTTTAGAAATTCACAGTGATCAGGGAAGGAATTTTGAGTCCCAAATATTCCAGGAAACTTGCCGAGTAATGGGTACACATAAAACGAGAACAACTTCTTACCACCCACAATCGGATGGAATGGTAGAACGATTTAATCAGACATTGGAGAGATACCTGGCAAAAGTTGTGGAAAATCGGCAACGAGATTGGGACAAGCACATACAACCGTTTTTGTTGTCATATCGAAGTGCTGTTCACGAAAGTACATCGGTGACACCAGCTTTCGCAAACTTTGGAAGAGAATTACGGCTGCCTGCAGACCTGATCACCGGAATACCACCTGACGCCCCACGCAGTATAACCGATTATGCGAATGACTTGCGGAACAAAATGAATGACATCTATGAGCACGTCAGACAATCGGGCCAGCAAATGTCTGAGAAGATGAAAACCCGTTATGACCGCAAAATGAACAATAAAGGGTTCGACGAAGGATCACTAGTGTGGTTGCACAATCCAGTCCGCAGCAAAGGGAAATCTCCTAAGCTTCAAGCTAAATGGGACGGACCGTACCGGATTGTGACAAAGATCAATGACGTAACCTACCGGATACAGAAAGGTGCAAGAGGTACTCCTAAGATCGTCCATGTGGATCGACTGGCGCGTTATTATGGGGCCAATAATGCTCGGGACGAGCATGTCTTAGGAGGGGGCAGTGTCGCGCGCCACAATTGATGGCGACATTAGCTACCACTAGCGCCATCTAGTATCGAGTAGCAGAACTTATAATTATTCGGGTCCCTTCTAGAAACTTCGATGATAAGAACTTTCCAGAACTATCGACGTCTGGTCCGTCGGGTTCGGTATGTACTCGAACATTCTAGATGTTTCTACGGTAGAAGGTTCTGGAACTAGCCGAGGCCTATATAAGGCCGGTGTGCCTGCGAGCCGGCATTCAGTGTTGGATAAGCGATACAAGCGAAAACATCGAAGCGATCTTCAAGTGCGACTTTCAAGTGATCTTGTAGTGCGATTGTGTTTTATTGTTAGTGTGTTAAAGTTGTAATTGCTGTTTTTAATTAAAGTGTCTATTTTTGGTTTTTAAATCGGCAGTTTTTATTGTCACGAACCCCAAGCTCGTAACAGTATAAACAACATTCGTTGCGTTATTTAAATTTTCGAGCAGACAAATTTTTCAAATATATGAAGCAATGGATCCTTCGGATTGTGATGAAAGTGTGTACGCAATTGGGGTGCAGCTCAAACAGGTACACCATGTCCTTGGCAGGAGGTTTTGTCTAATAATAAAAGCGCTTTAAAAGAACCTTGTATGATGTAAGTATGACTAGCTGCGCCCCGCGTTTCACCCGCATAAGTGTCGATCCCGTGGGAATGTCGGGATAAAAAGTAGTCTATATGTTAATCCAGGGTGTTAGCTACCTCCATACAAAATTTTATCAAAATTGGTCCAGCCGTTTGCGCGTGAAGAAGTAACAAACATATAAACACATACACTCGCAAACTTTCGCCTTTATAATATTAGTGTGATAAGATAATTTTATAACACTTGCGATTTCACAAACATTCTAAATTTTATTGAACGCAATTGTTATTATCTTACAATTTAATTTGATAATAATTAGTTATCTGTGAGAGTTCATTGACATGGTTAGGTTTCAGTATAAGTAACTGATACACTAGTTGTACAATGATATCTAATTTTATATGGAACTACGTTTTTTTCACACAATATTATTTTTTTTACTTTTGTAAACACACAGCAACATACTAAGCAACGATGTAGAAAAAATCAATTAGCAAAAAGAATAGAAAAGAATGCATTTATTTGTCAGAATATTGTACAAAGTTGTTATTTTCATAAACAAAAAGGAAACTATGTGAAGCAATATAAAAAACGTGATGTTATTTAGGGTTTTTTTTTGTTTTCGTTGCATTTATTGGTATACTAGCTTCGTCCGCGTGGATTGTTTGGTTCCCCCGACACATCGCATTGCATCGCCTGCCCGCGCTATTACTTCGTTTTCGCTTGGCGTTCTTTCTGACTTTTTTTTTCTTTCTGCTCGGCTCCGAAGAGTCGCAGCGTGATGTTAAATAGCCTATACATAATAATAACTCCACTGCGGGTGACGTAACCTACGACAAACTTATTATTTGCGGTTGGTACAGTAATCGGGTCTAGGGATCGAACCGCAAAATTGAGTTTGTTTTTATTGTATATACTTTTCCGGGATAAAAAGTACCCAGTGTGGTGTCCAGGATATTAAAGAATAATTATACCAAGTTTCATCGTAATCGAACCGGTAGTTTTTGCGTGATGCCTGAACAAACAGACAGACAAAAATTTTTGTAATCACATTTTTGGATTTGGTGTCGGTCTAGTAACCCCCTGCCATTATTTTTTTTTGATATTTTCAATGTACAGAATTTTCACTTCTACAGATTTATTATATGTATAGATTGGCGTGGCTAGCTGACATACGGCAATTAATTTTAGTTCTGTGTCTCCTAATGTTAATTACTTTACATGTATAAGTACCTACTATTGTATAAGTACATAGAAGGAACTTTTTGTAACTGAATAGACAGCTGTGCTGCTGGGGAGTTTGTTGCGCCACTTCTCCCCAGCGAAAGCTCTAGAAAATGGTGAAGGACGGGCGTTTTGGGTGACAGTCTTATGTTATTTTGACGTTGGAGAAGTGCTGATTCTCAGTCTAATTTGAATAAATTACTTTTGATTTTGTCTCCGTTTTGTTTTCTAGTTAAAAGTGTCTTCTGCATAAGTTATTTCATTAGAAACTTTTACCCACAGGCAAAGAAGACGTTGCACGAAGAAATAGACCGGTACATTAGAGAACAAATTGATATGGCGGGCGAGGCGATCAGTATTACGGTGCGCAATAAAATATCCGATGGGGATAATATACTCACTTATGGATGGTAAGTCCTTTTTTCTTAAACACTTTGAATTACTGGTTTCAAACGTTTGAAGATAGGACAAAGGTAGGTTAAAAATAACATATTTGCCCATTCTACTTACCTTTACTTATGTTACTTTATTTATGTGTCAAATTCATATTATTTCAAGTTAAACAAATGTCAACTTCATTTTAATGATAATTAAGTAAGTTGATTTCAGCGTGACTAGCACTATTGAAAAAAAAGTTATAAAAATGTTTGAAGTTGTAGCGTAAACTGACTTTATTGTGTAGGATAAGTTGTTTTTCCATAAACTCCCATTTGTTTACAGTTTTGACGAATATATTGTGAATGCAGTTTATGTATGTTTTTATTCCTTTTAAACACTTCTTCCCGTGTTCACAGCTCATCCCTAATCGAGCGAATCCTCCGCGACGCGTGGTCAGCCGGCCTCAAGTTCAGGACCATAATCGTCGGCAACCGTGTAGAGACCTCCGCCACACAGTTGTTACGACGACTGGTCGCGCGCGGCCTCCCGTGCACTTTTATCGACATCGCCTCTCTCTACTACGTCATGCCCACGGTAAGTGATTTACTGATCAGACCATGCCCCACTTGCTGAAGTGTTCTAAGTGCTCGTTCACCTGCACTTCGGATAACCTAAAGAATGGCCACTAACTGGACTCAATCAATATGAAAAAAAAAACAACGAGGAAGAGTACCATCAACACGAAAAGAAGAAGAAGATGTTATTATAGAGGTCACAGCTGCATTCCTCGCAGAGGTGTATAGAACCCCACTGCAGTTTTATTCCGCCAGTTGTGTTAAATACCCGAGCCTGTTACCACTAACTGGGCGCAATTCCAAACTTCGGGCAACTACTCGGAATTTCTTAACGGAAATTGTAATAAAATTGTCCGACACGGGGTTCTATACGTAGAACCATGACCACTGAGATCAGATGCTTGCGACCACTAGACCAATATCTTATTTTCGTGTGAATAAGACTTCTTTTATACAAGGTGAAATTGAACACATGCGACAAATCGAAATGGGAGATTGTACTCGTCATTATGAACAACTTTTACTATGGGACCAAACCTGAAATCGCGAAAAAAAAAATCAGCTGTTCCCTACATTTATGTTCGCATAACTCGCCAAAATGTAGGGAACAGCTGATTTTTTTTTTCGCGATTTCAGGTTTGGTCCCATAGTAAAAGTTGTTCATAATGACGAGTACAATCTCCCATTTCGATTTGTCGCATGTGTTCAATTTCACCCTGTATTAGTTGGTCTCTTTAGGTGATCAAGTTATCAATGACGCAGTTAAATACTACGGATCTCTAATCCTAATCTTCTTCCCGCAGACCAACAAGGTGGTCCTGAGCGCCAGCGCGCTGCTGGCGAACGGCTCCGTGCTGGGCGCGGCGGGCACGGCGCAGGTGGCGCTGGCGGCGCGCGCGCACAACGTGCCCGTGCTGGTCGCCTGCGAGACGCACAAGTTCTCCGAGCGAGTGCAGACTGACGCCTTCGTTTATAATGAGATTGGTATGTCATTTTCTAACTCAAAACATTATCAATTACAGGCACCATTGGATTTCTGTCTAGGAGTCAGAAAGATCTAGCTAGTTGCCCATTGCAAAGCGTAGCAGGTTCCTTTGGAGAACAGGAAAGAAACTCTATGTACGCTCAAAATATTGGTACAAAATTTTTTTTGATGAAGTTTGCAATGCTGAACTTTATTTATTTATTTTTGTAGCCTGGTCATTTACGTAAAAAAGGGGAAAGCGGGTATTGCAGAAATACTCCACAGCTAAGTGGATCCCAACATGAACCAACCTGTCCAGAGTGAGATGAAGCTTTATGGAACATCCATCCTTTCCTCGAAACAGAACAACAGTTTTTTAAATAAATTTCCCAATATGCTCTCTAGTTCACGTAGTAAGAGGGTTAACTGCCCAAGCCCAGAGTATGTTGTCAAACTTTATTTTCGAACCTTAAAATATTCTAAAATTGAATACCTATTTTCTACAATATTTTTTCTTTTATCCAGGCGATCCAGACGACCTCATCGACAAGTCAGACGAGAACTCCCCGCTGAAGGATTGGCGGTCGAACCCCAACTTGACGCCATTGAACCTAACATATGACGTCACTCCGCCGAGCCTCGTCACCGCCGTCGTCACTGAACTAGCCATACTGCCCTGCACTAGCGCGCCCGTTGTACTGAGATTTAAGTTATCAGAGTATGGAGTGTAAATTAAAGAACATTTATTGTATAAGTACTAGTGTTGTTAATATTGCCTTTTATTTTGTGTAGGAAATATGTTTTTATTTTAGTATGGAAACCCTTTATAAGAATTAAAATTGAATACAGTATGCATATCATGCAAAATAATGCAAAAATGTTGCAGTATAGTTTATCAATTTACCTGCACTATTGAGAGCCTGTAATAACCAATATCTTATAATACCAGCTCATAAAGATAAGTTTTAACTAGATTTATTGTTTTAGAATTTTCTAAAATGGTTACTTCACTCCTCTGTATAGTTTTGTTGCCATTTTAATGATCCAGTTCTGTGTTAAATGTTACCAAACGACAAATTATCGAAATAGCAGCCTTTGTTGGCTGATTACATACTCAAGGTTGAAGCAATTCTCTTCATTTGAAAGCTGTTATCAATTAGTTGTGTTTTACCTTCTTTTTTAATTAAAACAGTAGCCACACCTATTCTGCAGCTTTGTTGGGTGATTTTTGGTTTAAAATATATTTCTTCCGTATTTCTTTTTGGTACAGGTAAATAATATCAAGATGCTAAAATGTGCTCAAAATACTAAATTGTAAATAAAATTATATTGCATGTATGGATACCAGCAGAATAAAATATTTTGATTGTATTTTTTCTTTTATTTTATGTTGAATACCAATACCAATTATATTTGGGACAAGCAGTGGATTATCCAAGGCTAAATATTTTGATAGGCAATAACCAGTGATCGGAGTAGATAGATTGATTTTTGGTACTAGTATCATAAATTCCCACATAAAGAATAACGTAGGCGATTGGCACACTGCTGCGTTTCACGCAGCGGTGTGCGGGCTACGGAGTTAAATTCCACGCGCGTGAGTGCGTTTTTATTGAATTTGTATGTAAAAAATCACGCGCGTGGGTGCGTTATCTGCATCCCGCTGCATCATGCGGGGCAGTGTGAGAATCGCCGTAGATAAGCCATTGTCCCGGAAAGTAATTCCGGTATTTCCGGATCCAATTAAATATTTTTACATGTTGGTAGTGATATTATTACTACTTAATTCAAAATTTAAAGGAAGGTATCAAAACTAAATTAATTTATTATTTATCTGTTGAATAATAAAATCAATCGAATGTCCATATTAATATATACGTTTCGGATCAATGACCCCAATTCAATCTACCTACTCCGATCACTGGCAATAACTAACGGTATTTTTTTTTTAATGAATGCTAGTTACAGTGAATAAAGAATTTAATGTGAAAACAGAAATTTAACTAAATTAGGAAAAAAAAAGTTTTGTTATCAACATTTCAATAAAACCACAATTTAATTAAAAATCACTTTTATTCAGCAAATAACATTGCAACACCATAAAAATGCAGAAGAACTAGACAAGTTATATATAGTAATTAATATAAATGAAATATATTACTGATATTATTAAGATTAATCTTTATGATGGTGTTCAGCCTTATGGATAGAGAAATCTAATCTTACATAGATAATTACACAAAGGAATAGGGCATAAAGGAATCCTACAACAAGTAGCGGCTCCTGCAACATCAGGAGACGAGGGAATGTGTAGCGCAGTTGGAAATCTTGAATGTGATTCTCAACAATATTCTTCTTGGTGAATGAGATCACAGGACGGCCCTTAGTGTCTAAGTAGGTGTAGTGCAGGCTGTCAGGCAGTCTTGTGACCGGATAAGGCAGGTTTACTTTCACACTTGTTGAACCTTCAGGCAAGATAATCTTGGTGACCACCTCATCAACTTGCATGTCATCATAGATGTGATCAATGACCCTCATCTTCAACAGATAATCATTACCAGACTGGTACAAGTATTCATAGCTGGGAACATTGTATCCAAGTGTGTAATGAGTTCTCCATCCTCCAAACAGAGGGTATCTTGGTCTGAGATCAAGCTCCACAGAATCTTTCTTCACCTTCATGTTAGAGGTAGAGATGTTGCCATTTGTGTCTCTGTAATACACATCTGAGGCAGACGCAGGCAGCAGAGTCTTGTAAGACCTGACACTAGCAGGCCCACTGTGATGATCCTGTTGGTAGTCATAGCGGGAGAATGGACCCTTCAAGGTGGCACCAGTGTGCTCAATCTCAACAACCTCCTCCACAGCGATGTTACCCCAGTGGGAGACTTCGATCAGACGCTCGACACGTGTGACAGTCAGGAAAGGAGAATTGTTTTTATAATGAATGACTAATTCCTTCTCACTGAAAGGTTTTACAGTAGTATATGGCCCGTACTGGAACCCACCATCCTGCTGAGTGAATGGCTTCACTTTCGTGAACGATTCAACACTCTTCGTATTCAGAATAACGTTTGTTTTCTGAGATGTGATATAGTATGGTGAATACGTGTACAAATTACCGATGTATTTGACTAGTTGGTCTTCCTGTTGTGTGATGGCTGTAGGGAATGGCAGAAGAGCCTTAGTAAACACGGATTCTACCGCAATCAGCGATGTTGAGCCCGAGTTGACGGCATCTTTGAGCTCCACACGCCAGAATTTGACGTAGTCATAACCACTTACTGTTGTCTCGACGAGCCGTAAATCTTTGTTATTGCTGTCTTTCGCTCCAACGAAAGCTACATTATTCTTTGCAGAACTTTCAACTGCTATCAAGAAATTCTTCACCGGCGTACCCCCTGTGTTCTCCAAGGTTAGTTTCGATGAAATTTTTACGAGTTGCGATGATATATCTATTGTCCGGTCAACATTTTTGAATCTTACATCACTAGATATGGTGTCGACGTTGACACTCTCACATTTTATTACAATGAAAAGAAGAAATATAAAAGAAAACCGTAATTTAGCCATCGCCGGCAACATCTTTATTTTTGACATTTGACAACGCAATAACCGGAAGTACACGCCATCAGCTAAAACAGGAAACGCTCCGTTATGGTACATCGAGTCTATAGTAGTTTTTCATCTATGTAGCTATTTAGTCGATTTTTGTTATACTTCACTAAAAAACCTGCGCTTATGCAAAAAGGCACAAGGGTCATTTATTCATTCAATCTTTCTGTCAATCTATCGGTCACCTTCATTTTTTACGACGATTCGTTTCGTTCGTTTTCGTTTACTTTTTTCTGTCATTTCACAGAATAACGTTGTGCGACGTGCGCTAGTAAATAGACCGAAGAGAATTAAAATTATTTCATTTTGTGAAACGTACGTATTGAAAGCTTTCTTAAAAAATACGTAACTTTCTCGTAATTGGTCGAAAAGTGCATTTACTTTTACTGTGGAAATACGACGTTCCGGTAGAGAAGGTATAGTTTCTAGGGACGAGTCCGAGTGGTAATTTGTGGAGCTCCCTGCAGGAAGTCGAGAGTTATCAAAGATGATAAGTCTATTGGTTCGCACGAGTCTTGCACTACTTGGTAAGTGGATAATTGACAGTGATTTCATTTATAAAATTGTGGAATTGATCGTTAGTACGACCACGAATTCTTAGAACGTAGAAGTTTATACTTTAGTCCCGTCCGTCCTAGATCAATCAAAATTCGAACTTAGTGTTTTAAATTTATATACTTACCCTTGTTTTTGTCAGAGGCTCATCTTAAGGCTCTATTTAATCTTATGAAAAGTACAGTAATGTATGATTGACATGTTGTTTTAGTTTTCAACTTTTTGTTGACACCGGCCGCCGCTTTTCGGAGCAGGGACAGTGGCAACTATGAAAGAGGCTACAGTGACATAGGCTATCACAAGACTGTATCTGGTACTACTTCTGGACTTCCAGCGCATCATGCTACCCGAACAGGTTTAGGGATATCAGCATGGGGTATTGTGATTGTAATTGTGGCATTAATCTTGGCTGGGATGGGAGTCTACTACTTTACAATTTGCTATGAAATTTGCCGACCAAATAAGAACAAGTATGACAAAATGGGCATGCCAACTATGGCTTAGTGTATTAATGTAAAGCCCTGTGATTAGATATGTTTAAAAAACACTCAGATAAATTATTTAATATTTTTAACTTGTGAGTGTTTGATAGCAAGTGAAAAAGTATATTTTTATACTGTTGTAGCATGTTAGTTATGATGCATTTGTATGAATATTATTGTAACTAAAATATATACCATACATAGGTATGTAATGACTGAAATTTGTCTCGAAAAACAAAATAAATACATTCCTACATATCATAATAAGTGAAGCACTATGTAAATGAGATGGTAATATTGTCACATTTATGAATATATTACTAAATAGGCCTTAGAATGTCTGTAACAGAATGAGAACAATAAGCATAGAGAGGTTTTATAAGGTTGTGACCTACATTGATAATTTTTATAAGTATCATACACCATTTTGTAAACTTTTCTAATGAATTTTAGGGTGCTACTTGCTTTGGAATATATTTGAAAGCTTTATGATTGTAAAAAGACTGTTTAGGACCAATAAAAAAAATTACATAAAAACATTTACATTTTTGTAGTAATTTAGATGATATTTATTGATTAGAATGAACTTTTGTGTGTTCATTAATTATAGTATTAACATAATTATTTCGTTTAAACAAAGTTTTATAACAGGTTAACCATCAATAGGATTTACCTCAGACAGAAATAGGTGCCATACATACAACATAATCCCAAATGTTTTCCTTATTTTGTCACACAACATTTGTAACCTACCTTTATTTGAGATGTTATTTCCATCTTTTTAGTTTTAACCATTACTCAATCCATCATGGTCATACTCATCTACATTATATGGTAATGCTGATAAAAGATAAAATATTAAGTATAAAAGGTATTTATCATAAAAAATTCTTAATACCTAATCTGAAAATGTACCTTCTTTCTAAAAAGTAATACTTACTCATAATGATTGCAGTGTTAACAAACAAAAGCTTCCATTAAACGTGTGTTATCGCCATCTAATCTGCTAATGTTGTTTAGTTTTTAATAGTTATAACAACAAAGTTATGAGAATAATGATTAAGCTTTCGTGCCGCGGTCGTTATCGGACGGAAATAATTTATTTAGCTGTTCAAATATGTATCACAAAAGGAATGAATGTCGCACTGTACACAATTAGACTAATTATGTCATAAACAACTCTCGCCGTACCCTAATTAAACTTTTATCAGCATTATCCAACATGATACTACCCAGCCGTCTATATAGGTACGTAAGACTGTACACACTAGACATAATGTAGCATAAGTTTCACATTTGTTCAAAACCAATGCTCAAATAAATATTGTTATAAATTATACCCGTTTTGTTATTTGTGTCTGCACATTACGCTTCTGTTATTTGGAATTCTCTTTTCTAGTAACTGTTAATTCTAACACCTCTTATTTTTGGGGTAAGCTAACAATCGGAAATGAGTCATCCATGTAGTAGTGATTAACCGCTAGATTTACTCGGTCACCGATCGGTGACAACCGGCGCGAATGCACGATTGATGACTATGGTATTATCTTATCCAATACCTATCGGCGTTTTAAAGAGAAACGGCTTGGCCACGACCTTGCTGCTATCAGCGGGAGCTTAGCGCGGGACGGCGAGCGGTAAAAACAAATATATGAACCATGCCACGACCCACCGCTCGCAGCGTCAACACTAGCAGTGCATTTGAAAAAGACACCGCGCCGCTAAGCCAAAAGTCGTGGCCGGGCGGTAAAGACTGTTTAAAGATTTATCACCATACTTCCTGTTATCGCATGAATGACTACCTGAGCAGTGATAAAACCAGAAAGGACTATGCTCGAAGTGGAAAAATGACTAATCATGGTGATTCTGATGACTCACTTAGCATAGATCATTCATCACTTCTTAGAGCGACCCTGTGGGCAATCTGATTTTAACATAAGCCCATGGTCATCGTAGTGGTTTTTGTCTATAAACCCAAAGCGTGTGCTCAGCGCGTGTCTACCCGAATACAAAGAAATTTCCAAGAAACGCACATACCTCGCTTGGTTAAACGTTCTACGGTCTAATGCGAGGGCAACCTCTGCAAAGCTGAAAAAAATTGGCCTTGGCTCAATGATAAAAGAGCGGTAATAATGGCGAGCTGCAGACGGTCGTCGTGAGGTCGAACGCCATCCCAAACACTGTTTCTTTGATGTCAGCAGTTACATTACTCAGGGCTAAGTAATAACAGCCGCACGAGTTGATCGATCAGGTTTTAAGCTACGCTTGCCACGGTCGGTCTGTGGATGGGTGACCATCTAAACATACCAAAACCTCTCCGTGCCTCGGAAAGCACCCCGGCTGTCATTTTTGGATCTTTGACAGTCGTTACGGGTCGTCAGAAGCCCGAAAGTCTGACAACCAGTCTTGCCAAGGGGTATCGTATTACCCAGTGACTGGGTTGTGGAGGTCAGACAGGCAGTCGCTCCATGTAAAATACTGGTATTCAGCTGCATCCGGTTAGACTGGAAGCCGACCCCAACGTAGTTAGGAAAAGGCTAGGTAGGTAGATGATGATAAATTGATATTACGCTCTTAGAAGAAGTCGAAAAATCTAAAATTACTTTAGGTTTACTTTAGTGATAAAAGTGTAACTAGCTCTTCAATGCCAGATGTAATCTTACGTCAATAACAGTTTTCATGTTAGGTAGGTAGTAAAAAAATGAGGTTAAATCACTATTACGTGAGTACTTCATAATTCTCATTGTGACAATTTTCCTTATCCAATCACTGAAAAAGGTATTTTTGTCATGCCTGTATTCTCGGAGTTAGAACTAACTTTGATACAATAATATTTATGTTACACTAGCTGTGCCCGCAACATCGTTCGCGTGCATATCCGATTGTAATGGGTTTTAACTTTTTTGGCTGGAACCCTTCCTTATTCTTTTCTAAAATGAAAAAAAAACCTAAGTTACTCCTTATAATATCAGCTATCTGCCAGTGAAGTCTCGTCAAAATCGGCCCAGCCGTTTCAGAGATTAGCCGGAACAAACAGACCGACAAAATTAAAAAAAATGTTATATTATACCGTATCTGCTTTCATATATGCATTTAGTAAACAGCTGTTATTTTCCATCTGACATTACAAACAGTGTCTGTTTGTCAACATTATTTATTTGTATAGGTTCATGATTGAAATATAAATAACTAGCTTCTGCCCTCGACTTCGTCCGCGTAAAATTTCACCCTCCCCCCATTCACCCTCTTAGGGGTGGAATTTCGAAAAACCCTTTCTTAGTGGATACCTACTCTTCACAAAGAACACACCCTCCAAATTTCATGTTTCTTGGACCAGCGGTTGAAGCTGTGTGTTGGATATATCAGTCAGTCAGTCATTCAGGACATTGAATTTTATATAATATATATATATTTTTTTAGGTAAACACTAGTATCGGTAGTCTATTGACATGGAAAACCATTGAGACCATTTGAATAGGTATTAATTTAAATAATGTTTTCATCTCATGGTGCTAGTTTTTAGTTTGCATAAAATGTACATAACTACCTACTATTAATTAAATAATGACTGTCATTATTTATCCTCAACTGGTGTAGTTTATTTAAGTAATATATTTTCCCGTACGCAAATCAAAACGCGGAGATCCCAACGTAAAGTAATTATATGCAAATGCAACTATGACGTAAATCGGTGCTTTTTTTCCCTACAAAATCAAGGTCATTTTCCCTTTTAATTCCTCTGTGCTTCTCTCAGACCAAATGAAAAAGTCAAGACATAGCGCTGCGAACAATACAAGTGAAGCATGCCAAAACTACACCTCCGCTCTGTGCATACACGCTCGTGCACACATGTTTACGAAACCGACGTCACTTTACTTACGTCTTGGTTTTTTATTTGGTCTGAGGTGCTTCTACCCATAGCTTCGGCTTTAGAACAGATGTGCCATCGCAAAAATCACCGTCTTTTAAAGTACTTTAAAGTGATATAACTTAATTTTGACAGATTTACAATGTACCTGATACAATATTTAATTCGTGATGTGTATATTGTAGGTACAGTACCCGGCGATAAATATTGCACATCGACCTTTGGAAAGAGACAATCGGCTAATTTCGGCTTCGTAGAGCGTTATCTCTGTCGCACGAAATACAAACAGTCCGGTATCTATTAGGAGCTGTTAAAACAATTATGATTTGCTTCTTTTGATAATTCTTTTTATTCTTTGTATAAAATACACCAATTTTTCTATAAATTATTGCTTTAGGTTGGGGTAAAATAAAAAGGTTTCCCTCTTTTTCCTAAAAATGCCATAGTACAACTTTAAATTATTTAAATTTGGGGGTGTTAACAACTCTAAATATATATTTTGAACTGGACGCGACCGCACTCTATCGCACTTGAACAACGACTGACAAAACGTCACATAGGTAGTGTGCGACAGAGATAACCCTCTACGAAGCCGAAATTAGCCGATTGTCTCTTTCCAAAGGTCGATGTGCAATATTTATCGCCGGGTACTGTACATCGTTTTAAGGGTTGTTGCACATCTGAGGGAAGATGCGTCTGGGCCTGGGGTACCTTAGTTGACTTTCAGTTAGTACGCTCGACGCACTGACGCATCATCGGTTGAGTGTGTAAGGTTGAATGTTTTAACATCTATTTGTCCGTTCTGGCGTTCCGAGACGTATCTTCCGTCAGATGAGTGACTAGCTTTAAAGTTCCACGAGTGCCGCCAAGAAAAACGCATTGATCACGGCTCCATAAATTTTGGTCATTGGCTGTTATGGTAGGTTACATTACGATGTTACAAAATAATAATGATTATTTATTTATATTATATTAAAATTTTATTAGCAATTTCACAATTCATAAAATTATCCAAAATTTCTCCTCAAAACAATAAATGCTTACCAAAATTAAACAAATATTGGAAGAATGGTAGATAGCTAACGTACTCCAATTAGGCCTGAGTTCACCAACATTCTAACCACGGGTTAGGTATTTAAACAGTTGGTTTATGTCAAATTTGCTAAGGAAATTTTAAACATAGAACTGATTAAATATTTAATCAGTTGATTTAAATGTTGGTGAACACAAGGCTTAATATCTAATTCAACTAAAATTAAGTATCAGTTGCGCGGATCTCTATTGCTGTATCATCAAAATTCATCAAATTAATTACATATTTTACAAATTACAATGATTCAAAAACATCAGTCGTTGTACGTCCTCTCGACTTCTCGAGCCGCGCTCAAAAACTCGCGAAAAATTACTTTAGTTCTAAATTGTGATTCTCAGATACTTTAAAATGTCTCAGAAAATAAAAATAATATGTGATGGAATTAAGCTCCTGTAATTCAATAACTGCATAATTTCAAGCTATGCCACACATTAATTGTTAGGTATACGAATCACTGGCTCGCTGGTTTACATAAATACATATACATAGTTATAAGATACCGTTATAGTTAAATGCTTGAACCCGTGTTATCACTGTCGCAATCTTAACATTATTAAAATCAGATATTTTTGATATGATTGACACTGAAGCATTCATACTCAGACAATATGGCAGAGACACTCAACCGTAGGTTCATAAAGTCCAGACTGCAGAACAAAATCCCTGCTTATAACTCATCCTTTTCTAAGTCGACGTCGGAGAGGTCAATGTCTTCTTCTTGTGGCAGTTCGCCGTCTTTGCCATCCCAGGCGTCTGTGGACACGATCTTCGGCATCTCTGCGCCTTTGACGGGGGCAGTCTGCCCGCGACCGAAGGATAGGTCCCTGAAAGAAATGATATGATGATGATGGTTTATTTGAGTTTGTTTCTTGTTTTAGACACGGGTAAAAAAACTGCGCATTAACGCCTTAATCTGCATTCAGGATTTATTTGCAAAAAATGTAAACAAATATATGAGTTTATGGAAAAATGACTTTAAATCAAACAAAATAAAGTTCAGTTTACGCCATAACTTCCAAAATGTTTATAACTTTTTCAATAGTCCTAGTCACTCTGAAATCAACTTAATTATCCATAAATACGGGTATTTCAGGCCGCGAATAGGCCCTTAATTGCGCGGTTGCTGTGGTATAAACCACGGGAGCGAAGATAAGGGTATGCTAGTCATGTATACTATAAACAGTATAAAATAAAGTCGCTCTTCGTGTCTTTCTGTGTGACTAAACTATGCAACGGATTTTGGTGCAGTTTTCGCAATAATTTAGAGAATTTATTCAGGATCAAGGTTTATATGTGTAGTAGATTAATATTAAACATAGATAATTATATTAATAAAGAGCTCTGGATGCTTGTCAAGGCAAATAAATACCGTGCGAATAAGGGTTGCTAGTAATGTATAAAATAAACTCACCTAAGGAACTCATTGATGCCAGTCTCGGAGAAGGATCCCCTGAGGGTTGAGAACTTGAGTTTCTTGGCGTTGACGACAGCCATGGCGGGGTAGCCGAAGCCGCCGAGTTCTAAGGACTCTTCTAGAGCAGTCTGCGCACCAGCCTCGGCCCACACCCATCTGAAATAACACGCATTTTTATTAACAAATGAAACTTACGTATAGTAAACAAATTACGGTAAAAAACGTTTTCTCAATTGGCTTGTCTGAAATCCCATAGGACCAAAATCAAATATTCCCATTAGGCTACTTCTGTCAGACATGGTATAAGGTCATAGCACACGTATCAAATCGGAAAGGGATCGGCACCGTATCGCTTTTCGCGTCGCCGTCAAACAGGCGTCAACCTAACGTAAGCACGTAACCAAAGCGGATCAGAAGCTCCGATACGTCGACTCGGCTACGTCTAGGCGAAGCCGTGCTTACGGCTCGCCGACAGCTAGTTGATGGTGCAGCAGGCAGGCCGGAGGTGAGAGGGGCAAGGCTGCACGAAGAGACATAAGCTCGGGTACGGAGAGACGTAAGCGCGGGGACAACGAGCCGTAAGCGCGGGGACGACGAGCTGTAACGCACCGCACCGCGGTTTGTGAGCTTGTTCCGAGGCGAGGCGATTACGTTACGATTCCGATTAGTGTGCGTTGCAGTAGGGAGTTTTATACAAAGAATACTGAACGGCTCGAGTTGATACGGTGCCGATCCCTTTCCGGATTGGTACGTGTGCTACGACCTGTAATGTGGAGATAATGCACCGTGAACTGGAAATAATTGTAGCGGCTGTATGTTGTATAAAAAGACAGACTTTCGCCCAATTGGTACTCTAACTTGAAGATGACAGAATAGCCATAAAATTGTCAGGGTTACGGGCCCTCTATCTATCATTCAATGTTCGGAAAAGGTTAGCTAGCTAGTATAGCACGCCCAATCGGAAAACACCTACGTGCAATACCGTACTGCACGTAGGTTTTTTCCGATCAAGCCTGAGCAGGCTAAGGCTGAGATGGGCTAATGACATCATTAAGGGCCAAAGCACACACGCTACATTTTCCATCGGCGATCGGCGATTTAGCTGCTTTTTAGAAGCTAAATGCAGCGACCAAGCATTCCACACCGCACACACGCCAAACGCGGCGATTCAGTCGCTTTTCGGAAGCTCGATACAGCGGCTGACCGCTACACTCCGCACACATTCGGATGCCGGTCGCAGCGATTTGGCATTTGCGCCAGTCGGAGCAGTCACTAAAACGCGCGATTCCGATACCACGTCCGAACGCAGATAGTCGCCAAAACACGATGCAGCATCGATACAGCCGCAAAATCGCCGATCGCCGATGCAGTAAGTAGCGTGTGTGCTTTGGCTCTAACTAATGACAGTGACTCACCCCCACATCTTGTTCTTGTACTTGTCTCCGAGGCGCGCCAGGATGGCGAGGTAGTCGTTGCGACAGGCCGCGTTGCAGTCCAGGATGTGAGGCAGCACGGACACCACGCATAGCGGCTTGTCACTGCACGCCTGCATCGACTTCTCGTCGATGACCTGCG
Organism: Amphipoea oculea; assembly: GCA_945859645.1. Lineage (NCBI taxonomy): Eukaryota > Metazoa > Arthropoda > Insecta > Lepidoptera > Noctuidae > Amphipoea > Amphipoea oculea. The sequence goes on from OX243862.1 coordinate 22,449,591, forward strand.
GGAAAAAGGACATTTTTTATTTATTAATAATAATAGCAGCCTATTATTGTCAGACAGAGAAAGCACGAGCATTGCCAACCCGTCGAGCAAGTGTGGTTACCAATTTTAGACTTTTATAAACGCCGATGAAAGTTAAGTGACGTTAAGGGTCAAAAATGTATGGTTAAACAGTCGCTAACCACTACTTAACTTTAAGCGACGTTTATAAATAAAAGGGGACCAGATTTCGTCACGATGTTTTTCTTCACCAATGTCAGTCACGTCCAAAATAGACTTAGAAAAAAAAATGTATATATCAGTATTCCTGACTGGCTAATCTATAAAATCAAGGCATGATTATGCGGCTATAGCTCATAGCTACATTGCAGTGCAATTTGTACATTCATCTTTAAATCCTTACGATGAATGATGATGATGATAAATATAAATTTATGACACACCTTAAAATGCCAGAAATTACGTAGCTTACCGATGAGGATATAATGATAATGTAACTGCGGTCTAATGCTACGAATAAGTAATCTAATGCCAGGGTTTCTGAGATATTTTTAACCTGTTTGATAGATGTGTTGGTACGATATCTTGGGTCTTTGCGTTTCAGATCATTTAAAGATAACTTTGTCGAATTAATGGCTATTTAGATTTATAAATTGCTATCTTTTACTAACAGGCCGAGTGAAAGTCGGTTAGGACCAGTCAAAAAGCGTGTTTTTGGGTATATTCTCAGGCCGTATCTCGTCATATTCTCAGGTAAACTTGTATATTGTAAAGCTTTAATTTTCATACGATTCTCTTGTTTTATCTGCAAGTAAAATATACCAGGGTTTATTGGATTCGACAAGGAAAATAGAGATCGCAGAAAGCGATAAGGCCGCCCATTGTATTAATAAAATGCAACTTGATATCTCGCCTCAATCCAAATTATTACTTTTAACGTTTTTGAGCAACAGGCAATTTTTGTAGGAAAAATATGTGGGGATTTGTTTGTGTCTAGATTTTTCTCAAACCCCATATTTGGATACATGTTATTTTTATTTGTATGTCATTATAGGCTTAGTATTGGGAAAACATAACACAAAAAGGGGGAGTTCTATAAATATCAGTTGGTGGAACACGGGTGTCAATTATGGGCTTAGGACCAATCATCAAAATACTTTTATTGGGCAATATTTTTACCAGATTTTAAATTTAAAGTGGCTTTGTTTCTATAATCCCCAAAAATAAAAATGTGTTATGACGAATATCCATTGATTTATCCATTGTTGTTCAGAATTGACATTTTGAAACAATAACGGTTCCCCATACCAACTGTAGTAATATAAACAATAATAAAACCCAAGTTCTTATATAAGCTGTGATTATGTTTATATTCGCGCAGTAATTCATCTGTAAGTAATAAAGTTTACGACATATTGGAAATGGTGCGGACACACGAGAAAAAACAAACCGTTTTTACCTACCACAATCTTTAGGCGAGGCCGCAAACCGAAGGCGTAAGAAACGAAACGATTTTTTTTTAAATCAGTGTACTAGTAATTCATTTCTTTCAGAGTTATTGTAGAATATTCAACAAATGTTGTAACAAAAATATCGAATAAACCTATCTTTGATGGAGAGAACTCTGTAATGGATCAAGAAGGGTGGATCTGAAAAGTATTTATGGTGCCAACACTCCACGTGGCGCGTGCCAGCGCGTACGTCACTGTCCTGCGGGAGCGACCCTGGACAACATGTCGCGAGGACTGCGGAACTATAGTAGTTGCACACGATCAATCATTTTCAAACAATCGAAGTGAAAAATTCCTCTTTTGTTTTTGTGTATATTGTACAGTTAATAGACTTATCTTCTTCACAGCAGACAGTACGATTGTGCGAAACTTTACAGGACCTCGGCTGATTGAGAGCCAATCAGTGCAATATACAGAGGTTAATAGGCACAATTAACCTCCTACCAAACGTCTTAGCTGGCTATCTTGACAACAGCATAAAGCATTTTCTATAGGAAAATGGGTTATGCCGTTGCAGCCATGAAAAAAGCTCGGATCTCCTTACCTGAATAATCTCTGGTGCGGGCACATTCTCAGCTAGCTTCTCAAGAGCATACGACACGATGTCGCTGGACGTTCTTCCTCCGTTGTAGTCCTCAGCAGAGTCGGCGGTCTTCTTGCCCGAGGGGAACAGCTTGATGGTCGGGTAACCTTGGACTTGGAAGCGGGAGGCGATCGCCTGGTGGACTGTCGCGTCCAGGGCGCCTACTTTCACCTGGAAGGTAGGAGGCAGTGTGGTTTTAATGTGTTTCTAGAAATATGTGTCAATGTGATTGATATCTGATGAATTAGATTGAAACAATTTGTTGTGTTTCATGCAAATTAGAAACAATTTCATTTTCACCCTCGGATAGTTCGATTTGCAAATAGGTAGTCATTTCAAGACAATAACTGTGTGGGTCATTTAGTTAAGATTTCATATTTTAAAGCATCTTATTTAGGGCTGATTTTTCCAACGCCAGATAATTTTATCGGAGAAATAATTTTGAATTTTTGACAGTTCTTCCATACAAAAAGACAACCGACTTCAAAAAAAAACACTACAAAGTGATAAATAACTTTAATTTCGGAAGTCGGTGTCGTTGATTCCGCATTTTCGTTTTTTGACACCGACTTCCGAAATTAAAGTTATTTATCACTTTGTAGTGTTTTTTTTTTTGAAGTCGGTTGTTTTTTTTGTAAAAAAGTTTTTATTTTTCACTTTTTAGTTGTACCTACCTCACAAAAAAGTAAACAAAAAGATCATTAATGTATACAATGTAGATAAATTTTTAGATTTTTGTTAATTTTTCAAAAACCGCTCATCCGATTTCGATAAAATTTTCATGGGACCATTTGGAAAGTATACCCTTTCTAGCAAAAAAAGAATTTTTCAAATCGGTTGGCAAACGACGGAGCTACGCGCGAACAAACACAAAAAAAAAATACAAACATTTGAATTGAGAACCTCCTCCTTTTTTAGAAGTCGGTTAAAAACTGTCAGACGTCAATTTTATTCCACGAATAAAAATTATCTGTCGATTGAAAAATTTGCCCTCAGTGTTTCATGAAAAGATCAATATAAATTAGTACCTAGTATTTCTGATAATTTTCGGTAATTTTACCCCAATCACAAAAACATGATAACAGAAATCAGATACCATAATTAAGTAGTAAAGAAGTTATTAAATAAACGGTAACTTCAAAACACGCGCGTTATCAGCACAGAGCACGAGAAGTTTAGCTGATAAGGACATTAACTGGGAAATTGGTTAGCAGAGTAATTATTTTATGGTGTATTATTGATTCATTACCGCGATAAAACAATTAACTTTACAGTTATACTTCTGGCGGCCGATTTTAAATGCAAGTAGAATTAACAGAGGTAATAAAAATAAAGTTTCCCTTTGTAGTAAATCGGGTGGCGTATGTGCGGTATGTTTTAAGTTAACGCATTTTTTTTTACATATTATTTTGAATATAATTGGCGAAATCGACGAGTCAAATACACCGGTAATCTAGGATATATTGCACCTGCTGTGATGAATAAGAACATTTTCACATTTCATGTTAAAAAATATTACTCACATTATGACTCAAGTTTTATAATAATATAAGTATAGGATTACCAAATTTTTTTGTTAATCATCCAGTTGCAATATTCCTTAGATGACGGTGATACATACTTTTAGATAAGATAAGTAATCTAGGTAAACCCGTAAAAGTTATTATTAATATTAAATTCCAATTTATCTATTATATAAAAGACAATGGAATGCCCCCATACTGTTGGTTGCCAACCAAACACTCCTCTCCCAGCCTTTATTAACAAAAATCTTTGTATTATTTTAAATTCTTCCAGTTTTTATTATGTAAATAATATTTCTTCACATATCCAATGACAAAATTACTGTTCTTATAATTGATGCCATTTAAAAAGACCACAACCAAATACTTATATGAACCAAAAGTGTATCTGTATGTGAAGATCGTAGTGTGGCGTTCTTTTGTTCAAGCCTACCCCAATGGGGTTCGGGGAGGCCTGTCTAGTTCAAAAGTTTTACAGGTAAACTAAGCTGATTTTGTTAAAATAAAAAGTTGTGTCACATCTTTTAACCTGGAGAACAGGCAGAGCCACAAGCAAAGCTAGTTTTAAAGCCTCGTGTACTACTAACCTTGCCCCTGAGTTCAGAAGCAGCCTTAGCCCAGTGGGGTTCCAAGTTCTTGCAGTGTCCACACCAGGGCGCGTAGAACTCCACCAGCCACAGGTCCTCGCTGTCCAGCACCAGCTTCTTGAAGTTCTCGTCCGTCAGCGTGATCACGTCTGAGTCCGACTGTGGAGGAGAAAATTTATATCAGACTAGGTGAAGATGGGAGAAAGCATTTTTATTAAGATTAAGACTCGAACATGGAAGATACAAAAAAATGCGTGATTTCGATTTTACAATATAAACAGGCTACTTTGTTAGGTGATAAAACTCAGCATTCAAAATCTGTTTTAAGGATTTTTTAAGCACTAAAGAAATATGACATTAGTGTTTATCTCTAGTTGGAATCTGTAAAATCGTGTATTCGAGTTGTAAAATCTGGGTTATTTGGAGAGTTCATGAAATTGGCGGCTATGTTTTAATCTAGAACCTTAAAAAATCACCAAATGCTTAGAATACGACGGCGACGATTTGGACTTGTAAGACAATAAACGGTAAATACTTAGTAATACATTATAGCATGTAAGAGGACAAAAGAAGTGGTGATAAAGTCCAGATAAATAAATAGTGCGCAATATTTCTAAGATAGTTCCGTAAGTGGACATTTATTACTGTTTCAAAATAACAGTTGGCAAGAATCCACTTTTGTTGAGACGAATAAAGAAAATAAGTGTAAGTATAACTAAATTACTTGTCTATGCTAATGTCCTGTCTACAATAAACATACAATGCACAGTAAACACAAAATATAGACAATCTTTTGTGTATTGTTTTATTTATAAAATACTGCATATTTTCAGTGTCCGGATAGGCATTTACTATCACTAAATTAAAATGAAATTAAGATTTAGAAAATAAAATATAGTAATGTTTTTTATTACTGCATTCGACACAAATTTATTGTTTATTAAAATTTTACGACCATCAAACAACAGCACTGTACTACCTAAACATAGTTTTTCTGTAAGTATCATACAATATGAAAATTATAATTCTTGAGATTACCGTCATACTAACAAGGGAAACTAGAAGAATTTATTACGAACTCTTGTGTCGCATCGTGTCATGTGTACGCTGAAGGTAGTTCAAAGAAACAAGTAAAATGATATACTCAAATATGTATGAGTAACAGATTCTACAAAACCATACTGTTTTCTAAACTCCATGTGCCTTGTTAAAATTCAGGTATGATGTACTGCAGGTACCTAAACAGTTGATTGTCACACTAATATTATAAAGGCGAAAGTTTGTGAATGTGTTTGTACGTTTGTTACTTCTTCACGCACAAACGGCTGAACGGAAATTTGGCACACAGATAGTTTATAACCAGGATTAGCACATAGGATACTTTTTATCCCGATATTCCCACGTGATCGAAACTTATGCGGGTGAGACCGCGGGGCGCAGTTAGTATAGATAAATTAAAACTTCGACAAGGTACCTAATGAGGTTAGATCATTCTTTCATATACATGTACGGTGCAAAACCTTAAAAGGAGGTCAGTAAGCTCACTGACGTGTCCCAATAGAACATTTTCTAAAGTGAGAGGATGCGTAGGAGTTTAGTGGGCGACGCGACGCATGATATGTGACAAAAAAATATTATCTTTCCTCCTACGCTATGTCTGAGATTCTTCGATTTCTGTTTTTATACTAGATTACTTATAGAAAAGTAACAAATTCATAAGATTCTACAAACATCATTCTACTTTACTTTGCACAGGTTTGTGATTTCAGACTTCATATCCAGTTGCTATTAGCATCGGATTTAATTCACGATCTTACTTTAATCGGTAGTTATTACTGATTTAACCTGAATACGTAAGAGAAGTCTTGTTAATTCGTCTTCAATGAGGAATAACACGAGGTACAACCCCCTCGGTAAAATTCGCGAAAATGCAAAGTCTCATCATCAAGTTTTGGGGAGCAAGGCTTTCAGTATTGTTTCAATATTTTTAAGTAGGTACAAAGGTGGCCAGAATTTCAAAGGGCTTTGAAGATCCGTGGCATACTTAATGACGCGCCATTTTGAAAATGGCGGCCATGCATGAGACCTATAGAAATTGATAGGTGACATTAATGCAAACAGAAAACATAATAGGACCAAACCCCGTATAGTGTCACGTTTCCGAGATATTCACTTTCAAAGTTGATGATTGCGTCACGTGATTAACTTTTAACGTTAATAGGTATCTTCTCATTTTCAAAATGGCGCGACAGTAGATATGCGGCTAGGTTTAAAAATCTTCAAACCCTTTTATTATTCATCGTTATCCATACTAATATTATAAATTCGAAAGTAACTGTCTGTCTGTCTGTCTGTATGATACCTTTTCACGCCTAAACCGCTGAACCGATTTCGATGAAATTTGGTATAGAGATAGTTTGAGTCCCGGGAAAGGATATAGGATACTTTTTATCCCGATATTCCCACGGGATCGAAACTTATGCGGGTGAAAGCGCGGGGCGTAGCTACTTTCTTTGTAAAGATTTAGTTCGCTTTCGTTTAGTTTAGCTCTTAAAATAGATACATTGTTGACATAACAAACAAGGCTGGCACTTCAGCTACGAGATATGAAGATAAGATGTCAACGCCCCCTGTATACAATCAATTACTTAAACTATGAAAAACCTCATACTTTTAGTTTCTGTATAGATAAATATTAGCTTCGGCCCGCGACCTCGCCCGCGTTAATTTTTTTGCTGCGCTCCAAAAGAAACATAGTTGCCGTGGCTCAAAAGGCTGCTCAACTTAAATGGGACTGGGCAAGACATGTCTGCCGCATGCCGGACAAACTGTGGGCCCAAATAGCGCAGAATTGGTGCCCTGAGACAGTGAGGCGGGGTCGCGGCAGACCACGTAGGAGATGGCGGGACGAGCTGGATAAGTTCCGTCAAAACTGGAGGGAGGACGCGCGGGCTTGCGAAAAATGGAAGGAGTGGAGGGAGGCCTTTGCCCAGGAGTGGGACAGCACAGAATAGATAAAAAAAAAAACCCTCGGCAAAACTCTAGCTTTCAATTAGTAAAACAATTTTCGGAATCTGATCAGTAGTTTCAAAGATTACCTACCTGCAACATACAAACCCACAAAGGTCTCATTAATCAATGTTACTATTTACCTTATCAAAAAATTCTAGAACATTTGATTAAATAAATTATTCATATTTTTAATTACCTTTAAAATACATGTGTATGTCAAGTAATCATGTTTACATTGGAAATGCAACAACTGTGTGTGGATGTGGAACAATGCATGCAACATTAAATTATGCGTTTATAAAAATATAAATCATTAAACCCACAATCAAATTCAATCAGTACAGTTTTCCTATGACGCGTTACGCCTTAAGAACCTTCTAAGTTTACTACTTATGAAAATCCTAATAATAAAGCTGAACCAGTTTGAACGCACTAATCTCTGGAACAACCAGAAGGATTTAAAGAAAAAAAAAATGCATTTGAAAGCTCAATTCGTGAGGAACCGAGCAAAAACAAAAAAAAAAAAACCAAAGAACGCTAAGCAAATACAAAGTAATAGCGCGGGTATGCGATGCGACGGAGTAGGTCGGGGAAACAAGAAATTTCACGCTGACGAGGTCGCAGGCAGAAGCTAGTTCATACATACAGGCTTATTTTTTATCACCATCCAAATTTTTACAGGATGTTCTACCCATGAATATGAACAACTTTCACTATGGGACCAACTTTGAAATCACGAAAAAAAAAATCTGCTGTTTCATACATTTTGGTCAAGTAGGTATTGAACTTTTGTATAAAACAGCTGATTTTTTTTTCGTGATTTCAGAGTTGGTCCCATAGTGAAAGTTGTTCATATTCATGGGTAGAACAGCCTGTAAAAATTTGGATGGTGTTAAAAAAATCTTCCTGTATACATATAGATACAGATTTTATTACAGGATAGGTAGCTGTTGTACTTTAAAAATAGAATAGTAGAAAGTTTTCTTTTTATTTGTTTGACTTGCGTCCTTGTCGTTTATTTGAACGTCGGCGCTTGATAACTGATGCATTTGCATATGCAACTCTCTTGTTTTGAAGCACGTACTTCAACCTCATTAAAACATTAATAATTTTCGCTTTTTCTTCACCCTTTATATCACCGCGAAAAAGCTGCTTTTGTAGCATTTTAAACTTATCGTGAATTGTCATGCGAGTTGTTTTTCTAGGAGCGTTTGTTGTACTTGTTTGAGCTTTTGTTGTAATTTTTTTTACGAGCACTTTTTTTCTACTTGTCTTTACAGAAACTTTTTTGATAGTTTTATTTTTAACAGATGTTTTTAGCGCTTCTTTCATCCGAGCTACTATTTTTGTTGTAGTTTGTTGTTGATTGGCATCTGTTTGAAAGTCAGGTAAACATGTTTCCAGGATGTTATCTAGTTGCTGATCATCTAGTGTTGGTGGTGGAGAGGTTTCAGAAGTGTTTCTGTTGGCTTTTTTCCATGGTATGTTGTGACCAAATGTGTTTGGCGCTGGTTGCTAGTGAAAATTTTGTGAAAACTTAGTGTTAAGAGATTTTAGACTTAGATTCAAATTGATTGAGAATGAGTTTCTAATGTAGATTTTTATATGAATGTCAGTTTATGTCGAATAGATTAAGCAGAATGTAGTGATGATCGAGGGATCGAGAAATGAATTAATAATAAATGAAAAATACTGCATTTCATACTTTTTTTAAAATATTACAATAGCAGGCTATTGTTATAACATTTTGCTATTATTCTTCTTTGGCGAAAAATTGAAAATGAGAGAGCAGTCATGCGTAAATAGTAGTATAAAAATAAAATGTTTTCATCTTTGTGAGCATAAAATGTAAATGAAAATTGTTTAGCTAACCACAAATTAAACAATATTTCCCATTGTTTGTTCAAATGCATTAAGTTAGCATTGCAATAAAATAAATAAATATTATAATATGCAAGAAAGAAGTCAATCAATCTGCTTAGCCTTTTCCCAACTATGTAGGGGTCAGCTTCCAGTCTGACCGGATTCAGATGAGTATGCAAGAAAGAAGTATTTAATAAAAAATATACTGGTGATGCCATAAAATCATTAAAATTTAATGAGAGCTTTCTATCACCACATATTATGATTTATTTCTCCAGCCCGGGACATGTAACCTTTAATGAGTCTATCAAGACTTTTCAAAACCTGTACCTTGTCTGATCCGGAATCTTCGGGTCTCTTTCCGAGACGCTCATAGGCCTTGCCCTTGACGGCTTTAAGGGCAGCATCAACTAATCCGTCAGCTGTCCTTGAGCCTTTATATGGGACATGTTTGCTACCCGTGAAGATTTTGATGGTAGGGAAGCCACTAACTCCATAGTTCTTGCCGAAGCTTTTGTACTTGTCAGCATCAACAGCACCAACTTTAACCATGCCCTGGAAATCCAAGATTTATGTAGTTTTTACTCTGTATAGGTACAAAAATGTGAACTTGTGAGATACATTGATAATAATATATGTAGAAATTAATACTTCTAATCAAAATATTTTTCTTTAACTGTAAATAAGTACAATATACTTTTGCTGGATTATATTTCTTCTCAACTGAATTTTAACATAAAATGTATTTATGAATGATGCAATATGCCAAAGGTGGAATGTTAAAGAAATATTAATAACTGGGAGTTTATAGGATTTGAGATTGAATAAAGCAGTTTTGCTGGCAACATGATAGTTTCATATACATGTAACAAAGGTTGCGCAACATTGTTTAGTAACAGTTTCTGAACATTTTACAGGTTTATATTTCCTGTTATAATTAAATAAGTGATAATGTTTGTAGCTATTATCATGGATTTCTAGCTTACAGATAAAATGTATTAAATCCTTTTTTGCCCAAAAGTAATCCTAAGTATAAGATCTGGTGCTCACCAGTCACCCTGTCATTGAACTTTCTAGAAATAATTATTTAACCCCATCAGTAGAAAGACATAAAAAAATACCCAAAGTAAATTCATGTGCATGAATGAAGAATGAATTTTATTACCATTCATGCCTGATTTGAGAAATGTAAGTTCCTTACATGATTAGCTAGATTTTTCTAGAAAACTAAATACAATGTACTCACATGATTATGAGTCTGGCGAATTTACAAATAAAGCACTGGTTTTTCTTTAAGTGCATAAATGTTAGACACGTACCCGCAATGCTTTAGCAGCCTTCTTGTATTCAGGAACTAAGTTCTTGCAGTGACCGCACCACGGTGCATAGAATTCCACCAACCACACTTCATAGCTATCTGTGACCAGTCTGTCGAAATTATCAGGAGTCAGGTCTACCACGTCTGTGTTAGAGTCGTACAAGGAGGCGTAACCAGACCCCACGACCAATAAAATACCTAAAAGAAAATTATAATCATTACTGCCGGCTCCTATAAATTTTTCAACTTAACGAATTCATTTCACGGTTTAATTATGTTATTTAAACATACCCAGTAAATACGTGTGTAACATTGTGCGTTGATTATGTGCCACTTAATTTAGAAACTATAAAAACACCGACTATTATTTTAATGAGATCGCACGAGTTATCGGCTAAACAACGTCCAGAAGAAATAAACACGTCAGTCAATCATTTTGGCATCCCGAAGAAGAAAGACACGATATTGTCAATGGAATTCGTGTACTCGCATCATTGGCCAATTCAGATTTCCCGCAAAAAAATCAATTATGAGTAGGATTTTATTTACAGTGGCAACCCCTCAACCCTGTTTGTTCGTGGTGCGAGTCGGACTCACGGACTATGGGTTCCGTACAAACAAAACTGATAAGAATAGTTTAGGTACATACATTCTTTTAATAATTTGTTACGAGAAAGCCCAGAGTATCATGCATTCTGACAAAATTTCCAGGTGCTTTCTATTGCGGTTGAAAAGTTGCAACCCTGTGACAGACAGACAGGCATATCGACAAACAGACAGAGGCTTAGGCTTTCTAATCAAGGAACATCCTTTAAAATTATACATATAGGATGTTTGGAAGATGGGTGCTAAAGCTAGTACAGATTATTTTAGTACACTTTTTTTTAGTAGAATTTCCCATAATTTTAAGTAAACTGCTTATTTATGGCCAAATTGAAAGATAATTCATTTTTATTTTATTTACGTAAGCAATCTAGCAAAACATGTTTTAGGCCACTGTGTCATCATTAGGCATAAAAAAACATGAAAATTAGGTAAAAAAAAATTGGTAAGACTTCGTCTAAGACAACGATGGCTAAATGGTTCTAAATTGTCTATACTATCTTCGCCTTCAAGCTTTGCACCCATCTTCCAATCACCCTGTAGTATTTGATAGTAACTCTGAATAACAAACCATTTAATTTTCTACAGAATTTAAAAAAATAGTAGATATTTCATTTTTCGCATTCCTGTAACGACATATTGGGGAAAGGACAATGACCGCTATTGTCATGCCAAAACATACAACTATAGACTGCTTGCATACTGTCGGCTGCGCCCAGTCGGTCCGCAGCAACGACGTCTGCCGGGATGCCACTGTTCCCGTACGTGCTCGGTAGCCACCGCGAGTGCTCGTGTGCCATCGCCGTCGTCGTCTCGCTTTCCAGGCATCCCGTTCCCTACAGACCAGCCAGAAAGAAGCATCACTACAGGTTGCTCACATGACTATTGTGGATGCGCGCAAATTCCCCAACGCACAAGACTTGCAATGCAGAAATCTTGCGCGCTATTCGTTCCGCTGTGGTTCCATCTGCGCCAACAGGTCTGAATCGTGCTCTAATAGTTATAGAGTGGCTTAAAAATCTTATCTTATTTAATTTAAAGATAAAAGAGTTTAAATATAGCCTTATTTTTGTGAAAACTAAAGTTACGTTACGATAAGCTTCCCCAGTCACACTCAGTAGTATGCTTAAGAATTATTATTATTGGGCCATCGCCCTCTATTTAAGCTGACTTTTCTGCTTTGTTAGCGCTAGATTGTTGGAGCGACAGACCGGTTGTTTTCTGATTCTGCTCTTTTATTTAATGTAGAAAGAATATTGATTTTCAGGGTGTTCAGCAGGTGGGGGTGTTGTGTTTTATTGTCATTGGGCACCCAGATTTAAAGTTACAAACGTAAAAAAATATGAACAAAAGAAATTTGACAAGTCATCTCGATTTCACGATAGTCGATTATTGTCTATGATTGCACAACACAAAACAGACGTCGCTAAGTATTATCATTACTAATAGTAGTATTTTATTATCGTTTATTTCTTTGTTTATTTCACGTTTTCAAGATCATATTAGTTAAGACATGTTTCATTTTGCTCACTGGTAACTTTATTTACTCTATGGTGACAACATCCTGCCTGCGGCGGCCGGCGCATGCCTCAAATAAAAACTAACAGAAAAATCGTTGATCAATGTTTTCAATGTCAGCAACGCTGTGCATCTCATAAAATCAGCATTAAATAGTATATAATTTTAAGATTAAATGTCTGGTGGCGATGCTAAGGATCGGTATCGGCCAATTTTTATGTTTTAAAGGTATTTGTATTTACTAATTTCATATTTGACAGGTTATGTTCGCGCGTATTTGTTTATTTTTGGGGCAATTTAGGCGGGAAATCGGCGTCAGCAACGCTTTCCTTGTCTGTCAGCAGCAATCGTCATTAATCTTACTTACTACAATTTGCAGCCGTTGGCCCCGTAAGGTTTTGTCGAAAAATAAGCGCAATGGCGATGAATACCAAGCCGTTTACTGTGTTCGTCGAGGGTAATATTGGCAGCGGCAAAACAACATTCCTGGAACATTTTCGTCGATTTGAGGACATCACGTTGTTGACAGAACCTGTCGAAGAATGGAGAAACCTGAAGGGATGGAACTTACTGGTAAGCATTCAACGTTATAAATTGATATAACTTGACCTACCTATCGGCTTCAGTCTGGATTATCGAGGTTAGTTATGTCAAAACTGTCGAATTCTAAAAAAAACGAAACCTCTACTTATATGATATGATCTAATAAGAATTGCAGGTAGTTTTACTTGTAAAGTATTAAAATTTTGCTCATATTCACCTTCGATGTAATAATCAGTCTTTGCCGAATTGCGCCCCCGTGCTTGCGCCATTCACTATCATAATGTTGTCAGAAAATCGTAACCATAAGCCTTCACACTTCATTCCTCTGCTTTTCAAATCATTCTATCTAATCATTTTCTGTAATTATGGGATTCCATAATTCCCTTATATCCATTCCATAAATCCCATATATCCATTCCATGGTTATATCATATACATTACTTAATTGTAAAATTTTATTATTTTTTTACATTGATTTACTTACATTCATTACTCACATCCTGACTTATTACTTGTTAATTAAAAAAGAAAATTAAAATCGTTTACTTTTACAATGTTTGTAAATATGTGAGCACCATGTATCTATCAGATAATTAATTTATATGTCATGGTTTCGTTTTTAATTCTTTTACCTATTGTGGTATAGTAATTTTATTTTAGGTGCATCATCCTCATATTATATGTAATTAATGTACCTATGCAAAATATTGTAATACATTTTAAAATAGTAATGGTGGAGTTTCTTGCCCATTTTTCTCCATACGAAATCTACCTTCTTATCTTTTGGAAGGAGCAACTAGAATCAATTCTATTTTAATGTAATTATTGACATTCAAAAGTGCCTTTTATATGCCTATTTGAAATAAACGCTTTGACTTTATCTTCTTTGCATTTTTTGATGCCATACATTAAATTACTTGATAAGTACTGGAATCCACTGAGTGATTTTTTATTGAACAAAAATTTTGTTTCAGGATTTAATGTACAAGGACACAGCAAAATGGGCAATGACATTCCAATCCTATGTGTCTCTGACAATGTTAGACATGCATCGGAGGCCTACTCCTACACCTGTGAAGTTGATGGAACGTTCCCTGTACAGTGCACGGTACTGCTTTGTTGAGCATATGATGAGGAGTGGGACACTGCATCCAGCAGAGTTTGCAGTGCTTGATGAATGGTTCCGATTCATAATGAATCAGATACAGATTGATGCGGATCTCATTGGTTAGTATAAATGTTTTGATAATAATTTAATCTTACCACAGGTGGGGTTCTATGGACGATAAACACATACATTGTTAAACCATAGTCTATCTAAAAATGACTGATTGGTGCATAGGATTTAGGGCAGTAGACAATGACATCAGAATTCTAACAAGTTGTAATCTTAACTGCTTATCAAATTGTTTCCTAGTCTGAGCACTAAGGTAAAGATAAAAATGATATTCATTGAAATTACAACAAAACAATACAAATCAAAAGTCAAGGCTTGGCTTATGATAATTACAATGCACACATTGTGTAAATGTACAACAACAGTATTAATGTTGTATGAACACACTACAGGCATGCTTTTTGTCTGTTAAATTGTGATTGGCCTGATGCTGCTGTAATATGCACTTAGTGTTACAGTGCACATGACATGCTTGTAATATTAATTTATATTTTTTAGCCATATCAGTTTGTATACCCATACCTGAACCCACACAATTTACATTATAATATCCTTAAAATTTTACATATTTACAACATTTCTATGATTTTTAGTATACCTGAAAACGACACCCTCCGTAGTGTACGAGAGGATAAAGAAAAGAGCAAGATCTGAAGAGCAGTGTGTCCCACTGTCCTATATAGAAGAACTGCACAAATTACATGAAGACTGGCTCATTACTAGACAACATGCTGAGTGTCCTGCTCCTGTAAGTACCCTTTTTAATAAAATTAATTCACATAGAAGAACAATACTTAATATTACCCAATGTTCTGCATGTCTGCAAAGAGGTGCTTCTAATTCTTTTTTTCAAAATTTTCATGCTTTGATTACAACTTGTGGTGGGTATAACTTGTAATGTATTAGTAGATTTAGTAGGAATTTATACTATTCTTTATTTTCATTTTAAATATAATAACCCTATAGGTAGTGGGCTGGTTGCAGGAATTCAAACATGGTATGGCAGACTTTGATTGGAGCAAAGAACTAAGTAAATTTATCCCCACCATGCCACCATGGCAGCACAGCCTGCTAGAGCGGGCTATGCTGCCATTGTGTATTTAATTAATATGTATGTTATTGATAAGAAAAATAAATGTAAAAAACTGTTTTATGCAAATAACATAGTATAGAGAAGTGAAAAACAAAATAAAATAAAAAGATTAGTAAAATTGCAATAAGTATTTTGATTATTTCAGATTTATTTTTTATTTTTTCAGGTTTTAGTGATAGATGCTGACTTAGATTTGTCTCAAATAACTGAAGAGTATAAGAAGAGTGAGCACCAAATACTAAGAAGAGCTGTTGATGTGGTAATGAGATCTCCCAATAAGCTTAGCCCAAAGAAACCTATTACCACTTCTCCTATACAGATACTGCCTCAAAGAAGAATATTATAATATTAGCCATACTTTTTATTTATAAAACTTAATTTATATTGACTTATTTCCCTAGACTTGTGTTCTATATTTATGACTTATTGCAAGTATTTTAGTTGGTAAGATTACGAATGACAGGATCACAAATAATAGTTTCTATTATACGTGTTGTGGCTAGATGTCACAACAGATGGACCTTAATCATTTAAACAATGCTTTAAGAAATTATTCCTTCAAAGTCAAACTTTGAAAAATATGCACTTCAGTGTTTAAAATATTGATTTTTATTGACAAGTAATAATAATTATTATGATTATTGTTTGTTTATCTTAATACTTACATAATTATATTTTACATTTTTTAAGTTCTTTAAAAATGTATGTATGTATCATGTTTAATATAATTTAGTTTGTGCATATTGTATGTATTAAAGTTTCGCATTTACTTATAGTTTTCGTATTTTGTGTATGATATTGATTGGTTTATAATTAATCAACTGTACAATTTTGTGTCAATATAAAAGATTATTGACTACTTATTTTATTTTTATTTTGCGGAAACTACAAATCGGTGACCTATTACAGCAAAGGTTTCTTGTATTAGGCTGATATGAAACTTTAGGACACAGTAATACAGGATTATTATTCACATAATATTTATTATCACCATTACTCTAGCCAAATGGGTTAGTGTTGGCTTTTGTTGTGAGAGCATACATAATTGCAGGAACGTCGTCGCCAATCTCAAGATAAAGGTATGTAGTTTCTAAATCGCGTCTCTACCAAGAAGTTTACCTATAAGCTTCTTGGTCTCTACTAGGTACAGTACGTGATAATAGTGCAGTATTTTGTTGTAAATCGACGTAGCTTTTCTGATCCGATCATATTCTTCATCGAACCATTTATTCCAATATGGCGACAACATCGACGTATAAAATATCCTAACATCTGTCTTGCAAACATGAATTACGTGACCGTCTTCTCTTGTAACAAGCTCGTGTCGGATCGAACGATAAAAAAACCGAGATCATGCCGTCGTAAACATATTGGCAACTTTTGCCAGTCAGCAAAATGGTGCATCACCTAGGTATAATAAAAGTATCACCCCGGGAATAATCTTATTGATTTTTTTACCATTGTGTTTGGCAGAAACCTACAGAAACAAATGAAATTATGCTGGCAACACTGGTTGTCTGTCAATTTGTCAAATATATTATTGTGTCATTGTCAGGTGTTTACTTACATGCCGATAGTAAAAATTACAGAATTTAGGTCAATTTTTAACTAAATCAATTCTTTAGGCATAAATTTAATTGTTTTATTGAGTGTAATTTGTTATAAACATAATTTGTGATGAGTTCTTGTTGCGGCAACGAGTTAATATTTAATTCGGTCATTAGCGAAGTAGTGGCTTCCAATTTGGAGCAAGCATCGTATTTTATCAATATTTTATACAATTCTAGTTTTATTGTTGGTGCTTTTGCATTCATTGTAGTCTTGTTATTCGTGTCTGTTAGTAAGTACGGTGTGAAGCTTGGATCACGAGCGCGTTAACGCATGAAAGTAAAAGTAATGAGACTGTTTACCGTGGAGCTGTAACCACTCTGCGTTGTGAGGTAAGTCGTTTATTTACTGTTTCTTATATATATTTATACTCGGGCTACTGCAGATCTTCGAATAAAGTTCATGTTCTTGTATTGGAAAAACCCAATACATGGTTTAACCAGTGATGAAGGCCTTTGCATTAGTTATCATGGCAGCTATTGTTAGCCTTACTAATCGAATAGCAATCACTAAATTTACCTAAAATTTGTGATAAAAAATGATTAGATTTCTACAGTTTTCATAAACTCTTGTAATTTGTACACATGTTACATTTATTCTCTACATAAAAATGTTATATGCAACTTATTCCTAGGTTATGTATGCAGTACATTCAGAACATATGTGAAATAGGTATGTTCTTTGTCATGGATTTCCAGAAAACAGCGGGCCCCACCATACCATATGTCCCATTCGTGATCTACCCTGTAGTTCCGGGCTTTTGTAACTTGATTAATATCAGAAGCTCGTCTCTACAGGTAGCTCACGGCTGGTAGACCACGCTACATGGTGCATCTAATGTATTATTGCTCCTACTTATGTCACAAATACACAAATCTTGGATCAGGTAAAATGTTTAAAAATGTGTGCATGTTAGTAAGTTTTTTCATTTTAGCAACAATTATGGAACACCAAGCTCTATCAGATAATTTTTTTTTAATCAAGAATTAGTAGGATATTTTTTTAAAGTAGGGATATGTTCTACCGTAGGTTGCTTTAGCACATTGTCTGTTTGGTGGGATTGTGGTCATTATACCATTTCCTGTCAAAATATGGACACAAAACTGCAGTTGTTAATGCTAGTATTCTTTTATGAGATACCTAGTCGGTTATTTACAAACTGTGAGAATGAGTGGTAAAATATCAAAATCTAGCTTATTAATGGTTAAGTACTGTATTCTGTGTCCTAATAGGATAGGGAAAGGTGGCAAAGGTATAATGATAACATACAGGAAGTCAGCAAGCCATAGCTTTGTGATTATGATGCATGGTAACAAAATGTTTGATCATTCCTGATGACTTGGAAGTGGATCCCACCAGAAATTGCTAAAAGAAACTTAAGTAAAGGAGTGTTAGGGTCGAACCTGTGTTAGGTATAGGATATTATTATAGCACATTCTTGGCCTACTTCAAAAAATGCCTAGGCGTGTATATCTTGCAATTATTTCATTGTAATCAAGTAATTATACATCTCAACATATTTTTTGGTTAGTCATGCTTATTCAATCCATTTATGTGTGAAAATACATGACCTACCACAACCTCTCTATAAAATGTGTAATGTAATGCATACTGATCCATGAAGTAGGCAAGTGAATTAAGTGCCTATACTTCACATGACTAGTGGTTATGCCTTACTGCTTTAGAAGCATGCTGATTTATGAAATGCTCTTCTTTGTTAGTTGTATATGCTCATGAAATGAGAAACCCAGTTTCAGAATTCATCTTAGTCACAATTAATTTGTCTAGACCCTTTTGCTAGGATCTGTTCTCCTTATGTTCCTCTTTAATTAATTTAAACGCTAATTGGGTTGTTTGATACCAAGAATCCGAGATATACCTAATACCAGTATTGAGTTCTAACTGGCAGTTAGACTGGTTATCTCAACGAACGAAAGTGAGTGCGGCCGGTGAGCGGCGCTAGTTTAACGCACTAATATTACCTCATTCGACTCGCCCACTTTTTCACTTTCCTCTAGTGCACGCAGAAAGCGTAAACTTGTCAACTTTATTTAGATTTTTGAGAATTTTCGTATCTAATTAATTATGCATGCGTAAGTATGTGCGTGTGGTTGTGTTAGTTTGGTCATTTTAAGAAAAACTCCATTGTAATTTCATGGTTTGTGAGTCATTGTTTATTGGGAAGGGAAAGAACAACATGGCGACTTGCTTCGTAGTAGGGTGTGGTGTGGTTGGCACGGAGCATGCGCGATCGACCGCCGCTCACGAGTCATACACCGTGGGGTTTTAGTCTAGGAGTCTACACGATGTCAATAACCTCCCGAGGCGGATAACGCCCACCCACACGAAAAAACAGTCCCTGCAGCAAAAACCGAAAATTGATTAGAAATATAAACCAAATTACTGATCTGGTATGCTTGCCTGTTTTCAACTAGTCTAAAAACCAGCCAGACTAGTGTGATGCGGTTATTCTATTGATTGATTGGTAGCGCGAAGCTCATCGGCCGCTACGTTTTTCGAGAATATTCGGCAGAGTGATTCTGGGAGTAATATTTCTGAGGAATTCCATGCAAGCCAAGTGAAGCTACTTTCCATTTGAGACAGAAATGCTAGGTTGATTGCGTTTTATCATTTTATGATCGGCTAAGGAACAACACCGACTAATAGTTTTGCTTGTAAAAATGTACCTACTCAGTATATAGGTATTGGATGGGAGAAAGCTGTTGTATATCTACGGGTTTAGGACAGTATAATATGACTGATTGACAGGCCCCTGAAAGTTTCAGTTATTTAGTTGTTAGATTAATCAATCTACTCAGCTAAGTTTCGCCACACGAGGTGTTCCCGCTTGCAGTATTCAGTCTATCGTTTTTGGTTTACTAAGCTTACCGAATTGCGGCTCCCATTTTACGATGCTTATGCTCGTACGGCTATAGGGATGAAAGTATGGGTCGTACCGAGTAAAGTAGGTAGCTAGCTAATAGAGTTTAAGTTGTTTAATAAAAGTTGTCAAGCACATACCTACTGCTAGCAAGATATAGTCCACATAAAGCATAAACAGTGTAGGTATGGTTTGGAACAGTAACAGGTGTGGAAGTAATGCAAACAGGATTTTGGTGTGCGAAGAGCAAATGCAGAATGCCTAATATTTAAACAGTGCAAAGAACAAAGTTAACACATTCAATTAATTACGCGTCAATATTTCCCACGTTCCAGAACATTGGTCGTTAGATCACTGGGAAGGATCACACATAAACAATGCACGAAGAGAGAGGATTCGATCACCTTGGTAGTTTTAGAAACAACATCAATAATTATATTGTGGCGACTGCATGGTAGTCGTGATTACTTTACTATTTATTGTTTATTTTGTGCCAAAATTATAGGTAGGTTTATGGTATAAAATGGCATTCAAATTCTTAAAGCTACATAAAAAATATTAGGTAAGTAGGTACAAAAAAAATAATCAACCGATTTCCAAAGAAACACTACAAAGTGTAAAATAACTTTAATTCGGAATTCGGTCTCTGGTTTTGTGTCATCAACATCTGAAATTAAAGTTATTTTTCCTTAATAGTGTTTTTTAAGTCAGTTGTTTTTTTTAGGGCTCCTCAAAAGGAAAAACAGAACTCTTATAAGATCACTTCGTTGTTTGTCTGTCTGTCCGTCAATCAAGATCCTTTTTTCTCAGGAACGCGTGGAGTTATCAAGTTGAAATTAATATCAAATCTAAAGGCTGCAATCCCTTGAAGCAGTGAAAAAATCAAACTTCTAAGTCAACGCAATCAAAAGACATGGGCGTTTATGTTCCGTTTATGCCGCATATTTTGACCTTTTTTTGTTTATTTATTTTGGCGTGGGGTCTTGGGTTCGATTCCCGGGGGTCGGGCAAAGTGTTATTGAGTTGTTCTATTAGGAATTTCTTAGTAACAGCCCGGAGTTTGGATGTTGACGGTGTGATATCCCCGTGCCTCGGAAAGCACGTTAAGGCGCTCCACACACCGCGCCGCGCTCTGCCGCGGTGAGCAGATAACGCGCCCCAGCGCGTGTTTTTTTACATACAAAAAAGGGTTTTTGCAGGGGCGCGTTATCTGCTCACCGCGCGGCAGAGCGCGGCGCAGTGTGTGGTGCGCCTAAGCCGCGCGTTGGTTCTGCGCCTGATCTCTCTCCGGTCGTGTCGGATAGCCGTCCCCTCGGACTATGAGAGTGAAGGAAGAGGGAGTGCACCTGTGTCTGCGCGCACACTTGTGCACTATAATATCTCCCACGCCGAAGGCTAGTTAGTCTCCGTTGAGATTGACCGCTGTGGCCGAAATACGGTCTGGAGGACTTAATTTTATATTTTGACACTCGCAAGGGAATCAAAACTTATAGGGTACTTCCCGTTGACCTACAATCGTGAAATTTGGCAAGAAGCAAAGTCATATACCTAGCACAAGTAAAGGAAAAAATCCGAAAACCGAAAATTTGTAGTTACATACCTACAAATTTATACGGAACCCTCGGTGCTCGAGTCCGACTCGCACATCACCGGTTTTTTTTTAAATGGTCGATATTTTCTATGTCAATCAAATATCCTTTTTTGTCTCGTCTCTTATCATTGAAATGCAAGTGAATGACAAGATAAGAGACGAGACAAAAAAGGATGCCGTACGTATGTTTGTAAAATTTTAAAATCCATCCCGGTTTCCGCTTCTTTTGATAACTATAATAGTACCTACTACTACTAACACTTTGCCCGCGATTTCGTCCGCGTGTATTTCGTACTTTTAAATATATGTTAAAATTTTTCAGTAAATCATACCAAGCAGTAAAAAAATGCTCCCCTTAAAAAATGAATTACCCTTTTTGAACCGTCAGGGGTCGATTTTTGAGAGACCCAAAAACTTCGTTTCTTTTCTGTCAAAAGTATTAAAATACTGAGTTTTGAGCATCGATCAATTGATGGTTTTGAGTTAATCATACCGCGCGTTAAAATTCTTTCACACAAACTTTAGATTATTCATACAGGAAGATTTTTTTATCACCATCCAAATTTTTACAGGGTGTTCTACCCATGAATATGAACAACTTTCACTATGGGACCAACTCTGAAATCACGAAAAATAAAATCAGCTGTTTCATACATTTTGGTCAAGTAGGTATTGAACTTTTGTATGAAATAGCTGATTTTTTTTCGTGATTTCAGAGTTGGTCCCATAGTGAAAGTTGTTCATATTCATGGGTAGAACACCCTGTAAAAATTTGGATGGTGATAAAAAAATCTTCCTGTACTGTATCCCCGCTTTTCTTAAAGATTATTTATTTTCGAGTTAATCAAGAATTCAAGACACGTAGTAATTTTTTTTAGGTTTAATTTTTTTTTTTGTACTTATTATTAACAAATATTCTTTTAGAGTTTAAAATAAAATAAAAAACATGGTCATCATCCTTAGTTATTGCTTTTTGCAAGTGGCCACCACATCCAATTTATGTGTATGTAGGGTACCTATACCAAGGATTCTTCCTGAAAAGTAGCGAAAGGATTGTCCCTATATCTGCCATGAGACTTCCAATGGCAGCGTTCCTATCGACAAATTGGGGGTGAATGCTTTGATTATATTCGAAGGTGCAGTGCGACTCCTTATAATCCGCCAGGCAACGCAGACCATTTGGCTATTATGTATTTATATTTAAATACCCAAGTATCACGAAGCCGTTGCATGTTGATTGGTCGCTCCTTCCTTTGACATTGCCCTCGCTGACATAGTTACAGGTTGGTAAGACGCACTTCTACCAATCAGCGACAATATGGGCGATTGAATACAAAGACAATCTCTCACGAAGGGTGATCAATTCGTCATTTACAATTTGTATAATGTCAATTTATCTCAATCAAGTTTGGAGTCCGCAGACTGAATCATTTGACAGACGTTGCATTTGTTACTATTTAGTAAATTGTTACGTGATTTCGCCTAAGTTGGGTATGTTCCATTGCTTCTAAATTTTCTAGATTAGATTTATTACATTCTGCTACGGACATTTTTGTCACATATTGTATTTGGAACTCTATAACTTCTTTAACACCGCTCGCTAGGTAATGGTAGTTATGGTAGTGTCTATAGCAATTAACAGGTAGGTATAGAGGTCTATCTTGAATGCTATAGCATTAAGTGTAAAGGACATAATTAATTTCGTACCTAAGGAAAAGCCAGAAAAATAAAATGCTGTTTTCTTATACTGCCGCGGCGGCGGCGGCAAAAACGCGCTGCCGCCGCCGCGGCGCCGTGTGCAAGGGTTCATACAAATCTAAGAGTAACTGATGCATCGGCGTCGCGGCGGCGGCGGTGCCGCTGCCGCTTCTGCGTAATGTGTAGAGGACCTTAGTTGTAGACTCGTCAAGTGAGGGGGTGTAGTAAGTGGGGAATAATAGTACTTAGTATCTGAGTTTGAAGTACTTACCCCGAAATCATATTACCGCACAGTTATTGCCCATGGTAGAAATGGACATGAGCGTTAGGTATACTAAGGTATTTATAAAAAACGACAAAAAGATTGAGATAAATGTTTTAATTAGGTATAAAATAGCAGGTAGCTAGACCAGTGGAAAACCTGTTCTAAAGGCCCTCTAGAAGCTGTTGATTCCGTCATTCTCAAGGGTAAAACGCCACAGGCGTCGATCGAGAGGTGTGGTGATACTCGAACTCTTGTTTAAAAAGGGTAACAATGCCCTGCTTAAGAATTATAGGCCCATCTCACTTCTGAGCCACGTCTACAAGCTGTTTTCAAGAGTCATCACGACCCGTCTCGCGCGCAGGTTTGGCGACTTCCAGCCTTCCGAACAGGCCGGATTCCATAAAAGCTTATACAGAAGACCGAAGAGTATGACCTGCCTCTCTGCTTAGCGCTTGTGAATTACTAGGAAGCCTTGAGCTGTAATGCAGTCTCTTCAACGGTGCCGGATTCATTATCGGTAAACCGAGGTGCTGACGGGTCTGTATGAAAACATTACTGCGTCAGTGCGATTCCAGGACCAGACCTCAAAAACTAACATTTTGCAGCGAGTTGTCAGATAGAAAGAAAAAAATACATTTATTTAGCACAGACCAAAAGACACACAATACACCAGACACATCAAATAAAAAAAAAAAAAAAAAAATAAAAAGCGCACAGTCCGATGGCAGGAATGTGTGCCTCATGGCTGCGCCAAAAAGGCCCAGTTCAGCAATAATGCCAGACAACTAGTGCCTGACGCTGGTTTTCAACTGGACCTGTGTAGGCTTATTCACAAAGCTACGATACGGCTTGGTACCGTATCGAACGTCAATGTTATCGACGAAGTCCTATAATCGCTATTCACAAATCGGAAACCGTACAATTTTGACAGTTCATATACGGTATGAACACATCAATTCTTCCGACAGATATTTGCTGTCGGAAACGTTATCGAAACGAAGAATTATTGTTTATTAAACAGTAATTAGCAGTTAAAGGTATAGTTTTGACCGCTGCATACCCAAGTTAGTATATTTATATAATTTTAAGTGGTTACATACGTATCTACGAAACACTTAAACTCGTTCTAGACATTTTTTAATTATTTGGTAGATGGAGTACGTGATTTTAAGATCAAGAGATATTTTTATAACACGCACTCATCAGCCGCAATCCCAGTAGAATTAAAAGTAAGTATCTAAGCAAAATTACTTCTTAAGTACTTGCCATCATCAAAACATCACTCTTGAGAAGAGTTACGAAGAGGTGGTTTAATATACCCACTATTACATATACTATTGCCATCAACCAGGCACAAATTCAAATAGGTACTATTCTAACCTTTTATGCTATCTTTAATTTTTATGTGTGATAGAGAGGATCTAGGTAAACCTTCAATAATTAACAATAGGTACCTACCTAGCAGCGTTTATTCACTTCACAATAATATCTTTTTAGTTCAAACCAAAATGTCGGAAAAACAATTATTATTCCCGATTTCCAGGTTTGACAGAAACTTAAGTTTACGAAGCAAGTTTAATAGAAATCAGATAAATTTTATTTATTAATAAAATCATTGTTTACTATATTTTATTTGATAAAAGTTACTCAATGCATAATTTATAGTCGACCTTAATGAAATACTCGAAAAAAATCATTTATGTACCACTTAAAATTTTCTACCACGAATATCTATTTACTTACTACCATTTTGTAGCGTTCCCCGTACACACACCTATAATCGGTTGGAAATAAACCCTGCCACACGGATCTCTGAATAGCGTTTTGCCAGTCCTTCGGTTCAGAAATCAGGTTATCGAATAAGTGTCATTGTCGATACGATAGTGAATCGTATGCTTGTGAATAGGGGGGCTGATGTGTGAGGTGACGGATGTACCTAAATCAGTTTTACACTGCAACGTGACGTGTGTATGTATACTTAAATAAAATAAATAAAATGTGTCAGACAAAAAATAGTAGTTACAAATAAGTATATACCTACATACATAGTGTGAGTTGTATAACATTTCAAAAATAAGCGAGTGAGGCGACATGTATAGTATAATATGATATGATAATTATGATCGTGCAAATGAGGCTGATAAATAAATTAGACGGCCGCATGATAGACCAAAAACCTGTCTTCCACGATCCAACATATTGTCGTAAATTAATAAAATCCGTGCATTTCATCGCACAATACGCTGCAAGCAGCCAAGCGCGGCGGACTATTCACGGACAGTTTGCAACTTGCGTATTTTAGACTTTGCTTTGGTTTGCAATGGGATTAACCCGATAAGATGGATATTATAATGTAATAGATAGGGAGACGTTATCTCCGAAATTGTGACCAGTGTGTGTTGCCAGTGATGATCTATGGAACTGAAACGTGGTCGCTCACAATGAGCCTCATTAGAAGGCTGAATGTCACCCAAAGGGCAATGGAGAGGGCTATGCTTGGAGTTTTCCTGAGGACGTGATCAAATCAGAATTAAAGAGATCCGCAGGAGATCCGCGGTAACCGCTATAACCCGATAAATTGCCAAACATTCCTCACATTGGTCGCAGAGCAGATGGCTGATGGGGCCGAAAGGTTTTGGAGTGGCAACTGCGTACCGGAAGACGAAGCGTTGGAAGGCCTCCCATAAGGAGGACCGATGACTTAGTAAAGACCGCAGTAATCCGCTGGATGCGAGAATCGGAACTGGTCAAAGTAGCGATGCTTGGGGGAGGCCCATCTGCAGTGGTCGTCTTCTGAAATGGTGATGATGATAAGGTAGCAATGTTGATTCTCGTTTTAAACATTAATGTAATGCTTGAGATATTTTAAGTTCAAATATGATTTTTAGTACTTACCTATTTTACAAACTTAAATAATAGCGAAAAGGTTATTTAAAACTTTTAAAATCTCGTTATAAGTACATAACATAATCAGCCTATAATGTTCCCACTGCTGGGACGCAGGCCTCCTCTCGGTAAGAAGGAATGGGCCGTAATCTACCACGCGGACCCAGTGCGGATTGGTAGATGTCACATGTCACGGTGAAGGAAAACATCGTGAGGAAACCGGCATGTTCTAGAGCCAAAATTCGTTGTAAGTAATAGTAAAAAAAAAACCGGCCAAGAGCGTGTCGGGCCACGCTCAGTGTAGGGTTCCGTAGTTTCCCGTCCGTCACAATAGGTGTTCCCACGTACAATTCGATAATACCCGACCCAATGTAATAAGTACCTACAGCGCCATCTCTCGGGGAATTGGGTTACTAATTAATACATAGACGTGCCAGAGGTTTTCGGTGGTAATTTTGGATTGCGAGAACCGATTTTAATAATTCTTTTTTTGTTTGAAAAAAGATACGTTCAGGATAATAAAATATGTAAACGAAGTTAAAAAAAAATGCTTGCATATACGATTATACTACGAACTTAGTTCAGAAATGATTTTGTACAACTTTTTGTCTTTTTTGTACAAAAACTTGTTTCTATCAAGTTCAAAATAATTTTCCTAGAAAGTCCTTATAAAGTTCTACTTTTCAGATTTTTTTCATATTTTCTAAACTTATGGTTCAAAAGTTAGAGGGGGGGGGGGGACTATAGATGCTGGCGGGAAAAATTCCCAATCATTCCCGTCGAATACTTCGGAAGTATTCCGAAATATTCCGAAACTTTGGGAATATTTCCCATTGAATTATTCGGGCGAAATATTCGGCGGAAACATTCGATTGCGGGGTACGAATCTTTCTCGCGGGGGGAAATCTTCTCCAGGGAGCATCTCCCCTCTTACCGCACCTCGCACCGCCATCGCCTGCACGCACGACTCGTGCCTCGTGCAGTCGGGCGCGCACAGAGGGGTAGCGTCTCATATTATATTATATTAGTCTATGGGTAGCGCGGCGGCGATCGACGTGCGATGCAAAATACGATTTTCAGGAAAAAAAAATAAAAATCTTAATTAAATTCATTTTGAATAATTCTGATTTAAAGAAACTTTCCCAGAAGTATTCCGGAATTATTCAGAATTTTTCAGAAGTTTTGCAACTATAGGGGGGACACATTGTTTTTTACTTTTGGAGCGATTATTTCCGAAATTATTGACATTACCAAAAAATGATTTTAGTAAACCCCTATTCATTTTTAAATACCTTTCCAACAATATATCACAAGTTAGGGTTGAAATTAAAAACAAAATCACTTCCCACTTTACATATAGGGGAGCTACCCTAATAAAACATTTTTTCCAATTTTTATTTTACCACTTTGTCGGCGTGATTGATATACATATTGGTACCAAATTTCAGCTTTCTAGTGCTAACGGTCACAGAGATTAAGCGAGGACGGACAGACGGACGGACGGACAGACAGACATGACGAAACTATAAGGGTTCCTAGTTGACTACGGAACCCTAAAAATGTTGAGGGTGTTGTTTCCCATAGGTAAGAAAACCGTTTTATTTTCTGGCACAAAATGTTCGAATCCTGAATGGATATCCCTACCTACAACGACGCAACAAAGGCGACATTCATGATCAAATTAGTTTAAGTAATCCTTGGTCCTTTTATCTGCAAACAAAATATTCGGTCGTCTATCTAACTAAATGAATCGAAATAAAATTCTAATGTAAGTAGATCTCTCTAAACATCACACGTTTTGTTTCTGAAACAGTTGACAAAGTCACATTAAAAGGTGTGTCAATAACACGACATACATATTTTAAATGCTGTACCAACTTGCTCGGTTCTGAGAAAACAGTCTAATGAATTTGTTGTTCTAAGATGGCGAATTGAGGAAAATGCGATCTGTTAAAGGTCTTTGTATAAATTAAAATGTTATGCTCCGCCTATCTCTTGTTTTATCTATTTGAATTATTGTCAGTTAGAGTAATTTATTAGTGTCAAACATTGATGAGCCAATGTTTTTGTAGTACTTATTATCTTTAAGAGCTATGACGCACTGTCGACTGGTCGCCGGCGACTCGGTCCCTCGGCGACCAAAACATTGGCATCATCCGGCGACCAAGTGCGTAAACACCTATTTAAACTATAGTAAGTCGCAATCGCCGTCGACCATTCGACAGTGCGTAATAGCTCTACACGTTGTTCCTACACCTATATTGATTAGCTTGTTTGAAGCGTTTTGGGCCTACCAGTAAAAGCGGAATGCGGTGGCTTTCTTGCCTTCCTATCAATTTGCAAGATACATAAATGTACAGACGCCAGCACATCAACCTACTACAATCTGTCAAATTTCTTTAAAAGATTTTCAACTTGATCACTGAAGCATAAGGTTCAAAGTTGATTGGGAAAATGTGACAGTTAGGTGTAGGTTGATGTGCTGGCGTCTGTACATTTGCTGGTGTGTTCCTCTGTGGCCGGACCACATTTTAGTACTCAGATGCCATAGTTCGAAATAATACCTACCTAAAGTCTACTTTCATCGGAATATACGAGTATATATATATTTTTAGTACCCCAAGAGATATCTTTTTATTTAACAATTTATGTGGTCCGGCCGCCAGGCAGTGCTCTCTGGCCGCGCCACCTCAAATTAAATAGAGTATAATGAACTATTAATAAATCAATATTCCGAAAAAAACTACCTAAAGAGTACCTTGCATACGATAAATATGGTCCAATAAACCCCTTTAGTTACGGAGTTATTGGTCGTAGGGTGTGGTCCGGCTGGAAGGTATACTCTGCAGCAAGTCAATTTTGCAATGTTTAATATTAGCTATCCATAAATCAATTTATATAATAGTACCTTTTCTCTACTCTTCGTTGATACTTTTTTCTCTCAAGAAACTATTCATTTTGATTAATTAATCTTTTCAACACACTTGCTCGTAAAATGGCTCTTAATGCACAGCTTTTAGATCCATAATGCAGTGTATTACAAACGCGTGCTTTTTCTTTACGTTACGGTACTTGTGCTTTATTTCCACAGATAACTATTTAATTTACTAGTCGGAGGTCGGAGAAGTGCGTTTTTTTTTTTAATCTCTTAAAAGAGACTTCATGCCAAAAAGAATCCGCGAGCCATATTTTACTTTTTTTTTAAAGTCTGAATTGTCCTTGGTCCCAAGATGAACTAAAATTTATTTACCTTAAGATGAATGCGCAGTTGTAGCCCACGAAATTAAATTTTTCTAACGTTTTTTGCAATTTTCAGGTCAGTGTCAGGTTGTATCTTGATCTAAATATGATTCGCGACTATAACAGATACGTATTTACAGAATTATAATCATTAGAATCATTAAATACATCTTTCTAAGTTAGATTTGTTCAAATCTCTTATGGAAAAGTTCTTAGGGAACAAATCTAACTTAAATATATATATTAATGATTCTAATGACTATAATTCTTTAAATACATATCTATTATATAAATATACATTTTGATCAAGATACAACCTGATACTGACCTGCGAATTGTAAAAAAACTTTAAAAAAAAATTAAATTTCGCGGTCTACCACTGCGCATTCACCTAAGGGTGCATCCACACATAGCGAGGCATGTGCCGCAAATGATTTTTTTATATGTATGGTTGCCTCAGGCTGAGGCATCTAACATACAAAAAAAAGCACTTGCGGCGCATGGCTCGCTCTGTCTGGATGCACCTTATAATTTTCCATCGTCCCTCCCGTAACCAAACGGAAAAGACCACTGGCGTTCTATTATTGCGGATTCTCACTGAATTAATGTACATTTCTCTATGCAAAAAGTACTTTCTAATTCCATACTAACTAAACTACAATTTGACATACGACAACACTACGATCAGTCTTAACATTATTTTGTGTTTATTATATTTTTTCTATAGGCTGTATATCGGTTTTGTCTTTGCCTTTAAGTAAATAAACGCACGCCGCGCTAACAATGCGCGCGCAG
This sequence comes from Amphipoea oculea, assembly GCA_945859645.1. Lineage (NCBI taxonomy): Eukaryota > Metazoa > Arthropoda > Insecta > Lepidoptera > Noctuidae > Amphipoea > Amphipoea oculea. The sequence goes on from OX243862.1 coordinate 22,479,883, forward strand.
GTGTAGGAATGACCATTACTTACTCTATGGGTAAACCTGCGCGCGCACGTCAGCGCGGCGCGCGGTATGACAAACCAAGCCCGCCATTATCCATACAAGTTAATATTTAACAATACAAGTCTGTTTTTTTCCTCACAAGTGTGTTGAAAAACGTCGTATGATACGCGTGTGCATTGATAATTAAACTCTCGGCTACCTTATCGCGCTCGCCTACGGCTCGCGCGAATAATACCGCCTCGGGTTTAATGATCAACATAGCACACATGTATCATAATGTACTATTAAAGTATATGGCGCGGCTAGGGAGGATTACTTTCAGCAAATATAGCGAAATATGCTTTATTTCTTTATGCCAACGAAAACTGCATAATAAGTACTTTATAAAAAGACCTGGACTTCATCTATAAACTTTTATTTTTATTGCCAACAATGATTTTGAAAAAGGCGCACTTTTTTGGTTTTTGTTTACCTATCTACCTAAGAATAGGTAGTTAATTTGACGAAGTAAGTGAACATTTTGGTTTAAAATAAACAATAAGTATACGAATCCATACTTACTTAATATTATAAATGTGAAAGTGTGTGTGTCTGTTTGTTTGTCCGTCTTTCACGGCAAAACGGAGCGACGAATTGACGTGTTTTTTTAGTGGAGATAGTTGAAGGGATGGAGAGTGACATAGGCTACTTTTTGTCTCTTTATTATATGTCTTTCCAATGTATAGATTCTGGGCATTGGACACACGCAAACATGCTACATACAATTGTCCATGGGAAAAGCACGGCTTTTCTAAGTTCACCCCGACCACCTTTAACGTTTGTCCTTGCGCTTTGTTAATGGTCATAGTGAAACTAAGTTTAAGAGGAAATTGTAGCCTTTTAAACTGGAACGGGAGATTTGTTAATGTTTTAATATTGTTTTATTTAATTTGTTTTAATTAAGTTATTTTATTATTTGTTTGTATCATAGAACCTGTACTAATTTTGCGGAGAGTGTCACATACATTTCCATCCCCTATTTTAGGGGCTGGGGGAAGATTTCCAAAAAAAATAAGGAAGGTATTTTTCGTTGGTAACAAAGAGTCTGTGTACCGATTTTTAGCTTCCTACCTTGAAAATTGTGAAAAGTCCCATATAAAATTTCACCCCCTCTTTTGAAGGGTTGGGGGCAGATTCCCAAAAAAAAAATGATGCACGATTTTTTTGTTAGTCACAAATAGTCCGCATACCAATTTTTAGCTTTCTACCTTGAAAATTGCGGAATACAAACCCCATACAAACTTCCACCCCCCATTTTAGGAGAGTGGGGGGGTTAGAAAGAGACATAAAGTAGCCTATGTCACTCTCCATCCCTTCAACTATCTCCACTTAAAAAAACACGTCAATTCGTCGCTCCGTTTTGCCGTGAAAGACGGACAAACAAACAGACACACACACTTTCACATTTATAATATTAAGTAAGTATGGATTCGTATACCTACTTATTGTTTATTTTAAACCAAAATGTTCACTTACTTCGTCAAATTAACTACCTATTCTTAGGTAGATAGGTAAACAAAAACCAAAAAAGTGCGCCTTTTTCAAAATCATTGTTGGCAATAAAAATAAAAGTTTATAGATGAAGTCCAGGTCTTTTTATAAAGTACTTATTATGCAGTTTTCGTTGGCATAAAGAAATAAAGCATATTTCGTTATATTTGCCGAAAGTAATCCTCCCTAGCCGCGCCATATACTTTAAAGATTAATTAATCAAAATGAATAGTTTCTTGAGAGAAAAAAGTATCAACGAAGAGTAGGGAAAAGGTACTATTATATAAATTGATTTATGGATAGCTAATATTAAACATTGCAAAATTGACTTGCTGCAGAGTATACCTTCCAGCCGGACCACACCCTACGACCAATAACTCCTTAACTAAAGGGGTTTATTGGACCATATTTGTCGTATGCAAGGTACTCTTTAGGTAGTTTTTTTCGGGATATTGATTTATTAATAGTTCATTATACTCTATTTAATTTGAGGTGGCGCGGCCAGAGAGCACTGCCTGGCGGCCGGACCACATAAATTGTTAAATAAAAAGATATCTCTTAAGGTACTAAAAATATATATATATTAGGTCCTTACATATGAAATTGGCGTTTTGTATGGAAGGAACAAAAAGTCGAATATTTTTTAATATAATATATTTAATTAATCAAAGTATGAACCATTGTTTTCAATGCACTTTTGCCATCTTATAGGTAGTTCATTGATCCCTTTACTAAAAAAACCAGTCGGACGGGAATCAATAAAATCTTTGAAGGCGATTTGGACTGCCCCATCGGAGTTGAATTTTTTCCCTTGCAAAAAGTTATCCAAATTGCGAAAAAAATGGTAATCTGTTGGAGCAAGGTCCGGGGAGTACGGAGGATGTCTAAGACATTCCAATTCAAGCTCTTCTAATTTGGTAGCCGTCTGTTTCTGTTCAGTCAATTCGTGAGGTACCCACCTTTCAAGCTTTTTAATCTTCCCAATTTGCTTCAAGTGAATTAAAACAGTTTTATCACTAACATCGCCTGCAGCTAACTCGGACGTGGTTTGCGATGGGTCCGCTTCCACAATAGCCTTCAATTCTCCATTATCAACTTGGGTCTCAGGCCGTCCACGGGGCTTGTTCTGCAGGTCGAAATTTCCAGAACGAAAACGTTGGAACCAAAAACGAACTGTGTTTTCTTTTGCAACATGACCGCCATACACATCATTCACCCTTCGAGTCGTTTCCGCAGCACTAGTGCCACGGCGGAACTCGTACTCGTAAATAATGCGATATTTTAAATTTTCCATTTTGTAAAATGAGTGACGCAAACAGAAAAAACAGAAGAAAAAAAACAAATGAATGACGGTCATCGAAGCACAAATACATGAGTAAATAGCTGTACAAATTTGAATTTGGAATTCCTTACCAAAGAGGAGAAATTCGTGATTAAAGTGGCCAGTACGAAAAACGCCAATTTCATATGTAAGGACCTAATATATTCCGATGAAAGTAGACTTTAGGTAGGTAGGTATTATTTCGAGCTATAGCATCTGAGTACTAAAATGTGGTCCGGCCACAGAGGAACACACCATTTGCTGCGCAGTTTGGACGGGATGCTCCTTCTTTCGACCCTTGTCTCGTGTTAGTTGATGATTGCAAAAACCTTGGTGAAATGATTGCCTATCAGAAGGTTTTTGTATTAAACTATCTGCTACTAACATATTCTTGAATTCCAAAATTGTGTTATCTTGACTGAGGACCCTGGCGCCATGATTGGAACTACGCTTAACATTCTTAAGTTGTCAGTTTTTGTTTTATCAGTTTAGCTCCTTGATAACCCTCGCTGAAAAATTTAGAAGATATCTTGTTTTGGACAATAAATATTGTTGGACTAGATAGGTAGGTACATTAGGTACCTACTTACGTGAGAAGTCCAATAAGTATTCCTTTTTAGGTTTAACCATCTAAGATGAACAAGAGTTTGTGATTTAGTATGCGGAGGTTAACTAAATTAAGACATAGAAATGTTAAATTAATGTGAATTTTATGTATAGGTATTCTTTTAAGTAAATCTCTGCTGTTAGAGGTGTCGCCTTTTAATGGAACTGTAATTCAATGTTCTTCGCTAATTCTTCCTCCACCAAATCATTTTATTATCTACGTAGGTATATATTGACATTATTTATGTATTGAGGATACCTATGTTTAGCAAAAACGTGGTTAGTGCCGTTGAGAGCTGCACGTGTCATGTTGATCTATCAAAATTCTAATTCAGCACACGTTCCCCTAAAATATGAATAAAACATAATTTAAGTCAATATAACCGTTAAAAATATGGGTAGGTAGGTTATCTACATGTGTTATCTATGTAGGAATGGGAATGTGAACAAAAACATCTGAAGACGATGTTAATACTTCATAGAGTTATGAAATATTGCGTTATCGTTGATAAATTACCCAATATTGTTTCTTTGATTCGTTTTGAATGAGATAAGTACCATTATCTTTTAACTTTCCCGATATAAAGATAACAATGGGTAGTTCTAGTCACCTGGTTGGTTTGAGAGTGCATTCAGTACCTACAAACATAAATTAAGTTCAAAGCAAAGATTGTTTAATTAAATTGCAGTTTGCGTCATATTGCCGAAACTTTTCCTTAATGTTTAACAACAAGATGCGGGATTAAAAAGTCAAATACAGGAAACCCAAGCGAACACGGGTTGAAAGACCATATTTATGTCGTGTCAACGAAAATAACAAGAAAAATCGTGTCTTCGGGGTTTCTTTTAAAAAACGAACAGGAAAAAAAGTGAATAGAAATGTGTGTAGGTAGATACGCAACGAGTACCGTTTTAATATTCATCATGAGCTAGATTAACAGTTCGTATCCCGTTTTTATGAACCTCAAGGTTTTTCTACGACCTGTAACTGTAAAGTCACTCTCCATAATCATTTGCATGATCCCGATTATTTCCGATCTATTTTGTGAAAATGGATCGTCGATTCGTGCGAGTGATAAGTGCAAACCCAAGTTACTTTTCTGTGTCAAGTTATAAATTAGAGTGACTCTTCATTTCATAGGCAGGGACTCTCACTGACTCGGTGCCCTGAAAGAGTAGCAGCATCTAAACACATCTCTACGACGGAATACTGTGAAATATGACGTTCATAGTGAAATCAATAACAATATGAAACATTATCATTATCAGAGGTGGCGTTCTGTAGTTTCTGTCTAACCGCATGGGAAGAAGGCGTCAGTTTATGTATGTATGTATTACCGGACCAGGGCTGTAGCTAGAGTCGAATTTGAGGTAGGGCAGCATTGGTTACAGGTAGGGCGAAAGTAAAAAATTTATCATAATTCATCTGCCCTCGAAGCACGGGCTCCTAAACCAATCATCATGTATATCATTGACCTCTAGGACAGTGATGTAAATTCAATAGCTATTCGTAGACGAATAATTTCTGTGACAGAGCATGAGCATGGATCCAAGAACTATTAAATCCTCAATGATGAAGAACAAGCGAAAAAGATGGTTGAACTTCCAGATTTGGATGTAGAGATCCACGTCTGAGTAAGAGTGAGGTAATAAATAATTGTTGGGTGGGGTGATACGAGTAAATAGATACGACAGAAAATTACAATTTAGATCATATTGTTTCATAATAATTAACACAATAATAAAAAAAAATTAAAACAGCTGAATTCTACGATTCGCCATGTTATTAAAAATGCGAAGACGAACTTCGTTTAGATCAACTGATTTTGTTCTTTTTTTTTTCAAAGGCCAGAAATACCATACCAGCCATTCTCTCGTGACCCATTGACAGCCTTTGAGGCCTATTGATTGCAGTTAAAGTTAAAAACGTAGATTCGCACACTACAGGTGCTATCCTATCCTATACCTATCGCTACAATTTTTTTTTTCTCATACTATGAACAAACAATTTAATTATAATAATTTATCTTAGTTTTTGGTATTTATAAGGTAGGGCATTGTGATTTCAAGGTAGGGCATTGCCCCACAATGCCCCCCCCTAGCTACGGCCGTGTACCGGACTTGAGGTCCAGCTTTCAGCTCAGGGGTTTGTCAAGGGCAGATGTAAGGCTCACAGATATGTTGTATGTATACCACGTTAACGGACCGGACTCGTGGATCCGTGTAACCAGTAGGGTAATTACGTAACACACTATAAGTAGCAATGGGTTTCATTTTGACAGTTCAACTATATTCATTGCGTTATTTACGTTGTTGAGCAAATTTTTCGAACATATGAAGCAACTAGCTGTGCCCCACGGTTTCACCCGCATAAGTGTCGATCCCGTGAGAATATCGGGATAAAAACTATCCTGTCTTTTCCCGGGACTCAAACTATCTCTATACCAAATTTCATCTAACTTGGTTCAGCGGTTTAAGCGTGAAGAGGTTACAGACAGGCACACTTTCGCATTTATAGTATTACTAGCTGTGCCCCGCGGTTTCACCCGCGGTAAAAGTATTTTTACACCCTTAAGGGATAATTTCGAGGATAAAACCTATTCTATATTGTTCCCCACAACTCAAACTACATCTAAATCGGTTCAGCGGTTATTCATTTTCCATACAAACTTCCACCCCTCTTTTCGCCCCCTTAAAGGATGATTTCTGGGATAAAAACTATCCTATGTCCTTCCCCGGGATGCAATCTAATCTAAATCCGTTCAGTGGTTTAGGCGTGAAAAGGTAACATACCTACAGACAGACAGAGTTACTTTCGAATTTATAATATTAGTATGGATAGTATGGATGAATTAGCAATATCCTTCAAAATGATTGAGATTGATAGTGTGTTACGCAATTAGGGTGCAGAACGGATTCATAGGTTTTTCTTCGAAAAACAAAACTCCATTTGTTTTGTTCGGATATTTATTAAATGTCGCAAGCTCAGAAAATTGGCAGTAACATGTGAAAGTTTAAATAAGTAGGTACATGAGTATTTAGAATCGTTGCTAAATGAAATATAAAAGATATTGATCTTAATTACCTAGTTCTGTGGCTAGCTAACAAGTGTTGATGTAGGTCGGTGGGTATTGCGTCAAATGGACAGGAATTTGTACATTCGTACATACTTAATTGATATTAACAAGGAACTATGACTGTTATCCCAGTTTCGGTATAAGCGGAGTTCTAGCTAAAACAACAGTTGAGCGATTGGATTTTTTTCAAAAGCTTTATTTTGTGGTGTTCGTGTCCATTTTTCTTTAGCACTTGTTGGTGGTTTGTGGTGCTATTTCTCGCTCTATTTATATAATATTTGTTTGTAAAAAATATATGTAGGTAGATAGCGCATAGGTGAGATAGCGTGTTTATATCTTGTTTGAAAATTGCTACTAATTGATTGGTTATCGTTTAACCCGCTCAACACTTCGCGATTCTGAAAAATCGAGTTAGACAGCTCACGAACCAGTCGTCATTGTTAATTATTCAGATCCACTAAATACGTGCCTCCTAATTATAATTGGGCTTAATTTATTTATGTGCTGTTTTTGTGAAGATTTATAGAATTACTAGTTGTGCCCGCGATTTCGTTGGCGTCAAATTGGATTTTATGTTTTTTTTTTTTGCGCGGAACCTAAATTCTTTTTATAAAATAAAAGTAAGTTATAACATCAGCTATCTGGCAGTGAAAGTCCAGTCAAATTGGTCCAGCCGTTGCAGAGATTAGTCAGAACAAACAGACGGACAAATTTTTTTTTGTTGTATTTCTTGTAACGTATTTACTTTCATAAAAATGCATTTAGTAAAATGCTGCTATTTTGACATTACAAACAGACACTTCAATTTTATTTCGTTTATACAGGAAGTTTTTTTTTATCACCATCCAAATTTTTACAGGATGTTCTACCCATGAATATGAACAACTTTCACTACGGGACCAACTCTGAAATCACGGAAAAAAATAATCAGCTGTTCAATACAAAAGTTCAATACCTACTTGACCAAAATTTATGAAACAGCCGATTTTTTTTCGTGATTTCAGAGTTGGTCTCGTGAAAGTTGTTCATATTCATGGGTAGAACACCCTGTAAAAATTTGGATGGTGATAAAAAATCTTCCTGTATAGATTTTCATTTGGCACAATGTTGTGTTTGCTCGTGAATGAAGTTGGAATGTCCGCTAACTTATTAGTAACTTGGGCACATTAGCTTATAAGCAACGTATTGCTAGTAGCAATGCGACAGGCAAATTGAATGACTGAAAAAAAGCCCTTTGTGTACCTACTCACCTAAAGTTAAGTTTTGCTTTTCGGAAATTATTTATTAAGTATTAGATACCTAATAATAGTTTGTGTTCCTGTTTCAGCAAGTTGCAAATAATTGATTTTTCGTTTGTTATGTAAGTATAACGTCAATGTGTATTAGGAGTCATATACGTTTTTAATAAAATGAATTAGAAATTTATGTACCTACTTACACACGGTTTAAGTAAGTACCCACATAGGAAAATCTCATTTAGAAAATGGTGCAAGTACCTACCTACATAGGATTATTTATGTTTATCAAAATGTTGCTATAACAACCATAATCCTCGAAAGAATAATGGGGACAAGACATCTCGTATTAATAATAATTTATATTACCATCTCAAATTTACATGTTAAATGTTTAAATATAAAAAATGTAGGTTCTACTCGACTATTAGGTTTCGCAAAAAAATTATGAATGATCATCATATTTTAGAATAGATATATTTTTATACTACGTCCGTTTTGGCCCCCAAGATCACGCGTATAACAAGTGGCTATATAAATTATGTAACGAACCAATAAAGGACAATAAATACATAATAAAGCGTGCAATATAAGTACATAGCCGCGTGTCACGTTATAATGTTACTACGACCATTACCACCACTTCAGCTTACATAATCAGCCTATAATGTTTCCACTGCTGGGATACAAGCCCCCTTTTCCTTCACCGTTTTGAGAGCAGTGGTGATGAAATAATTTACACAAAGTAAAGCGCCTGTCAGGGTTCGAACCTACGACCTATATCTCGTAAGTCGCGGTCGTTACCACTGAGCCACCACTGCTCTCACCACTTCAGCTTATTATTTTTATTTTAATACCTACCGACTGACTTACTGTCCAGTCACGTCTAAAAGTATGTATACACTTGGCTTTATTCAAAGGCGATTTTCTCCTTTATTTTGGAATGAAATTGTATGTTATTACGAAAATAGTATTTTCGAACCCATAGGTTTATGTTAAGTGTCGTATTTCAACGTTGCATTCGTTATTTCACGAAAAAATCGCAATTGAAAATTGCCAAGTGTATACATACTTTTAGATGTGACTGTCCATAATTCCTACAAAAAAGGACTTTCAGTTTTTCTTGAATTTGAAGAATTTTTGTTGCCGTAAAAACCGGATTCGGACTATTACGAACATTTTGAAAAAAAAAAAAATAGCCAAATCGGTCCAGGCGTTCTCAATTGATGCGCTTACCAATGATCAGCATTTCAATAATATAAATATAAGAAAATAAGCTGAAGTAGAGCCCTGTTTTTACTTGGACGTCTAATAATTCCCATTTTGCGCTCATAAAAATATTGATGAACACTAGTCTAATGATTGCGCCTCTCTTTGTGAACCTCAATCTATTCCTATTTTGGCGTCCACAAATACAAAATAGCCAAGTAACTGCGACCAATTTGGATGTATCGCTCTTCAGCCGCTGCCGCGGAATCGCTCGCTTCACTCGCTCAGCTCGCGCTTGGTTGGTCGTTGTATAGCCTAGCTTAGTTACAGTTAGTTGGTCTTAACCAACTTTGAGAAAAGCCAAAAAACAAGCTCAGTTAAAAAAAAAAAACATTTAAAGCGCGAAAAGTTTATAGATAAAAAGTTTCTATCATTAGAAGCTCAATAAAATGTAGAGGATCAGTTAAACATTTCCCATAATTTATTTCAATTAAGTAACAAAAACTTATCTGAGATCACAGCCCCATTGTGTAAAACTATGAACTATGGAAACTAGGACTAGATATCTATACACCTACAGCATGAAAACACGCCCTAATAAATTCACTGTACTTAGTAAGAAAAGGGAAATTATTAGGGCACGTTGCACTTTCAATACTGTAGGTAGGAACTTCCTACACACAGTATCGAAAGTGGAACATGACTTGCGGTTTAAGTTATTTTTTGTGAAACATAATTTATGGCGTGGTGTATAATAATTAATATTCTTTTAATTAAAAAAAAGTAACTGCTCTCCTGCTTTGCACCTTTTCTCTTTTGATACCGGACCCGGATTCGCTGCACTTGACAAGAAACGCGACCGTGTTACAAAGTTATGATAGGACCAGACAAGAAAAAAAAGACCAGAAAAATAGGTACCTACCTACAAAGGTTTTTTTATTGGATGGGAAATCATCAAATGACTGCTCCCGCTCTGGGTGGAGCGGAAGGGAGTGTCAGACTCTTACTGACTAAAACCCATCCGTGTTCCTTCCTTAGCCCTTTATGTTCCGGGGTAGCGGTAACCCTTTCGGACAATCCCGCACCCCACCTACAAAGGTTATGCTTATTTCTATAGAAATCTCGTCCATTACGGCTCTGCTTGCATAAGATTTTTGCCAAAGGACATTTGCGTGTGCACGTTTAACTGGTAACTGTTGCTTGATGTCCAAAGACACGGCGCTATACGTTGGTGTTACCAAAGATTCATAAGATGATATGACTAGAGAGGAGAACTACGGAGATGACGGCCAATGTGGAGATGCTTGAAAAATTAAAATATTTTATTTCACATAAACCTACATGGGCATTTATGAAATGTCAGACGCTAGGTGCACGGTTCCGATTGTTCGTTCCTACGGAGAAGAGTCGGCAAGAAACTCCACGGTTACTCGAAGAACTTACTGAAAGAAGATGTTCTGCGCCGACCCCAAATAGGTTGGCATGAGGTTGATGATGCAAATTAGACATGTGACAGAGTGACGAGATCTTGATATAGGTAACTGTTTTTGTAGCTATAACATCTGCTTTATATTCCATATTAATATTTACAGTGGACACAGAGTGCGTCATATTACCAGTTATTTTACTAACAGAACTACCTGATTGCATGAACATGAATTTCATGGGATACATTTTAAAATTCAACGTTCATGTTATATTGATTTGTCCCGCTCTTAAATGTTAAGCAGTGCAACATTAAATATGTATACGATTTACGTGAAAAACTTGTTTTTCTCTCATAGTGAATTTTCGTACTGATTCGTGTCTTAAATAAAATACGCCAAATGTGAGGCTCCTGCTGCGGTATGGAACTATCCCCTTTTTTCATAAAGTTGCTTAAAGTAGTGATTAGCGACCGTCTAACCATACATGTTTGTCGTTCAAATGTCACTTGAATCATCGTTTGTGAATAAACGCCCAAATGTAGAGCCCTTGCGTATTGTATGTCCGCGAATTATTTTATCAATTGCTGTGCATTTCAGTATTGAAGCAAGTGATAGTGATCTGTTTGCTTAATATAAACCCGTCCTGTAATGATGAGTGATAGAATTATCAGGCACAACACTTTTCTTCTCTTATCAAGCTGTCAGTACAAAAATAAACTCACTTCCACTAACAAATATAAGGGCAAACCTAATACTAAACACACAAGTGAATAAAACAGGTACCTACATACCTTTATCTAGGACTAAAGTAAGATACAGGGCAAAAAGTGGTTTACTAGCAGCTCTGCAGTCTGTAAGCTCCGGTTACATTGCCATAACTTTAGTGCAGGCCGACTCTAGCACCTTTAATTCTATTTACAGCCGGTTATCGTGTGAAATAAAAGGTATTTTTAAATTAGTATTGCGTGTGGAATAGCCTTTAAAATTAGGATCAGCTACCGGTTATAAATATGGTCTTATAAACTCGAAGTAAAGCCTGGAATTTACTTGATTAATTTCTTTTTTGCCGATCCTGCTATTTCGAGCTTAACGCTTAAATTAATTGATATCGAACTGTCTGGTATGAACAGCGGCTTACTTTATAGTCTTTTTTTACTTGAAGGTTCGTTTAATAGACGCGTGAATGAGGCCTTTTTTTTTTTTTATGGATGGGAAATCATCAAATGACCCCTCCCGCTCTGGGTGGAGCGAAGGGAGTGTCAGACTCTTACTGACTAAAACCCATCCGTGTTCCTTCCTTAGCCCTTTATGTTCCGGGGTAGCGGTAACCCTTTCGGACAATCCCGCACCCCACCTACAAAGGTTATGCTTATTTCTATAGAAATCTCGTCCATTACGGCTCTGCTTGCATAAGATTTTTGCCAAAGGACATTTGCGTGTGCACGTTTAACTGGTAACTGTTGCTTGATGTCCAAAGACACGGCGCTATACGTTGGTGTTACCAAAGATTCATAAGATGATATGACTAGAGAGGAGAACTACGGAGATGACGGCCAATGTGGAGATGCTTGAAAAATTAAAATATTTTATTTCACATAAACCTACATGGGCATTTATGAAATGTCAGACGCTAGGTGCACGGTTCCGATTGTTCGTTCCTACGGAGAAGAGTCGGCAAGAAACTCCACGGTTACTCGAAGAACTTACTGAAAGAAGATGTTCTGCGCCGACCCCAAATAGGTTGGCATGAGGTTGATGATGCAAATTAGACATGTGACAGAGTGACGAGATCTTGATATAGGTAACTGTTTTTGTAGCTATAACATCTGCTTTATATTCCATATTAATATTTACAGTGGACACAGAGTGCGTCATATTACCAGTTATTTTACTAACAGAACTACCTGATTGCATGAACATGAATTTCATGGGATACATTTTAAAATTCAACGTTCATGTTATATTGATTTGTCCCGCTCTTAAATGTTAAGCAGTGCAACATTAAATATGTATACGATTTACGTGAAAAACTTGTTTTTCTCTCATAGTGAATTTTCGTACTGATTCGTGTCTTAAATAAAATACGCCAAATGTGAGGCTCCTGCTGCGGTATGGAACTATCCCCTTTTTTCATAAAGTTGCTTAAAGTAGTGATTAGCGACCGTCTAACCATACATGTTTGTCGTTCAAATGTCACTTGAATCATCGTTTGTGAATAAACGCCCAAATGTAGAGCCCTTGCGTATTGTATGTCCGCGAATTATTTTATCAATTGCTGTGCATTTCAGTATTGAAGCAAGTGATAGTGATCTGTTTGCTTAATATAAACCCGTCCTGTAATGATGAGTGATAGAATTATCAGGCACAACACTTTTCTTCTCTTATCAAGCTGTCAGTACAAAAATAAACTCACTTCCACTAACAAATATAAGGGCAAACCTAATACTAAACACACAAGTGAATAAAACAGGTACCTACATACCTTTATCTAGGACTAAAGTAAGATACAGGGCAAAAAGTGGTTTACTAGCAGCTCTGCAGTCTGTAAGCTCCGGTTACATTGCCATAACTTTAGTGCAGGCCGACTCTAGCACCTTTAATTCTATTTACAGCCGGTTATCGTGTGAAATAAAAGGTATTTTTAAATTAGTATTGCGTGTGGAATAGCCTTTAAAATTAGGATCAGCTACCGGTTATAAATATGGTCTTATAAACTCGAAGTAAAGCCTGGAATTTACTTGATTAATTTCTTTTTTGCCGATCCTGCTATTTCGAGCTTAACGCTTAAATTAATTGATATCGAACTGTCTGGTATGAACAGCGGCTTACTTTATAGTCTTTTTTTACTTGAAGGTTCGTTTAATAGACGCGTGAATGAGGCCTAAGATTGTGTCGACTCATTCCAATCTTAACTTACCCACCATACAGTCGGGCGCGGAAAATTACCGTATAATTCACAAGTGTGTCAAATCCTGATTTTAAAAGTTCCTGATTTTAATACGCATATAATCTGTGACGAATTACAACACATGAAATTGTGTTGAGGATACCTCAATAACCGTCGAATATCTATGACTTGTCAATAAAAGAGTTATATTTTTAGAACATCACGAGTATTTTACATAATAAAGTTCTTCTATACCGACAGCGAAAATGGAAAATGTTTAGGCCAAATGTTGGTGAAGGTAGAAATGCCGGTGTCCGAAGGTAAAACTTTCAAGAGCAATCAGTTGTCGGAACTCGGCATGCATCAAACGCTCACCGCAGGAGAAGAATAGAGTGACGTAAGTGAGCGGTGTTTATTCGGCCAGGCTTTTCGGCGGGGCCCCCACCATTACGTTTTGTTTACAAGAGCGACGCCTGAGCGCCGGCACTCGCAGCCGGTCAGCACGCGGGACGCGACGCTCGCGACGCTACAACACTATCGTTAATAACCTCCTCACTAACCATTGATAAGTGATGCCCCCCAAGTGTTGAGGCCCCGAGGACACACTACCGGTTCCAAAGTCGTCGCAGAAAAAACTGGAGCTATTATACACGATTCGGTTTACATTAGATCATATCCGCGAAATTAGACGTGCAACCAGTGTGTGCTAAGGACCTGCATATCGCCGAAAAGTATCGTAAGTGTTATATTGCCAATTTTATTTTGTATGCTAAACCAGTTTTATGTTTGCGAATTTTGTTAAAACAATCATGGAAATGTTTCGTTTGAAAACTAAATAGTCATCATCAAGAGTCGGTATGCTTGATCTATTTGCTCGTTTAACGTTTTTGTTGTATCTACGCCTTTTAATTTAGGAACAAGCTTTATGTACGTGAAGGTCGTAATTTTTATGTCACTTACGTTCCTTTTCGAAACCGAAAACCGGTTGGGATCTTTTTTTAAGCTGGTGTAATAAAATTAACATATCAGAGGCAGGGATCGCTGCACGTGTGGCACTCACAGGTACTTTTGGTTAAATTTAGGGGACCCTCTTGCACCACAAGTCACAACACTGTTTCGGTGTTTGAAAAATCCATTGGCTACGATTGTTAGAAAAGTCGCGATGTAATCTGAATTCCAAGTTTGGAATCTATGCGTTGTTTACCAAACTTCAGTATCAATTTGTATCTCCCCTAGCATGGTGTCGCCATTTGTTTACATGGCATTTGATCAAAACACTTTGTTTGCATGGGTAGATAAGGGAAGATATCACTCGTTGAAAGTTATTTGATTCACAAGGCTGTAAACATGTAGTAGTATGACTGTACCTGTGTATAGTTTTCCGAGTTCAGACTCATTTCGTCTTCGTGGCTCTGTTCATTGGTAATAGCTGTAATTTGGGTATTAACAAACTACTTTTGATGCAGCAAGGTGTCTTGCATGAACATGTAGCTGTAAAGTTGAAGAACCACAGCCGAATTTATGATTATCGAGCAATAAACACACCTACAGGCAGAGTCGGCATTTTGTAATAGTTATTACTAGTTAATTACATTTACAACCAGCGCTATCGTCACACAATAGCTAAAGGAACAGATTAATGAGCTAATGCAAGGAGCGGAAAAATCAATGTACCAAAAAGAATTCGTTTCCGAATACATTGTAAAATCGAATGTTGAAACAAGTAGTTCAAGTATGGTAACGTTAAAGTAATCGATACCTATAAAGCAGTTTGCATAAATATCTTATAAAATTGAAACTAATTTGTGTAAATTAATGAAACTGGATCACTGTATTATGTTCTTAACGTTTAAATATTATTTTTTAATAATAAAAGCCTTAACGAGTCTATAAAATAAAAGCTTTGTAGGTATTATTTAAACGACTATTAGTGACACGTAGTAAATGATGATGAAGTCAATGAGATAACCAATATTTCCCAATATGAATGAAATATATAAAAACTATAAGAGACCATGTGATCGCGATAAAATGTAATTTAAAACCCAGTCACTATTCAATTAAATGAGTAAGAAATAGTTATCGATTAAAAACATACTAAACGCAACAGCACAGAAACATCCGCAGTATAGTGTGTGCCTATCATGTAATTACATATTAGGAGATGAATAACATTTCGAGAATGACAAGTTTCCCACCAAAAGGAAATCTTACAAACGTTTGTTGCCATAACGATCAATAAACGGCTTTGTATTCAGTGAAACCATGACTGGAATCCTTAAAAATGTTCCTAAGTTTTCGACAATCCCCAAAATCTCCACTCCATACAACAATTTCCTGAAATAAGCAATTCATCCGCAACATCAAAGCAACAGCAACAGGTATTTAGAACTTATTTGACCGAGTGAGAGAACAATTTTGAGCAGACTATTGTGAAATGCCCTCAATTTGTCCTAGGAGTAGATTTTCGTCTGGGAGCTGGTGGGAGCCTGCTTCAGCTATAATTGTATTGTAAGCACCCTCTTCCCAGCGACCTCCAGACGGTTGACCTCAGCTCCGGGCCCGCCGCTCAATTGTTGTTACACAATAATATTCGTCATGTATCGATTTGGGAAAGCCATTAGAATAATTTTGCATTGATTTCTTTGGTTAGTTGTTTGACTGTGTTGGCTTTGTAATCTTTGTTAATTTGCTTGCTGTGTGGTCGTTTTCGGATGAGCAACTTCATAACTTTTGTTAACTTTCTGGTAACTTATACTCTTTTGCCGTTCCTATCTGTTTGTCAAGGGTAGTGTTTGAATAAAAGTGTTTAATGGTAATTCTGTGCTAGGCTGGAATTAAGTTTTTATTACTTGTTACACATATTTCGAAAATCCATAAAACATGCTGTGTCATACTTCATATATCGTTCCATTCAGACACAACTCAATTGCTTTATAAACATTCTGTCTTACATTGGATATAGTAAAATATGTGTAACTACGGTACGACTTAGTATTTTATTCTATTGCGCCTTGAGCATGCTTCAGACGAGGAATATGCCAACGGTCTAAACTTTTTTTTGCATACCTATGTGCACGTGCATTAAATTTGGCACTTATGATTCAATTCTTAAAAGCTCAGTTTGTTTTGGAGACTTGCGTATGCGCATGTGTCCTATTTGATGGAGATATTTTTATCTCCGCTCTTTCCTTGGCCCTTTTACAAGTCAGTCATCCTGTTTGTCTATCTGGATTGCTAATTTCCAGCAGTAAATAAGTCGGAGTCTTTTTAAATTCTTGTCATGTCTATTTATCACTGACAAGTGACTCTAGCCCTTTACTTATTTTAATTTGTGGGTGTCTTTAGTGTCAAAATCCAGTTCAAAAGTGATGTATTTGAATATACGCTATAATTATGTTGTTAACAGCCTCTAGGCTTCTGAGGGAATAACTGACATATTTTCTCGTCACGCAAAAATATGGTTTTGTAGTCTTAAGTGGCTTATTGAGAATGATGGTAAGACAATCCAGACCAAAGGCCAGGATTTCATTGAGACGTCGCTGTTGACAATCTTTTGACTTGTGTAATGTTTGTGAAGACTAAGAAGACTGGTAGGCTTGTACTAGTAAACTTCTCGGTAATTCAGTAAGTGGTAATGAAGATAACTCGTTCATTATCGTTCATTGACCGCCGGCCACTTACGATCGGTTAACTGATAACTAGTTTTTAGTAATTTCATAACGTTACGAGTAGGTATTATTATTAGAACTTGGAGTGTAAACTTATCGATAGATAAGTTATGAAATTGTTATTTTGCAACCGTTCAGACATAATAGCTCAATCATATAATATGATACATATAAGCGGAGTTACGTATAAAATTATAATATTCATGTCATAATCCGGTTTTTATAGATAGACAGTCGGAGAAAATATATTTCCAACTTAAAATAAATTCAAATCAATCAATGGATTTTATTCTTAATTTATTAATTGATATTTCGTGAAATCAAGATCGATAAAAGAAGGAAAGATGAAAGTTACTGGTGTCGTCATGGGATTTTCCAAGCGCGGCGCTTCTTACGATCAATAATAAATGTGCGTTGTCCAATCGAAAGTACATAAATCATAAAACATCTACTTCCAAGGCTCTAATTCAATAATCTGGGTTACGAGTTCCACTTTGTACGAATAGATGAAAGTAATTAAGTGTTTTCGCTTTCGTACAACCAGTTCTGGTTCTGGCGTACTGTCGCCGCGTTGTTCACATAATTTTCCTTGTTCATTAGTATTGCAAAAAATATTTTATAGAATATTGGCTGGTTTTCTATTTTGGGGCTAAGGTAGGATTGTAGTACTGGATTTTTCCTTATTTAGACGTATCACGCAACATAACATGATTTAATTATTTACCTTAGATCACGCCTTCGCTTATCACCAAATGTTAGGTGTCAACCAAAATTTATCTAGAACTTAACAAAATAAAAAAACGATTAAAGTTGTTTGGCTACAGCTTGATTTGGGCTCAAAAGTCACAGTTATTATTGTCATTTCTTTTATCTTCCGCTACATGAAGTTTTTGATGATGCATAAATTACAAAAATGCGTCACCTCCAGCACGGTAAGTCTCTATTTGTTAGACACGGAATAATGTTTTACACGTACTTGTTTATGTAAGCCTCAAACAAATATTATTTATTTAAATAGCTGTATCATTTACTGAGCTAGGTAATATAGTATTTTAGAATGTCGTAACATAAAATACAGCAGTTGTCGAAGAAAACCGATCTTTTCATACCGAAAGTAAAAGTTTACTTTCGGCATCTCCACCAGATGAAAGTGATTCAAGTGACTAGTTTGTATTAGTTTCGCTCTCGAGCGCCTTGTCTGGAATTCTTCTTTACCATGCTAAGGTTTAACCTAAAAGCTTATTTAGTTACCCTGTACCACCTTAGATTGCGAATATTGTCTTAGCATTAATGGTTGTAGTTTCAACAGTCCTGCAGTATTCACATTGTAATTAATATACAGTAAAGATGAGGACTACTGCTAAGTGTTGACTGCGAATACACGATTGCATACAATTTTCTCGATACAAAGAAATCTCAAAGTTACCTCTAAACCGTAAAATAAATGGAAAATATTCAATTTAAATTATCAAATTAGATCATGAAACTGCAGGCTAATCGAAATATGCATGAAGCAGGGTGTCATAGGTTATTATTTGCTGGGAAACGACTTTTATTTTTGGTATGAAAATTTGCTGTTTGTGGTAGTGCGCAATGTAACATACGTAAAACATTGTGTTTGTGGATGCATGCAACGGTATTAGAGGGGTCATGGGATATTTTAAGTTGTGTTATAATATCAAAAACTTGTTTTCGTAAAAAAACGTCAGTAAAAGTGGGAATTTTGACCTTCAATATCTCCGAAACCAGAAGGTTCCCAGGTAATAAGAGGAACAGGGTTGTAATAGGAGACTGTCCATAACTTTTCGAGAAACTTTGATCTGCATTAACAAAGAACAATGGGTAAAGTTGTATGGGCCCCGTACCCAAAAAAAAGATGACTGTAGCATTATGAGCTATATCGGTATTCGTTGCCCTCATGGAGTAGTGTAATTAATCCTAAGACAGCATGTCTAAATTCACTTGGAGAAAAAAGATATTTAAGGAAGTTAAATTGGTTTTGAGAAGACGGTACCTACCCAGAACCAAGGTTAATTGTAGCATTATGAACTATGTCGGAATTTGTTGACCTCATGGAGTAGTTTAATTAATCCTAAGACAGCATGTCTGAATTTACTTGGAGAAAAAAGATATTTAAGGAAGTTAAATTGTTTTAATAAAATAATAGGAAAGTTCATTATCTTTATTCATTATTGTAATTACCATACTTATATTGGTTCTTATTCAATACTAGCTGACCCGGCGAACTTCGTACCCCCATTAATTTTTTTTTTTTTTTGTTAATTTTTTCCCATGTTTTAATAGCTATTCTGCTATTCGGGGCAGAGATTATGAGCTATGTCGGTATTCGTTGCCCTCATGGAGTAGTTTAATTAATCCTTAGTCAGCATGTCTGCTGGCAACCGACAATGCAGCATAAAATGAGATACAAAAAAGAAATAAAAACAAAACACAATACAAGTTCTAAATCAATTTTAACTAATTTTTAATCAATTTCTGTTAATTTTCTAAATCGCTGGAGCCTTATTGAACACGTTCCGTGATCCATTGTAGAATAATCCACACGCTAACAACATTGTCGAAATAATAAAAGACAGAATTAACGTTTCCAACAGGTTTGGTGACTAATATGTTGTGGACTGTAATATCAACCGCCAAAGGGTACGTTTCACAGCGATGGAAGAAAGCGATGTACCATTTCCTAACTTCAACGAGGAGGAACTTATCTTGTTTAGTTTAGGCACATACCAATTAAAACTCGCAAAATCATACGTGTCCGAGCATTTGCAAAGAGGCATGTAGGTACTCTATAGAGGTATGCGTAGAACCAAGTCCTAATACGAGATATGGCGCAAGTGATTGCCTGTCGAGTAATTATTATTTAGTAAGATTATTGTAAAAATGGAAAATTATACCTGTAAGACCTGCTGGTGAAGTATGTTTAAATAGAAACATTTTCAAACGGTTGATTGATGTAGTTTTTTTTGTGCATACCCTGTCTGCAATCTCTGTGCACGCCACTGCATGATTGCGACCCTCTTGTGTGCCGGGAAAGATAAACATAATAACAACGAGGTTGTTAAATGTGGAATGTGGCCTCAGCGATCATTGTACCGATAGTCGTGACAGCCTATGGCTTAATAGCCAAAAACGTCGACTAGCACCTGAGGAGGCTCTCGTTGGGCAGCTGGATCAAGGACTTGATTCAGAAAGCGGAACTTCTCGACACGACCCACATTATTAGGAGGTTCTTCTCTCTGGAGCCCTGATTGCCGATAGCTTGGACCTGTTCCCGATACCGGTGGGCTACAACTTTTTTATATTTTTAAATGCTTTTATGTTCTAATATTTAAAAATATAATTTGTATAAACATGTATAATTAAATAAAGGAGTTAAAATAATAATTAATGAGAATAAATAACGTTCTATTCTTTTATTTTATTCTATTTAATAAAACAATTTAACTTCCTTAAATATCTTTTTTCTCCAAGTGAATTCAGACATGCTGTCTTAGGATTAATTAAACTTCTCCATGAGGTCAACAAATACCGACATAGTTCATAATGCTACAATTAAACTTGTCTCTGGGTAGGTACCGTCTTCTCAAAACCAATTTAACTTCCTTAAATATCTTTTTTCTCCAAGTGAATTTAGACATGCTGTCTTAGGATTAATTAAACTACTCCATGAGGTCAACAAATACCGACATAGTTCATAATGCTACAATTAACCTTGTCTCTGGGTACCGTCTTCTCAAACCAATTTAACTTCCTTAAATATCTTTTTTCTCCAAGTGAATTCAGACATGCTGTCTTAGGATTAATTAAACTACTCCATGAGGTCAACAAATACCGACATAGTTCATAATGCTACAATTAACCTTGTCTCTGGGTACCGTCTTCTCAAACCAATTTAACTTCCTTAAATATCTTTTTTCTCCAAGTGAATTCAGACATGCTGTCTTAGGATTAATTAAACTACTCCATGAGGTCAACAAATACCGACATAGTCCATAATGCTACAATTAACTTTGTCTCTGGGTACGGTCTTACTCGTTCTCCTTTTGATAAATAATTACAGTTGGAAAAGAAAACGGGCAATTTACACAAAAGCTTTTGTTTTATAGTGAGGCTATTTTCAGAAGCAGGTTTATGGAGAAAGGTGTAATCGTTTGCTATCAACAAATTCTGAAAAAATTGCTTTCATTCATCACAAGTAATCACAACTTTTCACTGATTTTAAGAATTACATGTAAAGTTTTGTGATTTAAGTTAATACATTTTTGATCAATACATGTGCGTTTTTTCGTGATCTGGTATTCGGTATTTGGCCAAACTTTTTATAATATTCGGGATATAATAAAAAGTAACCGAATAGGCCGAATAGTAACCGAATATTCATGGCATCTCTAGTTTTCACTCGCGTTTTGACATGTAGACGTTATTTTTACCACTAAAGAATCTGGAACGCCTTTCTGGATCTTCTTATTTCATAAATAAGTGATAGGATTCAGAGAGTTGATGTTAACGGGAATAGATCACTCAGATCTCTAGTAACAATGGGAATCCCCCAAAAGCTCAATTCTTGGCCCTTTTTTGTTTCTTATTTATATTAATGACTTGCCTTACCTCATAAAGGACAATCATGATATAGTGTTGTTTGCAGATGACACTTCACTTTTATTTAAACTTAAACGTCAGCAGATGGTTACTGACAATGTAAATAGCGCCCTCGCAAAAGTAGTTAACTGGTTTAATGGCAACAACCTACTTCTTAACGAGGATAAAACTTAAATGTATTAAGTGTACGATATCTCATGATAGGCAACTAAAAACTAGTGTCATAAAGGGTGAAGTGTTGAATCCCGAAGATACTACCGTATTCTTAGGCATAACTTTGGATGTCATGCTTCAATGGAGGTCATATAGATCAATGGTTTCTGCAGCATACGTCGTTAGAAAAATTCGTGATATAACTGATTTAAGAGACAGTTCGTTTAATATCTTTAGTTATTTTCATAGTGTGAGTCGTACGTACCTACTCCGGCTGCACTTGACGATGCTTGAAAACAACTTATATGTAGATACGTTACTAAGAAATGAAATGGGTCTGTACTTTCTAACCATGGTAATACAAAATAGACAAGTACTTAAAGAAGTACATGTCTATTTGACAACCAATTTGAGAGTTGTCAACTGATCGACCAATAGATTAGAGAATGAGAATGAGATCGATATTAGATGCATCACCACGCGTTCGTATTTTACAAGATAGAAGATGATTTCGAAGCGCCTATTTCTTATTTGACATCTGTACGTAGGATACCTTGGTAAATTATCTAAATTATTAATTAGTACATCATAAATTAATTAGCTAAACTTTAAAAATATTTCCATTTTATTCTATACAGAAGACGTCGACGAATCCTTCGTATAATAATATAATCATTTATTACCAAGCCTACGTCCATAAAAAGTGTAGTTCACCCTAACTGAATCAATTTGCCAGCTGGGTAGAGTGATACATGGCGCGGGGGAGTGGGAGCAAAATATGAATTTCAGCTGAACTATTACAAGCCCTTAAGTTTGTATCCTTTTCTTCTTGTTGTCATTCCTTGCTTTGTATCGGAATCGTTTGTATTCATGTCTGTTTTCCATTCCGAAATAAATTTTCCGTCGATCGCTTTGTGTGCAAAAAAGCGAAATTTAACCAAATGTGATTGCGTAGCTTGGAGAGAAAGTCGCACTATATGGCAGGCGCGTGCGTCCGACGGATTTACGTGCTGCTGACGTGCGTGTTGCGAAAATTTGTTCGAAAAAATTTGCAAAAACCGATAACACATAGGGGAGTGTCTATTATCACTTTAGCATGACGTCAATAGAACACCAACCTGAAATATGAATGAATTCGCCACGCAAACTGTAACTTACTCGATACTTTACTGCTCCACATCGAACGACTATCTATGCCGAGTGTTACGCAAACACGATTCGCTAAACTACGTATCCGTTTAAATTTTGAGGCCGTGGAGACTCCACCCAGCTTAAAGCTCCATACCCATTCATTGAAAGAGAAATTGGTGTCATCACCGAAGCCATACACTGAGCCGCTGGACCGTACGCCCGGTGTCGAAGTAAAAGTGTTCCAAAAAATTTACGTCGCGAAATTACATTGCGATTTCGCCGTAACGAGGTCACCGATGTGGGTCGAGTAACAGCTATCTGTTAGAATTGATACTTTTTTGTTTGTTACATTTAGTATCCGGCAGTCAAGGCGCAGTTCACGGCCACCGAAATGTTAGGAGTCGTTAGCGATTATGGCTCGTATAATTCTGAGTATCACGATTAGACGTAATTGATGTATTGTGTGAACGCCATCGCGTTCCTTTTTGTGTTTTTTTTTTATATGCGCATTAAAATCAGGTTGCTTCAACATCTACTTTTTACTTGACAGTGGCAAATGCTGAAAATACGGCTACGAATATCTGACGCACAAAGCCTACACGAGAATTCTCTCTTAGCAAATTGTTTTCGACTTTTCTTGTTAACTTTTAAGCCAATTTTAATCGATGAATCTTTAGTTTGGTTTTTGTAACATAAACCTTGCTGACTAGATGATTTTGCTAAATGCGTGATAAGTATATTAAAGTTAATCTGGTAAATAGCTCCTGAGGTGAATGTCTGGCTGATCATGAAAATAAGAAAAGCCACCAGGCAAAAACCTAACTTAACAATATTTTGGTTACATACAACCAATATAATTATTACACGGCAGGAATGTTTCATATTGAAAAGGAAAACATGAGTTCGATCTATCAATTTCCTGTAGGTATATCATCATCACATCATCATAATCCTCATCATCAGCAGGTCATCTTTAGGTTCTTTGTATAGTAAGTTCTTTAAAATGACCAGACGCAGACTTTATCAATTTACATTGACTATTTACGCCTCAGTTATTACTGTGTCCGCTACTGATATAGGTACATATAGGTATATAGGTACATTATACCGAGTTAAATTGTTAATGTCGATAAAAAGTTGGCAAATCCATGTGATAATAGACGGTTTTATGTCTGGTGCCACGACAAGAATTTTAATTGTCTTGGATGACCAGCCCCTGGGCCCTGAGTCCATGTCACCACATGTTGTTTTATTTTAATTAATCTTATTTTTCTTGCTACGCATAAGTTGTTTTAAAGGTGCACTTTTCGGTCCGTTAATTAAGAAGATATCGTTGAAGCTGGCGTAACCTGTATGTAGGCGTGGGATAACGACCTGTCATTAAATGTACACTTTTATAATTTTCGTCTACTTCTTATTCTTCTCTCCTATTGCCAGGTCTTAATTATTCACTTTCCTTACTGCGCTTGAAACGTAGCGCACGTACAGCATTTCTAGTTTTAGAATTTAGCGAATGTCTAGTTTTTACGTGGAATTCTAGTCGTCTAATATCTCCGATAAGTAAAGTCAGGTTTTCAAAGTATGATGTCATCAATGACCATTATTCCAAGTGTTTAATTCAATATGTTATTACTCGATACTCTTGACTTCACTTGGCTTTATAGTTTTTATCACCTCATAAGGAAAAGAATCAATATCATTTACATCGTTAAAACCTTGCATTACTTACCGGGTTCTTTTCTGCACTTTCTTTCCTTTTTGTCATGAACATTTATTTTGCTTCAGTCAAATATGTGAACTCTATCGAAGCAAATTCCGTTATGTGACCTACAGGGTCTATTTTCCTTTTATTGTTTTATTTATATGCCTCTAAATATCAAGTTACAGTGTAAACAGTTTTCAACTCTATCTAGGTTAGGATAAAGCATCCACATGTTAGTGCATCTTATTTGCTTATCTCCATTAAATGTACAAAATGTTAGTGAAGTCATTGAACTTGGCTGTAAATATCGATACGGCTTCATCAGTTTTGACTTGAACCCCTAGATAACCTTACAACTTCTGGTTCGTGCAAAAACCACAGAATTTTGTTTTCTGTGCGTGACTTGGCGACCCTTGATCTTAAATTTATTGCTTGTTGACAGTTACGTAATGTACATTAGAATCTTTTATCGCTAAGTAGGTCTTGTGTTTTATGCTTGTTTTTCCCTGTATTTTGATAGTAGAGTTCAGTACATTATCGTTGTGAGTACTTTAAAGGGGTCTCACTCGTAATTCATGTAATGCATCGCACGGGTATAAAGATTGTAACATTGCACAACACTGACAGCTTGTTAGTATTGCCTGCAAATATAGGACCCTGACTTTATTGGCTGACTTTTTGTAAGTTCGAAGAGAACATTCTCTCTTTGCCGTAGTAAGTGTAACTAAACTAATCGAAATAGCATTCCCAGCTTCAGCAGAGAGAGTTAAAATTCTATTTGATATTAATCACAATCATATTTTGATAAAAATGAAATAGTGTTATTCAAATTTTTTTCATAATTTATGGAATCTTTCATGAAGAGGTACCCACTTTTTAGTGAAAAAAAAAATCAGCTGTTCCATACATTTTGACGAGTTCTACGAACATAAATGTAGGGAACAGCTGATTTTTTTTTCGCGATTTCAGGTTTGGTCCCGTAGTAAAAGTTGTTTATAATGATGAGTACAATGACCTCTTAAGAGGTTTTTGGTGTTTTTCAAATAACCCTGTATATGTGTAATATTAAATAAACAAAGAAGTATAAAAACGATGTGATATAAGTATGGCTATTATGATCAAGTCCTAAACGTTTGTTAAAAATTTCGTATAAACAGTTGTGCCAAAGTTACTCATGTAACAAAGCCATGGATGACGTCTGTACCTATAGTGCGTGTTTAAATGAAAATGTATTGTTGATACAGCGGCCGTTTAGGTCAAGACCTCAATTTTCTACCTAAGCACGTCAGCACAACAACGCTCAATAGGTGGATAATTAATAAAAATTTAATAGTTAAATATTAGTGATTTACCAGTCTAGTATTCTTTCCCGATAACAAGATCGCGCGCGCACATTTAATTCGTAGAGGTCAAAACATAGTACCTTGTGGCACTCCTGAAGAAAACTTTGTTAAAATGCGTGCCTGACTAAAGATCACGATTTTTATCTTTCACCTTTTGATTATTTCTTTACAACTATCTTTAAATTGGCTTTTTGCACTCTTATAAAGTAGGATCTTGGTTTTATTTGGTACTTGTTTCTGCAAGCCTTTGCCAAGACTAAAAGAGTTATGTTAAAACTATTTATACAATGTAACAGGAATGGTCTGCAAAAGCTTGCAGCTTGTACTGGGATACAAAGTTTTAATAAGATTGAGCACGTTTTCGCATTCCCGTCTTTATTTTTGTCCTAATATCTAGAATTGCGGGATTTTCGACAAGATTCACAATTAGCGTAAAAGTTTCTTTGGTCATAGCTTCGATACCTTCAATCAATCACTTCACTAGTCAAATTTTTACCACTGCTCGTTATTGTTTCAACTAGCTACTTTAAATGATTCGTAATGAAGGTTTATCCACCGTCATTTTCACGCATACGTAAAGAATAGCCTATTATTATCTAATGTATGCTCAAGGTCGTGTCTAAAATGTCTGTAGTTGCAGTATAGCTATATACGCGTTTGTATGTTTGTGTTGCCGTCATGTGTACAGTTCGTGTCGGAAGTGGTCTCCGCTAAGTTGTTTGGTGAGGCGAGAAGCAAAGCCACCTTCTTTGTTTGAGTTTGGTAGCAATGTTTGAGTGTCCGTAGGGATTTTATACCCAAGACGTCGCGTCGCGTCTCAAGTTAAAGAGGTAGTTAGTCTATACTCGTAAGTGCATTGTTCTATGTATGTTCTCCTTGCGCTCTTTTACCTTAACAGATGAGTTGAATATCAAATGAATGTACTTAGTGCGATACTAGGTAAGTCGGTAGAGTAGTCATGTGTCTATTTATATATTTTTTATCTTATTATTAGCTATTGCAAGTGTTCATTCAAGCTTGGGGTTTTCAGTAACAAATTGTTGTGTTATTTTTTTTCGAAATACTGATGATGTCTTCTCGCACATTTTTTGCGACCAACACAACAGGTTCTTCAGTAATTTTTTACAGTAGGTATCGTGACGAGGAAAACCATTTCATGTCGCTAGTAAGGCGTTTTTGTTTTATTGAGGTCACTCTATTTTACCAAACGTTGCTTATGGATCCAAACTTCCTATTTCCAAATTAGGGCGCTCCACCACATACCTGTTTAATTATATATCATTGAAGTTAATAATTCAGAGGAAATAATACGTAAAATATTTATGTCATTAGACCCAATTACTCATGCCCTCAATATTTAATGAGTGCAAATATATATTGGAAGTAAATAAATAAACTCGTGTTGCAATATCAGTGGCCTATTAAAACACTGTTGGATTCTAATCGTTTGACCTAGTTTTACGACGAAGGAAGGAAAATATAGAAACTTGCTCTGAAATGTATGGAACAGAATAAAATGTTCCGTTTACCGCAAAGTAGTATATAGAGCAAAGACATGATATTTATAAATAACTTTTATCAGCAAATAATCTAGGATTACGTTGGAATTACCTTGATAAGATCATCCGTGATAATAAATTGTCATATCAACTTTCTTCAGCTGCTATCTCTAAAGATAATTGTCAAGTTAAGAAGAGCGTGACCTAGTACCTTCATTAAATATATAAATGCAAACTATATGAGCCATCAAGTGTTTCTTCTGCAGTCTGTGACCAAAGCTTGATGTTTTAAAAAGTCGTGTGTCCAGATTTCACCATGCGAATTCAAGAGTGCGTTGTATGCAAATTGTCGATAACTACACGCCAGTGCGGAGGCGTTTCTTTTGCAATGACATTTTTATCACCCCGCCCAATGCACTCGTGCTGTATCACTTTCACCAGACCTTTTACTTCGATACCAATCATACTTTTTTATTTACAATCATTTCGTAAATAAAGTAAAATTATTGTGAAATAACATGCAAGTAGCGTCATCGTGTTAAAATTGTTCAATGTCAGCCTGACTAATAAAGTACGAATAGTAACACTGAGTGGATACCAATAACTAGAGTTATTTATTTACAATAAGTTATAACTACTCATAAAGGTTCTTGGGGAGATGTAATACCTTTTAATCTTAATTGATAATAGGTACGTCTCTTCATTGCCGACTCGGCCGATACTGTAATGACTTGTAATTTCGGTGTGAAGAGTCGTAAACGTGCAAAACGTATATTTCAGTGACGCTACATCTCTGCAAAAGTTGAAGGTTATTTAAGACACTTCACTCCACTGTTAAAATGATGTTTGAGCCTTGGATATTAAGATTAGGATGCCAACGTTTGAGTTTTTATTTTCTTAACATTTCTTACATACTAAGTAACCGTTTTAGAAGGTCTCGTAGCAATATTTATGTTTAATTTTGTCACCGAGTGCATTAACCTGCTTTGAGCACACCTTTGCCACATCTATAATCTACTCGATGTCCGAATTGATTTTGCCTTCAAATGTGACATCTGTTTCATCACAGCTGATGCTTGTTAAATGATTACAGGGTAGCGTTTCGTTTCTTCATTTACACGTCCCACTTTGTCCAATAACCGGAGGTGAGCAGTGTCAAATTGGTGGTACTAGTGATTCGTTGGCAGCGACCTTGCCCGATACACTCATTCGCATCGAGCACGCAGTTGCTTGGCAAAGTGCGTTACGCAGATGATTTCAACTTTGAACATATGAATTTTTTTTTATGTGCGCATATTTGTCACCACTTAAAAAGTTATTGGCAATCTGATTGTTGCTGTAGTCTTGTCGGCACGATTCTCTGTAGACGTAACATCTCAACAGAATAGCAATGATCAATTGGAGTGCTTCTTCTCACTAAAGTGTACAGTTTATTGAGGTATTTATCCTCGTGGAGGCTATTCATATTCTACGGTCGATTAGCGAGCCTCTTGACCGCCATGCTACCTGCGATGGCTTTGGCACGGAGCGCCGACTATGAGATCAACAATGTCAAGGCACGGTTATGTTATGTCAGTGTTGTGCAATGCACTCGCACATATAACAACACCTTTGGTCCACTGTAGGCCGGTTATCACAAAAATACACAAAGCTTTTTGTATGCTACAGTCCAAAGTGCGATGCAATTGCGTGCAATGCACATTATAATTGCAAATGGTCAGTTTTAAAGTAAGCGGTCATGTGTGTCGTTGGAAGTTTTTCTCCACCGCATCCCAATTTGTTCTTGTTGTTGATCGTTACATATTAATCTGTTTGCACGAAAGGCCATATGTTTTTGTTACACAGATACTTGTGAAGGGCCTGCCGTGATTTATTCGCTTGCTAGTGAATGTATTTTACACAATTTAAAATGTTTATTGTTACCGTATCAATACTTCCAACAACGTTCTTATTAACGCGTGACGTATTCATACAATTTGCAACACCTCCAGCGACGCTACCACATTCGTGTCATGAATGTATCTATTGTGACTTAGAATTTTGAACTACTGCTTATACTTATGAACATTGTCAATTGTATGTAAATGTTTTATTAAAAACGAAGTGGGAAAGGTCGGCAGGCGCCTCCATGATGTCGAGCGCGTAGAGGGCAGTAAGTCAGTATATCTCAGACAGCTCTCCGCCCCGGGGTGTCCGATGTCCGAGGCTGGTTTATGAAGGCACACCTACTCGGAAGATTTGCTTCACACGACTGTCTCCGCAACTGAAATATTACTCTTAATCAGGCTTTCGTTTATTTCGCATTTATTTTTATCGGATTTCGATTTCGATGCATTGTTGCGGTGTTTTATTTCTGAGATCATCTCAATATCCTGTTTATTATGGTTTCAGCTCTGCCGTTGGTTCTTTATTTATATTAAAATTAATCTTCCTCGCAAATTTATCAATTTGGACATCACTGATTATAAATCACCATGTCGCATCACGAAGTCTGGAGTGGCCATTGGTTGGGTGCTCGTTGGAAACATTAGTGTCACTGAACTTTGCAGTTATCACGTTGCAAATCTCGGTATTGGTTACGAGTAATTACGGCCGGTGTACTTATCTGTCCATATAAATCATTTGTCTCATAGACACTTAACAGCTGCTGTTGAAAATTAATACACGTATTAAGTTGAATTTGATTTGCAAATAGAGGCTTAGTGGCAGACACGCTAGTAGGTTTGTAAGCGTTATTAACTATCATTGGGTCGCCCTTAAGGACTGTGCTCAATTAAAATAACTGGAACTTGCTCCTAGGAATCTACACGGAGCGTACCAAATTAATTTGGATTTTTAATGCTAATATATTCTTAACAAAAACATTGTCTATAAAGAGATGAGTTACGTGCGCTAATTACAGGTTGTTCTCAAAAAAACCACTGTACCGAGGCAGCACGTTTTGATTATTTGTTTTGCCAGTAATTCCTCATCGGTTACTTTGTTCCGTAATTATCCGGTTAGCTTAGTGCACAGCCATGAATCTCGTTAATTAATAGCCAGTGGGCAGAATCCGGTTTAATTTAATTAAGAACCCAACAAATTTTACTATTAATACTCACCTTAGCATATGTTTACTTTCGGTACCTACTACAAGCGACCGGTTCTGTGTGATTAATAAACCTGTGAATTTTGAATCGTTAATAAAGTGCTGTGGCGTTTGTAGTAACATAGCTACAAGAAATTTAGCGCTCGTAACAAAATGTTCGTCTTTCATTAATTGTATTGTTGTCTCTGTGTGGAATATTGAAATCACTACAATACAATACAAATGAATGGTTTACAATGCTCATTATAAGGTCCCTTTAAAATAGATGTACAAAAGTTTTGTAAACCAATCAGACCACTAAAATAAGGACGACGGTAAAAAAAATATATAGGAAAAACGCATTAGATACTTACAAGAAAAATAATCAGCTAACGAAAATACACTAATGTGCCGGCAATTTATTATTTTAGGTCAAAATAAAATCACTTTAACCAGTGTTTCTTTTTTCTTTGATATCTTTGGTTATACTTACGTTGTATTACACTATTTGCATACCTATTTGAATGTAAAATATGGAGAACTTAATTATATGGAAAAAAATATCTATCTTACCCATGTTTGCAAATAAATAAATGATTTATGACGTACTGAGCGCTGTGTTAAAAATTGTCCATCTATTCTAATGGGACCCTGTATACCATCGGCTCTTAGATTTTTTATAGCGCAATATTGAAATGTACAGTTTAATGTTTTGTTTCATTCATCTGAAGCGTTGGAAGTAGAATATATTAACCTTTAACCGCGCGTGTCGCATATATGCGACAAATATTTCCGTGTCCCTACCGCGCGTGTCGTATTTCTGCGACAGAGAACATGCATGATTTTTTCGTTCTATTTTCGTCCTATTAATTGCGTGGTACAACTAAAACTACTATTAAATAGAGCTATTATTTACAACAATTACTTAAAATTATGTGTCATAACTCTAAGCATTCAAAAAACTTAAACAAAAATAAGTAATTGGCAGCTTGAAATTTTCTTCGGCGTCTATCGCGCGCGTCGCATAAATATGACCATAGGGATGGGATACAATGCAATGCGCATTTTAAAAACGAAATAACAAACAGTTAAATAATCAGGTATAATGCATCATTCAGCATAAAATAAACGGTATAATGCATCATTCAGCATAAAACCAAATAAAGTTAAATTTAACATATTGCCTTGTGTTATTAATTCTTTTCCTTATTATTCATAAGAAAAATATCCCTCACGATCTTTGTATAATGCCAACATTTGACGTTAGTTCCCATCCCTTGACTCCTATGCTTGCAACATATTTCTCTAGTTAGTCTAGCGCGGCTGTCACATTAATACGACCACTGCCTACGTCACAAGCGGATCAAACGAATGGAAAGTTCCATTAATGTTGTTCGTTGGTATTTGTGCATTGTCGATAAAATAGTCACATTTCAATTTTCAATAATGACGACTACTGAGGAATTATTAAGAATATTAGAAGGTGACGACGACGAATTGGAATTATCCGATTCGATAGAAGAATTTAGAAGTGATGGAGAGGTAAGTACCTATTTCAATTTCTTCTTAGGTTATTTGCACATTATTCAGTAGGTATAGGTATAAATAAGACTTCCGTTGGGTTTAGGTAACTCCTTGATGAATCGAAATAGTATTTTAAATATTGTGATGTAATTCTGTTATTACCTACTTAACTACCTACATATCCTATTGATTGTTCAAATTTGGAACCGTGTTGTATGTTGTCCTTACCATTATTAAGGTACTGTGACAGTACCTACCAAGCCGGACAGGCACTCGCACTCGCGTTTGTCTCTTTTTCTCTCTCTCTTTCATAAATCATTATTCGAGTTTGGGTGTAGCTGTTTTGTGTCCGTGACTTGTGTTTGTGAAGTCCCAAGCTACACAGGAATTATTCCTAGTGCATGAGTTATCTTTAAAAAAAGATAACTTTAATAAGCGTTCTGCACACGATGCCGTCACCGCGCTGTCGCCGCGCCGCCGCCACCGCGCGCGTTCCAGTCCCTGTCTGTTTGATTCATTCCATTAGGTACCGGCTGCGTGCGATCTCGCGGCGTGCACGTTCGTACGCGGTCGGTAACGGAATCAATGGAATGAATCAAACGAGACAGGGACGGGAACGCGCGCGGTGGCGGCGCGGTGGCGGGCTTCGCGCGACTCGTATTCTACAGTGTAACTGTGCGGCGGGCGTCGGCGCGGCGACGGCGCGGTGACGGCATCGTGTGCAGGAACGCTAACTAGGTTCCTTTTTGTTAAAGTTATATACCTACCTAATGAATATAAAAAATAATATTCTTACGTAATAAATTTTAATTTGTCATTTCAGGATCATGACGACAATGAAGGCATTAATTGGACGTTAGACATAACTGTACCTGATAAAGAAAACTTTGACGAATTTATTTCGGGGGTATCACCTTCAGTACCTTTGAGCAGCGACTCCTCGGAACTGGATATTTTTTAACATTTTTGTGGCAATGATTTAGTAGAAAAAATATGTTATTTTACTAACAAATATCACCAATTCTATGTCAGGCATACGGATCTAAGAGTGTACGCTCGTTTAAAAAGGTGGCAAGATGTTGATTTAAAATAAAAACATAAAAAATTCTTTGACTTTTTTTTATCGATACGATTGCCCCTCCTTATTTATTGTAGGTATTATTTTGTCGATTTGTAGCCTCGCGCTAGGGGCACGACAATTGATATTTAGCCAAGCGGTTAAAGGGTTAAAGGCTATATAATTAATAGAATGCAAAAATATTTGAAATACCTGTGCTAACAATTGTAACTTCTCAGGACCAGTTGTTGGTGCATCTGCTTTCCATGTAAAACGATCAATATTTGTATGCGTAAGACAAGTGTTTGCCTTTGTCTGAGACCTATGTTGCCACAAACTGGTAGGGCCATCTTTGGAAACCTGTACATAGATACTTGAACATTGAACATGTTTTAATTATTATCAGCGTTTAATTTGCCAGATTCAGCTCGTCAGCAACCGTTTAAATGGCACAATAATTTATCTAGACTAGGTCTAGGTCCTTGCACAGATTTACAATGAAGTTTCTCCGCTGGTAACCACTGTATTTCTCATTCGTGCCTGCCACCGTCATTGTAAATTGTACCTTACGTTATTAAACTGGGTTTAAAATGGAGATTAATGTCGAGTGCACAGTGTCATCGACAACAGGTATCTGCTCACTTACCTTGACCGCGCTCGTTGTCCTCTCACTTATAGAATGATCATAGACGTCTTCGATGCGCCTGCGCCACTAGCGTGCACCCTGATTCGTGTTCCTCAGTCTTCCTCATGTTGTTGACCTTCCTCTAAATTAAATATTGTTTCTCCAACAACAATCGTTTTACTTAAAATTTTCACCACATCCCTTATTTGTCATTCATCACAATAATCATGAAAGATTTATGATACCTTCCTTTTTTGTACGCTCTTTAACTTTTTAATTTTATATCAATCTCGGTTTGTATGAATTTCAAAATGCATGTATGAGACCGTGACTTTGTTTTTTCCCGAAAAGACACAGCGAACTGTATCTTTTTGTGTTGAAGATGAATTTTGATGCGGGTTGACGTCGAATCTGTTCTTTGGTGGTTCATTTTGTCGTGTCACTGAATCATAAGTGAGGACACTGTTGAGCAACTTTTTGTCTCGTTCCTAACACGCGTTTATTTTATCTGATTTCTACACGAATCTTTAATATCAATATGAGCGTTTTATTAATGTTGCGTTGATACTATAGTTTATATTCAATTTATGTCAATAGATTGTCATTTCATTGCTCGCCATATTCATACTTATGATTCATTGCCACTCAATCGCGATGGGAGATTAAATAAATCGTCAGTCGCCGTCCTCGTATCGGCGATGTGATTGTATGTATGTGCGTGCGGGGTTGACTTTCATACAATATTGCCGCCAATTAGATCGTGGCGTCTCGCTACGCTGCCTAGGACACTCGAGTTCACTTTACTGAGATATCGATTTCGTATGAGTATTTCAATTCATTTCATTCATATTTTGTTAAGAAGTTATTTTTTGTTTCTACATGCTGTTTAGTTCAGAATGTTTTGCCTCATTCGTTTTACCACATGGCACGCTGGTTTCTTAACGTCATGTCAGTCAGAAAATATTTTAATATCACAAGTTGTGGTGGACACAGACAAGTGAACATAAATTTTAAATTTGGCTTCATATCAAAGACGGAGGATTCTTCTCAGAAATAAGATATGTTTAAAACGTTTTATTGTGAAGGTCGAGCTGGCTGGCGTTTGAGATAAATAGGGTATTCTGTATGATAGGTATTGGTGCAGCAGTAACCCGCTTCACAAGTAGTATACCTATTTGCTGTGTCCCGTTATCACTGGAGCGATAGCACTTGGTAGATAGCTCGACCATTGCACAAGTTCGTGGGCTTATCTCGGAATGCAGTTTACTGTGCACTCTATTTGGTATCAGACGTGAAAAAAATGGGTCGTTTAAGTCACCCCTAAAAAAATAATGATTATTTTAAAACGTTTTCTTAGCAATTAGTCCTATCAGTAAAATAGTTTTCCTGCTGGAACTGGTCGGTGTAGTGCAATAGTGCGTCGTGGTCGGTGTCGCCGGTGGTCATCGGCCCCCATCGGTGAGTTTCGCAAGTCCAGTTAACCGTATGAGTCGATCACATTAATATTCTACGGTTGATTTTATTGCGAACCTAGTGTTTGCCTCCACGTCTGTATGTATTGATTTTATAGATTTTTTGACTCGATTAAATTAACTGTGTGTGTGATAAGAATTTGACATAGGTGCTCCTCGCTTAATTTATATTTAAATTCACGTGAATGTAAGTCGTACGGGAGAGCAATGAGACAAAGACATTCCGTAGTGTCGAGACGAGAGGGAATCTTCAGTGAAGGGCGGCGTGCAGACGGCTTTCATCGTGTGTAAATGCGTGCCGCACAAAAAACGGATAGACGGCCAATAAAAACCCCGTGTGGAGAGAAGCCGAGGGGCGGGCTCGCGGGTGCAGCGCGCTGCGCCAGTAATTGCATGTTGCAGTCGGTCTCCGCCGCGCTGGGTGCGCGCACGCAGCCTCCTCCATCCCTCGCCTGCACTCGGGTGAACGACTCCCCAATCAAGTATGCGTACGACTCACCACCGCCGCATCGTGCCCGCTACTTGTTTTCGCGATCGTTGATCAATCTGTATGTTTTGGTCCCGTTAGCCGGAAGCGTCGTCGCCGACACTGGCGTTTAGCGTGCGTTTCGTTTTCGCTCGGCCGGTCACATAGACTTCATAGGATAGGGGTTGTGTAATATTCGCGTCAGTAACCGCTTAGACGTGACGACCATGACGTGAGTTTATCTAGGTGTAATGTTTAAGTTTCTCGTCAGATAAAGTTTATTTGTACTGGTTTTAAATGGTTGTTTTTGTATTGTCGCAGGGCGAACGTTGTCGCTACAGTACCATCAGCGGGTGGGGAGGCGGGTCCCCCGGGCTCGGCGGCCGAGGACGCCGACATGAAAGGCGTCGAAGCCACACCAGAAGAACAGGAACGGCTAGCGACAGGAAACAACAATGGATCTCTCGACTGCAAGCACACGGCGGCGCACCCGCAGCCGCTCCGCGAGCGCTCCGTATTCGCGTCCACGCGGGTCTTCATGCTGGTGTTCCTGTCGGGCTGGGTGCTGCAGGGCATGTTCCTCACGTACTTTGTTAGTGTGACGACCACAGTAGAAAAGCTGTTCAAAGTAGAGTCAAAGACGACGGGAACCTTACTAGCAGCGACAGAGATCGGCCAGATATGCACGGCGCTGTTCCTGACGTACCTGGCGGGGCGGGGGCACCGGCCGCGCTGGATCGCGTGCATGATGCTGGTGCTGGCGGTGGGCGTGATCGGCTGCGTGATGCCGCACCTGTTTTACGGCACGCAGCTGCTGGACGTGCACCTGGACGATCACCGCGCCGGCGCCGCGCCCGTGTGCTACTCCTTCCAGAACTCCTCCGACCTGTGTGACGCCGCGCACGTGAAGAGCTCCACGACGCGCTCGTCCATCACGGCGGTCGTCATCCCGTGGCTGTTCATCTGCCTGCTGGTGGTGGGCGTGGGACAGACCGGGATCGCCACACTGGGTATCCCCTACGTGGATGATAACGTCGGCAGCAAGCAGTCGCCACTTTACATGGGTGAGTGAATATTTCTTGTGATCGATGTTTATTACCTGTAGTTTAATTGTATGGAGTAACCAACCAGGCGCAGGCGCGCCGGAGAATCACTGGGGCGTGTTCCTAAAACAAAAGCTTGATCGTTTAAATAAATTCGGTGTATCGATTAAGATGGTCGATTGTTAGCGTTTTGTGAGTACTGGTATTAAAATGGGCACATAAAAGTGTATAAATCATAGCCGCCGCCCACGGCCCGCCTACAACGTACTCTGCCGGCCGCCCTCTGATGCGTTGCGTAATTAACAATCGACTTGAGTGCATCCCGCACTTTCATTAATTGCAATTTTGTACAAACCATCCTTTTGCTATATCCATGTTCATTTAAAATCTGCATTGTTCGCGCAGGGTAAAGGGCTGTCCAGTTTTTCATTTTTTTGTATCGAGTATGGAAGTCAATAAAACTTTATTGTTAGATCTGTGGTATAAGCAATACTATAAACCAATTACTTTCGAGCATTTCGCTTCGATTTTACGCCGGATCTCATGTATAGAAGCTCAGAAACTCAAGTCGAACTTATAGCTGCAGGGTTAGTATAAAATGCATAAAAGGCAAACAATGGTGTTTGGGTGTCGCGTACAGTTGTGCACAGCGTGTAGACTGTGTAGTGTTACGTGTGTATTGTTGTGTCTGCGACGTATCTAATGCGTCCAGTGCACCAATACCATAACATAAGCACTAGGCTCTACAGTGAGCGACTAGCGTTGGCTGACCGAAGTTATTTTAGTTACTGTATGGCACAAGGCATGCACGAGACTGCATTTATTATCTGTGTATTGCACAGATTGCGGCATTATAGCCGATGTGTCCTCAAACTCACCTCTAAAATATTATGGATCCTTTTTTGTACTCTCCCGGGTCCTTCGTAAACGATGGATGCTGTGTGTGACAACAGGATATGGAAATAAGAAAAACATTAAAGATATTCAATTAATCATTTGATTCAATTGTGAAAATCTGACTCTAGTGCTCGTCTGGCGTCAAAAAATCTGTTTCTTTAGCAAACATAACTTATTTTCTCATTATTAAAAAAAAAAATTATATTGAAGTTGATGATTTCATTTTATTATGTTTACCTTCGACATTAATTCATAATGCTCATTCAAATTTTTATGTCGCCTTAATCGTGTTTGATTAACATCTTGAGTAGACTTTGAAGGTAGACATGTGTACTTACAATGAAAAAAAAAAAATGTAAACTGAAGAATATATTATGTATGTTAAAATACCACGTTAACTTACAACAGCAATAATAATAGCCTTCCGACCGATTTCGGTCACGGTGGCCAATCTCAACGGAGATTAGCCAGGACCGCAGGAGATATTATAGTGCCAAGTGTATGCGCAAACAGAGAGCACTTTTGTTCTGTTGTTTGGCTTTACATGCTTTCCGAGGCACGGGGTATTAAACCTCCAACTTCCTAACTCCGGGCTGTTCCTAATAAATCCCTAATCGAAAACACAATAACACTTTGTCAGACCCGGGAATCAAACCCAGGACTCCACGCTCAGCAGTCGCGCTTGCAACAACGAGACCAACGCGGCAGATATTACAGTATTAATTACTTAACACTGTTTTAACTGCATTTATCCAAACTTCCAAACTATATAATATTATAAATGCGAAAGTAACTCTGTCTGTCTGTCTGTCTGTCTTTTCTTCACGCCTAAACTACTGAACCGATTTACATGAAATTTGGTATAGAGATAGTTTGAGTCCCGGGGAAGGACATAGGATACTTTTTATCCCGATATTCCCACGGGATCGAGACTTATGCGGGTGAAACCGCGGGGCGCAGCTAGTTAGAAAGAACGGAAGATAAAGTTTCCGCACATTTGTTGCAGTTAGAGTCCCTTTCCGCTGACGATGGGTCCCTAGCCTCATATATCGGCCTTGTAACGATTTTGTTGAACAAGTATCGGTGACTATTTTCGTACTAGAATATTGCTGCATAAATGATAAATGATTTATTTTCTGTAAGTAGGTTTGTACAAACACTTTTACACGTCAATCATATTTTTTTTAAGCTAGATGAGATCGGCGTTTCCTATCTGACTACTCTGAGAAGAAAGGCCGAAACAAACTCAGAGGTCACAGTCTCTTTTAAAGTCCAGACAAAATCTTGGTCAGATCATGATCAAGACCATGTAAATTGGTGTCTGAAATGGTCTTTTGAGGAAAGAACCACACGGATTGAGTGGACCTGTCCAGTCAGTGCACGCATTTGTCAAAAATCGTGCAGCTCAACTCAGAACTTGAGGAGCTCAACGATTCGACGAACAGTACCAAAGAAATGACATTTGGGTAGGCCGCGTAAATTACTCAAACTCATGATTAAAAGTAACTAAGAAGGAAAAAATGCTTTTGATGTTTTCAATTATATGGACGTCGTGTTATGTGGTCTTGGATAAGGAACAAAGATCTAGTCTCTTCCCGTGCGTGTCATCTTGTTATATCACGAGAATGAGCTATATCCTATCCTGCGGGATAATTGCGTAACACACTATCAGTAGCAATGGGTTTCATTTTAACAGTTCAACAACATTCATTGCATTATTTACGTTGTTGAGCAGATATATTTTTTAACCGACTTCTAAAAAATGAGGAGGTTCTCAATTCGAATGTTTGTATTTTTTTTTGTGTTTGTTCGCCCATAGCTCCGTCGTTTGCCAACCGATTTGAAAAATACTTTTTTTGTTAGAAAGGGTATACTTCCCAAATGGTCCCATGAAAATTTTATCGAAATCGGATGAGCGGTTTTTGAAAAATCAACAAAAATCTAAAAATTTATCTACATTGTCTACATTAACGATCTTTTTGTTTACTTTTTTGTGGGGTAGGTACAACTAAAAAGTGAAAAATAAAAACATTTTTACAAAAAAAAACAACCGACTTCAAAAAAACACTACAAAGTGATAAATAACTTTAATTTCGGAAGTCGGTGTCAGAAAACGAAAATGCGGAATCAACGACACCGACTTCCTAAATTAAAGTTATTTATCACTTTGTAGTGTTTTTTTGAAGTCGGTTGTTTTTTTTTTTGTAAAAAAGTTTTTATTTAACATATGAAGCAATGGAATTGGAATATCCTTTGAAATAATTCAGATTGAAATTGATAATGTGTCACGCAATTAGGGTGCTGCTTTAGGAATCATCTGTGTCTATTATATTTCCTTTTAGCGTAGTTTGTTGTCGTGTACCTTCTGGCTTTACGTTACCTTTTCTGTTTTTCCTAGGGCTTGTAGACTATGGTTATTCGCTGAGCGTTCGACATGCTCAACGTACGTAGCTCACATTTCGTCAAAACTAAAATAGTAGAAGTTACTTTTTTCCAATGAAAGTTATTCATGATCATGACTTACCTACGCTACGCTATGCCCGACTTACATCCGACCTATAGATATAGGTCAGTTACCTTTAAAGTAGTCCAATGTGGCTATTCCTGCACAAGTAGCTCTGTTCTCGAAATGAGAGCGTACTCGTGTTTTTGTTACGAGTCCGTCCCGATAATATAGATTAATGTTCCATCTAGTGAACTTGCCACTGATTAGATAAACGAAGAATAAGTCCGTTTGTTTTATGTGGGCCAGTCATTATCTGACACTCGTTCACTGTATCCTTTTCAATTGCGTCTCTTATCTCGTATTTTAGGTTTCCGATATTTTTACAGGATCCTGTTTAAAATGGTTTTATGATAAGTGTGAATGTGTTAGGGCGCAATTTCCTTTAAAAAAAGAACATTGCCCAAAGCGAGGGAACTTGGAGAATATAGACAGATTATTGGTACTGTAATATATGTGTTACGTGTAATCATCATTCTCATCTTCATTCTCCTGCCCTTATCCCAATTTATTTGGGGTCAGCGCAACATGACTTTTTCTTCCATATTTCTCTATTAGTCGTCTTCTCCGTAGACACTCCCTTTTTAACCATATATTCACACATTCCATCCATCGTTTCTTTGGTGTAATATTGTGTTAAAATCATACAACGTTATATTTACTGCGTTTATTTCAAGCGAACGTCTTTAGATCATATTCAAGCACATAAATGTACAGTGGCGGAATTAATGCCATAGGCATTAAGTTTTATTACTATCACTGGTTTTTCCAAACAAAAACCTAATACAAAGATTTAAAAGCTCATTCTAAATTCCATTGAATGTGATTTATTTTACTACCAGCCTGCACTACATAAGGTCGACTTCTTCAGGCAACCTTTACAGTATCCAGTTCCACCTATAACGCTGCCAATATTCTTATAGTTCCTAAGCGTACATATTTATGTCCATACTTTGAGAAACACATACTCCTTTTTCTTATTCATAAACGTTGCTTAAAGTTTTGTAATGATTAGCGACTGCTTCAACGTCTCTCTAACTTTAATCATCGTTTATAAATAAACCCCTGTGTATTCCACAGGCTAAATGCTATTAAGCACGTTCCAGGGTTTAATGGAAAATATATCTGCTTTAATCCCGAACTGTGCGCAAATTGATTAAATTTAAGAAACCTATTAATGTTAATACACAGGTGGGTGTTTTTAAGTCCTGAGTTCCAGTAAGTACGATTATGAACTAAAGGCATTAAAGAAGAGCTTTATACTAGTTGATATAAAGCTTTCAAAAGCGAGTTAGTTATAGGAAACTTGTAGAGACACTAGATAATATGGTATAATTGATTATTATTATTATATAGTTTTATTATCTTTCCTAGGGTATAACAAAGGCTCTTGTGCGAGCTTTATGCTTCTATTTTAATTGAATTTTGTAAAGCATCAACATTCTCCTTCGCTCTGGATTGTCCGTAATGTAACCTAATAGGAACTTATGTCTGTGCTTATGTTCTGTAGTTAACATTTACAAGCTGACAATAGCGAAATTTGAATATGTCCAGCTATATAACTTTACAATTCAGATATTGTTGTCCAAGCGTATAAAGTTCAGTTCAGTTCATACTCACTGCGTCAATTGCAGTGATTAACGAAAGCAGTATTCTCAATTAATGTAATTAATTAATTCAGTAATAATCCTAAATCTTCATAATCACTACATGCTAGAACGCGTGCGATAAAGGAAACATTATTTAATAGCACGCAATGCATTACGCTAATTTATTTAACCAATTAAATTCAATTCAGTTAATTTGTGTCGACCTAAATAAGGCACAGTACGCACGGATATTCATTGATTGATACCAGTGTGGTGCGGATTATTTAGGTCAGCTACTACGTGTGATCGTGACCTTAAGTGTTAGGTA
The DNA here is from genome assembly GCA_945859645.1 of Amphipoea oculea. Taxonomy (NCBI): domain Eukaryota; kingdom Metazoa; phylum Arthropoda; class Insecta; order Lepidoptera; family Noctuidae; genus Amphipoea; species Amphipoea oculea. The sequence goes on from OX243862.1 coordinate 22,521,862, forward strand.
CTTCGAGTAGGGCATGATAGGGCTATGAGTAATTACTATTTGTCACTTTGAACGGAGGATAATGTATATAATATGTTAATTGTAAGTACCCTGCTGCAAAACGTAAAGTCAATTTCGTAAAATAACTGTAATATGTTTTGCACTTTACCTTTAATGCACTTGACTAGTAAATGCAGTACAAAATAACTTAAAACTTAACGTTCACATAGGCAGACATTTTTATGGCCAAATATTTTTTAAGCATCGGTTATTAAAAGCTAGCTTTTAACAGCCAGCAGTTAACCTATTCCAAATAGCAACATTCTTAGCCTAACTACCTGATATAAACGGTTCATTAAAGTTGTCTATAGGTTTTTCGAAAGACCTTGGACGTAACTATTGCACAATACCAATTTGGTGTTATCTTAAACTTATAATCTAATGGAACTGGGTTTCTATCAACTAGTCCTATGATTGTTTTCGAGTATATTATGCACCTGTTTTCCTTGTGCTTTGTTTTTTTATAAACTAGATCCACATCCTATTTTATCATGGCTTGACTTGATAAATATATGCCTTGTTTTGATCCAAGTGTTGGTAAGATATATTAGGATATATCATCATGTTCAATTGTAGCTTTAAGAATATTCAAAGCAGCGCCGCGTTTCTTATTTCCTTTAGTTTTCCTGAGTTCATTGCTCTCTTCAGTAGTGGCTTTCAGTACAATTTCTATTGATTTCCCGATCGATACCCATACAGTTTTAAACACAGCTTACTTATAATTCATGGCTGCTCTGTACTTCTTCACTGAAGCCCTGTTGTGCAGTAAAACGTATGCAATTGCTATTTCAGTAGGTGGTTAGCGAAGTGTGTCAGTGTGCCGACGCGTCGCGGCGACAATTTCAGCTCGTTGGTGTCAGTGCGTGTGTCTCGTTCCTTAGAGACGTTGCCCTAATTTCGTCCCTCACGATCACCGTTCGGGAATGGTCGACTTCGAGTCGTTTCCTCGATGCTTCTTTAAGTTTTTTCTTTATATTTGGAAAGTGTTTTGTTGGAATGTCTTTGCTGCTGCATATATCAGCGTCCTAAGGTAGCCTTGGTTAAAATTAGTTGTTTGGTGATATACTTTTGCTTCTATTATTTATGGGAGTATTACCGTCTTTTGTGTCTATCTGAAATGGATGTTGTTCTATAAACACTTCTTCTGACACTTCGTGAAGTACGCTGTTTCTAATATTTTCTACTGTACCTAACCTAAAGTCAATATGTATATAGTGGTATACAATTAAACGTCCTACTTTTAAAGTTATTTTACTTTTACTTCTAATTGGTATGTCAAGGAAACAATTTTGCTACGGAATTCGACAGGTGTCTATATTTAACATTAATAAATTCCTTTAGAGAATCTTAACAGCCATTGTTAATAAAATTTACTTCATTTTAGATTCTAATATATTCAGAATGTTATAGAACCGTGTATTATAGTTTTCCTTGAACAGCAATTGCGATTTTTGCATCCAAAATGTTGTGATTCATATAGTTTTCAGAGAATACGCTACAGGCTTGTGTTTATTTGGGTCAGTGTTGATACACGCATTCGTATGCTAATTAATTGAACCCTGTTTTTGTAAAATTGGATTTATATATCCAAGGTGCTTAAAGGATTTGGGCGGAAATGCCGGATGCCGGGTATTTGTATTTTCGTATCTCTGTTTTCAATAATTAATTTTTAGGCTGAAATAATTTAATTTCTATCTGCTTTAGGATAATTACTTACCGATCCCATATCCCGTGGAGTTGTGCAAATATGTCCTCACGTACCTACATGTGAACCCCGAAAAGGATAATAAACGCTCACAATTAGTCAAAAGACTCTCACACCGTATTTTGGAATGTTTTTTTCTTTTTATCGTTCTTACTATCACTTTGCAACCTGATTGCGATTAATTACGCCTTGTGTGGACGAGAAAATTACCTCGTTATTACGTTACGACGATATAGCAATGTGCACCTTATGCAACTTTTTTGCGAATGCACTATCAAATTGCGCTCCACCTAATCATTTGTTGCTGTAGTTGTCATAGGTCAGTTTTCTTGCAACATCGCTAGATTAGATTACGTCTGTATGATTAGATATGATTATGTCTGCTGTTGTTATTATCGTACCGACAGTTGATTAAACCTTTTTATGACGTCAAATTGCCTTTATTTCATACACCGCAAGTCGTTTGAATATTATTTATTGCCTTAAAACTATTTCCTGTATATCTGTTTGGACAGGTGTTTTAGAAGCGTCACAGCGGTTGCTAATAGTGTGTTTTCCAACCGAATTAGTCATACTTCTAAAAATGATTTTGCATCTGAAAGAGCAATGAACTCTGCACCGATTAGGAATTGTGTTCCTATTTCTTGGCTATTAAAAATATCGTGACTGTTGAATATTATTGTGTACCTAGTACCGACTGTCTGAGATGTTGGAGAGACTTCGGATTTAAGAATTAGCTGTGGGTAAATTCTAGAAACGTTTGTGTAAGTTCCAATGCTAATCAAGGGAGTTATAAAAGTTTTATGGCGCTAATCGAATACCTATATTTACATTAATTTCTACTTCTATTGAGGGAAGACCGGTGTTGAAGTAGCCATTTAGATTTTACATTACCTGGTTACGATAAAGTCATGTTCCCAACGACCATACAGCCCCATGTTCCTATAAACGGAATTTGATACCAGTACCAGAGATAGAACTCGTCGGACACCTTATTTAGACATGAATATTGATTCCTGCTGTGTGATTGTTTATTTCTTCTCTTAAATGGATGCGTTGCAAATGTTTCAGCAGCTTTTTATATCTATTGGGCGTCTATCAGAGGTGATTGTAGCTGTCAGTCGAGATGACCTTATTTACAGAGGCGGGCTTCGCAAGGTTATCTCTGCCAGCCCTGTTGCCTTTCATATCAGTATATTTATGTTTGTCTCTATTATTGTAGATAATAGGGTGGCTACAATCGTCTATTTTTAACCGCATGCCAAACTTAAGTGCATAAACCGTATATGTATCAAATTAACACTGTATTGTAATACCCTATCCGCGTTTGCCTACCGGGTTCATTTTAATGATGCAATTCGTCATTTTTTGACAATCACTGAGCGTTAATTTGAGGGAGCAGCTCTTGAACGATGTTAATGATGCATCGGAACCGGTAAGGACGAGGGTACCGGGACATAATAAAAACTTGTACCGAGACGGGCAGCGGCCGTTTTGAAAAACGATCCTGACGAGGCCATTATTTATTACAAAAGCGCATGATGATAATAGGAACGTATATTTTACTTTGTGTCGAACGTGAAGCACGCGAGCTGAACGCACGCCCGTCCGTTTTTTGGCAAGCGATGCGGTTGGGTTCTGGGAAAGATTACATTCGGGACCTAAGTACCTGATTGTTTTTCGGTCACTCACCCTGCAACGGTCCTTTGTTATTTTATTATAACAGGTTTTAATTTAATTTCGAAATTTGGGACAGTTCTTACGCATGTTCAGTCGAGCCGGATGATTCGTCTTCGGATCGCAGCGTGTCCCTAACATATTTCTACCTCATTATGTATTTAAATGAGTTGTTTACTGCTTATAATATGTTATGCAGTAATAAACATAATTTAATGGGCTATAATAATATTAGCAATTCTGAGAACAATAATGTCAGTAATCATCCAAGCTTGCAGTGCGTTCGTTTTTCTTTCGTTCTAACATGAAGTAGCTGTATGCTGCAGCGATCGTTGACAGCGGCAATTCCTCATACGATAATTTGTTGTGGCGAGTTCAATGGCCCTCAATTAGCCCCAGAGCCCTAGCCCTATTGAGATAAACGACTGCGGTTCACTGTGTGCGAGAGTCCATCTCAATTTGCATAACGACCATCTCCGCCTCACCGATTATGCACATTAATATTTACTACTACGTCATTAAGTGACCCGATGATAATATTTCCTCGAATTAATTCAGTGTTGCTAGTTACATTGTATCTGCAGTTTCGTGCAATAGAGCGGTTTCAGTGATGCGTGCACTGGAAAATGTATTCGTTTCGTGTGTAGGTGCCGTAATAGGAGTAGAATCTGCTAGCGTAATATTATTTAATACTTCGTGAGAGTAAGACATGTAATATTGATTACAAAGTTTGCTTATTGTACTTTATCGGTATTGTGGGGTTTTACCTTCGCTGCATGTTATTAAAATCTTTTCAGTGGTTCTTTTAAACAGTGATAAATGCATTTTTAAAATTGCAAACGTTAGCATGACCATCGATTTTAATCGTGCCTTGACAGATTTTTGACTTTTGATTGAATGTTGGTTAGTGATTGATTATGTAACTTGTTCGCGGTGCCGCGCGGTCGAACTAAACTGTTGGATAACGTCTACGCGAACAATGCGCATACTAAACTTGGTTACCGACAGAATAGATATTTTCTCATGTTCACTGAGCGAGTTCGTAAAAGTAACTTTACACGGTTTATGTTTGTAATTTGTAAATCTTATGTTGTAAATGATTCCACGAGCTATTAATTAACTACACACTACCGAATTGGGACACTGTAATGGTAGCGTATGTATGTACCTAATAAATAAATGTGATTTTGGTAGAGGATGATATAAGAAACGAAAATTTACAGAGAATGAGTTTTGAAAGCAGATTTTGGCCGATGAAAGCAACACAGGGAAGAGTGGAAAGTTGTGGGGGAGACCTTTGCCCAGCAGGGGGACAGAGCAGTATGAAAAAAAAAAGTTTTGATTGAAGGTTTTAATCTTTTTCTGAATAAAAAACAATAGAGACCTTTAAAACTAAGGCACAGACTACAAGCATTTTGCTAAGCTCAAAAATAACCTTTTAGGAGAAAATAATAAACAAGGCAAGGTAAATGAAAGCTTGTAAAGATCTAGAGTTCCCTCTAGATTTCATAATTATCCTAGGGTACAAATTCTCATCTTATTAGTCTTAGTAAATTACGTTAGGGCTCGTTAGGCTTAGGTTCCAGTCTAACCAGACGTTAACTATACGTATAGGTACATTCTACTGCTCAGCATAAAGTTTTATAAAACGCAGCCGGACGTCGGTCGTTGTGGTTTGTCTTTCTTGTATGGTTGTTTTGTACTGTGATTTCAATCGTTTGTCTCCGGCTAACTGGTGTCTAGTATACAGGGTGGAAAGAATTGCAAGTTGTTTTTTTGTTATTTTATGTTGAAAAGCTCGGGATTGACCTTTATTAAACCCTGATGTTAAAGGGATGCGCTAAAGTAACCCGCGAAATTCAAATTTTCTAACGATTTTTGCAATTAGCAGGTTAGTGTCAGGTTGTACCTATGTTTTTCTATAGATGGAGCCTGGTATACCTATTATGGCCGCCATTTTGAAAAAAAAAAACTTTCTTCCCTTCAAAGCCCTTTGAATTTCGCAGGCTACCCTGACGCTTTCGCCTTAAGCTATGATATTCAGTCAACGATGGTGCATGCCTGGTTGACGAGATTTGTGGACACTGGACGTTTCCACCTTGAATGGAATTTAGCAAAGCATCACAACATTTTTCCTATCGGAATGGCAGGTGTACTACCACTTTTCGCCTGTATTAGTAAGCGGTAGAGCAAGTCCAACGTAATCTGAGGCGAGCGTATTACCATATCGGGCACAGTTCCAAAGTCCGGGCTCCTGTACGAATTTCCAGACAGCAAAACCTATCATTTTCATAGACTTGGGGATCGATAATCCGAAACCTCCCAACAGCGACCACTAGGACAGACCAATGAGGCTGTTATATGGAATGTTATATGGAATTTACAAGCCTTGTGTTCGATTGGATTTCACATCGGTAAAAAATACGAACTTCCATATAAATTTCCAACCCCCATAGGGGATGGAAAAATCCTTCGTTAGTGCTCACTTTCACTATAGAACGAACTCTTGTGACTCTTCTGACTTGGTTTCTGATCAGCGCTATGCTGTGGTTCCCCCATAGCACAGCATTATGCTGAGTGGAAGCCTTCTTGTCACAAACATGACGTGCAGCTGACGGCTATTTCTGTTTTGTGCTCGTGATTAGGTTTAAAGATATTTTTATTCTAAAAAAAGACACAAAGTCACTTACATGAGAACAATGCTTAAATTAAATTATATAAAGTTCGTCATAGACGTCACGGTAGCCATTCTGATACACCCATTCAATGCATTCAGCTTTTAGGAAGAGTGTGTTATTTGTGATTAAATATGCAGCTAATGAGTTTTGATTATACGTAGATCTATTTTATTTTATTATTCTGTTTACCTACTCGAGGTAATTATTTTCTATCAGTGAATGATTTAATTTAATTGTAAACGTATTCTAACTTTTCATATTTTTTGCTATGTCCACAGCTATTACCATTGGCATAAGGGTGATCGGGCCGGCTCTCGGGTTCCTCCTGGGGGCTCTATGTACTAGGGTATACGTAGACCCCCTACTGACCCCCGACTTCGATGCCAGCGACCCGAGGTGGGTTGGAGCTTGGTGGCTGGGTGAGTATTCTTATCTTTTTCTTACTTTTTGTAACGGATAAACCGCGATGACTGTTGACATATTGATGACGTAATTGACTCATTATTTTGTTTCCAGACAGTAGGCTCTTCATTTCTCTAGAATCCTTATAATGAAACTAAAAATAGTTAACAACTATGTTTAGTCTTGGTAACCATGTGACAGTTTACTTGCGTAAAAGATGGTTATTAAGATAATGAGTGTCTGTTTTTTTGACTTAGTGGTAGTTATTGCGAATTATTCTAGTTTTGAAGAATGTGCGGGCTATTCCATCCGTAACTGATGAAGAGTAGTAGTTGTATGTTTTGTAGTGTTTAATCTATTTTTTGTAATGTATTTTTCTGTTCTACAAATAAGTGTGTATAGAAATGAATAAAGACGTATCTAAATTATGAGATGTTGACTGATAGAGATGGAGTACCAGGAAATGACGTGAAAAATGATCCCAACTGAATTGTGATAGTAATAGAACTTGACGAATACATATTTCATAGTTTCTACCCGTTAAAAATTTCCAATTCTCTCAATGTGCAGCGCTTGGAATACCTAATAGGTAGGTGTCTTGTTAAGACTTTCGTCAGCAGAGCCAAACGGGTGGTTGTAACCGATCGCATAATATCCATTCATAATTAAGTAGCTGCTAGAGTGGCACTTAGTTCGCAGCACACGTCCCTACAGATGCATTAATTGTTATACACTGAATGCCTTCGGATATAATAGAACTAGCTTCTGCCCGCGACTTCGTCTGCGTGAAATTTCACCCTCCCCCCATTCACCCTCTTGAGTCTTAGGGGTGGAATTTCGAAAAACCTTTCTTAGTGGCTACCTACTCTTCACAAAGAACACACCCTCCAAATTTCATTTCTTTAGGACCAGCGGTTTAGGCTGTGCGTTGATATATCAGTCAGTCAGGACTTTGAATTTTTGTACTCGTATACCTATTATATAGATGGTATGGCAGATGCAGATGTCTTCTGCAAACTACCCTTTTTGTACTTAGTTCTTAAAAAATAAGTACTTACGTCAAGTAATTCTGTTGTTAATCTAGTTTAAGTTAAGAAAGGAGAAAATATCTTGCCTGGCCGTACCACTGAAAACCAGGCAAGCTTTTTTAGTTTTCGTGTTTCTGGATATATCGCTCATTTGGAGAAACATCGACGTAAATGGATTTTTTTTCCCGAAAATGAGTTAAATATGCCAAAAGCACATAGAAAGCGTATCTACGTTAGGAAAGAATAGACGTAAAAAAAAAGCAGCAGTTCTTTACGTCGATGTTTCTCCAAATGAGCGACACGTCTAGTTTATTTTATTGGTTGATGATCTTGGATAGTGTTCTGTAGAACAAGCATTTATGAGTCGTTCCACTAAAATCCCCTAGATAGTACCCTTGTGTAAAACGGTCCTGAATTAAAAAAAAAGCGGCCCTGTGTACGCCATGCATATCCCTTCTTTTAAAATAATTGTTTTGTATAACAGCAGTCGGCATGATTAGCCAGAATATACAAAACTAAACGATTAACCTTTTGTGTGCTTCTGGTGTGTAAACACATTACACTTGAAAATCAATACAAGTGGGTGGTAACGTAGCGCCCGTAGCTGCTAAGCGTAGCTTCTTACGTATCTTGCCGCCTGGGGCTTCGAAATAATTGAATCTTGCTTCGCTAGTGAACCAGCAGACTTATCAATCTAGTTCAAAAGTTATCAGTTGTCACATATTGTTACCAATGTGGATCATGTTATGCACATACAACTGCATAATGTTTTCGTGAGGGGGAGGGGCTTGTGGCTAAGTAATAACAGCCCCACAGGTCGATCGATCAGGTTAAGCTACGCTTGCCGTGGTTGGTCCGTGGATGGGTGACTATCTTCACATATCAAGACCCCTCAGTGCCTCGGAAAGCACATTAAGACGTTGGCCCCGGCTGTCATTCGTGAATCTTTGACAGTCGTTACTGGTCGTCAGAAGGCCGAAAATCTAAGAACCAGTCTTACCAAAGGGTATCGTATTACCCAGTAACTGGGTTGTGGAGGTTAGATAGGCAGTCACTCCTAGTAAAATACTGGTATTGAGCTGCATCCGGTTAGACTGGAAGCCGACCTCAACATAGTGGGGAAAAGGATGATGATGTTTGCAGTATCTCCAAGAATTATTACCAAAAATAGACCTATCTGCATGTTAGAAATGCGTTTTCCTATTCTTAGTCCTCAAATACTGGAATCTGTTTTCGTCCTCCCTGGCGGGATATTCCCTGCGCTTACAACTAAACCCATGACCTGTCTGTAGTTACAACGAAATCGAAGTACCAGACATTCCAACGCGGAACAGTCATCTACCGTTATCGTAGCACTTGCACAGATTTGCGCGCAAAATCCACGAAGAAAGCACGTGCGTGACCTGCACACCAACCGAATGCGTGTAAACAAAACCAACTTCCATATACCACCCATAAAGAACCTATCACACCTTACCTTTGTCAAAATAAAGCTCATTTTTGAACAGTAAAGGGTTTTAGGAAGTTATTTGTGCGTCGTGTCGCGGTAGAAAACTGCTGCAAGCGTGTCCCGACTGCCAACGTATTGAATTCGCGAATACGCATTGAATGATTTCTGCGTATTTCCTTATTGTTCCAACGCTACACTCATGAATGAAGTTTTGAATTTTAATAAGTTTATTTTAACGGACGTTTTTGAATCATTAACGTATTGTCTGGAAGTACAAAATTGGCGGCTGAGGCCAAAAGAAAAAAAAAAGTATGTGTGATGTGCGACATGGGTAGGTATGTAAAATTTTCGGTATACGTTATGCCATTATGCATGCATGGTATCTGGCGCATTGTGGCTGCTAACTCTCGAAGCTCAATGTTTTGTATTGTAGAGACATTTGGGATGCATGAAGAAGCCTCCTCGTGTAGCGCAGTTTGTTCTGCCAGTTACTCAACTGAACCGATCGCTCGGCGCATCCTGGACAGTCACACCCAACATCTTATTTGACTCGCCAATTCTTCCCTTGCGGTGGTAGGGCTAACGCCCGCCTGGTTTGCGACCACCCTCCCACCGGAGTCCTGCTGTGTTTCTTCGATGCGTGGGAGTTCCAGTGCTTTAGGCATCTTCTGGGCACGCTCGTTCCATCATAGACCTCATCCATCGCTTTCCATCAGGCGTGATCGAGATCAAGTGCGTGCACATTCAGCAATAAAAAATACATATTGAAGGCACATAATGACACCCACAAAGGACAACAGACTAAGATTAATGAATTTAAAAGTAATTTTCAGAGAATAGTACTTAAATTCTTTTTAAGAAACGCTGAATTAGTTGGAAATAAATTACATATTTTGACACGCAATAGCTCCAAGCATATGCATACGTGCGTCTATAAAATGTCAGTTAAACTGAAGTTGCGACGATTTACGTTATTATAAGAACATTTCTCAAGGGATAATGAGCATACAGATCGTATGTTGCAATATGTTAATCACCGCTCATTACTTCCCCCAGCTGACTCCCATAGCGGCTCGATTGCATTGTAATTGTTTCTGCGAAAGGGTGAGCGAGACATTCCGTGGTTGCATAATTAATACTTCACGGTAATGTCTTTACACGAGCTTTCAGTTCTATCGACAACTTCAAGAGCTTTAGGAAGCGTCAATTTCGCGAGATGTGTTATAAAACCGCGGTGTAACGTGTATGATGTGGTGTCATAGAATGGCGCGCGATGCAATTTCCAGTCGGCTTTCGCTTTTTTGTGCGCGGGCGTCACGCTGCGGCGGCGGTGGCGCGGGCGCACGCCACTAGTTATATAACGCGTCTTACATCACGTCGCGTCACCACAGCTAAAATAAGCGCTCTATCCACAGCCGGTCACGGCCAAGGCTGCGCGCCTTGTTGCCGACAATTATGCCGTCGTCGGTGCCCGTAATGAGGATTTAGTGGGTGGACACGCGACCGACGCCTTGCTCACTTTTACTTTTAAACCGGTTCTCTTGACCTTCGTCTTCTCTTGCTGCTCGCTGTAAAACTCAAATTCTCACCAAAATGAATTAGACGCTGCAACTCTTGTATTACGTTCAATGGTACAACTGAGCATGGTAAACAATGCTGTTCGGCGTATGTATCCATAGTCCATACCTACCGTGTCTAGCGAACGCCCTTGACTGAACGTCGACCGGGCGACCTTGTGAACGCGCAAATGTTTTCTGTTTGAATCTATCGGAATTGTTTTTGATCGTTTCCAAGGTTTCATGAGTTATTATTACGATCACTGCTTTTGACAACTCTAACAATTAATTGTCGGTTTTGGTATGATTTCAACGAATGTTTTACTTCAAATTTAGGTAGAATACTTTGTGGCTCCTGCTGCTGCGTCATTGTTTGGATATCTTTCCAAGTTTACATGACATACTCCAGAAACTTGGCTACTTTTAAAAACATGAGTATTTTGCACTTTGTATATTGTAGATACAATGTACGTATTTTAGATCGTGCGATCAATCTCGCACGGTGGCGCCTCGCGGTGCGTGAAATATTCCACACATTCGAGGTAATCTCCTGACGACTGCTAACGGATTAGTGCTATTGAAAGGAGCATTTCTCACTCGCCGCCTCGCTCGATAATTGCCATAATTAGAATGTTCCATAATCTGATCCTGCTATATTTTTTACGATTTCGTTTTCCTTAGTATATATTTGCCATAATAATGCTACTATATGTACATTTTTCATTAGATCGCAGGATACGTATTTGTTTATACACCGTTTTATTACGACTGTGATAATACAAGACCATATTATGAAGGCTGTTATAAACTTATTAGATGTCTTATGTTTACCTAAAATGAGGTTGAATGGCCCTAGGGTAGGTACATTTACTCCCACTGCATGCACTGCTGCATACGTCACTAATTTAAGAAGGCCCAAGTATAGTTGTATACTTACTTACCACATTAAATGTCTGAAATAAATAACTGTTAGACGCAAATTAATATTTTGATCATTGGCCCACTCATCTATCCAAATTAAGTGTGACACGATGCCACAAGTAATATTAGTTTTTGTCCAGCCGCAATTTTTTTTACGTGAACATTTTCACAAGACCTCATCAATTACTATTTATTGAAAATTCGGCGAAATTATGAATTGGTTTGACATTGAGGTGCCTGGTGGCCCAGTAATAGAAAAATATTTAAAATCAGTTTGCCACGGAAATTCCTTGGAAGACAAGCCTAAAAGATCACTAGCTAACTGTGATTAAGAAATGGTTTCAACAATCAACTTCTAAGCCTAATCTTTCCGGCTATCCTTTTTACGATTGATTTTTTATTCTTTTCTATCAGATACTTCAACTCATTCGAAAAGTTCAGAAAACATCGTCAAATCTTCAAAATACACCTTAATAATAACATAATGTTTTCTTTTTCCACAGGTATGGTGTTCATTGCTGGTTTCATCGTTCTCCTGTCGACACTCATGTTCTGCTTCCCGAGACAGATCAGACAAGAGCCCATGCCACCGCCACCCAAGAAGATCAAGGATAAAAATGAGCCATTCCTTAAAGGTAACTAGAACATTTCCAATACCTTTTTATAACATCAATGTTGAATTTGTCTACCAGTGGAGGTTAAAGAAACTTAAGCTGCTGTCGAGGGATGATAAATGAGAAGGGGATGAATAGCGAATGCTAAAAGGAAAAATGGAAGAGAAAAACATTTTACGCCGACCCCAAGAAACATACGACTAAGGCGGGAATAGGAAGACTTCTTTTACTTTCTACATTTCATGAATAACCAATCATAAGTAGGTAACTATTTTTTATTCAAAAGTAAGGGAAGGGAGGGATATAAAGTTAATATTAAAAAAAAAAACAAACAGAAGAGCCTTGAATTACTCTTTCTTTACCTAAAGAACTCTTCATAACTTGCTGAATTGTGATAAAGAGAACTGTCATTGTGTCTCTGTGGGTGGCCTACTTTTTATATTGTAGTAGTACTCGGTTGACATAACTAGCACGACTTTGATGAATTCAGTCCTATAAACGCAAACTTCTAATGAGTTCTAATCTAACAAATGATATGTTATCGTGTAAGAGAAGATTGTCTCTAGAAAATGATTCATGTAGCATATCTATTATTCTTTTAGTCTGATGTTGGCAGTGTTATGACTTTGAGATTCTAAATGACTTTAAATATGTTAAAATTTGTTGTTGTTATCCAATTTATTATTAAGAATTTATTACGTCCAAGTCTAGTTTGTTTCCTGTCCAACCCAAATGTGGCTTCTATTTCGTCCAAAATATTTACTACACTCGAACTCTTTATCATATTATTATATCTCTTTAGATTAATACATTATCCAATATCTATATCAGAATTTGTTCGTGAAAATTCGAGAACCATAGCATGGTTCCGCTTTACCTATTCACAATAGTTGCATTATCCGAATGGAAAATGTAATTTTTATTTATCACATTATCACACTAATATTATAAAGGCGAAAGTTTGTGAGTGTGTGTGTTTATATGTTTGTTACTTCTTCACGCTCAAACGGCTGGACCAATTTTGATGAAATTTGGTATAGAGATAGCTTGAGTCCCGGAAAAGGACATAGGGTACTTTTTAAAACCGCGGGTTAAAACCGCGGGCGCAGCTAGTTTAAAATCTAAATGTGACCCAGTTTTTTTAGTTCCAAGTTCTAGTTTGAAATCAGTTGGACGGTTTCCAAACAGAACAACAATAAAAACTGTGACAACATTGAAATAGTGGCGTGAATTTGAGTTATCAGTCTAACAAATATGTTATATCGTGTGATATCTCTTCCGTAAATATATTAGTACGAGATATTAATAGAATTTGTTTTGTTTTGTATACAAATCAATGTTTGTAATGTCTGGGTTGTTGCCGGTTATGAATTGAATTATTCGTATCAAAATAAGATACTAAGGCATTGGCTACTACAGGGTTCTTGGACAAGCCTTAGTGCAGTCAGGTCCTAAATTCTACCTACTTTTGCCATGGGTCATCTATCGCCTTTCCTACATTTTTTCCATTACAGTCAGTTCTAGATTATCCAAATTTTTCTATACCGTCAGTTGCTTACATTATGCACATTTTAATACACAAGATGAACCCAATACATACCCTTGTGGGACTCCTTATGTAATGACTCGTTATCAGATGCGCATCAATCGTTTTTCTAGTGTTAATGTTTATTTTAGGAGTTGAGGCCAGATTTTATACTACTCTTTGCTCGATTAACCAGTCAGCAGTTTGGCAGCGCAGCTGATTACCCTGATTGGGTCAGTCAAACGCCTAGCTTTTTACATAACATTCCAGCCGAAGCTACATCACCCTCTTTTCTTTTCCAGATTTCTTCGCAACAATAAAAAGACAGCTTACAAACGATATCCTAATGTGGCGTACAGCGAGCTCAGTCCTCCACCTGATGCCCATCAGTGGGGTGTACAGCTTCCTCCCCAAATACCTGGAGAAGCAGTTCCGGCTGCCGACGCATGACGCCAACCTTGTCTCGGGTGAGGTACTAACATGAACACTCTATTGGTATTGGTGGTCGACCATGGTCTGCAGTGGGATACGATGTTACAGATACCCCGATGTTTTAGAGATGTGGGTAAAGTGATTATAACAATGATTTTTGTGAGCTGAATAATAGACGCGGAAGTGACTTTTCGTTAATGTACAATGTTTTTTTTTGTATAATGATTTCTGTTTTAAATTGAGCTATTGTAGTAGCTCTCATGCGGGGTCAGATATAACACAGGATTAACGTCTTTTGTCAGATGAATAATACTTTACACTTTCCACATGAAGGGGCCGCTTAGGACCTTTGTGTTTACAACAATTAAGTTCTTTATATCCCCCTATATTATATTTTCTTTTCTTCTATGACAATGCCAATGTAACCTATATTATATATTCAAGTATTAATTTCTCTACAAATGTGTCCTGGAGTGGAGACCGCGTACCGGCAAGCGCAGTGTAGACCCCCCGCTAGATGGACGGACGACCTAAAGAAGGTGGCTGGGGTCGACTGGATGTGGAAGGCGGAGGACAGGGGCTGTGGCGCAGTCTGGGAGAGGCCTATGTCCAGCAGTGGACTGCGATAGGCTGAGTTGATTGATTGGTTTGTGGAACATCCAAGCACATTTACTTAACGCATGTGTTCATGTTCCAGGTCTGGGTGGTATTTTAGTGATGGGTCTGGGTACTATCACGTCGGGCGTGGTGATACTAAAACTGGTGCCGACTGCGAGGCAGGTGGCCGCGTGGACGGCTGTCAGTGCCGCTATCTACAGTGCTGGTAAGCAGATCTTGGAATATTAAGTTTTGCGGTTAATTTTACATTTTTACACAACAATACGAACGCCACCTTCTTCCTTCACCGTTAAGAGCCTATACTACCTCAGCTAAAATTCACTCTTTATCTCGCTCATACGATACTGCTCGCGGACTGAGTGAGAGCGAGACAGAGTGCGGTGCTGGGCGGCAGGCAGCGCCATTAGTTTAGGTATTTGCTTTTTACAGTAAAAATAATGGTAATTATAAAAAAAGTAAATAACATAAGACCTGCTTTAAAGTAAGTTCAGTTAGTATGCAAAGTTTCATGATCTAATTTGTAGTATTTTTTGAATTCCAGCGGTTTATTGTTCGGGTTAGAGGTAACTTTGGATTTATTTTCTATCGAGAAAATGTTATGGAATCGTGTTTTCGTCTAACATAAGACTTAGCATTAATCCTCAACTTTACCATATATTTATTTCAAAATTAATGGTGCAGTATTTTCGACATAACGGAGGATCACGCTAAGCCATTTGAGGTAGTATAGGCTCTTAACTGCTTACTAGATATATTAAGCTAAGCTAGAATGGCTGAAGTATTTGAATAGAAGCAATACTCACATATGGGTTGCCATCATTGGTATCTCGGTCACCGGCTAGATAAAATTACGAACGTGGGAAATTGTGAAATTGTTCGTACTCAGCGCTTCTCCTCCATTTTTATTATGCGCACAGCCAAAGTGTGGAACTCTCTGCCGGCATCTGTGTTCCCCCCACATTTATCCCGTCTGCCTTCAAATCAAGAGTGAACAGGCACTTCTTGGCACGCTCGTTTTATCATAGACTTCATCTATCGCTTTCCATTAGACGTGATCGGTCTTAAGAGCGGGCCCATTTAGCAATAAAAAAAAATTGTGCAATAAGCACGTTTTGAACACATACATAATAAAACATAGAATTTTTCAAGTAGGCGTGGATGGCCAAATCCGAAACTAGAATAGTGAAAAGTACTCAAAAGAGTCTCGGGCTCGACTTTGATGAAGACTAAAACTGCATCATTGGATTTTTGAAAAATCAATATTTCTAGCCAGGAATCCGACCCATTGATTTCGAAGAAAAATCCACACTGATTATTACACCATTTGATAGTGTGGCTAAAAAGGATCGAATTCTGGGAAGTAATGACAATACGGCAAACTTAAGGAAAATGTTGGATTTTTTTAATACAGTGTGTGTTTTTTTATCAATCAAATAGAAATATTGATTTTTCAAAAAACCGAATGAAGCAGTTTTAGTTTTCATCAAACTTGAGCACAAGACTCCTTATAATTTTCGCTATTCCTTATAGTTTCGAATTTGGCCATTCACGCCCACTTGAAAAATTCACTCTGTACATTTTTTTTTCATCTTTTGACGTATTTTGGTTCAGAAGATGATCTATTTCTGGTTTTTTGTTTGCCTTCACTAAATCCTTTGGCATCTTACAAGTGAAGTAATCGAAAACTGTACTCTTTCAGGTATGGTAGTGCTGATGTTCGTGAGTTGTCCCGAGGAGAACTACCGCATGATCAGCGAGGTCAGCATTGCTAACAGCAGTCTGGACTGTAGCGCCGGCTGCTACTGTGCAGACGTGCCCTTCAACCCCGTGTGTGGACAGGTTGGCGATATCTACTTTATAAAATCTTAAGTTCACTAATAGCCCGGTCTGAATAGACATTCAAGTGCATAATAAGAAGAACACAACTTTTTAAATTTTTTGCATCGCTATGATGCTTAGGAAAAAAGTGTAAAAACAATTTTTGTTGATAATTGCATGATGAACAATTTTGTCTCCGATTTTTGCAACATTTGTCCTTGAATATTTTTTTTTGCACACGTCGGATTGATGGGGACTTTTGACAATTTATTTGTAATTGTGTTCCTAACATTTATACCTTCAGCTTTATGCGAATTAATGTAACCTTACCCCTAGTTTTGAAGCTAACTTGACCGGACTATGACTGCAACGCACAACCTAAACCGCTGGGTATAGAAGCATGAAAGGGCTTTGAAGATCCGTGGCATACCTACTGTCGCGCCATTTTGTTTTTTTTTTTTACGTCAAAGTTGATCACGTGACATCCATATCAACTTTGCATGTTAATTCTATGAAACGTGACGATTTACGGGGTTTGGTCCTAGCATGTTTATACAGGCTGAAATTAAATTCATGGGCATCCTTTTAAGGGTCATTGTATTCATCATTATGAACAACTTTTACTATGGGACTAAACCTAATCTCGCAAAAAAAAAATCAGCTGTTCCTTGCATTTATGTTCTCCATAACTCGTCAAAATGTAGGGAAGAGCTGATTTTTTTTCGCGATTTCAGGTTTGATCCCATAGTAAAAGTTGTTCATAATGATGATTACAATGACCCCTTAAAAGGATGCCCATGAATTCAATTTCACCCTGTATAGGTTACACGCGAGGACTCCAAATAAGAAAAAAAAAATCGCGCTCTCATGTTTATTCTTAGATGGTACAATACTTGCCATTCCTATTTCCAGGACTCGTTCACCTACATATCTCCGTGCCAGGCGGGCTGCCTCAGCAGTCAGCAACTCGACAACAGCACGTGGCTCTATTACAACTGCTCCTGCATCGACAGCGAGGCGCGCGGTGATAAGGCGATGAAAACGTGAGTTTTTTTCAAATAATGACTAATTATCCAAATCACTATTCAAAATGCGAAATTAACTCTTGTCTGTTACCTTTCACGCCTTAACTACTGAACGGATTTGTGAATCAGAATCAGAATGCTTTATTTGTAAACATAGGTCAAATTACAATAGTGTGCGAGATGTTACAGATAGGTAGATCCTCTATGTTTTGCCCAGAGGCGTACAAATATATATATTTAATTAACATTGTCTAATTTTTTACTTTTAACACAATTTAACTTTTGAGATATCATTAAAGTGGTAGAATTACGTAAAATTTCACATTTTCATATTAGTAATAAAATCAATATTAATAGGTCATGTCATCATAGGAGCTGTGGGCTAAAGTAACCACACAATGGGTCCCAAACAGCAGCAAACGGCAACGCGGCAGGCCCAGAATGAGATGGCGGGACGAACTCGACTCTTTCCACAAGGATTGGCGTGTAACAGCACTGGATAGGGATAAGTGGAAGGAGGGAAGGGAGGCCTTTGCCCTGCAGTGGGACAGAAATGGCTGATAATAATAATAAATGCTTAACAATACAAATTGGAAATAGAATCAATTACAATATAATATGTCAAATAGATTAAGTTACATGTCCTAATAATGCTAATGTCAAATAAAATTCTAAATCGTCAAAGGAGGTGAGGTGATGTGGGTTAGGATTTAGGATACTTATTATACCGGTAGTACGTTCTTGTGCTGTGAGATAATTTCCGACATCCATGCAGGCAAAGCCTCGGGTGAAAGCTAGTAAATCTATAGTAGGCCATCCTAAGGCCGTCAGCTGCGTGAAGCGGGTGCACGGAGCGGGCGCCCGCGCGGCGCGGCGTGCTGTTTTCTATAGAGCAGCGCTGCGTGAGGCGGGTCTCCCTTCGCACGCGATAATAGAAAACAGCACGCCCCTCACACACATCCCTCGCTACGCATCCTCGCTCATTTCTGGTGGAAACGCAGCCTTAGTGTCCTTTTTTTTTTTATGGATGGGAAATCATCAAATGACCCCTCCCGCTCTGGGTGGAGCGAAGGGAGTGTCAGACTCTTACTGACTAAAACCCATCCGTGTTCCTTCCTTAGCCCTTTATGTTCCGGGGTAGCGGTAACCCTTTCGGACAATCCCGCACCCCCGGCAGGCTTCGGCCCTGGCAGGCCCCTTCCTTTATGCTGACATCTCTTTGAGGCGCGCGTGGAACACGTACGCGCCGTCCGGCACGGGCCTGGTCCTGATCGGACGGTGAGCTACCCATTACTCTCCGTCCGCAGGCCCGCGCCTACGGTGGCCGGGAGTCGTCACGCGGCTCCCGACGCCCGGAGCGTCTCCCGCGGCGGCTGGGGTGTGAGGCTCTCTCCTTCAGCCGTTCCGCCACCTCCTTCGCTAGCATGACTGCTTCGCAGAAGGAGATGACCGCCTCCCACTCCCTCTCGCCCCGGACCATGGCTTGAACCAGGGCCGGACGCGAGAGGTCTCGAGGTCGCGAGGGTTTTTTTTTTTAGCCTTAGTGTCCTAGGTACAGGTTAAAATCGAAACTCCTTCCATCAGTTTGTAACATTAGCTCTGTTTACTCCCGTAAGAGTGTCGGTGTCACTGAAGCGAAGACAGCTCCCCAAAAGATGTGGGGAAATGTTTTGTTCCTGCCATTAACTCGCTATCTTGCTAGGCCATACCGAACCGAAATTGTAATATTGAAACCATTTGCCATCCTTGTTAACTATACGTTACAACTGTCGCAAGGAACAAGTGCGAGCCGATCTATATACCCCTACATATGGTTTCCTTGAGTCACGACCCGTCTCAATTTTTCAAGCAACTATAATAGGGTATTTTGCTACAATAAAAAAAAAAACATGAACTTACACTTATTTTAAAAATAAAATCGTTACTAAAAGAAACGATTTGTGAAGAAATAAATAAAATCGGTCAAAAAATGGAGATCCATACGTTTTACTTCCCTATGTTATCGTGGTGGCGTGGACGCCCATTATAATATCGTCACGTTAGAAATTATAACAGTGCTATTTCTGTTTAGCGTAGAGTTTAAAACGTATACAACCTCACAGTTTTTTTGCGGTATTTAAAAAGCATACTGTGGCTTATTTATTTATTTATTTAATACTTCAAGCACATAAATGTACAGAGGCGGACTTAATGCCATAGGCATTTTCTACCAGTCAACCTTTGGGTGATGCAGAGACAAACAGTGGTAGGTGCAATCATGAAAAATAAGGAATAAATATTTATTTAACCTTATTATTATTATTACTTATTTATTTTCTAGGTTTCGATAAATCAAATAAATACCTATTACCCCTACTTCGTACTTTCTTGTGTCAATTGTTCAAACAACCATAAACAATTTCTTCCCCACAGTATCGAGCGCTACGAGCTGTACAACTCAACAGACAGCATCCTGTCCCGCTCGCTCGGCTTCGCGGTGAGCGGCGAGTGCGGCGGGCCGTGCAACCAGATCTACACCTTCGTCGCCGTGTTCGCGGCCGTCATGTTCGTGCACGCCAGCGGAGAAGTCGGCGCTGTACTGCTGATTATACGCTGCACTGATAAAAAAGGTAGGCTGACATTCTATTTGTACTCTTCTTTTAACCGCTGGGAGATGCCCGAATATCATGCTTGTTTAAAACCAACGTCATCTGGCTAGATACTTCAGTTAAGGTGAATGGGTAGTAGTAGCCCGCGAAATTCAATTTTTCTTACGTTTTTTTGCAATTTTCAGGTCAGTGTCAGGTTTTATCTTGATGAAAATTTGATTCGCGACTATAACAGGTACGTATTCACAGAATTATAATCATCAGAATCATTAATACATCTTTCTAAGTTAGATTTCTACCATCAACACTTTTCCAAACGAGATTTGTTCTTAACGGTAGAAATCTAACTGAGAAAGATGTATTAATGATTCTAATTATTATAATTCTGTAAATATGTACCTGTTATTGTCGCGAATCATATTTTGATCAAGATACAACCTGACACTGACCTGAAAATTGCAAAAAACGTAAGAAAAATTAAATTTCGCGGGCTACAACTACCCATTCACCTTAAAATGAAAATTAAAAAAACAATTAGAAAAGCAGCCAAGCTAAAGTGACCGTTATGACTTTAAAAAAGTATTCCCGCAGCAAAATATTAAAAAAAAAAACAATAGTCATTTATTCAAACTAGGCTGAGAATCAGCACTTTTCGAACGTCAAAATTACAAAAGACAGTCCCCCAAAACACCCAGCCCAGCTTAAAACTACTACTATAAACACAACTGATGATCATCAATTTATGTGTCAAGAGGATTATACGAGCTATTACTTACGATCGGCTTACCCTGGGCAGTCAGCACGATTACAGTAAAGCTTAGTTCACAAAATAACGTTTTTTACTTAATATTTTCCTTCTTTTCCACAGACAAAGCAATGGCAATGGGAGTGATCCAGTTCGCGATCGGCGTGTTCGGCAACGTGCCGTGCCCGATCGTGTTCGGCGCGGCCGTGGACGCGGCGTGTCGCGCGCGTGACGTCATGTGCGGCTTGCTGGGCGCCTGCGCCAGTTATGATAACGATAGCTTCCGACATCTTTATTTGGGTGAGTCACTGATTCACGATTATTCTATTACTAGCTGACTCTACAAACAGTCTCCTGTCCAAATTATGAACTATAACGGAAAAAATCCTATACGGTCGGGTAGTCCAGTCAGAAACAAAGTTCCTTACGCGATACTCGCTCGCACAGACACTCATATATATTGAAAGAAACAGAGAGAGAAGGTGTGAATATAAAACGCGTTTTTAAATATAGAACCATCTGGCATACGTTTTTAGAAGCTCTCATAAAGTTGTGGCCACCTTGGATGATCATTTTGACCTCACTATTGGCATGATCAGCATTTTCGAAAATCACGAAAACTATCTCTGTTGCACGTAGACGCTTTTTGCTGGGATATAGCCCTCCTCTCTGTAGCGTTGTCTATATTATCCTACACCACAAGGGCCCAATATAGGTGGATGATTGTCACGCCATATCTTAATTTTTTTTATTCAAAGACATGTCTTTCCCAGTTACCTCACGATGTTTTCCTTCAATAATGTGTATGCGGCATTAGATTTCCGATTAGTTTTATCATCAGAAATAATACATAATGAATTTTGCATCTCTCTAATGTTACGTCGTTCTCGTTCCAGGTCTGTCGGCAGCGCTAATGTTCCTGGCGTTCATAATGGACCTGCTGGTGTGGAGCAAGGCGGGCCGCATCGACATGAACCCGGCGGACGCGCGAGCGCCGGACGCGGCTCCGCTCGCCGCGCGCGCACCCGCGCGGCCGGTCGACACGCAGCTCTGACCGCACACCAACTACGAGTCGCATCTATAAGTGACCGAGAACTTAGTGTCCAGGTAACGAGGCCCCAAATCCGACGACACGGCTGCAAAGATAATTTGGGTGAGCCGTAACTAAGGTGTGGAATGATGTGAACTATACACCTGTGTGCTACGGTCTAATTTGCAACGACACGGATCTGAATCTACAATGTTACGTTTAAAATAGTGAGCGTGCTCTTGGTATGTCTGAGTTTACATGTTAGAAAATTCAACCAACCTTACAACCCAGTGATAAACTCCAGAATGCAACGACGCAGGTCCAGTCTACTTAGAACAACTTTCAGGCAATTGTGAGTCTTATTTCGATTGTTAAGTTCGATTTTTGTATGCAAGAGATTCTGAGAGTCGTAGTTATTGTAACAGATTTTAGGGTGCCTGGAGTGAATATTGTAATATATCATAATTATAAAGAACACTTCTCAAAAATGTTTTGCATAACTTAGATATGGTCGTACAAAATTGATTACATTCGAGAGATGCAATACTTTTTTTGAAGAGTGTTTGTGTAGCGACTGTTTGAGCCCGTACAAGAGGACGCATCGGAGCATAACGAGCAATTCGTTTATAAATCGGCTGTAGACCAGCCGCCATTATGAGCCATATTACTAAAAACGTGAACAGTGTATGCCTTATTTTGTAATCGGACAAAATTTAGTTATATTTGTATATACAATTAATTTACAAGCGCCAATATTTTGGTTATTTATTAGATCCTTGCTAATATTACCTTTTTAGCAAAATACCAGTGTTTTGTTGAAACTTGTACGGTTTATATGGCAACACTCCAACGTGACTGAACAATGAAATAGTTTTATTGTGCATTTTATTTTGTATCTATGCATTTTATACACTAGTTACTTTACTGCATAAGTACGTGCTCAATTTTATAAACATAATAAAAAATAATAATAAAACTAGAACTGGGTTCAGGCATAATATAAACTTAATCATACTAAAATTATGTATAATAACGATTTGGGAGCAAGTGTTTGATATACCAAATTCTACAGCTATGAAACTAGGGCCAACAAGTTTGGCGAGCGTAGTATAAATATATATTTATTTCTTCTACTTTATAAGAAGATTTTAACCCACTAACGCATAAAACTTTTATATAGATAGTAAGAATAGTAATTCTGTGTTAGTGGGGGAAGAACTTTGTCCCACATTTCTTGTCTCAGTCCCATACGTTATAATAATGATCGCATACTGGAACACATCACTGTAATTAATACATCACTTAGCAATCACAATTTTTTCAAATGGGACTGGGTTTATTTGTAGAGCACACGTTGTCATATTAATTCATTGAAAAGAATGTTGAAACGCATATATTGGATTCGATTGTTATGGTGTTAGTCAAATTTGACATTTCTAAGAAAATAAAAGTTAAAAAAAAAAATTACGGTCATCTAATAGGATCGCTGCAAGAGGGAATTTTCGACATGTGTGACATCTAACTACCCGCACTGGGCCCGCGTGGTGGATTACAGCCTACTCCTTCTCGAAGAGAAGAGGCCTGAGTCCCAGCAGTGGGAACAAAATAGGCTGATTATCTTATGTAAGAAGGAATTTTCGCATACACTCCGATCAGAACTAGCGGCCCGCCCCAGCTTCGCACGGGTGCAATTTTTTTTTTCGAATTTCCGAAATTTTCTTTCATAGAAACCTTGTTCTGGCAATACCAAACACAAAAAAAAAGAATTATCCAATTTTGTGCACTCGTTCGGAAGTTATGCGCGTATATACATTTCGGCGATTCATTTTTATTTATATAGATGCTATCAATTAGTATGACAACGTGCGTTCTCAACGACGCATAATATAATTATTATTTCGATAATTGCGATTTACATGGCTAGTGATTAGACGTTTATATTAGTGTTAGTCAAAGTCTTCTGTAACAAATTAATACTAAAATCCCTGTAAATAATATTAAATGAATTAAACATTGTAATCACATTAAACTAAGTATAATTTGTAAGATTTTTTTAATTAGAATTATTTTTCTGTTATCTTTATAATCGTAATTGATTTATTTTATTTTACGATATTACTTCGTGCTGCGGTCTGTCGTTGATAATATTATATAAAACTGTATGTTTATTTAACGATATTTATATTTTAAATAATTTTACATCTTTTTCTTTTTTGTATGGGCATTTTTTACAAATATATATTTAATCACAATTGATGAAGATAAATATTAATTATTATCACAATAAGGTGACCCTTTTTGGTTGCTTAATAAAATATTGGTACCATTAAATGTATCATATAGGATTTATAGCCTTAACAATTATACAGAGCATTTGGAAAATATAATAAGATCTAATAGAGATTAGACAAAACGGCAAGAATAGTTACAAATATTGTAAGAAACTACAATTGTTCGTATTTTGACGAAAGACCATAGCTCTAGCGGGAGTATAGGGATATCTGATAAAAAGGCTGGGCACCGTGTAAAACTATTTAGTGAAATAAATTAGAATAGCGGTTGTTAGGTTTCGTTTCATGATGGAGTTACTTTATACCTTTACATACGGGCACTGTGATGTTTTGTCATGTTTTTTTTGTATATGTGTAAGTAATTAACTATATTTCAATGTATACGACCTGTATTAAAGTGCACTATATTTTTTTGAAGCACTGTTTTGCAATTTTGTATTTTATCTCTAATTTCATAGAGCTTTGATTAAAGGTGGGCTTGTGCAATGACTTAAAAATGATATTGTTGAGGTTATTTCACTTGTTTGAGTAGGTAACCTATTTCTTTAAAAATAGTAGGTACAAGCAATAGCAAAAGTGTTCAGTAAAATATAGTGCATTATAAATATTGGTGTTAAAATTAACTATTCAAATACGTATTTTGAAATTATTTTATTAACAAGTGCAATTACTATTTATGAACGAAACAACATAATATTTTACATGTCTATTTGTTAATCTGTTTTAGTGACAACGAAAGCTGAATAGTTTCATTTTGCTTTGAAAAATAGAAATATTGTGAGCAATGTGTTTTGCAGTAGTTTTTCTATCGAACTTAAAACAATTATTATTTAGATCAAAATATGAGATACCAATGAGACACAATTTGAATTTTACGAATTTACTAATCAAATTATTAATTTTTATATTTATAACGTCTTGTTCCTAATTATGGAAAAATGTGCATTAATTACGTGCAATCTTTTTAATGTTGTCTTTTATAATTATTCTTCACTCTAAGATTGATTAAATGTGTATCTTTGTAACATATAATATGTGCATTAGCTACTTATTTTTATTGACTAATGACATAGTAAAATTAATCACTTAGCAAAAACAATATTAGGAAAATATTTTTTGTAATCGTGAAGTACAGAAAAGTGTAACGATTTTTATGTGTGTTAGTAGAATGCATTATATTAGTATACTTTTTAGAGATATATTTTTATATCTTGCTATTAAAATATCTTTGTCGTAGCGAAAATAATAAATGAATGGAAACTAAAAGGTGATGCTAGTGCCGGGTTAGTAGGAATGTATGAGCTTTTTCATATTAATTGTAACTTGTAGGCAAAATATTTATGGTGAGGAAAATAAGCAAAAATCACAGAAAGCGGCATTAACAAACGTATATTTGTAGCTCGATTAGCAACCTTCTCATATGTAGTTTTTCAATAGGCCATCACCTATCCTCTTAATATTTATATAAATATTTAGGTAATATCTATGTATTATATTGTAACATTTACTGTCGTAGTTACTATACTTCTCAGTGGTAGCTGTTAGCTAAATTTTTGTTGTTTGTTGCTGTAATATTAATAAAATACGTTAAGATTTAAACGTGTAATGTCTCTTCGTAATAGTGAACACAATTTTACTAGTCTACGTTTAGTTTTAGAGAATAATACCTCTGGATTTTAGATATAAAAATCTGTAACCGTCTATTACTTTAAAAATATTTGAAAACAACCGATTTTGAAGCGAAATTCTGATATATATCGTATACTATATATTTATCTGCCACGTACTATCGAAACTACTGAAATCTTCGACTTTGTAATAGTTGTATAATACGTCTAATTTTCTGAATAATATTTGAGATTTTAGAATTGAAATAGTAAAAAATCTTTGGAACAAAGCCTGTCACGTGTAACGCACATTTAGTGAGTTCATAACATTTTTGTACATGAGAGTACGACGTGTGAAGTTTTTATACAGGATTCTATTGTTTTTTTTTTAATAAATCCGTGTTCGGTACACCTCCAGTACATACGTTTACAACTTTAATTGATATAACATAAGTACAGTGTAGATTTGTTATTGTGACTTCGGATCACATATTTTTTAATTATTTGTAAATAAAATTATTGAAATAAACTTACCAGTATTTTACTTTGTGTGATTTCCTAGCTGAACACTGTTGTCCTACCTGCGTATTAATTACAAAATTGAAATGGACATATAGACAACAGTTTACAAATTCCACAGCGCAGGCGGGCTGTTCTACTTTAAACTCATCCATACTTAATATTGATGCGAACCGAACGTAAGTCTGTCTGTCCGTCCATTACCTTTTTTTGTCTTTTATTTATTGGTCTATCTACAATTGTTACACTGTTCAACCAATTAACACTAGCCAAATGCAGTGAAGTGCACAATATTAAGGCAGATTTACACAGGGTCAGTTCGGGTCGGCTCCTTCTCACTGAGAGGAGGCCTGTGTCCCAACAGTGGGAACATGGGCTGATTATGCTTATGCTACCCAGGGTCAGTAGCTGATTCCAAACTTGAACGAAGTCAGTGCTGGCCCTTTACTGTCTTCATGTAAATTTATTTGCAGTCAGTACAGCTAGCCAGTCCGCTCCCTACGACACCTGCGCCAGCGCTCGTCTAAACGACGAACTCGGGATTTGGTTAGTTAATTCCGATTTAGTCTGTCCCTTGCTGCCCTCTCCCAGCGACGCCCTAAGCCGAGGTCCGTACCCCACAGGGGGCGCCCTTAGCGTGTAGTCGCTTAGTTTCTAAGCCCTGCCTGGAGGCCTTAATTTATTGAGACAACCACAGGCAAGTCCGGTTAGGCAGACGACAACCTCCCGGGTTGAACTGCGAGACGCGAATCCCAAAAAAAAAACGCGTGGGGCGGGGGGACCCCCGGCAGGAACGAAGTTTAAAATGAAAATCTAAGGGGGTTTAATGGGGGCAGCGAAAAATTTAAAAATTTTCGCAGCCGCCATCTTGAATTTTCATTTCGACCACATTGAAGTCTGAAGTAATTTGGAAGATCGTTAACAAAAATAATAAATATTACAGGCCCCAAGTGAGAACTCTGCGGAACCCCAGAAGTTATTTTCATTGTCTCGGATTTCTAAGTAAAAGGATCTGTCCGTTAGAAAGGAAGCCAGTTAAGAAGAGCACCAGCAAAGCTGTTCGCGGCAAGCTTCTGAATAACCACCCTGCGGAACACTGTCAAACATTTTCACACCTACACGACTGTACCGATCGTTATGGACAGATAGGTGGCCTGGGACCTGAATAACCTATAGGTTATTCAGGTCCAAATCATGAGACCAAATGTGACAACTATCAAACATCAAAACAATTTACTAAAACAGTCCTTGCCTGTTTGAGTAACTTCTTACTGTTAAGGAGTTGTACCTTCCATCATCAGCCCAGCTACCTGAGATGGTGACAACCATACGCAAATAAACAAGATACTTCATAAAATATGCGAAAAACAATAAGTGAGCCTATAAAATTTGAGGGTTGCCCTCGATTTCTCTAAGAAACAAATATCCAGAATTAAATGTAGCATATATATATATATGCTACATTTAATTCTGGATATTTGTTTTGAAAAATATGAAATACAAAACATTTGCAGGTGGAATCGTGGGCAACAGCTAGCTAGTAGGCACTTATTCAAGAATCATCTTCATCATCATCTTCCTGTCCTTGTCCCATGTTACTCGGGGTCGGCGCAACACGTTTTCTTCTTCCATTCTCCCCGTCAACCGCTACACTATCATTCAGTCCCTTATCTCTTTCATATCGATACCGGAAATATGAAATAACGTAAGGGACAAAACTAAGGTTTACAGGAGAGCAAAAATAAGATATTTTTTTACAAAAGCTGACTATAACTTTTTAACTATTTGTTTTATGTAAAAAGTGTCTAGGACAAAGTTTCTTAGATTTCTTCATTCTTTTAAGCTAAAATGGCAAACATTGATTAAAACCTATAGTTTTAAAGATAGCATGTCCCTTACGTTAAATAATAATGAATACGGGTGACATACGTTAACAAAATTTGAGATGTAAATTAACAGAATTGATGTAAGGGACATTATAGGAAATAAACACATATTTTTTTTTTTGATGTAAGGGAAATAAACATGTAATGTTTTTCAAAGTAAAGATCTCTTTTATTGCTTATGCTGTTAATAAATTTAAAAAAAACTTTTTAACAAAAAAATCAAACCTCCGAAAAAACTGAAAAGCAAAAAATAAAAACCTTTTTTATTTTACCTTAATAAATAAGTTCTTAAACTAATGCAAGTATACCTAAGTAATTTTGAGTCGGCGCCAAACAAGCAACTTAATATCGTTGCGAGTGGTCGTGCGGACAGCGCATTTTTCTTTGGAATGTTATAAATTTATCGCTGGAGATTTCACGTTGCATTATTAATTTGATTTGGTTATTTCTTTAAATTTAAGGAAATTTAGTGATCATTGTTCATTGATTGTTTGGCGCCGACTCAAAATTTCTTAGGTATACTTGCATTAGTTTAAGAACTTATTTATTAAGGTAAAATAAAAAAGGTTTTTATTTTTTGCTTTTCAGTTTTTTCGGAGGTTTGATTTTTTTGTTAAAAAGTTTTTATTTTATAATTTTATGAGGCTATAATTTACTAATTACTACATGCTTAATTTTTGACTACTTTTAAAATAGCTACCTACCTTACTTTAGATATTAACTGTTATATAATCCTACTTTAATTATTATTTTTTGTATAATAAAATACTTAAAAAAACAGGCTTTATACAGGGTGACTGGAAATTAGTGGCGGAGCCGTTAAGGGGAGGTAGTCTAGGGTTATTCCGACAGATATCACTATGAGACCTACCGTCCTTACTTAACCCTTTCCAAGATATTCCTACTTTTTGTTTAGCAGTTTTTGCATAAAATAATGACAGTAGCGGAAATTTTACAATTAATATTACTTATTTAGAATATCTTTGTTGCAAAACAAAAAAAAGTAGGCCAAAATCACTTTTTTTTAGGATTTATTACTATCTCTTTAAGTAGGAATATCTTGGAAAGGGTTAAGTAAGGACGGTAGGTCTCATAGTGATATCTGTCGGAAAAACCCTAGACTACCTCCCCTTAACGGCTCCGCCACTAATTTCCAGTCACCCTGTATACCAACATAGATAGGCCTTTTATTTTAATTGTAATACACAGCTCAGCATTAAAATCTGTGAATGAACAATAAATCACCCCTATTTTCCCACCCTTAGGGTAGGATTTTTTTTTCCAAATTTACATGGGACCAACTTCGAGGTATATCCTATCCAATAAAAAAATAATTATTAAAATCGGCGTTAAAATCGGACTACGCTGTAAAAAGTTATGCGTGGTCATACATTACAATCAGTGAGTGAACAATCAATCATCCCCTGTTTTCCTACCCTTAGGGTTGGATTTTTTTTTCCAAATTTATATTGGACCAACTTCGGGGTATATCCTTTCCAATAGAAAAAGAATTATCAAAATCGGACTGCCCTGTAAAAAGTTATGCGTGATCATACATAAAAAAAAAAAAAAAAAAAATATACGCGTCGAATTGCTAACCTCCTCCGTTTTTTTTCGTCGGTTAAAAATATAATTTAATACATTCAGTACCTACTGCGCCTATCAATATAGTTAAAACCTAGTTGCTGACATAAAAGGATAAAAAATAAACGAATAAAATACACACATCAAAAGTGTCTAGGGATCAACATATATTTTTGCAATAACTTTTCTCCTGACTGATATTAATTAAAATTTTCTTTAAGGATTCATCAAATAAAGTGTTTTCGTTTGTCACATTAACGATAAACCAAGTCACCTTTGCATTAATAAAGAAATTTGCCATTTTCCTAATAAAGGGATTTTTGACATTTGAACCACTAACACAAAAGTTCGAAAAAAAAGACTGAAATAACAGTTTTCTTTAAAATTTTATTGGGTAACTTAAACAATTAATAATCCGTGTTTCTACCGCGAACACTAACAACACAAGAACATCGGTTTGGCATACTCAAAATGAGTTCATCCAAATCACGCTGTGGAATGGCCGCCCATGTTCGTTGCAACAACAAAAAAAGGTCTTCTTGCGACTGGATACCCTCCATATTCGGCAGAGCTCTTCTCTGTAGCATATCCCATGCATGCTCAATCGGGTTCAAGTCTGGCGACTGAGCAGGCCAGGGCAGGACATTGATGTTAGCTGCGGCGAGAGTCTGTCTTACAACTCTTGCGGTGTGCGGTCGTGCATTATCATGCATTAACTGAAATAAGGGACCGATTTGCACTTGTAGAGGAACGATGACGTCTGATACAATCGTCTCAGCATAAATTTGAGCGTTGAGGTTGCCTCTGATCCAAATCAACTCAGTTCTTCCGCCGATCCAAATACCCGCCCATACCATGATGGTTCCACCACTATAAGGATGGACTTCCTGGCAGGATTTTAATCGCTGTTGGCGTCCAG
The DNA here is from genome assembly GCA_945859645.1 of Amphipoea oculea. NCBI lineage: Eukaryota > Metazoa > Arthropoda > Insecta > Lepidoptera > Noctuidae > Amphipoea > Amphipoea oculea. The sequence goes on from OX243862.1 coordinate 22,552,519, forward strand.
GGGTTCTCCAGTGTCGTATACGTCTTGTATCCGGTCTCATACCAAAACGAGACTCATCAGAAAAGCACACGAAACGCCATTGTTCTTCTGCCCAATTTCTGTGTTCAAGAGCCCATTGATATCGAATCCTACGATTGTGCATTGCTATAGGTGGTACCCGTAGCGGTCTTCGGGAATGAAGGTTCACTTCATGCAAGCGGTTTCTGACTGTTTGGTCGCTAATTAAGTTCCCTGAAGAGTGATGAAGCCTCACGGCTAACATCATGGCGGTTATTGTTGGAGCTCTTCGAGTTAAGATTTGAATGTATCGGTCTTGTCTCCGTGTGGTGCAGCGATACCGTCCTCCATGGCACTCAGCCACGGTACCAGTGCTTCGGTAACGTGTCCAAAGTCGACTGATAACACTCTGACTTGTATTCAGAGCTAAAGCCACAGTACGTTGCCGGGAACCAGCTTCTATCATTCCCACGGCTCTGAGCATTTCTTCCCTGCTTAAATGACGTCGCCGCTCCATAATAACGTTGGTTTTAATCAGTAGTAGGGAAACAGTAGCACTAATAATGTCTTCAATGCGTTGTATGTTTTTATAGGGAAAATATTGACAGCTGATTTTCATCTTTTACTCGAATTTGATTCACAGTTCCTGATTCAAATTATGAAATGCACCAAAAAGGATCCATATAAATGTATAAAATCATAAATTTATTACAAAGCCACATCTCAATCTCAAGAAATCCGCATAAAAATGCTTGATCCCTAGACACTTTTGATGTGTGTAGATTAAAACTTTTATTTGTACTCACTAATCCTCTTTTATAAACGCAAATAACTCGCATAAATAATGCTAAGTACAACATAATTGCTCGATAAGCAAGAGGACTTTTTCTGGCTGATTCCATAACTGATGGCCACTGGAAAGGTCCCCAAACCATCAGTTTTTTAATCTCCCTTTGAATTTGAATTTGAATGATAACATGCATGCTGTCTATTCATCCTGTGTTAACTGCTTAATAAGTTGTAATTTTTACATGACCTACTTACCAATGTTTTACATATTGGAAGGTATGTTTTTATTAGGATTCGAATTATTCTATCTCAATCAATCAACTCAGCCTATTACAGTCCACTGCTGAACATAGACCAGGCTGCGTCACAACACCCTGTCCTCCGCCTTCGGCATCCAGTCCGTTCCAGCCACCTTTTTTAGGTCGTCCGTTCATCTAGCTGGGGGGCGTCCCACACTACGCTTGCCGATACGCGGTCTCCACTCAAGACTCGGCTGCTCCACCGGCCGTCGGTCCTTCGATAAACATGGCCAGCCGACTGTGTGAATGGGGCTGGTGGGGTGGCAACTGTTTACTCTGCAAGCTATGTCGGTAACTCCGGTTCTTTTCCGGAAAGTTTCAATCCTGATTTCATCTTTCAAAGAGACTCCGAGCATAGCTCGGTCCATAGCGCGCTGAGCGACCTTGAATTTGTGGACCAGCCCGACCGTCAGTCTCCAAGTTTCGGCACCATATATCATGACGGGCAGAACGCACTTGTTGAAGATCATAGTCTTCAAACACTGCGGGATAGGCGACGAGAAGACTTGACGGCTTCTTCTGTCGGCTTCTTTCTCAAAGTTGTGTCTACCGAGCTGGATTATTTGCCCTAGGTACACATAATCCTTCACAACTTCGAGAAGCGACCCTTCGATGTAGACTCGGCAAGACGTGCGAATTGTACATGACTTTCGTCTTGTCCAAATTCATGCCGGGCCAACCCGCCGAGGAGCTACATTTAGGCTGTGCAGCATTTGGTTTAGCTGTTCCAGCGTCTCTGCCATTATGACGATGTCATCGGCAAATCGAAGATCTGAAATGTACTCGCCGTTCACGTTGATAGTCCAGTTCAATCCAGCGTCTTGAAGACGTCCTCCAACGCATTTGTAAACAATTTAGGGGATATAATATCCCCCTGTCTCACCACTCTGAGCAGAGTTGGATGGCGCTGGTTTTCTGATCCTGGACCTGGACAGTCATCGTGGCAGTGTCATACAAACATTTCAACACTTCAATGTAGCGCCAGTCAATTCGACATCGTTGCAGAGAGGCCAGAACTGCCCATATTTCGATGAAGTCGAAGGCTTTCTCGTAGTCCACAAATGCCATACACAGCGTCTGATTGTACTCCTCGGTCTTCTGTTCAATTTGCATAACAGTATGGATGTGGTTTACGGTGCTGAAGCCTTTTCGAAAACCGGCTTGTTCAGGCGGCTGGAACTCGTCAAGTATTCTGGCGGGACGGTTTGTGACGACCCTCGAGAACGCTTGTATACTTGGCTCAGAAGCGAGATGGGTCTATAGTTCTTCAGCAAGGATTTAAGGTTTTATTCCATCTAAATAGACCAATTTTTTTAATTACTGAATTCCATTTATGACTAAACAATAATTTACCAAAAGTAGTAAGAAATAATTACCTGTTTATGTGATTCCTATAATGTTCATAAATTTTTGCCTGCGGGCTAGAGAAGTGAAGATAATTTTTCATCACTCATGTTTAGAATCCAGATAAAACTTTTACTAGGTACTTGTAGTTAGATCAATAAAAACGATGATGTGTTACTTAAATGAAGATGTGTAATGTCACAAACAGTGTTACGAAATACTAAGTAAGGGTCACGACCGCGCAGGTAAAATCAAACACAAAATCCGTATTGCTATCTAGCTCAGACATGTTGCACTGCTTTGCGTGTGACAGAGACGTATAACAATATTCGTTTAGATAAGTTTTAGACGTAAAGGACAGGTCAATTATTTTCGATGCTGAAAAATTAACGTATGGGTCAATATGATTATGATAATTCGAGCCACAATTTAACGTAAGGGACATGGTATTTGCACCTACTCAGGGAACGCTAATGTATAAGACCTGGGGGGCTAAAAACGCCACTTTAAGCAATTCCTCTAAATGAAATTCATTTCCCGAATTCCCAGCAGATCATTAGCAATTCCTCTAATTTTCGTAAAATGGTGACACATAATAGCAGAATCGCCTACAATTCAATTCATATTAGAATCATATTTGGTGTAAATATTACCGCATGAAAAAAATAAAAACCGTAATTTTATCTGTAAATTTTTCTTTACAGTTTTTATAAATTAAATTGGTTTTTAATTTTTTATTTCTACAGTTTAAATGTTATTAAATTATAATATGCCTTATAGCTGCTAAACATACCGCAGATAAGCCCTGAAAAGGGAAATTAGAAACAATAAAAACTTTTTAGGCTGGCAACGCGTACAAAGAAGTTTTCAGGCCGCATTCCGAATTAGCTATAATCGCTCACAGCACTCACATCATGTCACATGAGTTCCGATTTAGATATTACGATTATTTATCCATTTATTTCAGGCATCAAGGCCCATATAAACACATACAATACAATATTAATATAACTTATAAATACATACAACATTATAATTACACTAAAAACTAACGTATACGCAGTGTCTGCGTCGTGTTTCGCTGACTGGCGTCATGTAGCCGGCCACGAAACCGGCGGTACACAACACCCTTCGGCCAGAACTCTTACGTTAAATTAATTAATTAATTATGATGGCTGAGAGCTGTCAACAATTCGGAACGCTCGTGAACGCGCTCACAGTGCTTACTCAATGTCAATACGATATTATTTACAGTATTTCTTTGTATAAACACCATATTTCTTCTTCAGTTCTTCTTTGGTTAGGTGGCGACTGTCAGCCAGAAGCACAATTTCGAAAATGCCACATTTGTTTTATATAAAGATATGATGCAACACAAAACACACTGACACATCCTCACATTTCTCACACACTCAGTCATTTTTGACAGCGCTCACGGTGATATTATTATAAGGCATGGCCGGCATTATCGCAAGATGGCGCATGTCATGAATTGTCATGACGTCATCTATGAAGATTCACTGGACATCGTTTTCGCGCTCACACTAATTCGGTACGGAGCACGCTCAAATCGATTACATCCCAACTCGGAACGCACCCTAAAGTTTCTCCCTTGAGTTATGTCAACTATTGTCATTATTGTCAACCAAAGACTACAATAGTATATGTTGTCAACATTAGTCAACATCAAACTGAATCTGCTTCTGCTGATTGCTGCAGCCACAGAGTACTTTTTGATAGACTGGCTGCAGCCCCATATTCCAGGCTCTAGCCAGACTCGTGCGTCAGCCCCTACCACTGCCGAATTCGATGCTACAACAGTGCCTCTGCCTCGTCGAACTCGGCAAGCGAGATACCTCAGTGAGTGGATTTTTCTAATCCTACAGCTATTCATATTGGGGTTAAGACATAATGACTATTGAAAACTATTAAGTAAGGTATTTTCATTACGTTTTTTAGGTCACCCTCTGGCTGCACTAGATGAGGCTCGGAGAGTTTTACCTCAGGTGGAGATGAAACAGCTGATATGGCAAATGAATAGTGCAGAACCTTCAGAGGCTTGCTGATGCAGTCGAAAGACTATTTATTGGTGTCCTATAGAGGTAAAGTATGAGTTTTTTGTACATGCAATAAAAAAAATAAGTATAACATTCATATAATATAATTATAAAGAAATACAAAGGAAAAAATACTATATTTTAACATTTAAATACCACAAAAACTTTAACTTTGCATCCGGTTAGATGGAAGCCGACCCCGACATAGTACAACTTTGGGAAAAGGCTAGACAGACGATGATGATGATTTGACTTACTAAAACCCACAAATTTTTCTTTTCAGCCTGGTGGAGTTGTTCCAAGTGGGTCTTAAGTGGATGGTGATTCCATAAAAAGGAGACATGGTTTGCCCCTCCGCAGCTAGCATCGACACAAATAAGAGTCGCAAACCTAAATGAATGAAAAAAAGGCTAATTCATTATTATGTTTTGTATTCGTTTTTTAATATTAGCAGATGAGATTGTTAATATAGTAAATACAATATTTTTCATATCACTATTGTTTTATTTTAGTGAAAGGTATAAGGTATCCTCTTCTACGGTCCTCTTATATACAGTGGACCCCCGGTAATCCGGCCCCTGTCTAATCCGGCACCCCCTGTAATCCGACATGGTCCATTATTTATTATGTAGGTATTGACATTTTTTTGTAAGTTCTATAGCATTCATGACATTAATTTTATAATAAACCGTAAGCTCTCTATTGTGTTGTTTAATTTACTAAATTTGACATACATAATGAAGTATGATTTGTACTTCAGAGTAAATATATACATATAACATATGGGATCTTATCATTGGGTCTGTAATTTGTCGGATTACAAGGTACTCTTTTGTAAACATTTCCGTACTATAGGGGGTCTTAGGCAGTACTCTATAATCCGACAAATTCGATAGTCCGACACTGCCCTGCAAAATGTTTGTCGGATTACCGGGGGTCCACTGTATACTACTTAATAAAATTGAAATAAAGTATGACAACATAATAATATCACACCTATATATCCCTGAAGGGTTAGGCAGAGGTGTACAATACACCTAAAATGTGAATAGAAGATTGTAGAAAGTTGTCCTTTAGAGCCAAAGCACACACGCTACTTTTTGCATCGCCGTGCGGTGTGGAATGCTTGGTCGCTGCATTTAGCTTCTAAAAAGCAGCTGAATCGCCGATGCAAAAAGTAGCGTGTGTGCTTTGGCCCTTAAGCATAAATATGATCAATGTTTTTATTTCATCGAGGGGGTGGTACAGAGTACCTAAACGTCTACAATAATAAATGATAGTCTATCTAGAACTATTTAATTAAAACCAGGTACAATCCTTTTACTTGCCTTGGAGCTAGTAATTATGCCACCTCGGCGGGAACTTAAGTACGGCTCCAGCTCATGGATGAGGTCGCGACACACACTTTTATTTAGTAGCCTGTATAAGCCAACAAATTCGAGATCCGGCATTTCGAATGCTATGTCTATTTTCCGAAGAGCTGCATTTCGTAGGCGATATAAAAGGGTCTCCGAAAGCCGCGCGTGCTCCAGAAATTTTTTATATAGGGCTAAATCTGCCATTATAACAATATTTCTTCACAAAACCTCCAATATGATTTGTGAAATGTTGCATTTGACTCACTTCTTATGATTCTGCTATTTGACACTAAAGCAATTCGTATTTTGTGGACCATTTTACGAATCTTCATTCAAAACTGTCAAACAGATGAATTGCGTGATATGAATTGTGCGCAAATAATATTATGAATTGTCGGTTTGTGACCATTTTACGACTTTTAAATATGATTCATAATGTTATCCTTTTATGATTCTGCCAAAGTGACCTTTTTAGGCCCCCTGTTGTAAAATGTTCTCGATTTTTTTTTAATGTAAAGACCAAATACTGTGAGTAAAGAGACTTACATTAGTTTTTATAAAAATATTATTTTAAAACGTCCTATACAGCCTGTTTTTGTAAAAAAAATGGTCTAGACCTGCGGAAAATATGTAATGTAAGGGACATTTTTTTTTAGATATTGAGATTTTAAATATACCAATCGATAGAGCAAGAAATTACGAATCCAATGATATATACAGGGTGTTACGGAAAGGGTATATCAATACAAACGGGTTGAAGAGTGTATCTGGTGTAGAATCTCTGTACGAAATTTCAGCTCAAAAGCATTAACTTTGAAAATGCTTAATATTTTTTTATTTCGACATCACGGCGCTGCACTGGCGCGCGGCGGCGTGATGTGCGTGTACTAGGCGCACAGACACACTACAGATAATGAATAATGCCCTCGTAGTGCGGTGACACGTTTGTTATGATTTCAATTTAATGAACTATCGAAATAAAAAAATATTAAGCATTTTCAAAGTTACTGCTTTTGAACTGAAATTTTGTACAGAGATTCTAGACCAGATACACTCTTCAACCCGTTTGTATTGATATACCCTTTCTGTAACACCCTGTATAACTCATTTTCGACAAAATGTCCCTTACGTTATTTCATATTTCCGGTATCGATATCATTCCTCAAGCAATCCATCCTTAATTTCTTTGGCCTTTCTCTCCATCCATCAAAATGTATCCATATTCATCACTCTTTTAGTCACATGCGTTTCCTCTCTTCCTCCCATTTACTTTTTTTCTGTTAACCTATATGGTTCCACTGTTGCGCAAAGGTCTTCTCCGTTTTTCCACTTTTCTTTGTGCTGTGCCTTCTCCATCCAATCGGTTAGAAACGAATTCAAATCGTCACGCCAGCGTTTTTTAGGCCTGCCTCGGTGACGACGCCTGTCTTCAGGCATCCACTGTGTGACGACTTTGGCCCATCTGTACACTTTGGATGCATCCTATAGGTGTGACCCGCCCAGCCTCACTTCTACCTGTCTTGGAGCGTAATGCGGTGTTGCGAATTTGGTCAGTGAGTTTAATTTTTCAGATGTTATGCTAAATCACTCTTTGGCAAACCTTGAGTTTGGACTTCTGAGCCTTGGACAAAGATCAAGTCTGAGCGCCATAGGTTAGGAACTTTGGGATAGGCAGGATACACATGCCGACGAGCTTGCACTTTAATGAGATAGGAAGGTGGCCTTTAATTAGCGTTTTCATGGACTTATCCTCCAGATGTTTTCGACTCGACGGTCGATCTCTTTGTTCTGTCTGTCCCATTCACTAATTCGAGAATATCACACTAATATTATAAAGGCGAAAGTTTGTGAGTGTTTTGTATGTTTGTTACTTCTTCAAGCAAAAACTACTGAACGGATTTGGATGTTTGGACCACAGATAGTTATACCTAGGTTTTTACTTTTTATCCCGATGTTCCCACGGGTTCGAAACTTATGCGGGTGAAACCGCGGGGCGCAGCTAGTAGGCACATAGGTAATTATGAAAAATCGTTAGTCTTTTCTGGAAGTTTATTTTTAGTGACTCGCAATTATATAATAAAGCTATTCGTAGGTATCACTACTTAAAAAATAAGTAATTATCTATATTTTATTTTGGTCTGTGGTCACATACACTAATAGCTGCCTGATTAAAACCACAACATATACATAACTGGAAAATGAAGATGATTTGATAAGAGACAAAAAATAACAAACCTGCTTGGATTTATTCTGCCTAGCACCTACTACATGTCTAGTTGTCTACCTACTACACTGCTACAAGAATCTTTTTGGTAAACATTAGACATGTATTTTTATCACATCTATTCAAAAAGAGCTAGTGTATTCTTCGTAAACAGGGATTAAAATAGCTCTTTAATCCCTAGGGACTAAACGTGATTTGAATTTGGAATGTAGATATTGTTAGTAAGTTCCAAGCACAAAAGAGATCAATCACGAACATTGTATGAACAAGTAACAGGCTGTATGATAAAGAAAAACTCGCGCGAGCCAAATTAAAAAAAGTTTGCGAAAAAATAAAAATAAACGCGCGAAAAGCATTTTGCCTTCGTTCGTAATTGTTTACTCAAATTAGGATTGTACTTAGTTTTATGTAAATAGATAAACGTACTATTCTTATTCATAAGTTGCACTTTGGTACTTATTTTTTCATAGAGGGTGATAAAAAGTAAGTAGTGTCCACCTCGGTAGCAACACTATTTTAAGCTCGAGTGACGTACTTTGAATCTCGCTGCGCTCGGAAGACTACTTTAGAATCCTTCGCTCCACTCTGGATTCAAAGAAACGCTATCGCCTTCAAAATAGTTGCTTGCTCCCTTGGCAAAAAATCTACTATTTTCGAACAAGATGGCGGCGGCGTCCGTTCCGATTTTGGCCACGCGCCAGAGAACGCTATACAAGTAAACTAACCCTAGCCGGTCACAGCAGTAGGACCATAAACGACGATGTAATCATAGGTCCATGGATTGGAACATCTAAGTACTTCCCGATTGAGTAGTGCCGATTCTGTTGTTCACAAACTAAACTAAATTTAAGTTCAGTGCATCTTTTTCTATTTCATTAAGAAAAGGACAGAAAATTTTAGTTTAGTCCTGACAAATTAATCAGCGCCTAAAAACTTGCGACTAAAATTACGTCAATTTACTTCATGCGCTGATTAATTTGACAGGACTAAACTAAAATGTATCTTCTGTCCTTTTCTTAATGAAATAGAAAAAGATGCACTGAACTTAATTTTAGTTTAGTTTGTGAACAACAGAATCGGCACCAATTTGAAATTAATAAAATAATGAATGGGAGATAAACATAACTGGCGAAATGTGGGTGTGCTATAATAGGTGTAACTCTGCTTTATTCTTCGGGGCTTATAGGCTGATGTTGGTGCAGGTGGTGTTATGTTATGTGCTGACTTTGCGTCGTGTCGTCCAAACCGAGCCAGGGCGATCCACTTCATTGGCATCCTTGTCACCTGCCTATCTCCTATGTTGAATTTGCAGAAAAGCCTTCATTGAGGGCATTAGAAGCGTAGAAGACTTCGGGCAGTGCGTCCGCCAGTACCTTCGGGCCTCACTGACGACGTCGCCGTTATTATTAGATACCTACCTACGTCTGATGCTGAATTTAGCAATTGCTGACCGTAGCATTGGTACCTATTTATATTTTCCACATACGACCTTTTCACATTTTGCTACTAGGGATTTCTTCTAAATTAGAATCCAACCACAACTGTGGCCATAAATAAAATAACAAAACATTAATTAAAAATAAATAAAAGCTTGTTTCCTTCTTGTTTCTCTAAATTTAAGGCGTTCTATATACACTTGTTTGATTCGGCATTTATCACAGGCAAAGCCGGGTGGTATCATCGAATAGGTGTGAATGTGAATATATGTTAAGGAAAAAGGCCACTCGGCTGTGCCCCACGTAGGTACCTTCTCACCGTGCCTTTAGGTCGAGCCGGGTGGTAAAAATCAACTGCAACATGCCAATCAATGTTCACATTTTAATTTTTGTGTTTCACGAACTGTATCCAAATAAATTTTATTATTTCTTTCTTTTTCTATTCAGCGAAAGTACCTATAGATACCGATCGGAGTTTCCCGATCGACACGAGAATGAATGCCGATTATAATATGTATAAAATATTAGCTTCGAATCAGCTTTGTGGTTTAACAAATACCATCGAATCGAATGTGCCGACCCCAACAAGTGTGTAGCACGCCTAAGTTAGCAGCTTTAAAAAAATTATAGATGTATAATTTTTTATAACTAAGTTGGTATTACTATTGGTTGCCCACCTACTGGATGCAAAAACTGGATCGATTAACAAAAGCCGGTAAGGAACATGATCTGTGCTAATGTTTAAAACTGGTTAATGTAGCCTACAGATGACCCAACTTTGCGCCCGCCAGATCGGAGGAGCCTATCGGATCTGCGTAGGTATTTTTTGACACAAGTACTAACGTAAAGTATAAACTGCTTGGACATAGGTTTCAAGAATCGCCACATACGATTCCCGAATCCAGCGGATTTCACCAGGTCGGGTCCACCTTGTGGCGATCCAATTTGTTTGACTATTTCGATCGATAGCCAAGTTGATAGATCGAGGAGATGTATCTTACAGAAGGCTCAACTAAGCAACCGACCATTCGAGTGCCAACGGATGAACGGCACGTAAAAATCTTAGGCTATCCACGTATCACCGTGTTGATGCTCGCAGTTCTACCGATCTGGCGCCAGGTCGGATCGTCCGTAGGCTGCTTTAGTCTCCGGATAGATGCGCCTAGGTCACGTGCAAGTCATTGTCGAATTGATTAGCATGATTTACCCACTGTGGTGTAATGCCTTGTTTTAAACAATAGAATTAGGGGATTTTTTGGCAATGATTGTGCAACATTCGTTGTTTGATACGTTCCTTAATTAATTAAAAAAAGAGACGTGATGTGTATGTTATGTTAATTAATTATTCGTTTTTAATACTCGGAAAGTATTGTTTGTTTGATCCGAATAGCGGGAAAGACTCATAGTAATTGCTTCCCTCTATAGGGCGGGAATGAATTTTACAAACAGAACTTTTGGTTAGGGAGTCAGCTACGACATAATACTGACTCTGTAAGCTGTACCGAAATTCAAAAACTTGGTTTTTATAGACTAATACCTACTTGATTAAAAATGAGTTGAAGCGATTCTGAAATGTAGACCCCAGATTCGGTTAAAGACGAGGCAAATACAGTAATCGAAAATCTTTTACCAGTAATTTCAAAAGAAAGATACTTAATTAAATATATACAATGATTTTATGAAGTAGCGAGCAGACAAGAAAATAAAATCATTTTTACTTTCCTTATAAAAGTAGTGTTTAACACGGGTGAAAGTTATCAATTCCTACTCGTCTAAATATCTCGTATGGCAATTGATTCCTTTCGACCGTTGTATAACAACCTACTATATTTACTCGAGGGTGGAAAACTTCTTTGCAATGTACTTAATTCCTTCTCTTGAAACTTCTTCGAAAATGTCGTTCGCCATTCCCACCAAGCCTACTTCCAGCAGGTGAAGTTTATTGGTTAGCCAGTCATGAATTTAATTCATCAAATATAAAAAAAAAAAAAACATTAAATATTAAACGGAGATGGACGGCACTTACACTTAAAACAATAAAATATTTCCAAGCTGGACAAAGTTTGGTGTTACAATTCAGTAACGCTATATAAAAACATGTTCACACGGTTTAAATAGAAGGAGGAAAACTTAACAATATTGTTACTATTTTCTACTCGTGCGTAAAGTTAGGCATTGTCACCAACAACAAAAAAAGTGTATGACTAGAAATTTTTCCGATTTTGCGCAAACAAGGATGATTGTCAGTTTTTGGACAATGGCTTGGGCCCTGTATAAAATGATGTACCGGCGACGACCTGTCATTACTTAGAACAGGTATCAACAAGCCTAAACATGGTCAGATCCGCGTTTGTGATTATGTTCATTGTGTTTATCGTCTCCTGTTGGGCAGCTCCAGGTACGATTTTATATATAGTTTTTAATTTATAAAAGTCTAAATAAAAACGTAATAAATTCAAAACACAAATTATAATAGATTTTAGTTCTATATAGCCATCTCAGACGCAGTTACCAAAAAGCACAAGCACAACTTTTTTATTTGATATCTACATGCATGCTACATAATCTAACACGGCAGTTTTTTCATTCTCTATTTCGGCATCTAGCGTGTAAATTACGATATAGACCAAGTCACGAAATACTTCCTTTTTTCCTCAGGAGAGCGAGTAAGAAGGCACGGCTACGATTACGGGCACGGGGGCTACGGCGGTGGCTTCGGCGGCTACGGCGGCCATGGGATCGCGGGCGGCCACGGCCACGGCTACGGTGGAGCTCAAATCCCTATCTCTCAGTCCTTCTCCAAGTCTTCCGCCAGCGCCAGTTCTGTCGGAGGGAGCGTTTCAGGCTGAATGCACGCGTATGAACTAAGAGGTATACTTACTGGCCCGGTATAGTGCCCCCAAATATTATAGAATTCTCCTTATCCATTTTTTTTTGTCTTTTACTCTACCAGAATTCACCAGTTGCTATGTTCAAGGACATATTATGTTGACCTCGTAATTGAGTAACACAAAAAACAAAAATTTGAATCACTTTCAAACATTCTACATTTTGTCAAGTCGCGTAGAAAACTAGTTTTATTTTCTAGTTTTTACTTGTATTTTTACCTTTTTATACCATGGAGATATTAATGTGAACTAAGGTCTGTTTGAATACTTACCCAATTTTATATATTTTTTCGAAAAACTACCCTTCGTGTTTTTTAACTAGACCACCCAAAAAAAAAAACGCGTTCACTAAGATTTCTCGCAATCAAATTATAGCGATGAATGACCCACCCAGTGTTACGGTTCATGATACTTAAAGATATTATAGGTACATTGTTCACAGTTAATGATACAACGATATACATTGCAGTTCACCTTGATGTTAGGAATACCTACTAAATTCCAGCCCAGCCGATCTGCCGAAATAGTTATGTATCAGGAAATCATAATCCCACCAAAAACATTTTCATGTAAAATGTTGCCAAGACGAGACCATATGGCTCGCGCTGTCAAAAAGTTATCATATCTCATGTACTTAGTGCCAAGCTTTTAATTCTACACGCCCTAACTCTACAAGCCCTAACTTTACAAACTCTACACCTTAGTCAAAATATGAGGCTTGGCCGTTTCGTTACTACAAAAACTATTGTATAACAAAAAAGTAATGAATAGTGAATTACGCCCATGTGTGTGACGGTAGCAAAACGGCCAAGCCACATATTTTGACCAAGGCGTAGAGTTTGCGATCAGGAAATCATAATAAAATAAACATTCTACTCCCCTTAAAAGCCTTTGCCAGGAGGCGTTACCACTTCGAGAAAGACTGCCTCATACTGCCACAAGATCAGCTAAATTGGTGTTTTGTTTTGTGTTTCAGGTGATGCTTTCCTAGAACTCTGCAATCCCACAATAATAATATATAATTAATAATACCAAAAGCTTTTTGTAAGACAGTATTTAATGTAATAAGTTTTATAAATAAGTAAGAATATTGATGACTAATTTATTTGTATAAGTAAATATTAATTAAATAAAGTTTTCACCGTTTTTTTTGCAATTAATAGTGTTATTTATTGCTCCCTGGTTCTTGTCTAAGACAAAGACAATAGACATTTATTCTTTGGATATGGTAGGTACAAATTCAACAAGCATAATATTATGGTAACAGGTTGCGACTGCCACCCTGTATTTCTAATATATTTTTAACTAGGTACTCTGGTCTCATAGGATACTATCTTCATTTCATATGCTCTGCCTTATTTGTAGATAGGTAATCAAAAGTATTTTAGATTTTATTTATAGTTACTTACCTAATCTTTATCAGCGAGTTAATTACAAATAAAATTAATGGTCATAAGTTGAGGTAAATTTGACATCTCGTGAGATAGTGATAGGTACCATTATACTAAGAAATAGATACCTATGTAAAAATAAAACTGAAAACATACCTGCTCAATAAAATAACCAGTTATGCCAGAAATCGACGATATTTGTTTGGAAAAAGCTAGAATGATTGTTTATGTTTCTCCTGCGGCAGTAGGTACCTATGTGTGTTGTTTATTTTTAGAAGTAAATATTTCCCCTAGCAGCTATTTGTATAAAAAAATTTTCATCGTCGATGAACATGGTTGTCTCCGGATAAATTCACAATAAATGAAATAGATTTTTGCCCCTGTTCACTTATAAAATTGATGAACAACGTTAAATTCTGACCCTAACCATGACCCTTTGCGCACAACTCTGAAATTCAATCTAAAAACAGAGCGTGTCCAAATGATCAAAAACTGGGTAAGGAAGACGACCATCTTTTCCATGACAAAGAAAACTGATGTCACTTGGAAAGCTACCACACTAAAATGGATTTAGGCTGGACATATCAGCCGCATGTCAGACGCCCAAGGGTCCCTGGTCCCGCGACAGGCCGAGATGGCGATGACGGTATGAGATGCTTCAAGCTCCTTTAACAAGAACTGGTCCTTAGCAGCTATAAACAGAGAAGTGGAAAGAGAGTAGGTATTCCGGCTTTTGTCCTGTAGGGGGAGATCAAAGGCTTTTATAATAATATATATTTCCACTCGAATCCATACTAATATTATAAATTCGAAAGTAACTCTGTCTGTCTGTATGTTACCTTTTCACGCCTAAACTAGTGAACGGATTTCGATAAAATTTGGCAGAGTGATAGATTGCATCCCGGGGAAGGACACAGGATAGTTTTTATCCCAGAAATCATCCTTTGAGGGGGTGAAAAGGGGGGTGGAATTTTGTATGGGGAATCAATAACCGATTGAGATGAAATTTGGCGCGGAGATAGTTTGAATTGTGGGGAAGGATATAGAATTGTTTTTATCCCCGAAATTATCCTTTAGGGGTGTAAAAAGGGGGGGGTGGAGATTTGTAAAGGGAATCAATAAAAAAGAACTTACTATTATTACTTTTATCGCGGGTGAAACCGCGGGGCACAGCTAGTAATACATAAATAAGAAACATATTACTAAAACATTTAATTAAAAAACCACAATGATAATTTAAGATACAGGTAGGTACCTAATTAAACAAAAATACATAATTCTAATAACATAAAAAGAATCCTTATCATTTCGCATAAATCAACCGCTGGAAAAATGGAATTACCCTTTACACAAAGATTTTACCTGATTTTTCATGCCTTGGGTTTTTCAGAATCAAAAAAAGATTCAAAAACCAGATTTGCCTGGGTTTCCGTAATTTCAGGCTGCATGCAAGCGATAGTCGGTGCGATTAGAATGTACAGACGCCAGCACATCAACCTACACCAAACTGTCACATTTTCCCAATCAACTTTGAACCTTATGCTTTAGTGATAAAGTTGAAAATCTATTAAAGAAATTTGACAGATTGTAGTAGGTTGATGTGCTGGCGTCTGTACAGCCAACTAATGAGGTTGGTCGCAGGCTTTTTCTTCTTCTCTCTCTTTACAGACGGGATTTTTTTGCAACACTTACCAGCCAAAGCACTAGGAAGTGGTGAAGGGCGGGCGTTTTTCGGGGACTTTCTTATGTAATTGTGACGTTTATAAAGTGCTGATTTTCAACCCAGTTTGAATAAATGACTTTTGACTTTGATTTTGATTCTCGTGTAGATTGGGTCAATTTGAAAAAGTAAATACCATGGAAAAATATTAGAGTGTCACCAAACTAAAAAGACACAATAATAATTGTAGGTTAAAGGTACCTCAGTAGTACAAGTGGGTTAGGGGGCAACTCGTCCACTTTAGCTGCCTGCAAAGTTATCTCGTTCGTTAACTGTACTTTAGTAGACACCTAAATAGAATAAGAATGATGTAAGATTAGCGACGAGTTTATCTGGAAATTTCCACACAACATGGAAGGCTGGACATTAAATCGATAGATTTCCGTAATTTTTAACCACTTCTGGAAGGTTGGCCATTAAATCGATAGATTTCCGTAATTTTTAACCACTTCTTGATTTCCTGGTACCTACTGGCAGCATTTTGATTAACTTGTCGCGTATGTTTAATTAGTAGTTTTATTTTATTATTGTTAATTGGTTTCGTAGTTAGTAACTCTTCAACATGCCACAGAATAACTAATAGTACTTAGTAACAATGCTATTAATCAAAACAAGATTCACCTTGAACTTTTTAGAGCTTCAGTTACGTTACTAGTTTCCTAGTATTTATACGATTTGTTTAGACTTACCTACTCGTATATTAGAGTCATCTTTGGTTTGGTGGTATTAATAAAATTTATATATCTACTGGATAGCACCACTGAGAGCAGCGGTGGTCCAGTGGTAACAATGCGATTTACGAGTCGTAGGTCGCGGGTTCGAATTCGAACTCAGAGAGGTTCTTTACTTTGTGTAAATAATTTCATCACCACTGTTCTCAAAACGTTTAAGGAAAACATTATGAGGAAACCGAAATGTCATAGAACCAAAAATTCGAAGACATGTGACATTTACAAATCCGCATTGGGCGCGCGTGGTAGATACACCGAATTTCCCTCTTAAAGAGATGAGCCCTGTGTCCCAGCTGGTCCCAGCAGTGGGAAAATTACAGGTTGACTATCAGACTGTATGGCCGATGGGGCCGAATGGTTCTTGAGTGGCGACTGCGTACCGGAAGACGTAGCGTTGGGAGGCCTCCCACAAGGTGGACCGATGACCTGGTAAAGGCCGCCAGAATCGGCTGGATGCGGGGAGGACAGAACCGGTCGAAGTGGCGGTGCTTGGGGGAGGCCTATTTCCAGCAATGAACGTCTTTCGGCTGAAATGGTGATGATGATCTGACTGCAAGTTACGGTTAGGTATATCATGTATTCTTAAACGCCATATAAGGCGGTACCTCAACCAAATAACCTTGACCATTGCGACAGAGACAGAGAGCGACACGACTTCCTCGTACGAAAGGGATGCAGCGCGCCCTGCGCACGCCCCTTTATCATAAAACTCGCACAATTTTTGAAATTATTTTATTAATAAAAAAAAGAATAGCGATCTTTTTAAAGAAATTAAAACATGGATTATTTAGATTTTTAAATTATCTATCCATTGGTGAAATCCTCAAATTAATAGAACATCATCAACATTATTATCTTATCTTATCTTGTGAAATTTAGCAAAAGATACATGCAATCAATAATTTTAGTCACTTTTTTAAAAGGAGATTTTAAATGTATTAGTAACATAATATAAAAACAAACAATAACGTGCAATATGATGATAGGATAACGAACATTAATAATGTGCTTTCAGATGTAGTTTATTTCTCATAATTATTGACTTAATGGTACGAGCCTCTGAATAACGAAAAAAACGCGATTTTGGTCGGGGTACCGCCTTAATGTATTAATATATTCGGTTTTTTTACTGTGCTATGATCGTTATTGTCGATAATATGAATACAAATATTATACCTACTCGTCATAGGATAATGTTTTCTTTCAAACCGATTACTTATACATATATAACTGCGTCATGTTAGCCTTCGTTTTTTTTTACATAGTTGTGACTTTTAATTGGGTAGCTAGTTAGCTACCACGTGTAGGATTCGACTCAGGATATTAATAAATAATAACAAAGTTGTTGTTACCCGTATATATTAACGTACAAACTCATTTTGTTTGGTGGTATTTCAATGTCAATTTAATACAAATAGACCTAGATCTAAGACCTAAATAAACCGATAAAAGTCTTTGTTAAAATCAAACCAATTTCCTTACAATAGAGATCTAAAAGATAGTAAAAAAGTAATACAGGATAAAAACTCTTTGTTGAAGTTTCCTGAACGTTCCATTTCATACATTCTAAATTCAGGGTTCAAAGCTTTGTCTTGTGGTCCTGGTTGAAAGCGACAGCGGAAGCGGAGGCGGAGGCGGACGCTTTGCTGAAGGAGCGGTGATGTCGATCACTTGGACGTCCGTCCTTGTTGTATGATAACTCATGGCTCCCGCTCCCGAAACTGAAACAAAGTATAATCAAGTTGTTATCTCCATCGGAAATTTATTAGGTACGTTCTGAATTGACCTAGGTTTAAACAATTTAGCTAGAGGAAATAGCAATTTAGCTAAAGCTTGCTCTAAGGGCCTGAAGCCTGAACATACGTACCACAACGACAACACGTGGACGTGCACTAATTTGTATGAAAACAAATAGTTTATGCACACGAACCACATTTTACCGTCAAACCAACTGTGTGGCGGATACCGACCACATCAGGGCCACGGCCAAGTTCCAGCGAGCCTATTGAGACATAACTACTTTATGATGACGTGCTTGTAATACGTGTGAATGCGCCTTAAGCTAATTCGAGCTTCTTGTTGAATGCGGGTCGTTTTTGCTTTGGACCACACAATTAAAACCCTGGCAGCTAAAACAAATTGAGCATGAAACAGACTGTTTACTAGTACTGTCTTATCTAGTCATCGTAGCTATTGACTTAATAGCAGTGTCAGCCAATTATTGTGGACAATTAACTATCTGTCAATGAAAGTATTAAATGCACCAGCTACGTCTTACATAGAAAAAAAAACTTTGTAATAAATGAGTATAGTGAAACTGCAGTGCAATTGGCTATTTGACAGTTTCCGAAAAGATATTTTTAAATATACGTAGGTTTATTTTATACCTCTTACAATTATTTTTTTCTTAAAAAAGCGTTGTTTATTCGAAAAATAATGTGTTTTTTATTCCGTATTTTGAAATTCGCGCGGAAACAGCCGATCACGTGACATTTATGGCTGTGACTTCACATTTCAATAAACTAAGTAAAGCTAACTACGACGCTTCAACTCTTAAACATATTTTGTGTGGAAAGTTTGCATAAAAAGTTGCATAAAAAGTATATTTTGTGTGGAAAATCAGCAAACTGCCAACGATGATAAAACACAGTAACACACAACGTTTTATTTATTGTGATGTGACGTCATACGATGCTCGATCATGGCCGTTCGCGTTTCAGTTTTTGTAATCCACAGATAAAAAATCTCTAATTTATTTTTCAAAAATAAAATATTTACAATTTATTTTAATGCATAAAACCTATTGTATGATTATTGTGAACCTATATGCTACTATATCTAACATATTATATATTTTATCGTTACAACTGTCAAATAGCCAATTGCAAAGGCATCTTGTCCTATATGATGTGGAGAAGGAATGCCTGAACAACAACGCTTGCACGTTTTGTGTCCATGGATACTTTCACTTTCAGAACGATTGCCCTCGGGCTACCTTCTCACATCTCCTTCCTAGAGTAGGCAGTTTTTTACTCGTCGCATGGATTCGGGATATCAAAGCGTGCTATTACAAACTACATAGTCCTTAACACTTCCGAAAACGTTCCAGCCAGTCTATGCCGTGAAAACCGATGATGAGCACTGCGAGCTGTCATTCCATCCGATGCTATGGATTGAGACTAAAAACTAGCAAATCAAATCAAATTATTTGCGATAAGTGTTGCTAGTAAGCTTCATCTTTCTGACTGACCGACCCCTTGATAATTCAGAAGTCTTTAAGTTTGAGTTGAGTTTGATTAACAGCTCCCTTACTCACTTCACAATGCACTTCACCTAAGTTTTCATCGTGAGAATTTTACAGAATAGATCAGATAAATGTCTGGTGGAACGCTCACTACCGGCTTCTCCAGTATTTGTCACTCACCTATCGCCTCCTTGCTCCTCACTGCACCCGAGCCGCTCCTTGCTGACGCTAGCGTTGTGCTCATCACTGCGTCCGAATTTGTCACCATGGCCGAACCCACCAGGGTTGAAGCCGCGCTTCACTCGTTTTATGGATTCGAACCTCCAGTCTGAAATCAATAATATGAAACAGTTCTTCAACAATTACTTTTTTCTACGTCTTCTTTGCGATTTCTTACTATCTTGCATGTTTTTCTGTTTGCCACCTTGAAAAAAATTGCAAGCCTTGCAGGCTCGTGAATGTTTTAGCAATGCATCAATTTTGGTGAAGAGATTCATCAAGGGCTTGTTTCTGCCTATTTGCTGCATCTAATGACAACATAGGGCAACAATGAAAGGGTATATGCTGTTGTGTGTATTTAAAGACTTGTAGCACACACAAATTCAGCTGTAAAGACTTACCGCGTCCTTCCACAACCGCAGCCAACAGCACCATGAAAGCGAACAACGAGGCTACCTTCGCCATTGTCAAACAAATCTAAACTGAATATGTTCCATTTGTCACCCACACATGGTATATATACTTTCCATATTCACACAGGATGGCCAATGCCCATCGGATGTCACGGTCTGTCAAAACGTCATGATTTCGGTGACACGCCGTGATGACCGCACAAAGGCACTCCGACGGTTTAATTCAGTTTTGACGAATTGTTTGCCGCCCTTGACTTTGAGGACAGGAGCCGATTAGCCATAGTTGTATTGACCTTACAAATGTCAGAGGAAGAACATGTGGATATCTGGAAAATTCTGACAGCTAAATTATGATTGTGAAGTTTTTTGGTTGTAGGTGGTAAAGTCGACATGAGTTTGTTAATGAAATTGTGGTTATGAGAACTAAGGACAGTTAAAGTTGCATTTCCTTCTGCCGTAATAAAATCAAAAAGCTATTTTGTTATTTCTGCTTTTTCTCTTATATCACACAAATACTTCATCATCATTAGTCTATAGCAGTCCACTGTTGGACATAGGCATTTAAATTCGCGCTCTAATCGTAAGTAAGGACTCCCTCAGGTTAGGCGACGATCTCCGCAGGCTGGCACCAGCCAGCCTCGGCCCTCAGCAACTTGGTAGCTGCTGCGTGAGAGTTGCTGAGGATCGAGTTGAAATATGTAGTTTAGTTAGGTAAAAATATTATCCAGATAGAAAGGCAGTAGTGAGCCAGACATGTTCATGAAAATCTTCGTAATAAAAAAAAGGGAACTTAAAGCTATCGATACCATAGATTTTATGGATAGCAGGCTTTACTTTTAACGATCGAATGAATAATAAAGGATCGAGCGAATAAGCAGATTAATCGGACTGGATGTTTACATCACATCATAATTATTACTATCTATTATTAATCACATACACAGCCGCAGCCGGTTTGAACTCGAAGTTTACAATGACCTTGTCTATTCGGTCGTTTGCTTGATTTTTTCCTAACTTATTTTTTGTAAACAATCATCACTCGAAATCATAATAAAAAGATTTCGGTGGATCCTTTCGGAACCTACTGGCGATGTAACCGGCTCTGCTCTAGGTTTTGATTAGGAAATGAGTGTTCTTGGAGATTTGGAGTCAGAATAGATTTTTAGGAACGTTCGCAAAGAAGTTTTAATTTATGTATTTCAGTTTCTTACACTTTCTGGCTAGAGTATGTCCTTTTTAGGGTTCCGTAGTCAACAAGGAACCCTTATAGTTTCGCTATGCCCGTCTGTCTGTCCGTCCGTCCGCAGCTTAGCTCAGAGACTCTTCGTTCTAGAAAGCTATAATTTGGCATGGGTATACATATTAATCACGTCGACAAAGTGGTAAAATAAAATCATGAAAAAGAAAATTTTTCAGGGTACCTCCTACGCTTAAAGTGGGGATGCTTTTTTTGTCGTCTACCCCTTGGTGTGGGGTATCGTTACTATCGTTAGATAGGTCTTACAAAAATATTGCGGATTTATCCAAGCCATATTTCGATATAGGGATCCGTTTGTGCTCTAAAGTCACGTGTCAAGCTAAATGGTTGCTTTTGGATATCTGAAAAAATTCGCGGCAGTAGAACGAAATTAAAAGGAAAACTATAGTCGACTAACTTAAATTTGCAATTGCAATGTATGGGAGAACATGATTTTCAACTACAATGTCAAGTTTGTTCTTGGGACAAATTCATTCCACACTGCGGAACCCTTCATTGTGCGTGGACCGACACGCACATAGCCGGTTTTTACAAAAAAAAAAAAAAACTACCAGTGTTGCTTAAAATTAATTATCTAATATCTCGTTTCTATGTTGTAGGTCTGGGAGAAGGTAGAGAGCCGATTCGGCCTAACGAGTGTAACAACTTGGGTTTTTTATGGTTTCTTGCTGGCCAGTCCAAGAACAATATTACATGAATTAATGTAATAAGCAGCTATATTATGATTGATGTAAAGTCAGAGAAATACATCAGCCTCCTTAATAATAAACGCATTATATCAGATGAACATACAGACAACGTTTATTTGTAAAGGGGTAGGTATTTAGAAAACTGACTACTCTAAATTAAAATTATTGCTTAAAGTTAAGTAGTGATAATTATCAGTCGATAATTAAACAGTCGTTTAATCATACTTTTTTCACGTTTGAACGTCACTTTAATCATCGTTTATAAAATTAAATAAACCCTAAATTATCTATGTTTAAAACACAGTTCTGTCATTATAGTCCCCAGTGGTATGTCATGGCTGATTAACGTGAGTCAATTTGATAAGCAATTCATCTCTCTCTGAATGTACATATTTATGTAACCTTTAAGCAACCCGCAATGTGTTATTTCTTGGGAAATATTTATCATGTGCAGCAAGTGTGATTATTGAGCTCTCAGGCTTCTCCGCGTCTAAATGGTTAGCGTCATTTAGTACCTATTTAATAGTCAGGAGTCAGAATTGATTCGCTGTTCGTCGGTTTCTCCTTGAAAACTTAGAAGACAATGATTATCAGTTTAAAAGTAATTTCAATTAACTTGGACTTAACCTAACTAAATGCAATACAATGAAAATAATCATTAAAGTAATTAAGTACTTGTTGTTGTTTCGTGACTCAAACCTAGCTCAAACCTCAATTATTTCTTCTGTATCAAGTGGAACTCGTCTATTTTTAGTTTAGGTATATTAATCGCTTTCTGGAATCTGGATCAAACAGAGAGACAATTCTCGTAATTTTAAGAACGTTCACAGTCTGATCTCATCTCAAACTGACAAAAATACCTCTAAAATCTCTTAATTTTTTACACCTTTTTAACTTTGATTGTCGCTGAGATGAGATCGCGACTAGATTTTGAACGTTTTTAATAACAGAAATTAGCCTTCTGATATCGCCTAACCAAAAGTTCGTTAATATCTCTTAAGGTAAATGTAACATCAACAATTGTATCCATAGGTACTATGCAAGAACTCTTGAGCTCTTGCTTGCTTAATACAATTGTTTCCCAGAAATAAAACGATTAATATTTTACCTTTTATTATTCCAAATGGGCTTAGAGCATCGTGAACTACTAAGAAACAAACATAGTTTAATGCGTGCAGGTAGTAATCTTTATTCATATGTTACAGCTAAACATTTTTATGCATCAAAGTATTGACGTATTAAAACCATTAGTTCACATAATTTATTACTTCATCTACTATTAGAAGATGATTGAGACAAATCAGTAATGCGCTTATAATTCGCTCATGAATATTATAATAACAGATCTTGATATTTCACGGGGTGCCATTGAATACATAATTATGATCTACTATGTTGTTTTTATAGGAACTTGGCACCTCATTATTATTTTATTACCTACATAAATGGAATGATCATGAGTTTTCGTGACCGCGGAGGTCGAACTGGATCAAGTTATTAATACGCGTTTGTTTCCATGTATTAACATATTTTTAGGTATGTGTAATATCTAGGTATATTTAGAATTGTAGATAGGGAAAAATATCTTGAAATGAAAAGAGTAGGTACGTAGTTTGTTGTTTGATGGTCAAGATTTTGAAATAAAACGATCAGAAAAGTTCAAAAATAATAATTTGTCAAACAATTTTTATTGTGTACAATTATAGAACTAATTAACAACATAAATATAATAAAAATTAAGTAATTAACAAATAAACTTTTTTTGAGCAAAGTTTTCATAAATTATCAGTTTCCATTTATCGCCAACTAAAGTTATTCTAATATCATTAACAGTTTCTCTTTACCGCCCCCATCCGTATACTTTTCCATATACTTTGTCATCATATTTATCATCCCCTTTGCCTTTACCCTTGCTTCCGTCGTAGTCGTCATTTTTACCCTTGCTGCTGTCAAAATCCTTGTAGTCATCTTTACCCTTGCCGCTCTCAAAACTCTTGTCCTTGTCTTTACCCTTGTCGTCATCTTTACCCTTGCCGCTGTCATAACCCTTGTCTTCGTCTTTACCCTTGTCGTCATTTTTACCCTTGCCAACGTCGTAACCCTTGTCGTCACGCTTGCCCTTGCCTACGTCATAACCTTTGTCGTCATCCTTGCCTACATCGTAACCCTTGTCGTCACCCTTACCCTTGCCTACGTCATAACCCTTGTCGTCACCCTTACCCTTGCCGCCGTCTTCTTTACTCTCACTGCTGCTACTGTCGCTGCTACTCTCGCTGCTACTGTCGCTGCTACTGCTGCTGCTACTGTCGCTGCTACTGCTGCTGTCAGAGCTGCCCCTATCCTTGCCATCGTCCTTGCCACCTTTCTTGCCATCCCAGCCGCTTTTACCACCGTAACCACCGTAACCACGTATTCCTCCTACGAAATATGATGATAAAATTCAGGTTTGCACCTTGAACTCAATTCCAACTCAATTTGCTGTTAACTTTATCCTATGTGTGTGTGTAATTTTAATGATCCTTCTTTTATAGATTACAGCATATACTTACCATGCAGCATTCTCGATATTATTACAACGGTTCGGTAATTATTAGTGATAGGTAGAATCTTTTTTTTTTCATTACTATCATTAAGAGTTAGGAATGTTGGAGATCATGATCATACCATTACGTTATGGTATGATCATGATCTAAAATATGATCAAAAATAATAATATCGTTCTTACCACCAGGCGCTGCGTAAACACATACTGCCAATACTATAAGCGTAAACGCAATAAAAGTCAAATTCTTCATCTTGTACTGTTTTCTTCCTTTCCTTGGATTAACAAACTGATACTGATTTGATTTGTCTCACTCTTTTTGATCGACTACAATCACTAGGAATTCTACTGCCCTTTAAATACTCACTAACTTTCAGATTTTCCATTAATTTTTTTGCTGCAAGTCAAAGGTTCTGAACAAATTAATCTATCCTTAATTACCGTTAATAATAACAGTTCCAGAATTTGCGTTTTTGTATTGATTGACCTCTACCTAATCACAGCTTGTAAGCAATTAAAATTAATTACTATCATTTGATAAATGGATGAATTTACGCGATGTTCGACTCTATTTGGTCATAGTAAGTTTGAAATTGTAATCAGTGATTAGCCTAGTTCTAGAGATAATCGTTGTTCTAGTGTTAACAATGATTGACTTTAGTAGATTGCAGTTAATCTTCAAACAGTGCGGACAATTTAAGACTTCTATCAATTGCACGTTAAAAATTTAAATCAATTTATTCTTAAACATGGATATTTTATCTTATTTCTTAGGTATGTTGGTTTATTGATTGTGTATTTATTGAGTTTGTAATCGGTTTATATATTATTCATATTTTGTACCGTCTCTGCACGCGGTACGCGGTAAATTTTTCTTGGTTAAAATATCTCCAAGTCCCATTTTTGGTCTTGTTTCCCCATATTTAGCCTAATTCGTCTACTGAATTACCTACGGAGTACATAATCAGCCTATAAAGTCCCTACTGTTGGGACACAGGCCTCCTCTCTGTGAAAGTGAGTCGGTCATAATCCACCACGCGAGCCTAGTGCGGGTTGATAATTCAGTGGCTAATAATGAAAACTTTAATTTACAGGTATATTGGGCCAATCACAGTTACAATGCGTATTATATTAATAATTCGAGAGAACTTTGTGTAGTTTTGTACGTCCACCAGCAGGATAGCGTCTAAGTGGCGGTCCTTATCCAGAGGTTTTTAGCAGTTTAAAGTAGTTTGTTTTGGATCACCTTTGTAAGTATTTTTCTCTCATGTTTTATTTACTAGGAGGTTATTTATAAACGTTGCTTTAAGTAATGATAAGCGACTGTGCAATCATAAATGTTTAACGTTTAAATATCCCTTAACTTTAAGCAACGTTCCTACACAACGTTCCTGGACCCATTGTACAGACGCCAGCACATCAAGCTACTACAATCTGTCAAATTTCTTTAATAGATTTTCAACTTTATTGCTAAATCATAAGGTTCAAAGATGATTGGGAAAATTTGACAGTTTCGGGTAGCTTGATGTGCTGGCGTCTGTACATGCCGTGTAACGGAAGGAGCCTGTAAAGTGTGTAGGTATCGCGTGGTAACATTTCCTTTGGTCGTAATAATTATTTACATAGATGGTACTTAGTATTTCCATTGATGTTTTTTTAAAACATTTTTTAAATTCCAATGTCAATGTTGTTCTAAGTAGGGTATTAGAAACATCAGCAACTTTTATAACATCTTCTATATAAATAAAAATAAAATGCTTTTCTTTGGTAAGTGCATCACTTGAGAACGACTGAACCGATATGTCTATATGCTATAGGCGATATGGTTTTTATGGAAAGAAAAATTGTAAAAGGTGCCCGGTTTTGGGGAAAAACTGAACTTCTTTTACTATGTATCTATTTCTTTTTTTAATGAACATTTGAAATTTGGACAGGACAACGTTTGTCGGGTTATTATAATAATGATGCGATGTTTATCAAGCCAAAAAGGTAACTTTTGGGCACTGTTGGAATTAAAATTTGCTATAATGTAGATTGTCATTTGAAGGGTACAAGTACGGATACGGATTAAAAAGCTGAAGTATTTTATAAAAACGATAAATTTTATTTGTATTGCATTAATACATTTGTAGAGCGAAACGTAAACTATTTGATTTATCACATTGAGCTTTTGGATTTCTTTGACCGGGACCTTCAGGTAGCAGCTTAACGTCTGAAACAAACAAAATAAAGCAATGTTAATAATATTGTCAAATGAATTGAAACGTTTTGTATTTATTTACAGATGCGGATGAAATGTTATATTTTGCTAAAAGTATTGTCTCTTTAATATACGCATATCAGCTTCTCACATTACAAGTGCAAACCTACATAGTTTATTTTAAGTACAAAAGGATTTCGTTTCACAAAATGCATTTTCTGATAGACAAAAGTTTATGGAGAGCACTTTGGCTGAAGATATCGGACCTCCAAAAGCACAAAACAATTACTATAGGTATAGTAGAAGATAAAATCTTAATATTTACCCGTAACCGCCTGATTGTTTGTGGCCAGAGCTGCCGCCACCTCCGTAGCCGCCGCCGCCGCCGCCGCCGCCGCCGCCGCCGCCACCGCCGTGACCGTGACCGCCGCCGCCGCCGCCGCCGTTGGAACCACTTCCTCCATGACTGTGTCCGCCACTTCCACCATGACCGTGTCCGCCGCTACCACCGCCGTTTCCACCATCGTTTCCACCGCCATGGCCTCCTCCAAAGCCGCCACCGCCGCCGTTACCTCCGCCGTTACCGCCGCCTAAACCACCACCGTGGCCTCCTCCATGGCCGCCACCGCCACCACTACCACCGCCGCCGCCGCCGCCATGACCGCCGCCGCCGCCATGACCGCCGCCGCCGCCTGATGAGCCGCCGCCTCCACCGCCTTGATTACCGCCGCCATATCCACCTGCAAATTAGAAATAACACAAGTTTTAGAAACCTAAAATTCGAAAGAAAGAAAGTAGGTTTATGTGCGGTAAAGGTACATGACACAGATAAAGAACACAAGCGCAAAAGAATGACAAGTTGGGGGTAAACATGCGTCACATCCACGCAAAACCGATCGATCACGCAATCGGTTGTAGATCTGTGGAGGGTTAACATATTTCCATGGAATCGACGGTCATATGATTTTGTTGAATGAAGGATTCGTTTAGCAAGGTCGTAAAATACAGACAGGTCAAGTAATTCGACGAAAGTCAGAAAATTGAATCTATGCGACTCTCTATGAAAAACCACTTTGAAACTGACGATCAATTTGAATCTAACTTTAATCGAATCTTAGAATAACAACATACTTCTTTAGTTTCTTTATTTTATATATTCTATTCCATGTTATTGGCAAGCACGACACTCATAGTCCAATAGCATAATCCATCTACCTTGTTATTATTGTAATGCGGATGTAAACCAAAACAAAACTATAATAACAACAACAAAAATATAATACCTGGGGTGGCGCTAGTGATAGCGATGAGCCCTAAGGCTATAGCTGTGACTACTGCTAGACGAGCCATGTTGATCTGTGCCCCGATGTACATCGCCCTAGCTTTTATACAGATTCGCTTATGTCATGGAATCGCCTCTTTACTTTTTGCCGCGTTCTTTTTTGTTGATTAAGGTTCCGCTGAATTAAAATATCCTGATTTTATGCGTTGAGGTAAATAGGTATATACGTAGACTAATAAAAATGCTTACTGGCTGTTCGTTAGATACTTCGGATAGCTTTTGGATTATACCGTGGAGTTATGTTCGAAGCTTCTTTTAAATGGCGTAGTTACCAACCAAACTTTTGTTTGCGAATTTGATCTCGTGATTTAGGTATTTTTATAACTAATAATCTTCTTCTATTGTATAAAACGACGAGAAACTGACTGACTGACACATATACTAACGCATAACGTACAGGATAAATTAAGAAATGAGTATATAAGAGGAAGTTTGAAAGTGGCGCCAGTGACAGAAAAGTTGAAAGGAAATCGTTTGGCTTGGTATGGGCATGTGATGAGAAGGGACGAAACGCATGTGACTAAAAGAGTGATGAATATGCATGTTAATGGATGGAGAGGGAGAGGAAGGCCGAAGAAAAGATGGATGGATTGTGTGAGGAATGATATGAAAGAGAAGGGAGTGAATGATAGCGTGGCGGTTGACAGGGGAGAATGGAACAAGAAAACGTGTTGCGCCGACCCCAAGTAACATGGGATAAGGGCAGGAAGATGATGATGATAACGCACAGCCGAAACTATACTGCGAATAGGAATGTGTTTTGCACACGCCGTCCTTTTATAATTTAGGGGAGCACTAAAAAGGGGTTTTTGGAAATTCAACCTTTAAGGGGGTGAAAAGTGGATATTTTGTTTGTATGACAAAGCTTATCCCTTGAGTTAGGTAATACACTTGAAACTTGGCACGAATACCTATAGTAAAGTAACTTATGAAGTTCGTATTTTTTTTGTTTTTCTAAGCTACCGCCTAAAAGGGACTTGCGGGGTTTTAAAGTTTGTATGGAAGATTTTTAGAGCGCGATTTGAAACTCAGTATTTATACTCAGGACTGAAAATAAACAATAATGTGTATCAGGGTTTTTCGAAAATCTACCCCTAACGGGGTGAAAAAGGGTAGTCAATTTTATAGGGGAAGATTTTACTGAGTGGCTTGATTTACTTCAAAATTGGTATAAATAACGTAGGTATAAGACATATAATGGAAAGGTCACAAAAGACCTTTTAAATAATATATTTATAATGTTTTTTAAACTACCCCCCTCAACAAGTGTTTAGGGAGTATCAAAAGTTTGTATAGAAATATTTTAATAATCTGTCGATGTCGAATTAACTTAAAACAAAAGGAATCATGTGTTGTAGTGTTTTCCAAAAATCAACCCCTGGCGGGGTGGAAAGGGGTATACACAAAAGGATTTTACTGTGAAAACAGGTATTTTAAATGTTTTATTCATATAATTGAAACGTACCAAACGATTTTTTAAAAACAAGCCCTATCGAGGTGGAAAAGAAGGACATACCCAACTAGCACACTAGTGGAAATAGCAGCCTATTTTGCAACTTTTAGCTGTACAGTCGCGCTTTAGGGGTTCAGAAAGTGGTTTTAAGTTCTACTATTGCTTCCGTAACTGCTCATAGCTGTAAATATCACTAGGGGTAGCAGAAACTGAACCAAATGCCACTCTAGGTTTTATAAGAGTTAATTTTACAACCCATTTGCCGTCTATAGCTTTACAAGAGAGTTAAAACATGTATGTTAAAGCTTAAAGCTGCTAAAAAGCTTCTATTGCCGCTGCTGTACGCTTCAGAACTGCATAAAGACTTTAATTGCAGACTTTTTAACGGAACTGTATAAAAGATATATTTATCACTGTTCTGCCACTGAAAGTTTCTTTGCAGAAGTGATTTGTTCTTTTGCGCAGATTTAAGTAGGAATTTGATCGACTGTTTTACTAATAGCGACATTAAGGCTTCACAATAGAAGCAAGAGAGTAATGGACATTCCCTACTCATTTGGATAATTCTGCTATTTTTATTAGAGAAATCAGATTTTATAAAATATTAAGTCAGTTTCAAAGAAATATGAATCTGAATGCATGGAAGTTCAAACAAAGAACTGGTGGATATCGCAAGAAAGTACGGAGAGTTTATCAGAATATGCAGAAATTAAAAAGGCAAGTTTTTTTTAACTCAATTACGTGAGAGTAATTTAGCTTTTATTTATAAAACTCTATTCATTTAATTTATTCTTTAAGGGATTAATTGGAAACAAACAAAAATAATGCGCCAAGTTCGAGTTCAACAAACACGAAGCGAGGGTCCCGTAGATTTTTTTTTTTCTCAATTACTGATAACGGGCCAGTTACAGAGGAAAAGTAAGTTATAGCTTGGTGTGGCATATTATAAAAATAAAGTAAAATAACCTTCTTTGCTTAATTTATTGTTTCTTTTTTGTAGACTGGACTCGGACAGCGAAACTGAATATAAACTAGAGTATGTCGAATGTGAAATAAAATGGATCTATCGCGAGCAAATACGAATTTGGGCGCTGAAACACAAATGTAGTCAAGTGGCTTTAAAAGACTTATTTCAAATTTTAAACCAAATTACTCCTAACGCTATGCCTAAAGATCCATGCTCACTACTTGATACACCAAGAGAAATTACAATAAACTTCGTCGATCCAGGTGAATACTAGCAGCAGGAGTCGAATCTTCTATTTTACATAATATTTTACATTTTTTGTTCGGCCAGTGTAACACTCCATGTTTTTCCCACTTAGATGGACAGATGCAAAGTTCTTGTTTATTTTGTTGTTCATTATAAGTTTGAATTATTTAGAAAGGCATTCTGAAAACATGGTAAGACATAGTAAGTGTTAAACAATTGAAAGAGCGAAAAATATAGAAGCAGCTACAAATTATCATCGTATTTTAGGGTTTTCAACGAGTTCTACGGATCTCTACACAAATAACTATTAGTGTGGTTCGATATCTGCAGTAAGTACGAAATAAAAGTGATTGTAAAGACTTGAACTGCATTAGTGGTACAGGTATTACTTGGACCTTCAGAAGAGTGAAACTTAGCGCTTTGACGCGCAGAGAGGAAGTATTAAGGTTGAAGTTGCAAGTTAAAGCTGCTTCTCATAGACGACATGTTTACAAGACAAATATGTGTCATTACTTGAGAAATTTATAGGTTTTTATCGCAATTTGTAGTAAAATATAACTAAATATAGAACCAGCAACTTACTAAATACAAATGTAGTCAAGTATGTAATTTCAATATCGTGTAGGTATGTGATATTATAATATTTATATAATAATATTTTACATATTTTACGATATTCTGAGGTAATTATTGAGGCGCGTTAAAAATACTCCAATAATATCAACTATATGCACGATAAACTGATCTGCGTTTGTAGCCACTTGCATACAATACAAAATATAGCTCAAAGACACTATACTTCACTTATTATTTATTTGTATTCAGTAATGTCTGACTCAGGAACAACAAATGTATTTAA
This sequence comes from Amphipoea oculea, assembly GCA_945859645.1. Lineage (NCBI taxonomy): Eukaryota > Metazoa > Arthropoda > Insecta > Lepidoptera > Noctuidae > Amphipoea > Amphipoea oculea. Next base: position 22,584,185 of record OX243862.1, read on the forward strand.
TAAATGAGAGACAAGGTGAATGATCAGTGATCCTTTATTCGTTCAGTTAAACCTGTCATTCATTCAATCAATAAGCGCCACAAGAGCTTCAGTGTGGTGTTAATTATTAGCTGTAGCTCATGTAGCGCTATTATGCCACTATTATGAAGTTCTAATGGAACTATAGATTGCAAAAAGTTGTGCCCCTTTGGCTCCAAAGCAGCTGCATAAGGTCTGCAGTGCACGCTCTGGCGCTTGAGCTTGGCGCCTTTGGGAATAATCGGATTAGCTCCAAAGCTCTTAAGCAGCAGTTTGTGCTAGTTGGGATAGTTTATATAAAAAATACTTGTTCCTTTCATTTATAAAATTGATGCTTTTCTGAATAAATTATAAGACGTTAATCATTATTTTCAAAAACTACCTTTTAAAGAGGTCTTAAAAAATTTAAGAGAAAGAACGAAATCCACGCGGACGAAGTCGCGGGCGACGTGCTAGTATTAAATATATAAAGAATAAAGTCATTTTATTTCGGACAACTAAACAGATCCATAAATTGTTAGTGACAGGTTTGCATTTATAACGCTATTGTTAGTAACTTTAAAGACGAATTAATGAGAAGACCACATCAACTAGACACACCGAGAAATGGAAACTAGGGTAGGTATAATATAAGTGTTCTTACAAATTGCCTTATTATGGCGGAGGAAGTGTCTGCCGCCACAGTCTTCAGGATGCTATTGTGATTGCCTCTTATTTTGCTCAGAAGTGAGGCTGCTTTTTTTGCGGATGATGGCATGAAATCCATGGGTATCGGTTACCGCAAACATTTCTGCGGCACTGCAAAAACGAAGTAGACGCAACAACATCCTAAAAACATTGTAGTATTGGACATAGAGCATTCAGCGACAGCGACCTTTTCGAGTAGTTGACCCAAAGATTACGGGTGTAAAAACTCTAACAATAGGCTTGAAAAGGCGTAATTTTTACTTGGTACACCAAGCAAATCTTCATGCTAACATACTACTCCTGACCGCCAGAGCCCTACGCGTCTTAATGCCACCATGGTCACTGACGTCTTCGGTAAGAAATAGCCCACGATTTTTAAACTTAGTAACTCTACATTGTATTTGGCGTACTGTTTATGGCAAGTTCTACGGTACGTTCCCGGCATTTAACAGCGACCCCAAAGACCATGTTTTCAGATTTTTTGGCATTACAGACCAGACCATGTGCAGGAGCGTAAGTCTCACATACATTAAGCAACTCTACGATCGCCCCCGGCGACGGGCACCATGCCACACCATGCAGCATGCAGCGCCATGTCATCCGCATAACATGCATCATGTTGTTGCAACTAACACCATTTACCTTGCAACCGACAGGCATGCTGCTGAGCTCGGCAATGAGGTCATTAACAGATAAATTGAAGAGCCGGGGAGACGAAAAAGCACCCTGCATCACCCCGCGCTCCAACCCATAGTATTCCGAGGGCGCATTAGACCACCTGGTTACGATACAAAAACAGGAGTACACTGAGCAGTTCCTCCGGTATACCCCTACTTCTCAATGTTATATTGTGTAAGGATCTTTAGGCGTGCGTCCAAAATCGGAACTAACGCCGCAATCTTGTTTTTCAATACAACTTCGCGAAACAGTTTCACAAAATGTTTACCTTGCCAACAACGCTCCCTGTCAATGTTATTCAAATTGTATGAGCGGTGGATTGTATATGCGGTGTGTTATTCAACCTCTTTTCACTCGTTTCTGTTAGAATTTCGTTTAAAACCTATTTGCTTCATAATAAATTAACTTCTATTGTCATACCTACCTTTTGTCACGTTACTTTGATTTCCTGTAGCACTTTCAGCAGCGTCTTCAGAGGGTGAATTACTCTTGGTGATTTTATTATTCTTGTTATTAGTTTTGGATTTAGATTTCGACATTCTTAGATTTTCTGGTTTGATTTTATAAACTTTGTTTACGCCAGAAGGATGTTTTAAGCATTTTTTATTTAAATCAAAACCAATTAAAACTGGATTCTGTAGAGATGTATACATATTTATGTCATGTGTCAATAATACCAATCACATTTTTTTATAAAGCCGAAGGATTCTAGAAGGATAGGTCACTAATTAATATATTATTGACATTAGACATCCAGGCTAAGTGGAGTGACGTTATTGGTAAGGTGAATACACGAGCATTGAGCGTATTGTCCTGCAATTGAAGAAGCATAATATGTCAAATTGTGGACTTGAGTCCTCCCGTCACTTCACAGACGCGATGGGTATCGATATTTAATGACGGACAAACATAAACAATGATATTCTAATGACATCATTTCAAGTTTCGTATACTTACCTACATTGCATTTTTAAATACCATTTAAGTTTAAACTTTAATATGTCGAGCTCCGCTAATGAGACACAATCACAGTAAATATACAGTAAGTTATCTAAGGCCGCCCGCCGAGTTATTAGCCTACTCTTGCGTTGATCCCCAGGGTTGTCACTTTTACTTTTAGTTAATATTTTCGAACAAGCAGCACTTGATCTAAATTTATGAAATAAAAAGCATATTATGATTGAATATTTTACCAATTTATAAATTTAGTAAAAATAAAAAGCCTTTATTCACATAACATATGATACCGAGAAAATTTTTCTCCTGTTTCTGCACGTCCGGAATGCTTTATTATTAATTTTGTTAATGTAAAGTAAATTCTCATTCTTATGTAAAGTTTTTGTAAAAAGCTTTTGGGAAAGCATGGACAGGGCATCTTAAATTCTATATCATTCAGTTGATCGTAAATTGACCGGCCAATTTTAATGTTGATGTGGTCCTTTTCGAACGCTTTGCGAAACACCTGCTCCATCCTTTCTACATTATCGACAAAATCATCAGGTGGGATCATGAGTAAATTTCGATCTTTGCCGTAATTCCTGTAATGGGTGTATCTAGATTCTACACTTAAATTACACGCTCGTTGATTAACGTCGACGTAATTATTTAAAAAATCGCAGTTCTTATGGTAATCAACACATTTTTTTAACAAAGCGCCACAAACATAAAAAAATGCATTTTTTTCCGGTAGCTCATGTTGTATTGGTACATAGTCAGAACGTAAGATTTCCGACAAAATATTTTCATTTCCTTGTGTTTGATTGCTACTGGTAACTAACTTTAGCTCTAAACATAGTATTCAGAAAGTAAATTAGGGAATACATTTATATGGAAAAATGCGACTCGGCTACGCTCTTAATAAAGCAAATAAACTTTGAAATAAACAATACAATACCACATTTTCTAATAATATTTAAGTATAAGTAGATACTTACATTTCTGGTTGAGTAGGAACTATGAAGAATGATAAGTCCGGGTTTGCGAAATCATTATTGAGGCACCCGAAAACACTACAATATTTTTTTCCCTTTTTGAAGTCATGATACTCGTAATGTTGACGAACGCAAGCGGTCATGTAGCTTACGCGCGTGCTCACAGTCGCGCTGCACAGCCCGCACTGCCGCCACCTTATTCCCTCATATATTATGCTAGCGTGTGCGTGAAATCGCGTGCCGACATGGCGCGCGGCGCGCACGCACACATTCAAACCGAGAGCGGCACGTTTGTATGAAGACGTTCTACTGTATATTTTACTGTGACACAATTGATTTTCTATAGTTTCGTCGCCAATAGGCGACGCGCTTTGCTTGACCGGTTAAGCAAAGTTCATAAATAAACAGATATATAACGCGTAATCCTACCTTTACACGGACTTGAAAGTGTGTGGATCGTGTGGTAACTTTCCCTTTGTTTGTTATAATTATTCGAATTTAGTATTTCTATTGTTTTTTTTTGCGGTGTTGTTTGTTATAATTATTCACATAGAGCGAATTTGTGCTATACAACGATACAATGATAATCTAAATAGGATATTGGAACCATCAACAACAGTATATATTGACGCCATGATTACCTAGCTACGATATAGGTCTGTACCTTTTGGGCACTGTTGGGATTAAAACTGTTATGGTTTGTCATCTACAGGGTAGAAGTAAGTGTATGGATTAAAAAGCTGAAGTGTTTTATAAAAACGATAATATTTATTTGTATTGCATTAATACATATGTATAGCGAAACGTAAACTATTTGATTTATCACATTGAGCTTTTGAATTTCTTTGACCGGGATCATCAGGTAGCAGCTTAACGTCTGAAACAAACAAAACAAAACAATGTTAATATTACTATCAAATGAATTACAAACATTTTGTATTTATTTACAGGTACGGCCGAAGATGTTATGTTTCCCTAAAAGTATTGTCTCTTTACAATTAAGTATACTTAATTAAATCAAATGTTCACAAAGTACAGACTACAGAGCTAACCTACATAATTATTTTAAGTACAATGGATTCTCTTATGACAAAATGCATTTTCTGATGGACAAAAGTTTATGGAGCACTATGGCTGAAGATATCGGACCTCTATAGCATAAAACAACAATAAGGTAGAAGATAAAATCGTAATATTTACCCGTAACCGCCTGATTGTTTGTGGCCGTGGCCGCCGCCGCCGCCGCCACCATGACCACCGCCGCCGCCACCGCCGCCTCCCTGGCCGAATCCGCCGCCGCCGTTTCCTCCATGGCCGCCACCGCCGTGGCTTCCTCCACTGCTACCGCCGCCTAAACCACCGCCGTGGCCTCCTCCAAAGCCGCCACCGCCGCCGCTACCGCCGCCGAAGCCGCCACCGCCACCACTACCACCGCCGCCGCCGCCGCCATGACCGCCGCCGCCTCCACCGCCTTGATTACCTCCGCCATATCCACCTGCAAATTAGAAATAACACAAGTTTTGGAAACATGATGTAACCTCCAAATCGATGGTAGATATCTGGGGGGTTAATATATTTCCACGGAATTGAAGGTCATATGATTTTGCTGAATGAAGGATTTGTTTAGCAAAGTCGTAAAATACAGACAGGTCAAGTAATTCGACGAAAGTCAGGATGTTGAATCTACGAGATTCTACAGAAACATGTACTATAATATTTTGATGTTTTTTTTTTATAAGGACATTATTTTGTATGTATTCCATTTAATGTAATGGTAAGCACGAGGCTCATGTTTCATTAGTAGAAATCTACATTGTGTTTATTATGAAAAAAAAATGTAAACCAAAACGAAATTAGAATAATAACAACAAAATAATACCTGGGGTGGCGCTAGTTATAGCGATGAGCCCTAAGGCTATAGCTGTGACTACTGCTAGACGAGCCATGTTGATCTGTGCCCCGACGTACCTCGACCTAGCTTATATACAGACTCGCTTATGTCATGGACTTGAACGAACAAATTTATATTAGACTCTTCACTTTTTGCCGCGTATTTTTTGTAATAATTATTAAGGTTCCGCTGAATTAAAATAACCTGATTTAATGCATCGAAGTGGATATAGACGTAGACTAATAGAAATTATTGCTGGCTGTTTGTTACTTCTGATAGCTATTAGATTTTACGATGGAGTTGCTTTTAAATGGCGTAGTTACCAACTCCTACCGTATAAACCCAAACTCAAAGCATTTATTTCAAATACACCAATTAAGTACAGGCACTTTTGAATTGTCAAGGGGTCGGTCAGTCAGTAAGTTGAAGCTAGTTGCTATAAGCTTTTGTTTGCAAAGATGTCGTGATGTACTTTTTGTTTGCGAATTTGATCTCGTGATTTAGGTACTTTTATAGTTGATAATAATTATGTTTAAGGAACTTTTGACGCGTGCCCAAAATTAGAACTAACGCTGCCATATTAGTTTTTCAATATTAGTTCGCGAAACAGTTTCACAAAAATGTTTACCAACAACGACCCCTGTCATTCAAATATTCTATGGGCGTGCGGTGCAACCTCTTTTCACCCGTTTCTGGTAGAATTTCTTTTCAAACCTATTTGCTTCATAATAAAATAAACTTCTACTGTCATCCCTTTGGTACACATTACTTATATTTCCTGGTAATTCAGCATTCAGTATTTCGGCAATTTCAGCACTTTCAGCAGCGTCTTCAGAGGGTGAATTTCTCTTGATGATTTTAATATTCTTGTAGTTTCGGATTTAGATTCCGACATTCTTAGATTTTTTGGTTTGATTTTATAAATTTTGTCTTACGCCAGAAGGATGTTTTAAGCAATTTTGAAGTGAAAACTTCTTTAGCGGCGTTGCACACTTTTTGTAATGAGTAAAAAATGTTAAACTCGCGTCAGGACATCGCGTCAGGACACGTGACCGTCAGGAGAGATTCCCCCCCCCCCCTCTCTTTCTACGGCGGCGCCAACCGAAGTGAACCAAGTGACACACGACAATGGATGGATGGATGGACGGACGGACGGATGGACGGACGGACGGACGGACGGACGGACGGACGGACGGACGGACGGGTGGATGGACGGACGGACGGACGGACGGATGGACGGATGGACGGATGGACGGATGGACGGATGGACGAATGGACGGATGGACGGATGGATGGACGGACGGATGGACGGATGGACGGATGGATGGATGGATGGACGTGACGTGACGTGACGTGATGTGATGTGGATGTAGATGTGGATGTGGATGTCGATGTGGATGTGGATGTAGATGTGGATGTAGATGTGAATGTGGATTTGGATTTGGATGTGGATGTGGATGTGGATGTAGATGTGGATGTGGATGTGGATGTAGATGTGGATGTAGATGTGGATGTGGATTTGGATTTGGATGTGGATGTGGATGTGGATGTAGATGTGGATGTGGATGTGGATGTAGATGTGGATGTGGATTTGGATTTGGATGTGGATGTGGATGTGGATCCGGATGGATGGATGGATGGACAGCTGATGGCTCGACCGGTTGTGTAGTAGCCACACTGCTTTGTATTCGTAAAATTCGTGTATATAAAGTGTTTAAAATATGGAAATTGAACAAGGTGCATCTATTAATGAAAAAAGAGACGCAGAAGTAGTGAAAAAAAAAAAGATTTGAAATAAATCAATTATTAATTCAAAAATGCACAACGTTAATATTCAAGTTTTCACTTCTGCCGGCACTACCGGAGTGCAACCCGTCTTTTTTTATTTAAATCAAAACCAATCAAAACTGGATTCTGTAGAGATGTATATTTATGTCTTGCGCTCGTTCCACTAAAATCCCCTAGACTAGTCCCCCAGGGGACTACACAGCACTCAATGTTCCACTAGGATGCCCTAGGGCATCATATAAAACTCCAATTTCCTTTTTAATCCCCAAAACAAGTCACATTTTTTTTTATAAATCCGAAGGATTCTGTTCCGGATTTTGCCAATCAAAGAAGGATAGGTCACTAATTAATATATTATTGAAATTAGACACCCAGGCTAAGTGGAGTGACGTTATTGGTAAGGTGAATACACGAGCATTAATGCGTATTGTCCTGCAATTGAAGGAGAGTATGTCAAATTGTGGACTTGAGTCCTCCCGTCACTTCACAGACGCGATGGGTATCGATATTTAATGACGAACAAACACAAACAATGATTTTCCAATGACATCGTTTCAAGTATCCCTACCTTGCATTTTTAAATGCCATTTCAGTTTAAACGTCTTTTAACTTTAAGCAACGTTCATAAATAAAGAAATATTACATATAACGCGTAATCCTACCTTTACACGGACTTTGAAGTGTGTGGATCGTATATTAACTTTCCCTTTGTTTGTTATAATTATTCGAATTTAGTATTTCTATTGATTTTTTTGCGGTCTTGTTTGTTATAATTATTCACATAGAGCGAATTTGGTATACTACGATCCAATGTGCTACACAACGATACAATGATAATCTTAATAGGATATTGGAAACATCAACAACAGTATATTATATTGACGCCATGATTACCAAGCTGTGATATAGGTCTGTACCTTTTAGGCACTGTTGGGATTAAAACTGTTATGGTTTGTCATCTAAAGGGTAGAACGTGTATGGATTAAAAAACTGAAGTGTTTTATAAAAACGATAATTTTTATTTGTATTGCATTAATACATATGTATGGCGAAACGTAAACTATTTGATTTATCACATTGAGCTTTTGAATTTCTTTGACCGGGACCTTCAGGTAGCAGCTTAGCGTCTGAAAGAAACAAAACAAAACAATGTTAATATTACTATCAAATGAATTACAAACAGTTTGTATTTATTTACACGTACGGCCGAAGTCTTCCTAAAAGTATTGTCTCTTTAATATACTTATATCAAATGTTCACAAAGTACAGACTACAGAGGTAACCTACATACCTTATTATTTTTTAAGTAGGTACAATGGATTCTCTTATGATAAATTGCATTTTCTGATGGACAAAAATTTATGGAGCACTATAGCTGAAGATATCGGACCTCCAAAAGCATAAAACAACAATAAGCTAGGAAATAAAATTGTAACAATTACCCGTAACCGCCTGATTGTTTGTGGCCGTAGCCGCCGCCGCCGCCGCCACCATGACCACCGCCGCCGCCACCGCCGCCTCCCTGGCCGAATCCGCCGCCACCGTTTCCACCGCCGCCGTTTCCACCGCCGTGGCTTCCTCCATGACCGCCACCGCCGTTACCGCCGCCTAAACCACCGCCGTGGCTTCCTCCACTGCCACCGCCGCCGTTACCGCCGCCTAAACCACCGCCGTTACCGCCGCCTAAACCACCGCCGTGGCCTCCTCCAAAGCCGCCACCGCCGCCGCTACCGCCGCCGAAGCCGCCACCGCCACCACTACCACCGCCGCCGCCGCCGCCATGACCGCCGCCACCGCCGGATGAGCCGCCGCCTCCACCGCCTTGATTACCTCCGCCATATCCACCTGCAAATTAGAAATAACACATGTTTTAGAAACATGGTGTGACCTTCAAATCGATGGTAGATATCTGGAGAGTTAATATATTTCCACGGAATCGAAATTTTGTTGAATGAAGGATTCGTTTAGCAAGGTTGTAAAATACAGTCAGGTCAAGTAATTCGACGAAAGTCAGGATGTTGAATCTACGCGATTCTGCAGCAACAGGTACTATAATATTTAGATGATATTTTTTTTTATAAGGACGTTATTTTATATGTATTCCATTCAATATAAGGTAATGGTAAGCACGAGGCTCATGTTCCATTAGTAGAAATCTACATTGTGTTTATTGTGAAACAAATGTAAACCAAAACGAAATTAGAATAATAACAACAAAATAATACCTGGTGCGGCGCTAGTGATAGCGATGAGCCCTAAGGCTATAGCTGTGACTACTGCTAGACGAGCCATGTTGATCTGTGCCCCGATGTACCTCGACCTACCTTATATACAGACTCGCTTATGTCATGGACTTGAACGAACAAATGTGTATTGACTCTTCACTTTTTGCCGTGCATTTTTTTGTAATAAAATTATTAAGGTTCCGCTGAATTAAAATATCCTGATTTCATGCATCGAAGTGGATATAGACGTAGACTAATAGAAATTATTGCTGAAGAAACTCAAACTCAAAGCATTCATTTCAAATACACCAATTACAGGCACTTTTGAATTGTCAAGGGTCTGTCAGTCAGAAAGTTGAAGATAGTTGCTATAAGCTTTTGTTTGCGAATTTGATCTCGTGATTTACTTTTATAGCTGATATATTAAAGTTGTTTAAACTTTTGGCGCGTGTCCAACATTATATCTATAACGCTGCCATATTGGTTTTTCAATAACTTCGCGAAACAGTTTCTCAATTTTTTTTACCAACAACGACTCCTGTCATTCAAATTCTATGGGCGTGCAGTCTGTTATTCACCCTCTTTTCACCCGTTTCTGTTAGAATTTCGTTTAAAACCTATTTTTGCTTCATACTAATATACACTTCTATTAACATGTCTTCTGTCACGTTACTTAAATTACTTGGTGATTCAGCATTCAGTATTTCGGTAATTTCAGCACTTTCAGCACATCCAGCAGCACCTTCAGAGGGTGAATTACTCTTGGTGATTTTATTATTCTTTTGATATTTCCCAAAATTTTTCGAAGCCAGCTCGCAGAAGCCCGTCAGACGTTTATAATTAAATGAGGCACCAACCGACGATTATCCCTGTTCGCACTATGCAAGTGCACCCAAGGATTATTCTTGTTATTAGTTTTGGATTTAGATTTCGACATTTTTAGACTTTTTGGTTTATTTTTTTAACTTACGCCAGAATGTTTGAGTCATTTTTTTTCTTGTGTCAATAACACCAGTAACATTTTTTTTTAAGCAAAATTATTTATTTCCGTATTTTGCCAATCTAAAAAGATGTAAATAATTTATTATTGAAATTAGACACCCAGGCTAGATAGATTACGTTGTTGGTAAGGGGACTGGATATGGGCGAATTTGAATACCCGAGGATTGAGCTTTTTGTCATGCACTTGATGAAGTACATATATGCCAAATTGTGGACTTCATTCAGTCCTCCTGTAAGATACAAAGTCTAATTAAAATAGCTGACGTAACTTCACAGACGCGATGAGTATCGGTTTTTTCTGACGAACAGACACAAACAAAGATTTTCTAATCAAATAATTTCATGTAACTATACTATTGTATCTGTAGTGACTTAAAATCGTTAGTTCATCACCCATTGCGTTTGCGAAGTATCGCAAGCTTATTTAATTTGAACTCGTGAAAGCTAAGGGACCTATAATGACTTTTGATGGCATATGTAAAGTAAAATAGCATCGTAAAAATATAATCGATATCTATTGTTACGGAACCCTTCGGACAGGTATTAATAATACATTTATTCGTTAACACGTCGAAGTGGCCGAGAGTTTTTGTGTATCGCAGCCGATCAAAATACATATCTATGTACCTATATATATTGTATATGTATTAATAGACTACATAGTAGATTGTAAATATTACGTTGGTAATGGCTGGTTTTAAGGTCGGGCGTACTCTGTAAGATATACCTACGTGGTTAGTCTCATTGAGTCATCTTTTTTTTTTTTCTGGTGTATTCTGGAAATGAAGAGGCTGGAGTTTTTTATTTCGCTCGATATATTTTGCGAGGCATCGTCGGCCCTGCGTAACTGTAAACTTTAATCTCTGCATTTGTGCAACCAAATTATTCTTAATGAGATAATATGCTGACCTTAACAGCTTAGACCTACTCAACTGTAGGTTGCATTAAATGTGTAGTTTTTAGTTTTTATTTATATTTCTTGACTCGTCAAGTAATAGCGTGTATACATCTATATATTAGGTCCTTACATATGAAATTGGCGTTTTTCTTACTGGCCACTTTAATCACGAATTTCTCCTCTTTGGTAAGGAATTCCAAATTCAAATTTGTACAGCTATTTACTCATGTATTTGTGCTTCGATGACCGTCATTCATTTGTTTTTTTTCTTCTGTTTTTTCTGTTTGCGTCACTCATTTTACAAAATGGAAAATTTAAAATATCGCATTATTTACGAGTACGAGTTCCGCCGTGGCACTAGTGCTGCGGAAACGACTCGAAGGGTGAATGATGTGTATGGCGGTCATGTTGCAAAAGAAAACACAGTTCGTTTTTGGTTCCAACGTTTTCGTTCTGGAAATTTCGACCTGCAGAACAAGCCCCGTGGACGGCCTGAGACCCAAGTTGATAATGGAGAATTGAAGGCTATTGTGGAAGCGGACCCATCGCAAACCACGTCCGAGTTAGCTGCAGGCTTCGATGTTATCGATAAAACTGTTTTAATTCACTTGAAGCAAATTGGGAAGATTAAAAAGCTCCACGCCACTGCTGCTTCACGACAACGCCAGACCACACACTGCGCAACAGACGGCTACCAAATTAGAAGAGCTTGAATTGGAATGTCTTAGACATCCTCCGTACTCCCCGGACCTTGCTCCAACAGATTACCATTTTTTTCGCAATTTGGATAACTTTTTGCAAGGGAAAAAATTCAACTCCGATGGGGCAGTCCAAATCGCCTTCAAAGATTTTATTGATTCCCGTCCGACTGGTTTTTTTAGTAAAGGGATCAATGAACTACCTATAAGATGGCAAAAGTGCATTGAAAACAATGGTTCATACTTTGATTAATTAAATATATTATATTAAAAAATATTCGACTTTTTGTTCCTTCCATACAAAACGCCAATTTCATATGTAAGGACCTAATATATAAAATTCAAAGTCCTGACTGACTGACTGACTGATATATCAACGCACAGCCAAACCGCTGGTCCTATAGACATGAAATTTGGAGAGCGTGTTCTTTATGAAGAACAGGTATCCATTAAGAAAGGGTTTTTCAAAATTCCACCCCTAAGAGGATGATTGGGGGAGGGTGAAATTTCACGCGGACGAAGTCGCGGGCTGAAGCTAGTATAATATATGGATGCTTTTGGACTTTCGTGACTCATCTAATAGACGTACTTATCTGACCAAGATAATTGCTATAATCACAATAATATTATAAAGGCGAAAGTTTGTGAGTGTGTGTGTGTGTGTGTGTGTGTGTGTGTGTGTGTGTTTATATGTTTGTTACTTCTTCACGCCTAAACCACTGAACCGATTTAGATGAAATTTGGAATAGAGATAGTTTGAGTCCCGGAAAAGGACATAGGATAGTTTTTATCCCGATATTCCCACGGGATCGACATTTACGCGGGTAGAACCGCGGGGCGCAGCTAGTATGTTATAAATTATAGCTTACACAGGACAACAAACCTTACACGATTACCTCCTTGTAGATACCTGGAAATCTTTTTTTATTCATTAGCAGTGAGCTGATAAGGAAATATTATTATTTTGTTATTGTTGTTCTACGAATTGGTTTATCGACCGCGGGATCTGTTTGGAGTGGTTCTTTCCCTTTGCGCGGGGCCGCGGGCGCAGTCGTCTATAGATGATGGTGCTGGGTGCTCGTGTGAGTGGTGAGTTTTAGGTTCACTGGGCTTACAGGTACGTATGGTTTTTCAGTTCGACTGTCGTAGATTATTAGTGGATAGGTTAGACGAGATGATGATTCAAGCCCATTACAATTTATACCGTGGGATTTCAAGGGTTGGTAACGCACAACTGACAGATGTGTTTTAATAGATAAATTCGATAGCTAATAAATTGTTGTTGTTCTGCGAGCTTTGTTTGTTAGTATGATTATTGTGTAGAAATATTTATAGTTTTTGTTATGTAAGTCTTAGAAACTGACTTATTTATATTGATTTATTTTTTTGTGGTTGAAAAACGAAACTTCTGAGTTAATATTACCTATATCAATATGTTCACCAACATTAAAATCAAATGTAAATATTGAATCAGTTCTTAACCAACTTTTTGAATACCTAACTGGTGGTTTGAATGCTGGTGAACACAGAACTAGTAGAACAGTAGGTAGTAGACATTTTAGTTTACGTATTTAATTCTTGCAAAGTAATAATAAAAATAATCGTAAGCTTCGGTGCTTATACGAGTGTTTACGCACGACAAAGTGTTAACGTAAACAAATAGTATTTAATATGCATATGGTGATATCACTTTACATTCGATTCGGACTGTCTGCGTATGTTTTAAACTTGAAAACTTTTTATTCATTTTAAACAAATATTTAGGATAGTTTTATCACGCTCTCCACATTTCTGTCGAAAAAGAACCTACTTGTCGATTTTTTCAAAGAAATGACGACGTAAAATAAACACGTCTGTATATTTTTTTTTATTGCTGAATGGGCCTGCTCTATGGACTTATTATGTTATATAATATAAGTCCATGACCTGCTCTTGACCTCGATTACGCCTGATGGAGGAGGTCTATGGTCTATATCAATGTCTATGATCTAAGTATTTTATTTTAGAAGACACAATTAGGTACCTACATGACTAAGGGCTGATTTTTTCAATGTCAGAGAACTTTATCGGAGGAATAATTTTGCGTTTTTGACAGTTCTTCCATACAAAAACTGTCAGACGTCAAATTTATTCCAGGAATAAAAATATATGTCGATTGAAATAATCCGCCCCTAAGACGACCCACTGACCGAAAAATCAGCTCTAAGGTAGGTAGGAAATGTCAAAATAAGCATTGGAGGGTCTGACGGATTTTATTTATTGTAATCTTTTGAAATTAATTTAATATGCCGTAAAAGTGATCGTTTGTTGTTGGGCCAAACCAATTCGCGCCTAACTGAAACTCTAGTTAAGTTCCCATAGAAAAAAGAATGCAAAGCAACAAATAGTTATTTTCGTAATTAATTCATAAAACAATTTACATTGTGTTGAATATAAAGGGAATAGATCATCTTTATCAGAAGAGGCCATGTTGCGTGGGTTTGCGGGCGAGGAGTTGAAAGTATTATGAAAGTCTTTATGAACAATCACAGGATGTCTAATCCAATTATTTAATTAACGATAATGCATGAATGACATTCCAGCAAGTATCTACGTGGGGCGCGAGCGCAATCAATTTACACACAATTGGATATCATAGCACAATTCCTCCAATCAATATCGTCATTTACGATCAACCCATGTGAATGTATCCCTCACTTTTCCCTTGTTCTTATAATGGCGGGCCGCCTCCCCAGTCCATGGTGTTACGTCAAATTGACAGTTGACATATCTTCTAAAAAAAAAACAATATTAACCAAAGAGGTTGGCATCATCGAACCAATTCTCTAGACGCGCCGACAAATATATTATACACATGCAACTTAAATATAAATAAAAAGAACTATGAATTTAATTAACAAATCTAAGTGAAATTCAAAACTGCCAAACTGTTTTAAATAATTATAATGTCAAACAGTTTTAAATATAATGTCAAACAGGTTCAAACATGATGTCAAAGAGTTTTCAATGTAATGTCAAAAAGTTTTAAATATAATGTCAAAAGATTCTAGAATAATATTATGTATAGATTTATCATTTATTATGGAGTGGCTTTAGCTCCGATATATTATACGATATGTTATAAAAACAAGTTTATTTTGCTTTCAGGTTCAATCAGGATTTTTGTACTATCTTTGAAGTCTAGTTTACAGCAATTAGATGGTTCACAAAGTGGCATCGACTCAACATCAACTTCTATCGCAAACATACCAAGTGGTTTCATTTGTTCAGTCTTTTATTTGATTAAATACTCGTTTTTTCTCTACTGCAGTTCTAGTTTTGTTCAGGTCTTGTTTCTTTATCTAACGAAGTGACGCGCACTTTGTTTCACCATTGTCTCTGACGATACCGAGAGTTCCTGCGCTGACACACATTCACAGCGTACGTAATTTGTTGACCACAAATAAAGCGCGCGTCGCTTCGTGAGGTACAGTCAACAGCAAAAGTAGATGATGAAAATCAGAAACTCAATAGGTACTAATGAACGGAGTTCGCATCATATAATATGGCAGCTGTACTAGTAGTAGGTAAATGTTTGGTATAATCTACAATCACATAGGTACTTTTGAATCACTTCGACGCTACACAGTTCTGACGCGAACTCCGTTCATTAGTATTGAATTTCTGATTTTCATCATCTACTTTTGCTGTTGACTGTACAAATACTATAGAGGACAGCCTAAAGCTCAATCCTCAAGCACCAGTGACACTGATGGGACCGCTAGGTGTGTTAAATAATCAAGTACGGTCCTTCAGTCCTACGATCAAGTCCTGAACTACTCGATGACTGCTACAATCTATTCAGCAGATGGATTGGTGACGTTGTTTGTAATTGCTGTCCCAATTCCTTTTAACCTTTAGGGGCCGTCTCCACGAGCGAGAGAATCGCGGTGATAGTCTCGCCGGAATAAACCAAAATTTCGCCGCGATGATATCGCCGTGTGGAGATTGCCCCTTAATCTTCTTGCACTACGCTTATGAGTGAGAACCGGTGGTTTAATTGGACCAGTAATTTTTGCCGGGATATAAAATAACAGCTGCAAAGACCGTTTTTAACGAGTAAATTGTCAGTTTGTAAAACAAAAATACAATTTTCTTATAGTGATTAACTTTTTTGTAAGGCGTTATTCTTAATTAGGTAGTTCTTAATTTTAAGTTTTATATTAGACATCCTTGTTGTGGTCACTCATGCTCAAAAGATTGCAATGTTTTCAAGTTCTTTAACACATCTTATAATTAAAGGAAATCATTTATTTTGTTGTAATTAAAGTAAACAATACGAAACTCATTTATACCTAACATGATGCAAAAAAACTGATGTGACTTAGTGAATAAATTATGCTTTTTGTTTTTTTTTTTTGTTTAATTCGCCCTATGGGCAGGCTATAGTCTTTCGACCATACCGCCTCGTCTTCCGTGTAGATTATGCTTTTTGTATTAGTTTTTTTTTTGCAACTGAGCCGATGTCGACTATTCTGCCAACGTCCTAGGCGACGGCAGTACAGCGAGGTGAGCCGTCATAGAAATGTAAAAAACAGACAAACTTCTTTCATAATATAGGTATTTATGCGTCGAACTTTGCACTCCGTGGTAGTTAATTAGTTACAAAAATAGCAGCTAAAAGGACGAAGAAAAAGAAGAATATATATAGGTACATATTATGTATACATTTAAAACGTCATAAATCTACATACATATTTTTATAAAGTTATTATTACTTCACACCAAACAACAATTTGATTTTATTTATGTTTAAAAAAGTTGACAAGATTTGGATAAGTTTATGGGAAAAGTTAGTCAAGAGGGAATGGAAAGGTAGGTAGGTTAGGAAGAGGGATTTTAATATTGGAAAGCTTATGATACAAGTCAAATGATTGGGAATTTAATGGACAAGAGAAAAAAAGATGTGGTCCAGAGTACCATCATCAAGACCGCATTCGATTCGCACAAGGAACTGAACACGGATATATCTTATTTAAACCTACTAAGTAAGTTATTTTCGACTATTTGACATTATGTCATTGCATTGCATCCATTAAGATTACATCATTTTTCGTTGCTAATGCCTCCTGATTTTATTTGTATATACCTTTTTAGTTTGTATAATCAGTCAAAAAAAATAAATTTTTTTAGCGACATAATTTTTATGTATATGGCATCAATTCGTTGTTTTTCTATAGCAGTAATGTAACTTTTACTTAGTTTTTTTTCTTTGAAATTATCGACGGAGCCCTATTTCCGTAGTGGTTCCGTATAGATAAGCTGTCAGCCATAGCGCTTATGAGATAGCGATAGTAAATGACAGTAACTTAATGAAGTGGGGTAATTATTTCCAAAGAAAACGGTGACAGCCGATGTTTGTTGGGTCACGGTTGGGCTGGTCTATGGTTAACAACTGATGGGGCCAGACAAAAAGTTTGCATACGCGAAGGGGATAAAGAAAATATATTTCTGTCTCATTTACTCTTACTATTGCATTTAACAAGTGTGTCTTTGTCTCAGTATTGTGTTATTTTGTGACTTATTTATCGCTATATTCTGGTTACCTGAAATCTGTAGCTTAACACGCAGGCCTTAGGGTATGATATCATTCTTCTTAAACCCATCCTAGCTGAGGCAAAGGTAAAGTCAGTCTCCGGAGTCCGAGTAAACTTCAGTCTAACTACTTAGGTATCTACCTAATAAAGTGTTATGATAAAGGTTATAATGTTATTTATTATTAATGCCTTATAGGAAGACGCAGGCTGTCATTCCTGGATCTTTGACAGTCGTTACGGGTACTCAGAAGCCCGAAAGTCTGACGACCAGTATTACCCAGTAACTGGGTTGTTGATGTCAGATAGGCAGTCGCTCCATTAAAAATACTGGTATTCAGCTGCATCCGGTTAGACTGGAAGTCGACCCCAACATAGTTGGGAAAAGGCTAGGCAGATGATGAGGAAGACGCATGCATGACGCACATTGTATGAATTTAAAGTGTTAATTTTGCAGCACAATAATAAAAAGCGGCATTGACTGAGTGGGTATTAATGAAGCCTAGACTCCTGAGGCTAAGTTGAACAAGTAAATACCTACCATAAGCTGCTTGATTTTAAAAATATAATATCAAAACCAGCCGGTAGCATTAAATTAAAGGCATTATTATCATCACAATTATTCCAATTTTCGCACTGGCATGGCAACGTATACGCACGGCTGCACGTCAAACTTTACATAACCAGTATAAGCCGACTTCCGATAGTATTAAAACCTATACAATGCGAGGTCAGAGGGCCGGCAGGAGGGAAATTGAGGGGCTTGTGGCTAAGTAATTACAGCCACACGGGTTGATCGATCAGGTTAAGCTACGCTTGCCGCGGTTGGTCCGTGGATGTGGTGACCATCTTTACATACCAAGACCCTTCCGTGTCTTGGAAACCACGTTAAGCCGTTGGTCCCGGGTGTCATTCGTGGATCTTTGACAGTCGTTACGGGTCGTCAGAAGCCCGAATGTCTGACAACCAGTCTTACCAAGGGTTATCGTATTACCGAGTAACTGGGTTGTGGAGGTAGGTGGATAGGTAGTCGCTCCATGTTTCTACATGGAGCGACTACCTATCCACCTACCTATTAGTATTCTTACTGATATTCAGCTGCATCCGGTTAGACTGGAAGCCGACCCCAACATAGTTGGGAAAGGCTAGGCAGATGATGACAATGCGAAGTCAGCCAAAACTGGAAATGTATAGCTTGATGTGTAGCCGTGTGTAACTGCGTGCGTTGCCATGCCAGAGAAAAAAGGTTACCCATTATAGGCTGTACTGTTGTACCTCTAAAACGTATACATACAATAGGTACAGTTTCTTAATATGCTACGAGCCAAGTTCCTGCCAGCCATTGGCCAATATTCCTCCCTAATGGATGATAAAAGCAATTGTGGTCCGGCATGGAATAAACGTATATATGCTCATATCTCATTAGTAATTTAGTAAAATTAAGTTTAAAATCAAGTAATATTGGGCCTATCATCTGGAAAATCACATCCGCCCTAAGACGACCCACTGACCAAAAAATGGAATAGGTAATTATCTAAAGTGCCTGTAATAACCTACAATAGCACCCATACTCTTCGAGCTGGAACAAAACAGCGCTGCTAGGCAGCAGAAATAGTAATGGTGGAAACTATCCAGGCTACTACTTTTCCGGACGAACTCATTCACCAAATAAGCTCTACTCACTAGGTACTCTTTCTTCCTTGACTGCGCATGTGCAAGCGCAACAGTCAAAACCCCCACCTTCGTTCCTAAAATATGCTATTCCTGAAATATGCTTTTAATACGTCGTATAGGCGGATAGGCTATATGACCTAAAATTGTTCCGCAGGTGGAATAATTTTACGCTCCTAACGATACCTCGCTTGTCAAAATACAATGCGAAGTTTAAGAGTTATGATGGAACGGATAAACATAAATAGCCTGTTAAAATCATAAGGCTCTTTTGGCTTTACCGTAGTCAGGTTATAAAAAGAATATGGTTTGAGTTAGGTATTTTTTTGGTGAAAAGTAAAACTTGGCTTGGCTTGCATACGTTTATCATGAGATCCAAATAGTTTGTTAGTTAGATCCACGTATAGTAGAAATTAGTATTATATACAGATCTTCATCGCACACTCTTAATTCTGACATTTGTGCCAGTACTTGGCAGTACTGTAGTGCCCGGAACGCACTCAGCAAATACACTCCGCAATTTAATTGAAATATTTATGAAGCTCAAGTACCTACTAATTAATTAGATTTATTTATGATAACTAACTGAGATCCTAATAATTATAAATTTTTTTCCACCTCTACGAGACATTTTCTAAAAAATTATGAAAATGTTATAAAAATGCAGTACGTCAGGAGGGACATAGAAAGTAGGTACCTACCTAAGTAAAATCATTCAAACGAAAAGGTTTAATACAATTCAAACTCATTGATCATGCATTAGAAGATAGCAGAAAAAAAACAACCATGAAAGAAAAATAAAATTTCAAAAATAGAACATGAAAATTATTACCTCCGCGCGTGGTTCTCTGCAATGGCATGTTTGTTTTTGACTGTGGTTTTTGAAAACTTTCGATTGTTTCGTTTTTGATATTAAATTGTTTATTAATGTAATAACTATAATGTATGTGTGTGTGCGTGTGTATAAATGATTGGACGTGTACAAATTAGTTTTGTGGAATATAAAGACGGAATTTCTAGTGTGCATGAAAATGTTAGTGAACACCAAACACGGATAGAGGTATTTATTTATGTTATATTTCAATACTAAGTGCTTTGTTTAGTCAGTAGGCTGAAGAAACGTATCCAACGCCTCCGTTCCAAAAATGTCTGTTGGCTATTGCTGCATGCATCCACTAAGCTGTAGGTAGGCGCTGGTCGGCAAATATTTTCTAACCTCAGCCGATACTGCAAATCCGGTACTTAGCAGAGTTAGCTGGCAGGGTACAACGCTATAAATACCCATTAACTATTTTTCCATAGTAAATCCATACTTACATATTATAAATTGAAATAGCTTTTCGTGTCTGTCGGATTTTGAGGTAAGGTAGGTTTGGCCATAATATTCATGTATTTATTTCGGAAGGTTTATGTGTAGGTACTTATAATAGGTACGTTAATTTAATATTAAACTTATATAATACTAAAGTACTGAAAAAATCTCAATATTTTGTCACGCAAGCAATGTGTCCTGCCCACTGCCACTAAAGTTTGGCAAATGGGGCTTCGGGCTATGTCAGTTACATTGGTTCTTCTGCAGATCTCCTCGTTTCTGATACGATCACGCAGGGAAACTCCAAGCATAGCCCTCTCCATTGCCCTTTGGGTGACTTTTAGCCTTCTAATAAGGCCCGTTGTGAGCGACCACGTTTCAGTGCCATATTATGTAATCACTGGCAACACGCACTGTTCAAATAACTAACATAGAGTAGGTATCACATCACACTATCACACTAATATTATAAAGGCGAAAGTTTGTGAGTGTGTGTGTTTATATGTTTGTTACTTCTACACGCTCAAACGGCTGGACCAATTTTGATAAAATTTTGTATGGAGGTAGCTGACACCCTGGATTAACATATAGGCTACTTTTTATCCCGATATTCCCACGGGATCGACATTTACGCGGGTAAAACCGCGGGGCGCAGCTAGTAGATAATAATTATTATAAGCTCTATGTTAGTTGCATTAGTAGGTACTTTGTCCCTTTTCTCATAAATTATTATGGAAACATTTCTTATTCTTTTTAATCGTCACTACCGCTACAGGCTGCAGTATCTAATTGTCAGAGCTGATTTTTTGTTTTTGCAAGGTTTTTGAAGACTTGGAATTCCCCGTTTGCAGTTTTATAATCATCTAACTAAATAATCATAAATTAGCGTTTTTTTAGAGTACTCGTACACAGTAAACATACAGTAAAACATCTTCATACAAACGTGCCGCTCTCGGTTTGAATGTGTGCGTGCGCGCCGTGCGCCATGTCGGCACGCGATTTCACGCACACGCTAGCATAATATATGAGGGAATAAGGTGGTGGCAGTGCGGGCTGTGCAGCGCGACTGTGAGCACGCGCGTACGCTTCATGACCGCTTGCGTTCGTCAACTCTCGCCGGCGTTATCATAGCTATGCTTACAAAAATGCGTTTTGCGGAAATGACAATTAAATAGAATTTTTTAATAAAATGTTAATACTTTTTCAAACATTAAACTTATATAATCCAAAAAACGGTAGCGACGTTACGAAAACAGTCAAGTTTATTGACGGTTTTCAAATAACTATCAAATCTATATTACAGTTGTTTGATGATCTTAAACAAGAAGGGTTTGAATATTTATTGAAGATGTTATTGAAAATTTTTTTGGAAAAATTCGGTCAAAAAACGGGATGGCTACAGAGCCAACCAATAGGCAATTCATATCTGCATATAGAAAGATTTATTTTACAAATATTACAAAGCCTCCAATAGATGGTAATTGTTCTGAAGATATCACAGAATTTTTGATTAGTTTGAAAAATCACAAACATTTCGAAACAAGTGCCTCAGTAATCGACAAACATCTGACCAGCAGCAATCAAACACAAGGAAATGAAAATATTTTGTCGGAAATCTTACGTTCTGACTATGTACCAATACAACATGAGCTACCGGAAAAAATGCATTTTTTTATGTTTGTGGCGCTTTGTTAAAAAAATGTGTTGATTACCATAAGAACTGCGATTTTTTAAATAATTACGTCGACGTTAATCAACGAGCGTGTAATTTAAGTGTAGAATCTAGATACACCCATTACAGGAATTACGGCAAAGATCGAAATTTACTCATGATCCCACCTGATGATTTTGTCGATAATGTAGAAAGGATGGAGCAGGTGTTTCGCAAAGCGTTCGAAAAGGACCACATCAACATTAAAATTGGCCGGTCAATTTACGATCAACTGAATGATATAGAATTTAAGATGCCCTGTCCATGCTTTCCCAAAAGCTTTTTACAAAAACTTTACATAAGAATGAGAATTTACTTTACATTAACAAATAATAATAAAGCGTTCCGGACGTGCAGAAACAGGAGAAAAATTTTCTCGGTATCAAATTTGTTAGTATAATAAATGTTATGTGAATAAAGGCTTTTTATTTTTACTAAATTTATAAATTGGTAAAATATTCAATCATAATATGCTTTTTATTTCATAAATTTAGATCAAGTGCTGCTTGTTCGAAAATATTAACTACAAGTAAAAGTGACAACCCTGGGGATCAACGCAAGAGTAGGCTAATAACTCGGCGGGCGGCCTTAGATAACTTACTGTATATTATATTTACTGTGACTCGTATGTTGCTTTTTTGCAGATGAATATTTTTGCGGAATGCGGAAAAGTATCTACAAATTAGAATCTGAAAGCTCAGGAGATAATTTAGGTATTTTTAAACAAAAACGCTGCAGAATAATATTCAATTTTATTTTTCAAAATGGCTTCATAACCATATGCCAAGGTTATCTTATTCCATTACTTTTAAAGCATGTTACCTGCATCATCTTCGGACGAGACAACAACAGGAATAAGTTTGATTGTTCAAGTATGTTACCTGTTTCAAGTTATTTTTGCTAATATTAGAAGGAGCTGCCAAGAAGGCCACGGAGGCCACCATCCATGTTCAACAACAATGAAATACTGTTTTCATCATTATCAGTCTATAGCAGCCCACTGTTGGACATCATCATCATCATTTCAGCTGAATGGCCTCCACTGCTGGACACAGGAATCCCCCAAACACCGCCTCTCCGACCGGTGCATCCACCGGATTCCTGTTGGTCCACCAAGTGGTAGGACTTCCAACTTCTTTTGGTAGGCGGTCGCCACTCCAGGACGTTTTGGCCATCCATGTTCAACAACAATGAAATACTGTTTTCATCATTATCGGTCTATAGCAGCCCACTGTTGGACATCATCATCATCATCATTTCAGCTGAATGACCACCACTGCTGGACATAGAAAGACAAAGACAAAGACAAAGACAAAGACATTTATTCGTCGGATATGGTAGCAAAGTTGGTTGGTACAAATGGATAAGTTCAACACATCCGCCGCTAATAGCGGCATACGAATATTTACAACGTGAAATTAATGTATTAATGCACACGTGGGTAGGTATAAAACCTAACTTAAACTCTAATAAACAATAAAAAACTCTTATAACTATGGACATATTTTATACTCTAATATACAATATCAAATAAAAACACAACAATAACAATTTTTCTATAACTAAATAAATCTAGGTACCTTATTATTTAAAACAAAAAAAAAAACAAAAAAAAATGTATAGATATATGTATTATTTACCCTTATAATCAAAAAATTCTTTTAGAGTGTAAAAATTATTTTGGAGAAGCCAATTTTTCAGAGTTTTTTTGTAAAGATTAAATGGTAGCTCTCTTATTATTTTTGGGATATGGTTATATATTTTAATGGACATAAGGTAGCTGTTTCTGTAGTGGAGAGTGCTATTACAAAATTGGTTTTTTAATTTGGTGGGGTCCCTTTTTGCAAATCTATTGTTTTCGGCTACTGTGGAGAAGAAGTGAGAGTTTTTCTTGACAAATATGGCTATTTCAAAAATATAAGTAGAGGATAGAGTTAGAACCTTTAGCTTTTTAAAAATTGGTTTACAGCTCTCGTATGGAGGCGCCCCAGTTATTGCTCGTAAGCATTTTTTTTGCGCTATGAATGCTCTTTGTATGTGTGATGAGTTACCCCAAAGGAGTAAGCCGTACCTCAATACAGACGCTACGTAGCCGTGATAGGCGTTGAGTGCAGCTTCTTCGTTCGCTGTTTTGCGTAGTTCTCTTAGTGCGTATACAAATCTGTTTATTTTTTTACACAGATTTTCAATGTGTATTCCCCAATTACAGTTTTCATCTAATGTTAGACCTAAAAATTTTATAGTATTTTCTTTATTAATTATTTGGTTATTATGATTTAAAATAATTTTTGGTGGATTTTGTTTGTAGTTTGCAAACTGAATGAATTTTGTTTTAGATAAATTTATTTTTAAGTGGTTTTCGTTTAGCCAATTAATTATATCGTTGATGGTTTGATTTACTTCTTGTTCATGTAATGTTTTGTTATTTTCCGGTATTATTACTGACACGTCATCTGCAAATAGTACGCACTTATGTTTTGTTATGTTTGGCAAGTCGTTAATGTATAACAGAAAGAGAAGAGGCCCAAGGATGCTTCCTTGGGGCACTCCGGACCCATTATGTCTAAATAAAGATTTATATACCATCGCAACAAGTTTATCATCAATACGGGATACTTCAACACACTGTTGTCTATTGCTGAGATAACTTTTCAGCCATTCTAACGCTGGACCTCTGATGCCGTAGCGCTCACATTTATCTAAAAGTGTATTGTGGTTAACGAGATCAAAAGCCTTGCTCATATCTAGAAAGATTACTGAAACAGAGCGTTTTTTATCTATATTATCTGTTATGGACCTTACTAACGAGAATGCTGCTAGAGTTGTTGACTTACCTTTTTGAAACCCATTTTGTTCTTCATTAATAAGTTTATGTTTGTTTATATATTGAACTAGACGATTATGCATTATTTTCTCATAAATTTTAGAGAATATTGGAATGAGAGTGATAGGTCTATAATTATTTTTATCTAGTGTACTCTTACTTTTATGAAGGGGCTTAACTATTGAAAATTTTAATCTATCTGGGAAAGTTCCCTCAGATAGAGATAAATTAATTGTGTGGCACAGTATTGGTGATATGATTTCGGCACATAATTTGAGTACGTGCGTAGAGATCTCATCATACCCTACTGACTTTTTATTGTTTAGAGATATTATTATACGAAAAACTTCGATATCAGAACATGGGTTCAAAAATATGCTGGAACTGTTCCTATTGGGTTGAGATGAACAGGTATTTCTTGCAGGTTGAGGTTTTATATTAGCAATATCAATAAAAAAATTATTAAAAGAGTTAGCTATTTGACTCGGATTGTTTAAAATACAGCCATCGTGATCTATTGCATTTATTTGATTAAATGTTTTATGCGTGTCTGTTCTATTTTTGATGATATCCCATGTAGCTTTGTTTTTATTTTTAGATTTTAGTATGTGATTAAGGTTTGAACATTTTTTTGAGCGGAGGACGCAGGATTTTAGTATTTTATTATATTTTAAATATCTAGACCGTACATCATTATTTTTATTTTTTATGTAACACATTTTCTTAAGCTGTCTTTTATAAGCGCACGATTTCCTTATACCTTTAGTTATCCATTTGGGTGATGTATTATTAACGTAAACTTTAGTTTTTCTTAAGGGAAAACATAACTTATAGAATAGTGAGAAGTTTTCATGAAAATTATTAAAACTATCGTTTGCGTCAGTGTTTTCGAGAACATCAATCCATGACAAATTCCCAATAGCTTCCACAAATTTTTTGATGTTATCATCTGAGTAATCCCTGTTTACATTGTACCAGTATTTTAGGGCAGGTTTCCTCTCTTCAACTGGGAATGTTAATGTTTGACAAGTGTTGTGATCTGATAGGAAAACTTCGTGAGTGTTTCCAGTTGAATTTTCTATGTTACTTATAATCTGATCTAAGCAAGAAAGCTGACGTGTTGGTTTATTTATGTGTAGTCTTAAGCCATAGTTAGATATAAGATCTTTAAGTTTATTTGTATCGTTGCTTTCTTTTAAGGTATCAATATTTAGGTCCCCTGTAATGATAATGCGTTTTTTCCGTTTGAGCAATTTGTGCAATAGTAGGTCTAATTTTTCAAAGAATAGATAAGTGTTTGAATTTGGAATTCTGTAAATACAAATAACAATACATTTTAAAGACGGTATCTCTACTCCACAACATTCAAATATTTTTTCAGTACATAAATCCTTAGGTAATTCTGTGTTCTTAAAATCAAACATTTTATTTATTAGAATACAAACACCTCCACGCTTTTCCCTTTTCCTTGAGAATGAGTTTGCAAGGTTAAAATTTTTAAAATTAATATTTAATTCATCGCCTGCTCTTACAAACGTCTCAGAGAAACATAGAATATCCACGTTAATATTTTTATCTACTAATTCATTTAAACATAGTTGGACAGAGTCCGTTTTATTGAGCAAGCCAGCGATATTTTGGTGTAAAAGAGTAGCGGTACAATCATGATAAGTGCAATCAGTATTTTTATTGATCACGAAAAAGATTATTATCTATTTTAGAATCTAGTTTTTGTTGTGTACAAGCAGAACTTCGTTGAGTGTTTAACGAGAAGTAAAAGGGAATAGTGCCCCTTTTTGGAAGCGGATTTGAAGCAATTTTAATTACTTGAGGTTCAGTACTAGGACAATGCCTTATAGCTAAGTTCTCATAGTCATTTCTGTCTATCAAATAGTTTATACGGTTGCTAGTGTTGTATAGGAAGGCTTTCTTATATTTTGTGACGTTTGATAATGATAGGAAGTTACATTGCTTAAAATTATTACAAATACCTTTTAATAGATTATTGAGCTTCCATTCATTTAAGTATGGGTTGTGGGTTACACTTAAAATTATAATGTTTATAAACTGTAGCTTACTTAGTAACGCAGCCAAATCCATGGTAATTTTTGTAGGATTTTTATCATTCTGTGCAACACTCAGGATAATATAGTTTTCAGGTGAATCTTCAATATAGTTGCAACAGTTTTTGAGGATATCTGGAGTTTGAGCAGATGGTTTTACTGTAGAGGATATTTTGTAACGTTCGAATTTTGTATTCTGTCTTGTACGCACCAGTATGTCTCCTAATCCAGCACATTGTTGACCACCAAAAATGAATATCTTTCGGCATTTGTTGAACTCGGAGCTATTATCTCCATCTATCGTATTTTTCTCAAACGAATTTGACTTATCTTCGGTCGATCGTTTGCATGCAGCGGCAGCGCCATCTGTTGTCAACTGCTCGGAACTATTACTGTCATTGAATTGACTTTTTCCCTCAGTATTTTTTTTGGTTAGCCTGCATGTGGCGCCATCTATTATCGTGTTGTTAAATACGGTTGTGTTTTGAATATCACAAGTCTTTGGAGGGTTCTGGTTTTGGTTTTCTGATTCCTCTGCATCGATGACATTGCCTTTTGTTTTTTTATTACGACGACGTCTTGGTTCAGGTGTGCTAGTTGAAGAGGAAGAGTATGTTGTCAAACATGAAATTTTAATCTCCTGTTCTTCAATTTTTTCTTCCAAGGATTTTTTTTCTAATAATAAATTATCAATTTGTTTTTGAGCATTTTCTAATTTTGCCTTTAAATCAAAAACTGTTTCTTGAAGTTCTACAGTTTCTTGGCAGTTCCATGTAGATAAATCGGGTAGACTTTTATGAAAGTTGTTTGAGTCTGTTGACAAAAACGACAGGTCATCTATTGACGATTTATTAGAATTGTTTGTTTTTTGCTTTTTGAGTGCCATTCTCGTTGAATATCGAGTTTCCATTTTTGTTTGTTAATAATTTTTATTAAAAAAATATCAAAAAGATATCGTAGTGTGAGAGGTTCGAAGACACGATCAATTGGCTGATTGGCTGTAGTTTTAGCCGATATTTTGTTTACAAACAATTTTCACTATTACAAAAAGAAAAGCATAGTCCACAATGCGAACCTGCTGTCTAGTAGTTAAATGCACACAGTGCATATATTACGAGCCACTTAGTTTGATATGTCACTGGTTGAAATAGGTCTTCTGTTTATTATAAAAATATGAAAAGTTCGTTAGGACGCTAGTTTTTTTTAAAAAAATGTGCGCACTGTTTAAAATTTGTTTGGTTTGCACTGTTATTGTTTATATTTTATTTTCTTTTTTCTTTGCTGTTATTAACACTTGTTATCAATTATTTGGATCACAGAATGTTCAACGAATCGTATTTTTTTATTGTTTATAGAGATTTGTCACTTTTTACTGTTTTGTTGTCATTATTTTATGGCATAGTTTATGAATAGAGACTTTTAGTAATAGCTTCACTGTTTGTGTATAAATCTCCTGAATAACACTGGCACTAAGTTATTGGTTAATGTTTTATCCGTACACTTATTTTTAATCACTTTATATACACTTATACTATTTTTTAAATATCTTTTACAACAGAGCGTTTTTTTCTTACGTTAGGCTAGACACAGCGCCATCTGTCCTTTTGAAATCCTCCCAACACCGCCTCTCCGACCGGTGGGGCAATTGCGTAACACTTTATCAATCGGAATCGGTTTCATTTTGACAGTTAAACAACATTCATTGCGTTATTTACGTGTTGAACAGACACATTTTTCGTACTTATGAAGCAATGGATTAGCAATTTGCTTCAAAATGATTCCGATTCCGATTGATAGTGTGTTATGCAATTAGGGTGCAGTTCTGTGTTTTTAGCATCCACCGGATTCCTGTTGGTCCACCATGTGGGAGGACTTCCAACTTCTTTTGGTACGCGGTCGCCACTCCAGCGGCCTAATTGCGGAACGCCAAATCGTCAAATGATTCTGATCAGTTGGCTTCATTTCTATCACAATTGGCTTCATTTTACGATTTTCGAATTGCGAAACTCTAGTTTCTGCGCAGGGCCTTAACTTTCATAATTGGTTTCATAATAAACTAGAGTTTCGCAATTCGAAAATCGTAAAATGAAGCCAATTGTGATAGAAATGAAGCCAACTGATCAGAATCATTTGACGATTTGGCGTTCCGCAATTAGGCTGCAGGACGTTTTGGCCCCATCAGCCATCTGTTCTGCAAGCAATGTATCCTGCCCACTACCAGTGCTAGACAGTCCTTTCCAATTGCACGTCATTTAGCTCGATTCTTTGCTTCGATCCGCCGGCGCATAATATTGAAGCAACATGTTACTAAACACGCAGGTTCCCGTAGCTATTTAGAAGGCGCTTCTTATTTTTTTCGGTAATCTGTCACATGTTAGGAAATTTAATGAACGTAGACATATTATTTTGTTAATCCAAAATGGTTTTGATTTCGCTTTCTTTGTTTGTTTTAGGTAAATACTTTTAGTATTCGTTAGTACCTACCTATGTATAACTAGCGCTGCCGCTGCTGTGGTGTGTGTCTGGCTTTAACGCCTGAATAAATTTATACTCGTATAAGTAAACTACTTCTCTAATAGTATTGCTATTACAGTAGCTATCGCTTTCGGAGACTAAGTACACATAAAATGTGATAAATTTTAATTTTCCTCACTTATCCTATCCTCTCTAATCGATGGGACTTTTTTGAACACCACAAATATTTTATTTCTGTGTTGAATACAATATCAGGATACAGAACTAGGTGGTTCAGTGAAACACAATGTCAGAATAACCAGAGCTTGGTGGTTCGGTGAAAAACAATGTCAGAATACATACCACAACTTGGTGGTTCGGTGAAAAACATTGTCTTTTTAAGTGCCGCCTGCGGCAAAAGCGCAGGCAAAGTTCGTTTTAAAAAAATATTTGAACAGAGGAGCCAATAGGCCAATTCGAATGTACACAACTTTGGTCACCTTTTCCTTTGGTGACAAATACGAATTTGCCACATTTCAACTAGATAGTGGATACCATATATCCACTATCTAGTTGAAATGTGGCAAATTCATTATATACCATTTAGGTATAAAACCATGACTACTGGATTTACTTCAATAATTGGATTGAAAAACGACCCAAATCCAACACTTTTCAACAAATTAGTACGAGTAGGTAATTGATCCCATTTTTATCACAGAGAATCTGTAAATAAATAAAATTTTCAATACTGTGAAGAAGAACCACCTTTTTTGACCACGTAGAAACCCTAAATTCTGTTTGTCTGACTGGTTAGGTGGGGTAATTACATTTAAATGCTTCCTTAAAGAGGCCAGGACAGGTGCTGCTGTTACTGCTTCTGGCTTTCGCAACAATATTAATAGGTATTTTATAATTTTTTGTTTCATCAAGTCAGACCAGCTGCCAGACCTAGAAAAGACGCGGTTCTTAAAAGGCGGAGCCAGAAACCTAGCAGCACGAAACATAGTCGAAACTTTGAGAATAATGTTTTCGAAACAAATTACAAAAAATGTTAACATTAATTGACCCCCAAATTCACCAGATTAGACAGGTCCTGACTTTTTACTGTTGGGTCATCTAAAGAGACGTGTCATGGTCAAATGTAAACACTAAAAGCAGAATATTTATGACTGAATAGCTGCGCCCCGCGGTTTCACCTGCATAAGTGTCGATCCCGTGGGAACATCGGGATAAAAACTATCCTATGTCCTTCCCCGGGACTCAAACTATCTCTATGTAACCAAATTTCATCTAAATCGGTTCAGTGGTTTAGGCGTGAAAAGGTAACATACAGACAGACAGACAGAGTTACTTTCGAATTTATAATATTAAGTATGGATAGTGGAATACCTAATAAAGTACCTATGCGAACATTTTGTGAAAAACCCGATGAAAAGCGACCGCAATTACACGGCAATTATAACCAGCAAAAAGGTGGAGATTTGGCGGATATATAGTGTAATGCATACAAAATTGCCAACCTGTGTTATGTAATTATGAAACAAAACCTGTTCATTTTCGTTTGCAATAAAAATAATCTTTAACACTTTGCGGGACAATAAAACGCTCCCAGACGTGATACCAATAAAAGTTTTATTGTGTCTCATTCGTGTCCCTCAATGGGTTAATTTATAGTTGTTTACTTCCGAATTGGCCACCCTATACAGGATCTATCAGAAAGGAAAGCTGTGGTACAGACCATCAAACTGAAAAACTCTCCATGGGACCAACATCGTAATCGCATCAGTCCCATACATTGACAGATTGTAGTAGCTTGATGTGCTGGCATCTGTACCTATTTCTTTAACCATAAATAAAATCACGCCTGCAATCCCCTAGAGGTTCCAACTATACTCTCCTCCTTTTTTTACTTGAACATACGTGTACGACCACCATTTTAAAACTAAGCAGGTGTTAATGAAATCGTTATAACGCCTATTCTAGTAGACATAGTAGATACTCATTAATCAATTAATAATCATATAATTACTCCGTGGGTGCAGCCTTTTCTAGCTCAATTATTTCACATCAGCTATTGTCAGGCACGCAATTAAAACGCGTCAGGGACCGGTGACACTCGTGTTGAAAAATGTAGTAATTAAGTACCTATTGAACGTGTTTCATTGATGTTTTTTGCAGTTCTGGGAGACTTGCCTTTGTTCTTATCTTTCTAGAAAAATTTTAATCTTAATTGGCAGAGAGTTTTTCCAAGAAAGCGCTACCACATAGCCTTTCCGCATATTTTTTTTTTCAGTATTTTTATACTTTGTTGCTAGTGAAATAGCTGTAAGACTTTTCAACGTTCGTGCCTATGGTTGACCGCATCCCAGAACCGGTCTAGAAAGGCCGAGAAAATGTCGGGTTGACAAAAAGTTCCAATTCGCAGAATGCCGAATCCCAAAACAACTTAAAAAAAACCACTACAAAGTGAAAAATAACTCTAATTTTGAAAGTTAAGCTAAAAACGAAAATACGAAACCAAAGACTGCGTCTCGGAAGTTGGTTATTTTTTTTTTGTTGTAAGAAAGTGGTATTTTTACTTTTTAGTTCACCATGCCCCATACAAATGCGTATATCACTAATTGCTATGTAAATAAGTGTTACAGGAAGTTATTATAAAATTATCAACATACACTAAGTGGTAAAAAGTACGTAGGTACTTATTATTGAAGCTCTCCAAACTAGGTACCCATGAAAAGTTAATAAAATTTCAGAATCACCGCGCAAGCATCCTCAACCAAATGAAGAAAGAATTTTCGAAATCTTTTAGCACATATAAAAAATATCCTCCTTTTTTAAATTGGTTAAAAAGTAACATGTTTATACTTGGGCGCTATTATTATTGTTTGATTTTTAATTATAATACTGATCACAGAAATGTAAAAAAAACAGGTACTGATGCTAAGGTTTGTATTGATGCCTAATAACCTGAGGGGCAATTCTCGTAATTTTAAGAACGTTCGTATTGTAATCTCAGTCTTAAATCTGTCAAAAATACCTCAGATTTCTCTACATTTTTGACAAGTTTTTGACATAGATTGTCGCTGAGACAAGATTTCGACTAGATTTTGAACGTTTTTAATTACGGGAATTGGCCTTCTGGTGTCCATCGCGCGATAATCCAAGAACAAAAGACGACCGAAGTGTTCAGCGACATGATGATTAGACGTCAGGCGGTCTCGACGCTTCTGATTCTGCTAATTTCATAGCTGGACAAGGACAACTTCGCGTGTATGCCTTCATTAGCATGCTAAATTGTAGATTTGCGTTACGTGTTTACTTACGTAACGTCTAAGGGGTCTCTTAACTTACTTCATAAACCATGTGATCCGTAGCTTGAAACAGTCTGCACGTGGCTTACAATTTTGTCCCATTGAAATATCTAGTCGTGTTCTTGTGCGATCGCGATCAAAACTTAGCAATCACGATTCGATCATAGCGATAGAAATGTACTAGTTACCTACGTATCTACGATCGTACACAAGTGGTACAAAACTATCAATTAGTTTTGTACCACTTGTGCACGATCATGATGATCTGCTTATTCTGGAAATAAAAAAAATCAACAAAGATGTGCGATGAATCAAATAAGTGTTCAAATTACATTACGCAATACTCAGCTAACATCACGTTTTTAGTCTACGTATAAAAAACGGCCAAAGTCCTTATAGATGTTTAAAAAAAGTTATTATTAAAATAATTGTGAATTGTTTTTATGAGACGGAATTAGCTGGTAATAGTTATCATTGGAATTAATAATTAAATTTTTTGTAGCATGTTTTTAGAGGTTATAGGTATTTTAATATAGCTTTAAAGCAGGAAGATTCTGCGCAGGTATTTAGAATAACAAGCTCCAATTTTAGCATCAAATGCTACGCACAGGTGATCCAATTTTATAATTAGCGAGTTTGGATAATTTCGTGACGACTTATAGGTTTGCAAAATCATTTCGGCAGTGCAAGTTCGCGGATAAAGAACCTGTCATATTATATCAAACAGATATGCTGACTTTTGTTCGACATCTTGCGAGAAGACCAGCAAACGAAGACTAGAAAACCAGCGCCAGACAGGAAATGAACCTTTTTGACGCAGTCGTGAGGCACACGCTATTGTTGTTTGAAACATTATTTTTATTTTGTTAATTCTGTATTTTGTGATTCACGAACTTTATCCAAATAGGTAAACTGTATTTTTTCTTTGTTGATCATGACAACGTGCAGTGAGCAAGCATTGGGAACACTGCTCAAAGCTCAAAGCTTCTCTTTGTAAGGTATAAAATTTTTCAAATTTTATGAGAGCCTTTGCCTATTTTGTTATAAAATAATTAAGACAAGTGTGATGCGGACCTTTTAATAGGCTTTAGCCAAGTAAGCTACGGTTAGATGAGTTGTATAATTAACTTAGAACCAATGGGTTATCGACGTATATTTATCGTCATAGAATCTATTACATATGATTAAATTATAGACTTTGATAGAATATGTAATTGTTGTAATCATCTATCGATACGATCTTGGCAAGTTGATAGTAATTGTTTTAGTACATACCTATCGAACAGGATAAAGTCGGTGGTCTTAGTAAAGTTAAGATCTTGACCTTTTATTAGCTAATTCAATGGTCTGTTTATGTATTTATACTGAATTCGAGATTGTTCTTGCGACTGCTTCTTACTTATCTATTAGTTAAATGCAATACTGCTATTTTATGTGTACCTAGAGGTATGAACTTCTTTACTGAAATTGATTAGGAATGTTTCAACTTCTCTTTTAAATTTTGATTAATCTGTCAAGCTCCGCTAATGAGACACAATTGATTTTCTATTGTTTCGTCGCCGATCGGCGAACCGCGCCGCTTGACCGGTTGCAAAACATATTTTACAGGTTTCGGGTACTGAATTATTAAGTAGGTTGGAGTCTGTTTTAAATGAAACAACAGTTAAAATAACTATAAATAAGTTTAATGACTACGAGGCATTATACATCACTTTGATTACATTCAATATGGCCGTGAGAACCTGACTATGTTCATCGAACTGAGAGGTTGTAGAGATTAGCCGTAGCTACTGGCGCCGGCATTGGCTGAGGCCGACGCTTTGGCAGACGCGTAAGCGCCCGAGTGGCCGTACCCACTGCCGCCGGTACCACAAGTTTGGCAGCCACCAGAACCGCCATTACCGCCGTATCCACCAGCTGAACTGGAGGCGTCACTGTTACTGGAAGCTCCTCCTCCGTAACCACCGCCGCCTCCACCACCGCCGCCGCCTCCGCCACCGAGTCCGCCGCCTCCGCCGAATGAGCCACCGTAACCACCGGCGCCTCCGCTACCAAGCCCGCCGCCACCGAATGAGCCGCCGTAACCACCGGCACCTCCGCTGCCGCCGCCGTTTCCTTTACCCCCACTGCCGCCACTACCTCCGCCGAGTCCACCTCCGGAGCCTCCGCCAAGCCCACCTCCAGAGCCAGTTCCTCCGAAACCTCCACCAAATGAGAGGCCTCCACTACTTGATCCACTTCCTCCAAAGCCCCCGCTTCCTCCATTACCACCGCCGCTGCCTCCACCGAGGCCTCCGCCATAGCCGCCACCGCTACCTCCTCCGAGGCCACCTCCATGGCCGTGTCCGTGCCCTTTGCCTCCATGGCCACCACCACTTGAGCCGCTGCTTCCAATTCCAATAATTAAACTGCCGCCTAGTGACCCACTTCCGCCCCCTGAACTACTTCCACCCCCGTATCCACCGGCGCTTCCACCGCCGAGGCCTCCTCCACTACCACCGCCGATGCCTCCTCCACTGCTTCCGCCGTAGCCTCCTCCACTGCTGCCGCCGTAGCCTCCACCGCTACCGCCACCGAGGCCTCCACCAGCGCCTCCGCCATATCCACCTGCGCTACCACCGCCACCGCCGCTTCCCCGGCCACCACTGCCTCCGTATCCTCCACCACCACCTCCGTGGCCACCACTACCAGATCCACTTCCACCAAGTCCACCACTACTTCCACTTCCGACAAGTCCGACGCCAAAACTTAGTCCACCAGAGCTACCTCCATGTGCTCCACTAGAGCCGCCTCCATGTCCTCCGCCTGAGCTACCTCCGTGGCCGCCACTGGAACCACCTCCAGCTCCGCCTCCAAAGCCTCCACCGAATCCACCTCCACCTCCACCGCCGATACCAGCGCCGTGTCCCAATCCACCACTACTTCCGTGACCCCCACCACTACTGCCACTACCTCCGTGGCTACCACCGCCGCCATATCCACCACCCCCACTTCCACCTGCACCTGATCCGCCGCCAAAGTTCAGTCCCCCACTAATTCCACCACTTCCACTGCTTCCACCATATCCTCCGGAACTTCCATGCCCTCCGGAGCCTCCACTACTGTATCCTCCACTTCCAGAGCTTCCTCCTCCTCCAGAGCCTCCAGCCCCGAGGCCTCCTCCGCCTCCAGAGCCTCCGCCAAATCCAGCGCCACCTCCGTAGCCACCACCGCCGCCTCCATTCCCACCTCCACTGTATCCTCCGCCGCCGCCATATCCACCTTTACCACCGTCAAGTGTGCCAGTAAAGGCAAATCCACCAGATTTTCCATCTTCTGATTTCGTATAGATTGATTTTCCATTTGCTCCGCCTCCTAAGCTACCGCTGAAACCAGCACCAGCACTTCCTAGGGCGGCGAGCCCAGATTTGACGTCGCTGAGTATGCTTCCGACTCCATCGCGGATGCCACTGAAGCCGCTATCAAAGGCGAGGCTTGAGCCTCCACCGAAGTCAAAACCTCCGCCGCCTCCGCCTCCGCCGCCGCCACCATATCCGAACCCTCCTCCACCTCCACCGCCGCCGCTGGCTCCTTCGTGCGTATACGAGCGCCCGAGTCTCACTGAAAATAAAGTTCCATGACATTAGACAAAATAATAACAAAAATCATTAATTATCTTCAAAAATGTTTTTGTCTCTTTCAATTGTACCAGACAAAATGAACAATGCAAAAATTGTAATTACAATACTAAAGCACAAAAACTTGCATGACAATTACCTAAATATGCATCGCTAAAGCCTAATATGAGGCAGAGGACGATACAAGAACGCACAGTCTTCATGATTCCTTCGTTAACTGACTACGTGTAGTAGCTAGCATCCTTTTATATATTAAGTCTATGAGCGTGTTCAAAGTTCATAGGAACTCATACATACGTATGTACGGGAAAAACAATTAGTTTTTATAATGCTTTATACTTCCCACAACAGGTTATGAATGTAGTAAAGCCGACGTTTTTGTTGAGTTGAGATTAGTCAGAAGCGATAGTGAACATCATAGCATCTTCGTCTTTAGGTATCCTTGAACTATGCAGTACGTAGGTAGCGTTTGAGATCACCTTGGTGCCTAGAAACAATATTAGGTTCACTCCTGTTGAGGTACTTTTGCCATTTAAATGGCACTTTATTGATATATCCGCTACCAAGTCCACCAGTTGCCAATATTTTGCTTAATATAATAAACACTAGTGTTAAAAAAATATGATTTCATATATATTGAAGCGGTACTCAATGATATATTGAAGCGGCTCAATATATTCATTACTAATTAATTAATGTACGTATGAATGAGTGGCATGAATGCGGAGTTACGCATTTGTACTGATATGGTTTTGCTCTCATTGTGCCATTTACTTCGTGTCCGTTTCCTCTGTTGCTTGTACAGTCTGAGTAACAGACGCTTTCCATTTTGCGATCAATTGTCTTTTTTTCTTATTGGGGGGCTTGTGGCTAAGTAATAACAGCCACACGCATCAGGTTAAGCTACGCTCAAAGCGGTCCGTGGATGGGTGATCATCGTGACATACCAAGACCCCTCTGTGCCTTGGAAATTTGGGACAGCCGGGCCTAACGGCTTATTAAAGCCGTGCAAGCCGTTGGTCCCGGCTGTCATTCGTGGGTCTTTGACAGTCGTTACGGGTCGTCAGAAGCCCGAAAGTGTGATAACCAGGCTGACCAAGGGGTTTCGTATTACCCAGTCACTGGATTGAGGAGGTCAGATAGGCAGTCGCTCCATCTAAAATACTGGTACTCAGCTGCATCCGGTTATACTGGAAGTCGAACCCAACATAGTTGGAAAAAGGCTAGGATGATGATGTAATTATGTATAGTTGCCTAACTTTGGCAGAATCAAACAATCTACAAATTAAATATGACGAAAATCTTTACGGGCTCTTCTATTCATCACAATAGAACAAAATATGGATCTTTGAAAGCAAAGTAAGTCAGTCCAATAAATATGACTAATGAAAATTGTCACGTGTTTACGCTTAAGCATTAATTCAGTTCACGTAAACGCTTCAGAGATATACCTAATAGTTACATCATAAATCTAGAAGACTGGGATATTCCATATCTCGACTTTTTCACCTTTTGAATCTGATCCTTATCGAAACTTATATTTTATTCTAGTTAATAAAGTTACGCCCACGATGACGCCAGTGCTTACAGATGCATTATCAACCTTGATTATGTCTGTTTACTATGTTTCTATTAAACCGACGTTAACTGCATCTTGCGACTTCGTTGTGAAGAAGATGACAAGTTTGATTTTCTGAAAGCGAAACGACCACGAAAATATCAATCATTTATTTACTAGCAGCGCCCCGCGGTTTCACCCGCATAAGTGTCGATTCCGTGGGAATATCGGGATAAAAGTATCCTATGTGTTAATCTGATGTATAAGCTATACTATATTACTGTAAAGTTTTATCAAAATCGGTTCAGAAGTTTTTGCGTGAAAGAGTAACAAACATCCATCCATCCATGCTCACAAACTTTTGCGTTTGTAATATACCTAGTAGGAAGTAGGATAGGATAGGATTATAGTAAGATCTATTTAATTATCAATTGGAATTATAAAGGGTGGCAGCGACCGACGCGCAACCTGTTACCATCGATTCAGTAAGTACATGATTCTGGAAACCCCTGCGTTGAATTTTTTTGTCAATTATTAAAGAAAAATGAGCTTTGAAAGAGTAGGTAGGTATAATAGGGTAGTTTCCTGGGTAAAAAAATAATAATTCTAATTAGTCCGTCAGTTAGATTATCGAAAAATAATGGACCCTTATTTTTTCTTTTGTCAATCAAACAAGAAATGACAAAGATAAAGCGCGTCAAAATTTGGGAGTGGGGGGTCGTGACGTCACGCCATGCGACACTTTTTAGCACGGCGTGACGTCACGGCCCCCAAATTTTGACGCGCTTCATCTTTGTAATATTTTGTTTGATTGACAAAAGAAAAAATAAGGGTCCATTATTTTTCGATAATCTAACTGACGGACTAATTAGATTTTTTTAGGAAACTAGCCTATGAGCTAGCTTTTCTATGAAACAGCAGACTTTTTTTAATAGCTGTCGATAATTTTCTACGCTATGGTTTTAAAATCATGTGCTGAATTTATAGTTACAGTTTGCGCGTCGATTTCCGTGCGATTCTCTGTGTGATTTTTTTATTAACCTTACCTACCTTAACCTTGCCGTATCTTTTGATACTCGACAGCTTTCAGTAGCAACGAAAAGAATGAAAATTGCCCAGTAATGGATTGCTATAGAATTGGTGGAAGACCATCTCGTTCCAGTGTAAGGATAAATAAATAAATCTCTTCCAAGATCAAGTTGAAAGTGGGGTTGGGACAGCGTATAAAATACAGCCAAGAATATTAAAAGCAGCTTCTTTTTTGCTAACCGTAGATTATGCGGTTTTCGTGAAAACAATCGAAATCAAATCGTTTATTTGTGATACATGGGTTACATACAGGTGTTCCTTATATAATTATATACATAATAATGTTCATTCTATGATCAGCCACTTAGGCATACAAATGATTAAATACTATAATGAAAATATGATTATAAAATTCTAATGATTCGATATAAATTCCATTGGATTAAATATAAATGCTATTATTACTATTAGTCTTGCATGACAGACACAAGACAATCAACAACAATAAATTATAGTCAAGCGGACATAAAACATTTAAAAAATTTCATTCAATTAAAATTCAGCATTCAGAGTAATAACAGTTTTCTATAAGAAATCGGATGTGAGATTTTTGAGTTAGTTTAATAATTTTGGCATATCTCAAAGAATATTTTTTAAAATTCGATTTATCTATAAGGTATGCTATTTTTTGAGTCTATATTCCCAAGAAGAGAACGTTTACTACATTTCTTAATACCACGTGACATCCATTTTGATCGAACTGTTGTTTTATCTTTATTTTTAAGTATTGAAAAGCACAACTCGTAAAATCGATACTTAAGGATTGACCGATATCGAGCTGAATGGCTTCCGGTTCAGATATGACCGCTCTCTTCCTGTAGAAAATAAAAGCCTTAATATAGGCCAGTGGCACTATACAGGGTCAAATTAATTTAAATAGCGAAACTCTACAGACGTAATGGGTATCGATAATATCTAAACACTATAAAACAAAAAACATTTTTATAAAAAAAAAACAAACCAGTCCTAAAAAAAAAACTTTTTAGTTGTATCTCCCCCCAAAAATTCATATAACACTACTTGCTGTGTAAATATAAGTGACGGGGAGTTATTGAAACATTATCAATACAGGGTGTTACGGAAAGGGTATATCAATACAAACGGGTTGAAGAGTGTATCTGGTCTAGAATCTCTGTACAAAATTTCAGCTCAAAAGCATTAACTTTGAAAATGCTTAATATTTTTTTATTTCGACATCACGGCGCTGCACTGGCGCGCGACGGCGTGATGTGCGTGTACTAGGCGCACAGACACACTACAGATAATGGATAATGACCCTCGTAGTGCGGTGACACGTTTTTTATGACTTCAATTTAAAAAACTATCGAAAAAAAAAAATATTAAGCATTTTCAAAGTTACTGCTTTTGAGCCGAAATTTTGTACAAAGATTCTAGACCAGATACACTCTTCAACCCGTTTGTATTGATATACCCTTTCCGTAACACCTTGTATAAACAAGTGGAAAAAATCGTATTATTGAAGCTAACTCAAAAACTACCCAAGCAAAGTCAATAAAATTTATATGGGACTACCTTTGAAGCATACCTTATCCATAAAAAAAAGAATTTTTCAAATCGGCTCATAAACAACGAAGTTCTGTGGTAACTAATATTAAAAAAAAACAATCGAATTGAGAACCTCCTCCTTTTTTGAAGTCGGTTAAAAAACAAAAAGGTTTAATGTTTTTTTTGGGTTCAACGGCCGCTGAATGTTTTGTTACTGAAGCATGAGTTGAGAAAATCTGTTTTCTTTAGTTTTGTCGTATTGGGATATCGATACCCATCACGTCTATGAAGTTTACACAATAAAAAACTGATATTTTAAGTTAGTACATGAACTCCGGTCGATGACCCCACAAAAAATCGTCAAATGAATTTATTTTTGATTGGAACTATATTGTCTATCACCAAAATTTATATTTGTCATCAAGTTGTATCACCTAATAAATAGATCTATCGCCACGAAATATTTGTATCACCTAATAAATAGATCTATCGCCACGAAATATTTTCGTTCTCAGATAGCGGGGCTCCGTCGACATAGGATGCAAGAACGAGCGAAGGGCACCCCGAGGTTCGGTTTGGTTAGGTTACTTTAAACCCTTTACACAGAAATAGGGGCCCCGTTCGCGGGGC
The DNA here is from genome assembly GCA_945859645.1 of Amphipoea oculea. Lineage (NCBI taxonomy): Eukaryota > Metazoa > Arthropoda > Insecta > Lepidoptera > Noctuidae > Amphipoea > Amphipoea oculea. The sequence continues at coordinate 22,625,323 of OX243862.1, forward strand.
TCCGTCGACATAGGATGCAAGAGCGAGCGAAGGGCACCCCGAGGTTCGGTTTGGTTAGGTTACTTTAAACCCTTTACACAGAAATAGGGGCCCCGTTCGCGGGGCTCCGTCGACATAGGATGCAAGAGCGAGCGAAGGGCACCCCGAGGTTCGGTTTGGTTAGGTCACTTGCATTGTTTGGTGACTACATTTTGGTGACAGATCTACTATTTGGAGGACAAACCCTATTATTTAAGAAACACAAAACTAATTAAATTGGTGATAGCTTAAATGATACCCTTTTTGATTTTATCGTGTTTAGATATCGATAGCTATCATCACATTCGCGAAGTTTCGCTAGCAAATTTAATTTGACCCTGTACATGCCATTTTCTTTGGTCACCAATACGCGAGTTCTATTTTTCCCTTCCTTGTTTTAGTGTAACATTCTATACAGGGTGAATTTTCCAAGTTGGCGTGGATGGCCAAATTCTAAACTATGAGGAATAGCGAAAAGTACTCAAAGCAGTCGCGGGCTCGATTTTGATGAAAACTAAAACTGCGTCATTGGATTTTTGAAAATTCAATATTTCTAGCCAGGAATCGAACCTGTTGATTTTGAAAAAAAAAACACACACACTGTATTATTACACCATTCGATAGTGTCTCTAATAAGGATCAAATTCTGGGAAGTAATGACATACGGCAAACTTAAGGAAAATGTTGAATTTTAATAAACTGCTTCTTTTTAACCGACTTTAAAAAAGGAGGTTCTGTATTCGACCCGTATGTATGTATGTATGTATGTATGTATGTATGTATGTTTGTATGTCCGCGATTATCTCAAAAACTACTGAACCGATTTTGATAATTCTTTCATTAGTGTGATCTACATACTTTCAGGAAGGTTTTAGTATATAATACATTAGGTAACTATTCTTATGTACGAAGTTATATGCATAAATGTACTGCATCTCCGGCATTTCTATGGGAATTTTGATGATTTTTCGAGTCGTGTCTTCAATTCTCCAATGCACTAGTGTTAATTGAATTGGTGTGGGGTAGGTTCAACTAAAAAGTGAAAAATAAAAACTTTTTTACAAAAAAAAACAACCGACTTAAAAAAAAAACACTACAAAGTGATAAATAACTTTAATTTCGGAAGTCGGTGTCAAAAAACGAAAATGCGGAATCAACGACACCGACTTCCGAAATTAAAGTTATTTATCACTTTGTAGTGTTTTTTTTTTAAGTCGGTTGTTTTTTTTTGTAAAAAAGTTTTTTTCATACCTTGTTCGAAATGATGCTCAATATTTTTACACCCGAAACACTCGTAGCGCAGTCACCTTCACAAAATTATGTTCTAAATTCAAATTTTAAATTGCAGTACAATCCTTGAGACGTCGAATCCAGCTATATATTCAAAAACAATTGTCATAATTTTGAACAATTAATCAGTTAAGGTTTAATAGGTAGGTACTAGGTAGCATAAGAAAATAAAAAAGTATTTTGATAAAAATGAGCTCTTTCCTTTAGTTGGCCGTATGTCATTACTTCCCAGAATTTGATCCTTATTAGCGACACTATCGAATGGTGTAATAATACAGTGTGTGTTTTTTTTTTTCAAAATCAACAGGTTTGATTCCTGGCCAGAAATATTGATTTTTCAAAAATCCAATGATGCAGTTTTAGTTTTCATCAAAATCGAGCCCGCGACTCCTTTGAGTACTTTTCGCTATTCCTCATAGTTTCGGATTTGGCCATCCACGCCCACTTGAAAAATTGACCCGGTATAGCTTACGTATGTATTAATAAAAGCATTTATCATAATATTTTTAGTATCTCCTGTGCCATAGCTAAATATTATTTTTATTTCTCTCGCGCTACGTAATAACCACATTCTACAATCAGAATTCGCAATTTGTTTGGATTATTCCACTTTGCTTGGCGTCTCTATGCTTTCATACTGACAATAATATAATATTATAAAGTTTAAAAAGCAAGAAATAAAAGTAAAATTAAAAATTTAAAAAACCCCCGACTCAAACAAAAACCTCTAAAAACTAAAATAATAATATAATTGCTTTATGTTCATTAGCCAGAAAGAAAACAGGCGAGAGCGTTTTTAGGGAGAAAATACTACCCGCATTTCCTCTGTATATTGGCCCTTTAAGTTAATATAAGTTAATATAAAGTTGCAGGAAATATTTTGATCCAAGCGTCCTCACGTTGGGGGACGGCTAATGAAAACGCCAAACAGATGAGGCTTAAACCCAGCAATAATGAATGTAGCTATTGTAGAAAACATTAACTTCCAATTTTCATTAGCCGTCCCTCGACGTGAGGACACTTGGATCAAAATATTTCCTGCAACTTATATTAAACTTAAAGGGCCAATAGGTATATATTATTATTTTAGTTTTTAGAGGCTTTTGTTTGAGTCGGGGGTTTTAAAAATTTTTAATTTAACTTTTATTTCTTGCTTTTTAAACTTTATAATATTATATTACTAGTAAACATGCTATACGATCGACACGTTACTCGCCGAAATCTGCGCAGCTGTACGTATTTTATAGCCACAGTGAAGCGAAGCTAGTTAGGTAGGTACTCGTGGTCGTTGGCGTACATTCCATACTAACGTATTCCTCTGTGAATTCGCAATTTTTGGTGGCGGCCATCTTGGATTTGAAATTTGTAATAGTGTATAGTATTCTACAAATCAAGCCCTTTCATTCGATACCCATATTGAGGGAATTGTGAAAAAAAAATATAATTCGCCATTTTGTGGTGGCGGCCATCTTGGTTTTGAAATTTATCATAGTTTGTAGTATTCTACTTGTCAAGCCCTTTCATTTGATACCCATATTGAGGGAGTTGTGAAAAAATATGTAATCTGCCATTTTGTGGCGGCGGCTATCTTGGACCGATTTTCAAACTCAAAACTCAAACTCAAAGCATTTATTTCAATTAAACCAATTACAGGCACTTTTGAATTGTCAAAGGGTCAGTCAGTCAGAAAGATGAAGCTAGTTGCCCATTCCAAAGCGTAGGTACCTATGGAGAAGAACGGGCAAGAAACTCCATGGACACTCTTTTAAATCAAAATAATATGGTTACAAAGTCTTGGTTACATCATTCATGTTAAAAATTATACATGTGAGAACGATGCAGAACGTTAAAAGCGTCCATAATGAAAAGATAAGAAAAAACAACAATTCAAATATTAAATAAAATAAAATAAGCCATGGCAGCAAAGAGATGACCAGTCCCTACTGACGGCGCCCGTTCACGAACATGACGCATGTATTAGCACCATTCAGCTCAACCATTTTGAAGGGAGCTAAATCTTCAAACATAGCTAAGAACACTCGCGACTAATTCACCTTTCAAACAAAAAAAAAAAAAACAAAATTACAATCGGTTTATTCGTTCGGGAGCTACGATGCCACAGACAGACACACACACACACACGTCAAACTTAAAACTTATTATAACACCCCGTCGTTTTTGCGTCGGGGGCTAAAAACGAGTCTTTTTATTAATATAGGATTTTTTTTCCCTGTAATGAATCATTATAAGCAATTTTAGTTATAATGTAAAATCAATGAGCTGTTATAATTTTCATTATATTTTTTCGTGTCTCTACGAATGCCAGATACTAAAAAATAGTTTTTTTTTTTCTAAAGGTAAGGTGGCCGAACAGACATACCTACTATTCAATGTTATTTATTACAATAAATATTATTGAAGGAAGATAAACATTTATGGACATATGTGGAAAAAACCGGTAATGTCTGTGGTTGATATAAATAATATAATCCTTATTTTTAATTGATACTAATATGACACCTCTTTACATTCTAAGTATAGATATCCTGTATATAAAGTTAAGAATAGCCAAGCAGTCACGATTATTGTATGCGAGTCATATTTTATATAAACCGTATCCGGGTGCCATCTTAGTATTTTTCTGAGATGTTTTACGTTATATAATGGATGGATAAAAAATGGATTAATATGTTACACATTGTGTGGCGATTAGAACCACGTATTCTACATTATGCATTTTTAACATTAATAGTATTCTTAATTAGTTCCGTTGTCCACATTAACAGGAACCGTCAATGGGGACAACGGGTATACATTTTAATTATTTTTATTGAGTTCCGCTGTCCCCATTCAATGGGGACAGCGTTAATGGGGACAACGGGAACAGACGGGACTACATGACCTAAGGCGCGGTCACTGCCGGACTGCATAGAAAAGAAAGAGAAGCGCGATGACACAACCCTGGTAATTTGTTGCAAAATATGAAGCATTTATCTATTTACGAAAAATATATTAATAATAATTCTTTATTTGCCAAAATGTAGGTGTATAAAGTACTTAGTACGATCTTATTTATATGTGGCCCATTTACATTCTACCATTACATGTGGTGTGCAAATATTTAATTACAGAATACATTAAATTATTAAAAATGTCATATTGTTTGGACTAAAATATTATAAAACACTAGAGTTTTAGTATGTTGCTTGTAGAATAATCACGAAGTTCCACCGGCTATCGAGGACGAGACCCAGGTATTTCATCGTTGTCTCGACGCCGATGTGAACCCCTCCTGCCGTTAGTTGGCGTCCCGATGGTGGCCCGTTCCGGGGCCCATGGAAAGACCCATCTTCGGACTTGTACAATGCCACCTCGAGACCCAACCGCCGGATCCTTTCCACGACTATCGCAACCCCGCGTGTCATCGCGTCGGCCGCCGCCTGATGCGACCTCTCCTGCGCCAGGACCAGCGTGTCGTCAGCGTAGCAAACCTCGCTGACGCCATCAGGGAGGTCGGCTTCGAATGCTAGAATGGACTAGTGTTTCGTAGATCTGTAACTTTTTCAAGCATCATTGATGTTACGAGCAGAAAAAACGTATTCACTGTACCTAATAGTAATACATGTCCCCGGTTCAATTATGTAAGTACTTACAAATCGGTAGACACCATGAGTAGCAATCAACATTAATTCATAAATCTCTCAATAGGGGTCTTAAGAGTCAAAGACTCATAAGGGTGTCAACAACTGAAATAATGCACTTGCAACTGCAGTTTTTAAAGTCATTAATTTAATAACATATAAAATGCTATGTTGTCTATACAAAGTACTTAGATACTTATCGTTAATAGGTAAGTATTGGTTACTAAGAATCGATTAAGCGCGCCTTTAAGTTAACCTCAAATAAATTCTTAGATGTGACTAGGCAAAAGAGGTATTATTTGCAAAGTTCTACGTTTCTTAGAATTTTACTTTGTTTGACTTATTACGTATCTTGTTTTTCACTATCTTGTTTTTCACAAAACTTTAATTAAGTATATGAAGCTACTGGATTCTGCTCGCGGCTTCGCCCGCGTGATTTTCGGAAACTAACTAACCTAAAGAAAGGTTGGGTTTCTTATACAAATTTTCATCCCCTATCACCCCCTGTAAGATTCTTTTTGAGACAAAACAAACTTATGTCCTTCCCCAGGATGCCTTCTACTCCTTGCCAAATTTTGTCCAAATCTATACAGTTGTTTAGGGGTGAAAAGGTAACATACAGACAAACAGAGTTACTTTCGAATTTATCACATCATACTTAATATTATAAAAACGAAAGTTTGTGACTGTGTTTGTATGTTTGTCTTCTTCAAGCAGAAACGGCTGAACGGATTTGGATGAAATTTGGCAAATAATTTACAACCAGGATTAACACAGGATACTTTTTATCCCGACATTCCCCCGGGCGCATCGCGGGGCGCAGCTAGTAACTTCATATGGATGAAGATGGGCGGAATCTTCTTTCATATAGCTATGGGCGGAATAGTGACGTAGCGTCACTCTGTCTGGTATTGTTAACATAATGCGATCAACAATGCCTACGTCTGCCAATTGCTTATTTAGATAATAATATTCTGTTCCCGATACCGGTGGGCTACTATTTTTTATATTTTTAAATGTTTTTATATATTTTTTTATAAATATCCTAATATTTAAAAATATAATTTATATGTAAATAATGAAATAAAGGAAATATTAAATTAAATTTATTCAAAAATATAAGGACTAACGTTAAATACAGTTTTTCTTAAATCTATGTCAAGTTCACCATGGCTTGTGCCGGAATTAGGCAATCCCGTGTTTCAGGCGATTGAAGGTAACATTAATTGATTAAATAATCACATACTTATCATATTTATCTTATTGGTACTTACATGATATGTAAAAAGGTGTATAAAATTATATAATGCGAACAATATTTAATGTTCCACAAGTAATAACTTCTCTGTATATTCATGGGAAATAGTTTGAAGAGCCTCTCTATAAGGATTTTCTTGCAGTTACTATGATTTAAGTAGATGTTTGCTTTATCATTTAGCCTGTTATAGAGTAGCGGTCCGAGGTACATACAAAATTTGGCTGTGAAAGCATGTTTTGTGCTTTTTTGAGGACTAACTATATCTTTCCGTCTCCTGTTTTTAAATTCAGTGCTGTATGAAAGTGCTGCGTGTTGTTTTAGTACAGTGCTCATCATAAATAACTGTCGAACTGTAAGTACTTTACAAGATTTATACAGATGATGACCCTTTAACCATTAATTCCAAGAGCTAAAACAACTAGATTAACTAAATGGGTGACGCAAACTCTTAGCTGACATACGCATGCACGTAAAAATATCGTGGCGGGATTTTATCGCGCACTGGATTTTCAACTCTCGTTGTTGAGCCGAGCATTGAGAATCCAACAGAGCGCACCCCAGCGCGGCAAAAAAACAGTTGGATTTTCACACAGATATAGATATGACAAGAATAACGCAAGAGCACCTACTTCGCGTGCCAAAATCGCACCAGTTTACGATCGAAAATCATAAGCCGCCACTTTCGCGCTCAGTCCTGCGTACTGCTGGCTGGGTGATCATGAGCGAGAGAGCGCGAGCTTGTGACGTCATAGTAGGTAGTCAAAAAGTGGCACGCTTAGTTTTCATACAGTTCGTGATACTTGCGTTATCTAGGTATATCTATATCTGTGGATTTTCATCTCTCGGCGTTGAGCAGTGCGTTGAAAATCCAATGCGCGAAAAAAATCCATTCCAATCCAAACCAATTCCAAAGGTCCGGGACCCCAGCCTGTAACCTCGAACCTGTAACTTCTTCATTATTGCGAGAAGGTAAATTTTAGGTTTCCGTGTCTCAAAAGTAAAAAACGAGACCTTTTTTTAGGATCACTGTCGTTGTCGCGTGAAGGTATTATAAAAGATGTCCGATCTCGTCTAAGAGCGTTTATGAAAAAAAAAGAAACATAGATTTCCAGTTATCATTTTTTAAAGAAGACATTTCGAAAATGTTCTTTACTAACTTTTTAGACCTTTGTATGTACACGGCTATCTATGCCTTTGTATCATGCTTATGCGTATGAAGTTTCATTAAAATCGGTTCATTCATTTCCGGGAAACAAAGGATTGAAAGTTTGTATGAAATGCCGTACGTCGTAAACGCTTTTAAGTCTACGGTTAAGTTTGTTATCCCAACTACGGAACCCTTTATTGTGTGTTTCATTAGTCCGACGCGCATTTGGCCGGTTTTTCTTTCCGATCTCAAGATTACTAAAAACAGTGCACTTGCTCACTGCCTGTAAGCAATTTGCAACCATTGGTTACCTCTTAATGTTTTATTCCATTAACATTCAGTGTCATATAATCACAAGTTTATAAAATGAATAAAACAAACATATTGCTGTTTAAAAAAAACGATTGATGAATAACGTCAGTCGGACTATTGAATAATGCTGATTTATTGCAAAACTTGCAAGTAATCATTCATTATTCTAGCGATCTAGACAGCTAAAAAACAATAACAATACATCCCGATAAAAACTGGATTATTATCGTTTCCTGATCTGAATACTACGTCACGTGTGATCACAACAGAGTAATCTTTCCATTAATATGGAAATTAACAATGAACTCTGATAAACAACTGACTAGGGATTATTAAGTTTTCTTTGTATTGATGTTCTACATTAGATAATGAAAATTGACACTTAGAAGTTCCACTCTATACAGTGTTTGATAATAAACTTGCGCCAACTGGATCTCTCTAGCTACGAAGCCGCCTACAGTACTTATAGTATTCCAACAAATATCACTTAAATAAAATTACGAAGAGGTGGCAAGTGTAAGCAATAGCAAATACCAAATCTGTCTCAAACGCGAATACAGTTGAATACACTATGCTTGCAGAATGCAACGCGGATAAAGTAATGGGCTGTAATCACCAACACGCAGCGAGTCAGCGGCTGCGTGGTGATTAATTCGCTAATGTGAAGAGGTTTTTGCTCTCGTGTTACTCAGTAACTGGGTTGTCGAGGTAGAATAAACAATCGTTCCATGTAAAATATTGGTAGGTATTCTGCTGCATCCGGTTAGACTGGAAGCAGACGACGCCAGCATAATATTTGGGAAATGGCTAGCCATTTCCCAAATATTATGCTTTGCTTTCAGGAAAAAGCTTTATCCTATCTTCATCTGCCTAGGCAGATGAAGATAGGATAAAGCTTTTTCCCTGCAATGGCACACCTACAGATTAATAAAGAGTAGATTGGGCCTTCTTTAATTGAACTTTGTTTGTAATTATATCGTCCGCCTCTAGCAGTCGCTGTAATGGCAAGGTCAAGATTGCTGTGAACTTCTCTTGTGAATAAAAAACAAACCGGTCACGTCACGCGAGACCGGCGCGCATCAGGGTTTCATAACTAACGGCTATGACTAATATAAGGGACACATGAAGACACGTTTCTGAGCACGTTCAAATATTACTTTTAGGTGGTAAAGCCGTAAAGGAAGGGGCCTGCATAAAGGAAGGGGCCTGCCTAAAGGAAGGGGCCTGCCTAAAGGAAGGGGCCTGCCAGGGCCGAAGCCTGCCGGGGGTGCGGGATTGTCCGAAAGGGTTACCGCTACCCCGGAACATAAAGGGCTAAGGAAGGAACACGGATGGGTTTTAGTCAGTAAGAGTCTGACACTCCCTTCGCTCCACCCAGAGCGGGAGGGGTCATTTGATGATTTCCCATCCATAAAAAAAAAAAAAAAAAAAAGGTGTTAAAGCCGAGGTGTCCATAGGGCTTATGGGTAAACGGCAGCCTAACGGACGAAATTATCTGCTCTTGCCGTAGTTTAGGCTATGGCAAGAGTAGATCATTTTCATCCCAGTCCCAGGATAGCCTGGGATATTGCCTAGATATTGGACTATGGAGGGTGGAGGGCAGATAGCAATCGTTCAATGTAAACTACTGGTATCCAGTCGTATTCAGGTACTGGAAGCCGACCTCAACATATCTAATCGAATCTAACTAGCATGCATTGTCCCACTGCAGGGCAAAGGCCTCCCTCTCCCTTTTCCACACAATTCTGTCTTTTGCCAGTCCTTACGGTACGAGTCAAGCTCATCCCGCTATCTCCGTCTCGCTCGGCCTGCCGTGATGGCGTCATGCATTTGTTTCCAACATAATTAATGTAGTTGGAAATAGCTGTAGGTTCTTTGTTGGCTTATAATTTCCACTAAAGATTCAACTTCTCCTAATGCTTTGTCACGACAAGTTTCGACAAGTACATACATACTTACTTAGTACGATATCCGAGTTTGCCAAACGTTTGGTAATTACGGCGTTTTTGGGCTTCGATTATTATTGAACATGTCTATGTCTCTGAGGCGAATAAAAATATGATAATTGACCGAATTAATGCTGTTGACTTCATCTATGACGTCTTTCGGCAATAATCGACATATCGGCCGAGTAAGTACAATGCCTTTTTGCTTGGTTTTTTTTTGTCTAGGGTCGTTCGTCGTAGTAGTAAAGGTTATCCGCTAAAGTCGACCTTATGTAGCATATAGTACCTACTAGCGTTCATAAAATGATGAACGTTCAGCACTCAAAAGGGGTTTATTATGACCTATTGCAGTTGATTCATAGTCTAAATAATGGAAAAAAAACTAATCCAAACCACTTAGGTACCTACTTCTCGGTAAAAAAAACTTGAGATAACCGGCAAAACCCCATTGTTTAACGATCCATAATAAGCAGGTACATCACGACTTTAAATAATTCTTGCAAAATAGTTACTTACTCGTACTCAGCTACTTCTCTCCATTAATCCATGTAAAATAATTGCTCTATTTGAATAAAAAAAATTTCCAACAAGTTTTTCTATCATCCGGTAGATACTTTTTTGCGTCACAAACGGGTTCTCCCTTTTTTACTAATTATACGTAAAAATCCATGATATGTTCGTACAGTTTATAATTGCCAGTTATCATCAAAATATCTGGAGTTTCCCACGTTCATGAACTGCAATGTTTGTTTTGCTTAGTCTCGTGTTCATAAAACGTGCAATGGTTTTAGGATTTATCTTTGGAAAAGCCGACAATGAGGCTAGAGACGGTGATTCTATCTGGGTTTTAAACCTGAATAAGTCCTACACTTCGGATGCATTTTAATGAGATCCTTCGGCTAAAATAGAAAAAAAATATTATATTGTCTCTTCTGACTGATTGAAATGGGTGTCTTCTGACACCAATTTCAATCAATCACTCTAGTCATCTACCGACAAGATCTAAATGGCTTATAACTTACCGATGAATGTTAGTGTCTTATACAGACAAACGCCAGTGCAAACCGAAATCCGTGTCCTGCATCCCAATGAATTCAAATAGAATTAACTATATAACGCGAAATCTGGCTGTTGACAACAGAACTTCATGGGCAGCTTAACTGGCAACATTTAAAAAGTGGACATAATTTTAAAATAAGAATGAATCTGGTGATCTCGTTGGTGGTCTTGAGCTGTGCTCTGTTCGAAACAAGAGGATACCCACACCCGGTGTTTTCATCATCAGGAAATGTTGACACTTGTAAGTAGTATTTCTTCGTTGACATTACTAGTTTAGCCTATTTCTAGAAGTTGTCAGGTATGTTTTGGAATGTAATTTCATAATTATCAGTATGGTTGATTTTTAGTAAAAACTAAGCTGACCGACGAATGAATAATTTATTACAATCCTAATGTTATGAAAAAATGTGTTCATCATAAAAGTTTTCTTAGTTCTGAGCCCTGTATTACAGTTACTATAGCCATAAAATCTCTTTCACAGGGTCTTCCGGCGACGCCAGTCGTGGTGGAAGGGTGGTTAGTCGCTACTACAGCCCTTATGCAAACCGACGCGCTGTCAGAGCTCCACCGACTACCTACGCGCTGCGGCAACCCGAAGCTAACCAGAGGAACTACCCTTTAACTCATCACCAGGCCATCCAATACCATCAAGCCGACAGGCGGCGCCAAGCCCTGCTGGAGGTCAATGACACACCTCCACAGGAAAATGAAGTGTACTACCCTCAAACACCAGAGATTCTTCCCGAAGTCCCCGTTGAGGCCACTGAACTCATCGTACCCGAAGTGGTCCCGACTACAGTAAAAGCTATTGTCCCTGAATTAATTGAACCTGAAATTGAGGAGCCACAAGAAGAGCCCGTTCAGAAGTCTAAGAAAGCTGTGCAGAAGAAGAAGCAAGTTAAACGGCCCGTAGAAGATGAAGATGATGATGATGACGAAGGTGGATTCCCTGCCCATAGGTTCCTTTCTGGCGCTGTTTTCCCTATGTTCATTGGATGGGGTGGTGGTGGTCCCATGGCTGTTGCTAATTCGTTTAGCACCGGAAAAGGTGGTGCAGCCGCAAGCGATGCTACCGCCTATGGAACCTTGTCACCTGTAAAAAGATCGCAGTAAAAACGTTTATAATGTGATTGGAGTTAAGTTAAAACATGATTGCACAAATATCGTTGTATTTGCTTTGTTTTCCACACGTGTAAAGAAATACTCTAGATTCTATCGTTCATTTAATAAAAGTTTCCATAAGTTAAAATTCTCGTTCTTTGTATTTTTTTGCCCTAATCTGTGACGTCAATCTTGATTGGATATCAGTCAACAAACAATTAAAGTTATGAATGATATTTTTTATTTGGAAAAAGCTTAAAACCCGAATGAATCAGCAGAAGTCTCTAAATACCTATACCCCTTTATTTATAAAATTGCTTAAAGTGAAGAGATCCGACGTTTTAACGCCAAAGGGCAAAAATGTATGGTTTTAAACAGTCGCTAATGTGACTTTAGGCAACGTTTATAAAAAAGCCTCAAAGGTAGGACAGTAATTAAAATACCAGCCTGAAAGTGTGCATTTGTTGTGCAATTGCTGCTTCAGCATTGGTCAATGGTAGGTACGAGTACTTAGCTAGGTAGCTGCGTGTTCCGATTTCAGATCATTATGTCAAAGGCAATTTCTGTACCGTAACTAGAACCTTATTAATTGAACTTAAAAATTACATAGTGACATATCGAAAGGCCACTAAAATTCATACCTGTATAGTTATTCACAACCGCTCGATACGCTTTCATACCCTACTAAACTTGTTCACACAACTTGCCCCGAAAATTTTGTCAGTTTAAATCAAATAGACCACCGCTATTCTTCCGACAGCTGTTTGCTTGCTGTCGGGGGCAAGACAAATTAGGATATCGAAATGTGTCATTTTTGATACGGTAGCCTGAGATGAGCCTGATAGTCTGGTGGTCGTGAATGCTGGACACTGCTACCATGGAAGCAAGTCTGTAAACCTCCGGCTACTACGAAATTTGTTGGTAAAGTTAGTAATCCTCCATACGAACCTATTAATTATTCGCATACTCTAAAAAGAAGACTCTAAAATAAGCTTCAAAAAGCACCAACGACAATATAAAAAATCGTATGAAAATTGTCTTTCAGACGAATCAATCGGAACTTATTCTGAGGTATGGAACAAGTTTTAAACCTCAGGATATCTTAAGAATAAAGGTAGAGGTTTTATTCAATGCCATCTATTGTAATATTTGAAATAATTTCAATCTATTTTCCATTATGAAATTCGTCTGAGAGGGCCTGAGTCATGATAAACACACTTGGACCAACCGGTTCCAAACTTTAATACAAGATGGCGTTTTGCAGGAAATGATTAAATGCGGTACTAATACTGCCTTCTGGCTGCCCCAGGTGTATCCTTGTAAGTGTGATAATCCCTGCAAATAAAAAGACCAAGCCACATTTGTACCTACTATACAGATAATGATGCTACTAATAAAAAATAACTCAGCCCCCAAGAACATTCTTAGATCCTCCATATGCTTCCCTTTTCTAAAGTGAAACGCCTTTTCCTTCCTTTTTTTGCCTTTACCTTTTTCTTATATGCTTTTTTTTTCTAGAGTCCAATTTTCCGATTTATTTCTTATTTTTAGTACCTAAGTATTCATTTGGCCACTTATAAAAAGTAGTAATTTGCATGTACTTTTTTTGACGCCTGTTAAAATGATGACAGACGTTGTTCTCGGATCGCCAACTATGTAATAGCTTTCTATTTGAAAAAATATGTTGTTGATGAATTTTCTTCACTAAACCTAGTGTGCCACTGAAGGGCACAGGTCTGCTGACATCACTGAGGCCACTTATTAAAAGGTTCAACCCTTTTGCCATCAGTAGAACTACTTTATGATAACCCTGTAGTTCATCCCGCTTCATCTTCTGGGCTTGCAGCACTCTCGTTTCGACGTGTTCTGGACCCACTTGATTTATAATATAGTGGCTAAATCTAAGTCTTAAATGGATTAGTATAATATTGCATCTAGCGAATGTTACCAAAAAGGGTTAGTAAGACTTTATGATCTAAACTGTTGCGACAGAGTCAGTAATACTTATTAAGTTATCTATCTTTAATTTAATTTATTATGATGATGAATTAACTTTTTACCGTGTTACTGATACTTACCGACTACTATATTATCTTCTATACATTGAACAAAGTCTGAGTCTAAAATACTTTAGTATTTCATTTTGAAGGAACAGTTTTCCACTAGAGAACTACCCAAAAAAAAAAATACAACAATCATAACGCCTACCATAAGTAGATAGGACAACAATATGAAGTTTAAGTTAAGTGAAGTTTGCCGATGTAGGGATCAGGGGCTCATAAACACTACAACAGCCTAACGTTTTTAAGGACTGAATTAAAGAACAAAAATTAAATGGCAAAGTTTATTTGTATGGATGATGAAATTCGCATTAACTCTATACATATAAAAGTATATAACAATGAAGATATAAAATTTACACTTAGCTCAAAAAAATTGTGATATATTTTACACTCTCTCTTCTATTCTGGGGGCTCCATAAGCGGTTGCGTGGCTTGTGGCTACTCCACCTTTGCCGGTGCTGTAGGCGTTAGCGATGGCTGTGGGACCACCGGGGCCGCCAGCACCTCTACCACCGTATCCGAAAAACATGGGGAAGAATGCTGCAGCAGGCATCTTAGGAGCATACTCATCTTCATCTTCATCATCGATCGGCCTCTTGACTTGCTTCTTCTTGTTGACAGCCTTCTTGGGTTTCTGTACGGGTTCCTCTTCTGGTACTTCCTCTACTTGAGGTTCAATCAATTCAGGAACGGCTACAGCTTTTACGGTAGTTGGGGCTTCGACCTTTTCTGTTGGTTCAGCGAGTTCCGTTGCCTCAGAGGCAGGGCTCTCTGGTTGTTGGGGGTAATAGACTTCGTTCTGTTGGGGCGGGATGTAGTTAACTTCTTGCTGTGTTTGGCGGCGCCTGTCTGGAAGATAGTACTGGCCAGACTGCTGCGGTGTCGCCTCGGCCTCTGGCTGGCGGAACATGAAGGCAGCCATGCCACCGCCGCCGCCACGTTGGTCGTAATATGGGTTGTAATAGCGACTCAGCGCCATCCCGCCGCGGTTGCCATCTCCGTATGACACTGTGAAAGATAAGAGGGTGGTTTTAAATTTCTCACCAATAATTGGAACGCGGGTGTTCTAATACACCCTTGTTTGCGTCTTTGCAAAATACTGGCGTACTGGTATATTATGTTATGGTCGCTTGCCCAATTTGGTTAAATTGGGTTGCTAAACGCTTTAGAAATATTTTGAAAATCACAAAAATAACTCTTAAAAAAGTAAACCTATACAAGACAGAACAATTTCTGTTTCTTTTTTAACGGTCAAGTCCAATTAGCCTAATAAGTGGTAATCGATGATACCTCAATACAGGGCTAATCAATCATGTCAGGCAGAAGAAAAATATTAAAATTGTACTCACGAGAATCCACATTTCCGTAAGAGGGATAATACGCGTACGGGTATCCCCTAGCCTCGAACAGCGCGCAACTCAACACCACCAGCGAAAGTACAAACTTCATATTTACGATTTTCGAATATTTTGTTCACTATTGTACCCTTTGTGGACCAAAGGGTGTTGTGCGTTATACTGTTTCTGAATGTGTGTTGCCCTGAGCCAGACTTCGCGTTATATATTCTATTCTGTCTGGACTAATTGGGATGCAAGACACGCGGCCGCTTGCACCCGCGCGGGTTTCGACCATTTTATAATATTCGGCAGAGTTCTAACCGTTATTGGAGACTGGACATCCTAGAGGGGACCTGGTCATGCGCAACACGTCTCTATTAGGTAGGTAAATCGTTGAACTTTTTGTTTTGGTGTTTTTTTTTTTGCATTGAAATGCAACAAGATATGGTGACTCAGGCTTTTACAGTAGTAATTAGCTTGAATTCGGATGATTGGCTTTTCTTTAATTCTTTCTCATTTTTCTCATAGTTGTATCTAGATGATCGTTGATTGTTGTTGTTTTGTAAACGATTTTATTTAAAAAAATATTATTAAATTAATTAATTAGAACTAGTTTTTTACTTCTTTTTAGGATTTGCTTTCTTCGATAAAGATAAAGTTTCATTGTTGCATTTTTATTTTTACTATTATCAGTAATTTCATCCACTGGCCATTCATTGTTTTATTTAAATATTCTTCAATTAAAAATGCCATTTATAAGGTACTCTACTTGAACACTTATTTATAGTTGCATCGTGTGAATCTGCAAACACAAAGTGCTATAAATATGGAAAAATCGAACTGTTCGCTGCGTGCACGCATTATGTTGCGTTTGCGAACGCCCTGCATAAATCCGACCCTACGTGGAATGACAAAAAGGTTCATTCATGAAGATTTATAACGTTAGTAAAGCCATGTTTACTAGATTTTTAACTACTTCTTGGAAACATTGAACGGTGTATAAATTACACACGGTAAACATCGCGGAAAATTGTATTGTAATGTAGTTAGTGGTATATTATGTTGCGAATGAACTTTATTGAACTCAGTTCAATAAAACATATTGTGAGTACCTATCTAATACTACATAAGTTGATATCATATACATATTGGGGTTACATTAATTTTTTATGTTAACCTTTTTTGTCCCACTGCTGGGCAAAGGTCTCCCCCATACTTCTCCAATTTTCCTCATCTTGTACATTACATTACTTTAGAGTTTAGCGTCTTATTTTTATTATGACGTTATAAACAGTGACAATCGAGTAAATCAAGTAAAAACTAGGTACTAATATTTTTAGTGCATACTTAGGTACCCAGTTTGTTCAATTAAAATTAAAATGACAATGATGTCGATTCCCTTGTTCACAAACTAAACTAAGATACATTTTAGTTTAGTCTTGTCAAATTAATCAGCGCCTGATACTACTCCATACAAGTTTAGACGTGATTAAAACTTGCCTACTAAAATTACGTCAATTTACGTCAGGCGCTGATTAATTTGACAGGACTAAACTAAAATTTATCTTCTGTCCTTTTCTTAATGAAATAGAAAGAAAAAGATGCACTGAACTTAAATTTAGTTTAGTTTTTGAACAACAGAATCGGCACCAATAAATCGGTAAAGTTTTATGGATCGTAACACGTAGAGTTCAGTAGTTTCTGCTTAACCTAATGGAAAGAGGCGTTACTTTATTTACATCATACCCATTGCTTGCTAAATATAAAGGCAGGTTTACACGAAGACTGCGCTGGCCGACAGTGAGGCCCGGACTCCACTGAAGCGGAGCTGGGTGAAGCGGAGCGGAGACGTGCAGGAATAGATCAATCACAATGGTTGAAATCCTCATCGCGTCACTCGTATCGTCTGTGAATGGACGATTCCTGCACGTCTCCGCTCCTCTCCGCCCAACTCCGCTTCAGTGGACTCCGGGCCTTAGACTGGCAGCCAGTGCTGGCTTAGTATTGGCCCGGTGTAATAAATTTTTCTTGCCAGGCCAGCGCTGTGAATAGAGCGCTCTATTTTTCTAGCCAGTGGCCTCCGCCCGCATTCCCCCTCGGTAGGAGTAAATATATTCTGTGACCCCGGCGCTGGGTTATCTGGCTGGAGCTCTTAATTTATTGAGGCATCCACATGCAATCCCGGTCAAGCAGAAGACAACCTCATAGGTTTAACTGCGAGATGCAATTCCCAAAAAAAGGCGCCCGGTTGTATTCGTGTAATCGCATCAGGCCAGTCGCTGGCGTATCTTCTAAAGTGCACATGACTGTGTTTGATTTTTTTGTTTTTTCAACTCCTCTCGTAGTTCTTTAGACGTTTATTTTTTAACAGCCGGATTGAGACATGCGAGGTGTACGCACGTTACATATAGTACAAGTAAAATGTAGGAATTACTAGCCTTGTGTAAACAGCACCGACGACGGGGCCAGCGCAGGCAAGTCTACGACTAGCGCTAGCGTTCTGGCTTCGTGTTAACCTGGCTTTATACCTAAGTAGGTATGCATTAAGTTTATGCGTTGTTAGGACCTCATTTTATTCTGCAGTATGATTAGGCACTTTAAAAATTTAATGCAACGAATGTTAAAAAAGGACCTAAAAAGTAATCCGTAAGTCTGCGACATCAATAATTTCCCAAGAAATTATTTTACGTATTCGCGGTGCCAATAGAAGCTAAAGCCTCTGCACATGTCCGAAATTCTTAATATTAAAATCCATACATATTTGTATTTCGTCCACGTGGAAGATTTGAGTATACTAGTAGCAAAGCCGGCGATACTATCTCTGCGTTCGTCCACTCCTTGCATCGATAGGATCTGTGCCCACGGCATAAATTCCGTTAAAATGTTCATAACTGTCAAATTTGCCTGTTTGCACGTATGGAGATGTATGCTGGTGGATTTATGCCGGAAACGTCGTGTCTTCGCATTAGTATGTCCAGCAGTGCGGCCTGATTCATGCTCTACAAGACTCAAGTCATGTTTGAACACCTGTACCGTCGTAACGTCTGCCGGACAATGTCTGTCATGTTAAACTTGGATTTTAACGCTAAAAGTGTGTAATAAGTTTAAGATGTGATTGGTTTGTTATCAAGTCTAAGGCAACGAATATTGATCAATAAAATATTTCATGGCTCAACGATTAACTGCGTACCTATACGCAATTTCTAGCAGGATAGACATTACAGGGTCAATTTAGATTAGCTATTGAAACTCCTCAGACGACATGGGTAACGATATCTAAACACGATTAAACAAAAAAGAAGTTAATTTGATGACTTTTTTTGTGGGTCATCGACCGCAGTTACTCTAGTCACTTGAAATATCGGTTTA
Source organism: Amphipoea oculea (assembly GCA_945859645.1). Taxonomy (NCBI): domain Eukaryota; kingdom Metazoa; phylum Arthropoda; class Insecta; order Lepidoptera; family Noctuidae; genus Amphipoea; species Amphipoea oculea. The sequence goes on from OX243862.1 coordinate 22,643,864, forward strand.
AAAGTCTGTTTTTGTGTATATACTTCACAGAAGTAGCGATAAAACACATAATTTTCTAAACTCATGCTTCAGGTACTCCCAAAGAAAAGTATCAAACATTTTATATTTTATCGTATTTAGATATCGACACCCATCATGTTTACTGAGTTTCGCTAGCTAATTTAATTTGACCCTGTAGACTCCGGATAACTGAATTGTTCTGTCCATTGTTAGTTGTCATTTATAACATTCACACCGTACCAGAAATCCTGATCAAAAATAATTTGCGTTACAAAGTATTCGGCGAAGTGCTCTTGTAGGCTTCGGTAGACATTCTGACTGCGCCCCGCCTGTCAGATGGAGCGATACGGCCACATGTAGATGGCCTGATATCACTGCTAAAGAAACAGTGCAAGGACCTCCCAAAACCACTACAGTTATAACCGATGTAACTTTGGTTTAGCACTGTTTTACATATTTCATCCAATATTAACCTTCATTCTGGTGTACTTGAAAGAGATATTCCTGTAATTGAAATATATATATATATGTATTCACCTATTTCTCGGTATTAACGTGAGGTGATGAGATATTGTGTTAGTAGTGGATTTTTTATTAATAGATTAAACTACGAAGGACCCCACATAATCGAAACGAAAAAAAAACCCAACAAGCCGAACAAAGTAAACAAAACGCATTTCAAATGCAAAGTGATAACATTGAATTAACAATTACTAACATATTTTAATCAGAGCCAATGAATATGTAAATTAGCATCGTTAGTATTAAAGTTTAATCGGTTGGTGAATTCGGGGATGCATACTTATAATAATAATTCCATTTATTGCAGACTAATCACATGTCCATAGGTGTTAGTAAAAAAAGGTCTTAAACTATGTTAGTCAATACTAAAACAAAAATCAAAAACATTATTCAGTCAGTGTCTCAAATTTCAAATAATAGAATCATAAAACCATCAATGTAAAAAAAAAATATCATGTCAAAAAACAAAATAAAACTCATAGTAATAGTGTCATCTCGTCACATGAAGCAGGATAAATCTCCCCAGCACTGCAGAGTCTTGCCTCTCAGAAATCATCCTTAGGATTCCGTTGGCGCTCCCTAGAATCCGAATACTTATACAGTAGCTGATAATTTAGGAGTTATGAGTAAAGTCGCAAGAGATGTTACGTACCCGGAGGTCCAGCAAGAGTCAGGAGCTTCGGCAGTCATTCATCAATAGATAAGGATCGTTGGAGCTTTGACGGTGACTCGGACAACTTTTTGAGGACGATCGTGACCCTAATATTTACTTCATTTGATGATATTTTTATTTATCCATTTATTTCAGGCATCAAGGCCCATATAAACACATACAATACAATATTAATGTAACTTAAAAATACTATAAATACATAAAACATTATAATTACACTAAAAACTAACGCACACGAAGAATCTGCGTCGTGTTTCGCTGACTGGTGTCATGTAGTGGGCCACGAAACCGGGCGGCGGTACACAACACCCTTCAGCCAGAACTCTTCCTTGAGGAACTTCTCGAGATGATGTGTCGGAACACGCACCACGAACGACTTGAAGTTCGTGTTGTGACGCGACTCCAACTTCTCGACCCTCAAAGTCCAGTTGGTCTTCACACGCATGTACTCCATGATCTTCTCAACCTTCGTGGAGTGGTGCAGTCTGGACACGTACAGCACACATACATTACATATTGTGATTAGGGCTGATCTTGAGTGTCCTTTGAGTGCTTTTGTATGCTGGGCTGTGTCTTTTGTGTGCACCAAATAAACGTTTTATCTATCTATTATCTTTGGGTGGTAAATGCATTAATTTGCATGTGCCATCCGAAGGATAAGTAAAGTGAATATGGATTGCTAAAACTTCTTCATAGAATTGCTACTAAGTATGCCCAGCGTCGCCGCGTTGTTATAGTGTAAGGTTATTTAGGTTGCACATGAATGTATAGCGGTAGCGATGTTTTGTTGTGTTGCTGTTGTGTTGTTGTTATGTGTTGTTATTTTTGCTGTTGTGTGTGTGTGGATGTTGTTGCTGCTGTTGAGTTTTCCAATCAGGATAGGATTAAAAAGCTCTGAAACGATCTGAGCTCTGGCATATATTGAAATCACTTTGTGATCTTGGTTACTCCGATTGCAAGATTGATCTTCTTTAATAATGGATGTCTGAATAAGAATCCAAAGAATAATAAGAAGAGAATCGATTGACTAGATTTATGAGTACATCGTTTATTTCCCCGACCTCAGTAAAAACGACTTTGGAAAATTGGACTCAGAGCTCCAGAATCACTGCTAGCTATTTTGTCGGCTGTATAAAGAAGAAACTGTATCACCATATGGTAAAATATATTTCTGGATTATCCTTAATGGGTCAGCAGAATTTATGGCCATTGTCGGCAATCCTTTTAGCCGCAGAGCTGAATTTCGCGCTGAATCTATCCTTTGTTTTACATTTGTCATGGATATTATGCCATTATTCTTATCACGACCTTATTAGCATTCATGCGTTACTCTGCATTGAATTTTTAATGAAATATTTGGATGGAGCTTTTTTTACCATCATACGTTTTAAAATCTATGGAGTTACCTACTTCGTTATTTATGTATTATACATAGATCATTGTGCTATTTGTCTCATCGTCTTTCCAACCTTAATCATAATACAATCAGTTATACCATTCGTATTCAACCATTACCAAAAGTTAATACAATGATCTTATTATAATAGAATTTTTTTGGATTTTTGATACACATTACCTATATATTTCAGAAATCCTGATATAAACATAAGATGGAGTATGATAGTCAACACTGACATTCCTAAATTCAACCGACTATATCTACTATTTTATAATAAGCTAGGTTCAAGTCAAAAATTCCTTCGAAAGCTTCTCGGTAAAAAGACAATTGCCCACTAAAATATTCAAACCACCTCAAACTACAATCAACTTTAAATTGCAAAGCTCGTATGACGTCGTTGTCGCACCCTTTGCCGTCTGTCTATAGTCTGGCTATTGAATGCATATCGGCCCTATCTCTACGCAAAACAGGTAGGTATATGAGGTACAGACAGACATGAAATTTTCCTGTTCTTTGTATCCATAATGTCCATTTGCAGAGAATACGTGCCTAAGTTCACGATCGATTTTGATTTGTTGATGCCATGTAGATCATTACAAGTGTTGAATGTGTTATCTTTATCCTCTTGCGTATGTACTGCGGCCCCGTGTGCACGTTTATTGTATGCATTATTTATAATTGTTATTGTAGGAATATCTTTAGATTTAGGAAAACTACCAAGTTTCCTTTTTACTCAAGCTTCACTAAGTAACTTATAATTTTATTACCCTGTTCAGTTTTCATTTCTTTGAAAACTTTTTAATTCTGTTGAGAATAATGTAGGTACTTTGTAAGTTTTAATATTTCCGAGATGGCTTGTTTCTGCTGAAGCTTTGAAAAACTAGAAAAATGGCACTCCATTTTGTTGCATAACATTTTATCCATGATTAGGTACCTATGCGATAATCTTAACTATGGTTTCCGTGAAACAAAAAGTTTGCTCCTTTTAGAGGTAAGAGGCAAGAGAAGATTCAGAGTAAGTAAATACAGTGTTTTAAGGCTGTCATCATAATCATAATCAGCCTATAATGTTCCCACTGCTAGGACACAGGTCAATTAATACATTTTTTTTAGGCTGTGAAGAATAATATTTTTTTAATTGATGATTTTTACCTCGGTACATAATTCGGTTAAAATTTTGCTGGAATGACGACAACGTCTCCCATTGTGGGTTTATGACGCACCGGGCGCCGGCCGACTATTGACGCCTGATTATATCATCGATTACTCATATTCAGTACATTGGTTTTTACTCTCATTACTTCCAATATATCTCGCTCCATACAAGTACTGAGGGGGAACTCTACGGAATCCATTCTACAGTCAAATCACGTAACACGATTTTTAATTTACGGCCTCATTGATACATCTCGATTAAAAATGCCTTGTGCGTTTAAAGATTTTTTATTGTTCACAGTTGTTATAAATTCGGTAAAAACAGCTACAAATAATAGAAGCGGAATATAAATCCTTGGCGAGGTCGTTGCTGAATTTTTTCTGCAAATATTCAGGTACTCGTGGTCCACCTAAGCTATAAATTGTCGCTTAGACAATAGCTACGGAACGAGCAATTAAATGAATATTTCATTGTATTTCTTTACTACCTATACAGATACTAGAAATATAATACATGTGCATTTTAATTGGTTTTATAGCTTAAAACTTTAAAATATTTTGTCCAATTATGTTGGTTGATTACAAATGAGCTCGTCTCGTCGGCATAAACATCGTATATGCAATTCAATCAGTCAAGATTGACAGCACATATGGAGATTAGCCTTTCAATTTGTGGACAAACAAAACAATGGATTTGAATATTCTTAGAATCGATATAAATAGAATCGTCGCAACAGTTATCAACTTGGGTGGCATACATATAAGTACGAAAAAAACAACGCATCTGCGAATTACTATTGATATACTTACTTAATTTTTAGACGAAATAGGACTTGGTTTTAACGTCGCAAGTGTCATAATGTTCATAGGACTAAAACATCTGCCAAGTAAACCTCATAGACCCAGATGAGATAAATAGAGCCTACTATAGTTATAATTATTAAAATGTTATCTTTAAAAGATCTCTTTTCGCAATAAGACCGCACATTGTGTAACCCCTTGTCAAATTTCTACATTTATATCTGTAATATTTATAGTGTACATAATAAAGGGTATTCTATTCTGATATTGAGTCGTAATTCAGCAAACCCATGGGCAGATTTCGGGCCTGTCTTTGAACAGCATTTGCATATTGTATTCTCTGAAAATGTGGTATCCTTATCTCCATCGCCAACCCAACATGGAAATATATAGCAGATTCGGAATCCAATTACAATTGAAACTACTGGATGATTAGCGTTGCAGTGATAGAAATACAGGGTGGCAACCATACTTATAAATATGATTTTGAACAACACTGCGTTGAAATATATATCGTAAGTTATTTAAAGAAAAAATAACTGCTTTTTACTGCGACTGACATTTTGACCGCGTAGGTATCGCACTTTTCCATAGGAAAGTGATACCTACGGGTCAAAAATGTCGATCGCAAAAAGAAAATCTGCTGCTTCATAAAACAGCAGTTTTTTTTATAACCGACCAATAATTTCTACGCTAGCGTGGTCTAGAATCATGTGCTGAATTCATGGTTTCAGTTTGCGTGTCGATGTCCCAGCCAACCTGTATAAACATATCTTGATATCGGAGAGCTCCATAATAAGAGAAAAGAAACATGATACAAAGAACTATCAACCATCATTTACTCATTGTTCACAATTGAACTTTGTTCTGGTAGGGGATCCCGAGGGTTTTTGAGCAAGCATATGCAGGGTGAAAGGTTGGTAGCTGGGTAGGTGAGACATGATGAGAGAACAGAAAAAATATATTTTAAAAGTTTCAGATAGGAGCCCCGCGAAACGGCCAAAAATAATTAATTAATTTTTAAAAAAATGGGTGTTATTACTTCCCAGAATTTGGTCCTTATTAACGACACCATCGGACGGTGCAATAACAGAGGTCTGTTTGTTTTTTCAAAATCTACAAGTTCTATTCTTAGCTAGAGCAATTGATTTTTCGAAAATCGAATGATGCAGTTTTTCATCCAAATCGACCCAAGACTCCTTTAAAGTATTTTTCGGTATTACCTATAGTTTCGGATTTATCCATGCTGACTTGAAACATTCAACCTGTATTAATTACAGACGAATTGCTAACCCTTTTAGGAATATGTTAGAAATAAATTTATATCTCATGATCTTTCATTTAACACTTTGACAGCAGATCACGTACTAATGAATACTAATAATATTGGAATAAATAAAATGCTTGGCTGTCAAAGTGTTAATCTAGTTAACTCGCAGCTGGCGGCCTAGGCAGAAGTGTTGGGGCTTATTTAACAAAACTCACATAACGAACTATCACATTAGAATTGGGGGCGATACCAGTTACGATATCGAGGGCAGAGGTTTGTAGTTACAATAAATCTTTGAATTGAAAAGTGTTACGACGTAAACAAGTCGTTAGTTTAATGTTTTCGCAAATTTTACTAAGTATGGCTTTCCATCTTTGTCAGCCTCAATTGACGGGCATCTCTGAATATTTTTTTGAATATTGATAGCCCGTTGGATAGCCCATCAGATGACCGTGTTTTTTAAAGAATTGGTTTGCTAAACGACACAGTAAAAAAAATATATTATAAACAACTTTATTTATGGTGTAAATTGCTGTACTCTGACGAAGTTTATATACTTTAAAGTGTTTGATATTTTGAAACTTCTGAATGCGAACAAATCTTCACAAAAGGGTCAGCTTCAAATCCATATGGCAATGAAAGCTACTGGATTCGTTGATTTAGAGATAATTGCAAAATCATAACCACTTTTAGGTACTTTTGAGAATCAATGTTTCGTCATATTTACCAAATGGCTCCAATTCGTCAGATGTTTAATATATTCATTATCAGGACATCTTATTAACAGACTTACTAACAGAATGACTTTTCGCCCTGAAATAAATAATATCCTTTTGGAAAAGGTCCAAATCTGAGTTTTCAAAGTCGTCAGATTCAGCGAAAGCTCACAATTTCTTCATCAGATTTGCCTATGTAAGTCATAATGGGTTAGGCCGCACACGATCATATCAAAATCAACGGCTTTGAAGATCACAATATTTCTGGCCCTTTTATGAAATCTGAAAGTGGACTCCTGACCACGGTGGCTCCTATTTGAAACTTTTTAAGATGTCCACCACCCTGGGGCGGGTGGAGGGGTCTGTCAGACTCTTACTGACTAAGACCACACGGTGTCCTGCTGCTACCTTTAGCCGGGGTGCTGGAGTGCTTGCGCATTTCATCACGCTCCCCCGGCCAGGTGTTGGCCCGCATGAATCCATGCGGACCCCGTCACCCTCAGCGGCCGCAAACGGCCACCATTCCTCTGGGCTCCCCTACCATTCAAGTAACGTACGGCAAATTGATAGTTGCTCGATCATTGACATTTAGTTTCACGAAAATAAACCTGTCTATAATATGGAATAAAACAAAGAATTTTTATTATTTTCTCTTCATTTAAAATTCTAAAACTGACTTGACTGACCGCACTTTACCGCTGTCCGAATTAGAATTCAATATTACCAAGAATCGAAATCCTCAATTGCATTAAGTTTAATTAAACGTATTTTCGCCATAGTAACAAATCATTTGGGCGGTCAATTGAAATGTTGGTTTTCTAAGAAGCCGTATCGTGGCGTGGGCTAGGTGGCGGGCGTCCATACCAAGTATTAGCGGCTGTTGCGCGTGGGCCTGTCCTGGCCGTAACGGTGGCGCGCGGTGATCCTCTTGTTCTAATGCTGATTGTATTCAAATATTGTTTCAAACTGACGAGTTTATACATGGTGTTCCTTTTTGAGAAGAACTTTTAGGAAGACTCATAGAGATAAATATTAAACATGAATATAGGTAAAGAAAAATATAGCGATTTGCACTAATGATAGTTTGAATAAATAATAATAAAAAATGTATAAATTAATTAAGTTATTTTTAATTAATCGATTGAATTATGATTCTTTATTCATACAACACATTGTAGCTTTTGCTGCGTTACGGTCGAGTTTTTTTTTGACTCCGCAAAGCAGAATATTTTTCATCTCCATTAAAATTTTTCTTTTTTGTACTTACTTATTGTTTTGTGGATCAAAAATCTCTTTTGATTTCTGCAGTGTGTAGAATCTAGACTAACAAAGCTACACTCCGTATACATACAGGATCGCAGCACATTATGCGTGACGCGTGCGCAACTCAATGTGATGTCCGCGCACACGCTCAGCGCATACGATTAGGTACCACCGAACACCTTTTCGTCTTACTAAGACTAATAAAAATACATCTCCTAAATACACTATTTCTATTCTCAACAACATCAAAAAGTTTGTTTGTTTTAGCATTGTCTTAGTCATCGCTGTGATCCTTAATTAATTTATTCCACTATGTGATCATGTCCTCTTAAAGACCAGTGTCAGGTTTGTTAGGTTCATTTACCTTTATATTGAACAGGTATCTATTAATATGTATGTGAGCGGTAGTAACGGCCGCGACTTACGATTTCTAGGTCGTAGGTTCGAACCCAGTCAGGCGCTTTTCTTTGTGTAAATTATTTCATCTCCACTGCTCTCAAAACGGTGGAGGAAAATATCGTGAGGAAACCGGCATGTCCTAGAACCAAAAATTTCGAAGACATGTAACATCACAGAACAGTTATCTGTTCTGTGTGTGACATCTACCAACTGAGCCCGCGTGGTGGATCACAGCCTCCCTCTCACCGACAGGAGGCCTGTGTCCCAGCAGTGGGAACGTTCTAGGTTGATTATGTGTATCTATGTGTATCCCGAAATAAAATAAAATCGATTAATTTCGATCTCGAGATTTTTGTCGTAAAATCCATTCTCGTCTTCGGCTGTTTAGCTAAGACCTAAATTCGGATCTTGTTTTGTCTTTGACGTTATTATAGCTATCATAGATTATGCAGGGGCCGACCTATGAAAAATTGGACCAATTTTGTGAATTTTGTGAAGCGTGTGTCCATGGAGTTTTTTGTCCGTTCTTCTCCATAGGTCCCTACTACGCTTTGAAATGAGCAAGTAGCTTCATATTTTCTGACTGAATGACTCCTTGACAATTCCAATGAATAGATAAAAAATGCTTTGAGTTTGAAAATGTTAGGCACTTAAGGACCAAATTAAATATTGAGATGACGCCTCACATGTCCTATGACAGTTTTGAAATACTTGGTGCACTGACCCAAAATTAAATTGAATGTTCAGCATCATATTCAGTCATTTTTATCATCTGTCCTCTATTTTATTTGTAGATATCGTTTCATTTTCTTTCCGTGTATAGAAAGAATGATAGATTTGATAGATTCTGAACCTTTTGTTTACCATGATGGAATACATTTGTAGAAACAATTAAATTAATCGTTTTCTACAACGTCGGAGGTCGTACTGTTTCCGTAAACATGTTCCTGGAGTAGGCAGGTGACAACGACGGACAGGTTTATAGTTCAGACAGGCTTGTTGTTGCCAATTGTATGTGGTACGGTACTGAGATTGCGAGTTAATAGAGACCTGCATAATAGTATTTCATTTTACACTACCTATATCCTGTTTGTAAACTGATTTTCAAAAGCCTGGCTGTGTTATTTTTCTTCATATATAGTAAGTATTTCGTTTTGACATTAGAGGCAAGGATAAATAACAACACCTTCGTCTTCTTAGCGTATCGATGGCGAAAAGTTCAAACAGACATCTTTGGCCCAAAAATCAGCTGCGTGAACTCCGCTCACTCACTTGTGGGATATATGTATAGTTAGTAGATAATTCATTTTTCTCGTACTGTGACGCTTGATACATTTCATCACATTCTTTTTTCCCACGCAGAATCGCCAAGAGGAACCAAAAATGAAAAGCAGGAGGCACTACCTACCTTTTCTCAAAGCGTTTCGTCGTATTTTTAAACCCTCTTAGTTTTGGCCTAGATAATACTAGAGAGCTTAAATTCTCAGGAAAAGAAGTAGTTGGCAGACTTATAAAACACACTAATTTGAATGCCACAACATTAAGGCACCACTTAATTTCTTACCATAAGCCCATAGGCCTATCGGTGTGGATAATTTTGACCAAAATATAAGGTTTTTAGAGTTAGGGGCTTGGCTCTACAATAGATCTGATAACTTTTTAACAGTGAAAGCATTATGTGAGTCTTGGCAACCTACTTTCCGTGAAATGTTTTTGATGCGATTACTAGTATTCTGTTAAAATTAGGACGTTTAATCTTGATTTTAAAGCATTTAACTCCTAACATGAGTAAATTGTGGTTAAGTACGGAGATAGCTACTTACAAATAGTTGTGTTTATCCGGTCAAGCGTCACGCGTCGCCCATTGGCGACGAAAGCATAGAAAATCAATTGTGTCTCATTAGCGGAGCTTGACAGATTAAAGCCGCACAGGCTGCTACTTAGATCTATGATGGTTATAAAATACTATCAGCCTAGTATTTAGCAGTAATGAATCAATACAAAGAGAGGATTATTAATGCATATATGTGGGAAAATGGCAGGAAACCTTTGTACTACGTCAGTAGGTAATAATGTCCATTTAAAATACCAGTAGCAGCGGAAAGCGTCTGAGTAAATAGTAGAATTAACGACAGATGCTCTGCATTATAGTCAAATTGGATGCAAATAAATCCAATTCATCAGAGCAACCTTATATTCGTTCTTTCGTGACATATTTAACAATTTGGTATGTAGATTTGTACCAATCTATTGCACGTGTTCTTTTGTTTAATATTCCGTTCCAGTTTGCTTCATTCGCGGCGTCACATCACATCTCCAAATGCTCTAATTTGTCTTACTATGATCGTAAAATTGGGAAAGTTATGGGCAATTTGGTCTAGCTCTGAAACGTTATGTTTACTTCAAAAAGGTTTCTTTCCATAGCGTATTACTAGATGTTACATTACTTTAGAAAATTTAACAGACATCGGCTTTCTAAACTACAACTCCAATAAAATCACGATTCGTAATATGAATTTTCGATTCGGTAATATTGCTCCAAGTAGGTAAGGCTGTATTACCAAAACAGAATGCCTAATAAAGTCGTGGTCATAGACTAAGTGATGCAGAAACACCACCGTCAACCAATGCTATGTTGACTTTCATATAGCAGTAGATTATCTGAGGGGCTTGTGGCTAAGTAATAACCGGCGCACGGTTCGATTGATCAGGTAAGGCTACGCTTGCCGCAGTTGGTCCGTGGATGGGTGACCATCTTTACGTACCAAGACCCTTCCGTGCCTCGGAAAACACGTTAAGCCGTTATTCGTGGATCATTGACAGTCGTTACGGGTCGGCAGAAGCCCGAAAGTCTGACAACCAGTCTTACCAAGGGGTATCGTATTACCCAATAGGTTGTGGAGGTCAGATAGGCAGTCGCTCCATGTAAAATACTGGTATTCAGCTGCATCCGGTCAGACGGGAAGCCGTCTTGGAAAAAGGCTAGGCAGATGATATCTGGGAGCGGTGAATGCTTATGCAAATCCCGCACCCCCGGCCATAGGTAGAGGTGGAACACCGCGGTGGTTTTTGCCGGTAAGAGTCTGGCATGCCCCTCTGTCTCTCCCACGGCGGAGGAAGTCCATGAGGATTTCCACCGCGCACCAAAAAAAAAAAGGTAGATGATATCTGACATACAAAGTATTAGGTCCTTACATATGAAATTGGCGTTTTTCGTACTGGCCACTTTAATCACGAATTTCTCCTCTTTGGTAAGGAATTCCAAATTCAAATTTGTACAGCTATTTACTCATGTATTTGTGCTTCGATGACCGTCATTCATTTGTTTTTTTTCTTCTGTTTTTTCTGTTTGCGTCACTCATTTTACAAAATGGAAAATTTAAAATATCGCATTATTTACGAGTACGAGTTCCGCCGTGGCACTAGTGCTGCGGAAACGACTCGAAGGGTGAATGATGTGTATGGCGGTCATGTTGCAAAAGAAAACACAGTTCGTTTTTGGTTCCAACGTTTTCGTTCTGGAAATTTCGACCTGCAGAACAAGCCCCGTGGACGGCCTGAGACCCAAGTTGATAATGGAGAATTGAAGGCTATTGTGGAAGCGGACCCATCGCAAACCACGTCCGAGTTAGCTGCAGGCTTCGATGTGATGGAAAAGCTAGCGGCTAAACAACCAAGGCTGGTCAATCGCTCCACGCCACTGCTGCTTCACGACAACGCCAGACCACACACTGCGCAACAGACGGCTACCAAATTAGAAGAGCTTGAATTGGAATGTCTTAGACATCCTCCGTACTCCCCGGACCTTGCTCCAACAGATTACCATTTTTTTCGCAATTTGGATAACTTTTTGCAAGGGAAAAAATTCAACTCCGATGGGGCAGTCCAAATCGCCTTCAAAGATTTTATTGATTCCCGTCCGACTGGTTTTTTTAGTAAAGGGATCAATGAACTACCTATAAGATGGCAAAAGTGCATTGAAAACAATGGTTCATACTTTGATTAATTAAATATATTATATTAAAAAATATTCGACTTTTTGTTCCTTCCATACAAAACGCCAATTTCATATGTAAGGACCTAATATATAGGTACGAGCCTCCAATCACACAATTTGTCTATACTAAACTGGTGCGTACAAAATAAACGAAAATAAAACTCAGTTTTCGTTCCAATATTTCCATTCATAGGTACATTAGGTGCACATTATTTTTAAAGTAAAAACATTTATTTTAAAGCATTTATCACTTGTTTACTGCGTACATCTGCTGATAATTAAGTACATATATATTCCGTGGCTGTAGGCCGGATGTGGCTCTAAATAGTATGTAAACATCATACTAAAGCAGTATTAGGTTATGTCATGTTGATACTACTTCACTTCTTACATTTGTTATAATTATATTCGCACAATATTGGTCCCAATAATGTTTTAAAGCACCAACTAAATTGATTGAATCTTTTTCAACTTGCAGATAAACAAAAAACAGATGATAGAACATCGAAGTCTAAAAAAGCCTCAATCAGAAGGCCAAAGGCTATGTGGTTATATTCTCTTTGCAGAAGGCTAATTCCCATAATTAAAAACGTTCAATGTCAAAAACTTGACAAAAATGTCGGGATTTTAGAGGTGTTTTTGACAGATTCTGGCTGATATCAGACTGTGAATGTTCTTAAAATTACGAGATTTGCCCCTCATGTTTGCAATAGTATTTAATTTAAAATCCTTGATGTATTTGTAGATGCATTCTAAGTAATGTGAGTACTGACTAACAACTTTGAAAAGCCAGAAAAAAAAAAAAAACGCTTGAGAAGCCTAAATAAAATGCAAGACTAGTAGAGCTGTTTAACTTGATCGTGTTAACAGCATGAAGTTTGACGGGTTATATCGCGATCTTAAGAATCATCTGTGAATTCAGGCAAACCAGTAATGTGGCTTACAACTGGTTAATAATTACTTGCATAATAACGTCTACATTCAAAGTAACTTAATATAAGTTTAACATACAAAGTTAGTATCGGACTTTCCATAGTCCTAGATAGGTTAGAAATCCACTTATTTTTTTAATACAATGTCTGGGTGATCGATGTTTGAATCAGAAGGCCAATTCCTGTAATTAAAAACGTTAAAAATCTAGTCACAGCGACAGTTAAGGTTATTAAAAACTTGTCAAAATTTTTGGGAAATTAATATAAGCAATTTTTTACAGATTAAGACCGTGATCAGACTGTGAACGTTCTTAAAATTACGAGAATTACCCTTCAGCTTTCACTGTAGGTATAGTAATCTATCTAACTTTCATAAACTCTTCACTTATACATTTTAATATCACATCAACATCTTCGCACGGTTTTTACTCACACAAACTTTTTAAAATCCGTTTATGCTATGTGGTCGCAACACGCAAGACTTCGCTAATGAATAGGTATATTGTAGTCAAACTAGGTTGTACCTATCTCTTAAAAGCAATTACTGCTGCAATCTGATTTTTAGTTTCAAAACAACATGAGTACCTACTTAGATATAAAACATACATACGGGTCAATTTGAAATCCTCCTTTCTCTAGAAATAAAATACAGTTCAAATCTCTGCGGATATTGTTATCATTTTAAATCCTATTTTTATTTAGAATAAGCACACCAACAGACCTTTCACTTACATTTCAAATTAATTAACATCTAAAAATTGGCATTTCAGTAACCATCCGACATAAAATATCATCCATCCTAACATTAGTCATTTAGTCTATCCTAACATTATTCTTTATTTAATTCAAGAGTTTTTTTGTCTCGTTATTACCCAAACAATGTTTAATGCAACAATGCCTGTATGGCTAATACTAACAAAGAGATTTTTCCTTAAATCTAATGATAAATCTTAGCCTCGGCGACGCGAGCGCCATCTTGCAGACTTGTCTGTGTATTAGTGCGCGCCTGGCGACTGGATGGAGAGCGAATGTGCAGCACCGACTCCACCACCACTTCCTCTACGAAAGGCTGGCCATCAGCATCTGAAAGTTATAATTATTTAATGTTTAATTCTTTTCTTCATAAGACTTTTAGAATGGCAATATTACCAATAATTAATAACATTGGCAATATTACCAATAATTAATATCGCAAAACGGGGCTACTTTGACTTCCAAGGTTACTTTGACAGGTGTTGGAACTACTTTAACAGAGCGGCAAAAATCGGTTTTCACGTGTGCTCAGCAAGTGTGCGTGACCTCGAGTAACGCGAGGCGCGGGGTGTGGGGAGCGCGTCATAGCGTTGTGATCGGCCTTGTCAAAGTAACCCTGGAAGTCAAAGTAGCCCCGTTTTACTGTAACATAGGTGAGGCTATTGCTGCTCCCCTACGTAATTGTGTAAACACCAAACGAAACATTTGGAATTTATTAATTTATTGTATCTGGTGTCAGCTTTTCTCGAGCAATTGTAAAGTAGAATTTGTCTGACACCGGTTTTGTTCCCTTCCTGTAGAAAATAATCTGGGTTATGACGAAGAAAACCGCATCACAATCTGTCAAATAGTTTCAGTACCTTTTCTGAATATTAAGTATGACTAGCAGCGCCCTGCGGTTTCACCCGCATAAGTCTCGATACCGTGGGAATATCGGGATAAAAACTATGCTATGTCCTTTCCCGGGACTCAAACTATCTCTATACCTTTAATCTAAATCGGATCAGCGGTTTAAGCGTGAAGAGGTACAGACAGACAGAGAGACACACTTTCACATTTATAATATTAAGCACCTAGAGCTTAGTTAGTAAATAAATAATTTAAGAAGAGACCGTCGACAACACCCATTGTATGGTTTAATTTTATCCTTTCGTCAATGTCATAAAATTCGCACGCCACAGTTACAACAAGTGTGTCAAGTTAGAACAAAGGTACGCGCTAATCTATGGAACTAGCAGCCGGATTTGAAAAAATCTTTTTGCATTTGATAGCCCTATTTTTGAGGAAGGCTATGGCTATTTAACATCACGGTAAGACCCTTAGGAGCATAGCAAAAAGAACAAAGCCAGAAAGAACGTTATGTAAATAAAAAAAAGTAAAAGCGTATGTCGGAGGAACAAAAAATTTCACGCGGACGAAGTCACGAGAAGAAGTTAATTATATAATATGTATTTATAAGTTACACAACAATTACTGCTTTCATAATTGTTTAAAAAACGCAACACTGGTCAGTATCTAATCAATTAGATTCTGCTACTTTCTCCAGTGAACAATTTATTGTTACGAAAACCGTTATATCTTCAGTTAAAACCTTGTCCTTACTTACAAAATAATTTATGAAGCATTGTTTAGTCAATGTAATAAATTAAATTAACTTTCAATGAAAGCTGACGTATCAGTTTTAACTACGACATTATTCACAGGTAACTTTTAAAAATTCTTCTTGTTTTGTGTTCCACACCGGATCCGGCCAGACGCCTTGATATTTAATACTTTAGTAGTTATTGCCTTTTAGAAACAGTGTCATGTATTCTACAGTTACTATAAACTACCTACCTATTAGTCATACTTCCTAACTGGTGTAGAACCAAACCAGACAAGCATGAGTAATCGTGGTTAAAACAAGTCCACATTTATTATACTACGTTATTATGTGTGACAAACATCCCAGTTAGCTATTGGACAGAAAAACAGCGAAAGATGTCGTGTGACACGGACACCCGCGGGTGTCCCGTTCGCTTTTGCTCATTTGGCAAAAGTGTAACACTGTGACCGTTACTACACTTCTGGACACATCTATTGGCCCATCTTAGAGTTTAGGTTTCGATGGCCCCTACCGAAATATGATTGCTAGATTGAACAAAAACTGTTGATGCAGTTTTAAATCTGATACATTTTACCATCTTTGTCGATCGTATTGTTTTAAATTTGAATTCAGAATACCATACGACATGGAGCTACGCCTAACAAGTCGGATATGCGCCTTGTTAAAGGCAATTGATTTTTGAATAAAAAACATGTTTTATCAAATAAAGGTTTAATTTAATAACGCGTGTTGCCTCCATGGGCATTTACCACAGCTCTCATACGATTAGGCATAGAGTTTATCAACCGCTCTATGAAATTTTGAGGGATCATCTCCCATTCCTCTTCTATGGCAGTTTTCAACTCCTGCATCGTCTGGGCAACTGGCTGACGAGCCCTAACACGTCTTTTTAGCTCGTCCCACATGTGCTCAATGGGGTTCATGTCTGGGCTTCTGGCTGGCCAGTCCATAACTGTGATGTTCACATCCCGAAGATATTCCCTGACGATGCCGGCCGCATGGGCTCTTGCATTATCATGCATAAAAAGGAAATTTGGGCCCACATAGTCCGCGTATGGTATCACGTGAGGTTCTAAGCACTCACGAATGTACCTTTCAGCATTTAATGTTGGCAGCCGTGGTCCTGTAACAACCTCAACTTGAGTTTTGCCGCTCGCGGATATACCGCCCCAGACAGTCCATGAGTCACCGCCATAAGCAACCCTCTCTTCAAAGCAGCATTGTGCGAAACGCTCTCCCTTACGTCGGTAGACCTTCTTCCTTCCATCATTGCCATGTAACACAATTTTAGACTCATCAGAAAAGAGAACACGGCTCCAATCTTGCTGTGCCCAATTTAAATGACTGCGTGCGAAATGAAGGCGCGCTGTTCGGTGGGCTCGCGTTAGTTTGGGCCCGTTAGCTGGCTTGTGTGGTACCATATCGCGTTCTTTTAACCTTCTCCGAACAGTTCGAGCGCTCACAGATACTCCGTGGAAGTCGCGAAGTTGGTTTTGTATCTCAATGGAGGTAAGGTGACGATTTCTCAAGCTGGTCGTCACGATGAATCGATCCTGCCTTTCAGTTGTGACCCGAGATCGTGGCCTTCCTTAGCGACGAACAAAGCCGCCAGTCTCTAGGTACAGACGCCAGCACATCAACCTACACCTAACTGTCACATTTTCCCAATAAACTTTGAACCTTATGTTTCAGTGATAAAGTTGAAAATCTATTAAAGAAATTTGACAGATTGTAGTAGGTTGATGTGCTGGCGTCTGTACCTCCGATAAACATTTCGGACCGCAGATCGACTTAAATTAAGTTGAGCACTAGTTCACGTTTCTTTGGCTGTGTCCGGCCTGAATAAGTGCCACAGCTTGGGCGGCGACTTCAGGTGAAGTATCCATAGATTATTGATAGAACCTCACCTTAATGTTAAGAATAAGTAATGTTTGTTGCAAAACCAAAAAAATCAATCACGTTTTCAAGAATTAAATCCATGTAAACCAATAAAACCAAGTTTTCTTAGTATTCGATTGTTTGATATCAACAAACAGGCTCCAAATTGTCTTTTGTTTCTTTAAATTCTGTGTTCGAAATTCAAAAAAAGACTATTGAATGAAATTGTGAATGTGCCAGGTTCAAAACTGCATAAAAACTTTTTGCTCGACCTAATATAAAATTTTAGCTAGGACCAAACGAAACTGAAAATACAAGGTGGGCCAATAGATGTGTCCAGAAGTGTATTTTTTGTTAAATAACAAAAGTGTCGTGACAATCAAAATGTTACACTTTTTTTGGTCTAGGTCTCATTCGCCAAGTGTGCAGAGTATAACGTGCGATATAGAACTTCGTTCCAAAAAATATTATGCCTGTGAAGTATTACCTACTCGATCACAATTTTAGCCTGCTAAAACCTAGTATTTTCATCAAAATATGTATTACACAATAGTCCACAAGCATCAAACAACTCAATTTTTACAGTTCGCGTAGGTATTTAAAGTTAAAAGTTAGTTACACTAACTTTGCCACGTTAACCTTGAATAAGTACTCTCCAAGCAAAAGAACAGTCACCAACTAAATAAAGACAAAACGCAATCTCTTACTATCACGTACAGAGTTTACAACTAAACATTATCGTTATTTATCAGAACTTCGATCACTGGAATTAAAAATCAAAAATCTATCGAAAGAAGCCAACGCAGTTAGTTTATAGTTAGTTCATTATACTACGATCGAGGGGCAAGACGTGTGATGCATACTAATTATTGCTTATACTCTGACAAGTACCTATATTAGTTAGTATTGTTCGACCACCTTCAAAGGTTCCATCGGTTGTCTTCGGGAAAACCGAAGGGCGAATAAAATATGGCTGATCCAACAAGTACTTACTATGATTTACACGCGAATATAAATCGATTTCTATTGGTCGTGACATTTTATTTGTCTTTCGGCTTTTCCAAAGATAATCGATGGATTCTTTGACCGTGGTCGTACTATAACTTTTTAAATATATTCTTGGGTACGCACCGTTGGCTCCGGTCTGTAGCTTGGACCTCGCTGGAGCTGCAGTAGCGAGGTACACGATGGCAAACAGAGAGATCAGCAGAAGGGCTCGCATCTTGACGCATGCGCGTTGAATACCTACTGCGCAAACGGCGCGCGGCGTGTCGATGTGTCGTTGGAAGTGTGCGCTATTCTGTAACAAGTTAGCTTTTTATTATTTTTATAGTACAGTGGAAAGGGTTATTGTTTCTGACGTTCTTATTTTCACAAGTGTATGATTTTAGAATTAGAATAGAATTAGCCTGCTAACCTCTGATTTTTAATTTGCTAGATTATAATGAATGACAGCTGCGATCGATCTTTTTTTGTCAACATGTCATTATTTAATACTTATCTATACGAGTACTGTGTAGCGATTTGGTTATCAGTATATCACATTAAATTCAAACATCTATTAAAAACTTTTAAGTTTGTGTTGATTTATTGATACCTTACCCCCGCGCGTGTCTAGTGCCTTTTTATCAAGGGGTTATTTCGTGACAATTTTTACGTTATTTATTTTGTTTGAAAAATTCGTTTACTATTTTTAGTAAAATTGTTTATTTTATTATTTTAAAAGACTGGTAACAACTTGTAATAACCATTGTACTATTTAATTGATAACTTAATTGACACTTTGTATATTAGCTGTCATTTAGGTCTAGCAAATAAAAAAAAAACGTTTCAAAGAAACAAAGACAAGCATTATGGGGTTTATTTCTAAACGAAGATGATTAAAGTTAAGTGACGTTTAAACGTAAGTAATGTATCCTAATCACTACTTAACTTTAAGTAATGCTTATGAATAAAAAGGCTAATAATTATATAAATTTATATGTATAAATAATATATAAAAAGTAAAGGGGCATGTCTTGAAGAAGTTCCAATGACGCTTGAATTGAATGCTTCTCTTTGCTACATCTGCTAAGTAACGTGTCTTGATAGTAGGATGGCTTTGAAGCCAAAACTGAGGAAAACCCGCGTTCAATATTGGACATTTACGAGTTCTTAAAGCGGACTTAGTACCTTTCTCTAACGGGTCAAGCAGTTACTGTGTAAAGGATTTAAAGATCAGTATTTTAGCGAATGTTTTGAATTTTAAGAAGTTGTTGATTTGCATGTAGGTAACCTTTATAAAATCGTGATGACGAAAACATGGTTAGTATGTAGGTACACGATAGTGTAATTATACTGGCAATATTTTTTTAAGGAGCTATGTTAATTACACTAAAATACAACAATGGGAATGAGCTGTGACGTATAAGGTTCCTCTAAATGTTTTGTTTATCGTAAGTTACAATTATTTATTTATACATTATTTATCTAGCACTATTTGCAGAATAACGCTGTTTTAATTGCATAAGACTGCAACTAGTGGGGGTGCGATTTCCAAGTTTGTAAGGGAGGGCACATAACAGTAAGAGTAGCGACTGAGCTGTCTGTGTGACATGCAAGTTTTTCGTGTCTAAAATTTTTCAATCACTCTCCGTTCCAAGGTTACCTGGCAGAGAGATCGCAGAAAGCGATAGGGTCGCCAATTGTATCTATGTTTTGTACATATCTGTTGTATGTCTGTCTGTGTCATAGATGTTTCATCATCTGCCTAGCCTTTTCCCAACTATGTTGGGGTTGGCTTCCAGTCTAACCGGATACAGCTGAATACCAGTATTTTACATGGAGTGACTGCCTATCTGACCTCCACAAACCAGATACTGGATAATACGATACCCTTTGGTAAATCTGGTTGTCAGACTTTCGGGCTAATGACGACCAGTAACGACTGTCAAAGATCCACGAATGACAGCCGGGACCAACGGGTTAAAGTGTAGTGTGAAATGTATTCACTTGTTATGTATTTTCTGCCGTATAATAAAGTACCATATATAATTAAAGTAGAAGACAAAAATGATAGATATTTATAGTAAAACAAAAAAAAAACTTCTTTACCTAATATTATTTAAAAAATATTAAAACTTTTTTCAACTTTATAATAATGCTAATGTTGTGAATGTTAAATTAGATATTTCATTATTCTCACCAAAACGCTGACCTCATGTAGGCATATAGGTTTAACTTAGTAAATTAAATATTATTATTATGGATTGTCAATATCAATTATTTACATTTAAGTACCTAGATCTAAACTCGATCGATCTGTAAACGGAATATTGTCACATAGTCCAACCGGTATCACCGCTATTCGCTATTCTTATGCTAATAAATGCGCACCATATACCTACTCCAAACGGTGGTTGCACAATATTCCCGAACACATTCGCGACCAATCTCACTTGCTGACACACATTCATACGATTTGATCTCAGCTTTATAAAGTACTTTAAAGTTGTCTTATTCAAAAAGTAGCTGTGTTAATAAGAACTTGTTTTACTTATGCTTTGCTTCTTATTACGTAGGTAAGTGTCAAGTAAAAGAGAGGAGTTTTTTAGGGTTCTGTACCTAAAGGGTGCCAACGGGACCCTATTACTAAGCCTACGCTGTCCGTCATCCGTCTGTCCGTCCACCCGTCTCTGTGCCAGCGGGTTGAATATCGTGAACCGTAATGGGAAGACATTTGAAATTTTTACAGAGTGTGAATAGACGAATCCGGACTGTTAATAACGAATACGACAACGTAGTATCTCGGCAAAAACTTTAGATGTTGTGGCATTCTATGAACAAAAAACGTTTCAGATTAATTAGCGCAAGTTTAGTGTTAAAACATCAGTTGTAGCTATTTCGTTTTTATCAGGTTTTTCATTCATAATCCAGCTCATACACACGAGCAGCACGCGTCAACGGCAGAAGCAAATGCAGCCGTCGACTACGTTCCGCTCGTGCAGTGGCGTAACTATAGGGTGGGATTGGGGCATAATGCCACGGGCCCCAGGTCAGACGGGGCCCCCAACCTGAGAAGGTCTTGAGCACAGAAAGATCCTAACATAAGGACAGAAGCAGTCGGGGTTTAAGTTTTGTAGGGGAAAATATGAAATGTACGCGGAAGAAGTCGTAGAAGAAGTGCTATAAAAAAAAATATAACGTTGGTTGAGCTTCTTTTCATTGAGGGGGGGCCCATCACTTGAATTTGCCATGGGCCCCAAGCGGTATAGTTACGCCACTGCGCTCGTGTGTATGTACACGATGTAAAAGAGCTTTTTGACTAGCTAGACAAGGGTGCCGATTTCCTTGTTCACATACTAAACCAAATTTAAGTTCAGTGCATCTTTTTCTTTCTATATTGTTAAGAAAATGACAGAAGATAAATTTTAGTTTAGTCCTGTCAAATTAATCAGCACCTGACACTACTCGATACAGGTTTAGACGTGGTTAAAAACTTAACTACTAAAATTACGTCAATTTACGTCAGGAAATAAAAATTAAATTATCTTCTGTCCTTTTCTTAATGAAATAGAAAGAAAAAGATGCATTGAACTTCAATTTAGTTTAGTTTGTGAACAACAGAATCGGCACTAAGGTCTCACTAACTTATGGGACCTCCAACTTCTAACGGTGTTAATTTTGGACCCAAATATTACACACAAACCAATATAAATCATCAAACTATTTGAACTCCTGACCTCTCGACTATCACCAGGGTGTTAACTGTCGACCTCTTGTTCTTCTCGACTGATTATCAAATTACCTGTATATATAAAAATTCAAAGTCCTGACTGACTGATATATCAACGCACAGCCTAAGCCGCTGGTCCTAGAGACATGAAATTTGGAGGGTGTGTTTTTTGTGAAGAGTAGGTATCCACTAAGAAAGGGTTTTTCGAAATTCCACTCCTAAGAGAGTGAAAGGGGGGAGGGTGAAATTTCACGCGGACGAAGTCGCGGGCAGAAGCTAGTAAACTATAGAACCTGTATTTAAAAACTAGCTTTCCTAAAATCTTATTTATTGGTCGTTAAATGGTCATAGGTATGCTTTATAGATTTCTTAAAAAAACTTATAACTGTCACACATAAATCAAATACTTAGCTATTAAATGAAGTTTGCTTTTATGGCGAAGTGGTAAATTACCGCCCAGTTGTTTATCTCCTTAGTAATATGACATTTCTCTCATTAGAGTCGCAAGTCCATTTCAAATAATAAAAAGAAATATACGTTGGAATGGGCCAAAGACCTGCGAGATAATTGCGTAACACACTAACAGTAGCAATGGCTTTCATTTTGACAGTTCAACAACATTCATTGCGTCATTTACGTTGTTGAGCAGACAAATGTTTCGAACATATGAAGCAATGGATTAGCAATATCCTTCAAAATGATTCAGATTGTTCTTGATAGGGTGCTGAACGATTTATGTACGAGTAGCAAGTATTCTTTTTCTAGAAGTGATTACTTATCGTAGTTATACAATGTACCAGCATCATAAAGTTTTAATAACTGTACCTAGGTATTATTATTACATTTTCAGTTCACCATTTCTAGCTTTGATATTTAAAATTGAAAAATAAATTAAAACTCGGCGCTCACTCAGTTCAAACTTCGGCCAACTCAAGAATTTATGAACCTTTGTAATTACTATGAAAATTCTTGTAGTGGCTGCTTTTCTGGCTTGAATATACCTACTGCAATTGCATAACGTTAAAAGTCTGTCAAAATGCAATGTTTGAAAAGTTACAAGGTCACCTTGTACTTTTACCCGATTCTACTAATTTTGTAGATGAGTTTAATATTAGCGTGGGATTCAATGAAGAATACAGAGTCAATAGACCCATAATTGAGCAGGTTGCATTAAAAATACACCATTTTGTTTTGTAGATCATTTCTGCGGATGCGCCGCGAGATCAACGATCTGTTTATAGATTTATAATCTCGATCAACCACGTTTTATTGTTATTTCATTCTAGACGTGACTATATGATGTAAATGACAAAATACCTGGGATTTGGCATATCTAGATATATTATATCTATACTAATAATAAAGCTGAAGAGTTTGTTTGTTTGTTTGAACGCATTAATCTCTGGTCAAATTTGAAAAATTCTTTTTGCATTTGATTGCCAGATTCTTGAGGAAGGCCTATTTTATGTCATGCTATTACCCTTAGGGATAGAGCCAAAAAAAAAGTAAAAAAGAACGCTAAGCGAAAACGAAGTGATAGCGCGGGCAGTTGATGCAATGCGACACATGCCCGCGCCACCTAGTTTTTGTCTCCATAAACGAATCTGGTGGTGACATCAACATCTTTCTTGGTGACTAATCACAACCTACATAAACTATAGTAGGTGTAGTTACTTTCATTGGCTTCACGTGCCCGTAAAAGTCCATAGCTGACATCTACTTCCTCAGCTATCGACTTTACACTCGCTTCATTTCTAACAAAGGATACCCAATATGCAATCAATACATCATCGAAGAAGATCGTTTCCCAATGCTAAACAAACTATAGAATACATAATTTAAATTGTGGTTATACTTACTAAACTTTGATTTTTAATTTGCTAGACTAAAATTACAGCTAATATACATTGTATACTAAATAATATCAGGTTGACAAAAAAGTTCGTTCGCAGCTGTCATGTTAGTCTAGCAAATTAAAATCAGAGTTTAGGTAGATACCTAATTTCACTCCGCATATAACACATTTTTATCTTGTCTGCTTGACGTCCATATGACGCCAGATGATACAGCAGAATATCAGTGTCACGTATATTTTCCTAGCATGTGATGAGCTGGACTCCCATTTTGGTGCAACCTTGAGACGCACACCACACTTTGTTGTTCCTTATTTGAATCAACGTATGTCATAGTTATGACGTCACTTTCTTTGATAATTTTTTTTTTTTGTATGTATTGGCTCCTTGCATTTTATTCATAATCAAGTACTTTGTTATCATTTAATTGTACTTTTGTGTGTTGTGCTATTTCTTTGCTGTGCACTAAATAAATGATTCATTTATCAAGCAGAATAATTGTGTCCTCACCTTGGTTGGCAAAAGGACTAGTCCTCGCTGTACAGTGAAAGTCTTTCGTGAATCAGAATTAAGAGGATGCGCTGACCATCATTTTTCAACTGAATAACTGCGGGCGTGCACATGCGGGCTTTTAATAATTGACTATCAAGATAATTGGCAGAGCACCGCATCTGAGTTTAACCAACACGATACTTCCTATATGCAATGAGATTATAAGTTGTTCACCTATCAGCTATATGCAGTCGCCGTGCGCGTCGCGCACTAGGCTACACAACGCGGCATGACAAGCCCTCCGCGGTATACCGTACTTTCCCGTGGTTTGCTCAAGTTAAGTCCCTTTGTGACGATATGAATGAAATGTGAGTGCTAAGTGTATGAAGATAAGATTCGAAATAATTTCCGCTTACGAAAATCCTTCGCTATGCCACGCCGTGTCGTCTGTTGAGCCTTTAATCCTATATAACAATGAAGCTTTTCAAAATTCTAACACAATATTAACCGTTTACAAAGCCCTGTGAGTGTTGACGACAACATTCAAATTATTCACGCATCAAAATGATTCATCTTTCCTTCCTTTATGGTTATAATTAATTATCCTCATCTAGCGGTTTATATTTTACTTTGGTCATAAATTATGCCTTATACGAAGTCTTTTAAAAGCTTTTTCTTTAATCTTATTTATTATACCAATTGTTTGTGTTTTATGGTATCTGTTTTTCGATCTGGTCAATTGCCCAAAACTATATGAATTTTTTTGCTCTTACAATAATTATCTTATTACTCGTATCATAATTTTCAGTCTATTAAAAAGTACTCTGTGATCATAATTATGTCACCCTGGCAGATGTGCATATATTACTTTTTCTCCTGTGTTTATGAGTGTCATTGAACTTTGTCATAGCAACATTGCAGTCCATAGTTGATTCCGAAGATATCAGTAGTTATGTATATTGTAAGAATTAGTAAAAGTCAGATTCTCAAGCTCATTTCGTCCACTTGCGACGACAGTGTGACATCTCAAAAACCGTAATTTTACAGAAAACGACTTTTGAACTTGAAAATGAGCATAACTTTTAAATTGTTGTCAAGATAGTATTCCTGAGTTGTTCCTCCTAATTGCATAAACTAGAAACAGCCCAGCTTTATCTTAACAGTAGCTGTCGATACATAGAAGATAAAGAGGACGAATATTTTTAAGCAATTATTCGTGGTTAAAAATTAAAAAAAAACAAAAGGGGTTTTATCGATTTATTCCAAACGCATTACCAGAAGTTTAAATAGGGGTTATAGCTCGGGTAGTACCAGGCAGGACTCATCATGACATTATGTTGTGGTAGACTGTGTCTGAACATGTCCTTCCATGGATCTGACATCCTTGGGGTGAACGCAGGCTGTTGTATCCTCGAGTATGATGGCTGTGATATCTTCGAGTATGATGGCTGTGATATCCTCGGAAACGATGGCTCGGGCATCCTATGGAACGAAGGCTCTGACATCCTAGTGTGATATGCAGAGTTCGATGTACTAGGGAACGCTGGGAAAGGATCAGGGAAAAATAAATCGTTCATCATGGGCTTCATAAATGAATTTGACCAAGGATTGAAATCAGGAATTTTAGGTCCTGCAGACGCTGAAGCAGATCCAGAATTCGCTGTAGAGGACACTGATACTGACCCTGGCATGATTTTAATCATTCCTGAGACACCGTCGCCTTGCTTTGTGATCGTGATAGGCATCGGCATTTTGCCATCAGTAGATTTTAAGATGAAGTTTCCTTTACTATCTGTCTTGATCATAGATGAGTCTATGGATGGGTAGAACTTCACGCCGGTCATGGAGGACACTCTGCCGTTCCTGGACTCTACGCCGGCGATGCTAGCGACTCCCATCCCATTGTTGAAAGAGGCGTGAACGGATACATGGTGTGGTGTCGAAGCTTTGCTGGCTGTGGTTGATTCCTTTGTCTTACTTGCTTGTTCGACTTTGCTGCTGGATTGACTCTTGGATTTAAGTTCCGCTAGAAGTAGAAAAAAAATATTAATAAAGCCTAAAATAACAATCTAGTCTACATTTTAATAAATATCTAAAAATTTTCACAAAATTATTCAAATCTGATTCCGTTCAGAGGTTAATTATGTCTAAAAAGTCGCAAATAAAGTCATCTTGATCAGAATTGATTGATATTCTATTAATTTCTATAAACAAAAGGATTTATCTACAGTTACCTGCTCCAGTTGCGGCCACAAGTAATATATAAACAACAAACACACTCCCTATCTTATTCATGGTGCAGACCAAACAGAAATGCATGACAAACATCGATCTCTCACTTTATATCCTCATCGTAAAATTACAAGTTTTCGACTTTATAGCATAAGAAACGGTTCTTAATATAGACGCTACGACAGATCTGTTTTTTTAAAGATAATTTCTCTACTATTATTTTACAAACGTAGTTTTGATTATCCATTTATAGTTCTTGAATGTAGTAATCATACGTTGAACGTATTGGGGAAGAACAATTGTGTGAAGCAATTATTTTATTTTTTCTTCTTGCCGCCATGGGCCGAGTTAACAGTACTATGATTGTTCGTTCGCAGACGACAAAAAATCTAGTGGTTATTGAAAACAGTTTTAATATGATCATTAGAATGTTTTGTGTATTTATAAATAATGATATGCTGAAAGATATTTTTACAAGCGCTGTATATGCTATTGATATATTCAATTTACATTGCTGATCTTGCCTGACTAGTTCATAATACATAATTTGAATACCGTAAAAAGCTAATATGTAATAGCTCTTAAACATAACGGAGATTTTGATGGATTGATCAACATGTCGCTTTGCCCACAAGTTTAATTAAAATGGCCTATTAATGCCCTAGGTTATGTGGGTGGCAAACAATATAAATTATTTTATGATATTTGACATAAATTTTACAGTCTGGCTCTTAATTTCTTAGCGAATTTCTTTTCTTTTTCCGCCTGCTGTGCTGTGACCTTATACGGCAATTTTGTCTTTATACTAAGACCTGCCTCCTACACGTCATCATTTCTCGATCGCCTTAAAAGGCTTGACTTCGATAATAACAGTATAAAGGTCGCTTTCTTTTGTCTTCTTTGTTACGTTTGGCTTAGTCTCATTCAGAACACCGTAAAAGATAAAAAAAAAAAAAAGTAGATAGGAAACCATTAATTCGGAGACACATCTGAGTGACCTGTGTGAGTTAACGCTTTTGGATGCACGCGGTATTAATCGTCGCATATATCATATAAAGCTATACCTCGCATAGCTTTATGCGTTTAAGCGTATGAGTCACCGTAGATGTCTTAATCCGTCAAATGAAATAACTACTTCTATTACGACCTGTCTGTATTTTCTCCATTCATTACTATTAAACGGTGTCTTAGTCAAAAGGAGCCCATACTGATTTATTAAAATTGCTTTCAAAATACCATGTAATTACGCGTAAAGTAATCATTTTAGCGGATAATTTGCTTTCGAATAAATCTAAATTTGCACCGTTTTAGATTATGAATCTGTTTTTTTTTTTTGTACCTTATGTATATTTATATTGTACAGTTAACAGTTAATCTGAATGTTGTTGAGGACATTTGTCTACTTATTAACCCATTAAGATTGTGGCAGACTCATTTGTTAGTATCATTACTATGCATGAGGTGGGCGGTACAGTTATCAGCTCACGTTTAATTATGTCTTAGCTAAATAATCGACTTGTTATTTATTGGCCTAAAAGCCCACTGGATACGTAAGTAAGTATTTATGTTGTGATACAACTTTATTTATTTGTATTTATGTACATATTTTTATGCGCTACCTGTACCTAGACTGTACCCACAGAGAACTAACTCTGACGCCTCTTGGTAATTCATAAATTAATTCTTGGTAGACAAATGATTACCTAATTATTCAAGAATTCTTAAAATTCTGAGTACAATAGGAATCAACATTATTATTTATCTACTTAAAACATATCTATTATCATGGGATTTTTGAAGTGAAAACTTCTTTAGCGGCGTTGCACACTTTTTGTAATGGGTAAAAAATGTGAAACTCGCGTCAGGACACGTGACCGTCAGGAGAGATTTCCCCCCCCCCCCCTCTCTTTCTACGGCGGCGCCAACCGAAGTGAACCAAGTGAGACACGATAATGGATGGATGGATGGATGGACGGACGGACGGACGGACGGACGGACGGACGGACGGACGGACGGACGGTGACGGTGACGGTGACGGTGATGGTGGACGTGGATGTGGATGGATGGATGGACAGCTGATGGCTCGACCGTCTGTGTAGTAGCCACACTGCTGTGTATTCGTAAAATTCGTGTATATAAAGTGTTTAAAATATGGAAATTGAACAAATTAATGAAAAAAGTGACGCAGAAATAGTGAAAAAAAATTAGTTATATTAATTTAATTAATACTTGATTTATTTCAACGTTATATTCCAATTTTCACTTCTGCCGGCACTCCCGGAGTGCAACCCGTCTTTTTTTTTATGTCTGCCCTTGGGTACCTAATCATTTTGTATAAGCTGACTTCTCATTTGTACGAAATGCCTATAAAATGGGAGGTCAGCTAAAACTGGAAATGTGTAGCTTGATATTACATCGTCGTGTACCTACTACCCACTAACGACGTCAATCAAGCAAAATACCTAAAAAAAAAAAAACATTTTTTATTATTATTAATGACATCTCATATCTATTTGATTGAGATAATTACTTAAAAGTAGTAAAGAATATTTATTTACATATCATCATCATCATTTGCCTAGCCTTTTCCCAACTACAATGTTGGGGTCGGCTTCCAGTCTAACCGGATGCAGCTGATTATCACTATTTTACATGGAACGACTGCCTATCTCACCTCCACAACCCAGTTACTCGATACTCGTTACTCGATGATACCCCTTGGTAAGACTGGTTGTCAGACTTTCGGGCTACTGACGACCCGTAACGACTGTCAAAGATCCACGAATGACAGCCGGGATTAACGGCTTAACGTGCATTCCGAGGCACGGAGGGGTCTTGGTATTTGAAGATGGTCACCCATCCACGGACCAACCGCGGCAAGCACATATAATACACATAGATACATATAATTAATCAAATATTCCCCCTCATATTCTCGTCTTATTCTCCCTCTCACAGAGAGAAGGCCTGTGTCCCAGCAGTAGGAACAGTACCTATAGGCTGATTATGCTAATCAAATATATATATAAATTTAATATATGCTTCATACGTTTGTGTAGTTAAATAAAGGTAAACAAAAAAACCCACGTTACTTAGTTAACCAACTAAACGCCATCACAGTTGTACTCTTCAATTTAGCAACGTTATAATTAATAATTTAAAAATTTGCTAAATTGAAGAGCGCAACTGTGCGTAGCATGACAACTGAATAGACTGGTATTACGTTTAGTCGGTTAACTAAGACACATGGTTTTTTTGTTTACCTTTATTTATCTACCTAAATCTCCATAGATTTAGGTAGTTAAATAAAGGTAAACAGGTAAGTATAGATGCCTAAGTATATTATTTATGAATAACATAATGATCGAAAATCGATCTACATAAAAGCTTATATTTTCTATCAGCAAAAATAGGTAGGTAGACTACAAGTTTTTAAGTAGATAACAAAAAATAAAAGAAAGATAATGAAAAAAACTAATTTATTAGGTCGTTGACTTAAACTCTAGGATAATATCTGTTGAAGTTAAACTTGGCGAGGAAATATGTTGAAACATTTTTATTGATATGTTTTTTTTTTCTTTTAGTAGCATCTAACGACATCTGTTGTATTATGTTTGAACTACGTATGTTACATACATTGCCATCAGCGAGCAAGATAACTTTCCTTCGACGTAGTACCTTGAATTTCCGCTACGAAATATACAGTGGTCTCCACGCTTGCTCACTGCATGTTATCAATTTCAGACAAAAATGGACGGCGTTAACACACTCGGAACCAATCCCTTTAATTTTGACAATACAACACAATTTTAAAGGCAAGGTCAGCTAGTGGTTATTTCACTCTGCAAATGAGCGGCATTCGGCGGATGGCCATTGAGATAAATTCGGTTTTATGGCAACATTTTTAGTGATATCTACGTACTGCCATCCTAGGTAGAGCGCTAAATCCCACACTCTCCGACCTCCCCCTCCCCGGAGCTCGGGAGCCTTTTGAAGCCACCCGAAAACATAAAAAAGTAGAGTGCTATGTTTATGTCTGTAATTTATATGGTGTACATAATAAAGAGTATTCTATTCTATTATACAGTTATAATGCAGGCAGCATTACAAATATACAGGGTCAAATTAAATTAGTTAGCGAGACTGCAGACGTGATGAGTTCCGATATCTTAAAACGAAAAAAAAAAACTTTTTTTTTTACTTTATTGATTGATCTTATCATCATTATCATCTTTTTTTTTCTTTTCTTTTTTTGCTTTAATTCCCACATAGACGTATAACGCACTAGACACCTTGGCGCCTAACCAGTAGCCAATCAGGCTGTTGATTGAATTTGTCTAATGGTTCATAGTATTATATTTATTTTCATGGTAGGGTAAGTTATACTTTAAAAAGTCACACATAAAATTACAATTAATCGCATTTTCTTTAATTTTGACAGCTCAGCTCGTTCTTTGAGTTATTTTCGTTGTTGAGCAAACAAATTTATTAACCCATTGAATGTCGTAATTACAGACACAATTAAAAAGCCATTGTGTCTCGCGTAGATCTACGTTCCGACAGACGAGAGGTTAAACCCATGAAGTAATGGATTTGAAATACCCTTTAAAACTCTCGAAATGTGATTGAAACTGTGCTCCGCAATTTTATTAGGGTGCTGGCTTTGTCACTACATGGGTGACAAGCAATTGGTGCACATGCTTAGATGGCAAATGGCATGCAATCTTATTAAAATAGTGACAAAGAAGAAGAAATTTCTGGTAAAAACCCCACCCTGAAAGATAGGTTGACGACCTCTCTCAAATAGCACCTGATTATGACTAACGCAGAAATGGTCCTGTCCTCGTATCGCACGATAATGTCACGATCTGAGAAACTTGAACACTTAATAGACTAATTTATGTACTATACCTACATAAATTAGTCTAGTATTAAGTGTTCTTGTTTTTTTGGGGTTCCGTACCTCAAAAGGAGAAAACGGAATCCTCATCAGGACCGTCTTTAACCTTGGAGGCCCTGGGCACATCGACACATAAGGATCGCGGGGCCCCTGTGTAGATAAAAGTAGATACCTAAGCAAATTTCTAAAATTATTCTCAATAATTGTTTATTTTCTTTACAATCACAATAAATGAATAGATAATTTTAATATGATTCGGAAAAGTAACTCTTAGCATTCACAGGTTAGTGCTTAAACTTCTATGACTATTGCAAAGGAACCCTTCTACAGATGCAAAATCGTCAATCAGTTATTCAAAGTCTGAGCACATCACATTTTACATGGACATTAGGGACAAATTGTTCAACCTTTCTTGAATCATTGGTCTTCATATCCTGCTAATTAGATAATTACTCAATGGCATTGCCGCATTTGTTTCCATTTAATATATTTGGCAAATTGAATTTCTTTCAATGTTCAATTGAACCTAATTAAATTATACAAATAAAAGATACATAAATCTAAATTATTGTGTCATTAAATTGGGTACTAATAATGCAACGAATGATTGATGATTTTGGGTGCAAAGAATTTTTTTTTTTTAGGGCAGGCCTTTAAGGTATGAAACCTTGGAGCTCTAAAAAAAAAAAGCTTCGTCAACGCAATACAAAAAATACGGCCATTTATACGACATATTTTGATACTCTCAAATAAATCGAAACATAAATAATTCCCGTTGACTCGGAATCATACAATTTGGTAAGAACACACACTCAAAACTCAGCACAAGTAAAGGAAAAAGTCCAAAAATCTCTAATTTGTAGTTTATCACATTTTTTTTTGCGTTTACAAACTTACATAATTTGCAGTTGGAAAAAATTACCGTTACGTATGATTTATGGAAGAACTTGTTTTTCAACTACAATGTTGTAAGTTTGTTTTGGGATAGACTAGTCCCAACTACGGAACCCTTCATTGTGCATGTCCGACACGCACTTGGCTGTTTTTTTTTCCTTTGCCTAAAAGCCTGACACCCAACCATTCAAAAACGTGTGACTTCCATAAACCCTATACAATATCTACTGGACTTCTGAATGGATTTGAACCTGCCTTTCACAGAGAGAGGCTTTAGTGATTAGTCCCAGCAGTCGGAACGGCTTCAACTGATTTATTCTATGGTTACGTAGAACTCTATGGAAGCTAGTCTTATCGAGAATCATAAGAATGTTACGTCAAAGACACCATAACATCATGGGAAAGGCCCAGTAAAAAAAAAATATATATAAAAAAGCAGGATTAGAAGCTAGGAGTTATATCTTAATGTCTAAAATCAAACGACAAAATATAATTAAAGAACACAGAATTGCATTGGCTGTTAGATCAACCGATCGAAACCTGCCTTGCAACTTATACCATTGAACTTTGATCGCCATTTCTATACCTACATTGTCTATAAGCAAACGTGATTTAAGACCAGCTGAAGATATTAATCTCTCAACAGTTCTAAATCAAGTTTAAGACAGTAAGATAGTTCATTCACCTTACAATGGATGTAATATACCATTGGTTCGACCCATAGCATCCTATATAAACCGTTCTTTGTGATCTCAGCACTTATTCTTTTATAGAGCCTAACTTATGAGTACGGAATTGTATTGAAAGGACATTATGTTTGTTTTAAAAGCTTTAGTATCGTTTTTTGCTGTAAATTCGGTGGTGGACGCAGTTCCTGTTGTGTTTAAAGGTGAGTCTTTATTGGGTTTTACTTGTATTTTTAATTTTATGATAATATTTCTTGTTGTTTTCTGCCTGATGAATTTTTGTTCATGTTGGTTGAAAAGCTTATTAATTACCTGCAGTTAAAATACGATAAATTTATTGTTTTATGTCCGCCTATTGAAGAAGAAAAAGCAAATTATGATTTTCTTGATAGAATTAAATAAATCAATAATTATTTCATATTCGTGACATTGCTATTTATTTAACTAAGAAATAGTGAACGAATGCCCATAATTCTTGAAATAAATTATATACGTCTAATGTGTTTGTGAGTTGATATGAGTGTGATTGTGATTAATAATACGATTCCAACAATTACTATTGTTACAATACAACGAAATGTATTAATTAATCTTTAATTAATAAACTATTCGAATTGTTTCAGAATCAACACCTAACGGAGAAGCCATAGTGGCGATATCATCCTCCGACCCAAATGTAGAGAAATATTTTACTCAACAATTCGCTACAAGGTCCGGGTTCACACAATTAAATGATGAAGAACAGAATCGTCCATTCAACAACTTGCCACAAGGACCTCAAGGTGCTCTACGTTCAAGCTACAGCATTGCAGTTCCTGGGAAAGCTTTAGCAGGAACTGGGAGAAGTTTCGCATCTGCGTCCTCTGGACCATTCCTACCACTCTTCACGTTCCCTATAGCTCCCGAGGGCTTTGGCTACAACGACTTCGGCCTCAAAGACTGGGTTCGAAATGTTGAAAGCTTTTATAACCCGAATTTTCCTGGGAATGGACCAGTAAGTAGTGCAACTGCGATTAGTGATAATGGTCATGTTTATGGAAGTGTCAACGGAGTTACTTTTGATAATAGAGCGAAAAGTACTGATAATTTTGATACCAATCCCAAAAAGGCTGAAAATGTTGGTAGTAGTGACAAAACAATACCTTTTGATAAAAAGCCCAAGACCTTAGCAACTTTTGACAAAAAAGAAAATTATGGAAAATATTAAGTAATAGTGAAGCTATGTGCATGTAAGTGTAACGCAAATTCATATATTATTTGACAATAAAATTATCATAGGGCTAGTGAATAAGTTAAGAATATTTTTATACAATAAACACGATTTAAAAATCAAGGTCTTTATTATTTTTTACACTTAATAAATTATTACTAGATTCCCAAAGACATTGAGACAAGTTTGATTGTCGTCTCAACATCTTTTAACATCCTGAGAAACACTTTAGTAGAATCCGGTGTTGACGGAGTGAGCGTGTGCGGCCTGGAGACCGGGCACGTTGATGCTGGTAGCACCGCTGTGCTGGGTTACACCACCACGCTGTTGAGCTGTCTGAGCAGTGCTGGCGCCGTATCCTCCATTGTTCTGAGCAGCAGATATGGCTGAACCGTAACCACCGAGACCCGCAGTCTGGGCAGAGGACACAGATGATCCGTAGCCAGAGTTACGAGCAGAGGAGAGTGCTGATCCATAACCACTGTTAGCCGAGGAGAGAGCAGTGCCGTATCCGTGAACGTTCTGGGCAGAGGATACAGCGCTGTTGAAGCGGGCGGGGCCACCGCTCTGAGCGGACGAGACAGCGGATCCGAAGTTGCTGTTACCCAGTGACTGAGCAGAAGACACGGCGTTGCCGTAGTTGCCGAAGTTCTGGGCAGAAGCAACCGCAGACTCGTAGGACGGGCGTGGAGCTAGCTGGACCTGGTATGTGGGCTGCTGGACGTACTGCACGGGGTGGCTGTTGCCGGTGTTAGCAATTCCTACACCACGAGCGTAGGAGCCACCGTCAGCGGATCCACTGCCGTAGCCCACTGCCTCACCTTCACCAGACTGGAAGGCGGCGCCAATGCCGCTGGAGTGGGAGATGCCTCCGATGTTGCTGCTGAAGCCACTTCCGAACCCGTACGAGATGCTGGGAGAGCGGCCGATCCTCATGACCACGCCAGGGAGTTCTGGAAGAGTTACAATTTAATATGAGACAAACATGAAAGTAATTTAATTTGTCAAGCTCCGCTAATGAGACACAATTGATTTTCTATTGTTTTGTCACCAATGGGCGACGCGCGCCGCTTGACCGGTTAAGCAAGT
Source organism: Amphipoea oculea (assembly GCA_945859645.1). Taxonomy (NCBI): domain Eukaryota; kingdom Metazoa; phylum Arthropoda; class Insecta; order Lepidoptera; family Noctuidae; genus Amphipoea; species Amphipoea oculea. Next base: position 22,679,298 of record OX243862.1, read on the forward strand.
GTTAAAAAAGTATTATTTTTGTATACTAATTGGTAGACTAGATTGCAATAAGCTCGTTAAGATTAAATGTTATAATGAAATGCTCATGAATCCGATGTCTTCACTGTCATAATTCGGAAAAGTGCATAAGTGCTGAAAACTTTTGTTTGACATTTAAATTATCCGTAGGTAATTGCAGATCAATTACGTTTCAAGGATCGAAGACCAAATTCAATATTACTATTGCATCACTTACCATTATACCAGACGGGCACTGCATTGCAAGCAGCAAGAACGGTAGCAAGGACGATGATTTTGGCGGCCATCTTTGTTTTCTCTTTCAAGGATGTTCAAGGAGTTTGAAGGATGTTTCAAGGTCCTTTCCTCAGGTGGTTGTGGATGGTTGTGAAACACTCCTAACAGCTTATATACTATACACATGATCCCCCCACTCAAACCTGACTGGGTCACCACTACTCCCAAAGCCATTGACACTCATAAACAAAATTTATCTAACGAGTTACGGTAAACATTTTTTGATAGGTACAGGTGATCCGATACCATAAATTGTTTGATATCATCTTTAAATTGATAAGACAACTAATAAATTGGTCGTAATAAAAACTCAGTCAAATCAATTAGAAAAACTAAAACAAGGATTCTCAATTAAAATATTTTCTAATTTGAAGGGGACGGCGGAATTTTTAATTATCATTTCAATCATGTGGACCATGTTTGCTTGAAACACATAAATCTCACCGTTTGTGTTACATAATAAAGAAATCAAGAACAAATAATCTCATTTGTCAATCAACTTTTTTTATTTGATGAAGCTAATTCCGATAAATGGAACAGTTTATTCAAACATTACCTAAATCTATTTCCTGCGGGAAGTCATACTTGTCAGTTATGTGAAGACCGCTAATGTTTCTATTATATCCGTTTGGTTTACGAGTCTGGCAATCTTAAAATAGCCCTACATAGCAAGGAGGAAGTTTAGCCTACTTCTAAACTGTTGGATATGTTATTGGTAATAGTTTGACTATTCCATTTTCATCATCATCTTCAAATGCTTGTCTTCAGGTCTTGAATAAGAGTCAGTGAGTTTTCTATTCTTTTTCCCTTAAGATTTATAGTTGTAAGCTGTTTTATAATATGTACAGTCCATAAAATATTGCAGCATCAGCATTATGAACACAATGAAATTTTAATAGGTTTATTCATATATATCTCATGATTGCACCTAGCACTCTTTGTTTCTGCATCACCCAAAGTTGACTGGTAGAAAATGCCTAGTCTGCCTCTGTACATTTATGTTCTTAAAGTAATTAATGAAATTAACTTGTAAGTTTAGTTTACTTCATTTAGTAGTAAGTACATCTGTCGGTATTTGAACGTTTCGTTCCGCTCTGCCTGATTATATCTTTAAAATGAAAAAGCCAAAATACATATTATTTCTGGATCACAATTTAAATCATCTTATGTTTAAGAAATAAAAAAGTCTGACGATACTCAATAAAATTCAGATGCACGAGTAAAATTTGTTACCCCACAAATCAATAATTTAGAATTGGCATCTATGCGAGAAATCATCTCCTAGGTCATAGACCTTACAGACCAGGCAAATGATCTGAAAATTATACCCAAACATAAAAATTCCTAATTTTATAGAGGATGTGAACCATTCATCAATAATAAACGTTTATGTGAAGTTAGATCTCATCTTGATTATCATAATGTCGTCAAAATTGTTCATAAAGATTTAAATCTAAATAAAGAAAAACTTTAGGTACGAAAATTTATTTATTGGATAGAAATAGACTTCAATATTTTAATAACATATTTCAAGAAATGACATCCAACAGTAAAATCTTATTTCGTACGGAGCCAGCACATTCATTTATATCTTAATTAGTAACAAAAGTTTATCACAGTTTTCGACTCATACATAAATCATCTTTTGCTTATTTAAATAAACTGATCGTCTTCATTATTAAAAAATAATTAATACATAATTTTATACACGGTAATTTAACTTATCGGTTAACATAGCTATGCACACACACAGATAATACAAAAAACAAACAAAAACAAAATGGGATCGGCAATCGATATCATCACCCTCTCGTTTTATTTAACACACTACAATTAACTATTTATGTCTGAGCATTGCTCCCAGCTACAGCCGTTGCACTTGCACTCGACCGAGCGTAGTCATTTCCCTCATCGTAGTCTTCATCACCATCATGCTCATCTCTATTACCAAAGGATCCTTGGAGACCATATCCGCCATGTCCTCTATTTGGAGCACCAGAGTAATAGTTCCCATTAAACTGACTGTTGTAGGCTCCATTCCCGTTGCCGAAACCTGGCCTGTTGTATCCTCCATGACCTTCGTAGCCGCTGTAGCCTTGGTTGTAGCCTTGATTTGAGTAACCGTGGTTGTATCCTTGGTTAGGGTAACCGTGGTTGGGATAACCACCGTTGTACTGGTAGTTATTCGGGTAGTATCCATTGGCGTGACCGCCGCCGCCTTCATTCGCAGAAGATTGAGACTGACTGATGGCAATGTTGATTGGTGGTTGGTATCCTTGATATCCTTGGTGTCCCTGGTACCCTTGGTATCCCTGGTGCCCTTGGTAACCGCCATATCCACCCTGTCCTTCGCAGATTCCATATTTTTTACATAGCTTCTTCTTGTGTAGTGTGCGAGTTTCTCGCACTAAGCTGTCAGATTGGACATTTTCAGCTTCTAGAAACAGAAATAAAAATTAAAACGATGACAATCTGAAAGGCATTTCTTTTGTTTGTCAAACACGCATAATTTTTGGTAGTGTAACACATAGATACGCGGCATTATAAAAGGTGTGGCCATTTGGCACATCCGATCAAAATCTAGTTTGAGAAATTATCCAATTATACGAGTACAAAACGTTTGTAGGACTCACGCCTTTATTTATGGGTGAATTTAACCTCCCACTGGCTGAAAGTATGCCACTAACATTTGGAGACGTTTCCTTTATGGCTTTCGAAACTTACAAAAATCTGGGTTGTGGATTTAGCTAACACATTTAATTAAAACGGCATTAAGTAATTAACAACAGTTTATCTTAGATCTAAATTAGCACTTTACTACCACATCTTGTTAAATTCCATGAAGATTACAAGTAATACATTTTCCATAACCCATCCTAATCTAACCTAAAATGTACCCTAGTAGACCACCCAATTACCTACTACACAAGCAACAATTACCGACAATTACCTAACGGTACCGACATCGAAACTGCAAGTTTTATCGATTGATCGTGACACCGCAAACTGATTATAGAGTATCGATAAAAAAATTACCACCTTCTGCTAGGGTTGGGCTGCATCCCGCAAGTGCGATGGCAAAAAACAATACGCGAATATTAGCCATGTTTTATTGTTTATAGTGTGTTCCGTTACAATGTGTTTTATTTTTTTGCGAGAGCAGCTTTATAGGTCGGCCTGGAGGTCGTGCCCCACGCCTCGACAACTCAAGAGTCGAGACATTGAGGTTTTATTTGGAAAAAATCCCACGGAAGTGAGGCACAGTCATTAAAATTGTATACAATACCGTATTAGTAGACCGGAAGATGTTTATTGTAATATATTCAAATGATGATAAGGAAGTGTTGTCTACTGTCAGAAAAAGTAATTTTTCTTAATCCTAAGGGTTTCCTGGGAGATCCCATTGAAGATCCACTCGAATACCGACGTATGTTCATTACCAATATATAGGTAAACGCTACTGCTTATGATGAACAAATAATCCCAAAGGTATATCATGCGTCACCTTTTTGAATGTACATGAAGTATGTGTAGTTATCTGGACGCGAATCAGTGATTACCAAATGAAAATCTACAATGATATTGACCTTGATCTTGATCGTTAAGTAACAGTTAATGAACTTGATCTCGTCGTGTGTTGTAATTACAAAGATCCGGTTTTGATTATTTAACCTAAAGACTTTCAATTTGTTGCTCAACCGTAATTTTTGTAGACGAGTGTTTATCTCATTGACAGCATTTTGTCCAGTAACTGATCCATATCTAATGACATCATCAGGTTACGCAGCCGGCCGGCCCTCAGACAGGAGTGGTCCTGGATGTGTCTCCACGGACCGCAATGTGCCTTCGAATGTCGATGTTCAAATGTGTCCTGCAGTTCAGACTAGGTATCTTATGCACAATATTTCATGCACACTAACAACGTTTGTAAAATAAATAAAATATTTCCTTGACTGAAATTTTTTATCGTGCAACCCAAGACATTTGTAAGGTTCAAGTTTCTAACTAACATCATATTATATATGGGTATGTCCAGAATAAGTTGATGTATTACTATTTCCCTGTCATCACATATAAATTGCACTAGCCCTGAAGATAGTTAAATTAATTTATAGGCAAATGATAAACTGACCCAGATGATTGAAACCGATATGGTCGATGACATTAGGACTATCGGAATTCTAGAAATGTTATGAACACTAATTTTGAAACACGATACCCGTGATAAAAATATTTTAGTAGAAAATAAAACAGTAGAAACAAATGGCTTACTTGTGAACTTTTGTGTCATTTACCGTTGTCTGCTATGTTATAATATGATAGTTTTTTTATGGACCCATTTGGTTTTGCAGTTTTGTCGTTTGTGGTTTTCCTGTTACAGATTTGGTTTCTTTCTGTAGTTTTATTTGCAGCTAGGTGCTTATCAGTACAAAACATATATGTACATCGAAACAATTCTGAGTGTAAAGCTCTTTTATTCTAGTATAAATTTAATCGTTATCAGCCTGTTAGGTACGTTCGTTCAAGCTTTTGGAACACAGGGGCCATAATCTATCACACAGGACGCAGACCTTCATATAATTTAATTTAGAAATTCCAACAAAAAAAAAACAACCGACTTCAAAAAAAAACACTACAAAGTGAAAAATAACTTTAATTTCGGAAGTCGGTGTCGTTTGTTCCGCATTTTCGTTTTTTGACACCGACTTCCGAAATTAAAGTTATTTTTCACTTTGTAGTGTTTTTTTTTAAGTCGGTTGTTTTTTTTGTAAAAAAGTTTTTATTTTCCTTTTTTTAGTTGTACCTACCCCACACAAATTCAATTAACACTAGTGCATTGAAGAATTAAAGACACGACTCAAAGAATCATCAAAATTCACATAGAAATGCCGGAGATGCAGTACATTTGTGCATACAACTTCGTACATAAGAATAATTACCTAATGTATTATATACTAAAACCTTCCTGAAAGTATGTAGATCACACTAATGAAAGAATTATCAAAATCGGTTCAGTAGTTTTTGAGATAATCGCGGACATACAAACAAACATACATACATACATACATACATACATACGGGTCGAATACAGAACCTCCTTTTTTAAAGTCGGTTAAAAAGGGTTTATGATCACCGTCCAGAACAAAAACAAAAGCGAATAATTAAAAAAAGTAAAACTGACGAAAAACTGGCTGCAATAACCTTAGCTATACCTCCTAAGGAAACAGGATACACAGATCATAAGACAACGGAAAGTAGTCCATCACTAAAGTTCTACCAGAAAATAACGGTTCAATTCGCGGTACGGACGTGCTTTTTACCAACATGGCGGTTTTATTACCGTCTGATTACACTGAGATGGTGCAAACGCATAGTTTATAGCCATAATGTCTGGGTTGTCAGTCGTGTGGTGCAGCCTCAACAATACTTGGTAGTCGGTACAGTTAAATGGGAGGAACTTTGACCAGTGTTTACTTACTATCAGATGTTCTCGCTGACCGTTCATTTAGGCCATCGGGCTTTGCGGTGGAACCGCAGACGTGCGAGATTCAGTTCTTTAATCGCACTATAATGGGTCCCCCCTTTTAGGGAGCTGTGGTAAGCCTCGTAGTCATTCGGCTATGTTGAATTTGCATTGCCATCTTACTCCGCTTAACACTCTTTTTAAAACCTTGCATAAGATACTTGGGAACGTTCTTGATTGCCAGTTCTATGGAAGTTCAAACGATGAATGAAAAAAGGTCACAAAATTGATAGACGTTCATCGTGAAAAAAATATATATAAGGAACCCTGATCTAGTATATTAATTTTAAACTTACATGTTGGCATCATTAAATATCATGTAATTAACATATTATTTACATAGAAGTATTAAGTGACACGTTTCTCGCAGAAATTCCAATTAATCTCCAAATAAATAGCTGTTTTTGTTCAGCAATTCTTATTTGACAAATGGTGCTTTATCGTACATCTACACAGTTATTCTGCGATAACGCAGTTTTTAAATAAGAGTGTTATTTCGCTGTCATTTTTAGGTTTCAGTAGAAATAAAGGAATTTAATTATCAGTACATTATAAATCATTGATCGCCTTTAGCACTTGTCTCCGATTGTTCACAAACATAATTCATAAAACTGTCAACGTTATAATAAACGGAATGACAGTTATTAAAATTATTGCCTTTTCTCTCTTTCTTAATGAGGTTAGTTATTTAGATATACAATAAAACATTACACTTAATAGGCATAAAACGGAAGCATTTAAAAATAAAATGTTTCCTAGTCCATTAAAGATTTTGCATAAAAATGTATTTTGCCCATAAACTTTGTGGCGAGGTTCTGCGTGGGCGCATAACTGACTTCCGCATTGATAATAAGATTTTACTCGGATGTCGATGCTACTGTCCTTTTTGGTTTGACGTCAAGTATCTCTATCATAAGTCCGTTTACATATGTAGGTATGATCTGTATCTAATTAAGTAATTATTTTAATAGCAACCCCTTGAGCAAGCTTTTGAGCGTTTGTTACGTATCAGATAGCGTTAGATTTTTTATTGGGTCATCCGGCTAGGAATCAACTTTTAGTTTAAACTTTGGAGGAGTTGTAGGCTTCTCTTGATGTAGTATTGTCTGTATGCATCACGAGGGGGTTTGCCTAATTGTGGTCCTTGATTTCGAACGACTAAGTTACTATCATAACATAATCAGCCTATAATGTTCCCACTGCTGGGACACAGGCCTCCTCTCAGTGAGAGGGAATGGGCCGTAATCCACCACGCGGGCCCAGTGCGGGTTGGCAGATGTCACATGTCTTCGAATTTTTGGTTCTAGGACATGCCGGTTTCCTCACGATGTTTTCCTTCACCGTTTTGAGAGCAGTGGTGAATAAATAATTTACACAAAGTATAGCGCCTGTCTGGGTTCGAACCTACGACCTACTCCTCGTAAGTCGCGGCCGTTACCACTTGGCCACCACTGCTCCATCAAGATCCAAGTTACTATCAATACACATGTATTGACCTGCTTATAAAAATCTTATATGCAATATAAAATCTTACACTAAAAATATATACAGGGTGTTTCGGAAAGGGTATATCAATACAAGCGGGTTGAAGAGTTTATCTGGTCTAGAATCTCTGTACAAAATTTCAGCTCAAAAGCATTAACTTTGAAAATGCTTAATATTTTTTTTTATTTCGACATCACGGCGCTGCACTGGCGCGCGCCGGCGTGATGTGCGTGTACTAGGCGCACAGACACACTACAGATAATAGATAATGACCCTCGTAGTGCGGTGACACGTTTGTTATGATTTCAATTTAATAAACTATCGAAGTTACTGCTTTTGAGCTGAAATTTTGTACAGAGATTCTAGACCAGATACACTCTTTAACCCGTTTGTATTGATATACCCTTTCCGTAACAGCCTGTATATTATGTACTAAAAGGAAAGGAAAAAAGGGAAGAGCTCATTTTGCATAAAAAAATTCGCCCGCATCGCTGTCAGTGGGAAAAGTGCCCAAAAGGCCTGCTGCAAAGAACCAGAATTGCCATCCAATGTGGCAAACTTTGGATGGCAATGCTGGTTCTTTAACCTAAAAATAGGCTAGCCCTCTGGTTACGTGAAGAATCGACCAACCGCTTGGCAATGTCCCGAAATACTTGATGAGTACGCAGACCCCACGGCCCCAGCATTTCAACCACATATTATTATTTATTTTTTCCATTAGCCTGTACTGTCCCACTGCTGGGCAAAGGCCTCTCCCATTTTCTTCCACATTTCCTTGTGCTGTGCCTACCGCCAGCCACACCACCACATATCCCAATAAAGTTTTTATTATTTGTGCCGTTTGAGGTTTTCTGCACCTGCAGCAGCCGCCCCAGCACATCCCGCTGTAGGAAGGTGAGGAAGGGAAGGCGGCTAGGAAGATGGGATGGCGCGAGGGTGCCGACACAGATTGCATCCCACACCTAAGGCCTACCCTACTTCCAAGGTATTATGGTCATTCCGTCTGGCCTCTTCCCATCGTCGCGTGATAAGCCATAGGGTTCAAAACAGGTGGCGGCTGGCAGTGATGGTTGGTGGACGTATTAATGAGGTTATTCCGTACCAACCTGCAGAGCGGCTGTCTATGGGAAGACGGGTTCTCGGGCTGAACCGTATCCAGACAAGCCACCTACGAGGTGTTCATCGCATCGGTCAAACTCGGCACTTTAGAGTCAACCTGAGAAGGGGCTAAATGGATGTTAAAGTAGGTACTTCAAATAATTTGATCGATTTTGTCTAAAAGGTGTGGCTGCTTTTATAAAGAGCAAGAGTGGAGAAAATACATAAAATCTGAACCGAAACAGCAATATCTGATAAGGGTGAATGCCGAATGTAAATTCGTTTTAGAAAGTCTATCCGAAATATCGTTAAAATGTTAAATTTTCTGTCTTGTCTTCTAAAATCGGGGAATGATTTCTGGGGCTATTGAATTACTAAGTAATTAGTATGCAGATATATTTTGCTAACTGTTTTCCAAAATCTATACATATTTGTTTTCATAAAATTAATTCATCGATTTCGTTTATCCATAAATTGTGTGTGTAACAATCCGTAGCGTATTATAATCCTTCAAATAAATAACAGAATTCACAATAAAAAAAACACCCCAGTTACCAATTATCAATTAATATAAAATATCCAATGTATTAATAGAATGTTCCTCCCAATAAGGCGATAATTTATACTAATCTCGAAAAATCGATATTTTACGATGTTAAAACAGCATTCGTTTTGTACGACAGGTTTTTACAACTATTTAGCATTTCCTTCTTATTAATATAGTTTTTAATGGATTTGAGAGAAATGTGTTTAGTTTCATGTATTTAGTCTAATCTTGATGAACGGTTTCCCATACGTCAGCTGCTAGGCTGCGAGCTGATCTTGTTCATCGCATTGGTTTTTAATATTTAACGGTGAAGAAATGTTTGTGGATTTGACACTCATTAATATTAATTTCATTTATTTATTTAACCTCTTCTGTACACACATAAAAACAAACAAAAAGAAAGGAATAGAAAAATGAGTAGAATAACAAAAAAATTAAACCTCCGAAAAAACTGAAAAGCAAAAAATAAAAACATTTTTTATTTTACCTTAATAAATAAGTTCTTAAACTAATGTAAGTATACTTAAGTAATTTTGAGTCGGCGCCAAACAAGCAACTTAATATCGTTGCGAGTGGTCGTGCGGAGAGCGCATTTTTTGTTTGGAATGTTATATTTATCGCTGGAGATTTCACGTTGCATTATTAATTTGATTTGGTTATTTCTTTAAATTTAAGGTAATTTAGTGATCTTTGTTCATTGATTGTTTGGCGCCGACTCAAAATTTCTTAGGTATACTTGCATTAGTTTAAGAACTTATTTATTAAGGTAAAATAAAAAATGTTTTTATTTTTTGCTTTTCAGTTTTTTCGGAGGTTTAATTTTTTTGTTAAAAAGTTTTTATTTTATAATTTTTTGAGGTTATCATTTACTAATTACTACATGCTTCATTTTTTATTACTTATAAATTAGCTACCTACCCTACTTTAGATATTAACTGTTATATAATCTTAATTTAATTATTATTTTTTGTATAATAAAATACTTAAAAAAACAGGCTTTATAAAGCTCAGCATTAAAATCTGTGAATGAACAATAAATCACCCCTATTTTCCCACCCTTAGGGTAGGAATTTTTTTTCCAAATTAACACGGGACCAACTTCGAGGTATGTCCTATCCAATAAAAAAAGAATTATCAAAATCGGACTACTCTGTAAAAAGTTATGCGTGCTCATACATTACAATCAGTGAGTGAACAATCAATCATCCCCTGTTTTCCTACCCTTAGGGTTGGATTTTCTTTTCCAAATTTATATGGGACCAACTTCGGGGTATATCCTTTCCAATAGAAAAAGAATTATCAATCGGACCGCTCTGTAAAAAGTTATGCGTGATCATAGATAAAAAAAAAATATATACGCGTCGAATTGATAACCTCCTCCGTTTTTTCGTCGGTTAAAAATACGAACAAAGGTGATTTTTATTTCTAAAGAAATCTCTTGCAGCATACCATTACACATCATCGTCATCATTTTACATTCATCATTATCATCAGCCTGAAGCAGTCCGCATCTGGAGAACATAGACCTATTTAATCGCACACCAAGTAATCCGATCCAAGGCTACTCTCATCGAGCTATTAACCATACGGCGAAGATCATACCGGTGAAATTACAAGTAAGTACAACCTCCAACCTACATAACAATTTTCAACGTTGTTTCTAGGTGATGAGGGCATAGTAACGACACTAAGTCATGGTCTTTGAAGAAGTGGTCTTCAAACTGGCGATTTACTAGTTCCGTCAATTACACTGATAAAAAATGCAATCGAGAAACTTTATAAAAGAAAGTAGTAATTGTAAAAGTAACTAACTGGTTATTGTAAACTCCTAATACACACATACCATTTATTTTTATGACTTTATCATGGCGTGTACAAGTAATGTACTAAATACATATGTTAGTTTTTAAATTATACGAGCCGCCAAAATGGATATAATCTTAGTTGTCTTAATTGCGAAAAAGTAAATTATGTGCCTTTCTTTACCGTCACGACTAGGGGCGTCTACGATTTTTAATTGGGATAGCGTATGCCGAACCAACATAGCCTGTAACGTTTTTGTTCATTGACCAGTAGTAAAAAATCATTGTTGCTTCATTTGAAATCTCATAGGGAACAATCTTTTCGAGCGGGGTGGTTAGAAATTGGTGAAAGATTTTATTTTTGAGAAAGTTTTCAATAAATTCAATAGAGCGTTAAACCACCCACATTCAGAAGTGAGCGCACTCTTGCAACCACTAGACCGACGAGATTTTTTTAGTTTACGTTATAATATTCAAATATTAAAACTATTTTAAAATAAATCATAAAATATTATGACAATAAATCAAAGAACTGTTTATCACCAGACAACTTAAATATATGTAATATTATGGATATATCACGAGTATATATTGCCTTTCCTTACAAATAAATCGGTGACAAGCTATTTATTATTGTGGATCTAAAGGAAACTATGCTCTGCGAGTTTTTTTGTATCCAATTTTATAATAAACGTATTGGTAGGTATTTCCTCCACAATTTTAGGGGTCCGTAACAAACATGAAATAATAAAATAAAAAACAATTAAAGTTATAACTGTGGGTATATTTGCCTCGACTTTGCTTATTTATAATGAACTCGAACTTACTCCTCGGACGGGTGAGTAATAAAACTGTCGCAATAAAAGTTTCTACTCGCAGTGTGGCTTACATAATGTTTATTTAAGTGATACACCTTTAATTAACTTGGCTTTGGGATAACCGAAAATATGACCCTGTACCTACTTACCAACCGCATGGTTTACGCAAGACCACAAGGGTGACTTTTGCCAACTTGACGATTTCCATTTTGTCACATTTCACTCGGCCATGGAGATGTGCACGTGGTTTCAAAATGTCAACCGGGTGACGCTTGATAAAAGTGTCAATATTGTCGTCAAGTGAATCTCGGTAGTTCAGTAGATAGTTGCAGTGTGAAAGTTAAGCAAGTGGTGCTATGCGAAGAGAATATGGGGAAAAGATCAATAAATAATTAACTAAACTACACACCCCTACCCTATTTCAAGTTAAACAAATATCAACTTTATTTAAATGAAAATTAAGTTGATTTCAGAATGACTAGCACTATTGACAAAGTTATAAAAAAATTTGAAGTTAGCATAGCGTAAACTGAACTTTATTGTGTAGGAATGAAAGTTGTTTTTCCATTAATTCATATTTGTTTACATTTTTGGCAAATAAATCGCGAATGCACGGTACGTCGTCATCATCATCCACAGCCCAACTTGACCGACTGGTGAGCATAGCGCACCTTCAGAATAGTAGTGCCTTAACTCAAAAATCTAAGAAATCGAATTACAATCATAGAGGGTCACTAAAAGGTACGCACTTTTAGGTGAATATTAAAGAAGCGACGACGTTTTTATGGTAGAATAAGATATATTCTACCATAAAAACTTCGCTTCTGATTTTTGAGTTAAGTCACTACTATTCTGAAGGTGTAGGTCTTTCTTTTCTTGTGCCAATCTCCGCGCTCCTGCGCCATGCCAGCCTCATCCAGGTTCTACCCGCGATAGCAACAAAATCGTCCGCCCATCTCGCCACCGCACGACCGACACTTCGTCTTCCAGTCTTTCCTTACTAAACTAAGTAGATGAAATATATCCATCTGAAAGAGTCAGTAGATTGTAATTATGCCCACGCAATGTAAAGCAGACATATACTGAGACCAAAAACATATAAAATGAATTAATTTCTCATAAAATAAATAAATCTTGTAAAAATCTAGATATTCCCCTTGTCTAACATTTTATTGGGAGAGTGGGCGAGTGCTAACATACGAACATCTCAAAAGAAAAGAATGCAGTTGTCATAAAATTTATAAAACCAATAAAAATGCTAATATAAATAACAACGGTGAATAATGTAAAACAAGACTTAACAATAAAATCTACCTATTAGCGCTTTTCTAAAAAACCCCAAAGTGTGAGATTTTTTTATTGATTACCAGAATCTAACGGCCAACTAGTGTCACACGATGTTAAAAGCTTTTGTTGAATTAATTTTATTGTTTACAGTGTAAAAAGTTCTTAAGTTCAGTTGTCGTGAGGAAAGTGTCATTTAAAAAACGGTGGTTGGCTGTCAGTAACCTAACAATGGTCATACCAAACGTACTGCCCGTCCGACTTAAGTGTGCGCCTCGCTGGAATGCGTTTATACGCGAAATGTTTATATTTATTATATTTATCGTTACGGAAGAAACTATACCTGTGAATGTTGAAAAAAAAAAATCGTAAAAAATAGTTTACGAAGTTAACTTTTTCTCAAACAGTATGACAGAGAGACCAAAAATTCGAAGACATGTGACATCTGCTAACCCGCACTGGGCGCGCGTGGTGGATTACAGCCCACTCCCTCTCATCGAGAGGAGGCCTGTGTCCCAGCAGTGGGAACATTATAGGCTGGTAATGTATGACAGAGTAACGTCACAGCGCCAGGTGCACAGTTAAGTCGGACGGGTTGTAATTTGTACAATTTACCTGCCTGTTTTCATAAGGGGTCAAGTTCATGGGGAGTACCTACTAATACAGTACTTTGTTAACATTTTCGTTCTTGGTAGTGTGTAAGTACTTATTTTTTTATTTCTTAGATGTCTTTCCTTTCCTTCACTGTTTTGAGAGCAGTGGTGATGAAATAATGTACACAAAGTAAAACGGCTGACTAGGTTTGAACCAACGACCTACCGTTTGGTTCGAACCCAGTCAGCCGTTACCACCGGGCCACTATCACCACTGCTCCCAACTGTCAACAACAATAATAATTATTAGGTACCTACTACTATTTAAATCTAACGGAACCAGCGCGATTATCATACCTACAACTTTCTCCTTACAGCTTCATGTAAATTAAATGAAATTCGCATTTCATTGCTTCTGTTTAAGTATGTAAATTGTCACCGGGTCAACATCCAGCTCATTTGTATTTACATAATTATTATATTGATTTAATTAATTATGATTATAAGAATTAGAATTCAACTCCGAAAAAAAAATGCACATATTTTTCAATATTTAATTCTCATAACAATGGAAATCTCACATTATTATAACAGTAACATAATTATACACCCTTTCATTTTTATCGTTTTAATCCTTAAAAGGATACTCATCATTATGAACAACTTTTTATATGGGACCAAGTCTGAAATCGTGAAAAAAAAATCAGTTGATCCATACATTATGCCGAGTTATGCGAACATAAATGTATGGATCAGCTGATTTTTTTTACTCAATATCAGGGTTGGTCCCATGTTAGTAAAAGTTGTTCATAATGATGAGTACAATGACCCCTTTTAAGGATTAAAACGATCAAAATGTAACGGTGTAAAATGAATTCAAGTATAATCTTGAAAACTTTTATTGATTACAACGTAAGTATAAAATATACATTCTAGATAACAAAGTGCCATCCTTTGCTATTTTATCTTTTAGAGGTTGGGTGTGTTGCGAATAAGTAGGCGAATAACGATCTGTATGATTTATTGGTAAGCGCTGCTTATATACAATTCTAGTTGGAGAAAATCAAAATATAAAGGGTACATCTATAAAACTTAAAACTAACACAATTTAGAATGACGGTAGAATCTGCCGCGCTCCCTTCGACGTGCGAGCGCGATGATACGGACGGCCGGTCGGCTAGCTCAGTATGCGCGGGCGCGCGATGACGAAAGGCCGTCTGCGTTCCTCCAAATTGTGTATGACCATACGTAAGTATGAGCTGCTACATCATTCCCCCGCTAGTGAAACGTACACAGAGCTTCGAAGTCCTTCCTGATTTTGTGACGTATGCGTACGTATCTGTGACTGGTGCATCTGACTCGGTGTTGATCCGGAAAGCAGGCTTTAGTCTGTCAACAGTGATGTTGGAACATCTATTGCGTAACTGGATAGTGAAGTACTTGTCCTTACGACTGATCACTTTGTACGGGCCTGTGTAGGTCGGCGTCAGAGGTTTTCTTGATGCGTCATTGCGTAGATATACATGCGTACATTTATATAGGTCATCATGAATAAATGTCGCTCGCGATTGGTTAGATTTCCGTTGCGCCTGGGCCTTCTTTAACGCTCCATTCAACTTATTCATGAAGTTTGATATCGTATCGCGATGTCTTGTTGATTCTTCATAGAATTCTCCGGGTAATCGTAGCGTTTGGCCATATAGTAGTTCAGCAGTACTGGCACCGACATCTTCTTTTATCGAAGCGCGCAGTCCCAGTAGCACTGTAGGTAGCTCATGCGACCATGTTGTAGATTTGAGTCTTGCGGTGAGTGACGTCTTGAGTGAGCGGTGCCATCGTTCTATCACGCCGTTACACTGCGGGTGGTAGGCAGTGGTGCGGGTGCGGTGAATTCCCATGCGTTGCGTCAATTTGTGAAACAGGTCAGACTCAAATTGCCTCCCTTGGTCGGTGGTTATGGTTACTGGGCAACCAAATCTCGCGATCCAACCCTCGTAGAATGCGTTAGCAACCTTTTCTGCGGTTATGTCTTCCAATGGGCAGGCTTCTGGCCATTTGGTAGCCCTATCTATCATGGTCAGTAGATAACGATAGCCGTCAGAAATAGGTAACGGGCCAACGATATCCATGTGTACATGCTCTAGTCTGTTTGCTTGTTCGAAACTCGCAATAGGTGTCTTCGTGTGTTGTTGCACCTTAGCGCGCTGGCACGCGTCGCACGCTCGAGTCCACTCATTTACGTCACTATTCATGGAGGGCCACCAGTAGCGGGCAGTGACTAGCTTCCTTGTCGCCCTTATGCCGGGGTGACTAAGGTCGTGAATCGCTTGAAAAGCTGCTTTTCGAAAATCTGGTGGTAGGTATGGACGAGCAGTGTTTGATGACATCTCGCAGGTAACAGGTTTGGCGGTTGAGTTGGGCATAGCGATCTTCCTGAATATGTACTTCCCTTTGTTTGCTAGCGTTTTGTATTCTTCGTCTTGATCTTGTTGTCTTGCTAACTCGGTGTAATCCAATGGTGTCGGGCATGTTATTGTTTCGACTCGCGATAGTGCATCTGCGACTTTGTTGTCCTGGCCGATTACGTGTTGAATATTCGACGTGAACTGTCCGATATATTCAAGGTATCTTGTTCGGCGGGGCGTCTCAGACTTGCTGTTCGAAGTTATTGCATTACACAGCGGTTTGTGGTTCGTGTATACTATTAACTCTCGTCCTTAAAACACACGGCGGAAGTGACGTATTGCCATGTAGATTGATAGCAACTCACGGTCGTACGTGCTGTATTTTTGTTGTGCGTCACTGAACTTCTTTGAGAAAAATCCCAGTGGTCTCCACCTGCCGTTGATCTTTTGTTGTATAACGGCACCAACACATGTGTTTGAGGCATCTGTCATCAGTGCGAAAGGTTCGCTCAGTGATGGGTAGGACAATAATGCGCAGTTCTTGATATCTTGTTTACATTGATTGAATGCTTCTTTTGCCTCTTCGGTCCATTGTATGTTTGTTTTATCGTTTTTCTTGGCGTTGTGAAAGTATTTGCTCAATTCTTTTTGATTTTCAGCCGCATGGGGTATACTTGAACGATAAAAGTTCAGCATTCCGACGAAACGGCGTAGATCTTGGATCGTATTTGGCAATGGATAGGACTGGATTGCTTGCACCTTATCTTCCGTCGGTGTAATGCCTTCAGGGCTTAACGTGTATCCCAGGAAATTAAGTTTCGACTGGCCGAAGATACACTTAGCGACGTTTATTTTTAAACCGCTGTCGTTAAGTCGCTTAAACACTTCTTGAAGCTCTCTTCTGTGTTCTTCTTCGTTCTCAGAAGCTACCAGAACGTCATCGACGAATGGAAAAACAGGTAGGCCGCGTAGCACGTTGTCCATGTGGCGTTGAAATGTCTGGCCTGCATTCATCAAACCAAAACACATCCTAGTGAACTCGTACAATCCAAAAGGAGTAATCACGGCTGTCTTCTTCACGTCTTCTTCTCTGTTTTTGATCTGGTAGTAGGCTTTCTGCAGATCAATTTTTGAGAAAACCTTCTTGCCTTGGAGGTTATGTGTGAAGTCATGAAGTCGTGGTATCGGGTATCGATCGGGTGTGGTTACTGAATTTAGTCTACGGTAATCACCACAGGATCTGTAGGTACCATCCTTTTTTAAAACCATGTGTAATGGACTAGCCCATGGGCTATTAGATGGTCGACAAATTCCTTGGCTCATCATGAGTTGGAATTCTTGTTTTGCGGCGTTGTATTTATGTGGCGGTAGTGGTCTCGCTTTTGTAAATATCGGCGGGCCGGTGGTTTCAATGTAGTGTTCGACTTCACTGTTTCCCAGTTTCTCTAAGTTTGGTCTCGTGATGTCTGGGTACTTGGCCAACAGGTCGTGGTATGGAAGCTTGTCGTCGATGGTTCGGATGCTTCCTTCGGCTGTGGGTGACAGGAACCCTCGTGCCGATAAATTGGTACTTTTATCTACCAATCGTCGTCCGTGGAGATCCACCATAAGTGCGTGGTGGTGTAAAAAATCAGCGCCTAATATCGGCCGACTGACTGTTGCAACCATAAATCGCCAACTGTAGGGACGCCGCAGTCCGATGTTGAGCACGATGGTTCGCTCGCCATATGTGGGTATTTGTGTACCATTTGCTGCATACAAGTAGTTGGTTGGAGTTCGCTGTTTATCACGTGCAGTAGCGGGTAATACTGATACATTCGCACCCGTGTCGATTAGGAATTTTGTTCCGGTTGATTTGTCGTGTAAAAATAGGCGGTAGGTGGATAAATCGTCGACTTCGGCCACCGCCACGGCTTGAGTCTCCTTTAGTTTTCCGGCTTCTCACTCGTAATTCCCTTAAAACTGCACGGACTTCTACATCGGTATGCTGCCTTGCCGAATTTCTGATGAAAATAGCACACGGCGTTTTTCCTGTCCCGAGATTTCGAGCTGGAACGGCTTCTGAAATTGTGGGATCGGCGTTGAAATTTGCGAGATCGATTCGTTTTCAGCGCTGCAACTTCCTTGGTCAGGGCTTCAATCATGCTGTAAAGCTTCTTGTCTGCTGGTTCAGATGTCGCCGCTATTTCGGCTGGCGCCGCTGTCGCTGGGGCCTTTGACGTGGAAGGTTGACACTGGCAGGAACACACGGCGTTCACCTCTTTCAGCTGTTCTTGCATCCTGTCTGCCATGGCAGCTAACGAGTCCAGCTTAGATTCTTCACTCACGGCTAACACAGTGCGGGTAGAAGCGGGTAGGTGGCCTTGCCACAACATTTTCAGGGTGTCATCTGGCATCTTTTTCCCAGCGAGGTTTCTCATTCGGCGAAGCAACTGTGATGGTCGTTGATCGCCAAGCTCCATTTCATTCAGTAGTTTTTGTAACTGACTACCCTCGCTATCTTCGTAAACCTCCAACAGTCTTCTCTTCGCTGCTTCGTATCGGCCGGAGTTGGGCGGTGACAAGATGATATCGCTGATTTGGTCCACATCTTTGATCTCCAGCTGAGCCACAACCAGTGCGAACTTGCCTTCATCGCCGAGCTTCTGGTTGTAGATAATGACCTCAAATTGGGCGAACCAAAGCTTAGGTCTGTTGCACCAGAATTTAGGGATGCGTGACTGGACGCTGATTGCTTCGACGTCTTCAGGCGTAGTAGTCTTGTCTTCCTTTGTTACGGGCGTAGTCATTTTGAACGCGGGGTCACCACTTTGGAGGTTGGGTGTGTTGCGAATAAGTAGGCGAATAACGATCTGTATGATTTATTGGTAAGCGCTGCTTATATACAATTCTAGTTGGAGAAAATCAAAATATAAAGGGTACATCTATAAAACTTAAAACTAACACAATTTAGAATGACGGTAGAATCTGCCGCGCTCCCTTCGACGTGCGAGCGCGATGATACGGACGGCCGGTCGGCTAGCTCAGTATGCGCGGGCGCGCGATGACGAAAGGCCGTCTGCGTTCCTCCAAATTGTGTATGACCATACGTAAGTATGAGCTGCTACAATCTTATTTAGCGAAAAAAGAAATCAATATACCTATCTCAGATATTTCCCAAAAAAAATATGAGACAAATGATTACTTTCTAACACAATCTTATTTATGAACTAAACAGACTTGCATTTATAACCTAAAAACTTAACTTAAAGCAACCCTATACTCGCCTCACGTTTTAGGACTGGCTTTAGCAATGGCCACTGCAATAGCGTCCCCATTCTCACTTTTAGCATTACTGAGTGCAGACGAAGCACCATTCCTTCCAGCACATGTGGAACATGGCTCCTCTCCTCTCAACTCATCATCAGCTAACTCTTCGAATCGATGGTGGTGATGGTGAGGCGGTGGTGGCCAATACGGGGGTGGCCCAGGCGGGGGGGGCCAGAATGGCGGCGGGGGCGGTGGTGGTGGCGGAGGTGGCCAGTACCGTCGACGTGGTCCGAGGTCCTCGTAGCTGTCGCAGGAGTTAGGTGAACGCTTTAGCCGCTGGAGCAGGAGGCCCTCCGCAGCTGGAAAGATGAAAATTGTGATTACTGAGCCATTGAGGTGGATTCTTATTAATATGTATCAAGTTTTTTTCACAAAGATTTAGTCGGGTTTAACTAATTAGAGAAAAACCATTTCAAATAATAGTCCAGATTCTGTAGCATCTAGCTGAGATTATTATTCACTAGATTTAATTATTCATACCAACAGTAATGTTTTAGATTTTATCCTCATCAAGTAACTTTGAAGAGGAAATTGGCGGAAACATAATACTAATATCCAGAATTAGATTATCCCCAATATAATCTATAATGAGGCTATCTGAGTTAAGTTACAATTGAACTTACGTTTCACATCAGCGGTTGAGAATTCTATCAAAGCAGTTGCTACTAACAATACACCTATTCGCCACATTTTGTCGATTTGTTATGAACTAATTTTTCCAATATTACATCTTTATATGCTCGGTAGATCAATATTAAATATATGCTCCGAGAAATACCACGAAAACTCATTTTCACAAGTTAACATTAATTGATTGTGACAACTTTGATGGTTTGTGTGAAAACTTATGTGGTTTTGGTGAATCCCAGTAGCGTGTTTGATTTAGGATTGTTACACACGTTCAAGAAAGCTTGTCAGTATTCATTGAAGATTTTTTTTTTGTTATGTCTGGAATACAATCATCATTCTGTGCCCTTAATCCCAACCTATTTAGTGATACCGTAGCATTTCTTTTTCTTCCATGCCTCAAGCTGTCATTTTAGAATTCACATACTTCGTAGCCATATCCTCTTTCCCACAATCCATCCATATTTGCCTCGTTTCTTATAGTCCTTCACATTTTTAATTCACACTTTTCTTGTCACATGCTCTTTATTTCTTCTCATCACGTGCATGTGTTGAAAAATAAAGTTCTATGTACAGTTCATAGTTCACCCTATGCATAATAACATCAACAATAACAATTTTATGCAAGGGCTGCGGCACAACCACAACGTGAACACAATGAAAAGTTTATGCAAAGGGACCACATTTAGCAGTCAAAATCAACCGTGTATGTTATACCAACCATATCAAGGCCACGTCGAAGCCACAACGCAACCACCAGCGAGACCGCGCACTAGTGGTCGGCCACATTCCAAACACAACGTTGCGTCGACGTCATCCTCTACGAAAGCTGGAGTCGATCTGCCTGCCTGCAAACACTAGCCACAAGGTAACCACGTCGCAAGTACTGACGTTAACGCCACGATATCGAAATTTTGTCGTTATCACAACACAACTGCAAGAAACTACAGCGTTACTATTCACACGTATCCACTTCTTGTCCACATTTTGTCGCAGCGATGTTGTGTGGTTGTGGTAAGTACCTATGACCGGGCCCTAAAACTTTTGCCCAAAACTGTTGAATAGTTGACATTTGGTATTGCTTTTAATAACCTACTGGTGAACAAACGAGCATGACTGTCGGCAGTTATTGGTAAAATGAGAGATCTTTATTTATTTATTTAACCTTTAGAACGCCAGAGTAAAAACGTATCGCCGTACCCCTGACGCCAGGCCACTTTAACAACACAACAACACACACACACACTTAAAACAACTAATTTCTCGATACTGGTGGTTAATTTATATTAGTTTCATGCAATACAATATAGACGGAAGCTTAAACTTTTAAATTATATAAATAAAAACACACAAAAGTAATGATTAAATTGTTTATTTCATATTATCCGACGACGACGACCGGCGTGTATGTTGTCATGTATTTAAGATTTCGTTTGTCACATATATATGTGACAATGGCGTTCAAAAGGTTAATAATACTTCAAGCACATAAATGTATCGACGGACAGTCTTTTTCGATATTTTCGTTTGATAGTTTGTATCCAGCCTAAGTTTATTCAAACCCTTGCTTGTACGTTTCCATTCACGTGCGGTTTGATGATGATCATTGATTTAGATCAATTTTCGCGGTTTCCATATTTATTGTGCAAGTGTTCAACTTTGCCCAGGTTTTCGTATATCCTGGTGCATTTCTATATTTATTTTTACCGACTACGTTTTTTTAATATATGTACAACAGGTCGACAGCTTTAGGTCTCCACCAGGTTACCCGGTCGACGCCCGTTGCAAACTATGGCAGGATATCTTTCCCCCACCTACTCACAATCTACCACCCAACGAGCATCTTCCTAAAAAGGTTTAATCTTCCGTGGTCCACTTGGTGGAAGTCCCTGAACCGTCTCCGAACCCAAATCGGAAGGTGTGAATCGAGCCTCGTAGAGTGGGGCTACCTCAACGGAACAGCAGCTATGCTCCACCTTTTATTCTGCCCTCTGTGCTTCAAAACATGCAGCTAGTGACCTCTGCGCTGCCAACAATAACGCCGCGGAAATGGTGAAGTTTTGGGCAAACAAAATTTGAATAACTGTCGTGCCAGCGACACGAAGAAGAAGAATCCACGGACCGATGGCAATTAGCGTAGCTTTTACTTTGTGCGATCGATCCGTGTGGCTGTTACTTAACCACGACTGGCCACGAGCCCGTCTTTTTTCCATATTTTTGTGGGAAAATCACAATCCAAAGAAACAATTGCGAAAACTTTTGGGTTTCAACTTTTCCTTCATTAATATTT
This sequence comes from Amphipoea oculea, assembly GCA_945859645.1. Lineage (NCBI taxonomy): Eukaryota > Metazoa > Arthropoda > Insecta > Lepidoptera > Noctuidae > Amphipoea > Amphipoea oculea. The sequence goes on from OX243862.1 coordinate 22,701,374, forward strand.
CATCACGTAAATTACATATAGCATCGTCAATGGTTACCATGCAAGTATGCAGTCGAGTTCCAGTCGAGGTTGTTAGATTAGGACACGGCGCAGCATATCCTCCAGGTGTGCCCGTCGTGGTCTGAGCCGCGCCGCAGTCTCATCGCGGTGATCGGACCGGACCTGTCACTCCCCGGTTTGGTTAACGCCATGCTGAGGGATGAGAGGTCCTGGGCGGCAGTCGCCTCCTTCTGCGAGCACGTCATGTCCCAGAAGGAGGCGGCGGAGCGCGCGCGGGAGGAAGATCCTCACGCGGCGCCGCTCCGAAGGCGGAGGAGGGGTCGAAGAAGACGTCAGTTTGACAGTCATCTCCGACTCCTCCCAGATGGAGGCCAGCAGGCAACAGGTGCGGGGGCACCTGTGCCTGTATTGCACAGGCCTCCATCAGTGGTGGACGGGAATGGCCAGGTGTTCTCGGCTATTCCCGTAGCCCCCCAGCCTGGGGGGCATGCGCCGGGAGGGTTGTGGAAGTAAAGGCTGAGCCGGTTTCCCATGGCCCTCCCATCACGGCGATGCGGGAACACCGCTGAGTTTTAGTGGGTATACTGTCGGTGTCATTCCGACAGGAGTCCCACATACCCCGTCTCGTCCCCCACGAGCGGGAATGCGTAATGCATTTCTCAGCGGAAAAAAAAAAAAAAAAAAAAAAAAGAAAGGGGGCCTTGGTCATCAGAAAACTGACAGTATTTTTATCCATATCCAGCTTGCCCGTGGCTTCGCCCGCGTGGAGGTCGGAAATTGTCCCATGGGAACGTACTAGGATAAGAAAGCGTCTTATACCCTCCTAACTCAGGTCATGGCCACCTGTATGCCAAACATTGAAATCCGTTGAAAGATAGAAAGAAAGTATATTTATTTAGCACAGACTAAAAGACACAAAATACACTAGATACATACATACATCCACTGACCTCTATTATACAAGCTTTCATAGAGGTCAGTGCATATATCAGATAAAAACAAACAAAATAAAAAGTTAAGAGTTTACTTAGGCACCTAATTTCGCATTTATATATTTAACTAGCTGCGCCCCGCGGTTTCACCGGCATAGGTTTCGATCCCGTGGGAATATCGGCATAAAAACTATCCTATGTCCGTTCTCGGGACTCAAACTATATCTATACCAAATTTCATCTAAATCGATTCAGTGGTTTAGGTGTGAAAAGGTAACATACAGACAGACAGACAGAGTTACTTTCGAATTTATAATATTATAGTATACAGGGTGAAATTGAACACATGCGACAAATCGAAATGGGAGATTGTACTCATTATTATGAACCACTTTTACTATGGGACCAAACCTGAAATCGCGAAAAAAATATCAGCTGTTCCCTACATTTATGTTCGCATAACTCATCAAAATGTAGGGAACAGCTGATTTTTTTTTTCGCGATTTCAGGTTTGGTCCCATAGTAAAAGTTGTTCACAATAATGAGTACAATCTCCCATTTCGATTTGTCGCATGTGTTCAATTTCACCCTGTATAGTATAGTACGTTTATTGCCCGTGGTCCGACCGCGTAGTTCTACTAGTGGGACCAAGGGCATTTTATGGATGGATAAGAATGGATGCTTGTCAATTTCATCTCAATAATAACTGTGTATGTATTTATGACACCGTGTGAGGTATAAAGGCCTAAAACATCGAAATAATGATGAATCAAAAAAAAGTTTTAATGCAGTTTTAAAGCTAATTAATATACTGGCCATCGTTTTCGTGTCGTTATTGTTCCAGAACCAGAGGGTATATTCAACAGCGAATGCTTACAGGCTAAAGAAGAAAAAAACAAATGAAATCATGGCTGAAGGTCGTGGTGACTGAGTTTTCTTTCAGTAACGTGACTCTACTTGGGAAATAAAAACATGGTGTCCAACAGTTTGGGGGTAGGTAAGTATTTTATTCCTTTGCAGTCATAGAAATTTTAATCTGAATGAATTTTTTGCTTTGTTAATTACTTGCTGATGAGTTGAGTTAATCATTTATTGCAATGAAAGCAAAAAATAATAAGTAAGTAGGTAGGTATCAACTAAAGGATTCAAACAAACTTTGATCAAGATCGCTAAGACCGCCCATTGTGTCGCCGTTTACAAAATTTCTATATTTACATTGTAACTAGCTGCGCCCCGCGGTTTACCCACATAAGTTTCGATTCCGTGGGAATATCGGGACATAAAGTATCCTATGTGTTAATCCTGGTTATAAACTATCTGTGTGCCAAACATCCAAATTCGTTCAGTAGTTTTTTCGTGAAAGAGTAACAAACATCCATCCATCCATCCTCACAAACTTTCGCGTTTATAATATGGGTTTGACGCAAAATGTGCACTTCGCAAAATGTTGTTGTTATCCATCCATTGATTATGTTCTACAAGTCTACAACAAAATAATGACCAATGTACAGTAGGTGGATACTGTATCTTATTCTGAAAGGGTGTTTAAACCCTTGGGTCTAGTCTCACTGTTTGCGTAGATCGCTTGAATTCCCCGATGTTGAATCGGTTGAAATTTAATTGCATCTGTGTCTGTAACCTGCTAACACGTAAAATTGTTACTAACTCTATAGACTCCTGTCTGATATAAAAGTTTTCTATTCTATACTAAAATGAAAAATAACAATTTCATGCATATAAGTATTTATTACGTAGCAACATCATTTACAATCTTCTATTTATTTATAAGAAAGTTTTTAAACATTTTTAACTCAAGAACCACGTAGCCCATTTTTATGATCATTAGTTTGTTGGATTTGTCTCCGCCCCTGAATAGCAGAATAACTATTAAAACATGGGGAAAATTCACAAAGAAAAAAAAAAAGATTTTCTCATACATTTTGTATGGATCGGCTTTTTTGATTCTGAGGCGGTACGAAGTTCGCCGGGTCAGTTATTAGTATTTACATAAAAACGTAAACTAAAAAATAACATCTTAATAACTAATATAACAATGTGTTAATTAAGAATTATTAGGTACAATCTCCTAATTATCCCAATCCATCAATATAATTTGTGTACCATTTCAGGTACGTCATGGAATCTAACCGCTTACGGAAAGAGCGATAGCGTTTCCGTTTCTGCTCTTAGCATTACTTAAAGCGTAGTTGCTCTTTCCGCAAGTGCTGCATCCGGCTGGCTGTTGACCTGCTGTCTGCAGGCCTTGGGAAGCTAGCTCAAGGGCGCCATTAAGAGCCGATTGAGATGAACCTCTGGATCCAGAATAACCACCGCCGTAGCCACCGGAACCGCTAGAACCGATTCCAGCAGAACCACCTGATCCGTAGCCACCTCCGCTACCACCAGAGCTAGAGCTTGCCCCACTTCCGCTGGAAGCGCCAATACTTCCAGCAGACTGCTGGCCACTTTCAAATGAGCCGCCATTTTGGCTGTTTCCTTGTTCAACTTGTTGGGTTTCAAATTGGCCTGCTCCGGCATTGCTACCGGATCCGGCACCACCTCTCGATTGCTGTTCACCGCTAAAACCTCGGTCTTCAGATTGTGAATTGAAGCCTCCTTGATTTTTACCTCCACTGTGGTACGAGTGGTGAGATTCTTTAAAGTTGAAAGCAGATTGGCCACCGTAGCTGCCAGACGATTGACCACCATAGCCGCCGGAAGACTGGCCGCCGGAAGACTGGCCACTGGAAGACTGACCACTGGAAGATTGGCCGCCGTACCCACCAGAGGACTGGCCCCCATAGCCCTTAGAAGCTTGTCCACCGTAACCGCCTGAAGTTTGGCTACCATAGGCCAATGAAGATTGACCTCCGTAACCGTCTGAGGAGTGACTGCCGTAGCCACCGGATGATTGGGACTTGGAGCCGGATGAAGATTGGCCTCCGTAGCCTCCTGAGGATTGACCACCATAGCCGCCTGAAGATTGACTACCATAGCCGCCTGAAGTTTGGGAATTTGAGCCGGAAGCGGATTGGCTTCCAGCAGAAGATTTGCTACCATATCCTCCTGAAGACTGACCTCCGAAAGCTCTAGAAGTCTGGCCGCCATAACCGCCAGAAGATTTGCCGCCGTAACCACTAGAAGACTGGGCGTCGGCACCAGCGGATGATTGTCCACCAAATCCACCGGAACCTTGAGCATTGGAGCTAGCCAAGGATTGAGAACCAGCATTGAATGACTGTGAGCTTGAACTGCTTGAGGAGTGAGAAGCAGAGCCACCAGAGCCATACCCGCCCGAAGATCGTCCTCCAAGACCTGTACTAGCGCCGAATTGTGATGATTGTCCACCTTTTAAATCAGTTGACTGGCCTTCCAGTCCTGAACCACTATCTGCGGTGGCCCCGCTAGAAGCTAGGGAGAATGCTTCTCCTGCAGCCTGGTTAGCATCACCAGTGGCTGCTGCTGCTCCAGTGAATACTCCTCTTTGGAGACCATTGTCAGCTAGTCCAGTCCAATGAGCGGTGTGGAAGTATCTTGAACCTCGAGGTGGGGGTGGTGGTGGACCGAATGGCGGCAGGCCTGGTGGACCGAAGGGTGGCGGTGGGGGTCCATGTGGACCGCCACATGTACTGCACGGTGAACGTTCCACACGCTTGTGGATATCTGAAAATAAAAGAATATCTTTAGGATCCGTATTACATAGGAGTCTGATTGACTGATGATTTATCTGAACTGCCTAAATTCATATTAATGAACACCATATTACAAGGAATGATAATTAAACATGTGACTGTCTGCGTCTATTTTCATATTATTTTAGTACGACAATACAAACTTGATAGTATTATTTTACTACAAAATGTAATAACGAAATAGATTTCAAATTAAATAGGTACCTTCATTTTTAATAACAGCACATTGAGCTGTAAAGACAGTCAGAGCGAAAACAAAAACTATAATTTTCCCCATCCTGTCGAAAGATCAGTCTTGTTCTGAGGTAATTTCATCAATCTACTTACATTTATACGTGATGCTGGAGGATGTGATATTCCCCGTCTTCCAAGAATAGAATTCTTCTTATGATTGTTAACATCAAATTGATAACACAAATATCACGTAAGGTAACAGTGAGACAATTCACACTGTGGTAATAATATTTGCATTGCACACAACTTCTGCACAAAAGTACTAAATCGGCGAAATTCTGACTTAACACAATATTATGTCATGAATGTGATCTTCAAATGTTGGTTTATTTTGATCACATTCTCAATGTTTGTTACTAAGGTAGCGATTTCTTGGTAAATCGTTAAATGATTAAATCCTTGAATGATATTTTTTGGTTCGGAAAAATACCAGTTTACAACGCTGTGCTATCTGGCTTAGCTGTTTTCCTCTTCTCTTTTCCCCCTATTTATTCTGTACTTCTAGCTTTTATTTGCACTGGTGTATGTATTAGTTTACTCTTGTGATTTCGTTAGAATTCAACCTGAACACTACAGGGTTTGTTGCTTTTGGAACAGATTGAGATCAGACTGTGAACGTTCTTAAAATTACGAGAATTGCGCCTCTGGTATACTTGATCTGAGTTTGTTAGCTACCAATTCCTAGCTGCTACTTTTTCAAACATTAATTGTTGTGTTGGTGTCGGTGTTTATTGTTTATTGCACCTTTAGCCTAACAAGAAAACGCACATCTTTGAGGTTTTGACCACATCATTATCACATCACATCACACTTAATATTATAAAGGCGAAAGTTTGTGAGTGTGTACATACACACTCACAAACAAGTATATAAACACACAAAGTAACAAATATATAAACACACACACACATGTGTGTGTGTTTATATATTTGTTACTTCTTCACGCTCAAACAGCTGGACCAATTTTAATAAAATTTTGTACGGAGGTAGCCGACACCCTGGATTAACATAAAGGCTACTTTTTATCCCGATATTCCCACGGGATTGACATTTACGCGAGTGAAACCTCGGGGCGCAGCTAGTAAACCATAAATAAAACGACATCGTAGACAACACAAAAGCAAAATAAATTTTCATTTTATTTCAAAAGCAAAATAAATTTTCATTTTCTATACAATCTTAAAAAGTTTCTACTGCGTTGCTCTGCTTGAGGCTCAAGCGCACTCTAGGAGACGCTTTTAGGTTTCGGACGCACACACCCAGGCCTAGGCGATCTACCTAAATTAAGTGCTAGGGAATTTCCAGGTCGTCCTGAAATAAAAAGAAACCAGTCTTACAAGGTTTTATTCACTCTCTCATTAATAGTGTTAGATACGAGAACAATTCAATTGCTAACAAGCGATGAGACAAGAATGAAGATATAACATAATTTTAGGTGTGTAATGAAAAAGGATCTGTGAGCCTAGTACGAAACCCGAAACGGAACGTAAATTCGAAATATTTACGAATATACTGCACTACGTGGAACATTAACATAATTTGTATAAAATTGACTATGCGAGGAATCGTAGCATGTGTACTAAACTGTCTAAGGATATAAATTAGGATTTACCACACCAGATTCTGAAGAAATCGGGTGCAGTCTAAACAGTTTACATGGATAAAGTGCGGGAGGCCAATTTACTACAGTCTGTGACTCTGTAGGACTCCCCGTCCGGGAGAGTTGAACTCCCTTTTATTTTAACATGACGTAAAATTGTAACAATGACTTGAAACTTACAGCTGAAGAACGGTAGGTACCATTTTCTATGGTCAAGGTAGCAAATAATCCATTAACTTTAGATGAAAATGATGTTTACAAAATATCTATTTGTGGTTCAAGTCTTCCCCACGCATGCGAGAGTTGATTATGGCAATAGGGAGACTGAACCTTGCAGAAATTTTGACAATACTTTGTAAATTAAGTATTTTAATATTAAATAACGTTATAAGTCAACAACAACTGTTTCTAGGTCTCTATCATGGATATCGACATAGCTTGCAGAGTAAGCAAACTGTGGCAGTGGGCTGGCCATGCTTGTCGAAGGACCGATGGCCGGTGGAGCAAACGAGTCCTGGAGTGGAGAACGCGTATCGGCAAGCGTAATGTTGGACGTCTCCCAGGTAGATGGACGGACGACCTGAAGAAGGTGGCTGGGACAGACTGGATGCGGAAGCCGGGGTTAGGGTGTTGTGGCGCCGCCTGGGAGAGGCCTATGTCTAGCAGTGGACTGCAATAGGCTGAGTTGATATCATGGATTTTCATAACAAATTACTCTACATAAAAACTTCATTAAAAAAAAAGTCGGGTTGCACTCCGGGAGTGCCGGCAGAAGTGAAAACTTGAATATTAACGTTGAAATAAATCAATTATTAATTTAATTAATGTTAACTCATTTTTTTTTTCAATATTTCTGCGTCACTTTTTTCATTAATAGATGCACTTTGTTCAATTTCCATATTTTAAACACTTTCGGTCTTATTCATAAAAAAGCCTATTGAAGGTTTTAACCATTCATTAGTTAAAATGCTCAATAGGCCTTTAAAACAGTCGATAAAATTTTGTATTCATAAACGCTTCATAAACGTTCTATAACTAGAATGTCCTACAACTTCTAAATGTTGCCATTATAATAAAGTCATCCAACAAATTGGCCAACACATTAAATCGGCATACGAGAATATCTGTCTACGAACCGAATATTTGTGTCCATAGACATTATTACGTATGAAAAACTAATTTACTGTCTACAGTTTCAACAGTTTTGACGCAACAACGTCATGGTCGTCATGGAAACAATATGAATATGTCAATGAATGAATTTGATATTGTATGTGTCAAACTAAAAAACTTTTGAATATTTTTTTTGTATTTAAAATAAATGAAATTAAGACCGGAGACTAGTTGCAAGAAAGGGCAAAGAATTGAATATTGGTTGGAGGAGGATAAGGTGTGTACCTACTGTTACAGCTAAAATGTGTTCAAAGTACCTAAGTTATGTTTTGTAAACATTCTCAATTTCTTATACTTATGCTTGCTTTTGCTTCTAATCCTTAGATTTTTTGGAAGAATTGGTCAAGGAGAGGTCTCCATAATAGAAAATAAAAACACTGACACAAGCACTAACGCTAAACAGGGGCAGCCTGGCATGATTTACGAATTAGGTGCCTATCCAATTTACAATTTTACGAAGAACTTCGTTTGCCTGTACAAAACTCATTGTAACAAAAAAAAAACCGCCATAAGAATAATAATGACTGTTATTTTGATGCCGCTACTGATTAATTAAATCAGTATAAATAAGATAATGAAGAGAAAGAATTTATAACATTAGTTTTGTATTTCAGGTCAATAGGACTAGTAAAGATGGTGCTTCACTACGAATAGCAGAAAATGAAACGGCCTACAGAAGAGATGGCACAGATGGCAAATGAAAAGCAAACATTTTAAAAATGTTGTTCTGCTTGCACAAGTTTTAGAAGCCAAATTAGAGTTTAGAGTATTGTTCAGCCGTGAACAGGCAAGAGTTACATACGCCAGCGTTAGCATCAAGAGCGACATACATTCGTTCCACATAAATTAGTAATTAGTAAATGAATAAATTAGTCATCAAGCTGGAGTAGAGTTTGATTCATCTTCCATAATTCCTCTCACTATGGCCAAGACACCTTTAGCCATCACCAGTTCTATGAGTCTGTGGGACCGGCAATGACAAAACTATTTCCTGCGTACACATTGCACGACGTACACAAACCCCTATTCCTACCCAAATTCTGTCTGTTCCCGTAGGTCTCCCGTAGGCTTGTATGATAGGTTAGGGTGTTAGGATAACTAGGGTGTTAAGTAGTTGCTGTAGGTTTATAATCAGTAGGGTGAGGTAACCATAGATACCAGGCTCAATTGTTACAAACTTAGCCACACTGTATGCATTTGGAATAACAGCCGTACTAAGCTGTAAGTCCCGGTGCGTACAAGTATTATAAAAATAAACTGATATTTGTATACAAGCTTTTTATTAATGAACTACTCCCTAAATTTCTTCTCTTTTACTTTAGATCTTGTTGGCTCAAAATATTGCCACTTCCACGTTGTCGTCAGTGGCAGCGCAGAGGTCACTTTGACTGCATGTTTTGGGTAGGACAAATAAGGCAGGATAGGACGTGGAGCATGTTTTGCAACATAGCTTCACAGCCACACCCTACTGGAGCATCTCCCTGCAGGGTGTAAACTTCCGTGGTCGACACGGAAGCATTGTTTTCACACAAAAGCAGCAATGTCCCACAGTATTTCTTGTTGCTATAATGTGCTTCGTTATATTTTTCGTCGCTTCTATTTTGTATTGTAGGTAGGTATATAATAATAAACTAAATTGGTTAAACAGACGATCAAAATAAATTACATACAACTGCGGCTCCTCGAAGTACTATTGTTTACGAAACTGACTTTTCAAACATTTGTACGTCAAATGTCATTTTCTTCGGCCATCTTTGTCGTGTCTCACTTGGTTCACTTCGGTTGGCGCCGCCGTAGAAAGAGATGGGGGGGGGGGGAATCTCTCCTGACGGTCACGTGTCCTGACGCGATGCCCTGACGCGAGTTTAACATTTTTTACCCATTACAAAAAGTGTTCAACGCCGCTAAAGAAGTTTTCACTTCAAAAACATTCATGGCTTTCACAAAAATAAATGTACTACAGTCACCAAAGGAGATAAGTAAACAGGGTCGTCGGATATATTATGTAGTTGAAGTTTAATAAAAAACCGATGGATGTTTTCGAATAAAATTCAATTTATTTAATAGAAAACAAACAGTTCATTCATAAAATTAAATTTCAGTCGAAAACATCAATCGGTTTCTTACTAAACTTCAACTATATCTGACGACCCTGGTTAATTATCTCCTTTGGTGACCGTAGGTGAATTAGTAGTACTAATTAAGCGCCTTGGCTAATGATATCAATATCAAATTGTAAGGCATGTTCAAAATCACGTTAATTTTTCTTCAGTTGAACCACTAGTCATGTCTCCCTCATGCTCTATGGATCAAATCCCCAAAACCTTCACGTCATCGAGTGTTAGCGTCGTCGGGTAAATCCACGGAACTGATAAATTCGGGTAAATCGAACAATAAGCGAGCATGCCGTCACTTGCAAGCGAACCCAATGCCGCGGTTTTTAAAATTTAGGCAACATGGAGCATCTCTCCTACTGAACAAGCCTCCCGGTTTTCCTCTAATTAGTTTTGGTTTTCCCAAAGTTCAAAATTGAACAAAATTTAGTACACTAAACCAGGTCGCGATTTGCTTTTACTAGGGGGATTTAGGTTTCTGACACCGTAACGTTGGTTCTTTGTCTCCAAACTTTCTATCTTGGTCTCTGTGACCGCTAACGCTGTAGAAGTGGCGAAGTTTTGGGCCAACAAAATCTTAATAAGTCTTGTACCACCTACACGAAGAAGAAGATCTTACTCTTATCTAAAAAAAATGTATTTATAGTTGTAGGTATACAATGATAATTTAGTTGAATCATACCACATTTATCTAAATTGTCTATACCATCAATCTTTGGAATGAAAACTGTGTCCTTCCGAGAGTTTTTTACAAACAACAAAAATAAAACAACACCTTTATAAAATACCAAAATCCTTTATTTATTTATTGTATTAGCCGTAGTGTCCCATTGCTGGGCAAAGACCTCCCTGCTTTACAAAATCCTTTATGTCAAATAAAAATATTACAAGTCTTATTTATTATCCACGTCCACCAGCTTGAGAGCTCGCGCTTGACTGCGCTTGAGATCGAGAACCACCTCCTCCAGAGCTGAAGCTGATGGACTTACTCTTCGACACACTGATGGACACAGGACGCTGAGGGCCGCGATTGGAGTTGCCGAATAGAGGACCATGCCTAAACGGTGCTGGAAATAAAAGAATATTTTTAATTGACAGAATGATATCGTTGCTGCATTATTGGTTCGCGTTTATAGGCACAAATCTACGATAACCCAACTTCAATGACTTGAAGGAAATAAAAATAAAAAAATATGTAAACTTTTGAACGGCAAGTTTTCTTTTTATAGTGCCTCTTCGATGGATTCCAGACCAGTATGATTTTCCAAAAGTTATCCAATTTCACCTTTCGTATGGTGATGTTGCTTCCAGAGATTCGTTGCAAATTAAGTCTTCATCATCATCATTATTTCAGCCGAAAGACGTCCACTGCTGGACATAGGCCTCCCCCAAGCACCGCCACTTCGACCGATTCTTTCCTTTCCTTTCATCGGTCCACCTTATGGGAGACCTTATTAAGTATTTACAAGAATTTATAATTACCTGCATCCACACTAAAGAAATTAACTAGGACTAGGACAGCTAAGACACAAACTATAAGACGAGCCATCTTGGATTACACGAGGGTTTCACGAGCACTGATACCATGATAACGATACACTCGTTTATATTGGCTCACCACAATGCGGAACATAAACAAACATACCAAATATGTGTCAATTTTAGCACATGCTAAGTATGTAAATTGATTATCTTAATAGTCTATGACGTACCTAATAATAGGTAAACAAGATTTATTCTGGGGCTGTTTCTTCAGTGATTTTCACGATAGGACATGTTGTTGTTAAGTATTTGCAAGGCACACACATACAGAAAATTAGTTTCCTAGTATATTTTGGAATTAGGAACACGTAATAGAATCATAACGCGGTAGCCAAATTCCAAATTCGATATCCAATTAGTTTAGCTTGTTTGTGACCTAAGGGCCGCGTCCTAACCCAAAGCGATCGTAGCATGAAGATTACGATGATGAATTTATGTCGATTTCTGGAATCAATGCATGCAAGTGACGTTGGGCACTGAGTGATTTTTTTGATAGGCGTAGATGGGAACTACGGGCTGATTAGGTAAAATGGTTTTTATACATTTCCTTATCTTTTGATTTCAGGTTTTTACCTAATGCGAGCTTTGTTCTTCAATAATAATCAAACAAACACTTTACTTTACATAAATATCTTTTATTATGATCACAATATAGTTCGAACGTTTCACAGTATCTATTCAGAATCAGTCTTATTTGCCGAACCCACGCGAGCCAGCACTTGATTGAGCTTGAGATCCTCCACCAGATCCGAAACTTATGGACGAACTCTTGGACGCGCTAAATGATCCGGGGTATCCACCATTATTAAATCCCGGTCCTCCAGAACCAGGGAATCCGCCCTGATTATAACCTTGTCCGCCATAGCCGCGGCCTCCGTAGCCGCGGCCTCCGTAGCCGCGGCCTCCGTAGCCCTGGCCTCCATATCCAGAGCCTCCGTACCCGGAGCCTCCGTAACCGGGTCCTCCGAATCCAGGTCTGCCATAACCGGGTCTGCCTAACCCGCCAACGGCAATCCCAGCTCCGATGCCAATGCCAAGGCCGCCTAATTGAGGCGATCTTTCTTGTCGTGAAGCTGAAAATAAAGTGTTAGGGTTCTTAATTTTTTTATAATTGTGTACATATAATTTTGTTGTAAAAACTACGCAATTAACAATGAATTGGAACCTAATTGCGTAACACACATTCAATCCCAATCCGAAAGATTTTGGAAGAAATTGTCAATCCATCTTTAAAAATTGTTATCCTTTATTATTTCTACTGTTTTGTAAATAATGCAACGAATGTTGTTGAACTAACAAAATGAACGGCATTGGCATTGTATGTGTATGCGGTTATGCAATTATCCGCCTGATTTGAGTCTATCTGCCACAAAATTATATATAACTGATTTTGCTTATGGAAAATAAATAGTGATTCAAGTTATTCGAAATATTACACTTCAATAAGTAAAAACTTTTAGGAATATACGAGTATATGATGAGCTGATGACAAAATAAAATTACCTGCGTCAACATTGGAAATGTAAACTAAGACTAATAGGGCAAAAACCCAAACTAGAAGACGAGCCATATTGCGATTATTCGAGTATTTGTCGAGTACTGAAACATTATAACAAGAGTACAGCCGTTTATATATCAAAAGGATTCATTGAACCACGGAACTAAACGTGTGTGAGAAGTTTAGCACCTATTAAAGTTTTGTAAACAGGATTCTATTTAGGAATTTCCTACGCGCAAAATATTACAAAATGTTGAAATATTTTGTTGTTTTACACAGTGAATTACATCGGAGCTTATTTTTAAACTTTTGATATTTCTGTAGAAATTCTGTCACCGATGCCCATCAAGTTCGCACTGCCACACTTCCGTACTTGGCTTATTCCCAGGAGCTCCAAATCTATTGTTCTCCAAACAATTTCACTCCATACATTGATTCCCATGAGCTCCATAATTTTATGAAAATATTTAAATACCTACGAAATTTGCTCCCATTGCTTTTTTAATTTGGAGCCGCCGGGAATAAACAGGCAGAAGCCTGTCGTAACGCATCATATATTGTGAACTAGCTTCTACCCGCGACTTCCTCCGCGTTTCACCCTCTTAGGGTTGTAATGTCGAAAAACCCTTTCTTAGTGTAGTGTGATACCTACTCTTCACAAAGAACACACCCTCCGAATTTCATGTCTCTAGGACAAGCGGTTTAGGCTGTGCGTTGATATATCAGTCAGGAGTTCAGGACTTTGAATTTTATTTATTATAGATTGTGTCGGTTGTCCAGCGGCGAGGTGGAGGGACGACATGGTTACCAACGCGGGTAGAACCTGGATAAGGCTGGCACAGGAGCGTGAGGCCTATGCTGAAGAGTGGGTATAGTCGGGCTTGGATGATGATGATATTGTGGATCTCTATACCCTAACGCCAGAAGTGCAGTCCTTTCACAGTGATCTTTATTGTCGTTACAATAAGGTTGCTATTGAATTGCTGCCGTCAGACGTAAGAGCCTACGAGGTAATTGCGTAACACACTAACAGTAGCAATGGCTTTCATTTTGACGGTGCCACAACATTCATTGCGTTATTTACGTTGTAGAGCAGACACATTTTCGAACATATAAAGCAATGGATTAGCAATATGCATTGCTAATCCATTGCTTTATTTAAAATGATTCAGATTGTGATTGCAAGTGTGTTATGCAATTTGGGTGCTGATCACACGTAGGTAAGTACCACAACCACATCACATCACAGAGACCAAATGTGGGCAAGCAGTGGTTATGTGTGAATAACCGCTGTAGCTTCTTGCAGTTGCGTTGTGTTAACTACAAAGTCTCGATGTGGTTACGTAGACGCTAGTGGTTGCGATGTGGTTACGTTGTTGTGGTTGTGTTGTGGTTGTGTTTGCAGATACTGCAGACAAACAGATCGACTTTGACTCTAATAGCGTCGTTGCGTCGACGCAACGTTGTGTTTGCGATGTGGTCGGCCGCTTGTGCGTGGTCTCGCTGGTGGTCGCGTTGTGGCTGCGACGTAGCCGCGATATGGTCGGTATCGCCCAGGTTGATTTTGACGTCCAAACGTGGTCCGGGGTAAGAATAAAATATAAATTTGTCGTTGTGGTGTGGTTGTGATCAGACGCAAAAAAAAATTAAAAAGAAATGTAGCTATAGGTATATAGCTAGGTGCTGGGTTTCTATTTTATTTTATAGACACAAGCCTTCGTGGTACAAGCGCTAAAAAGTCTTTAAACTTAGGTAAAAAAAAAAGATTTTGAGGAAAATGTAAGTCACACTTCGGGTATGACATGTTACTCATACAGAAACTATGTCTTCGCGTAGCTAAGCTAATATTTTTCGTATATCTCGATTGGTTTTTGTTTACGTAGTCAAGAGTAAACTGTAAACTCATCTTTGTAAGTCATGGAGGATTTGGAGGATTATCAATTTCACTTTTAAAATAACATAAGTAGACGATCATGCAAACCATAAAATAAAACAAAGCCTTAACTGAATAATAATTTATTATTTTGAAAGTTATCTCTCTAACAAATCTTATTTACCATAGCCACCGGAATTTGAGCTCGCACTCGACTGAGCCGCGCCCCCACCACCGAAACTGATTGACTCGCTCTTAGAAACACTTAATCCCGCATTTTGGCCACCATAGCCGTAGCCTGGGCCTCCGTAGCCAGGTCCTCCGTAGCCGGGTCCTCCACCGTAGCCTCCGCCGTAGCCGCCGCCGTAGCCACCGCCGTAGCCGCCGCCGTAGCCGCCACCGTAGCCGCCACCGTAACCGCCATATCCTCCGCCGAAGCCTCTGTGATGGTGATGGTGTCCATAGTAGCCATCTCCGCCATAGCCGTAGCCGCCGGCACCAGGGTAGGCTGAGATGCCGCCAATAACTCCCCCAACACCAAATACGCCGAGTTGTGGAGATCTAACTACGCGAGACGCTGAAACATTTTATAATTAAAATGTTATTAACTTTAATTGAAACTAATTGATTGCCACGAACTTCTACATATTTTTAAACCAACTCTTCTAAAATAATCTTAGGAAATTGTTGATACTTTGAAATAGAGTCATTTCGAGAACCAATAAAACAGGTTTCAGGATTTTTTTTACTCAACTGTAAAAATAGACTTTAATTTATTTCTGTATACACTATTTAAAATTACCTGCATCACAGTTTTTCAAATAAACTAAAACTAGAACAGCAAATACATAAACTATAAGACGAGCCATATTGGATAACAAAATAACTCTACTGGTACAAAAACAACGATACAACAGTTTATATCGAACCACTAAACCACAGACATAAACGTAAGTGAGAATTTTAACACTCCATGCATAACTACGTTAATTCTTTTCTAAATAAGAATTTGATCTGGACCAGCATTAATATCTCACCTTGTTATATAATTGTACTTAGATAAGTATCTCAAAAAAGTTGCGTTTTGTCCTGATACGCTAGCCCTTAAAATCTCACCTTGTTATATCATTGTACTTAGATAAGTACCTATCTCAAAAAAGTTGCGTTTTGTCCTGATACGCTAGCCCTTAAAATCTCACCTTGTTATATCATTGTACTTAGATAAGTATCTCAAAAAATTTGCGTTTTGTCCTAATACGCTAGCCCTTAAAATCTCACCTTGTTATATCATTGTACTTAGATAAGTACCTATCTCAAAAAAGTTGCGTTTTGTCCTGATACGCTAGCCCTTAAAATCTCACCTTGTTATATCATTGTACTTAGATAAGTATCTCAAAAAAGTTGCGTTTTGTCCTAATACGCTAGCCCTTAAAATCTCACCTTGTTATATCATTGTACTTAGATAAGTACCTATCTCAAAAAAGTTGCGTTTTGTCCTGATACGCTAGCCCTTAAAATCTCACCTTGTTATATCATTGTACTTAGATAAGTATCTCAAAAAATTTGCGTTTTGTCCTAATACGCTAGCCCTTAAAATCTCACCTTGTTATATCATTGTACTTAGATAAGTACCTATCTCAAAAAAGTTGCGTTTTGTCCTGATACGCTAGCCCTTAAAATCTCACCTTGTTATATCATTGTACTTAGATAAGTATCTCAAAAAAGTTGCGTTTTGTCCTAATACGCTAGCCCTTAAAATCTCACCTTGTTATATCATTGTACTTAGATAAGTACCTATCTCAAAAAAGTTGCGTTTTGTCCTGATACGCTAGCCCTTAAAATCTCACCTTGTTATATCATTGTACTTAGATAAGTAGGTATCTCAAAAAAGTTGCGTTTTGTCCTGATACGCTAGCCCTTAAAATATGATTAAGGGCTGATTTTTCAACCGACAGATAATTTTTATTCGTAGAATAAAAGTGACCTCTGACAGATTTTGTATGGAAGAACTGTCAAACATTCCAAATTATTCCTCGGTTAAACTCATCTGGCGTTGGAAAAATCAAAAAACAGCCCTTAGTGCTACAAGGATCTTTTGGCGCCTGAATGACAGGGACGCGTCACAGTAGAAAGATATTATACTGTGAACGCGTTGTAGGTTGTACGGTCCGTACAGTTATTTTACCACTGACAGCAGCAACCTAACAGCAACCTTATTGTAAAGAGAATAAAGATCACAATGATTTTGACACACTTTTCAATGGCAGCAACTCAACAGCAACCTTATCAGATTGAGTATAAAGATCACTGTGATTTGGACAGTGATGTAACTGTGAAAGGACTGTAACATTTGTCAAATTGACACAGAAATAGTATTGACAAGATGGCGGCGTTAGTTCCGATTTTTGCCGCGCGCCGGACTAGCCTTTTAGCGCTGTATTCGGGATAGTTTTGTAAAAATACTTGCTATTACTAAAAACGGTTATAACCTAAGTTTTGGATGAAAGCTAGCTACAATGACGTAATGCCCCACTGGCTTCGTCTACCATTCGCTCTTAGCATTAGTTCTTCAGGATAGCTGGCACTGAAATCCCGACCGCGTTGCATCGGTGTTTCATCTCTAGTCGGTTAGTAAATACCTTTACAGGAATAAATAGTTAATAATTTGATTTTAAAAGTACAGTTTGCAGTTACTATGCAGGAATTTGATAACCCTACGATCTCCTTTAACACCCTTATTAATTCTAGTTAGCTCTTAGATTAAGAATATGTACCTCCATAATTTATCACCTTTACAGTCATCAGTCAATCATTAGGTACAATCAACTTAATGCCAAGTTATGCTGGTTGATGAAACATCTTTGCACCTCTGCGGTTAGATATCGTCGGTAGATATGTTTGCTTTTAAAGTTAACGTTATATTTATAAGTTCATGGTTGATTGGCACAAGTATATGTAGAAAACTATTAACATAGGGATGTGTAGATATATGCGTAAATATTATTGCTGGTCATGAGGATTGTCATTCGCATGTAACAACACCCTGTATATTTCCAATGTCATTGCTACACAGACTTTGACAATTACATATCAGCCTATAATGTTCCCACTGCTGGGACGCAGGCCTCCTCTCGGTAAGAGGGAATGGGCCGTAATCTACCACGCGGGCCCAGTGCGGATTGGTAGATGTCACATGTCTTCGAATTTTTGGTTCTAGGACATGCCGGTTTCCTCACGATGTTTTCCTTCACCGTTTTGAGAGCAGTGGTGATGAAATAATTTACACAAAGTAAAGCGCCTGTCTGGGTTCGAACCTACGACCTACAACTCGTAAGTCGCAGTCGTTATCACTGGGCCACCACTGCTCCTGCCTCTTTGACAATTAACTTCTACTAATCCAGCAAGATCTACATTGTATCAACTGGATCAATCAAATAATTTTATTCATTTCAAACCTTTTTTTTTTTCATGCACACTTGTTTCTCACTTTAGACATTGGCAGAATATTCGACATCGGCTTTGCTTGCCATTTATCTATACTTATAATAAATCTGTAGAGAGGTCAATTCTGTACATGAAATATATTTTCAAAATAACTATCAGGGGGTGATTAGTGATCGATACTGATGCCAAAAATGCAATCAGTAAAATTTTTGTCTGTCTGTCTGTCTGTCTGTCTGTCTGTCGGTCTGTATGTTCCTTATAGAAACAAAAACTACTCGACGGATTTTAACGAAACTTGGTACAATTATTCTTCATACTCCTGGGCAGGTTATAGTATACTTTTCATCACGCTACAATCAATAGGAGCAGAGTAGTGAAGGGAAATGTTGGGAAAACGGGAGAAGTTACTCCATTTTTTAAGCTTCCGTCGCGTGTGCAGCCTTAATGGTTAAAGTTACATCGAAATCATGTATGACGGAAATATTCTACATAAAATTGTCTAAAAAATATCCCGCAACAGCATATGTCTATCTTTTATGGTTGACTCACAATAACACGTGTAACTCCTGATAGCTTAGCAGTTCGGAGCATTCTGATTATATTTGTTTACTCTTGCGTTTATAATACTCTCACTCATCCCTAATTTAAAAAAGTTAACATTATTACCTATTCAATAAAAAAAGAATCATAGAAATCGGTATAGAAACACCAAACTTATACATGAAATAAGCCATCGCGCCGTCGCACGTCTGAATCATGTTATAAGGATTATTTTTGTGTAACGGTTGCCGCGCTCGACACAGGTCGCGGCGGGTATAAAAAGGCGGGAGGTCCGAGAGCGAGCCTATGGAGCGAGCTTCATTCAATATTTGGCTGTTGATGCGTTCAGAGCGTTCGACCTTATTGACAGACAATAATTTATTGATATTGAGAAACCGTGCTTATCAGCGCGACTTTTAGTCTTTAAATAGTTTATTTGAATTTCTTTTGTTGTTATTTTGTAAAATAGGTACCTATGAGTTGTTTTGGTAGTGTTTAAATATTCGTTCAAATTAAAAATTATTAAGCGTAGGTAGAGTAAGTGCGCCATATATGGACCCCCATAAGGATTTTCTCAAATAAAACTCCGAATTTTAAAGTTTAACCAGTCTTATTTATTTTAAACAGTTTGATACTTAATTGGTAACAAAAATAAATGATTAAATTCTTCAATTACAGCATCGTCTTAGAAATAATCAACATTTTCTAAAATAAGACATTTTTAGGAACTCACAAAAAGTGAACATATTATGGACCACATGGTTTCAAATATGGACCATGTTTTATTTGGTTATAAATAACAATACAAAACAGTGTTAAATACTTAAAATTAAATCAGTTAATTAAATCAAAAGTGAACTAATAATTAGTACAATATTCGCACACATAGAAGTCAGTCATATCGTCTAATCCAGCACATTCTTCATGTGCCCAGCGCCTGCAAGATACACATTGGATCCATTTCTCTCCATGAACATCTTCAGAAATAAGTCCATCGCAATACAAGCTTTAGCATTTTCATTTTGGGAATGATCAGGACTTTCATCTGTGCTATCATTGACTGAATAATCACTCTTATCAGAATTTTCAGTTTCAGAAGATGATTCTTCATCATGTGAGATCTGTCTTTTCTGCTGAACAATTTATTTTGAATTTTTCATTGATTTATTTTTGAAGTTCAATGGCTTCTTTTTATTCATTTTTTCTTCCTTCTTTTTATTGATGTTTCTAAATGTATGGTGAAGATGTTAAAACCATATTTTGGTACTCCTTCTTCCTCAGTTGCTGACAATTTTCTTAAGGCGGTATGGGCTGTAACACCTTTGGGGATAAATATATTCTAAATGATATGGTTGCAGCAGGTTGGGCTTACCTTGTGATGGAGATGCCATTCTGAAATATAAAAAATAAACAAAAGTAGCTGTTTGTAATATGGACTACTGGTCCATATTCGAAACATGTCGATGGTCCATATTGTAACACACATACAGCTCAAGGTTTTTTTTGTTGTACGTAAAATTATAAAAAAATTAGGATATTACAATCTAATATGAATAGTAGTTAAATAACTTACCTTTAATTTAGCTTAATTCACTTTCAAATCGAATGTTATTTGTTGACGTGATGAACTTACGCAATTAGCTAAAAAAATACATAGCGAGTTCACAAAAACTCAAAATGACTCCCGTGAACACATTCGCGGTCGCCGCCTCACTGCAAGCGACTGACAAGACGCGGAGGGGGTAAGCCTAGTATGGGCTGACAGTCGTCTCGGTACGACGAATATTCATTGAGAAACGCCGGTGGTCCATATTATAGACCTGGTCCATATATGGCGCACTTACTCTACTTTTATTAATTAAAGTAGTTATAAGTATTTATTTTTAAGTGAAGTAGGTATAGGTAGATAGTATTGCACAGGCGTTTCAGCTTTATTTTCATTTCTTTTTTGTTGTGTAGACAAGGAATAAGGAAGGATTTTTTGAAATTCAACCCCTAAGGGAGTTCAATAGGGGATGAAAGTTTGTATGAAAGTCCGTCAGTTTTAAAGTTAGGATCATCAAATTTTGTGTTTAGGCTGACGACTAAAAATTAATTTATACGTGTCTCAGCGTTTTTGATAATTCTACCCCCAAAGGGTTAAAAGGGGGGATGAAGTTGTGTATGAAAGTCCGTCAGTTTAAAAGTTAGGATCTTTAAATTTTGTATTTAGGCTAACGATTAAAAATTAATTTATACGTGTCTCAGCGTTTTTGATAATTTCTCCCCCAAAAGGGGGATGAACGACCTGACTGAAATATCAACGCACAGTCTAAATCGCTGGTCCTTCCTAGGGACATGAATTTTGGAGGGTGTGTTCTTTGTGAAGAGTAGGTACCTATCGAATAAGAAGGGGTTTTTGAAAATTAAACCTTTAAGGGGGTAAAAAGGGGGGATTTTGTTGGTATGAAAAATCTTATTTCTTGAGTTAATAACCTTGAAACTTGGCACGAATACTTATCTAAGTAAATTATGAAGTTTGGAATTTTTCGTTTTTCTAAAATACCTACCCCCTATAAAAGAGGTATTGGAGGGTGTCAAAATTTGTATGGAAGAATTTTAACGCCCTGTCCGACTAACTTGAAACTCAGTATTTATACTAAGGACTAAAAATAATTAATAACATGTATCAGGGTTTTTCGAAAATCTACCCCGAACTGTGTGAAAAGAGGTAGTTAATTTTAAAGGGGAGGATTTTACCGCGTGGCTTGATTAGCTCGAAAAATGTTATAAATAAACTGAGTCAAGTTATAAAATTCCACCCCTGTGGGGGTGAAAAGCGGGGATACAGTTTATTTGAAAAATCTGATTCCTTTGTTCTATAAACTTAAAAATTGGCCCGAATACTTATTTATCTAAATTAATTATAAAGATCATACCAACATACATTTTCGAAACTTTTAGAGGAAAGTACGAATTTCACGCGGACGAAGTCGCGGGCAGAAGCTAGTTAAAAATATAATAGAATAGTCAAGCAAGCTAGAAGTTCTAAGTAAAACCTTTAGGTTGGTCGAAATTTGACAGATTTGAAAGGTTTTGATATCTAGGTCGGTAAGTAAAAGGAGAGAGTATTAAATAAAACCAAGAACATTATTTAACAAAATTATTTAATTTAATACACTAACCAACATTATACTCTAATCAGTAGAACCGAACACTACTTGCCACTGGCACTGGACGCAGCATTGGACCCGGCACTCGACCCGCCATTCGAGCCAGCACTCGAGCCAGCACTAGAGCTAGCACTGGACTGGGCATTACCTCCACTGCTTATACTAATAGTCTTCGAGATACTGATGGAGCCGCCAGGAGGGATGTCGTACTTGTCACGGTCATGATGGCCATGACCGTGGTGGCTAGGGCCCCGGTCGAACCGTTCAGGGCCGCGGTCGAACCGTCCAGGGCCCCGGTCGAATCGTCCAGGGCCGCGGTCAAATCGTCCAGGGGGGCCGTAGGGGCCATAGTCAGGCCCATAGCCTCTTGGGGGCGGGGGCGGGGGTATACCATATCGTCCACCGTAGTAAGGTGACCGCGCTACGCGGGATTCTGAAAATAAAAGGAAAATCAATATAAAGTAATACTCGCAGTATACTCGCACTGGGTTTTGGGGTCTAAATAAATTGAATAGTAAACACATAGATATTTTTATTATTCTGTTAATCACCAATGTCAGCTATTATATGTAATACCGGACTACCTATTGTGTGTAGCTTGTGTTGGAATTGTGCCAAAGAGGATGCCAATTACAATTTGACGTGTAAGCAATTATTTCTAACTGCTTTTTTATTAGCCATTTATGTCCCACTGCTGGGCAAAAGCCTCCCTACTCTCTCTCTCCTTCTCTCACTTTAAAGGAGAGAGAGCTCATCCCGCTTATAAATGTATTTTTAATTAATCCAAATTAAATACTACACAATAAGATTAAAGTATTACCTGCATCAGTCCTTTCCAAGTAAGCAAAAACTAGAACAAGTAAAATACAAAATATACTCAGACGTGCCATATTGGGGCTGCGTTATTACACCACTGACTTAAAACACATTAAGCACCACTTTATATTTCACTACTAAATCGCTTAATTTGAACTTAAGTGAGAAAAACAAACCATTGATTTTACTCATTAGAAGATTTTCTCGTGGTTTTGGCATTTTCAACCATATGTTAATAGCTTTAAACACTACATTGGTATTTTAAAGCACTTTTTTAATAACTGGTCTACTGAAAAAGAAGTTTGAACTCTGTTCCATCTCACATAGAGCTGGAATTGTAATATTAATATGCTTGCCAAACGCCACCCAATATCTCCGTGAAACCAATGTTTGTGTTTTAGATTTCCGGGGATATGGGGAGTCACCCGCATGTATTTAAGTATGTAAATAATAACTATACTTAGGTACCTATTATTTCTTAAGGCCCTTCAGAGGCTGTTTGATTCCGTCATACTCGAGGGTAAAACACCACAGGCATGGAACAGAGGTGTGGTGATACTTTTCTTTAAGAAGGGTGACAATGCCCTTCTTAAGAATTATAGGCCCATCTCACTTCTGAGCCATGTCTACAAGCTGTTTTCGAGAGTCATCACGAACCGTCTCGCGCGCAGGTTTGACGACTTCCAGCCTCCCGAACAAGCCGGATTCCGTAAAGGCTTTAGCACCGTAGACCACATACATACGCTGCGACAGGTTATACAGAAGACCGAAGAGTATAACCTGCCTCTCTGCTTAGCGTTTGTGGACTACGAGAAAGCCTTTGATTCGATCGAGACATGGGCTGTACTGCAGTCTCTTCAACGGTGCCAGATCGACTATCGATACATCGAGGTGCTGAAGTGTCTGTACGAAAACGCCACTATGTCAGTTCGACTCCAGGACCAGACCTCGAAACCTATCCTTCTGCAGCGAGGTGTGAGACAGGGAGACGTTATCTCTCCGAAACTGTTCACCGCTGCTCTGGAGGATGTCTTTAAGGTTCTGGACTGGAAAGGAGCTGGCATTAACATCAATGGCGAGTACATAACTCACCTTCGGTTTGCCGACGATATAGTAGTCATGGCTGAGACTATGGAGGACCTCAGTACAATGCTCGATGACCTCAGTAGAGCCTCTGAAAGAGTGGGTCTGAAAATGAACATGGACAAAACGAAGGTCATGTCAAATGCCCATGTAACACCCACTCTCATGAAGATCGGAGACGCTACACTCGAAGTCGTGGACGAGTATATTTACCTAGGACAAACTGTCCAGTTAGGTAGGTCCAACTTCGAGAAAGAGGTCAATCGTCGAATCCGACTCGGCTGGGCAGCGTTCGGGAAGCTACGCAATATCTTCTCGTCCCACATACCGCAGTGTCTCAAGACGAAAGTCTTTGACCAGTGCGTGTTGCCAGTGATGACATATGGCACTGAAACGTGGTCGCTCACAATGGGCCTTATTAGAAGGCTGAAAGTCACCCAAAGGGCAATGGAGAGGGCTATGCTTGGAGTTTCCCTGCGGGATCGAATCAAAAATGAAGAGATCCGCAGGAGAACCAAGGTAACCGACATAGCCCGAAGAATTGCCAAACTTAAGTGGCAGTGGGCAGGGCACATTGCTCGCAGAACAGATGGCCGATGGGGCCGAAAGGTTCTGGAGTGGCGACCGCGTACCGGAAGGCGTAGCGTTGGAAGGCCTCCCACAAGGTGGACCGACGACCTTGTGAAGGCCGCAGGAACTCGTTGGATGCGAGAAGCACAAAACCGGTCGAAGTGGAGGTGCTTGGGGGAGGCCTATGTCCAGCAGTGGACGTCTTTCGGCTGAAATGATGATGATGAGGTACCTATTGCGTAAGTAAGCGTATTTACCTTTATTAACTCTGTTTAGTTCAATTATAACTAGGGCCTATGAATGCTTTAACAAACCTTCATTCTATACACCTAAAATACACATACTTAATTATACATACATAATAATATACAAAAAGCTTAAAACCTTGCCTCATCAGACCTTGCAAAAAGAATAAAGGTCGCCGTCATTCATCTGCCTAGCCGTATCCTAACTATGTTGGGGTCGGCCTCGAAACGGATGCAGCTGAATACCGGTATTTTACATGGAGAGACTGCTTACCTGACCACCACAACCCAGTTACTGGGTAGGTAATACTCATAGTTATTAAGATTGTCGATTGGTAAGACTCGACTGGTTTTCAGACCAAATAAGGTATTGGTTATAAAACCTATTTGAAAAAAATAAGCCTGGCAACTAACAAAACCTTTTAGGTCAGGGAAAAAGAAAAAAAGTGACCTAGGCTAAAAATAGCGGGAAACAGAAAGTTAAAAAATGAGGTTAAAATAATACCTAAGTTTCTCTAATTCGTTTTCCATTTATTTTGCTTTTTATAGTTTTAATGTATAGTGATGTGTATGAATAACGCAGATCTGAAACTAGGCTGTAGGGAAACAAACAAGTTATGTTTTCGTTTTCACTTTTTCCTACAACCGGACGCAGAATGGAGCAGATAAACGAAGGCAACACTTAAGAAATCATGAACATGTTTTTGAGAACGGTAAGAATTAAATAATTAAGAACAATAAAAACCAGTAAGTACATAAAAAAATCAACTTAGACATTGTAAAAGAAAAGTTACATTGATTCGGAACGTTAGTAGGAATAGGTATTCGTATACACTTTTGTTTGGTTTTTAGAATAGCAGCAATATAACCTATTAGAAACAATCCTACAAGAGCAGGCTATAAGGAGGCCGTCTTAAGTAATCCGTCCATAGACAATCAAATTGTAAAATTTCATAGTCTGTGGTCATAATTTCTAACATCCGTCCTGTCCAGTTATTATTACAGAGTACTTTTTGATAGGTTATTATCAAAGACATTAAAATTATAGTTATTATGAACGTGAATAATTGATTAATAAATAAACGAGCAATTCATTACAATTAGTATATTCTATTAAACGCATTTATTATGCAGTATATACCTAAAAAGAAAGAGAAAGAAGAAAAACGACCTCTGAAAAACAAATTTCAGAGACATTCGGGCGTTCTCATTTGGAAATGTTATTTACAAAGACAGTACGTATCGTTGGGTTCGAATTACCTTCCCTTCTTTTCTAAGGTATTTTAGTTCGTGAGTTGGAATTTTGTTTATAATATCCTTAACGGGGGTATATGTCTACGTACAGGCTGTTCAATTTGTCTATTAGTCTGTCTCGGAACTGTTTTAAAAATGAAACCAAACGGCCTCGTATTTAGGCTAGACGCGCTCTAACGTCCACGACACGGCCGGGGCCCCACGATGCTTGTGACTACTCGTACCTGCGTTTCTACACTAGAGCTTTTTTATTGGCCGGCTGGGTCGCAGTCGTGGCCGGGTCGCCATAAGAGTTAAAATTAAAACTTATTTTTTATAGAGTAACCGTGGTGCCCATGTATCTTATATACTTATGTGAAATAAAAAGTTTAAATTTTAATGTTTCAGACGAAGATGGGGTATACTAGTATTGGAAGCACTGTTCGCCTTATTACTATTCGTAGCCGCCATCTTTATAGCGAAGCCAGTGTTCCTGACACCTCTGCAAGCTGAGCCGCATCCTCCCCTGGCGGCCGACAGCATTCTGAATTCACATCGGAAGGACGAAATAGTGGGCTACGCGCCGAATAACGATATTCATGTCATAAAAATTATGAATACGGCTGCCAAACTTTTGCGCATTTGTAAGTGAAGTTATACGTGTGTTTATTCTTTGGGCTGGTAATATCGACCCCACTCGGCATGAGGTAACTGTCCAACAAGCTATTCAGTCTTTTTTTTTTCAATTTTATCCCACTGCTGGGAAAATTTCTCCCCCACAGCTTTCCGATCTTCACTGTTTTTGCCTGCTCCGGTCAATCTCGCATATACGCCTATAAGTCGTCACACCAGGCGTTTCCTAGTTCTCCCTTGGCTATTTTTGAACAGGCAGATAACTTGCGGACTACTTTAATGTTCCAGCTGATGTATGGAGTGCAGAAACTGAGGATGAACTCAATGAAATGTTATACAACGAAACCAAGGGTGTACCCATCAAGAAACCCATCATATGGGTGATTTGGGAACCAAAGGTTCGTATTTTATCTTTATCTTTATTGTATCTTTCTATCATTTATTTAAGTCATCATAGTTTACTTTTACCATGAGAGAGGCTTGTGGCTAAGTAATAGCCGCAGGGGTCGATCGATCAGGTTAAGCTACGCTTGCCGCGGTTGGTACGTGGATGGATGACCATCTTTACATACCAAGACCCCTCCATGCCTCGGAAAGCACGTCAAACTGTTGATCCCGTCTCTCATTCGTGGATCTTTGACAGTCGTTACGGGTCGTCAGAAGCCCGAAAGTCTGACAACCAGTTACCAAGGGGTATCGTATTACCCAATAACTGGGTTGTGGAGGTCAGATAGGCAGTTGCTCCAAGTAAAATACTGGGTATTCCTATTCAGCTGCATCCGGTCAGAATGGAAGCCGACCCCAACATAGTTGGGAAAAGGTTAGGCCGATGAGTTGACTTTTACCACGAAATGTTAAGCTACATGATTTAAAATAGACTTTCAGTCTAAAACCCCATTTACACGATGCATGTTTCATATTCTCCTGTGGCATACCTACCTACAGTAAAATTGAAACTACAAATTACTTTATCTTTTAAATACTATTTAGATGCTATTGTTGTGCGTGTTATTTAGACGGTACCAGTCGATTGTTGCTTTAATTTTGTAGTATGCAACAGGCAATAAGTAAACTTGCACCATGTAAATGGGGCTTTAGGTCCTTTGTACACGGCACAGTTTCTTTCGGTACGGCGTATAAACCGCGCCGATGAAAAAACGTGTCTGTCAACAAGCTTCCATAGTGATCCATACAACACTGACGACCGTGCCTACACACGGCGAATAAACCGTAGTTTTTGACGGCAAGAAAAACGTGTGTCCTGAAAGGGCCTTTTTGTTGCTTCAACTCATCATTCGACAGGTAATTCACTTGCCCCGTTTAAATTAGTCGTAAAGACCCAAAAACTGCGCTATTAGAGCCACTATAACTATAGCGAATGATTTAAGACCTATTTCAGCCATGAATAAAATGAGATAGCTTAGGTAAAAAAACATCTGCGTGAAGAGTAGTGGAGTCATGACTATACGCAAGACAATCGTTCAAAAAGATTTTGCTGCCGAAACCCGGGATCGAACCGGGGACCTCTAGATCTTCAGTCTAACGCTCTCCCAACTGAGCTATTTCGGCTGTGTTATAGAAGGCGAAATAGTGGTGCAAAAATGTCAAATACTGAACTAAGTCTTTTTGTTTACAGTTTTGCTTGTATAGATTAACTAGGGATTGCTGGTAAAGTGGTAAGATAGAGACTTTTCTACTGAGAGTTGTTAAACTTACATTAAGGTATCAATGAGGGGCCCCTGGGTAAATAATAACAGCCCTCAGGTCGATCGATCAGGTTAAGCTACGCTTGCCGTGGTTGATCTGTGGATGGGTGACCATCTTTACATACCGAGACCACTCCGTGTCTCGGAAGGCACGTTAAGCCGTTGGTCCCAGCTGAATCTTTGACAGTCGTTACGGGTAGTCAGAAGCCCGAAAGTCTGACAACCAGTCTTACCAACGGGTACTGTAACCGTAACCAGTAACTAGGTTGTGGAGGCCAGATAGGCAGTCACTTCATGTAAAATACTGGTATTCAGCTGCATCCGGTTAAACTGGAAGCCGACCTCAACATAGTTGGGAAAAGGCTGACAGATGATGATGATTTAGGCATCACTGCAAGGCACAGCCACTTATCCAAACTAATATTATAAATGCGAAAGTAACTCTGTCTGTCTGTCTGTCTTTTCTTCACGCCTAAACTACTGAACCGATTTGTGTGAAATTTGGTACAGAGATAGCTTGAGTCCCGGGAAAGGACATAGGATACTTTTTATCCCGATATTCCCACGGGATCGACATTTACGCGGGTGAAACCGTGGGGCGCAGCTAGTGTACTTATATGTAGACCCTGCCATCAGAGCTATGAAAAGAATAAGTTTCACTCGATATAATATTTTAGGAGGACAACATTTGGACATTGAGCATCCGCAGCACGGAGCGAGCTCGCTACATCGCCAACGCTAAGATCAGGAAGGTTTCTAACCCCCACCTGGAGGCTGGTTTTCTGGCCGTCCAGCTGGCCATCAGTCAGGCCATCATTGAATACGTCAGTGACAACCCGCCGAATTATGAGGTGAGCATAAAACAAACTAACATTTATTTACTAGTGTAGAGGCGAGGCTCTTTTTGACAATCTTCATTTAGCAATAATAGCCCGTTAAAAATAGACATTCAAGGTTACATTAATTCGCTTATAGCTGAAAATTGGTATGAATGTTGGGAACACCATTAAAAATAAATTGTCAAAAATCCCCGTCATCCGACGTGTGCAAAAGAAATAATATTCAAGGTCAATTGTTGCAAAAATCGGTTTTTTGCATTTTTCAGCTGAACGGTAAGTTTTATCATAAAAATAGGTGAGACAAAATTGTTCATCATCCAATTATCTACTAAAATCGTTTTCACACTTTTTTCCTAAGAATCACTATTTCGGAGATACTTATAGCGATGCAAAAAGTTGAAAAAGTTGTGTTAAAATTTTCCAGATAATAAAATACTCCCCCGTGAAATTGACTACCCTCTTCACCCCGTTAGGGGTAGATTTTCGAAAACCCTGATACACTTTATTAATTTATTTTGATCTTATATATTGAGTTCCGAGTTAATTGAACCGCGCGTGATAATTCTTCCATACAAAATTTGACACCAATAATATCCCTTTAGAGTAGTTTAGAATTCTAAAAAAATACGTTTATAATTTACTTAGATAAGTATTTGTGCCAAGTTTCAAGCTTATCAACCCAAGGAATAAGATTTTTCATACAAACAAAATCCCCCCCTTTTTACCCCCTTAAAGGTTGAATTTTCAAAAAACCCCTTGTTAGTGCTCCCCTACATTATAAAAATTCACATACCTAGTCTCAGTAGTCATAAACTTAAGAGTCCAAAACTTTATACTGATGACTAGCTTATGCCCGCGACCTCGACCGCGTAAAATTTATTGTCCCCCCAAATCCACCCCGTCGTATCGCATCACCAGCCCGCGCTAAAACTTTGTTTTCGCATAGCGTTCGTTCCGACTTTTTTTTTCCTTTTGCTCGGAGCCTTAGGGGCCGTCTCTACGAGCAAGAGAATCGCGGCGATAGCCTCGCAGTACCTACCATCAATCGGCGCGATGATATCGCCGTGTGGAGACACGTTCTAAGAGAATGTATACAGGGTGTTACGGAAAGGGTATATCAATACAAACGGGTTGAAGAGTGTATCTGGTCTAGAATCTCTGTACAAGATTTCAGCTCAAAAGCATTAACTTTGAAAATGCTTAATATTTTTTTATTTCGACAATACGGCGCTGCACTGGCGCGCGGTGGCGTGATGTGCATGTACTAGGCACACAGACACACTACAGATAATGGATAATGACCCTCGTAGTGCGGTGACACGTTTGTTATGATTTCAATTTAATAAACTATCGAAATAAAACAATATTAAGCATTTTCAAAGTTACTGCTTTTGAGCTGAAATTTTGTACAGAGATTCTAGACCAGATACACTCTTCAACCCGTTTGTATTGATATACCCTTTCCGTAACACCCTATATATCTAAGGAGTGTATATAAATACGTGCCACGATGATAATATCGCCGCGATTCTCTCGCTCGTGGAGACGGCCCCTTAGAGTCATAGCGTGATGTTAAGCATAGACTTGGCGTGGTGGCTATAAAGCCTTCCTCGAGGTTTGGGCTATCAAACGCAAAAATATTTTCTCAAATCAGGCCGGTAGTTCCAGAGATTAGCGCGTTAAAACCAACAAATTCTTCAGCTTTATTATTAGTAACAGATTACTCAAATCAAAAACCATGTTGGAACGTCTTTAATCATTGTCACGTTCCTTAGCAATAAATGATTGGTCTCTATGGCAATTAATCAGGCACCAAGGTAGACGCTTGGAATACCAAGTAATGCTAGTAAGTAAATCCAACCTCCTCTTTAGTATTCCTCAACTCGAAATATTGGGCTTGAATTAATTAATCAGATATTACTTTGTCATTACCTGAGAGCAGTGATGGTGGCCCAATGGTAACGGCCCCGAATAACGAGTAGTTGGTTGTGGGTTCGAACCCAGGCAGCCGCTTTACTTTGTGCAATTTAATTCATCACTACTGGTCTCAAAACGGTAAGGGAAACATCGGGACGAAAACGGCATGTCATACCGAAAATTCGAAGAAATGTAACATCTACCGACTCACACTGGGCCCACGTGGTGGATTACGGCCCAATCCCTATTACAGAGAGAAGGCCTGTGTCTCAGCAGTGGGAACATTATAGGCTGATTATGTTATGCAGTCATTACCTATCTATTGCCGTTTGGTAGATAAGTTCTGTGTCCTGTCAGGGCTGCCAGTCTTTCACCGTTAAACAACTATACTATCCCACAGGTCTGCAGTGAGTTGTAAGGCTTTTTTCCATAAGTAGCCCTCTGCATAATTACCCAGTTTAACCTCAGGGACGAGCAGGTACAAATTTGTACCGCGTCTAGTACACTTGTGTACCAGCTCGTCCTAATGAAGTTAAAGGCGTTTCACCACTACTCCAATCATAATTATATATTATGATTATCTCCCCGATATAGAAATCCACAGTTTGTAAACGAACGCGCTTGTTCACTAACCCCCTTGTAAATACACGGATTTCAGTTTTATGCTAATTTTAATCCTCAAAAGTGTATGATTAATCTGAAGGTTACACAGGATGTAAAAAGACCCATCACATAGCCGTCAACTACGTCATCTGCACATCAAACTAATTGTAAGTAACTTGTGCAAAAACAATTGCTAGGAAACGTATTTCTTTTTATTGTGTGAAAAATTGCTGTTTACTGTAGTCCGCAACGTACCGCACGCAAAACATTGTGCTTATGGGGGGTGCATGCAACGGTGCATGGGTATTTAAAGTTGTGTTATATCATTAACAAACATGTTTTCGTAAAGAAAACGTCATTAAAAGTTGGGATTTTGGCCTTCAATATCTCCGTAACTAGAAGGTATGATCCAGTAGCACAAAATACTTAATAGCACTACGCCAGTAGGTACAGACAAATTATTACAATGACGGGGAGTTCAAGTGACTCTCGGCTTCATTAAGTGTTTTTTTACACCCGTTAGGTACCAGTTGTGACATTAACCCGCGTTAATTAATAACTGGATATGATAACAGCGCGTATTTGCCATAACAAACAACCAATACTCCTGGGAACCTCGATCCCTACCCATCACGTTACCGTGTTCATAGAAAGATATTAATCAGATACATTTTTGATGAGCACAATCGTGCAGTCCTTCACGTATACGCTATCTACACGTGATCAGAACAGGTGTTAGATCGACCGATAGTCTGCGCACAAATATTTAGATGCTACTACACTGGATGAATTTTAATAATGATCCTAATTATACATGGCTGACAATTGACTTTTGGTTTATTTGCATCGAATGGCGTGCTTTACTAAGTTTTTTGGAACGAAGTTTCTTATTGCACGTTATACTCTGCACATTGCAACCGATAGAAATAGGAAATAGTTTATTTCTCAACAGCATAGCCACAAGGATTATATAAATTAAATGACGATGACCGTTGGGGTAGACGTGTTCTTGAGTAGTGACCGCGAATCGGCAAACGTAAGGTCGAACGTCCTCGGAGAAGTGACGATTTTGGCAGGGTGGCTGGTAGCTGCTGGATTAGAGATGCCGAGAATCGAGCTGAATTACAGTATTGCAATTGAGTATCATCATTTTCATCAGCCTACGGCAGGACTGCCGCACACTCTGCACACTTGGCGAATGAGAGCTAGACCAAAAAAAGTGTAACGTTTTGACCGTCACGACACTTTTGATATAGTATTTGTGTTTGTGGTTTATTTTTTCATTTAGACGCCCAAACGTTGTAAATTTTTATTCTTGCAACGGATTAGCTGACTGTTAAATAAAAATGTCTCTGGGCTTTATCAAAATGATGTGTCAATACGCAAAGTAATTTTACTATGATGGAAAGGAACTAGGAGCGATCGAACAAAAAGTGGTTTTTGCCGAAACTCGGGATCGAACCGGGGACCTCTAGATCTTCAGTCTAACGCTCTCCCAACTGAGCTATTTCGGCTCTTGTTACTTTATTGTGGAACACAACATCCACTTCAAGTTATGATGAAATGAAGAATAAAATTGTGCAAGGCTGAAGTCTACCCTACACTAACAATTTAGTGAACAACAAGCCGCGCGCACGATGGGATGTTACCCATCGGCTAAAGTGACCCACTTTCATCCCCGATTTTATCCTCTCAGGGGATGAATTTTCAAAAATCCTTCCTTAGCTAGCTTAGCTTCCCGTTTTCATTATAAAAGGAACTCTTACAAAATTGCTTGTTTTTAGACCCAGCTGTTTATGCCGTGCGTAAGGTACCCCTAATACTACAACAGAAAAGATCCTTCCGTTCAAAAATCAAAGGAGTATAACCAAAAGTGATGGCTGCCGAAACCCGGGATTAAACCGGGGACCTCTAGATCTTCAGTCTAACGCTCTCCCAACTGAGCTATTTCGGCTCTTATTGCTAAAGCCTGTAATTTTATATCAGTTCATTGTTTTCATAATCCATCATAAGGAAAAAAGTATAGATTAAATGACTCGGGTGACGCACGCACGCGCGGTAGACACGCGGCCATACTATGCAATGTACAAACATCTGCCTACCCCAGATAGAGATGTATGTTACAAGTTCAGACTACAAACTTTTTGGAACATTCCTTTCTGGGAAAACTTTTAAACATTTGTTGAGCAAGGGCATGACTGCCAGTGTGTTGCTATACCAAAGCTTAGATTGATTACACGACGTAGCACAGCCGATTCAAGTAAAAAGATGGCTGACAAATTTAATCTGGCTGTGGACTAATTTATAAATGCATGCCACTTCAAAACAAATAATTGCCGAAACCCGGGATCGAACCGGGGACCTCTAGATCTTCAGTCTAACGCTCTCCCAACTGAGCTATTTCGGCTCTTGTTACTAGATCGTGGAACACAACATCCTTTTCAAGTTATGATGACATGATGAATAAAAATGTGCAAGGCTGAAATCTATAACAATATATTGAACAACAAGTCGTGGGCCCAATGAGATGTTCCCCATCGGCTAAAATGACAAACTTTCTTTACTGAGCTATTTCGGCTCTTATTGTTGAAGCTCATAGCATCGTTTAGAAAGAGAAAATTAAAACTTGTTGTAATAGACAATGGTTGTGATAGATATTTAGAAAAATATGGAGTAGAGCAAATCTAAGCAGTCTCACAAGAGCGTTAAAGCGTAAAAAACAAAAAACGCTGGTAATTTCATCATGACAAAACGCAAAATAATCCTATGCAAAAAAGTTTAGCTGCCGAAACCCGGGATCGAACCGGGGACCTCTAGATCTTCAGTCTAACGCTCTCCCAACTGAGCTATTTCGGCTGTGAGTAAAAGGGCTAAATTCTCGATTCCAACATCGTAAATGCAACATAAATGCATTGCGAACACAATAAGCGGATAATCTATTTAGGTATTTCCAATGTTATTTTCAACGACTCGCATTGTTTACATGTCAATTGTTATTTTTTCGCATAATACGAGTAAATGTAGTCAAGTCCCAGAACAAGTGAAAATAAAATCTGATGCAACTGGTACAATATTGCAATCAGTAGCGTGCGCCCGTGCGGTACATAAAAAGTACATGTAATACGTAGTAAACATCGTTATGTCGGAAAAAATAGCATATCAAGATGCAGAAGAGCTCTAGTCGCAATCTTGCTAATCTTACAGAAAACAGTGCAAAATTGTCTTGAAAACAAAACAGAAAAAATAGAAATACCTTAAGGCTTATAATTCAACCGGCAGAAATAGCGTTAACGCCGCGGTGCCCATCTTGTTTGGCATTTTCAATGTCGCATGTCGGTCGAAAACGAGGGGAGCTATTCCCCGAGCGAGTTTGTATACAAACCCACCTTACTACTTGAACACATATATGTACTTAGTTTAACAGGTTCAGCAAAGCGTTCATTTTTAACGCTAAAATTATGCTGCAAAAGTGTGTTTTTGAAGCGCATAGAGAAGTTAGTAGACAGCAGCATGATTATTGATGTATTATTAAAAAAAAACTTATCTCAATGGTTCATCGTCAAAACAATTCATCTCTTTCAAACACTCTTCATACTATCACGTTTAGCCTTTAAGAGTGGCTACTCCAAATTGATACGCCCGTCGCTCTGTGCCGCACCATTGGCAGGCAACCCTTTTTTTTTTGGAAATCATCAAATAACTTGTCCCGCTCTGGGCGGACTATAACCCACCCGTGTTCATTCAGTTACCTGTGCCAGGGGCCACGGTAACGCTTTCAACCAACCCGCGACTCTGGCAGTGGCAGGCAACCCTGCTGTCACTTTGCTGATAGGCAAATATATAACCTTAGCGTTACAATGCGTGCCACGAAAGATGAGACTTGACACACCAGGTGGTTTGACTTGCGCAGTACACGATTTTAGGTCTCATTAGCGGTATGAGGTCTGAGCGCGGGACGGGACCGGACGTTATAGGGGCGCGGGCGGCGGAACGAGCGAGAGAGGCGGGGTCTAGTTTCATCTTTCGTGGCGCTAAACTATACCTATCTATTTCATGAACCTAGGCGCCAGTCACCGTAGCCGAAATCGGCATGGGATGATATAAGTACTCGTACAACTATGCCACGTCGAAGGTGCAGCGAGTATTTTATATCCCGTCGCGTCGGTCGGGCGAATTAATTGCATCCTGCCGCACCTGTAGTCGACGCAGTCCTATACAATATGTTTAGCAGGCGGATTTATGCGGCCCGACCAAGCCCGCCCTGCCTCCTGGAGTTTATGAATAAAAGGGGATAAGTACTCGTAATTATAAAGGCCTCTTTATAACTACTTATCCCCTTTTATTCATAAACGTTGCTTAAAGTTAAATAGTTTGAACGTCACTTAACTTTAAACATCGTTTATAAATAAATCCCAGCATAGATCATGCTGATACAAGAGAACACTAGGCCGAGTGCGAGAAACTCCTAATTTGGCGGATGCATCCTTTTGAAAACTAAACGTGACATTGACTGAATGCACAAACCGTGCGAAACCAAAAGAAAGAAAAAAAAAGAGAATACTAAGGCTTCGTGAACATGACGCCGGACGGAACCGCACCGGTGCCGGACCGCATGTTTGTGTATACGAATGAATATCGTGCATGCGCTGCGGCTGCACTGGCGCTGCGCAGGAACCGCGTGTACGCACGGTTACACATCAAGCTATACACAAACAGTATAATCTGACTTCTGATTATACAAAAAACCTATACAATACGAGGTCAGCCAAAAATTGGACATTTATAACTTGATGTGTAGCCGTGTGTACACCGCATTGATGCGATATTCATTTGTATACACAAACATGCGGTCCGGCGCCGGCGCACAGTGGGCTGGGATTCCAAGGTTGGGTCTTAAGAACTAAAATGTATTTTTTTAGTATCTAGACATAAATTTAAAAAGTTTTTACTCTTTGACTTTTTTTAATTGGACTCGTACTTTCGGAGATATAGCCATATCAAATTTGTATGAAGAGTCATGAAATTTTAGTTTAGCAATTTATTCCAATTAATTTGAAATGTTGATATGTATCAATGTAGGTTTCCATTATGAGTAATTGCTAATTTGAAATTGAAAATAATGTACACTAAACGGCCTGAAGTACTTCAATACTTACTTAGTACTTTAAATAAAAAAAAATTGTTCGACATTTTCCACCACCATAGGTAATATAGGTAGGTATGACGTAATTTGTTTTGACACTTATTTCCGGGAATCAAGAGATAGGAATGCGCGACCGCAACATCAAGTTATGACACGTGTCGTTACCTGATTGGTGCAACGATAATAGGGCACAAAATGTACTATTGCATTCAAACGTACTTCAGTGTTCTATTACCCACCATAATAGACGCACTACCCTCACATATTTATTACTTATACAAAGAAGTGAAGTGAGTGTGAGTTATTTTGTGTTTGTGAAAATGTATGAAGATTTGGTGACCAACCTCGACCTTTTTATTATTTTAAAAAACAGTGGCAGTATTAAAAATAATGAAAGTTTGTGTAGTGAGATAAGGTCTAAATTTTTAGTCGAATTAAGTGATCAATATGAAAAGACCTTAAAGTTATTTTGTGCAATTTTTTTTAATAATTTAAATAGAAGATGGGAAAACGCTCATCGTAAAGAAACTATATTCAGAACTAAAAATAGCGAATGGTTACAAGAAACCATAATGTGGCCAGACTTTATTAAGTGTTTAATAACCAGTAATGAAGATCAACCAGCACCGAGTACATCAACTCAGTATGTATCACCAGCAAAAGTTTCTGTCGGTGTCTCCACCGAGCAAAGCCCTAGAAAACCGTTTTGTGAATTAGCGCTTAAACAGAAAAAACGACGAGCAGAAAACTTTCATTTATCTTCGGACGAAATAAAATATGCATATTTTGAGCAGTTGAAAGCGGATGGGAATGATGAGATTGCTAAAATACTAGAACATTTACTTAAGAATCCCCAACATGTAAAAAAAGTTAAGAAGTGCATATCTGTTAAAGAAACAAAATCTGTATTTTCTCCGGATGAGGCTTTAGGATTATTTTTATCACTTAAGCTGACCAAGTGGCAATAGTTAACGAGAATGACGGTAATATATTTCCATCATATTATTATGCAGATTAACGATAAAGACATGGACAGTAAAGGAAGACAACAAGTGCATCATGGAAAGCAGGAAGAAAAATATACAAGATGCTTTTAAAAATAGAATGGGACTTCTGATAGATGTTGTCAAACAAGGGCACGGCTCCACGAATGACGGAAATACTGCTAGAAGATTTTTTGCAAACCCAAACGTGACTGCTGAGATAACTGGTGTTAGTGAAGACTTAATTAGGCGGTTTGCAACCATTTTAGAGGCAATTTCATCAGGTTACCACATTGACACAGTCAAATTTCACGAATATGCTCAAGTGACCATGCGACTGTATTTGGAATTATATGGCTGGTATTATATGCCTTCAAGTGTTCATAAAGTTCTTATGCATGGTGCAGCTATTATTGAAAGTTTTGGTCTAATACCAATTGGACAGCTATCTGAAGAAGCTGCTGAAGCTAGAAATAAAGACTTTCGTAGGTACCGCCAACACCATTCCAGGAAATGCAGTAGAAAAACTACAAATGAAGACATTTTAAATAATTTGTTGACCAGCTCTGATCCACTCATCTCAGCGAAACGCCACAAACTTCGCAGAAAACAAAACTTTGTCAGAAGAAGCACAAAGTTTATTAATAATTGAACAAACGGAAACATTTGATGATGACGAATACGAAAATTTTGCATTCGTTAATATGGATACTCTTGATAGTGATTAAATTAAAAAAGTGCAGTGACCAGTACCTGATTGTGATTTTTACTTATTTTATTAGTCCTTAGTAGATTAGGCCTAACGGGGAGACCACTACATAAAAAAAACCGTGCCTGGTTCTTAACCTCTATGGTGGTGTGGAATAGAGAACAAAATTTGAAATTGCGACCAAATCGCAGAAAATCGCAACCCGAGAATAGGTGCTAAAATAGGACAAAAATACGTACTATACATACGTAAAGTCAATTCTTTGAGAAAATTTGAGAATTTCTAGATTTTCAAGTTTTTTTGTTTTGCTTCATACAAAAATTACTTTGGTTATTAATAACTCCGAAAATACTCAAGTTATCTAAACGACCCTGATATAAATAATTACTTATAATCAATAGATAAATCCAACGCACTATTTAAAATTTCAGAAAAATAAACTTTTTTTTTTTAAACGCTAAGTCCTCTACCGGCCCGTTTCAGCCCACTGTGCGGCGTTGCGGCTCCGGCGTCATGTACACGAAGCATTATTCTTGTTTTAAATATACGTATTCTCCTTTTTCCAGATAAAACTAGTCGCAATTCCAGTATCTCCGCTGATGGAAGAAGAGAGAGTAATAAGGGCGTTATCAGGAATACTGCTGTGCTTCACCCTGGCTCTCATGCCTCCCGTGTTGGAATCCGAAGCACTGGTTGTTACTGAAACTATGAGTAGGTTTAAGGTAATTTGCTTATCTTTCTATATCTATCTATACTAATAAAATTAAGCTGAAGATTTTGTTTGTTTAAAGGCGCTAATTCTGAAAGTACCTGTTGGATGGGATTTTTTTTATATCTATAAATAACTACAAATAATAACAGTCATGTGCTTTTATTAAACTCCTGATAATTGTATCACTAGCGATCTAGGCACGTTCAAGGAAAACCTCTGAAAAAAATACATTGACATAGGAGTAACGTCTTCATGTTTACCTAAATAATAATACCTACATTGATTCGCGGAAAAAAAGGTAATTTATGTACAGGATAATCAGTTCTATTTGTATTTGATGTACCTACTTATTTTCAATTTACCTTTCTGACTCTCCTGATGTATTTGGCTGTGATTGACCACTTACGTGTATAAGCTCACTGAACGAATCGATTATCAAAGGACGATGAGTCAGAACGTCCCCCCAACCTTACCTTGACCAACAGACTTAAAATGTATCTCATTCGAACCGCCTTAGCAAGCTGATCAATTTTTACTATGAGGACATCTCTCAAAAGTGCGGGATATTCCGAGAAAATCATGATTTAGTGTTAATTTCGTCACAACGTCCCCCCAACCCTTACATTGACCAACAGACTTAAAATGTATCTCATTCGAACCGCCTTAGCAAGCTGATCAATTTTTACTATGACGACATCTCTCAAAAGTGCGGGATATTCCGAGAAAATCATGTTTTAGTGTTAATTTCGTCACAACGTCCCCCCAACCCCTACATTGACCAACAGACTTAAAATGTATCTCATTCGAACCGCCTTAGCAAGTTGATCATTTTTTACTATGACGACATCTCTCAAAAGTGCGGGATATTCCGAGAAAATCATGTTTTAGTGTTAATTTCGTCAGAACGTCCCTCCAACCCTTACATCGACCAACAAACTTAAAATCTATCTCATTCAAACCGTCTTCGCAAGGTGATCATTTTTTACTATGACGACATCTCTCAAAAGTGCGGGATATTCCGAGAAAAATCATGTTTTAATGTTTATTGCCAGAACGTCCCCTCAAGCCTTACATCGACCAACAAACTTAAAATGTATCTCATTCAAACTGCCTTAGCAAGGTGATCAATTTTTACTATAACGACATACTTATCTCAAAAGTGCGGGATATTCCGAGAAAAATCATGTTTTAATGTTTATTGCCAGAACGTCCCCCCAAGCCTTACATCGACCAACAAACTTAAAATGTATCTCATTAAAACCGTCTTAGCAAGGTGATCAATTTTTACTACGACGACATCTCTCAAAAGTTCAGGATATTCCGAGAAAAATCATGTTTTAATGTTAATATTTTTGGCACAAAATAAGAGTTTGTAAGTAAACCATATTCTTTGATTTTCAAACCTCTCAAGATTAATTAGGAGATGCCATTTAAAAAACAGAAAACGTCATTCGTTACTCGTCCAATTTTTTCTATTCCTATAGGCAGGCAGTTGTCCCACCGGCGGCGATGAACGATTAGTGAGTAGAATTAGCAACTGAAAACGAGTTGGCGAGCAGCGAGCAGCGTGTGTGTAGTTCCGATAGTTTTGTCGCTGGGCTATCAGCGAGTTTTCGAGTGCGACGGGCGATTACTCGCACCACTCGCTCGGGGCGGTTAGTCTCACAGGGGTTTCTCTCGGCGTGAGCTCTGACCACCAAGCGACCATCGCTGAGCGAGTATCGCTAGGCGAGTATTATCTTTGATAGCTCTTGTCGCTCAGCGACAAACCGGTGAAGCGAGTCCTCGCCGGCAGTGTGAACAGTCAGCGATCAACTGTTAATATATGCATCTCTTTTGTTTACACGGAATGTATATCTATTGTACGTTTCTTGAGCGAGAAAACAGCCGACAGTTAGTCGCTTCCTCGCCGGCGGTGGGACAACTGCCATATGCTCGTCCACGACGGAGACGCGGGTGTCTTCGTCTTGGGCGAGCTTGAATCCCTCACCGCACTCAGGATTCAAGTCTTAAAACCTAGAATCCTTCGTTGCGTTCAGGATTCAAAATAGCGCCCGCGACAACAAGACACTACTTTATCCCAAAATAAATAAAACGATTTTTTATTTTATTTCTAAACCCCGTGGATTTTGGAGTTAAAACTGGTTGCTAGTATTTTTATAGATCTTTATGAACCTGATCACACATACAAAAGATCTGTTGCAGGGCGGGGGACGAGCCTAGCGAATTAGAGAAATGAATAAAACGATTTTTTAATTTTCATTTTATTTCTAAGCCCCATGGATTATGAAGTTAAAGTGGTTGCTAGTCTTTTTATAGATCTTTATGAACCTGATAGCACATACAAAAGGTCTGTTGCAGGGCGGGAGACGGGCCTAGCGAATTAGAAAAATTAATAAAACGTTTTTTTTTAATTTTCATTTTATTTCTAAGCCCCATGGATTTTGAAGTTAAAACTGGTTGCTAGTCTTTTATAGATCTTTATGAACCTGATAGCACATACAAGAGATCTGTTGCAGGGCGGGGGACGGGCCTAGCGAATTAGGAAAAATTAATAAAACGATTTTTTAATTTTTATTTTATTTTTAAACCCCATGGATTTTGAAATTAAAACTGGTTGCTAGTCTTTTTATAGACCTTTGTGAACCTACTAATACATACAAAAGTTCTGTTGAAGGAGGGGGACGGGTCTCATACAAATATGGTCATCGTTCTTTACAAATACCTACTTACATTCCCGAATGAGAGCACATACACATATTCCATTATCGGACTGTAATTTCCATTAACCTTTTAACCGCTCGACTTTATATCAGTAGTCGTGCCCCAAGCACCTGAAAAAAAAAATAAGGAAAAGTAAATACCGATAAACGAGCTGTGAATATTTCTCGGATTAATCCGGCGTAAGCAGTTAAAAGGTTAATAACGGTAATGTTGGCATTCAATATTAAACCTATGTATCTATCATGTATTATAATTGATACAACCATAAGTTTCAAAATGATAAGTCTGTCAGGCTTAAAGATTGGGAAAGGCATGTCATTTTTGGTCATATCTGTCTAATGCATCAGGGCATTAGTCACCCAATGGACGCCTGCCACGTGGAGTGGTGCCATGTCGTCAATTCGTCATAGAGCCGCCAAGGAAGTGCTGGTGTGACGATTTACTTGGAACGGCTCGGATGAGCTAGTGTAGGCAATGGAGAGAGAGACGAGAAATTCTGTGAGAAAGACCTTTATCCGGCAGAGAGACAGCAAAGGGATATTAAATGTGCCACACTACACAGGACTCACCTGCCCACTCCACAAACAAAAGCGTCAGTCAATCAATCAATCTTTAGTTGTAGCGTGATGATGTTAAAGTTTTTTCTTCTTAACAGCGCGCTCTTCGCCTACGTAACGTCCAGTACTCAACAATGTATGTCGGCTGGCTGGTGTATGCCTACCTCACCTGCCTGCCAATCTGCGTGCTGGCTTCCGTCACCCTCATCCTGATCTTCAGATGGATCCATCTGTTCGAAGCTCTCGTAGTTGTGCTCGTCTATGAGTCCGTCATGATCATGCTCGCCTTGCTGATGGGCATGTTTCATAAAAAAGGTGTGTACGCTGTCTTTGTAGAGGTGGCTTTCATTTTCAGCTTTAACTAACTTTTTCATGTTAACGGTACTAAGCTGAACTGCGTGTTATCTTATTTATTTGATACGCAAATCTAAAAATAAAAACAACCTGAATAAGCATCACTTTCGGGACCAGCCTATAAACGTAAAGAAAGAAAATAAGTTTATTTGACTCAGGTTAAGTAAGGCACACAATATTCACACAAAAACAAAAAAAAATACTGAAAAAAGAGTATTGTGTGCCTCACGGCTGCGCCAAATAGGCCAAGTTAAAGAATAATTCCCATAGTTGTGGATAACTGTTTTACTAAGCGAAACATCTTTTCTTTATTTAATAGAGCTGCTTGCCTTGCTTGAGTAGTACTTACTATTGCATGCATGCAGCGCGGCTAACTCTCACCCCCTTATACTTCCAGGCCATATTGCTTGCGTGTGGACCACTCTATTCACTCTCCTGCAGACCTACCTCGCTGAGCTGCTGGTCCACCACCGGTACGACCGCCACCATGCCGCTCTGACGTTCTTCTTGCACCTGGTATTACCACCAATGGGACTAGTGCATGCTTTAAACAAGTTTGCTCTCCTGCAAACTGATCGTAAGTGTCATGTGTTAAGTTGAATAATAAAAATTGACAGATTTTCGTCGTAAGCATAAGTTTTTAACAAGCAGCGCCCTAATTGCGTAACACTGTCAATCTTAATTTAAATAATTTTGAAGGATATTTCTAATCCATTGCTTCATATGTTCGAAATATTTGTCTGATCAACGCTAATAACGCTATGAATGTTGTTGAAATGATAAAATGAAAGCTATTACTACGGATAGCGTGTTACGCAATTATATCATGATCTCTATGTATTCTATAAAATGGCTGATGAAACCCATATGGATCATAATTATGTAGGAAGGTGAAGAATGTAAGGGGCAATTCTCGTAATTTTAAGAACGTTCAGTCTGATCTCAGTCTTAATCTGACAAAAATACCAAAAATTTCTTCTTATATGTATTTTTGACGAGTTTTTGACATTGATTGCCGCTGAGATGAGGTTGCGACGAGATTTTGAAGCATAAATAATATTTATTTGCGTAAAACATGGTATATAAAGTTGTTATAAAAATACATTGTAGAGCATACATGTTTTGCTTATATCATAGCATGCAAATAATATAGGTTACATTCCAAAATGTTTCCCGTCAAGTGTAGTTTTTTTTTTTCTTAACAACTTAAGATCTAGTTTTAAAATCACTTGGAATTTTATTATACAGGGTTATTTGAAAAACACCAACAACCTCTTAAGAGGTCATTGTACTCATCATTATGAACAACTTTTACTATGGGACCAAACCTGAAATCGAAAAAAAAAATCAGCTGTTCCCTACATTTTGACGAGTTATACGAACATAAATGTAGGGAACAGCTGATTTTTTTTTCGCGAAAAATGGTCAAAATCTATAAAAAAAAAATCTCCGAAAATTTGACTAAGTCTAAGCCCCTAAGAATACTCTAGCTGAAACGATGAC
Source organism: Amphipoea oculea (assembly GCA_945859645.1). Classification (NCBI taxonomy): domain Eukaryota; kingdom Metazoa; phylum Arthropoda; class Insecta; order Lepidoptera; family Noctuidae; genus Amphipoea; species Amphipoea oculea. Next base: position 22,745,498 of record OX243862.1, read on the forward strand.
CGACAGAAAATTTTTGATGTATTTTTTTTTTCGAGTTTTTGCAATTTTTTTTACGTGACCTCATGGCTTTTGAGTAGAGCAACAATTTCTTTCCCGAAAACAATCTCATCCGAGCTACCATTTTGGAAATATAAATAGTTTTATATAAAATAAAAAAAAAGTAAAAGGCTCATAACTCGGAAACGGTGCGTCGTAGGGCCATGCTTCTCAGACCCTAAATGGTTGCTATAGACAAGGTCAACCCGATAATGCAAAAAAAACGGAAAATTTCCGAAAAAAAAAAAACGAAAATTTTTCTGTTCTTGCTCCATAGCGCCCCTAAGGCTACATTTTTTATTACGAACGTTTTTTATTACGGGAATTGGCCTTCAGGTGATCAGGCGATGTGACGCAATTTTAAGAAAGTCTTTACGCTCAACAGTCGGTTGACATGATGATATAGTATTATCACCTCAACCTTTCAGTCCTCTGTTTGGCAAATGGTAGGTAGTGTAATGGTAGGATACGTAAACGCCACTTACTTCGGGGCGCTGACTAGTTCCCTACTCCGCCCCTATTACCCAGAAAACTAATCATGTCTTATGCCTTTTGTAACCAGATAATGAAGCACACCACAACACCAGTTCCTTATTGTTCATGGTGTTATCGTGGACCCTCATGAATTTTTTTTACTTCGGCTTTCTCATGCTGATGCAGAGAACCGTCGGACGGCAAAGCGCCATTGGCGGACAAGTGACCTGGGAGTCCATCATATTCAAGGAAGTTGAGGTACCTCCACTTCCTGACCCAAATATACCACCTTTTTCTTGTCCGGGGGTGAAGAGTCAGAGGCATCTAGGTGACACCATATTTCTGTCTGCTTGTGTTAACAACCAACTGCGATCAGTAACTCGGCAGCGAAACGTGGTTCCAAAAGTTCGTTGACATATTTTCACTTCAGCTGCCACATCCATACTTAATATTATAAATGCGAAAGTGTGTCTGTCTGTCTATAACCTCTTCACGCTTAATAGCCCGGTCAAAATTTCATTTCAGACATGCAAGGTTGCATTAATTCGCATAAAGCTGAAAATTGGAATGAATATTGGGAACACCATTACAAATAAATAGTCAAAAGTCCCCATCGATCCGACGTGTGCAAAAAAAAAATATTCAAGGTCAAATGTTGCAAAAATTGGTTGTTTGCATTTTTCAGCTAAACGGTAAGTTTTATCATAAAAATAGGTAGAACAAAATTGTTCATCATGCAATTATCTACAAAAATTGTTTTCACACTTTTTTCCTAAGAATCACCATTTCGGAGATATAGCGATGCAAAAAGTTGAAAAAGGTGTGTTCTTATTATTATACACGTTTCCGCGCCACCCGTGACTACTTACTACCGTACCTACTTGGCGCGCTTTTTAAAGTAGTTTCCTCGGTAGGCCTATTCCACGATCTATTTTGGTCTTGTTGAGTTAAAAGTATTGTATCAAATAAAAAATAGTAGTATTGGAAATGATGAAAGCGGTGTAAGTTATGAGTAATTTGGGAAAATTATTCGTCTGATTGATAATCATCTAATGGAACTTACTTATGGAGAGCAGTGGTGGCCCAGTGGTATCAGCCGCGACATACAAGTTGTAGGTCGTAGGTTCGAACCCCGACAGGCGCTTTACTTTGTGTAAATTATTTCATCACCACTGCTCTCAAAACGGTGAAGGAAAACATCGTGAGGAAACCGGCATGTCCTAGAAAAAAAAATTCGAAGACATGTGAAATCCACCAACCCGCACTGGGCCCGCGTGGTGGATTACGGCCTACTCCCTCTCACAGAGAGGAGGCCTGTGTCCCAGCAGTGGGAACGTTATAGGCTGATTATGTAATGGAACTTCAAGCATACTGTCTTATTCTTCTTCCTGCTGAATACAAGTAAATTGCTCAAAGAAAAGTTTGTAAGTATTCAAAGAAAGTTTATATTCTTAGAAGTGTATAATATGTATGTATACGCCACGAAAACTAATATTTATATTATATTACGGCTCTGTAACGTATATAAAGGTAATTGACATACAACCTATTATGAAGAACACAAATTTTTCAACTTTTTGCATTGCTATATCTCCGAAATGGTGATTCTTAGGAAAAAAGTGTAATAACATTTTTTGTAGATAACTACATGATAAACAATTTTGTCTTACCTATTTTTACGATAAAACTTACCGTTTGGCTGAAAAATACGAAAAACCTATTTTTGCAACATTTGACGTTGAATTATTTTTTTTGCACACATCGGATCGATGGGGACTTTTAACAATTTATTTGTAATTTGTAATGGTGTTGCTAACATTTATACCAATTTTCAGCTTTATGCGAATTAATGTAAGCTTACCCCTATTTTTGAAGCTAACTTGACTGGACTATAAGCCGCTGAACCGATTTAGATGAAATTTAGTATAGAGATAGTTTGAGTCCCGGAAAAGGACATAGGATAGTTTTTATTCCGATATTCCCACGGGGTCGAGATACCGCTATAACAACAAATACTAAAAACAAAATAAAATAGACATTTAAGGGGGCTCCCATACAACAGACGTCATTTTTTTGCCGTTTTTTTGCTCGATATTAATAACGGCAACAGGTAGACGCTTGAAATATTTACAGAATACCTAGCTACTTAGTTGTATATTCACTTTAAAAATAAATAATGAAATTAAAATAAAATAATTTAAGGGGGGCTCCCATTCAACAAACGTGATTTTTTTATGTTATGTAGTGTTAAATATCGTACGGTGGTACGGAACCCTTCGTGTGCGAGTCCGACTCACACTTGGCCGGTTTTTAAAGTCGGTTAAAAGTGCCCATTTATGTGTTTTTTTTTTGTTTTGTATATTTTCAAGTATTATTGTGCAGGATAGCAACAAGCTTCGTTATATCACGCCGCCCTCAGGGAGTGAGGTTGGCAAGGTACAGGAAGTGGATGAGTTTGTGGCAAAGGCTATCAGCTTCCGAGACGTTAGTAAGGCAAGTCAATCCATTAGTATACACATTTTCTATTGTTTTTTGGACCGAAATGTTATTAGTAATAAGATCGCACTCTCGTTTCTATTAGAAATGCGGCTATACTGATTTGGATCAAATTCAGTAAGAACTTATGATTATAAAGTTAAAGTCAAATAATTTATTTTAAATAGGCACTTTTGTATGGAGGTGAATGGGCAAGAAACTGCACTGTTACTCTCTAAAAATTTTTTACAATATTTTGTACAGACGCCAGCACATCAAGCTACCCGAAACTGTCAAATTTTCCCAATCAACTTTGAACTTTATGCTGTAACGATAAAGTTGAAAGTCTATTAAAGAAATTTGTCAGATTTTAGTAGTTTGATGTGCTGGAATCTGTATCTATACATTAATTATAATATCATTTATGAGAAGAGAAGACGATGGACACCTAGAATAAAATTTACTATCTATACGTATGTAAAACAAATGTCGTAAAAAAATAATCAATTACTTATACAATTAAATTAGTAACCAGTTTAATTTTGTCTTAAATAATTATATAATCACAAAATTTTAATTAAAAAAAAAATTGTTTCATATTTCTAGACCATCATGGGAGTCCCCGTACTTAGCAACATGACTTTTGACATATACCGCGGCGAGTTCACCATAATGTTGGCTACAAAGGTGCAAGAGACCTTGTTGGACGCGGTAGAGGACGTGCTTACCGGTAAGTTTGCTTGACACCTATACATACTAATTCATACTAATATTATTATTATAAATGCGAAAGTGTGTCTGTCTGTGTGTTATCTCTTCACGCTTAAACCGCTGAACCGATTTAGATGGGTACAGAGATAGTTTGAGTCCCGATATTCCCACGGGATCGAATCATATGCGGGTGAAACCGCGGGGCACTGCTAGTAATAATATAAAGTAAATACCAACCAACACATACTAGTTACCTATTTACAAATCTTTATTTTGAATAAAATTGGTACCTGGAAGTCCATTTATGGCATTTTGATAATGCATTCAACAACAAGAAACTGGATGTGGTGAGGCTTTGCAAATAACATATTATCTGATCTATCAAAAAGCAAACATTCGTTTTATTGGCTTCAAGTAACTTTTCGCGTCATACACAGTGAGAAACTCGGCTAGTACCTACGTACGTAATCAGTCCAGAATTTCTGTCTAAAATATGAATTTAAGTAATCAGTAAGGAAGTTCCATTCACCCAGGTTTAATGGAAGCAGACTACGGAACCATTACCGTGCTAGGCGAGATTCTGAATTCACCCACGGAGGTGATGACGACACCTCAGATGATGGGCTACTGCCACCGTTCAGAAGCCTTGATCGAAGACCTCACCGTTCAGGAGCATCTGACTATGTACACCACTGTGAGTTCAAAATATATTATTATTATGTCGCCACCGCGCCGCCAACTGGCTTCATTAGCCATTCAGTTAACTGCCTAGCCTTTTAACTAAACGGCGCCGTTCAACTGGCCTGAATGATATCCAGCCAAGTAATTTTAGTACCCTGCACACAAAAGCAAATAAGAAGAATTCCTACTTTCATCAGATTTGCCTGTGGAACCAACCGAAGTTACACAGGCTCCAATACAGTCAAGCTAGGTCCAAGCGGTTATTGAAGGAGTGTGACCTGGAGTCAGTGAAGTACGAGCAAGTGAGGAACCTGAACTTGTACTACAAGGCGCAGCTGTGCTGGGCCATCGCTGATTTACTGGAGCCTAGGGTAAGTAAAGTACGAGTCCGAGAATGCGCAAGATAGACCGCATGTGGTGACGGGACCCAGTGAGACTCACGGTCCGATGCTTGTTCCGAATACTGAGAACACTGGGAGTATAAGTACGCCCCGTATCAGAAGGCCAATTACTCGTACCGTAATTAAAAACTTTGAAAATCTAGTCGCAAACTCATCTCAGCGACAGGGGTACACTACATTAATACGAAAAACTTTATTCCGAAAGTCACAAATACGAATTTCAAAATACCGATTTTCATAATTCCGAATGGTTCAAAATTCCTTTTATAACAACTCCGATTTATCATTCATCCTATTTTAATAATTCCGAAATTTCAATATCCCTAACGTCTATAATTACTATTCTCAAAATACCGAGTTTCAATAGATCGAATAACAAAAAGTCCGACTCGAAACATCAAAAATACGAATTCCGATTATTAAAATACCGATCAATTAGAATTCCGAAATAATGACGCTTTGTAAAACTGAATAGCAAGACAAATAAACACATATTTCCAATTGTAAGAATATAGATGGCACAAAACCAACAATAGAGATAATAATAGATAAACAATATAGATATTTCTGTGTAAAGGGTTTAAAGTGACCTAGCCAAACCGAACCTCGGGGTGCCCTTCGCTCGCTCTTGCATCCTATGTCGACGGAGCCCTATTTCTGTGTAAAGGGTTTAAAGTGACCTAACCAAACCGAACCTTGGGGTGCCCTTCGCTCGCTCTTGCATCCTATGTCGACGGAGCCCCGCTTCGCGGGGCCCCTATTTCTGTGTAAAGGGTTTAAAGTAACCTAACCAAACCGAACCTCGGGGTGCCCTTCGCTCGCTCTTGCATCCTACGTCGTATATTGCGTTCGTTGAGTTCGGGTGCGGTAACGGTAACGGAAATAATTCGGAGTATTGAAAATCGGAATGTCGTTTTTCGGACCGAGAACCCATCGAGCATTTGATTCTTCGAATATATGAAAATCGGAAAACAAACAAGTCGCATTTATGACTTTCGGTAAAATAAATTTCGTGATTTTTAATAATAGACATTATGATTCTTAGGTATTATGAAATTCGGACTTTTGAAAATCGGAACATCGAAAATCGGAATAAAATATTTCGGAGTATTTGGGTGCTCCCCAGCGACAGTCATGTCAAAAATGTAAGGGAAATTAGAGGTATTTTTGACAGATTGAGACTGAGATCAGAATGTGACCGTTCTTAAAATTATGAGAATTGCCCCTCTGATTTATAGCGGTGGAAGAACCGATGGCTTAGGAATCCCTAACAACAACACCTCCATTTTTCTCAAGCTTCTAAAATTGTTGATTGATATAACTCATTATACAACGTTACTCTGTGAGTGACTTGAATGTTTCCCAAAAAAACTCATACTTACTGATACTGTTAGCCTGCATCATCCCACTGCTGGGCAAAGGCAAATGTGGACCACTAGTTGTTTATTTTCTCCAGCTCGTCCCGAAACACATACTTACTTCCCTACAATTTAGGAGTAGATACTTTGGGCATATGTAGCGCGAATTTCAATTTACATAATTATGAATTTGAAGTTCAAGAAAAATGTACTTATGTTTGTTACATCATACTAAATGTTATATTTCAAACTTCCAGGTCATAGTTATACCAAATATGGTTGATTTAATCAGATACAGGCATGTTATCAAAGATAAAATAATGGTAAATACTATTATCGTTTCTTGCTCCTTTCTGTAGTTTATTTTTTTTTTCGAAACCGTAATGTTATGTAAGAACTGAATGAATAGCATAAATTATGTTGCTTTGTCTGCGGCAGTGGCTTTTTCCATTCAAAAGTACATTCAGTCTTTTCTAGCTATAATAAGGCAACCTTAGCAACAGAATCCATATTGTCTATTGCCAATCCTCACCTCAGCAATAGTAATAGCCCTGGCGTCGATCTTGTGCCCCATGTCGTTAGCCAACATGAGGTACACCAGTGCCTCCGTGTCCACGCCCAGGCCCTAGTACTCGTCGTAGTGGCATGAGAAGCCCTCGCCGATGCCGCGCGAGTGGTACAGCAACAGCATTGATGTCTTATATTTTCCGTTCGGAAACCCTGACGGAAAATATAAGAACATGTGCGCTAAAGAGAAGATTTTGTGTGAAATGCGTGCATTCATGGTCTCCGAATCTGAATTCCGAATCAGGAAACCGGACGTATGCGGCCAGCATAACGCGGGATCATATAATGTGGTTCGTTGTTCGTCATTGATTTTGAAAGTAATTGTACTTAATTGACAAAAAAGTTTTGCCTAGGTACTACTTAGTTTTAATTTTCTCGCATTATTTGAGAAAAGTAGGTACTATACAAGCCTTGCGGCTGCGCCTCGGCCCAAATTTACACGTTCGTCCATCAATGCCTCTTTTGATTGCCGCTGCAGTAATGTACTATTTATTTTCTTAAGTGTTATGCTACAATTTCCAGCGATATAAAACGTACAAAACAATAGTATCGTTCAGTTTCTCGAGCCTGGAACTTGAATACGCTGACCGGGTGTTTGTGTTCTACGACAAGACACTGGTCTTTGGAGGCACGCCTGCATATATGTTCTTCAGGTATGGTAAGTATACTAAACCTTAACTAATTTTAACCCCCCTAAGGTTACCCCTAAGGTCAGACGAACTTTAGGTACCTACCCCGGAATTTTTGTAGACTCTAAGTTTAAAGATTTAAAGTTTTTCGTTACTGTTTTAATACTTTAGATTTTTATACATGTGACGTCACGACGTTCATGACTCGCCCCCCTCCCCTTGCAACTCGATGTCACTCTTTGTTGAGCACTTCCCTCCCCCATAAGACGTGCACGTTACTAATGGCTTCTTATATCTCATGCTGAAACTTCAGATGTGCCATACATTTTTCAATGTATAAGTTTGGCATAACTCCGTGTTTATTAATGAGTATTATTCAAGTTGTAACGTTGTAATGTTCCATTCTTACTGAGTACTTCTTGGTATTGTACACGTTCGTACAACGTCCACCACACCGTCACTTACCATTCGATGAAAACAAAAAGCAGTTTAAATAATACTCTTTTTTATTGCTTCCATGCTGATCTGGGAGCAATAAAAAAACATAGAATGTTTCACGCCGTGCAGGTCGTAAAAGTCGACTAAGGGAAACGTTTACTCTTACATCTTTTCGTAAACAAAAACCAACTTAGGGCATGGTCAATTTTAGGGTGACGACGGTAAATGTTAACCGCGGCTCCCACGAACCGAGTAAGCAGGTTTACTGTTCACCCGTCAACCCGCTTTAGACAAGCGTGATGGGTTAAATGTCTAATCCCCTCTCCCCCCCCCCCCTCTATTGCTGAATGAACCCGCTCATGACCTCGATCACGCCTGATGGAAAGCGATGGATGGGGTCTATGATGGAACTAGCGTGCCCAGAAGATGCCTAAGGCACTGGAACTGCCACGTACTGACGAAACTCAGCAGGCTGCTTGACGCCGGTCTCCTGTGGGAGGGTGGTCGTAAACCAGGCGGGCGTTAGCCCTACCACCGCAAGGGAAGAATTGGTTAGTCAAGGTGTTGGGTGTGACTGTCCAGGATGCGTCGAGCACTCGGTTCAGTTGAGTAACTGGCGGAACAAACTGCGCTACACGAGGAGGCTTCTTCATGCATCCCACTCCTGTCGAAAACATGTTCATATGACAATAATCATGCCAGAGTCAATCAAAACCACTAAGGGACTGCCAAATAATAACAATTTTACGTAAAGATGCTGCGCTCACACACACCCGCAGCAGTAGGGCAGGCACTAGTGCCGTAGCATATTGGCTATCTCGGCCCCGGCATGAGTTTGTGTCGCCGCGGCTGAGCCGGCCAGCAAGCCGCAGCTGCGGTGGTGAGCGTTAAAACCATCTGCGACGATAAGCTCGCGTGGGACCGCCCAAACCCCGCAGCGCCGGAGCCGTGACAGAAACAATGCTTGCTGCATATTGTATGCCTGCTTACATGTGGCATGCTTGTTTGCACGCTGCATGCTTGTTTGCATGCTGTCATATGCCTGCTTGCACGCTGCATGCCTGTTTGCATGCTGCATGCCTACTTGCATGCTTCTTACTGGGACCACTTAAAACCACTTTTGTTCATAATCAACTGTTTTATTAAGTGCCATTACATTTAAATAATTAATTAAACAAAATAGTAGGTTAAACTAATCTGAAATTAGTTCCAGTTGCACAAATGTTATTTCGGCTAAGTGTAACTTCGGTAAAAAGTTGTTCGACCAAATGAAACAATAATAGTACCTAACGAAAAAATCGAATTGATAATAGGTCAACTGATACAGTGGCAGACGTGACTTCGATGAAGTAAACAAAAACGAAACGATAATGGTTGAAAAGTTTTAGGTGAAATGAAATTCGGTCAAATATCTTTCGAACTTGTGATAGGTAACCGTATTTAAAACCACTGTCAGCGAGTTGGCCAACCCAAAACATTGAATGAAAATGTGTTGCGAACTTCCGATTATCATTTTCATATACTTTTGGTCTATTCTATTTCCAAGGTCGCGAGTACCGAGTCCGTGTGACTTTAAGGACCAGTGCAACATCCGTAGGACAATTGAAAATACTTTTTGATCGAGTGGAACGCGCTGGGGCCACAGTACGAGCACATCTCGGGTCTCTGATAATCTTGCGACTACCTGCCAGTCCTTCCGAGTGTGTGGCCGAACTTGTGAAGGACCTTAATGATAACTCCAATATATATGGAATAACGTCGTTTGATATCAGCGTAGCAGATTCCGAGGAGGTGTGCCGACGGTAAGTTTAAACATTGTATTATTTTTTAAGTATCTTGGAGTCCGTGCAGTCTATTTAGTCGATGGTAAAGGTCTCAGCTTTTATAGTTTCATGATAACTAACTAACTACATAATCAGCCGATAATGTTCCCACTGCTGGGACACAGGCCTCCTCTCTGTGAGAGGGAATGGGCCGTAATCCACCACGCGGGCCCAGTGCGGGTTGGTAGATGTCACATGTTTTCGAATTTTTGCTTCTAGGACATGCCGGTTTCCTCACGATGTTTTCCTTCACCGTTTTGAGAGCAGTGGTGATGAAATAACCTACGACCTATATCTCGTATGTCGCGGTTGTTACCACTGGGCCACCACTGCTGTCGGCCCACTGCTGTCACTAACTAACTAACTAGGCTTTATTGTCCCACTGCAGGGTAAAGGCCTCCCTCTCCCTTTTCCACACAATTCTATTTTTTGCGAGGCAGCCCTTTCAGTAGGAGTCAAACTCGTCCTGCCATCTTCGTCTCGGCCTGCCGCGGTGGCATCCAGTGATGATGTCCTCTGCATGTCAGTTTCGTGCATTTCTAAATAAATATGAAAAATCACAGGCATAAATTAAACATAATGTTTTAATTTGCAGAGCAACAGCGGGTCATACATCTCCTGACCATCTCCTTAGTGGCATCAGATCTACAGAGGTTTTAAAAACATATACCGGTAGGTATGAAAGCCATTTTCCAATTTATTGCTTTTTTAACCTTTTAACCGCTTACGTCGGATTAATCCGAAAAATATTTTCGTGTTCATTCCGCCAGGGTCGTATATATACGACCAAATACCATAGCTCGTTTAATCTGTATTAGTATTACATCATCACAGCTCGTTTAATTTGGTATTTATTTTGCGTTTTTTTTTTCGGGCGCTGGGGGCACAACAACTGATGTAAAGTCGGGCGGTTAAAAGGTTAATCCTTTCTATTTCTAAATCTATAATCATTCTTCAATAGAACGTGATACATGGGAGCGACGAATTAGTCCTTGCAATTTACATCTTGGCACCATCTTATCGAAGTTCTTTAAGTTCCATACAAGGCACTTAAAAGTGTTCAGTATCACGGTAAGTAGCTTAAATGTTTTTGAAACGAGTTCGTAGGAGTTGTCTGGTAAAAATCGTCACGTAAGGAAAAGCTGTATGCCTCCTCTTTGCGACTTTCTCGTCCTCTGTGTCTCTTTCTATTATATACCTACAAGTATGTGTGTGTGTGTGTGTGTGCGCGTCTGAGTATCTCACAAGCAACTTCGTTCTTGAGGGGGGCACCTGACGGCACATGTTTTTTTTACTATTAATGCCGACTCATGAAGAAAACAACTTCGTCCTTTAAATTCGTCTCTTTCCAAATCTACCCCTTTTTAACCGACTTCAAAATAGCCCTCCTTTTGGGCTTCGCCGCAGTCGGGTAAAAAGGAGGAGGTTCTCAATTCGGTTGAATATTTTTTTTTTGTTTTTGTTTTTATTGTTAGAAATTAGCATTCATCATCAGACTGCTGATTTTATAATGAAATTAAAAAGAAAGAAAGATTTATTTGGGATGTAGGAAATGCAAACTTTGAAAAGTCATACTAATATTACGCTAGTCCCTTATACCCTGTATAAATGCGAAAGTAACTGTGTCGGTCTGTCAGTCTGTTACCTTCTGAACGGATTTGAATATTTGACGCACGGATAGTCCTTGTCCCGGGTTAGGACATAGGTGGCTTTTTTATCCCGGGTAGCACGTTCCCGTGCCATAATTTTGGACCTACTCGCAGAGTGACGCGAACATCGATATAATATAACGCGAATTACAAATAAGTTTGGATTAGATTAAGAATGAGTGTAGGTCCTACCTACTCAAAATTCTCATTTGAGAAAATCTTGGGAAACACTTATTAGGTTCAACAACAAGGATTATTTCGGTCCAGCTAATAAAATGTTGTTACTGACCATATTCTTATTAACTTATTAATATTTGCAGCTTATATCAGCGCTGTTATCAGGAGTATTCCTAGGACATACACTGTCATCTGCACTGCTGCATATGAATAAAGTAAAAATACCACGTGGTGAAGTAAGTCTCATTTTTTATATAAAGTAGGTATACGAGTAGTAGGTCAGTTGCCTTCATTTGTTGTCAGTACAACCTACTTCCTATCATACTAATCTTATCCAACTAAGGGCTGGTTTTTCAATCGCCAGATAACTTTTATTAGTTTTATTCGAGGTTTGACAGTTTTTGTATGCTCACGAATAAAGTTATCAGATGATTGAAAAATCAGCCCTAAATATTATAAATGTATGGGATATTATAAATTGCATATCAAATAAATAATCGCCTATCAGTACATACTCATCATTTATATTCTTTTTTACATCAAATAACTTACTTCACTACAAATAAACTAACCCCCTTATTCATAAAACTTATCAAACCTATTTTAGTTAAAATGGGGTTTGTCTCTTTCTTACACACAGAAATGACAACGTGACAGATAAAGACAAACGTTCTATAAACCTATTTTAGCTAAAATAGAGATAAAATAGGATTATGAATAACAGGGTAAATGTTTAACAAAACTCAAACTGCAGATAATTCGAAATTATACATCAATATGACATTACTTTTTTCCTCATAATGCAATACAGTTAAATTTATTTTTGTACAAAAATACTGCATACATAGCATAAATAATGACTGCACAGCAAATTTTCCATATTTCATAGCAAAATAACTATCCCAGTCGCATATTAACCAGTAAGTACAACAAAACCTGTTCATCATATTTGTCTTAATTTTCAAGAAGCCATGCTCGGCAAATTTAATGATTATTATAACAAAAAAAATCCTTTTACATTGCATTATTTCTAAAAGCAGAACAAATTAACTGAAAAAAGGTTCGCGGCTTCGCGCGCTTTTTCGTCACTGGAGTGCAGAGTGGCGCGAGCGAGTAAGATAGAGATAGCGATAGGTCGTGTCGTCGGGAGTTAGCCGTATATCTCGCGCGTAAGAGCGAAATAGAAATATTTCGTTAGTGTATTACACAGAAATAGGGGCCCCGCGAAGCAGGGCTCCGTCGACATAGGATGCAAGAACGAGCGAAGGGTACCCCGAGGTTCGGTTTGGTTAGGTTACTTTAAACCCTTTACACAGAAATAGGGGCCCCGCGAAGCGGGGCTCCGTCGACATAGGATGCAAGAGCGAGCGAAGGGCACCCCGAGGTTTGGTTTGGTTAGGATAAATTACAATTTTGTATCTAATTTTATATTTTTTTTTGCTGATCTCATTATGTGGTAATTAATAAATAATATGACGACTGTGACTAATAAAATGCTGTTTTATTTAGAAAAACTGCTGTAAATAATATAAAAATAGAAGCTATATTTAAAAGAAATAGAGTTAACATGTATAATGTGCATTAAGGTTATTAGCTGTGCATTGATGAAAAAGCTTTTGCTTTAGGAAAAATCGCTATACGCTGCGAAAATAAATTGTAGTGTGCTTAGTGATATTTTGAGTTGAATATTTTGCTGTGCAATCAGTAATTTTGATGGGAATTCGGAATCTTATTGCATAGAAAAAGGATGTTTTTTGATTTGCGTTTAAATACCACCCTAAATGTATAACGTAGGTACATTTGTTTGTGTGTTTTTGGAGGTATCAAGGAACAGGGTGGAAAGTTCCTCCATCGAAAAGGAAGGATCCTCCGACCTGCCCGGTAGGGTAACGCCCGACGATTGTTGTCGGGCTGTTGTAGGTACCTATATGTATAATATTCGGGTTTCGCGATAAACTTTGCTTGCGCGATGTAGGACTTGAGTGCCGATAAATTGTCTCACGTACCAAAGTTCGCGTGCAGTGGTATAGATGTCGCCATAAGTTTGTGAATTTGAATGTTTGTTATCAAATTTGAATGAAATTTTGCACACGAGTATAATTTAATATATCTAGATTAGAACATAGGATATTTTTTCAACCCGGTAGTACGTTCTGGAGCAGTGGGCAATAGTTTTAATGATAAATAAACAAACCAACGATAGTTTTTAGTATGACCTACAGTTTTAGTCCACAACAAAGTGAACTTAAAATTAAATAGGTAATAAGAAGTCGAAGTGAACATGGGGTGAAATACAATTTCGATAGCTAAAACTATTGTGACAAGTGCTTCATCATACGGCGCAGTCAAAATATGACATGTGTACGCTTTATTACTTAAGTATATTCTTCTACTGCATTGATTGTAATTTTATGATGTTCCGATCATAGTACCTATACTTATTTATTTTAGAACCACACCCTAATTGCTTGACACACTATCCATCACAATCTTGAATCATTTTGAAGGATATTGCTTGCTTCTTAATATTGTTGAACTGTCAAAATGAAAGCTATTCCTGCTGTTAGAAAGAAAAAAAATACGTGTGGCACTCGGGGACTGCCGCGGTAAAGCTATTGCATAGCATTTTTTATCAACTTATGCGAGCTTCGTACAGTCTACACGCATACGTCTAGTCGCACGCACACACAAACACCGTGCCGAAGTCTGCCGAACTGAAACGACGTTAGACGATGCACGACTATCAACGCCGCCCGCACCGCTGTGCCGGTCGAAGTGGGGGGTGTTAGGTTTATTTTCGTTACGGAATTTCTTGATTCGGTCGCCGCGCTCAAAGCCCGCGATAAAAGCTATGCAATAGCTTAATAAAAAAAAGAAAGAAAATACGTTTATTAGTGCACGTTTGTTATTGTTACGTAATTAATCCACAGGCTCTATAATAAAATAGGTTAATCTCAACGTTGCAATCCACGAGGAAATCGCTTTTGAATATTGCTTACTAGTGCTCGTGACAGTACCTAGTACCTACTAGCTCAGTCTGAATCAAAATGTGAGTGAGAGTGTGTGTGTTGAGTGATTGATTTACACAGTGCAGTGTGTCTGTGGTACAGTGTTATAATAATTGTGTGCTGCACCGGACGACGTCATTACGTCAGCGCCGGCTGTCGCTGAAAACCAGCGCTGGGGCTCTGTCTTGCATAGGATCGCAACATTATGCTGAGCGATGGCCGTTTTGCGTGCATGTTTCCCTTACCTTCTTTTTTATTATTTTTTGTGTTTAAGTTCTTTTTTGCGTCATGTTCACCGCAAATAAACGTATTTTCTTTCTTTCTTATTTGTCTCTTTCCTTAAAGCCTTATATTTTAGTTTCAGACATTGGCAGTGGAGGATTTGCACAGTAGCACTAATTTGGTTTTGCGTGCCGATAATGCCCCAGCCAGTCGTTCTATTGCCTCCGGGTTAGTTTATGTTAGATAAGCTTTCACATATGGTTGTACTTACTGTATGATATTTTACACCATTATGAAGGGATAACACGTTGTTCATATCGCTCATTTGGAGAAACATCGACGTAAATGTATGTTTCACCAAAAATGAGTTAAATATGACAAAACACTTAGAAAGCGTATTTACGTTAGGAAAGCAAAGACTTAAAAAAAAATTTGCAGTTACGTCAAATTTTCTCCAAATGAGCGATGTGGTTAAAATTATAATTTTAATTATTATCAAATTACGTCTATAAAACGTTCCCCGAAATGCCGCGCGTGCTTTATGGTGGTTTTATGAGGAGAGTCGCTGCGCAGGAACAAATTCACCAGTCAGCGGGGTAAGGCGTGAGGTACTGCGTTCAGAGCCGCCATAAAGTTTGAATGGGGCTGTACCTACAGTAATATCGTACATCGCCGTGTGAACGTAGTCTTTAGCGATGGTAAGCTTCTCAGATCTTTTCCCAAAAAAACAAGATTCATGTCGCCACAACTATAAATTCGTTCTCTTTTGATATACCTACCAAATTAGCTGTTGTTTAGCTTCCCCAAACCTGTTTATTTGAGCCTAAATTGTAATAACTTTTGTTATGAACGAAGTTATGACCTACGGGTTATGAGTAAGTTTTTTCTTTCCAGATACGTAATGTCGGACACAAACGCAACCGAAGAAGAAATAGAATACATGCAGTATACTGCGTTTCCACACACAGAGGTAAGTTTTATAATCACTATAATCATAATAATGAGAGCAGTGGTGGCCCAGTGGTAACGACCGCGACTTACGAGAGTCGTAGGTTCGAACCCTGACAGGAGCTTTACTTTGTGTAAATTATTTCATCACCACTGCTCTCAAAACGGTGAAGGAAAACATTCGTGAGGAAACCGGCATGTCCTAGAACCAAAAATTCGAAGACATGTGATGATGTGACATCTACCAACCCGCACTGGGCCCGCGTGGTGGTTTATGGCCCACTCACTGTCACAGAGAGGAGGCCTGTGTCCCAGCAATGGGAACATTATAGGCTGATTATGTGTAATCATAATAATGATAAGAATATTCATTACATAATACATTTATCCATATTTTTAATATCTTGTCTGTTTATGCTGCGCTCCATTGCTCTCTGGCAGACTCGAAGGCAGATCTTTGCGATTCGGTGAGTGACCAGATCTGAGCACCGTAGGTTAGGAATGTTAGGATACACATCTCGATGAGTTCGCGCTTCATGGAGATGGGCAGATCACCCTTCATTACTGTCTGCTTTTTTCCAGGTGTTTTATTATTGGAAAAATACATAGACATTTATTGCAACTGCGAGATGAGAATCCGAATAGTTGTCAAATAATCCCGAACCTAAACGATTTTATTTAGTTTAACTACCTATTTGACTATTTTTAAATACCTTTCGCTGAAGCTGGGGCCGCACCCGCGCGACGATTTGATACAAGCAAATCCCTTCTTTTTTTTGTGTTTATGTTCTTTTTGCGCCGTGTTCACCGCAAATAAACGTATTTTCTTTCTTTCTTTCTAACCACTATCGGCTATCGTAGCGAAAGATTGCACTGAGGAAGACGACACATTTAAAAAGAATTACGAAGCTGCTAATGTGATTATGTGATCACCCCATAAGAACATCTCCGATAACTTTTTAAAAAGCAAAACATACGAAGCTATATTACGTTTTGGTTCGCGACGATCGCGATATACGCAGATGCGGCCCCACCATAGATATCCGAGGCCCCACCCTATCAAATGTATGTAAAAATTACAAAAAAATGCTTCTGCTGCCAGGATTGCACCAAATAGTTTAAAAGGGGAAGAAAGAGGAAAGCATTGTTAAGCGATCAACACACTAGGCTAGGATACCCTCTTTTCGCATAATGTTCTTTTTCCTAATATATTGTGGCATAATTTGTTTTGCCATAATAATACTTTGCCATACAGTTTATGTTGGCCTAATTATCTTGAAGGCTCATTTGTTTTGGCATAAATTTAATTCGCATAATACTAAACGACGTCAGGGGCACCCCGAGGTTCGGTTTTGTTAGGTTCCTTTAAACCCTGCAGACAGAAATTGACATCGATAGAAATAAAACGAGCATGCTAAAATGCTTTAGAATGTTACGCTTAATCATTATTACTGTTACCGGCCAAACCCGATTTCAGGACAAACTAGTTTAGCCTAGGCTAAACTAGTTCCGTCGACATAGGATGCAAGGGCGAGCGAAGGACACCCCGAGGTTCGGTTTGGTTAGGTTACTTTAAACCCTTTACACAGAAATAGGGGCCCCGCGAAGCGGGGCTCCGTCGACATAAGATCCAAGGGCGAGCGAAGGGCACCCCCTATCTATATATATAAATAAAAACAAAAGGCCTGACTGACTGACTGACTGACTGACTGACTGACTGACTGACTCATCAACGCCCAGCCCAAACCCTTGGACCTAGAAAGCTGAAATTTTACACGATGGTTCCTTCTATGATGTAGACCAGGAATAAGGAAGGATTTTTTGAAATTCAACCCCTAAGGGAGTTAAATAGGGGATGAAAGTTTGTATGAAAGTCCGTCAGTTTTAAAGTTAGGTTCTTCAAATTTTGTGTTTCGGCTGACGATTGAAAATTAATTTATACGTGTCTCAGCGTTTTTGATAATTCTACCCCCAAAGGGTTAAAAAGGGGGATTAAGTTGTGTATGAAAGTCTGTCAGTTTAAAAGTTAGGATCTTCAAATTTTGTATTTAGGCTAACGATTGAAAATTAATTTATACGTGTTTCAGCGTTTTTGATAATTTCACCCCTAACGGGGGATGAACGACCTGACTGACTCATCAACGCCCAGCCCAAACCCTTGGACCTAGAAAGCTGAAGTTTTACACGATGGTTCCTTTTATGATGTAGACCAGGAATAAGGAAGGATTTTTTTAAATTCAACCCCTAAGGGAGTTAAATAGGGGATGAAAGTTTGTATGAAAGTCCGTCAGTTTTAAAGTTAGGATCTTCAAATTTTGTGTTTCGGCTGACGATTGAAAATTAATTTATACGTGTCTCAGCGTTTTTGATAATTCTACCCCCAAAGGGTTAAAAAGGGGGATTAAGTTGTGTATGAAAGTCTGTCAGTTTAAAAGTTAGGATCTTCAAATTTTGTATTTAGGCTAACGATTGAAAATTAATTTATACGTGTCTCAGCGTTTTTGATAACTCTACCCCCAAAGGATTAAAAAGGGGGATTATGTTGTGTATGAAAGTCTGTCAGTTTAAAAGTTAGGATCTTCAAATTTTGTATTTAGGCTAAAGATTGAAAATTAATTTATACGTGTCTCAGCGTTTTTGATAATTCTACCCCCAAAGGGTTAAAAAGGGGGATGAAGTTGTGTATGAGAGTCAGTCAGTTTAAAAGTTAGGATCTTCAAATTTTGTATTTAGGCTAACGATTGAAAATTAATTTATACGTGTTTCAGCGTGATAATTTCACCCTTAACGGGGGATGAACGACCTGACTGAGATATCAACGCACAGCCTAAACCGCTGGTGATAGGGACTTGAATTTTGGAGGGTGTATTCTTTGTAAAGTATAAGTATCCAATAAGAAGGGGTTTTTGGAAATTCAACCTTAAAGGGGGTGAAAAGGGGGGATTTTGTTTGTATGAAAAATCTTATTCCTTGAGTTAAAAACCTTGAACCTTGGCACGAATACTTATCTAAGTAAATTATGAAGTTTGGCATTTTTCGTTTTTCTAAACTCATTTCAACCCTAAAGAGGTATTGGGGGTGTCAAAATTTCTTTGGAAGAATTTCAACGTGCTGTCCGATTAACTCGAAACTCAGTCAGTATTAATACTAAGGACTAAAAATAAAGAATAACCTGTATCAGGGTTTTTCGAAAATGTACCCCTAACTGTGTGAAAATGGGTTGTTAATTTTGCAAGGGCATATTTTACTGTGTGGCTTGATTAGCTGGAAAATTTTTCATAATTCGACCCATGTAGGGGTGAAAAGCGGGAATACGGTTTATATGAAAAATCTTATTCATTTGGTTAATAAACTTGAAACTTGGTACGAACATTTATCTAAATAAATTATAAAGTTTGGCATTTTTTGTTTTTATTAACTAGCCCTTAAAGGAGGATTGGGGTGGGGGGTGTCAAAATTTTAACGCGTGGTCCGATTACCTCGAAACTCGGTATTTATACTTAAGACCACAAATAAAGAATAACGTGTATCAGGGTTTTCCGAAAATCTACGCCTAATGGGGTGAAAAGGGGCAGTTAATTATACAGGGAAAGATTTTAATGCGTGGCTTGATTAACTTAAGAATTCGTATAAATAATCTTTAAGTCAAGTAATGAACACACCCCAAACAATTTTTCGAAATTCTACCCCTATAGGGTGAAAAGCGGGAATACAGTGTATATGAAAAATCTTACGGTACAAATACTTATACAAGTAAATTATGAAGTTTGGCATTTTTTGTTTTTCTAAACTACCCCTAACGGGGGATTGGGGGCGTCGGAATTTCTATGGAAGAATTTTAACGCGCGGTCCGATAACTCGAAACTCTGTATTTATACTTAAGACAAAAAATAAAGAATAACGTGCATCAGGGTTTTTCGAAAATCTACCCTTAACGGGGTGAAAAGGGGTATTTAGTTAATTATACAGGGGAGGATTTTACTGCGTGGTTTGATTAACTCAAAAATTGGTGTAAATAATCTTTGAGTCAAGTAATGAACACATCCCAAACGATTTTTGAAAATTCCAACCCTGTGGGGGTGAGAAGCACAGTTTATTTGAAAAATCTGATTCCTTTGATCTATACACTTAAAAATTCGCCCGAATACTTAGTTGTCTAAATAAATGATAAAGATCATACCTACATACATTTTCGAAATTTTTAGAGGAAAGTACGAATTTCACGCGGACGAAGTCGCGGGCAGAAGCTAGTCGCGTATAAGAAGAACTAGTTTAGCCTAGGCTAAACTAGTTTGTCCTGAAATCGGGTTTGGCCGGTAACATTACGATTAGAGAAATTATGCTTTAAAAAAATATGCGTAAATAATATGCGAAAATATAAATAGGAGAAACAAAAGTATGTCAAGTTATATTAGGTCTTAAAATTTTATGCAAATGGATAGGGAACTACCAGGGCTCTTCCGTCTCTCTACCATATTCATTTGCAGGACGTTTAAATTCGGGGCAAGCCAGGTGACAGCAAGATAGTGACACTACACAATCATGCTACAGAATAGGCTAGTTTCCTAAAAAATTCTAATTAGTCCGTCAGTTAGATTATCAAAAAATATTGGACCCTTATTTTTTCTTTTGTCAATTATATAAAAAAGTAGCTGCTGCCCCCGACGTCGTCTGCGTGAAGGCTCTACAGCACCAAAAATACCTAAGATGCCAGTGTCGCTATAGCATTATAAGTACTTAAACAACTTTTAAAATAGCATTAAAATATAAGTTTTTTTTGCAAGCGAAGCATGTGAAGAGAGTTATATGGGAATCCTGCTGAGTTCAGTCATAAGATGTGACTGAAGGAAATAGAGAAAATAATTCAGGAATACATTCCAGTACACAAAAGAGTAAAAATACGTACAAAGGTATCATACCTTACAACACTTCCCTATAAACTACGTTGGTAGTTAGGCTGCCAGGTGCCAAAATGTAAAGAGAGTCAGGACTGGTGATGCGGGAGCAAGCGACGTACAGTTGCCCGTGTGAGAAGCAACTCGTCCTGAGGTCGACACCCGCTGCCCTCAGTGTCTGCCCCTGCGACTTATTGATGGTTATCGCGAAGCAAACACTCACGGGGAACTGTACGCGCTTGAACTGGAACGGGAAGTTATGAGGTATGAGGGGAATGCGTGGTATAAATACTGCCTCGCCGACGCCACAACCCGTAAGAATTTTCGCCTTAATAGTGTGTCTGTGGAGCGAGATGACTTTATGGCGGGTCCCGTTACACAACTTCGGAGGAGATAGGTTCCGAAGAAGCATAATCGGGACACCGACCTTCACCTTGATGGTATACGCTGGAAATCCACTTGCTGACAGGGAGTTCAGAAATTCCACGGGATAATGTGTGGCGTCATCTTGCTCGACAACAGTGTTTATCGAGGTGTAGACCACTTCATTCCCCTCAATTTCCGAGAGAATGCATTCGTTACTTGCTGCAGCCTGATCATTTTTGGGCGTCAAAATGGCCCGCTCACACACCCAAGAATTCTGCTGGTGCGGTGTACGACTAATGTCCCCGTACACACAGCGAATGAGTTCTTCTAAGCTGGATACCACTCTACCGAGAGAGTCTGGAAGCACCACCTGTCCACCTCTCTCTTTTTGTAGAGTGCCTTCGCCAAGACTTAGAAGGACATCGGAGAATTCTTGAGCACGTGCATTGCCGCCGAGCCGAGCTCTCATATTAATGGTCAAGCGCGGCGTACGAACTCGTGACCACAACAAAGCATTCACCTCGTCAGCCCTCGATCCCCGTGTCACCACGGGAATCATTTGCCAGAAATCGCCACTGAACAGAACTGTGACACCACCCATCAAATGTTCGTTCCTGCGGATGTCCTGCAGGGTTCTGTCCACGGCCTCAACTGCCTTCCTATTGGCCATCGTACACTCATCCCATACGATCAGAGAGCAATCCTTGAGCACGTGTCCCTTATCGCTGTTACGTGACACACCACAAACAGGCGTTTCGGCGCTCTCTAAATCGATAGGAATTTTAAACATGGCATGTGCGGTCTTGACACCCGGAAGCAGTGTATCAGCGATTCCCGACGACGCTACAGCAATAGCAATTTTGCCTTGCCTCCTGACCTCTGCAAGTATGCCAGTGGTAACAAATGTTTTTCCTGTTCCACCAGGAGCATCCAAGAAAAACATTTTAGCCTGGTTATGCCCAACGCTTTCAAGGACGGTGTCATAAATTTGTTTTTACTCTGAAGAGAACAAAGCGACATGGTCATTTCGTATGGTGGTCATTTCGCCCGGGTCGTAATTTGTCTCAGCGTTATACTCCCGATTTCCACGATCTTGATGCGGTGATAATTGGGGAGCTGGCAACCCATATTCGATCAGTGGATTGCCGCCGATAGAAATGACCACATCTTGAAGTGAACTGAGACAGGTGTTCAGCACGCGTTCATCAGTTACTTCGACTTCGTCTCCAGTAGGAACATAATTTTTTTTGTAATACTTAACACCGCGTTTTTTTTTAATTGTCTTCCTCAACTCTGCTCAAGATTTTGAGGGTTTTGTTGGAACTCAGTTTATCAAAACGAACTATACGATACAACTTTTATGAAGAAAATGAACATTGCCATCTATGAATTTTAAGAATAACTAACTACTTACCTCGCCAACATGATCATTAATTTCCAAGAAGTGTCAACATGTAACTTGATTTGATTTTTATGAAATCTCATAGATGGCGGACGCTGCTTCAAAATTTTCTTTATACTAAAACTTCTTAACATTCATTAAACTATGTTTCTCGGCCCAAATTACTTAAATGTGTAGTTTTCATATTGTAAAGCTAGATAATAGCATGGCTTACTGAAAAACAACATTTAAATATGCGTCGTTAGATTACACGCTGTCACAGAATGCGTAAGAAAAATAAAGATTCACAGCTCCTCCCCCGTAGGTGATAGCGTGATAATATGTAGCCTATATGTTGACCCGACCTCTTAGTAATATTCATGCAAAATTTGAAGTAAATCCATGCAGTACTTTTTGAGTTTAGCCCGGACATACATACAGACAAACAGATAAACAGACAAACAGACAAAAATTCTAAAAACTATATTTTTGGCTTCGATATCGATTGTACATCACGCCCCAAGTATTCTTTAGAAAAAATATTCAATGTACAGTTTTGACTTTCCTACGATTTTATTATATGTATAGATGATGAAGATATCGCCCGTTAAGGTTCCGCGTAACGTCACGCCGTGCGACACTTTTTAGCACGGCGTGACGTCACGACCCCCCACTCCCAAATTTTGACGCGCTTTATCTTTGTCATTTTTTGTTTGATTGACAAAAGAAAAAATAAGGGTCCATTATTTTTCGATAATCTAACTGACGGACTAAATCTAATTATTATTTTTTTCAGGGCTCTGAACCGGTTTAAAAAGAGCGGTTAATTTCGATTAAATACCGGTAAATATATCGTTCCTTCATTAACCGGTTAAACAAGTGAACTGTTCTTATGTAACCCAAAAGATAAAGGTTACCGGTTACAAAGCTCAAACGGTTTTGACACCCAAATTAACCGGTTAATTCCGTAATTCGTAAATTTTTTTCGTCTACTTTTTTAACGCTTCCAACAAGTTCTAGTGACAATGAGTTGACATCGCAACGTCCAGACCGTGCCCGCGAGAGTGGCGGGGGCCGGGGGGGGTTCAAACTTGGTTTTAACCGGTTAATTTTCACTATCAAAACCAAAATTCATGAAAAACCGGTTTGCCGCATAAACCGGTAAAAACCGGTAAAGTGCAACCTTTAACCTAAATCGATTTCGGTTTGGGGTCAATGACCATAACCGGTTAAGAATTTCAACCGGTTTCCGAGCCTTGATTTTTTTACCCAGGAAAATACCCTATCGCTTAACACTTCGCATGTCGCAATTTACTTTATGTGTAATGTTGCTCCTATCTTATAAGTCTTATAACCTCTTGTCTGTTCCAGAGTCTGACGGAATACCTGGCCACTCATGCAATAGACTCGCCTCAAGTATACGTGTACATGTATGCGTATGGTATGGACGTATTGACTAACGCTAATGGAACAGTTGAGGTGAATATTAAAAGCTGCACTTCGTTTATTATTTTTTAATGACCTTAAACAAAAAAAAAAAAACTATAGACCCGCCCCTACTTCGCTCGGGAACAATCTAGTGATGAGCTAGCGAGATAGTATAACATCGACATTTCTGTATATAAAAATTGAGTGAACAAAAAAGTGACATATAATAATTATACGATAAGATAGACATGACTATAGATGTAAAACAACCGATTTAAAACGTTTTAAACCAAATGTTGCCGTTTTAAACCCCAAATAAACCGTTTTAAACGGTTGAAAACTCGTCTACAAAAATAAAAGAACAGTGTTTTACACTTCATTGTGGGCAATTTTTGGTCACCTGACGTCATGTTTAGTTTTAATTAGTTTATAGAAAATCAATAGAAAGTACCTACCTACATTATCTACTACTGCAGGTGTACTTCGAAGACTGCTACTAGAACTAATAGACGAGCTGAGCTAAGTGTGTCGAGTTTGGGCTCGTTTTGTTAGTTATGTTGAGACCTTACTCCGGACTGGATGGAGTGACCTGAAGGTGTACTTCGAAGACTGCTACTGGAACTAATAGACGAGCTGAGCTAGGTGTGCCGAGTTTGGGCTCGTTTTGTCAGTTATGTTGAGATCTTACCTCCGGACTTGGTGGAGTGACCTGCAGGTGTACTTCGAAGACTGCTACTGGAACTAATAGACGAGCTGAGCTAGGTGTGTCGAGTTTGGACTTGTTTTGTTAGTTATGTTGAGACCTTACCTCCGGAGTGGATGGAGTGACCTGAAGATGTACTTTGCGAGTTTTTACGAGTAGAACTAGCTGTTAAGAATGTGTATAGTTTTTACCTCTTATAACTCGACTGTGGTTTTAGGTCAAGGCCTAAGACGTTTGGGAAACGCTCTCGTAAGAAACATCATGTCGGTCTTCCCCAGAATTAATCTATCCAAGATTTAAAAGAATTTATGGAAAACAAGTGAAGGTCGGAAAATATTTACCTAACGATAGAAAGTTAAAAAAACAGGTTCAAGCGATTTTCGACCTTATTGACATTTAACAAAATACCGGTTTTTAATGAAGAAGCAACGGTATCGAAAGAGAATGTTGGAAAAGCAAACCTGCTTTACTCTTTTATTTTTTGCAGGCGAGTTTTCAACCGATTAAAACGATTTATTTGGGGTTCAAAACGGCATCGGTTGTTTCACATCTGTAGGTACTCCGTCATATCCCTACCTCGATAAAATCAAGAAAATTTAGGTAGTTATAATTAAGAAAAACATAGTCATCAACACCAACCGTTTTAAACCGAAAAAAATGGTTTATTTCGGGTTTAAACGGTTTTTTTCGTTTTAAACGGGTTGGTTTAATTGGTTTTAAACCGGCCTTACATCTATAGACATGCCAAATGAGAAGGAACAGTAAGAGAACTAACAAAAATAGGAATAAGGTAAACAGTTTGAGAGCTAGTTGACCAACTGAAAGAAAGAAAGAAAATACATTTATTTAGCACAGACTAAAAGACACACAATACACCAGATACAGATTAAAAAAAAAAAAATAAAGATCAAACAAAAAGCATAAAGTTCGATGCAAGTAATTAGCAGGAAAGTGTGCCTCACGGCTGCGCCAAAAAGGCCCAATTCAGCAATAATGGCAGACAACTAGTGCCTGACGCTGGTTTTCAACTGGACCTGCTGTGTGAGGTGACGGATGTAAATCAGTTTTATACTGCAACGTGACGTGTGTGTGTATACTTAAATAAAATATGTGTCAGACAAAAAGTAGTAACAAATAAGTAGATACCTACAGAGTAAAGACAGAGCTGTATACTCGTAGGTAGATACTCTTGAAAGCTTGCGTACAGTTACACTAAAGAAGATAGTGTGAGCAAGCCTCTGTTTAACTGCTTCAGGTGGAAGCTCTATACAGTCCGATCCACCGAGACCACGGTGCGGCGGCGCGATCCCTCGCGCGTGTGTACATGGCGCTGATACGTCACTACTCCGGCCAAATGGATGCTACCATCAAGATCATCGACGACCCCCTCGTGCTGGATACTTCTTTGGTACTATTACATAACATAAGAATACATAAATTTATAGAGTTTTTCCAAAATAAATTCTTAGTTTCGTCTAAGTTACAACTTAAGCTTATAATAAGTGCATATCGTCGGTTCAAAGGTAAAACACACTAAGTGACATTTTGACCCAAAATGAGATTATACTACTTTTGTTCTATACAGAGAAAATCTACGATAAGAAAAAATCACTATGTGCGTATTGTGCTCCCTAACACAATTAGGGAGCACAATACGCACATAGTGATTTAGCATTTAAGAAAAACTAGCTTCTGCCCGCGATATCGTTCGCGTGAAATTTCCGACCCACGTCGTATCGCATCGCCCAATTACTTCGTTTTCGCTTAGTGTTTTTTTTTGATTCTCTATCAATCGGAATCAGAATCATTTCGAAGCCAATTGCTAATCCATTGCTTGATAAGTTCGAAAAATTTGTCTGCTCAACACGTAAATAACGCAATGAATGTTGTTGAACTGTCAAAATGAAACCGATTCCGATTGATAAAGTGTTACGCAATTGCCCGGCTGATGTTAATAAGAGAGCCTATGGCTATAACCTTCCTCAAGAATGGGGCTATCAAATGCAAAAATATTTTTCATATCCGTTTGGTAGTTCCAGAGATTAACGTTATAAATAGCGTTTAAACGAACACTCTTTAACTTTATTATTAGTATATAGATAGATGTGTCTTTTTGATTTCAGTGGATGAAAGAAGTCGCCGCTCCACCTTTATTCATACAGTTTCTGTTAATATTCACCAATTCGCACATCACGCTTATACCCTCACAGGAGTACGGACTTATCAGACATGTTCAGGTAACCATGTACATATAAAGAGTATTCTATTCTATTCTATAAATCTATCTACGCATCGGGAACATAAGTGACAGACATGCTGCTAAATTAGCATGTTATACGTGAATGTACATACGTAGTGTTAATCGTGATTTCGATGCCCTGTCTTGCTGCAAAGAATTGATGTTAAATGTGATCTAAAAGTTTAGTGTTAACCTAGTGCTGGCTGAGCAAGGTCACCAATAAATGTGCATATCTGGAGGACCGCTCCTTTTAAAAGTAGTCACAAAAATCAAAATGACGGAGTTATAATATATACTCGAAAAAACATTGACTGGACTATCACTGAAGTTGATCTATGTGATGCAAACTGCTTCCCAAGTGTAGCACAGAATTTCACTACTCGCAATTTATCGCTCGCCATCTACACAAAATACAACAACGTTTGTGGCAAGCTTTGATGATATTCTCACACCACTATCAGCATTTAACACAGTCGCCATAGTCGGAGATATTATTTTTTATGGTAGGTATTTAAAACTTCATGCACAAGTAAAAAAAATACTGTACAAAGGTGGACTTAATGCTTGAAGCATTTTCTACCAGTCATATTAATATCTCTACAAACAGTACCGATCCAAATTGTTAAGACTATCTTAACACTAGTGTTGATCTTCTCCCAACTCGCTTACTAAACTGTGTAGATTAGGAGTCACAAAATGGCGGACCGCGGTATGAAACCAGAATGCAATTTTAGATGTAACTTTTAGCATTATTAACGTTCTAGATAATAAAACCAAAGCACTAGGCATATGTCTAGATCTGTCCAAAGCATTTGACTGGCTCTGTCACCATCCTTCTGAAGGAAATGGAAATAATAGGAATAAGAGGCGTAGCTCTGAACATTTTTAGACTACCTAACAGGACGAAGCGAATTTGTGAAAATATAAAACTTACAATGATCTCAGTGGCTTTGGGGTGCCCCAAGGTAGCGTACTTGGTCCTACACTCTTTCTAATCTATGCAAACTAACTTTGTTTACTGAACAGCAGTCCTGGTTAACTACTGTTTTGTATTACACCGTTTTTGATTATTCATAACTGGTGGAAAAATATTTGTAACACTGATTTTGGAACAATAAAAAAATTATCTTAACTTCTTTAGATATAATTCTTCTGTCACCTTTTTCAAGAAATAGGTTGCCGAATAGATCGTGGATTCTGAGATCCGAAATAAGGTGTTCAAATCAAAGAATCTACTTCTGTCTTTCCCAATGGGAATGGCCGAGAACAACATTACATTCATCACTCCGAAATTCTTCAAATTCTTCTACGTATTGAGTGATTATTACTTAACACGTTCGCTGACAGTAGGTTGTTAGGCGGGAAATTGAAATAGTGCGTTATGACAGTACGTCGAAGGACGGGCTACTTATTTTTAAGAGTATTGGTAGTACGTCGTCGGACGATAATTTTTCATATAAGTATTATGAAGAGCAGTATCCACTGCCATATTGTGAGCAAATTCATATTTCTTACTGCCGTAACACGAGTATTTTGTGGGTAGTTTCATATTGCTATCTCAGTCGCTCACACACACACACTTAAACCGTTCGTGAACGAGTACTACGTCGACCAGCGTGAGCGCGCGCCTTGTTACTCGAACAATCAGTGCGGCCGGTGCCATTTTGTGAACAACCACGTGTTTACATCGCTCAAACCGTAAGTAAATTTATAAAAACAGATATTTTGTGCGTTTATTTGTTTTAAAATACCGTGATTATGGTGCATTTTCAAGATTTTGGGATGTTTGTGTTTACTAAGCTATGTCTATTTAGTGAATAACGTGTACCTATTCATTGAAACACCACTTTGGGCAATGTAATATTATTATATTTTATCATTAACTCATATCACGTCCATCGACGCAGTATCGAATTTCGACAGGCAAACATATGGCCAACATGACACTACGTCGTGAAACGATTGTCATTTAGTATGGAAAATTCTACTGTCGTAATGTGGTGTCAGGGTAAGAGCTCACTGTCAGCGAACGTGTTAGCACTATGATGAATGTTATTATTAACTTGGTGCTCGGGAAAGTGTTGTCATGCTTAAAGCGGCAGGCACCAAGAGGCTTTATTGCCTTTTCCACTGATCTCAAATATAGACAGAACATGCTTTCTCAGAACTCTTCAGGAAATTTTCAGAAACACGCAATGGACTTCTCTCCTTTTCGCTACTGGTTCACCTTGTACTTCTGCGACCTCCTGCTGTACTGGTTACTAGTCGCCGTCATAAGCTCCGTCATGATCTTCTTCATGTACGTCTCTGTACATGCGACTAAGTTCGTGTGGATTGATGTTTGTTAGTATTATATTTAACTCTTCTGGTAGTTATAGAAGGTATAATCTATTAATTTTGCAATATGATTAGTTAACGGTGCACCGCGGTCGATCGACGACATATGACATATTTTAAGACGTACCTAGGTAGGTGCAGTATTTTTATCTCACGAAGTGGCGTACATTTTACTTGTGGTAACCAAGGATACAAACACACTGTGAATGTGTGCGTGAAGATGAGACAGCACATAACACACACACTTCACACTTCCGACTTCGGCTCTGACCATTCCGAGAGCTCCTGCGCTTACACACACATTCACAGCGTGTTTGTAAACTTGGAGATTAAAATACTATATGTATAATTTATGAGGTGTCATAATATGACACCTCATAAATTATACATAAGTATAATTATTTGAAGCCGACACACGACGGTCGAAGTCGGTCGACCGCAGTCTGGTTGCACGCAGCGGGGCAACCTGCGGGGTGATTGCGTAACACACTAACAGTAGCAATGGCTTTCATTTTCACAGTGCAACTACATTCATTGCGATATTTATGTTGTTGAGCAGCCAAATTTTTCAAACGTACCAGGCCACTCATAAAGTATTGCGATAAAAAGTTTTTATATACGAGAGACTGGCCAGTTATAATCTATTTTGAAAATATGATTATTTGTAAGTAAAAATAGGTACGTACAAATTTCAATATTTCTGTCCATATTTTTTCCGAGCTAATTTAAATTATTGTGTCTCATTAAAAAATGGATCTGCGCCGGGAACATTTTCGTGCTACGATTTTTTACGATTTCCGAAACCGGACGAATCGTACAATACACTTCAAATGGCATTCATGGATGAAGGCCCTTCTAAGGCAACCGTGTATCGTTGGTATAACGAACTCAAGCACGGTCGACTAACTTTGGGGGATGAAGAAAGAAGTGGTCGCCGACGGCTATTACGGAACAAAACGTGCTAGCAGTGAAAAATTTAATCCAAGACAATAGGCAAGTTACGTGTCAAGAGATTCAGCACACACTGCAGGTTGGATCGAGAAGCCTTCACGAACTTCTACACGTGCATCTTCGCGTGAGGAGGGTAGTTTCACGCTGGGTGCCGCACAACCTCACCGATGCTCAGAAGCAGGTCCGGGTGGAATGGTGCCGTGATATGATAAACAAAGAAGCAGACTCGTCTCGGCGTGTTTACGACATCATTACAGGTGATGAGTCTTGGATTTATCAATACGATCCAGAAACGAAGCACCAGTCGACGGTTTAGGTGTTTCAAAACGAATCAACGCCTACCAAAGTGAAGCGATCTAGAAGCGGGGAGAAAATTTTGATCGGGAGCTTTTTCAATTTGACTGGCTACTTGGTGTCAATTCCTTTACGGAACCAAAGAAGCATCAACGCTGAATGGTATACTTACTACCAAATGCTTGGCAAAAGTTTTCTCTGTTTTGAGCAACAAGCGAACAAACACAGGGCTCCGCGGGCTACTGCTCCACCACGACAACGCGCCACACCGCGCTCAAAACGTGAGACTTCCTGGACAGCACGCCGGTCGAACTCCTAGGCCACGTTCCTTACAGCCCTGACCTAGCACTGTGTGACTTCTTTTTATTTCCGAAAATAAAAAATCAGCTCAAATGGATACAATTTTCGTCGCCGGAAGATGCGCTATTAGCGTTCGAGCAGGCTGTAAACGAGGTGTCTGCGGCGGACTAGAAAAAGTGTTTCGAAATCTGGTTCAGACGCATGAAACTTTGTAGAGGCTAGTGGAGAGTACTTCGAAAAGATTTGATTAATAATATTTACCTACCTATAGAAAACATTCTGAATGTCCCACGTATATGTAGCAATGGGTTACCAATATCCTTTAAAATGATTCAGTTTGTGATTAATAGTGTGTTACGCAATTAGGGTTCTGCTTTTGCCCAAATTAAAAATGTAGAAGCAAATGAGAGTTCAAACCATAGAAATGTAAAAAACCATCCACTATAATCACGCGGAAAACCCTAGAAATTTTTAATATGCCAACTACTTAAATATTTGCTTATTACAAATTCAAAATAAAGAATATTCTATTTTATTTATTTTCTTTCATCGGGTATTTGCCTAATAGAGCAGCATGTAAAGCGACGTTTCGACGTTTCTTGTTGCAGTTATAATCCCGTTCATGTTAAGTGTGTATGGGATATGCTGTATACCGCAAGCGTACATCTTCAGTTTGGGGTCGCAAATGACTCTCAACACTATGACTTTTATCATCGTCAACCTTGTCTTTGGTAAGTCATGATATTAGTGTGATACGTGCCTGCTTCGTTTGGGCCTTCTGGGCTACGGGCCATCCGAGCCCCAAAGCCAATCCCTGTTTTGGGCCCCTGCTAAAAATAATGTTTAGATTTTTTAGGCGGACAATATCTAGGTTAACGCCGCTGGTAGCGTTGAGTCGTGTCGTAACTCGCAACATAACTTTGTCCGCACTATAAAGAATCCCAATGAATGTTTTGTTCAACAATATCTGTAATGACTAATGAATCAACTGTTTTAGTGTGTGCAATGGTTGTAAGTATATTTATTTTAATGTTGTATATTTATTTAAATGTAATTGACCGCTATAGGTACGTAGATACCTACTTTTGCGAAACAACGAGCGGTGACACTAAAATTCGTTATTTCGTTGAAAAACTTTAAGACGTAATAATTGGTTTTTCGTTAATCAATACCTAACCAATAGATACATATATGTTTATTTTAGAAGAGGTTCTGTTATCATAGCTATTTACAATAACGCTGTATAGGTGCAGGGATTGGCTTAACGCGGGTCGGCAATAGCAACAACTTATTGACTTCATTAGTGATAAGATAACCTACGATAATTTTGGGGATGCATGAAGAAGCCTCCTCGTGTAGCGCAGTTTGTTCCGCCAGTTACTCAACTGAACCGAGCGCTCGGCGCATCCTGGACAGTCACACCCAACACATTATTTGACTGGCCAATTCTTTCCTTGCGGTGGTAAGACTAAGGCCGCCTGGTTTGCCGGAGTCCGGTGTCAAGCAGCCTGCTGTGTTTCGTCGATGCGTGAGAGTTCCAGTGCCTTGGGCATATTCTGGGCACGCTCGTTCCATCCTAGACCTCATCCATCGCTTTCCATCGCGTGATCGAGGTCAAGAGCGGGCCCATTCAGCAATATAAAAAAAAACTTCATTTTCATGATATGGACCCTCCATATCTCAAACCCAAATCATGAAGTAAGTGTGAAAGAAACCAATACCCTTATTAATTGCCATAAATTACTGGGTCGTTAATGGTTGCGTTTACCTTAGATATATTTTCTAATTTCTATGCAGCTTGGTACCAAAACTTCATGGTTTCTTGCAAACAGGTGAAGCCACAATAATAGCAAAGTTATTCTACGGCGATACTCTCAGCTACATCATGGACATTATGACCCTGTCTCCTCAGTTCAATATGGCGTACGCATATATAAAGATCGAACAGATATTGATGTACAACACCGAATGCTTTATATACGAAGAAAAGAACGTCTGTTTGGTGAACACTTTTCATAAATGTTGCGGTAAGTTTCGAGCAGTCATTCATGATTTATAGAAACAGCTATACTTGCCAAGCCAAACTTTATTCTTCCTGTGACTTGGGATCGGCGCAACATGTTGTTCTCTTAACATTCGCCTAACTTTTCTTTCAAATTGCAATCCTGCCATGCTTTTTCTGGTCTCCCTCTCGCCGTCCAACCATCAATATTTACTTTTACCTCAGTCCCTTTAACAAAATAATATACAGGATGGAAAAAATCAATGGGCCCTGAACAGAAACCACTTTAAATCTTTAAGGTAGATTATTTTACTTAAGGGAAACATTCCTTTATTTTTTAAAGGAAACAAAACTGCATTAACCGATTTCTCGACAAGTTTTTTTTTTGTTGTAATTTTTAGCAGGTTGGATTCCCGGTTTAGATAAGCTTGTCGAGAAATCTGTGAATACAGTTTTGTTTCTAAAAAGAAACACAGGAATGTTTCCTTTAAGTAAAAAAAAAATACGAGTGTGCTTATGATCACACGACTGAAGTGAAACTTCAAACGTATTTGGCTATGAGAGGAAGAGAGAAAGAAAATGTGCGCGCGCACTGATTTCTCTTGTTTATATCCCCCACTCAACTCCCGTTCCGACATGGGTCGTACTTGCAAAATCGAGTACCAGGGCTTCCAAGTACGTCCACCTTAAGAAACCAGGGCCTAAAACCAGGGCTCGAGATACTTTCAAGTATTTTCTATCTGCATCGAAAATGGATCCATAACTTCATACAAATAAGAAGTACCTACAATCGCGTAATCAAACAAAAGCCCTGTTGGAAGTAAAAAGTACTTGCATAGGAAACTGACCCGTGAATTCCTATAAATAAGGAGCACAATCGCGTTTACAAATAAATACTTTTACAAACCATTAAAGTAAAAATACTTGCATACGAAATTGTTCCGTAGACTCTTACGGAGTTGTATGGAGTGTCCGAGGTGTGGTAAGAGCACACCCCGGACACTCCATACAACGCTCGCAAAATAATTACCTAGTACCACTACATAAACAAATGACGTTTGTATACGTGCAAATGTGTGCGTGAAATCTAGTAGCGTAAAAAAAATGGCACGGTAAGCAATTTGTGTCGGGGAACCGAACGACGACGGCGGCGGCGCTGCCCGAACGTGTGCATTATTATGAAGTGACCATGTAGTTCAATTGTTTATTTGTATAGTCGGTTTATTTGTATAGTCGGTAGTTCGTAATGAACTAAAAACACTAAAATAGTTTAGTTTAAATGACTTATCTGTAAATAATCGGTTATTAAATCGCATGTTATTAAAAATGCGAAATCTTACAAACAGTTTATGTAAATACGAATTCGGAAAAGCATCACAATATCCAACCATCGTGATTAAAACTCAAAGATAACTTTTAAATCGCATAATTGTGTGTTCGTGTCAGCAATACAGCGCTGCGGTTCGCGAGCGCCCTTGCTAAAGAGTCGGCGACGAATACCTCGAAGTGCGGGGTGAGGTGCGGTATCTGATATGAGGGCGAGGAAGGGAGTGTCCTTTCTGTACGTAGTACTATTATGTATTCTGTGCTCTTACTGATAAGGAGCATGATCGCATTTGCGAAAACAAACGCGGTTGTTGAACTATTTGAGTACCTACGTACTCGAGCGTCGAGGCACGACAGAGCGAGATACTTTCAAGTATTTTCTATCTGCATAGAAAATTGATCCATAACTTCATACAGATAAGAAGTACAATCGCGTATTCAAAAGCCCCGTTGGATGTAAAACTACTTGCATAGGAAATTGATCAATGGCTTCCTATAAATAAGGAGCAAAATCGCGTTTACAAATAAATACTTGCAAACCATTAAAGTAAAAAATACTTGCATACGAAATTGTTCCGTAGACTCTTACTGATAAGGAGCATGATCGCATTTGCGAAAACTAACGCGGTTGAGTTTGAGCGAGTAGCCGTATAAGGTATGTACTTTATAGTCTTGCAAGTATTTTGAGTCGGTACTTGGTGTGCGTACTTGGAAGCAAAAACCTGGTCGAGTAAATACGTACCTTCCTTACTCGCCCGATCACACTTTTCGTAACGCTTACGTCACGCGTTCGCCAGCTTACTCTCCAAGTCAAGTGTGCGTAAAGAAGTTTCACGTAAATAATTTTGACACAACAAAAATCGAATTTGACAATCGCGACTCGTCGACACGTGGTACAGACGCCAGCACGTCAACTTTGAACCTTATTCTTTAGTAATAAAGTTGAAAATCTATTAAAGAAATCTGACAGATTGTAGTAGGTTGATGTGCTGGCGTCTGTACTTATTTGCCCTAACCCCGTGTATTGTTTTTTAGAGCCGCAGGCGCGGAGGGGGCGGCCTTGGCGTGTTTTTTGAGGAATTTTTCACTTTTTGTATGGAAAATATGAAAAATGATTACCTACATGTTGAGTTTTAGGAGTTTCTGGGTTTCATAAAGGGGGTCGAAATTTTCATTATTTTTGCGATAGGACGCACCATTTTCGAGATATAAGCAAAAGAAAAAAAAACTTCATACGTATTTGGCTATGAGAGGAAGAGAGAAAGAAAACGTGCGCGCGCACTGCTTTGTCTTGCTTATATCCCCCACTCAACTCCCGTTCACCTCGCCCGATCACACTTTCCGTAACGCGTTCGCCAGTTTACTCCCCAAGTCAAGCGCGCGTTAAGAAGTTTCCCTTCAAAAATACTTGCATACGAAATTGTTCCGTAGACTCTTACTGATAAGGAGCATGATCGCATTTGCGAAAACTAACGCGATTGAGTACCTACGTATTTGAGCGAGTAGCCGTATAAGGTACTTTATCGTCTTGCAAGTATTTTGAGTCGGTACCTGGTGTGCGTAACTGGAAGCAAATACCTGATGTAAAAACCCGATCGCATAAATACGTAGGTACCTTCCCTACTCGCCCGATCACACGTTTTCGTAACGCATTTGCCAGTTTACTCCCCATGTCAAGCGCGCCTAAAGAAGTTTCACTTCAATAATCTATCTTAAGGATTCAAAGTGGTTTCCCTTCAACATAGCTATTCACAAGCACTCGATATGCTTCCTTTTCGTATCGAACATTGATCATTGTTATCGTAGGAGTCTTCCAAACGCTGTTCACAAGTCCAAAAGCCGAATTTTTTGTCAGTTTTTAAATCAAATATACTCCCGTTATTCTTCCAACAGCTATTTGCTGTTGAGGGCAAGTCAAATCAGGTTATCGAAATGTCAGGTTTTCGATACGATAGCCTGTCGTATGGTTGTGAATCAGGGCTCAGGGCCCATTGTTTTTTTCCACCCTGTATATACAGGGTGTTACGGAAAGGGTATATCAATACAAACGGGTTGAAGAGTGTATCTGGTCTAGAATCTCTGTACAAAATTTCAGCTCAAAAGCATTAACTTTGGAAATGCTTAATATTTTTTTTATTTCGACATCACGGCGCTGCACTGGCGCGTGCGTGTACTAGGCGCACAGACACACTTCAGATAATGGATAATGACCCTCGTAGTGCGGTGACACGTTTGTTGTGATTTCAATTTAATAAACTATCGAAATAAAAAAATATTAAGCATTTTCAAAGTTACTGCTTTTGAGCTGAAATTTTGTACAGATTCTAAACCAGATACACTCTTCAACCCGTTTGTATTGATATACCCTTTCCGTAACACCCTGTATAAATCCATAAAGAAGATAAAGTTGTATTAGACTATGTTGTACAACCTTTCAGAAAAATGCGGTGTATTGCAAGAATGTTTCTCGAGAAAAAGTTATTTCACCCGTAATGGTGTTGTCGTGCAAATGACAGCAATGTTCTCGATTGCCACTTGCTTCGCGGTGCTACTACTGCTTATCGAATACAGGATATTCCATCGAATTTGGACTGCTACCACTATCACTATGGCAAATAGAGATAAACCGTCGCCCACGACAATATCGCCCGGATGTGTTAAGGAAATGCAAGATGTTCGCGAAAAGGAGTCGCAGCTTTGTAACCCACATAGTATGCGTAAGTTGGGCATAGCTTTTCAGGAAAGTTGTGCTCGTGGCAGAAAACAGTTTTTTTTAAATAATTAAATCATGTTTAAGTAGACACTTAGTGGCTGTCACCAGACTTTTAAGTACCTACAGGTAGGTAATAGGTATAAACTTCAGGTCTGTTTCATATTCTGTGGTTTCATGATCATTTAAATCTTTCATTGTACAGACGCCAGCACATCAACCTACACCTAACTGTCACATTTTCCCAATCAATTTTGAACCTTACGCTTCAGTGATAAAGTTGAAAATCTATTAAAGAAATTTGACAGATTGTAGTAGGTTGATATGCTGGCGTCTGTACCAAAGCCTGCCACTCGCAAAAAAATACATGGCACTTATCATTGACTAACACTTTTAGACGGCAAATTAGACACGTTTGGCGAGTACCTCCTACTAAAAGACTTGACAAAGAGACACGACGATCTGTTCGTGGTTCATAATGTGTACTTGGGCGTCGGGAGGGGCCAGGCCGTGGCGGTGGTGGGCCTCCAACAACACGGGCGCGGCATGCTGTGCGACCTACTCTCGGGGTACGAAATACCGTGCGCCGGCAATGTGTGGTCCATGTCCAAGAGCAAACTCAGGTCGCAACCGCATAAGGTGAGGAGACAATGATAAACTTATGTAGCTACCATTTAAAACATATCTTGTGTCATAATTGTTTCTTTTGCAACTTCATTGAAAGAAGCCCCAATGTTGCAAACTGAAGTAGGTAGCTTAACGATTAAAAATATAACAAGACCTTAATGTGCTGCTTTAGTTATGTTTATCGGCGGGGTAATTGCGTAACACACTAACAGTAAGCAATGGCTTTCATTTTGACAGTTCGACAACATTCATAGCGTTTATAGCGACCACACAAATTTTTCGAACATATGAAGCAATAGATTAGCAATATCCTCCAAAATGATCCAGATGGTAATTTTAATGTGTTACGTAATTAGGGTGCGGACCAATAGCTAACGTAAATTAATCAAACTTGCAGTACAGTCAACAAGTCTCGATGAGCTGTGACAAACCGATGCTGCCGCAATGGTTGACGCTCCGAGAGGCACTGGCCCTGATCGCGGCGTTGCGCGGAGTACCGCAGAGCAAAATTCCTGAGGAGGTCCACAAGCATATTGAGGCCCTTGGTTAGTAGGGGTAGGCTGATAACTAGGGTGATGATGGTTATTCATCAGAATCTGAAATATTTCCCGGCCTAAGCAAAGCTTTCGCTCTGAAGCTTGCGGTTCGAAACCGTCACCCATGAGTAAAACAGCCTAAGCAGACCCGAACCCTACCATAGATGAGGCTTTAAAGTATGATAAAGTAGTTCCATCCACACCATAGATATCCGAGAGATATGCCTTCACTGCATATTTGTTCAAGTTCAAGTGTCGCCACATTTTCCCACTCCGGAAACTCCCACAAAAACAAAAGAAATAGATACGGCACACATGATCAAATTGGGCGGCTTTTTTGGCACACACACAAGAAAATAAGCGTAACACTTGCTGCACACATGCTCAAAAGGGGCGGGCACTAGAAAGTATAGACACAGTCACGGAATGCACACATGCAACTCTAGCATCAACTAGGGAAGATGGGTTAATATAAATATTTGATCGATAAAAATATCGATAGATATCAACTACAAAAAAGAGGAGTGTTTTTGGGTGTATTTTGTATTATTTATTTTTCCTGCTTTCAACGTGGTATATTAATAAAAAACCAATAAAACCAAATCACGTAATAATATAATATATTTGTTTGCAAATGACATTTAAGTAAATAGGTAAGTAGTTTCTTTAGTTTCTCTCTTACGTAAAATTAAAACTATTTAACTATCGATCATAAAACAACAATTCAAATAACCTATTGAACATTTAATAAAAAAACCTTTATTAAAATAAACAGGTTCTTAATAATTAATTACAATCTAGCCTATAAGACTTTTTACATAATAATTATTACCCGAATGCTGCGAAGCCCAAAAGGAGGGTTATTTTAACCTTTTAACCGCTTACGTCGGATTAATCCGACAAATATTTTCGTGTCCATTCCGCCAGAGTCGTATATATACGACCAAATAACACAGCTCGTTTAATCTGTATTATTATTACATCATCACAGCTCGTTTCATCGGTATTTATTGTTCGTTTTTTTTTTTTTGTCGGGCGCTGGGGGCACGACAACTGATATAAAGTCCGGCGGTTAAAAGGTTAAAACTTAGAATAGTGTTGATTATTGGTACTTTACAAAAGTACAGAACAAATTACAGATTGGTTTGAGGGAAACCAATTATTTTTCCTGCCTGTTGCATCTATCCATTTATTTTTAATTTCTGGATCTTTCGGGAAACTGAAAAAAATAATTATTAATTCTTGTAAAATTACAATTTATCGATAGCAATATCTCAGCGCTACGCATCACTAATGCATCATTTGACACGATCCATGTCAAATGACGTTGCTAGGCAATTTTCTCATGTCATCACAATAATATTTCACAACGAAATATTTGTAAAATTCTTAAATAATATAATTAGTGCAGTGATTTTTTACTTACCGGTGGTAGGACACGCCGCTTGTCTTAAGGTTTGTTGTGACTGATCTATTTTTGCAAATAAGGACGGAACAATTCGGCATTTTGTAAAAATACGAAATGACACCACACGTTTCGATACAAACATATGACTACGGCGCTTACTGCCGTCGCGCAACTCGCGCATCTAACATACGCCCAGATTACAAGTTATGGCCATGGTACTATATAATTGTACCATGGTTATGGCCTTTTATAGAGGCGACGTGCGCCACGCCTCCATGCCATATCCCTCGATATCCGTGATCCACACTGTTCGTGTATGTCGGAGCATGTTCGAATCACTGAGAGTACAGAAAAATTAGGTTAACAACTTCAAGCAATCTTTTCCCTGTTCCTGCAGGCTAGAGTCGGGACATTGAGTCCGTACAGCCCGGAAAACCGAACCATTAATTATGAAAAATGTGTGGATACCTTGGAAAAGACCCAGATTAGACAATTTAAAAGTAACATCTAATACATAGTTTAATATTCTTTAGAAACTTACTGATCATCAAACCCGTTCTGAATCCAGAACTGCACTCGGAAGCTAATCTCCTCATCAGCGAGGTGCCGCGGAAAGATCGCACTCGGCTGCAGTTCGCGGCTGCAGTGATCGGCGCGCCACCAGTCATCGTCCTGGACGACTGCACCGCCTACCAGACGTACTCTGTCAGACGAGCCATGTACCTCATACTGAACACGCTCAGGAAGAGGGGACATGCTATCTTGATCTGCTCTAGCAGGTTAGCTTCGTCTTTGCTCTGACGATGGATGCTGATGGTCTTTCTTTGCGATTGATGCTGGTCTTCGTACTGCCTACCAACCTGTCGCGTTGTATTTAGCTTATGAAACTTGCTTGAGTTGCTTGAATATCGTCACAAATTTATTGACTACAAGACCATAACATGTTCACGGCTACAAGCCTTTTTAGGGTTCCGTAGTCAACAAGGAACCCTTATAGTTTCGCTGTGTCCGTCTGTCCGTCCGTCCGTCCGCAGCTTAGCTCAGAGACTCGTAATACTAGAAAGCTATAATTTGGCATGGATATACATATTAATCATGCCGACAAAGTGGTAAAATAAAATCATGAAAAAATTTTTTTTACGGTACCTACTCGTACCTCCTGTACCTACACGTAAAGTGGGGATGGTCTTTTTTTCTCGTCTACCCCATGGTGTGGCGTATCGTTGGATTGGTTTTCCAAAAATATTGCGGGTTTGTGTGAGCCATTTTTCGATTCAGGGATCCGTTTGTGAAATATTAAGCTTTAAAGTGCTAATTTTTGATAGTCAAGTGTCCCCCCCTCTGCCAGCTTAAGATATGTGAAAAAATTCACGGCAGTAGTATATACATATAACGAAATTAAAAGGAAAACTATCATAGCTAAGTAGACTTCACGCACTTTGCTGGTTTTCTTTCTGTTTCCGGGTGGAAAATCTTCATGGATGTCCGCCGCCCTGGGGCGGGCGGCGGGGTCTGTCAACTCTTAATGACTAAAAACCACCCCGGTGTTCCATCTCACACCTAAGCCGGGGGTCGCGGGAATGTACGATCCTTCCGCAAACGGCTACAAGCCTTCCTCAAGCATGGCCTCAATCGACCTGTAGCGCGCATTCAGCGGATTTAAATAATGATCTTTTAAAAATGAAGTGTTATCTCTTTCTTGGTGTAATTTTGCCTCTTAGCGATCAATTATAATGAAAAGCTGAGATCCTTTACGCAAGAATAATCTGCCATTACTTTTTCCCTCTCACAGCATAGAAAGTCATATGCCATTTACGAACCGCCTAGCCATCATGGTAGACGGTACTATTTTCGACGTAGACTCTGTGGACAAACTGGTAGAACGATACAGTGAGTTGGGCTACACCGTCGTGGTACATCTAAAGGATGAGGTGGACATCAACGTAATTTTCGCAAAATACTTCACGAGCTTTGAAATCAATGATACTACAGAGGTAAGTGGCCTTGCTGACTGGCTATTTAGGTACCTATAAGGTACTTATCATAACATCGCGCCTTTATTCTCTAGTAAGGTGTAGGCGGTTTTTGTTTTAGCATTGTACCAGTTTATTGCTATCAACTGGACACAAATCCAGACTTCGAGCTGCTTCAGAGAAAGTAATCGAAAAACCTTATGTATTTTAGCGGCAGATGTGTCCTGAACATACTTCTATCTACACTATAACCTTCTACCAGAGCCTACGAACAAATGTCTTTGCCTAATAATGTCATGAAGTACTTAATCTAGTAGTGATAGCTCACGGGAGAAAAGTATGCCAGATAAAGAGCTAACAACTAATTTTCCTTGTGCACGACGTGCCGAAAAATTCGGAATGACTGTCTCATTAGGTACTAATGTCTTAAAGCCTCAAAGACATCACAGCAGCAGTAACAGTGCGTAAGAACTACCTAAGGTTTCCTGTCGCTGCTGGTGCAGTTAACTAACAGTTTCTCTACTCCTGCATCTTATCTGTTTAGTCTATAATACAGATGCCTTTAACTTGTATAAAAGTATGCAAGTAGCTTGCACGCCATTATGGCATTCACCAATCAATCATTTAATCTGACTTGGTTTCAGTACCTACGTCCTTGGCACAGCATCATGCTGAGAAAGCTTTCTTGTCACAGTCATGAAGTGCAGCTGTCGACTATTTCTGTTTTGTGCTCCTGATAGATCTATTGAAGTGAAACTTATACGCACGCTTGACTTGGGGAGTAAGCTGGCGAACGTGTTACGAAAAGTGTGATCGGGCGAGGCGAACGGGAGTTGAGTGGGGGATATAAGCAAGAGAAAGCAGTGCGCGCGCACATTTTCTTTCTCTCTTCCTCTGATAGCCAAATACGTTTGAAGTTTCACTTCAGTCGTGTGGTCATAAGCACACTCGGTTTTTTTTTTCTTTGTTATTCGAGTTCATTATCTTTTTTCTGTGACAAATAAACTTATTTTTATTTCTTTCAATCAGAAGTTGTTAAGACACATTGGTGTGCAAGCTACTTTGTATACTTTTGTACAAGTTACAGTAATGTGTATAATGGTTAAGTACGCAGACGGTGTAAAATTGGCCACTCCTAAAAATAAAAACGTTAATTTCCAGGTACTTGTGAACGTTCAAG
Organism: Amphipoea oculea; assembly: GCA_945859645.1. Taxonomy (NCBI): domain Eukaryota; kingdom Metazoa; phylum Arthropoda; class Insecta; order Lepidoptera; family Noctuidae; genus Amphipoea; species Amphipoea oculea. The sequence goes on from OX243862.1 coordinate 22,787,751, forward strand.
TACAGGATCCTTTAACTTGGCCGGAAATATTTGAGAAAATGGAGGCCCTTAAAGCAGAGAATCGGGAAGTATACTCTTACATCGTCACCGGGTTACCTATAGATTACATTTACAACTCTATTATACAGAAAGCGCCGGGCATCTACCCGGCGCAGGGCCTGTTCTCGTGGAAGTGGTTGAGGAAGCTCTTGTCCATCAAACCAGAGATCATGCCCAAGCAGCAAGCCCTGCGGAAACTTATACCGTTTGAACGGAAGTATGACATCACCAAGCTGAAGGAGCTGCCTTGGTCTGTCATATTTCATAGATAGATTACAGTTTTATAAGCTTAGTTTGTTTTGGTTTCGTTTTCTACGTTTTAACCTGAATGCGGCGAAGGCCAAAAGGAGGGTAGGTATTGTTTTTAATTTGTTGTTTTTTCGTTATGTTTTTCAGGAATAAGAAAGCTTAGGATTTTTTGTCGTGCAATTATGGTGATTTTAGCTGTTTACTATGACTTTGACTTGAATACCTATACAGGGTCAAATTAAATTAGCTAGCAAAACTTTCCAGGTGTCATGGGTGTCGTTTTCTAAACATGATAAAAATAAATTAATTTGATAATTTTTATGTATAGGTACTCTTGTCTTGAACATCACCTTTCGTAGCGTTAGGGCCATTTTCATAGTAGGTATATGTGTTAGTAGGTAGGTACTGATTTGCGTTTGACTGTCTTTGAGATGTATTAAAAAGTTGGGTACGGTATTGGAAAAACGCAACGATAATTATTAAGTAGGTACGTTGCCTAGATGGTAACTGATGAGACTGTTTTTGTTGTTTTATTTTTAATTATTTTAAAGTGCACATGTCTAGTTGCCCTAAGCTTACACACGTTATGATAGTGCCAAAACAAAGGGTGATCGAACCGCGACCTCTCCCGTTCGCCAGACCGCCGTAACCGTTGGACTATATTGCCACTTTTATTTTTTAGTTAAGTAATTATAATTGGTTCTGCCGTTAGTGTTAGCAAATGATTAAGACTTTACTTCTAAGCATGTCTTGATTGATGTTGAGAAGTTAAAAGCTCAATAAAACTTGTTTTTATTCTTGATGTTCTTTTATTTTTTAATCAGATTGCCTAAGCTCGGTAGGTTAGCCAATTTTAATTCTGTAACCTGATAGGAAAATGGGACCTGGTGGTTACCTAAGTACTCATCTAAGGGCCTTGTTTGCCAACATTTAATCAACTGAAAATCTTCTACATAAACAAAAATGAATCGCCGAAATGTATGTACGCGCATAACTTCCGAACGACTGCACCAAATTGGATAATTCGTTTTTGGTTATGTTCGGTAATGCCAGGACAAGGTTTGTATGAAAGAAAATTTGGGAAATTGAAAAAAAAATATTGCACTCGTGTGAAGCTGGGGCGGGCCGCTAGTACATAACAAAACAAGGTATTCAAGCAAGCGCAAGCTCGTCTACATGCTCGTCGATATGTGCATCCTGCCTATGCCTATCCTAAGCTATAGGACTTCTAAGCCTCGGTCAAAGACCAAAGGACTCAGCTTGGCCAAAGCGCGATGGGACGTAATATTTTAAAAATCAAACTCACCACCACCAGTCACCGACTAAATTTCTAACACCATAATACCCACTAATCTTATGCCCATCTGGGCATCGCTGATATTGGCGATAAGTCTGCGAGGCTGAAATGGGACTGGGCGAGTCATACGTACCTATAGGATGAATTATTTATTATAGCATGACTGCATTTTACCAGACCATGAAAATTCCCATTGCATAAATCATTTTGATCAGTGCAGCTACTGCAAAATATAGTGAACTAGCAGTGCCCCGCGGCTTCACCCGCATAAGTTTCCCGAAGGAATATCAGGATAAAACTATGTTAGGACAGTTTTAGAACGGATTTAGATGAAATTTGGTATAGAGCTCTACACCAAATTTCATCTAAATCGGTTCAGCGGTTTAAGCGTGAAGAGGTAACAAGACAGACACACTTTCGCATTTATAATATTAGTATGGATTGTGATATCTGTTAGAATCTTATAAGCAACAAAAAGAAAGCACTTTATAATCTTTTATTGTAATAAAGTTAGCGTTAGAGTTTATGTAGGTAAAGTAAATAAATACTGATGAGCGTAATTAAAGGGGAAGCGTCAGGTAGCCCGCGAAATTCAAACAACTTCTGCATATAACCCTATTGAACATTTTTTTCAAATATCAATCAATATATAAACTTAGAGAGTTATATTGATGAGTTTAATGCTTATAATTCTGTAAATACACACTTGTTAAAGTCGCGAATCATATTTTGTTCGATTATTCCCGATGTCCACCACTGGGGGACACTTCACGGTTTGAATAGGTCGAATCTGTTCCAAAACCGAATCCGGGCACCCCCGACTTCACGTAGTCTTTTGGCTGCTACCCCTAGTGTATATAAAAACCGGAGGTGCGAAGGGAGAGCAACCCCCGCCCGCTGTAACAAAGCCTAAGCACCCGCACGAGCCGTAGCGGCTGAGGCTGGTCGCCGCCTGGCGACCAGCAAGCCGAAGCTGTGGAGGTGAGCATGGGTGCCTATCCTTTGTTACATAAGGGTGTAGGGGTTGCACTTCCCGCAGCGCCGGGGATGATACAGAAGCAACTTTAAAGTGTTTTGAGGTTAAGTTACAATAATTTGTCTTCCAGTGGTGGACATCGGGAATAATCATATTTTGTTCAACATACAACCTGACACTGACCTACAATAGCAAAAAAACGCAAGAAAATTTGAATATCGCGGGCTCTCCTGGGGCTTCCCCCTTAAATGTAATTATTTACAATGTTAGCACATAAATATATACGGATACACCAAGCTATGAAAATTGACAACTTTATCACCAGCATGCGAGTTTTCACCCTTTTCAAAACTCCAGATAGTTGTGATTGTAACTTAGTAACTTTGTAGTTGTAACTTACTTGCATGAAGCAAGCAATCGAGCTTAGTAAGCATTCTATACTTATTTATTTTGCAGAATCAGACACGAAAATATATAATGACTTCACCACATTTATTTGTTAACCAACTAACATTAATATGTAAATACCCAACAAACACAGTTTAAACTAATGGTATTGTTAGTTAAGATTATAATATGCTGACTGCAACCATAGTAATACTTAAATGAAAGCTTAATATACAGTGCAAGAAAATAATGTCGAAGCCAGTTATTCGGTTTATCAACGCCAAAATATCACGGAACTTATAGGCCTAGGGTGGATTTTTTGTGGTGGATATTTACACAGAAGTTCTGAACATACCAGAAGATGTACCTAATCAACATCTGGATGGGAGGTGGGGTGGTTGGGATAACCACCGACACCCGCCATGGTCCACACACAATCGTCCACCTGAAGTACTAAGTGCGGAAACCAAACCCTCTCACATAGAACATTGGGGTAGATAAACAGAATAACCCATCGAAGCTGAAAACAGAAGAAAATTTATAAATTTAACCTAAAACAGCATGTTTTAATATTTCCTTGCACAGTGCATCAATGAATGACAATGCTATAAAAGTTATTTTCTAGTGTTATAGTATTACCTTAGCCTATATAAATTAACCTTTTAACCGCCTACGTCGGATTAATCCGACAGATATTTTCGTGTCCATTCCGCCAGAGTCGTATATATACGACAAAATACCACATCTCGTTTAATCTGTATTATTATTATATCATCACAGCTCGTTTCATCGGTATTAATTTTACGTTTTATTTTTTTTTCTCGGGCGCTGAGGGCACGACAACTGATTATAAAGTCGGGCGGTTAAAAGGTTAATTTAGATTCAAAAACTGGATTAACATGATTTATCTTAGTTAAATCATACCATTAGAATTTAAATTGACTAGATAGTGGAAACAGGGTTATTCTGTTTATCCACCCTACACCTAATTGGATAAACGGAATTTAAAGGCGTAGGATGGATTCTCGGACATGCGTTCTGCGTATCCACCTTAGGGTGGATTTTTTTAATTATTAGAGGAGCCCACATAGGCACCTCATAAAAACCTAACTTGTTTCAGATAAACTGTTAATACTGATTCAAAATACCTACTCAATACTTCTTTATCTTACACATAATCACAGACTATAAAATAAGGGACACTGTGTGCAGTGCTAGTGTAAATGTGTAATTGGCACGTGCCTTCTACAACATCAATAAAAAATATCTTTGTTGGTGGTGATGTGAAAAGCAGAAGATTGCTGTTGTGGCACAATTTGGAACAAGCCTTAATTCAGCAGAAGCCGGCTAGGCTAAGCAGATTGCTCTACATGGTATAGCAAGCACACACTGTTATGAGATCAGCATGTATGTTATACAGGTTGCTGTTTTAATGCAAAGTGGTGTGAGACCTATGAAGCTCAGCTGATGAGCCCCTAGCCTGTGCCATCATGTTCTCAATCCTATTGGTAGTCTCCCTAACCATAGAGAACTCGGACAGGTCTGGTAGGTCAAGAACAATATGAGCAGAGAGACGTTTGTAAACAGAATTTGAATCTTTTTTATTTCTCCTAGCTTCCTCATATTTTAATTGTTGTTTTAAAAATATTGACTGCTTCAACATTTCTTGTATATTCTTGAAACTGGTTGCGGCACCATCCATTGATTTTACTGCACTGGAATTGAGAAATAATAGAATTATTAGTTTATGAACTCAAAAGTTAGAAATCAAGGTAAACTTCAGAACATTCTCATTTATTCAAAGTTCCCTTCTTCCTTCCTTCCTATTCCATCATAAACCCAATACCCATGTACAATAATAGTTTGTTATTTTATGAATACCAGTAGGAAACATTTAGAAATATTAGCTGGAGTTAGCCAAAGGTTAGAATTTTTTTCTACAACAGTTAACAAAACAATAGTTAACAAATAACTAACTTTCACTTGCGACTTCATGCTAATGTACCCAATAGAGCTGTATTTTGCCTTAAGTTGATGAAATTGCATAGGTAATAAATACTCTTATAAAGCTTTTGATAGCAGATATGCAGTGGTGGATTTACACATTTGCCACCAGTAAGTAGGCTATTTAAATTTTGCCGCCCCTACCAACCTCTACAATAATGTCCCATGTCTTTTGTATGTCGTTCATCAGGTACGAAAAACTTGCAGAGATTTATAAAGATTGGCAACTGTGATAAAATCTACAGTAGAAGCCTGAATTTGAGCATTCACTTTGTTTATTCTTTCCAAAAAACATGGTAGGTATATAAATATTAATCTTTTTAATTTCAGTAAGACATTTGAAAAAAATGTTAAAATCTAACGCTCTATGCGCCAGCCTACTCAGCCTATTGCCCCTATTGGTAAATCTGCCACTGCAGATATGGTACACTTTTATACTTACTTCGCTTAGTTGTTAATTTTATTGTGCATGCTGTGGTCTCCTATAAGTGAAAGAGTGCACCTACTTATATATAATAGGTACCTGATGTTTCCCTTTATTTATGTGTCATGTATTGTGTAAGTACCTACATCTTTTGTTGGAGATCCTAAATAAATAATTAGGTACAGATTAAATATTACCTGAGAGCATACTCCACATCATAGCACCTTCCTTGCAGCTCGTGTTGCAGTTTGGTCACCTCCACTCTTCTCTCTACCATAGGCGGTAATGCTTTCCTTACGTGCTCCTGCAGTCGGTACAGAGCTAAAGAAGGTTCGTTCGCTACTATGTGCATGTTCTCAGATATACGCTCCGCAGCTGAAATAGTAAATACTGATAAGCTAGAGGAATAACGAAAATATTAAAAGTAGGTTGAATTTCTAGAAACCTTTTTTCGACTTAGATTCTAGTTCAGGGTCTCCTGGGTATACATAAGCCATGATTGAGTTTTCTATTGGTGTGAATTAACTTGGTATTAGCTGCAAATTAACGTCTTCAGCTAATAAACAACGTTGTTTTGGTATTAACGCAATCAGAGAATATTTTGCTTTGTTTTATTTTATAAATGTAGTCTGTCTGATTTTCCTTTGGTTTGACATCTAGATAACGTTCAGAAACTACGTTAAATGTACACAATACAATAACTACTTCTTTTATAGTTTTTTTATTTACTACAATTTGTGTCTTATCACGCCTTATTGTTTTTTCGAATAGAAAGAAATCTCTATACAGTCTGTATAAAATAAAATGTCTCCCAATCTTTTGTTTTATTTTTGGAACGATTTTCTATTTCTAAACGAACACAATGTTGCAATATTATGCATCGAACTTCTCCTAAGAACAGTAATATTTATCTATGGAACAGAAAGCAAACATTTTATAACACTTATAGTTATAATAGTTTTACGCAAATAAGTATAAGTGACCAAGTCCCATAATTTAAGATTAAATTAAAATACTAAATCAAGTCATGCAATACACAAGCGTGTCAAGTCAGCTGTCAGAAAACCCAATTTGAATTGACAGTGACAGCATACAGTTGTCAAGCAGTCAAGTCAAGTGTTGATTAAACGTCAAACATTTAATTTTCGTGTTATCCACCTAGTTATCACTTTGCTTGCATTTCATAATTTATATCTACTGCCGGTCATTATCATTTTTCACTTTTACTATTTATCGCTCTGTGTCCTTTTATGAAGCCCAACTTTTAGTTTCATAGTAGTGCTTTCGTTTACAACTTACTTACTTACTAACTTAAAAGTGGCAGTGCCCAATTTTATTCTAAAATAAAAATTATTTGTTAATTCAATAAGAATTTTATCAACTTAGTAATAATTATATGTGTTTGCTATGAGTTCCGAGGACTATTTCGATGAAAAGGTGTGTGCAAAGTGATTACTTACTTTAAATCTAATAGCAAATAATAAGTCAGTAAATTGCAGGTATCTGTATTAAGTCCTTATGGGCTTTTTTATACCTACATAGGTATTCAAATTGTATGTGTTGTATGACTTTTCCTTTATATTACCGAATCTTAGTATGCATGAAAAATACTAAATCATGCACAATTTAAATGTTTCAGGAAAGCAAAATCTCTGACAGCATCTTGGGAATTCTCTTGAATATCTTTTTCCCAATCAAAATGTTGCTGAAAGTATATTCCTTGTGCATTCTAATGGTGGATATTGGATGGGTGGTGCTGAATGCCATCTGTGCAATTCTACAGGCTGTTTATGAACTCTTTAGACCACCACCATTGAAATCAGTCCGACTAGAAACAGCTCTGGTAAGTGAATTTTGCTATCTTAATTGTTTAAGCGCTGAATCTGTTTTAAATTTTTTATGATAAGAATTAATTTAATGAACAGATAAATTGCGTCATCACTTTCTTTTAAATACTTCACCATGCTGATAAACACTAATGTGACCTAGCAACAGTAAGTAACAGATTTATTATATTTTTTATTTAATTAAAATTCTACATTAATATTTTCAGGTAATCGGTGCAGGCAGAGGTGTAGGCCGTGAACTGTCCATACAGCTAGCTAACCTAGGAGCTATAGTCCTGTGTGTAGACAAAAACAGCTCTTCTAATGAGGAAACCGTTGATCACATCAAAAAAAGAGGTGGTTCCGCTATAAACTACACTTGTGATGTTACCAGAAAGGAGAATGTCCAGGCATTAGCTTCTCAGCTGAAGAAGGATATAGGGTTTGTCAGTATGTTGTTCTACTGTTGTGGAATACCAAGCCCTAGGTCCTTGCTGACTCAGCCGCCTCAAGATATTCATGATACTGTGGATCTTACACTGACATCATATTTCTGGGTAAGATATTTATTTATTTATTTATCACAAACACTGCTACCATTACAGGAAATTCCTAATGCGGTAGCGTGGTCCTTAATTAAACTATATTAAATAATTAACTTAAATAACATAACACATATAACATTGTTTTTGTGAATTCATTCAGAGAGCATGAAAATAAATCGATCCTGTCAGCCGTGTCATTCAGTGCGTGTAAGGCGCGCGTCAGTGGCGCTTTGCTGAGCAAGTTGGTTCGTGCATGTGGCACTGCTAATAACCGTGGCTTCCGGCGCCGCGATACGTAATTGTCAGGCACATTCAGACAAATCTTCTTCAAAATACCGGAATTGTAGGTCTTACCACGCAATAGCTTAAAAACATATGAGGTTATAGCTAAGTCCCTCCTTGTCTCGAGTTTGTTGTACCCGACCATACCGATAATGAATAAGGTTGGTTGGGTACATCAGCGGATAGAAGGGATAGACACCGTATAGTTTCATGTACAAAAATCTGGTGAATTTGTTTTGTATGCGCTTCAACATGAGACTATATTTAGTCTCATGCGGAGCCCATATGACAGCATTATACTCTAGCTGAGTTCTTATAAGCGCATTATACAATGCTGAAACTGCTTTTATATTTGTATAACCCGATGCCCGTCGAAGAACGAAACCTAGACTTCTGTATGATTTTACACACATTTACAATATGGTCACGAAATGTTAACTCAGTGTTCATATTATTATTATTAGCCTGTATTGTCCCACTGCTAGGAAAATAAATAATCTCTTATTACCTCTCTCTGTCCAGGGCTGCTTGGGTAAGCAAAATGTTTCTCCAAAGTGTGACAATTTTTTTTAAATGTTACTATAAGTTCCTATATACATGTCCTTTAATTTTTTAAAGGAAATACAACATTTACTGAGTAATAAAAAGTAATGTATAATTATTTACAAACAAATTCTTTCTTATTTTACCAACACATTAATTGGTGTTCTTGCAATCTTAACTTCTGAATCATTATAAAAAGGTCAAGTGGCTACTGTCGATAAGATAATATTCACATAACAGTTTACGAAATAAAAACAGTAATTTATTATGTTACTAATGTAAGTACTTAAGAGCCTATACTACCTCTAATGGCTTAACGTGATCCTCCGTTATGTCGAAAATCCTGCACCATTAATTTTGAAATAAATATTATGGTAAAGTTGAGGATTAATGCAAAGTCTTATGTTAGACGAAAACACGATTTCATAACATTTTCTCGATAGAAAAAAAATCCAAAGTTACCTCTAACCCGAACAATAAACCGCTGGCATTAAAAAAATACTTCAAATTAGATCATGAAACTTTGCATACTAACTGAACTTACTTTAAAGCAGGTCTTATGTTATTTACTTTTTTATAATTACCATTATTTTCACTGTAAAAAGCAAATACCTAAACTATTAGCGCTGCCTGCCGCCCAGCACCGCACTCTGTCTCGCTCTCACTCAGTCCGCGAGCAGTTTCGTATGAGCGAGATAAAGAGCGAATTTTAGCTGAGGTAGTATAGGCTCTTAATTATTTTAATGATTGTTTTCAGTTAATTGACCACTTCTTGCCCGATATGAAGGCTAAGAACCATGGTCATATTGTCGCTTTAACATCAGTGGCTGGCCTCAGCTACATCAAGGACCAAATGCCATTAAGTATGGCACAGTTTGCTGTCCAGGGACTGGCAGAATCTCTTACAGAAGACCTAAGAGTAAACAAGATTGATGGAGTCCATGTCACACTCACTCATATCTATCCGTTTATTGTCAGCGATGAAATCGCGGATTTAAGAGTAAGGTTAGTAATAAATATCACACAAAATTCTACAAAACAAAAATGAATTAATCGCAAACTCGCAAAGTATTAAGTGCTTAGCATTTATGACTTGTAATCTGATTATGTACTTCATAATCAATCATGTATTTTAAAAGTGTCTTGTGTGAATTTCGAAACTCAATTATTTAAAAAAGAAAGTCCAGCTTTCTGTAATTCTACCGTAGCTAATAGCAATTATACATAATTAATTTAAAATCCCAGAATACGACAGGGTGCAGTTGCGTAATAATAATTTTCAAACAATTATTTTTTCAGAATACCTAGTTACTTCGGCACAATAACTCCTAGAAAAGCTGCTACGTCGATCCTTGAGAGCGTTCGCCGAAACTACTTCGAGGCATCGGTGCCCAAGCATCTACTGTACCTCGGTCACCTATTGCGTATCTTGCCACGAAAGGCCACAGTACTTATCAGGGATCTACTAGATACTGGAGTGGACTTTGCATAACGGATTTCGTAATCAAATTTTTATCTAAGTATATTATTATGTGGCTTATGGTCACAGTGATAGTGCATTGATTGTACAGTCACGTCTAAAAGTATGTATACACTTGGCAATTTACAATTGCGATTTTTTCGTGAAATAACGAATGCAACGTTGAAATACGACACTTAAGTTGAATGTGCCATGGTAGACCGCGAAATTTAAATTTTCTTACGTTTTTTGCAATTTGCAGATCAGTGTCAGGTTGTATCTTGATCAAAATATGATTCGCGACTATAAGAGGTACGTCTTTACAGAATTATAATAATTAGAATCATTAATACATCTTTCTAAGTATTTCTACCGTTAAGAACAAATCTCGTATGGAAAAGTGTTTATGGTAGAAATCTAACTTAAAGAGATATATTAATGATTCTAATGACTATAATTCTGTAAATACCTTACATGTCTATTATAGTCACAAATCATATTTTGATCAAGATACAACCTGACACTGACCTACAAATTGCAAAAAACGTAAGAAAATTTAAATTTCGCGGTCTACCACTGCGCATTCACCTTAACATAAACCTATGGGTTCGAAAATACTATTTTCGTAATAACATAAAATTTCATTCAAAAATAAAGGAGAAAATCGCCTTTGAATAAAGCCAAGTGTATACATACTTTTAGACGTGACTGTACAACCCGCAAGAGTTAACTTGAGACTTAGCTCGGGTGACGTAAGCGCGTGATACTTAGGCGTCCATGGCAAGAGCAGTAACAGCGTGGAGGTCGGAAGGGTCCGCTCAGGTCTCAAGTTATCTCTTGCGTATTGTAGCCTAGAATATTTAGTTTTTGTAAGTATTACAGAGCGAAATCATGTGGTGAGAGGTTTTCCTAATTTTTGTAAAGATTTAATCTTAGGAAGCCAAGACTGCTAACAGCCAATGGGACCATTTAGTTGTATCTGGTACAGACTTCATTCATAGTTTGCAGATGTAAAATATTGTTAGTACTAAGTACATCTATTTTCTATCGTACCTTACTTCAGAGTTATTTATTTAAGAACAGCATGAATATGTTCATGACTAGTTAGTAGATGTAAAATATTGTTAGTATTAAGTACCTATATATTTATCTATTTTCTATCATACCGCATCATGCTGTTTTTAAATAAATAACCTTGAAGTAGGTTCAAGGTTATTTATTTAAAAGCAGCATGATATGCTCATCTAGTTGAGAACTGATTAGAAACTTATTAAATATTCGTCTAAATTGTATTAAGACTACTTTTGAGAAGCAAATTAGTAAGCTCTTTAGTATTAATTTAACGTTTTTACGTAAACTATTACACAGTTCAAATACTTGCATTGAATTAATTTTGTATTTATTCCAGTAGTTTAATAAAATATATTTGCTCAAATAATCAAGAGCTATTAATGGTATACCTACTAGCTTGCTAAGTACATTACTGCCGCTTTCACGTCCGCCCATCAATGCCTGTTTGCGGCCAAGGCTTATCTATAATAATACGTAGTTATTAGTTACTAGCTTCTGCCCGCGACTTCTTCCGCGTGAAATTTCACCCTTCCCCCATTCACCCTTTAGGGGTGGACTTTCGAAAAACCCTTTCTTACTCTTCACAAAGAACACACCCTCCGAATTTCATGTCTCTAGGACCAACGGTTTTGGCTGCGCGTTGATCGTATCAGTCAGTCAGGAGTTCAGGACTTTGAACTTTATATAATTACTTACAAGTAGTAAGTATTTTTCTCAAAAATGGGCGGGTATTCAAACTAAGAGCCCACGAGCAACTTAGTTGCCCAGAAACTTTTTTGTCTCTGTTGCTGTCTCCTCGCCGATTTTCGGTTGAGCGGCAATTGGCTTGCGGGCAGGTTTTTTGTCGCCGTGCGCGTACTTGCATTGCAACAATAGACGGGCGACAGTTGCGTCCAAACCCGCGGACAAAAATGTCTCCCAACTGTCGCCTTGTTACATGCGCGCACTTTCATACAAAACCGTAGACTTGATGTGAGACACAAATTAATTGCGGATGTAAAAGTTGCTCGTGGGCGGCCCTCCCTTAGTATTTATTTATAAATTCCAGAATCAATGACGAACAACGATAACTTTTCATGCGCCAATATGTTCATTTGTTTCTTTTTTACTTTAATTTTTACAGCACTGTTTACAAGTCAAATCGAAATTGTTATTATGTTACCTTCTTGGTTGCTTTGGAAGTAAAAAGTTCGTTCCATTTTTAAATTACATGACAGTTATGAGTTTTCATACCGCTAAACACGATAATATGGATTTTTATGCCTACTAACAATGCCGGCCACCTGCTCGCTTTTATTTGACCAGTACTTACAGCATTTTGGATTTATCTTTAAGAATATTGTCAAAATAATGCTCGAATTTCCAAGCATATTAGTATTTGAGAAAAAAAAAAATAACTTCACCATCACCAAGAGGTAGTAGGTAATGTCTTAGCTGAGTGCTGAGATGTTGTAAAAACTTTTGTTTGTATGTAGATGCTATACGTCATGTTGTAACTACATTATTATCATTCCGTATCCGTAAATATTAGTCTAATTTGAAATTTTGTAACGCCAAATAATTTATAATCTTAGATTTTTTAAAATAAATTTTTTTTATAAAATTAATGTGTCTTATTTGCAACATTTTTATTTATCAAGGTAGGAATAGAGTCTGGCAAACGAAAGTAGACACTCGAATTATTTGCAGACTTTTTATATGGCAATGTTAGACAAAATGTCAAATTAAATTTTTTAAAACAAAATACATGCTCTGTGAAGTTGGCGTGTTGTTGTGATCTTGTTGAGCATTTTTCTAACTCAAAAGTCTCTAAGTCAAGCAGTAGTATTCAAATAATACCGTTTTTCATCAAAAACAAATTATCAGAAAGTATCAAATTAGGTTATCCCAGGTATGTCATACTAATTTTGGGGTTGCTATACTGATATTTTTTAAATTTGCCGCGATTTTTCAGTCTCTACTTTCGTTTGCCAGACTAGTAAGAAAATATTTGTGCACAAGTTGCCAAAAAACTACTAACAGAATTGGTTTATATGATGGCAACACGCAGTCTAATGTCATTAGAATATTTGCATTGTGGCGCCATCTTAGACATTTTTTCGTTTTCGCAACTAGTTTCCGTGATTTGCGTTTAATAAAAACAAAAAAAAATCGGCTATTTTAATTGTGCGTTGTGCATTTGTTATATAGTGGAACTCTTGATTGATATTGAGGACTGCTAAACGACGGAAAAATACAGTGTTCGGTGTGGCGACACATCGTTAGGTAAGTTCAACGGTGCTTGAATTCTATCGCAGACTGACACCAACAGCCGATCGATATTAGAAAACTTATGTTTTAATGGTTAGATCGGTCACGATTCGGTAATATTTCACTAGCTATACACATTAACTATATTATAAGACTATTAAAACGTAACGACCCATTTATTGTTTGCGCTTGAGGGGCAACTTTCTAAAAGGCTATTTATTACAGACCTAAGCAAGTTATACTTACTTGAACATGAACATATTCAAATTAGAATGAGGAAATGCTAATTGGTTTCCATGAACTCCAACCATACACTCTGGATAAACAATAAATTACTATTTCGTTCAAAAGAACGTAAAAATTAAGGTAGAAAAATAATAACAACTGGAGCAGAAAATATTTCTTTTGTTGTTCTTTATATTTAGCAAGTGTACTTACCTATTCTTTTATATGGTAACAGGCAATCAGACAAGCGGTAACAAATAAAAATCTTTGAAAAGTCAATAAGGAGGTACCTATTTTCTTTTATAATGTTGATATTTTCATACATAGCATGTCATATCATCACACTAATATTACAAAGGTGAAAGTTTGTGAGTGTTTGTATGTTTGTTACTTCTTCACGCACAAACAGCTAGACCAATTTTGATAAAATTTGGTAAGGAGGTAGCTGACACCCTGGAATAACACATAGGCTACTTTTTATCACAATATTCCCACAGGATCGAAACTTATGCGGGTGAAACCACAAGCCGCAGCTAGTGTAGTTAATAAAATCAATAATCTCACATACATTATCTTGCAAATAAAATAAAGTCATAATTTACCTGCCTCGTCTATTAATTGTATTCTTTGTATGCTTGTTGCAACTAAGTAATATTAAAATTTCTCAACCCAAATACCAATAGCCGAAAGAAACACAGAACACATTCTGGGTTTCAGGGAAAGCTCACACAGCTAATTACCTGTAATAACAGCTGTATACTGTGATAGTCAAACTAAGCCAGCGTGTTGATACAGTGCCAGTCTTTGAAGAAAAGCTCAGCTCAAAAGGGTGTTACAATCATGCACAATGGTCCATTTGAAGGACTGAGTGCGGAAACCAAACCCATAACATAGAACATAGGGTGTCACAATTGACAACATTTCATATTTTTAACCTGCATGTATTATTACGTTATATAAAAGTAAATTCAAATCTAGGGCACCCATATTTTTTCGTTTTTCGAAATTATGTACTTTTCATTCATAATTTTAACTTTGAAATTCGGTGTATTCTAAAAAGACGTAAGTGCCAGATGACGGTAGAATGGCGATATTACCTTTGCCTTATTGTGACCCGTCAAAAAAACTGTTAGATGTCACTTGTCTCAGTCGTTGTTTTGGTTCCGTCATTGGCGTATATTTTTCATTGGGATCCATTTTATTGGCGAAATATCAATCAAAAATTGATAATATTAACAGTAAGCGGCGTGTCGAGTTGATAGGAAAAAATATTGTTGAATTCAATTCAGTTTTTTAGTTGTTTTCTAGTTACACATCTTAGGTGACATTGACATGTCTTGTTTGATATAATGTTTTCAATCAAAGACATTGGAATGCGCAAAGGTAACTACCTCATTCCGCCGTTTATGTGACGTCATCACATGTTTTTTGATTTTTATTTTTTTTCTCAGAAATTTAGAAATAAAAAAATAAAATAAAAATATATTTGAACTCAGGATACGAAAATAAAGAAATGGTATTTTTGTTTTAAGGTCGTGTCAGGTTTGAAATGTTGTCAATTGTAGGGTTCAGCTACAAAGTACAGGGGGTGTCCCAATTGGTGGCCAAAAGTAATCTCTTGCTGACAACCTTGCCTGAATAGGCTGTTATTGATATTGATAAACTATTTTTTTTTTTTACTAAGTTATTAATATAATGAAGTTTTTTAAGTATGTATTATTTTTTTAACAAAAAGAAAGGCAAGTAACTGAGTAACCAACATAGCTTGCAGAGTAAGCGAACTAAAGTGGCAGTGGGCTGGCTCTTTTTGTCGATGGAACTATGGCCGGTAGTGCAGACGAGTCCTAGAATGTAGACCCGTATATTGGTAAGAGTACAGTGGGACACCCCCCAGCTGCATGGACTGGCGACCTTAAGAAGGTTGCTGGGACATACTGGATGCGGAAGGCGGAGGATAGGGAGTTGTGGTGCAGCCTGGGTGACGCCTATGTCCAGATAATTGTTTTAACAAATGACATACAAGTATTTAGTTTTATCTTTTGACCTTCAACATCCAGTGTATAAAAACTAGCATTGGTATGCATATTACATACGATAACTTATTATATTTTTTCATGTGTCAACTTCAATGTGTAAAGTATTTTGATATTTTAAAATTGATTGTTGTTGCTTAAGGTGCCACTATTCGATATTTTTTCCATACAAATTTCGGGAGAGTATTACTCCACTGTTTGACATTGTACATCCAAAGTTAAACATTGTATCGTTTTGTCTAATTATTAATTGTGTCTCTACGGAAGCAGAATTGTAAAATAACAAGCCATTAAAAAGTTATGAGCCAACAAAGATTCGTTTTTCTTGCAATTTTTAACGTAACTTTGGGTGTAAATAAGTAATAAAAGAACTGAAAAATCTTAAAAACCAAATCCGTACCGACAAAGCTCAGTTATCGAAGAGTTCAAAAAACTTTATTTGTGATTGATTTATGTAGTGGATTTTTCATAGAACTCGATTTTCCAAAGCACTTTTCAAATATTTTTATGCGCCTATCATTTCGGAACGGTGTTTCTGTGCGTGAGAACTAGATGTTGTGCGTGTAGATTAGCGTCTAAATGCTCATCACTGATACTAGCTCCGTCAGACACGAAGCCAAGTTAGACAGCGTGATTTTGGCCATGACCACCAGTGAGTTCGAGCTCGCGACTAGTTTACTCCTAAGGTCCGGTCGCACCTTTGTCAAAGATGTAAACAACAATGGCCGCTCAAAATTTAATAAAATCGATACACAAGAACATTTATTATTACTAGAGACCGGATAATATGCATTTGCATATTTGCATATGCATTTGCATATTTAAGCCATTTTCAGCGCTAATAGCATATTTTTCCTAAGATCTAGTGATGATGCATATTATCGCTATAATTTACAGTATTTTTCGAGCGCAGCGCACTCAGCAGCCGCGCGTCTTTTGTTTTGGTACGATAATAAATTAATGAAAGAGACAAATGATCGTCGCGCTCGCCTACCGCACTATTCCTTCCTCCCATCTATTATGCATGTTATTGCTTTCATTGTTGACTCGCGTGCTCATTGATCTGCAGTTAAAGTTTTTGTGTCAAATTGTACAATGCCTCCCGAAAAAAAGTGTCTTCGTGGATAAGTGACTTTCCTGAAACATTTACTTACGACGGAACTGTTTTGTATTGTCGAGTTTGCGAGAAAAATATTTCGTGCACTAAAAAGTTTCAAATAACAATAAACTTGAATCTAAAGGAATAATATTTACAAAACAAAAAAAAAATTAGTCATTTAATGTTGCATATTCTGTCAGTTTTCGTGCATATTTCAAGCATTTTTCATGCATATTTGCATGCATATTTCAAGCTTTTTATGTTGCATATAATCCGGTCTTTAATTATTACTAATGTTTGTTTTCGTCTAAATCAGTGTTTTCTAACATAGTACATTAAAATCCTTTCTCTCACTTGCCCTCTTATAATAAGTAATTAATATAGATACCCATCTACAAATCAACAGTTAACTTTCATCAATGTGAAGTATGTGTCTATCATTAGCCTTATGCTCCACTTGCCATGTGGAGAAGGCAGAGTTATTAAATAGTGTGGACATTAATGTTTAGGAAGTTGTTGTTTTCACGGCACCGATATTTCACACCTTCACGCCAAACTCGATGACAGATGCCTTGTAGACTTGTTCTTTAGGGGTAAGGGGCGACAAAACTTCGAGGTGTATTTGGTGCCACTACCTGACACAGTTCGTAAAATGAGTAAATGTGTACACACCCTTAGAAATTAAAGTAACAGAAGGTTGTGGTTTCAGGTTTTCAGCACGATCACGCTCTTAAAATATAGACGCATTCACTTTGGGAATTTTATTCAATAGAATTTTAATCGATCTTATTTGTAAATACGTACTCGCTCGACTAATATTTACGACTGCAGCGACTGCTTATTGTAGCAATTATTCAAATAAAGAAAACGCTAAGTATATTTTTTTCTCATATCAAAGAATTTAGTAAATTAAAAATTGATAGCTCATAATGACGTTTATCGCCGTCCGAATATCGTAATTTTTTGGCGCATTCGTTTCGACTTTTTTGATTAATTGCTCCCTAATGACACAAAGCATTAGGAGCGCGTAATTTATTGTTAATTTCGTCGCTACCCTTGGATTTGATCTTATTTATCGAAAAAATGAATAATCGACTCAATTAAGTATGAATTCAGCATTATTCTGATTCGATTAGTCATCTGTAGATACCTATTAAAATTACCGATTTCAGATTCAATGAGGACGAATTTAAAAGCATGATAAAAGGAACGTCTTTGAATGAAAAGCAGAACGTTTGCAAATTTTGGTAAAAGAGAATCCTCCAAAATATTATTTTTGTACTTAGTAAAAAAAACGACTAGGTATAATAATTATGTTATGTCTAAACGCGGCCTTACTAAATGTTTAAGATTCTCCGTTGATATTAGAGGACCCCTGAAATCGCAATCTTGGCTACCTATTTACAGGTTATTTAAAGCTGGGTGAAAAATGAAAACATAATAATATTACCCACCGATAGGTAGCATTACTTTCATAATGTTTAAGTCCCTAAATATTATGCTCCATATTCAATAACAACCTAGTCGATAATGGACATCAATCCAATTAGGCTTAGACGTACAAGTTAGAATATTACTGCTAAAATCGTTGAGGCGTAGAGCGACTTAACAACATCACAACATATAGTAGGTAGGTACCTAACGGAACAAGTGGGAATGAGAATCCCAATAGTTCTACTACTTCGTTATACCTAATATCGTAGTACTAGTGACAAAAAAAAAATCCCATTAGTTCTACAGTAGAACTGTTCAGTATAACTAGTGTGGACAAAGGCCCTAATACACACATATTGCGAAACTTCTGAATCCTCTTACCATCAACATCACACCGAAAAGCTTTAGCAGCATGGGTTGTGATACACTGATTGCATTACCGATACATACTTAACTATAGTCTGTTCCAAAATTGTCTGATGAAAGTGTAAACAAACCCTTTTCAGGTTAAATTCGTACGCAATCACTCAGGAGAATTATTAACACATTCATCTTTATTGAGAAGGTTTTAACCATAGATATTTTTACATTTCTACTGTTTCAACTTTATATCTTACCAACAATTATTGTTTAAATAACATTATTACATTGTAATTGAAAAATGAATTATAGACGAAAGTTTACGTTATACTCGTAAATGAACCTCAATTGTCAAATGAAAAACATCTTAAGTTGATTTAAAGCTCGAATTTCGGGTTTAAATGTTCAAACAATCAAATCAAAACACTAATTTGTAAGTTCACTACAAATCGGCGTCCACAGGAACGTTTTCTGATCCATTTGTTTACATTTTCAATCTATACTTTTGGAACAGGCCATGAGTATATACCTACTTTTTCTAGAATACGTGCGGAACATTTCACAGCGGACCGCAAGGCCGCTGTATCAAAGTCACCTCTCGCATAAAGCCCCAACACCTCGAATGTCATTAAAATTCTTTTCACGCCGTATCAGTGTAATTTGCTAGGATGTGCCTATACAGGTCTGGGTCTCGCGTCCTGCCCCAAACCCGGCCTTTTTGCTGCCGTGTGTTGCTTTATTGCGGCCAATATACATTTTGTCCCAGTTTAAATTGAATCTTAAGTGAGGTATGTTTATGTTTTTAATTAAATTAATTGATTAAATGGCCGCCCGGGTCCGAATACGTTGTGTGAGAATGATTTGGTAATTGGCTTACGGTCTTGTATGCGATTGGCGGATTAGCAGACGTATTAATACTGAGAAATGTTGTTTTTATTAAGAATGTATTTGATTATTATTTCCCATTTAAGTATTGAGTTGTGTAAAAATGTAGCAGGTGGGTAGTCATTTTAAGTGCTCCAGGGAATTGCAACACAAGGTTAAGTTAAAAAGGTTCAGTGAGCGCAGGTGTTTGTCCACCCAGATCGTTTCCCAAACTGCGGTTTTTCCACAGTTAAATTTGAATAAACCATTACTCTGCCCCGACTCTTATTGGACGCCTGCTTTCTTTCCTGTAAATCCACCGTTACAAGTTTTCACGATCCGTTCCAAGTATTTATTGAGTTTCTGTCCAACAGGGCTAGAAGCAAAACCCTTTGTTTGTTTTAATTATCGTGTTTGTGAGGCATACCTAATTACTTAAATAAAATACAGTTTCTTTCATTAATAATGTTGAGCTTTCATAAAATATTAAACTAAAATTATCCAACTTATTTCATCAGACCAGGTTTAAAGTTTCAGCAAAACTTCGTTTATGAAAACTAACATCGAAATGTTTGTTCTTTGTAAAAGTTTCGTTTAAATTGTAAATTGAAGCTTTAAAGTTGTGATAAATTAAAAGGTTGTTTTTAGATTTAAATAAGATTAGCTAATTTGTTACTGTGTTCGAGATTTTTTGCGCTCATCAACACTCCCGAGCGGCGTGATAAAAAAAGGAAACGTAATTAAAAATCCTTCGTTCCATTTATCACTTGTCGGTAACTCGGTACAGCAATACAGCCAGCGGCAAATTGTTAATACCACTCGGCCGATGGCCGAGGCCAATGCCTAGCTAGAACCTGTGAGCAGTCACCGATCGAGTTTGAGCTGTAAGCCAGATCGAGCTTAGTCTATAATTTGTGTTTACCATAAAGGGAATTTCTGATTATAGTGAGGTTGCATTTAATCTCAAAAGTTGGTCGGACAATATCACTATCTTACTAACTGCATCATGTAACATTGTATTTGTTAATGATCCTGATTGAGACCATGATAAATAAGATAATCGTAGGAACTCTCACCTCAGTTAGTACCTACAATAATTCATACTTCTTATACTCTATGATTTAATATTGTCATGTAAAGGCGAAAGTCACTCTGTCTCTCTGTTACCTTTTCGCGCTTAAGGGTTGAACGGATCTGGACGAAATTTTGCGCACGGATAGGCCTTGACCTGGGTTGGGACTTAGGATACTTTTTATACCGGGCGGTATTACATTCCCATATGGGGTAATTTCCGACAGCATGCGGGCTAAGCCGCGTGCGCATTACAAATTAGACTGATAATTTGACCAATATTTAGAAACAGTTTGTTTTATTTTAACCGACAATTTGCTCCGGCTACTGCAAGTAAATAAAAACCATAATTGCAAGTTCACTTACGCCTAAAATTACGTGCCCAAAGCAAAGCTTTAATTTATTATCCGAACGTAAAATATACAGCAGTAGGTACATACATTAGAGCAGCGGACTGACCTGGATCACGAGGCGACATTGTTTTATCTGTGGAACGCACCGTGCTGCTGTAATTAAAACCTCGGCTTAGTCTGTGGCTCACTCATCAGCCGAGTAAACTGTAAATAAACGTGGCCACTATTATCTAGTGGGCAGCGTGGATGCTGGATTTGCTTTACCTCTTAGGTATAATAGTATAATCCCACTATAACAATAACCTGTGAAAATTTTATTACTAACGACAACCAACACTTGTTTAGAACTATGAAGGCCTTTTTTTTGTGGATGGGAAATCGTCAAATTATCCCTTCCGCTCTAGGTGGAGCGGAAAGGAGTGTCAGACTCTTACTGACTAAAACCTACCCATGTTCCTTCCTTATCCCTTTATGTTTCGGGGTAGCGGTAACCCTTTCGGACAATCCTGCTACCCACTATGAAGGCCTTGATTTTGCGGTTTTGTTGCACCCAGGATAAACGGCGCGAGAAGGAAAATATCAGAAGGCCAATTCTCGTAATTCAAAACGTTTAAAATTTAGTCGCAGTCACATCTCGGCGACAAACAAATGTCAAAAACTTGTCAAAATGTAGGGAAATTAGAGGTATTTTTGACAGATTGAGATCGAGATTAGACTGTGAACGTTCTTAAAATTACGAGAATTGCCCCTCTGACCTTATTCTGTAAGCGAGGCAGATAATCAAAAGTAATAGGAGTTGGACGGCACGAATTAAATTAAAAGATTATTGTTCATATGCATGCAAACAGTAGGGTCAAATGCACGCGGCTTATCATTGACTGACACTGCAAGAGTGCCCATGGATATAAAAAACGCTCAAACGCGCGATGCATCTGCAGCCTGAATTCGCGTGTATTTGCGTCCCATCGATTCGACGCGCTCGGACTGTAAATAGTTCACCAAAGCATAACATGATCATAATTTGTACATTTTAATTGGACAATATTAATGATACCCACAAGTATTATTGCATTTGGTCAATTAGCACGTAATTTGTCATTACTTAAACGAAATCGTGGCTGAATAAATTAGTTTGTTTTCATTGATATATTTATCAGTGAACACAT
This sequence comes from Amphipoea oculea, assembly GCA_945859645.1. NCBI lineage: Eukaryota > Metazoa > Arthropoda > Insecta > Lepidoptera > Noctuidae > Amphipoea > Amphipoea oculea. The sequence continues at coordinate 22,809,708 of OX243862.1, forward strand.
TTCGTAAACGCTGCCTAGACGCAGCAGGCAATTATGTGATTAGAGCGAGAAGGTCAACAATAGAGGAAAATTGTTTTTCTTCCGTTCCAAATGATGCTGTGAATATTTGCTAGAACCTACGCAACTAGGTATCTGAAGGGTTCTCGTACTTATTTTCAGACTATACTTCATCATCATCATCATCATCATTTCAGCCGAAAGACGTCCACTGCTGGACATAGGCCTCCCCCAAGCACCTCCACTTCGACCGGTTTTGTGCTTCTCGCATCCAACGAGTTCCTTACCAAACTATTATTACACTTACTAAACTATTATTATAACTGTCCGTTACCTTTTCACGACTGAATGGATTTTGATGAAATTTGGTACACCTAGACCATGGCCTTTTTTTTTTTTTATGGATGGGAAATCATCAGATGACCCCTCCCGCTCTGGGTGGAGCCATAACTATTTAGTAATCTGTGGTGGAGCGAAGGGAGTGTCAGACTCTTACTGACTAAAACCCATCCGTGTTCCTTCCTTAGCCCTTTATGTTCCGGGGTAGCGGTAACCCTTTCGGACAATCCCGCACCCCCGGCAGGCTTCGGCCCTGGCAGGCCCCTTCCTTTATGCTGACATCTCTTTGAGGCGCGCGTGGAACACGTACGCGCCGTCCGGCACGGGCCTGGTCCTGATCGGACGGTGAGCTACCCAATACTCTCCGTCCGCAGGCCCGCGCCTACGGCGGCCGGGAGTCGTCACGCGGCTCCCGACGCCCGGAGCGTCTCCCGCGGCGGCTGGGGTGTGAGGCTCTCTCCCTTAGCCGTTCCGCCACCTCCTTCGCTAGCATGACTGCTTCGCAGAAGGAGGTGACGGCCTCCCACTCCCTCTCGCCCCGGACCATGGCTTGAACCAGGGCCGGACGCGAGAGGTCGCCGCCGCTGTCGATCGCCTCTACGAGGGCACGGCGGTGCTCCGCCCATGCGGGGCATACCTCCACCGTATGCTCCACCGTGTCCTCTGGGCGATCCTCGCAGTGGTGACACCCGGGCGTCTCCTCCCGCCTGATGATGTGCAGGAACCTCCCAAAACATCCGTGTCCGGTGAGGACCTGCGTCAGGCGATAGGTGAGGACGCCGTGACGCCTCTAGCCACTCCTCAAAGAGGGGTCCTACCGCCGCTATCGTGGCGTGCCCTGCGCTGGGTTGCGAAAGTCGCTCCTTCCATACCACCATGAGATCGCGCCGGAGGTCTGTCCGCTCCGCGCCGCGATTTGCCGCGGAAGCGGAGTTTCCCCCCGGCTCAGTGCCTCCGCGCGCCACTCATACAGGCGCGCGAGGACTATCGCCTCCAGATCCCATGGCGGCAGTCCGGCAAGGAGGCTTGCCGCCTCGCCCGAGATCGTGCGGTACCCCCACCTAGACCATGGCCTGGGTTAAGAAATAAAAACTGGTTAGGTTAGGTCATATTATTAATTCTTATAAGGCTATAAGACTCGGTAAATACAATGATTGTACCTAGGTACAAACAATGCAACTTAACAATGTAAATTCTAGTCATAGTAAAACTTAAATAGCTGTCAAGGATTCTGTGAAAAGTGAGGAAGCATTTTACTGCGAGCAATATAGTAGCTTGCTGAAATGCTATTACTTTTTGATTGAGTCATTTGATGTTTATCCATTAGGCACCTATTTGAGTGGTAACACGGTTGTAGTTGGTGGGTATTTAAACTTTTTGCCATCGATACGTTAAAGAACCAAGTAGTAACGTAATGAAAATATGTGCGTACCTAATGCACGACACCACACGTCTTTCAATGAATATCTACAGAAGATTGTCAAGCAAACTGTTGTTTGTACAGTAAAGGAATGAAGCTTCACAAACTTGCGATTTATCAGTAAACAAAACTGAAGTTATTTAAAGACTTCCAATCTAAGAAAACAATTTAAGGTAGCAGCTTATTTCTCGCCCATTTAAAACCCAATAGATTGCCGCCATTGTGTAATCAAGTTAATAAACTAGAGATTTTGTTTATAAAAATTCCTCCATTGTTCCTCGGTTTCCCTTTGAAGTTTTCTTTTGTGATAGACATAAAGTGTTTCTAATTCTGACGCCATGAGCCGGAAGACTGTTTCTTTGATTAATTTTCAACCGTCTGAAGCGGCTTATGATGGCAATTTATTTCGTGTCAAAATAATTTGATTCTGTATGCGCAATACATGGGGCTGTAGGTTATTTTCGTATGCTGGTACCTACTAGTTGATTGACGAAGATTATAGTAATTTACCAACTACAACATTTCGAAAGTTATGACATAAAAAGGCTGTTCGTTTTCGGCGGTCATTTTAAGAACTGTTTTGCAACCATTGTTAATTATTTTTAACTCGTTTCTGTAGGTCAATAAAGTCAAATAACAGTTTTCCAACTGTCGTTACGTCCAAAATTGTCAAACAAAGGCTCCTGTATAAAATTATTCGATTTTTTCCGCAGCAGTTTATTTCCACGATTCGTACCTTTATGTCCGTCTGAGTGAAATCCGAAAGCTTTTATATGTAACAGGCGCTTGTAGGTTCGATTACGTAAAGCTTCGAGCGACCAGCGCTTCAAGGTCGTGAATTCCAAAAGAGAAAATTGTAGTGGGTAGGTACACGCTTTGGGTATTAAGAAAAATACATATTTCATAATATCACGCCACAGCCCCCTTGTAATCTTTTACTCGTAAATTAATTAAGTTGGCTCTTAATATTACCTGAATTCTTCATCCCCGCGGCGTACTGTGAATTTAATCCAAGGTTTTCGCAATTTATTAGTCCGTTAATTTAAGAATTTTAGGTAGAGACATGCTGTAAATATACTTCTTACTTTCTTATTGTTAAGAATATAAACGAACATAGAGAACATTCTGACATTTCGAAGGTAACAACACTGTTTGATAACAGGGCTACCACCAGTTCCGTTTAGCGTGCATTATTAATGGGGCCTGTCATTGCCAGGCACAGACGGGTATGGACAATATAAAACTGTTGACGTCATAGACCTACGTTTAATGAAGTGTACCACCACAAACTATACCATGACTGCCGAAAACGGAGCCTAAAAGTTTTATTACACAACTTTAATTACGGGTACATGACTCGCCGAACTAGAGACGGCCATACAAGGCAAGAGTTCCTCACATATCTGAACCCAACCTGTCCGTCATACAAGCCTTTGTTAGAAACTCTTAGAACAATACGAGCCTCTCGCGTACTCTACATAATAGTATTCGATCGTTTGTTTAGAATATTCTGAGTTTCTGACCCACCTAATCTCCACGTCCCAATTTGCAAGCCCCACGGTTAACGTGCCACAGTAATAAATTGTTTTGGGAAACATCCCCAAGATTAATAGTTCTGAAGCTCTTGACGCGTGCTAAGTGAAAGCCGCTTTTAAGTTCTCTGCTTAATTAAACGGAAGTTTTCGACCGTCATTGTACTAAAGCTATTTTTATTGGAGATTTATTTTGGCGTACTGCCCTAGTTGTGTTTGCTGAAAACAAGGTTTTAATCGTGAAGTGAGTTGATTGGGATTTTAATTATATCCCAGTTCCAGATGAAAGTTGGCGAAATGTTACCTCGCTTTACACGAATCAAAACAACACTTGATATTTTCCCTTTTATTTGTGAATTCTTTAAAATTCCTTTTAATGGGTGCATATTATCGTTCCATCTTGCGCGTACAGTCGTAATATTTCTTATGTAGCATCAGAATTCATTGTAATGTCGTTTGAACCGCAGTAGGAATTACTCGGGCCATGCTGTAATGACGTTAAAAGCTTTTATGTTTTCCGGACAACGGCTTCTGAACGGAACTTGTCGCATAAATTATCAACGTTGTTCGAAGTCTTGCGTACGATAAGTGACTTGTATAGATGAAGCGCGTTAATGGTGTAATTAAACGATATTCTGCAACTTGAAGCTAAAATTACGGTAGATATAAAGTTCATTCAGCCATTGAAAACCCGGTTAGCCCACCTAAAGTTTTTTCTTATGCAAAAATACGTTTGCTCGCCACTTCGGCATTTTTGGATTGCCCTACAGGTACGTTCTTCCTTTTCAGATCAAATTCCTTCCTGATCTTTTCAAATCCAACGATAGGTAATACTGAGACTACGGAAAAAAACCATTGATGAGCTTCAAAAGTCGCAATCTGTGGGATACTGCAAATTGGACAGATCTCGATGAAGAATCTTTTGAAAAATATTCTTTCGGTCTGCGAGTATTGGATTTTTCAACCTGATTACGGAAAGGACCTTTCTGTAGAGGATTCCTATTCAACATCAGTACGAAATAGGAATCTACATTGTTGGAACAAATAAATGAACATTAAATAGTGGTAAATGGACGTCTTAACATAGACAGGCAACTTACGGTAGGAGATATTTTGACCCTCAACTAAACTACTTCAACAACATGCTGGTGCCGACTTTGTTCACGTTCGGAGTTGGCAACTTCTTTCTAACTTATATCGCTTACTCACCATATTTCTTTACAGATACCTTACTCTAGAATTCTGGATGCTTCGCTGTCAGACATTATTATTCAAAATTTACTTAACAAAACAGAATAATGTTCAACTTTCGTAACATAAGCACAAGTTTCTACCTGTTGTGTCTAGCGCATATTATTTTCTTAGTACTCGGGGAAGAAAATTTGGACATTCACTTCCAGGCTTCTTCAAATAAGTAGGTACCTACTAATACAAAGTAAATGTTTAGAAACGTGGAAGCAGGTGAAGGCCCGGGCGTGTACGATTAATAACGTCTAAATAAACGCAGACCTAAAAGTTACACAAAATAATATGACACTCCCCAAATAGGGTTGCTAAGTGATAAAGATATAATGTCCTCTGAAGTTAGCTGCGAGTCATTTTTGCTAGAAAAAATGACCACAACGAAGTTATAGCCGTGCCGCTTTTTGCACGACGTGGCGGGCACTACCCTTTTTTTTTTTTATGGATGGGAAATCATCAAATGACCCCTCCCGCTCTGGGTGGAGCGAAGGGAGTGTCAGACTCTTACTGACTAAAACCCATCCGTGTTCCTTCCTTAGCCCTTTATGTTCCGGGGTAGCGGTAACCCTTTCGGACAATCCCGCACCCCCGGCAGGCTTCGGCCCTGGCAGGCCCCTTCCTTTATGCTGGCACTACCCTGCCCCCAGATTTCGTGCTTTTGCGTTGAGTTAGTCATAGACGGTCAGTTTTAGATGACGTGAATTATATCTAATCATTTACCTACGTATTATCAACTACTACTAGTTGCATTCCAAATAGACATCTCTTGAAAAGCACCGTCCAGAAAACAGTCTACGAATTTCGTAAAACAATATTCTCAAACTCACGGCACAAAAGGGTAATTCATAACGTTTTGTTTGAACGTTTATTAAGGCATTATTTGTTTAAAACAAACTGTCTGGAAGGGAGAAAGGATTACCGAGGACCCGACCTAAGTGAAGGAACAATATTTTACGCTTATCTTCATGTAATTGCAATTTTCCATACCATAAATCCATTATAAACCTCGTTGGAAAAGACAAAAGAAATGGAAAACTTACCTACTCCTTGTAAAAAAGGTATAATGCTAGCAGCACAAATCCCCGCAGCTCTGGGAAAGGCGTATTGAAAGCCTGAGCGTCAACAAGCGTGTTCAAGCATGCGAACTTCTATTAAATTTCATTACAATAAAGTACTCGGAGCTTTTGGGTAATCGATTTCCAACGTGCCTCATTTCCATTTTCACACCTTTCGTCAAGTTTAATAAGAAAACCCTAGTTGATTTACTTTTGATCTGCAGTTTTGAAAAGGACTCAGTTGAGTGGTAGTGGCTGGTTTAAATGAGATTCACCAAAACAACCTTCGCAAATGAATTGTTCAGGTTTTTTAACCCTTTTCGACGGACGCCTGGACTAACGAACGCTTTGACGGGATTGAGTCCACGTCCCGTTGAAGTCGGAAAGGGACTTCGAATTGTTGATGTATTTGATTGTAGACGACTACATTGGCAGTAAACAAGTCACTGTTCCTTGTACCCATCTGTATTCAATAGACTGACTGTAGAGTTCAATCAATTAAATTAGGATTATTTTTTATGTATCGAGTCGACAATAACATGTAATTCAACTAATTCAGCAGCCGTTAAAAAGTGTATGAGTATGCTAATTCTCGTACCATAATTTATATAGTTGGTAGAGAAATAATTATATTAGTCACAATTATGGACCCTGTCGGGCACAGCATAGATAGTAAGAGAGAGGAGGAAGAACATTAGATGTTTATTATGATAAATTTTAATATTAGTTAAGTATTTAGTGCGTTATATTTTTGTATGAATACAAAATTGAATTTACGAATTATAATTATTGTTTTATAAATTATACACATTTATTTATTCAGTAACTTTGTAAAAAACATTTATTTTTTAATTAATTATTCATTATTGTTTTATTTACTCCTTTATTTCATTATATACATATAAATTATATTTTTAAATATTAGAATATAAAAAAAATATATAAAAACATTTAAAAATATAAAAAAAAACAGCCCACCGGTATCGGGAACAGGGTCCAAGCTACCGGTGGTCAGGGCTCCAGAGAGAGGAACCTCCTAACAATACGGGCCGTGTCCAGAAGTACAACTTTCTGAATCAAGCCCTTGATCCAGCTGCCCAACGAGAGCCTCCTTAGGTGTTGGTCGAGGCTCTTGGCAATCAAACCATTGGCTGTAACGACTATCGGCACAATGATCGCTGAGTCCACATCCCACATGTCGACAACCTCGCGAACCAAGTCAATCTTTCTCAGCTTTCACGAGGTTCTCATCATGCGGGACAGTTATTTACTTATTATTATTTTTATTTATCATGTAATTAATATTTATCATCCCTAAGGCAAGTTAGGTATTTATTGGACGCTTCATATTTATTATTATATATAAATTAGGTATACAGAATTGCACTAAATGAATTTTATACGTTAAAAAAAATGACATGGGCTCAGAATTATCATAATCCGAACAACGTCATTCATATTCGGTCCTAAGAGATACCAAGAAATATTATTCAGTATCCTTATTTGCATGTGTACCGTATCAAACAAATGTCTTGTTTATTAACGTATACACGACCCGAATACTGAACGTTTTGCGTACTAGTTTATATTCATAGGGATGTGATCACGTATCTCGTATAGGTACAGTAGAGCAAAGAGATTGGTATACAGGCCGCTAACTTGCAACTATGTCATTTTAAACAATGTTGTGAGTGGGTTGATTGGTCAAGTCTTTTACATCACTCTTCTATGTGGGGACAGCCTCTTCGTGTTGATGGCACGACAGTGTATTAAATTTTGATGGGCCAAAACTTCGCCACTTCCACGACATCGTCGGTGGCAGCGCAGACGTCACTTGGATTGCATGTTTTGGGACACAGACGGCAGGATATGAGGTGGAGCATGGTCTGCTCCACAGCGACACCCTACTGCCGTTCCGTTGAAGTTGCCCCACTTTACCAGGTTGGAGTTACATCTTCCCACTTGTGTCAGGACACGGTTCAGGGACTTCCAAGTAGACCACAGAAGGTTACACCCTGCAGGGGAGGCTCCTTTGGCGGTAGATACTAAGTAGGAGGGGGTGGAGTATCCTGCCATAGTTTGCAACGGGCGTTGTCTGGGTTTCCTGGTAGTACAGATGTTAGCTGTCGATTTTATGAAGCTATGCCTGCTTTTTAACCGTTGCGTTTGTAACTGTACGCCAGATAGTGGGTGTACCTATTGTACCAGATTCCTGTTTGAGTTTCTAACTGCTTCCAACTTCTCTTCGGACTTGTGGTGGCAACGCACATAATATCAATGAGTTTAGTGGAAAGATGAATATTTTTCTTGTATACCAAACTCTTTGTTCGACTGTACCTTCCAACCTAATGGCAATGGTTAGAACATTGTTTCACTAGGAGGAAATAAACAGGCGTCTGCGTCATTAGTGGTTCTATACTCGTATTGCGAATACGATAACGCGTAATTTGAACTCTGATGACAAGCTCTGTGATGAAGGGGTTCCTATTCTAGACTAGTACTGTGACTTAATTGTGTAGGCACTGTTTCATTTTGATTAAAGCACTGAACGGTTACTGTTTTCTGTGACGTAAGAGTGAAGATATTCCAGTAATTTCAGACATTTTCCAAGTAAATAAAGCTTAAGGGTTTGTTTGTTTGTTTAAACGCGGTAATCTCTGGTATTACCAGTCAGATTCGAAAAAAATCTTTTTTGCATTTGATAGCCCAATTATCGAGGAAGGCTATTTAAAATCACACTGTGATTATTACAAGCCGAACAAAAAAAAAGTCAGAGAGAACGCTAAGCGAAAAAGATGTAAAAGCGCGGGCGGGCGATGCGATGCGACGGGGTGGGACGGGAACAAGAAATTTCACGAGGATGAAGTCGCGGGCAAAAGTTATTACGAAGATAAGATGGAAGTAAAATTTCAATACCTACTTTCACGAAAATAAACCTTATTCCATTCTTTAACCTTTTAGCCGCCCGACTTCATATCAGCTGTCGTGACAAAAGCACTCGAAAAAAAACAAAAAGTAAATACCTGATAGAATACGGCTAGGGATTGCAATCCCGCAGCTCACTCAATCCCGCGCGGGATCCCGCATATTTGAAATTATTCACAGTAGTTCAACTTTTTGCCCCGTTTGTATGTAAGATAAAGTATTAATTTTTTGATCTTATAGGGCTATAAGATCGAAAAATTAATACTTTATCTTATTTAAAATTATGTTATAAAATCGAATTGAAACTACAGGTTTTTGTTTAAAAAATCAAGTATTATTAATTAAACATGTCTTTAGTCTTACATTATGCAACAAAAATTATTTGTTTTCTAACAAAATAACAATGAAATTATAATTAAGTACGAGTAATTAGTAATCAGCCTTATTAGACCTTAATTTTTAAATGTTAAGCATCAACAGTTTTGTTTAATTTTACCCTTACCTACATCTAACAACAGTTTTATGATGTTTGTAATTCAGTCTTACTTAATAGTCTTATTCATATAATGACTAATAAACGGCAACGTCGTGCTCGAGCCACTCGCTTTCTTACGCAAAACTTCACGAATGTTTTAGCGGTAAATTTAAATTTGCGGGATCCGCGGATCCGCGTTTTAAAGGTGCGGGATCCAGCAGATTAATAAGTGGAGCGGGATCCCGCGGGAATGCCGGATCCCGTTTTGCGGGATTGCAATCCCTAAATACAGCGTACTGAAAAACAAAAAAGCTGATTAAACGAGCTGTGGTATTTGGTCGTAAATATACGACACTGGCGAAATGGACACGAATATATTTGTCGGATTAATCCGGCGTAAGCGGTTAAAAAACTGAAAATGTAGTCTTGAAAGTAATTCGTGAGAAAATTATGATGTGTGATACAATACTTATTTGCAATCAATACGCTATTGTACATATTTTACTCTTCAATAATTAAACTCCCCAGTACCTATCAAGGCTGACTTGTCACGCACAGTTTCCTCAGAAAGCTTAATTCACACAAGATATATCAATGTGTTCTTCTCCTCAACTTAACAAGGTATTAGATAAGTACACAGGCCTGTATCTGACAAGCGACACGAGCACCCATTTTCTAAGATACTTTAGCAAATGGTTGCGTAAGTTAACAGTTTTGTTTGCGTCGTCATGTGTGACAATGGGCGATTTCTGTAGTAATCTTTAGCGTGGAATAATATAGGGTACTTGAGGGTTCCTTGAGCTAAATATTTAATATTTGCCGGATGCGAGTAGAGTTTAGTAGGTAGCGGTAAATTTGTGGTTGCTCTGAAACTTACTTCGACGAAGACTAACTAATACTGAGTGGCTTAGTGACTGGGATGTCTTTAGTCTCTTGGAAATAGTTGCAACACATTGACATTGACATGGACATTGTTTAAATTATGCTCATTGAATTCATGGACCTTAATGATTACAATTCAGTAAATACCTACATACTTTTTATGGTCGCGAATGATATTTTGTTCAACACACAACTTGACACTGACCTGCAAATTGCAAAAAACGTTAGAAAATTTTAATTTTGCGGACTACCCTGGCTCTTTAAGCTTTTCCATTCCTTATTTTGACATGTGTTTATCCCAATCTCACAGTTCAGTCCGCTTCGAACTATATTTCATCGTCCTGCTATGACTATTTGGGTCGGCTTCAATTTCGGCTATCGCATCGAGCCCAATCAGGACCTAGCAAATTTGTTCATCCAACATGCAGTGCGCTGACTTGATAATTCCACTTTGGCTTGGTGCTTAAATCTATAACTTCTTGATCCAATTTGTGAAGTCTATGCTAGGTAGTTTCAGATGAATTACTAACGTTGCATCCGCTTTGAAAATTCCAGTCAGTAGCTTAGTGTCGTGGTTATTTAAAGAGTGAAGTTTTCATCTTGATATTTCTCATTTTTTTACGCTAATTTGCAGAGTTGAGTCATGATACGTAAATATTAAATTTAATTTGGAAGAGTTATCAACTGTCACTTTGCTTCGCAACCTCTAGACAACCTTAATGTTATAATAAGTAATATTATAACGTGTAAAGTCACGTGATCGTGATTTTGGGGTTGTAAGACGGCAGCTGCAATATTATGAGAATTTAAAACGTATGTAGATTAAATATGAATTTATTGAATTGGTAGGTACTTGAGTAATAAGTTGCCTTCTAAATTTCCACATGGGCACATGATAAGTTCAACCATCCATGATCTATGTATATATTCTTGTATTTTATAGTCATATCCTGTATGTTGCACCTGCCATGTTTTGTCTCTGCATCACCCTAAGGTTGACTGGTAGAAAATGCCTCAGGCATTAAATCCGCCTTTGTACAGTATTTTTTTTTTTACTTGTGCATAAAGTTTTAATGAATAAATAATAAGTTCAACAAACCATGGTTTTATCTTTCAATATAAGAAGTTTTAATACTTACTATTCTAATATGCCACTTCGCTTGCAAATCCTGTCATAATTTCTTTGGAAGTGCCAATAACATTTGAAATATTCTATTATGTAAATACAAATAGTCGTAAACTTAAAGCTAGTGAACCTTACTCAATATATTTGTAGGGAAGGACAGAAACTGTGGGGAGTACTTATGATAGATGGGCGTTTAAACAAGTACATTTTTTTTCCCTCTGGAGGGCTGGGGCGGGTTATTTCTCTCATTTTGACCGCCTAGCTCGTATTAATCATTCTTTCTTGAGTGCAAAACCCTGTCGTTGGTAAGTGAGTTAGGTAAGTTCAGCACACCCGCTATGTTAGCTTTGAATCTAACATAGACAGCATAGGTGAATGAAGTTGGATTGAAACTTGATTACTTAGTTAACGCTTTCGTATCGGAAATTGACGCATTTCAATCCATCCATCGGAAATTGATCCAATTCATTTTTTCTTTCGAAATTGGTGAAAAATAATCATAATTTCATTTTTTGCAACGATTTATTTTCATCTTGGCTTTCTAAAATAAGCATCGAAATGTTGAATTACCTGCTGTTTTATGCCCCAACCACATCAATACTAGGTATCTGACCGCTATCCTATTTGAAAACCAGTTGACCGTTCATTGCAAACAGCTTTCACAGAACCCAACAATCACAATGGTATTAATCCTCGATTCCCATTTCAATAATCGAATACTGCTTTTGCTAACATCGATTCTGTTCTGCACAGCGCTTTGCATCTGACACCGCACGCTGTACGAAGATTTACTGAATACATTGAATGCCTCCCCGTCTCTATTGTGTCGCGACTTCGTAGGATTACTCTCATTTTATTCGATAAACTGCGAAGTATTTGAATCGAATGCGCGGTTCAATCGCTCGCAAATAATTTTTGAATGTAACGAAACGTTCGGTTGATTGATGGCGCCCTCCATATTGGAATTGTATTACTAACGAAATTGGATTTAAATTTTGATATATTGAATTTGTAGTATAATAAAATAATGCTATATCGTTATTCGTTTCTTATTTTGAATTTGTATTTCATCTACATCTATACTAATAATAAAGCAGAAGGAAGAAAAAAAGAAGACGCGCTAATGACTGGAATTATCAGTCGGATTTGACAAATTCTTTTCGCATTTGATAGCCCAATTCTTGAGGAAGGCGATCTATAGGCTATTTAACATCACGTTACAACTCTTAGAAGCCGAGTAAAAAGAAAAAAAAAATAAGAAAGAACGCTAAACGAAAACTAAGGCATTGCCCGGGCAGGCGATGCGATGCAACGGGGTGGGTCGGGGGAACAAGAAATTTAACGCGGGCGAAGTCGCGGGTATAAGCTAGTAGATTTATATTCATAACTCAATAATGTCAATGTAAATGAAGTGATACGAGCTGTAGGATATACCATTAAATTAATAGGAAACCCAGAGCCAGACATCGTATAGATAATAAACACCATACCAGAGTGCCAGACTTACACACAGATACACAGATAGGTGATTCGTTCAGACAGGTTACGGAGGAGAAACCGTTCATGGTCCATTTGCTAGCAGCACGATAGCATCGACTGCGACTCGGCCCAATTTGTCAAGTAAGACGTACTCACATTTATGGACCTGCTTTACACTGAGGGTCTGAACAGTTTTTATTTGAAGTGTTGCACCATGGTTTTAAGACAAGTAGGTAGGTAGCATATTTTACGAGAACCATTTGAAGCACTAACTAACAATTACCTAAGTAACTATAACTTAACTAAGAACTTTTTACTTAACTACCTATAACTTTTGCTCTTGGTTCTATGTTGCAGTGCCTTTACTGGAAGCCCAAACTTACCCAGGTAGATAATCTATCTATACCCACAAACTAGATTGCTTAGATACCGACAACTGTTTATTATTACGATGATGAAGGCTGTTGCCGTGCAGTATAATTACAGACTATTAAAATTAATTCAAGATTTCACTTACATGCTTTATCAGCGAATTAATTGATTCAATCAGTTCTATTTTTATCCGTTTAGAAAATCTTTAGTTTATGATGTTTGAAGAAGTCATTTAGAGGATCTCGTTATGCTAAGTTTGTAGCACTAGTCTTGACATGTCCTCAAAATTCATCCATACTAATATTATAAATTCGAAAGTAACTCTATCTGTCTGTATGTTACCTTTACACGCCTAAACCACTGAACGGATTTCGATAAAATTTGGCAGAGACAGATTGCAACCCGGGGAAGGACATAGGATAGTTTTTATCCCGATATTCCCACGGGATCGAAACTTATGCGGGTGAAACCGCGGGGAGCAGCTAGTTGGCTATAAAATCCGGTTCATGGTAAGTACTTAGTTATGTGATACTTAAACATGTTGGTGGGTTTGTTTATACATGTTTGTACCTATATATCTTGAGAGCGGTTCTAAGGCACTATATTGTTATTCATATTACACGTTCCGCCTACAGAGAATTGTAAATTTGGTAAATTTCAAGGAACTCGATACATTTTACTAAAGGAACGCTTTTCATTATCATTTTGGGAGTAGGTATGTGCCTACGTAAGATGTACCTACGTACGTAAGATATACCTGATACCTAACGTCCTCATTAGAGCTCGTAATGATGGAACGTGTAATGGAGCTTAATGATTTCCTTGGATATTCTGTAAAGCAAGCTTTTACGGAGCGTGGGATGGGCTGTCCCATCCCACGCTCATTTGACTTTAATATCGGTTGTTAACCTGTTGAACCTAGCCTACTTACGCATATGTGGTTTTCCAACTGTGGGATTATGACTTACATGTTTTGAAGAACAACAAAATTCAACTCCGCTATCTCTTTCCCCAATTTCTGTATGACGCACATAACTACCAACTTCATAATAAAACCATATAGAAAACTAATCTATGATTTTCAATTTTCCGCCACATACAATATTTACACCCGACTCATCGCCTCTAGTCGGCTCAGTCAAAACAATTTAGCACAACTCATCTAAAACAAATCTTGATTCGCTCGACGCGAAGACTGAACAATATTTCACGGTGAACTTCGCAGCAAGTAACATATTACCTTCACTTACCAACTTTACTAGAAATTAAAGAGCACATTGTTTACCGAAACCGTTCCTGCTTAGTTAGCAAGTTTGTGGACTAGTAAAATATACGGAGTCGCGGAGCTAGAGTGCGACTACGAGCAAGTTGGGGCTGCAACTTTTCCGAGTGTTGTGATGAAAAATAAAATAAACCGACCGACACGACGACGCGACGCGCGACGTAGTAATGTGAGGTTTTAATTTCTTTTAAACGCAGAACCATGGTGACTTCTAAGTATTGCTATTGATACCAACAATAAGGAAAATGAATCGGTTTTTTCTGGGGTGAAAAAAGTAGTATTTTCTAGTAGGTATTGTTACAATTAAATACATACCACCTACCTACTGCTATTGTTGTACCTATGTAACTATTTTTCAATAAGTAGATAGTAGCTACTTACCTAAATAAACAATAAACCGACCGACACGACGACGCGACGTAGTAATGTGAGGTTTTCTTTTAAACGCAGAACCATGGTGACTTCTAAGTATTGCTATTGATACCAACAATAAGGAAAATGAATCGGTTTTTTCTGGGGTGAAAAAAGTAGTATTTTCTAGTAGGTATTGTTACAATTAAATACACACCACCTACCTACTGCTGTTGTTGTACCTATGTAACTATTTTTCAATAAGTAGATAGTAACTGCTTACCTAAATAAACGGTGCGGAGGTCAAGCAATCAAATGAAATGAATAAAATGCAGAATATACGTAAGTACGGAAAGTGGTTGTGCGGCTGCTAACGAGCAGAACTTTTAGACGTAAGTAGGTATTTCGATTTTCCAATATGAAAAGCGGAAAAGTATCTTTGAAAGGATACATTCTTTGTACATAACCTCATAATTTTCCACGCCCACATTTATTTTCCCTCTATAAAGGTCGGGGCAGAAATAATCCCGTTTTTAAAAATAGTAGCGAAATTCAAGAAGGTAATTTATTTTTATCGTTATGACCTGCAATAACGGGATTTAAAGCAATTTGGCTCGACGACGATACAAATTGCAATTATTATGGAGCGGTAGATAATTGCCCATTACTTTAGTGATTTTCGTCCTGTTTCCATGTTTTTTGGAGGATGAAAATCCTATCTAAATTGCTATTTTGGCTGGTCTTCATAACTTTCGAGAAATGTTTATCATAAATTATCCTAAAAATATTGTTAGCAAGGTTGAAAAAGGATGTTCAATCCAAATTAGTATTCAACTTTTTATCATAATATTATCACCCTGCCTCTCTCATCATTATCCTATGTAAATTGTAAATTGACGAGAGTTTTAGATACAAGTAGAATTAATAATGAACATAAGAAGGGAGGCCTCCTGCGCCTGGTCGCGGGGACCATCACAGGACACTGCTCGCTGAACAAACACTTTCACACTATAGGAATACCGGACAGTCCTCAGTGCAGGGCTTGCATGGAGGCTGATGAAACCGTTGCGCATGTGCTATTTGAGTGCACAGGCGTCACCCAGATCAGATCAGAAACCCTCGGGACACCCAAATCATACACAGATATTCTCAACAGACCAGGAGACTTAGTCAGCTTCTGGAGGGAGGTGGGCTGGTTGCAATAACCACCGACGGCCGCCATGGCTCACGCACAATGGTCTATTTGTAGGACTAAGTGCGGAAACCAAACCCATAATATAGAACATAGGGAGGCCTCCTTATGTTCAACATTGGATTGATATGATAGTGGTACCTAAGTATTCAACGTGAACTTTAAAGTCATGCTTCCTCATGCCTTCCCAATGCTGGTCTTAGTTTTATTTAAATTCGACATTTGTAATATTTGCACATCTAAGTATTATTATAATAAAGCTGAAGAGTTTGTTTAAACAATCTCTGGAACTACCGTCGGATTTAAAAATTCCTTTTGCATTTGATAGTCCAATTCTTGAGGAAGGTAAAAGAAAAGAAGTAAGAAAGAACGCTAAGCGAAAACGGAGTACCTAATAGCGAGGGCATTCTTGAGGAATCATCACGCCAGGACCTTTAGGAGCCGAGCAAAAAGAAAAAAGTCATAAAGAACGCTAAGTGAAAACAAAGCAATAACGCGGGCAGGCGATGCGACGGGATGGGTCAGGGGACAAGAAATTTCACGCGGACGATGTTTCGGACAGAATCTAGTAACATAATAAGCACCAAGTAAGGAACAAGTAAGTACGTATAATTGCTACTGAAAGTTCTTAGTTCAAATAACACGATGTTACCGCAACACTGAAAATTTAAGCATAGGAACTTTTACCATCTTCCATAATATACACACAAGTACACACGGCTACACATCAAGCTATACATTTAAAGTTTTAGCTGAACTCGCATTGTCTAAGTGTTTCGTACATTCAGAAGTCAGCTTATACTGGTTATGTATAGCTTGATGTGTAGCCGTGTGTA
The DNA here is from genome assembly GCA_945859645.1 of Amphipoea oculea. NCBI lineage: Eukaryota > Metazoa > Arthropoda > Insecta > Lepidoptera > Noctuidae > Amphipoea > Amphipoea oculea. Next base: position 22,826,213 of record OX243862.1, read on the forward strand.
CCTTGCGCAAAGAGAAATATTAATTGTTATTACAAACCGAATGTCTAGGACCCATCTGGACTAAATTCCGGGGATTAAACGTAGGTAGAAACTGTGCCTCGGTATTAATCTTCTAAATCTAGTGTTTATTATAATGATAATTCCTAATTCGCTTGACGCCTTCCCTTTCCCTTCCCTTTATTATTGTTTATCTGTGATAATTCCTAATTCGCTTGACGCCTTCCCTTTCCCTTCCCTTTATTATTGTTTATCCGAATAAATTTATTAAAATCGATGGTAAAAAATGGTCCTTAAGTAGCGAAAAGTTCTGCTAATGCTATCACCATGGTTTTCCAAAAACATGGTTTTGTTTTTTTTTGTTTTGGTTTTCATGGTTGTCTTGTAGTGAAATTTAATCGTTAATTAACGAATGGAGTCCATGAAGTGTTCTTCAAAAGAAACAAGAAAACAAAAACTAGAATTTTGACCATGTTTTTTTCGTATTAACGCAAATAAAATCCAATGTTTCGAGCTCGATACAAACAAAAAGACCATTTGCCCAAGTACATCACAAACATTTCCCACTCTCAACTTCACTACCCACACTTATTGGAAAGCGCTAATGCACATTGCGGTAATCCAAACGGGAACCACCGTGTACCAACAGATATCGAGCTCTTTGAAACTCGATGCTGCAGCTTATAAGCCGCTCATAACCGGAATTGACCGGTATTAACTGGTGCATTGATATTAAGGCGAATGGTTACGCCAAACTTCAAAGTAGACCTCTCTTTGAAGGCCTACTTCTCCCAAATGGATAGCCCAAATATATTAAAAAAAATATATGATATGTGACATATGTTTACAAATATAATTTAAGTTTGATTTTTTTAATATTACTGTTAGTTTTAACAATAAAAAATCATATCCATCCTCTTATTTTACGCAAGAATTTTCTTTCTACTTCCAAACGCCTGAAGCGATTTTGATGATTCTTTCACCAAATTATAGCAAATTTAATGGTTTATAAAAATTAAGTTTGTTTTTTTTAATAATTATTATTTAAGTGGGAAAAAATCAGTAACACCATGGTTTTACCTATACGGGCGCGGGCAGCAGCCGCCCGGTCAGTCTCGCTGTAGCGTTCGCACGGGGAGGTTGTGTCGCATGTCGGCTCGCTCCGATCTGCATTTTTGTAGCAAAGACTAAATAGCGCAGATAGTACACTCGGACTGTTCGTTTACGCTTGGACGTTGATAGTATTAGTAGTAGTGATAGTTTGTTTGCGAGTGGACGATATATTATTGTCTATTGAATACTAATATAATAATAATATCAATAAAACACGTTTATTCAGTATACAGATCGTTTATTCACATATACAAACTATAAAAAATACAATTACAAAAAAAAATAATTAAAACTAACTTATGACTAATACCACTCTTAACAGTGGTAGTTTTTAGGGTTCCGTACCCAAAGGGTAAAAACGGGACCTTATTACTAAGAGTCCTCTCTCCGTCTGTCTGTCTGTCACCAGGCTGTATCTCACGAACCGTGATAGCCAGAAGAAGGGTTATGTTTTTCGAGAGTATATAATATACAGGGTGAATTTTTCAAGTGGGCGTGGATGGCCAAATTCTATACTATGAGGAATAGCGAAAAATACTCAAAGGAGTCGCGGGCTCGATTTTGATGAAAACTAAAACTGAATCATTGGATTTTTGAAAAATCAATATTTCTAGCCAGGAATCGAACCTGTTGATTTTGAAAAAAAAAACACACACTGTATTATTACACCATTCGATAGTGTCCCTAATAAGGATCAAATTCTGGGAAGTAATGATATACGGCAAACTTAAGGAAAATGTTGAATCTTAATAAACTGCTTCTTATTTTAAAGTATTCATACCTCGATTACGTACCTTGTTCGAAATGATGCTCAATATTTTTATTTTACTAACACACCCGCAGCGCAGTCACCTTCACAACATTATGTTCCAAATTCAAATTTCTTTTACGATCTTTGGAAAATATTCTAATGGAATCACTAATATTGTAATGCTGAATGGCAGTACAATCCTTGAGACGTCGAATCCAGCTATGTATTGAAAACAATGGTCGCGTCAGGACACGTGACCGTCAGGAGAGATTTCACAGGGGAGAACTACTACTCCTAACTACTAAGTATCCCCCTCTCTTTCTACGGCGGCGCCAACCGAAGTGAACCAAGTGACACACGACAATGGATGGATGGATGGATGGATGGGTGTGGGTGTGGGTGTGGGTGTGGATGTGGGTGTGGGGTGTGTGTGTGGATGTGGGTGTGAGTATGGGTGTGGGTATGGGTGTGGGTGTGTGTGTGGCTGTGGGTGTGGTTGTGGGTGTGTGGGTGTGGGCGTGTGTGTGGGTGTGGGTGTGGGGGTGTGTGTGGGTGTGTGTGTGGGTGTGGATGTACGGATGGATGGATGGACAGCTGATGGCTCGACCGTCTGTATAGTACCTACACTGCTGTGTATTTGTAAAATTCGTGTATACTCGTATAGTGTTTAAAATATGGAAATTGAACAAAGTGCATCTATTAATGAAAAAAGTGACGCAGAAATAGTGAAAAAAATGAGTTATATTAATTCGATTAATAATTGATTTATTTCAACGTTAATATTCAAGTTTTCACTTCTGCCGGCACTCCCGGAGTGCAACCCGTCTTTTTTTTCTCATAACCTATCGAGTGGGGTATCAAAATAAAAGGTTTTAAAAGGTGATTACAAAAATATATACAATTTATAATATGGTAAAAACTAATTCAAAGTGACAAATCGTAAAAAACACCTACCAAGAACTAAATCGTCAGCGAAATCTTTCACATTTGTAAACTAAAAAGCAGGAAATAAAAAAATTACAAAACCCGACTGCAACCTTATACTAAAACTAACTGAAAAGCTAAAAACAAGCCCATTTTAAATTAAATAAAAGTTGGAAGCAGGCGGGACCCATTTGAGTTTGTAACTATAATAATGGTATTCTTCTGGCAATCACGGTTCGTGAGATACAGCCCGGTGACAGACAGACAGACGGACAGAGGAGTCTTAGTAATAAGGTCCCGTTTTTACCCTTTGGGTACGGAACCCTAAAAACTACCACTGTTAAAAGCGGTATTAGTCATAAGTAAGTTTTTTTTTTCATAATTGTATTTTTTTATAATCTGTATACGTGAAAAAACGAACTGTATACTGAATAAACGTTTTTTATTGATATTATTATTATTTTTTATTTGTCTCTAAGAAAGCAGTATTTTTACTGTAAGTACAATAGCATTCATACTCACAACATAAATATTGTACGTATTCTCGATCCATCTACACTCAGTAAGTAGGTAGCATCATAAAACTGCCTAAGACAAAATGCATCCCACGCCGCATCTGCATGCGCTACGTACGAGTACGACACTCTTTGACATTGGGGAGGTAAGCGGGCGCGCGGGGTGAGGCACTGGGTTCGCCTATGCTCCGCCCAAACGCTCAAGGACATTCGAGGCTATAATCGCCTTAAGTTTGTTAGCTGAACGGTTTACCGTCTCTGTGTATGTAACAAACATGAGTTGACGGGTTATCTGTTAATTACGAGGGGATGCAGGTAATTATGAGGAATATTAAATGGAAACGCTAATTTAACATTCTTCAATCCTTAATTATGCAGGCGTTGGCATCAGACATCAAACGTTGCTTTATTACGTCGAGGTGATTATGTTACAACTTACAACTCATTTATTTTTTCATAGTTTTGGTCTGAAAGAGAGCAAAGGAAATGCAAAACAATTAGGTACCTACCTCGTTTCATATGAAAGAATCCGTCTCTAACTCAAATCTAGACACGAAAATATGACTTTCAAATCCAAGGAATTCGAAATTACGCGCATACCCGCCAAAAACGTAATAAACTTCGCTAAAATTTGTTCGTAATCAGGTTTACGAGTAATAAAAGTTAGTCCACATTTACACATTGCATTCCCGTGGCATAAGTAGTATGTGAGGGTTTACGGGAGCTTTACCTCGCTCACTCTTTATGATGCAATGCAAGTACTGCTGTTATAAAACGGTTTAAAACCGCACACGCGAGAATTTATTCATACAACTGAAGATACGTGAGATTACCGAGGTATGAGAGGCTTTTAAAAGAATTATGATGCACGAATGGAGTTATTCACTTGGTAGGTAAGTCTTAATGGAATGTGTTGCATTACACAAATGCAACTGCACGAAAATGAAGTTAGCTTCGTGATATATAATTTTCCAGATGGTTGTAACCACCCGCCGTTGGATGTCGGTACCTAGTCTTTTCAGATAGCAGTGTCCATTGCCTTGAGCTTTTTCTGAAATAGTATTCAAGGAAAACCAAATCAATAAAAATACATTTAAAAAGGGTCTGTCTAACAGCATGTTGGGCTAAAGTCGAAAATTATAGGGTGGACTTTGACAGGCTTTTAACACTGCAACGCTATTTTCTTGTTCGGTTACAATGATGTGCGAGCCAAATTACAAGAGTCCCTAGTCCAATATAAATATTAAATGATTTAAACGCGGTGGTAAAGCACTCTGAAATAGTCGTGTACCTAATGTCGTTGCTGTCACCTAAAACTTTGCTCTGAACATTTTAAAGCAATTATCTCACGAGCTCGGACCCGCCGAGTTGGAAAAGTATTAATTTTAAATGTTATTAGCTTACTATTTTGTTGTTTAGTTGCGGGTTTTTGAAACGAATGTAATGATTGATCTCAATTACCAAAGTATTCAGCGACGGAGAGATGGGATGATTTGCCAAACTCATGTGTTTGTAAATTCAGTTTTAAACCCATTATTTGTGTTCTGATTTATGTTTTGACATAATTTTGGCTGTAGTTCTGTTAGCTGTTTCATTTTCAAGTACTTTTAAAAGCCTTTTCTATGAGTTATTGCAGAGACGCTAGATAATTACTTAAGTTTGTGTCTCGTTTTATAGAACAGTAACTGCTGCCCGCGACTTGGATTTTACCTTTTATGTTCCATGAACATAAAACTAGAGTCCGACCGAAAACGGATATTTTGCGGCCGTAAACGAAAACGATATTCGGTCTGATTTGAATTTGCGGCCGAAAACAGAAATTGCTTTTTTGTTTCTCAATGAGGTTTTGTTCTGAGAAAGTAAAATGAACACAGGGTAAATATTTTAATCATTGTTTTATACCGTTTAAACGTACCTACATTAAAATTATACTTTTCTAATAGGCATAATTATTAACAAAAGATCTGATCTGATTAAGTATACTTATGCGAGCTAAGGCGTGTTTTCAGCATTTGACAGTTAAGTATTGTGCTTTTTTGTTGTAGCGATGGATTTTCTCTGGAAAAATGTATAAATAGTATTGATTTCCAGAATTTAATTTATTCGGCCAATGCAGAAAACTTATCTATATTTCGGCCGAAAGCAAAAATAGCTGAAAATTTATAGATCTGCCAAAAACGACATTCGATCGGACTATATATGTATATACACAAAAGGTAAAATGTTCTTTAACCCCTAGCCCATTAGTGCAACAAAGATCGGTACTCTTTCTGCTAAGTAAAGGTTACCTACTTAGCAGAAAAAATACCGGTCTTTGTTAAACGGAGACTTATTCAAAGTACAATAGTGATACAAATGCATCTGGCTAGCTAGACTAAGAGCCGGCTTGACAATAGAGTCTAGGCGGAGAGATAATGACAGCAGCTGCGATGATGTTGATTTTACATTGTAAATAAAGAAAAGGAGCGAAGCAATACAATAGGCACAAACTCTCATTTAAATTTATAAATCATCTCAAGTTTTCAATAAAATAAATTGCTCTTGGGACTTAGGTACAAATCACACTGCAAAATACTGTCTTTAACATATTGTGTTGGCAGATAGGTGTGCCGTTTTTGCTCGTTTTAGTTCGCATATCTAAAATGGAAGTGGGTCAGGGACTGGTTTCACGTAGGTACAGCATAGCTCATGTCTACTATTTTCAATGTTTTTGGCAATAACATTGTTTCAACTTTGTGATTTTGGTTCGATGGGTCTTTGTTTTATTTTTGTGGTGGACTTCTATTTTGAACAATGCGATGAATTGCCTTGTTTTGTAGATAACACGAACCCTATATTTGGATGAATATGTGTTAGATTGGTTTACTTATAACACGCTGTATGTGTAGGTACCTACGTGTTGTTACTAAACCTATTTAACTTGGCCCCAAAAGACAAAAAACTCAATGTTGTAAAAATGATGTTATGTAGGGATTACCAAATGGGACTTATGGATTATAGTAAAAGCCGGATAGTTGCCACACTTTTTAAAAAAGCTCTTTTATAAAAAAAGAGTAGCAATACATTTTTTATTCAAAGTGTATTCTTAAACATAGTTTATTAATCTTCTAACATAGCCTATTTTTTCAAATATAAATATTATTAGTTTTGAGTAAATCCTGTTTTATGAGACCTCTAAAAAAGGGGATAGTTGCCTACTATGGCGGATAGTAGCCTAACGTTAAAAATGGTTCGGGGGATACTTGCCTAATGTGAGGATAGTTGCCTGTTTGTTTTTTTTTTGAAATAGAAATGAACTTACTTATATTAATTTAAATAATCAGTTTTTATTATTGAATACAATCTTTTATTAAGTATTAATTAAAGTTAAATTATAATTATAAAATTACAACAAAAATAGACTCCAAAATGGTAATTAGATATCCAAAATAATAATGAAACATTATTATTTATTTTAAAGATAAACAAAATAAGAATTAACTTTGGCATTAGCATCTGTTAAGTATTCAGTCCTTATTACTTACTGAGATCCTTTATTAAGTACTAAGTACTAAGAGAAGTTAAATTATTACCTAATCAATACTTAAAAATACTAAGGTTTTTTTATCTTAAATATTAAAAATATGGTAATCAACTTTGGCATTAGCATTGATTATCACCAGAAGCCAAGGTTTTCAACTTGCCACATCTCAGGCAATGGTTTTTGAATGTTGTACAAGTTTCATGCAACCACATTCGACACATGTCACATTTAATCCAATCTGATTTCGATTTAGTTAATTTATAATTTTCAAAACATTCTGCACAATAATTATCAACTGAAACTTCTTTATTGGTATTTTCTATTTTTAAATTAGCATTTTTTACTTTTAATATATTTTCGGTGTCTCTAATAGATGTTTTGTTTTTTTTGCCTTTGATTGGTAGCCCTTTAGTTGCTTTTCCTTTAGACGTTTTTGAACTTGTAACATTTTCTTCATTTTCACTGTTAGAACTGTAGATACGAATTTTTCTTTTCTTTAAAGCCCTTCCTTTAGTTAGTTCAATAAAATCTGTGCTATCTGATTCTGATTCACTGCTGGTAATATCTCTATATTGTTTTGATTTTTTATCTTTTTGTGGTCGCCCTCTTTTCTTCGTAATCTTTTCTTTGCTACCAACTGGTTTGGTTTTTGTTTCTTCCGTTTGTTTCATTATGCTTGTTTCCTTTGCTTTCTCAGTTTTATTCTTCTTCTCGATTATTTTATCATTCGAGTTTAAAATTTCTGCTGATTGTTTAGCCCTTTTAGACATACTCAGCGGAATTTTTGGTATAGGAGATGATTGATGTAAAAATTTCGATGGTGTTTCTTTTTGTAGATCTTTGTTCTGTGACTCATTTAAAGATATCAGCGATGGCAATGATAGTTCAGTATTATCTAAAATGTAATTTTCAATTTCGCCATCTCCTAGGGCTAAACAATCATGAGAAAGAGCCAAAAGACTCGAGGACGGCCTAGGTGGCGTGTAACTTTGGTTCACGCTATTCTTCTCAGTTTCATTTACGATAGTTTCTGGATTATTTTTATCACAGTAGCTTGGGACTTGATCGTCTTGTAGAGTCACTTCGTTCTGTCGACTTAGTACATTACCTCGGTCATGTTCAGATTCCTGTATGCGCTCACGTAACGCTAGTTCTCCAGAAGCGCCTGGTACTTGATCATTTATAGTTTCAGACTCTTGTTCCTGCGTAAGCTCCCCCAATGCAATATCTGATATAGCAAATTCAGCATCAGACAGAGCATTTGGATTGACTGGATAGATTCCGCTGCCGCGAAAACCACTTATTGCATTGGCAGGTGTAGTTGCTCGAATCCACGCCCTTGCTATCAGTTGACCAGAATTGTACCGGTTCAGTTTTTTTTGTGGATTGGTGCGAATAAAATTGTTTGTCTCCGCATAATAGTATTTTTTAAACGGTCCGAATACAGATACGTCTAAAGGTTGTAAAGCAGAAGTAGTATGACTAGGTAAACAAAGCAGTATCACATCATTGTCACGAGAAGTTTCTAGCATATTGACAGAACTGGAATGTGATGAATGACCATCTAAAATTAGTAATACCTTTCCTGGAGGCTTGTGGGGTATAAAATGTTCAGTCAGCCACTTGTAAAAAAGTTCTGAGGAAATATATGCTGATTTCTTTTGCATATAAACTTTGGAACCAAGAGGAAGTCCTTCTTCAAATTCTGGCTTTTTATTTACCCCCTTGATAATCAGAACAGGTGGGAGAAAATTGCCAATAGCGTTGCAACAAGCAACAACGGTAATTGTTTCACCTTTTTCACCGGAAGTAAGTGATTTCACTGCTCTAGTACCTTTCTTGGCTAATACCTTGCCAGGTTTATTGTTGAGTTGGACACCGCTTTCATCCATATTGAAAATTCGCTCCGGCTTATCCAGTAAATCATTATTAGTTAAGACGGTTATGAGCAGATCAAAAAATTTGGCTACTTCGGCCCTGCTTAGACCCTTCGCTCTTTGAATTGATAAGCCCTCAGCTTGCCTCACAACTATTTCGGGATTTCTTTCAAGGAAACTTTTCAACCATTGCGGTCCAGCCATCTTAGTTTCATTATTAAAATTGTGCTTCAATCCTAGTTTTTCGGCAAACTGATAGGCTAATTGGCGAATTAAACTCCTTTCAGGAGGAAATCCTGCGTCTCCGAGCTTCAGTATATGGGATACTAGTCTTTTTTCATTTTCAAAGCCAAGGACCGGGTATTTTCCTAAAAATGTTAAAAATACAATTAGATAAGTAGGTAGGTATATAAATAGATTATTTTATTTATAAGCTAAATATCTAGCTCAGTAGAGCTTCCGGAAGAGTGGGTCTTAAAATGAATATGGACAAAACCAAGGTCATGTTGAATGCCCATGTCACACCCACTCCTATCAAGATCGGAGACTCTACACTCGAAGTTGTAGACGATTATGTGTACCTGGGACAAACGGTCCAGTTAGGTAGGTCTAACTTCGAGAAAGAGGTAAATCGTCGAATCCGACTCGGTTGGGCAGCGTTCGGGAGGTTGCGCGGTATCTTCTCGTCCAACTTACCGCAGTGTCTCAAGACGAAAGTTTATGACCAGTTTGTGTTGCCAGTGATTACATACGGGACCGAAACGTGGTCGCTCACAATGGGCCTCATCAGAAGGCTTAAAGGCACTCAAAGGGCAATGGAGAGGGCTATGCTCGGAGTTTCCTTGCGTGATCGAGTCAGAAATGAAGACATCCGCAAGGGAACCAAGGTTACCGACGTAGCCCGAAGAATTGCCAAACTTAAGTGGCAGTGGGCAGGGCACATTGCTCGCAGAACGGATGGCCGATGGGGCCGAAAAGTTCTGGAGTGGCGACCGCGAACCGGAAGACGTTGCGTTGGAAGACCTCCCACTAGGTGGACCGACGACCTGGTGAAGGTTGCGGGAATCCGCTGGATGCGAGTCGCATGGGACCGGTCAATGTGGCGCCACTTGGGGGAGGCCTATGTCCAGCAGTGGACGATGGTGTGACTGGAGTGGATAGAATTTTAAATCGTTGACATACCTTGGGTTACCAGTAGCTGGTTTCTCTTTTCATACCGTCTTCTTAAGGTTCGAGAGGATATGCCATAAATCCGGGATATTTCGTTGATACTTTTTTGTTTTTTATTTAGTTCTTCGAACGCAAGTGCTAAACTATCTTCTGTCCAGTTGATGTGGCGCGGCACCACGCCTGACTTTCGTTTATACTTTCGAGGCATTTTGCTGTTGAATATTTATTTTATTTAATATAAACTTTAGTGAAAACAAATTAAAAAAAATCACCAAGAAAAAATAGTAAAACCAAATGAAAAAAAACTAAGAAAAAAAATCTGTCTTTGCTCGTCAAAAATGTATAGTTACGGATAGTTGCCCTAGGGCAACTATCCGCAAAAGACAGATAGGCAACTATCCTTTTTGATACGGATACTTGCCCTTTTTATTTACGAAATAAATAAAAAATATTTAACAATAAAACGCAATAAACAGTGCAATTTGAACTCTAATGCGTTCAAAGAAATATTTTTTTTACGAAAATCGCAATCAGTTATAAAAATATTTAACAGCGATTACTTACCAATATAATTCTGACGCTCGTCGAAGTATCGCCGCGGAAGATTTTTACTCACACGGACAAAACACGTGCGCCTACTTCAACGGCTTACGCGGCACTGAGGCCTGCGCGGGGGGCGCTTTCAATTATAACCGAAAAGAAACACTGTCAATACGTCTAACATAGAGCATTTGAAACTGAGGCATGTATCCGTCCGAGGCAACTATCCGGCTTTTACCCTACATGTGGAGCTCTCAAATGAAATATTGAAAGCTGTTTATTTATTCGTAGTTGGCACCCTGGAACATACAAGGTTTGGCCTTTATTAATAAACGTGGATAGCAGCGGGGTAATTGCGTAACACACTAACAGTGGCAATGGCTTTCATTTTGACAGTTCAACAGCATTCATTGCGTTATTTAGGTTATTGAGCAGACAAATGTTTCTAACATATTTTATAAAGTAATGTATTGCAAATATCCTTCAAAATGATTCAGATTGTCATTGATAGTGTGTTACGCAATTGTAGGGTGCTGATCACTGATAAACATTGCTATCTTCATTGTTTAAAACGCCTTCTGAAAGTTACAACCTACACCCTAGTCACCAGAAAACATCAAAGCGAACGACACTCGTCGCTAATCCACAACTCCATCAGGATAAGCGATTCCTTAAAAACTAAAAAAAAAAAAATTCTTAGCGGTCCATCCACATTATAGATGCTGGCGGGAAAAATTCCGAATCATTCCCGTCGAATACTTCGGAAGTATTCCGAAATATTCCGAAACTGGGAATATTTCCCATTGAATTATTCTGGCGAAATATTCGGCGGAAACATTCGATTGCGGGGTACGAATGTTTCTCGCGGGGCGCGGGGGGGAAAACTTCTCCAGGGAACATCTCCCCTCTTACCGCACCCCGCACCGCCACCGTCTGCACGCACGACTCGTGCAGCCGGGCGCGCGCGGCACGCACGACTCGTGCAGTCGGGCGCGCACAGAGGGACAGCGCGGCGGCGATCGACGATCGATGCAAAATACGATTTTTCAGCAAAAAAAATAAAAATCTTAATTAAATTCATTTTGAATAATTCTGATTTAAAGAAACTTTCCTAGAAGTATTCCGGAATTATTCAGAATTTTTCAGAAGTTTTGCAACTATAATCCACATGCAATATTCACATGTCTGCATTCGCGCGAATAATTCCCATACGTATCTCTTTGTTTCATTGCATTCGCTCAACTTTGAGCGTATCGATTACCGATATGAAGTCATGAAAACGTCAATCGCCCAAAAAGTCACGCGCTGAAAGTGTAAAAACAAAAAGTGCTCACAAACTGTGAAAGGCAATTGAAACGCGCTCGTTGGGAATGTAAAACGGCCCTCTGCCGGTGGAATAAAGATAAAACGAAACTTTAGTACTAAAGTTTTGATGTTTCAACATCAGAACACACGTTTGTGAAAGGTACCTAGAACCCACGTTTGGATAATAGTATTTTTTTCGTCACTGTAATACCTAAAGACTAAAGATTTCGCATCCATTTCGTATATGAGTAACTGAATGCACGTTATGAAAGTATGTTCAAAATCGTTTACTGAATCGATTTCTGTAATTTTTATTAAGTATAGTATAGGTAACTAGCTGCGCCCTGCGGTTTCACCCGCATAAGTCTCGATCCCGTGGGAATATTGGGATAAAAAGTATCCTATGTCCTTCCCCGGGATGCAATCTATCTCTATACCAAATTTCATCTAAATCGGTTCAGCGGTTTAGGCGTGAAAAGGTAACATACAGACAGATAGACAGACAGTTACTTTCGAATTTATAATATTAGTATGGATTTATTTTCCCAAAAATAATTAAAACTAAGTAAATTACAGTCCTAATTCCGCTGTACAGTCAAAACAAATCAAAATGGACGAAGTACCTACTAAGCTACTGCGCTAGAGCCGTACCTATGGGTACGTGTGCGTGCATAGATTTGTAATGTGACCACAATTTTCTCCCACATTCTCAATAACTAATTTAATAAATAAACATTGTTTTATACATAATAGTAAGAATTCTGTGTACCTATGTATTATGATTTTAACATAGTATTCTAATTGGAGAGTTTGGTTGTGTGCGTTAATTCCGGGACATGTTGTATATTACCTACTTATTTCCATTTATTTATTGATTTATGATTATCTCACACATTCATTTCATGCCATGCCATGGCTTTCCAAAATAATTTTCCAGTAATACTATCATTATCATCTAACTCAACACACATTTTGCGCACACATTTTAATGTAACATACCTACCTAATTATTTCAATTTGCGTGATTTTCAAGACGTCTGAAATTTAAGTAATAATGACTTGGTTTGACAAATTGCTCGCTTCACGTAAAGTATTAGCTTGGTATATATAATTCGAACATTATAATGTTCGAATTCGACTGTAACGAGAGTCATACTTCAATTTCATAACTTAAATGAAGTGGATTTTAAGCGTTTCTATGAAGAATTAAAGAAGAAGGACAACATCGAAAAAAGTGGAAGGAGAGTGGGGAGGCTTTTGCCTCAGTTGGGGACAAATAGGCTGATTAAAAAAAAGGTCTTAGTCATTGTAAAAAAATACTAGCAAAGGCACATTATGAATGTGGAATGATTCCAGTAATAGAATTACAAAGCCTTAAAAAAGATACGTATTCCTAAAAAAATACAATCGCAGACACAATTCCCTTTGTATGGGCCCATATTGTCCATTTGGTAACGCGGCCAAAATCTGGCGTCATTGCAAAGCTATCTTAATTGCGAGGCGCGAAACATCCGCCGGCTCTTTAGGTTTGTCGTCCTCGAGATATCGTTTGTGCTCTTTTTGAATTTCACCAAATAAATGTTGGTATAGAGAAACGGAACTTTTTACTGCTTTGAGCTGATATGAAGCGAAGGCTGCCGTAAAATCGTTGATTTTTTACGTTTCCTTTATCAATATTTTTGTGAACAAACTGCGTTTGAGCAATTCCTATTTATAATGCTTCTCTTTCTGCTTATCGATTATGTAACGCTGTGTCTTTTGCCATTGTATCTTGATATTTAAACAAGTTTATTGAATCAGCTGCTTACACTGTCGTGCACATTATAGTAATATGAGTCACAGAAGAAACAGGCTTTTGCTGACCAAAACAATAATATTGTGCAAGAATATTGGAAATATAAATTGTGGTAACGCTCCGATATTCGTTGTTTCACCTATAACAATTGTGTCATTAAATGATACGAGATATTTATAAAAGCTACTTTTATGGTTTAATGCTTCTTCAGTATTAAAGTGCCTTTTGATATCGTCTTCGCTTGGCTTTGTGTGTAAACGCTTCCTTTCTTTTTCAGATTACCTGCTTCGCTTCGTCAAGTTAAATTCTTCATTGTATGGATGTAAGTGCTTATTTACTGCTTTATTATAGTTATTAATATTTTTCTATCTGTGTCAAGTGTTTATTATCATAGATAGCGTCGAGCACGGATTATTGATCGCAACAAACTAATCACTTGATTGTTATGCTACTTGATTTATCTTGCTTAGCCTTATACCTATATGTTCAATAAGTATAATGTGGTTAGTAGCTACCTACACGATAGCTTTATATTACTAACTCAAGCTCAAGGCATTTATTTCAATTAAACCTCTTACAGGCTCTTTGGAATTGTCAGAATCGCTCAGTTAGAAAGTTGAAGCCCATTCCAAAACGTAGATCTCTATGAAGAAGAACAGACAAGAAACTTCCATAAATGACAAAAACATGGCCACAATATGAAGCTGAATCCATTGTTAGTAGTATGAAAACGGCTCCGTGAAACCAAAGGATCTGAAGTAAATATCGATCAAAAGAATCGCGTGCATAAAAGTCCTTACATAAAACTGTATGCCAACAATTTTCTGGTAATTCTACAAACAACCCGGCTATTAGCCGCTGTCGAACTATACCTAAGTGTGCACTGTGAACTGTAAATTTTAACGAAGCACTACAACGCTATTATGTTTGCATGAAATATGGAGTAGAGAGAATAAAAATGAAAACAAAAAAAAAAAATACGGTCATTGTTTTCACGTGAATGCAAATAAGTATCAAGCGCAATTTCAAACTCTGTTATTGTTTCATCTGCGTTATTTGACTATAAATATTGCAGACACGGATGCAATCTCTCTTCCCTCACGCTCACAGTCCGATGGGACGACATGCAATCCAACACGACCGGAGAGAGATCAGGCACAGGAAACAACGGCTAAACTTGCTTTCCGAGGCACGGGGGTATCACACCGCCAGTTTCCAAACTCTGGGCAGTTACTAAGAAATGTCCAATGGAAAAAACCAATATCACTTTGCCCGACCCGGAAATCGAACCCCAGAACCCCAGCTCAGCAGTCGCTAGCGCGACCGTGTTTTCAATTTCAGCCTATATAGATAGGGACATGCATATATGTATAATATGTAGATCTTAGGACAGTGGCGTGCATTGCAGGTAGTCATATAAGCAGTGTAGTAAAATCTTCATACATTGTATGAAGATTTTGTTTTTTGTTAGGTATGATAATTTAGTGAGTTTCTTAATTGTGGGGCACACACACTAAAATGTAATTGACAGGCTTATGTTGATATATCGAGGTAGGCACTGCTTATATGCCTATATGCAATGCACGCCATTGTCTTAGGAATACGCTAAGCTTCATATGAATTCGATATAGGTACGTACTTTATTTAGTCTTCTTTTTTAAATCCATTCTTTCTAGCCAGGCGTTGTGTTCCAAGTTCCACAGGATCGTGTGACTAATTCCATTTGTCAGGCGAGATACTATTAGCGTAAAGTCGTACCTTCACGGCAAAAAATACTTCCCCAGAGCATTCCACGTAACGAGTGTTTCAGCGCTGTCTTACATTATCTGCCTTCCTTTGTAATGAGCTCTTTAGGTCCACACAGGTTTTTGGGCTTTTTCCCAATTCCAAGGGATAATTATTAGGTCGTGTTTATTACTTGAAATATTTGGTTTTATGATAGCTAGTGTAATCTTTTTTGGCGATTTTTTTTCTTAGATTTGTTTGGGTCATTTTTCAAATAATTTAAATTGGCGATAATGGTTGGTAGCTTTAAAGTCACGTGTCCTCGTATAAAAAAAATATTGCTTATCAACTTTAGAATAATTTTCCACACACCTATTAAAAAAAAGTCCTCAAAAGTTAACCTATTGAGATTAGTACAAAAGACGGAAAATTCGTCTATAGAGCGGTAATTTTTAGGTCAGATGGGGGTGACTTGAATCGGGGTAATTATGTGGCGTGCGTGTCGGCAGCCTTATCTCAGTCTTTAAAATTATTGGAACAAGTTGCGGCGGACACAATGGCGTGGCGGCTTGACTGGCCAGTCCTTAATTTGGAGTGAAAGGTACAAGGGTATTAAACAAAGATTTTAAGCACACAAACGTGATTAAAGTAAATAAAACTTCAGACGATCAATAAAACGAGGATTGTATTGTTCATAAGGAACATTTTGCTAAATTGAACGATGAAGGAAATACTTGAACAGTAATCTAAAGCGTAAATAAAAACCTCGAGCTACAGGAACCATCGTAATCTTCCCAATTCCAATTCGTTTGCGAACGCTAAACAAACCAAGACAATGCTGAAATGAGAATTTTATTACATTTTTGGGATAAATAATTCCCGGAGAATTCCCCAATGAATTCGTGTCGCGCCCTAATGAAGTTAAGATTAAACTCGCTCGCCACTTGCCCTTTGCGTCGCAAAAAAGGAGTGCCTGCCAAATTCGCCCCTCCCAAGTCCCAAGAAAAGGGACGATTCCGTTCATTATAACAGCCACGTCTTAGCAATTTTAAAGACACCTTTTAAGAGCACTCCAACTTAGTGCTATTTTTGGGTGAAATTGCTTTCGATAGATCCTTCCTTCCCCATTGTTCTGTCTATAGTTAAGTATATCTCTACCATTTATCAGCCTATTCTTGAGGGCGATTGTCACGGATTCTTTTGTCTCACGTGAGGTTACCTTCTTTGCGTCGTTGCTTCTTTTCGTTCGGTCACTGTGATTTATGGTTTATGCGCTCACTTTTACGTCCATGGTATATTTTTAGCTACAGACAATTTCGCTGACTACGTTTGTTTTTGTTTTGATCTCACCAAGGACTAGAATTTTACCGAGGAAAATAATCACAATGCAATATTTTACCCATGATTTTTATTGCTTTGTTGGTTCAGTTTTTCCTTACTGTATACGTAGTAACTGTATCGAAATAAAATCTATTTCAAAATGTTACGCGGTAAAGTTGGCTTACCTACTCTGCCTCGTGCAATATTTTAAAACTGGACTAAGGAAAATGATAAAACTAAATTCTAAATCCGAACATCTTTCGAATTCCGAAAATCGTGCTTCATTTTGAGCCCAGTGAAAAATGTGCTTCTGTTTCAACTCTCAACCTTCGAGAAAAGTATCGCCATCCAAGAATAAAAGATAACAGTGTTACTGTGTGACAGAAACACTCGTATCTTTTACGTTTATGTTTCCAATACAATTCCTATTCCTTCATTTCCTAACATAACGCCCATACGAATGGCTAAAGATTTGGCAGTGCGTCGTATAAAAACAAATAAAACAGTAGCGGGGCGAGTGTGAGTCACCCCCGACAAGCTGATTAACGATATATACACCCTCCTGTATACACCCCCACGCATTTCGATTACGGACAGACGGACAGTCAACCGCACGTCTATGGGAACAATTGGACTTTGGCAGCGTCTTTTTTTTGTAGCAATAAGGGTGAGTTTTCAAGTTCGAGTGTTATTATTATCATGCGATTGATGAACGGGATTCTAAAATTAAACTTGACCTTTTACGACGCATTAATATTAACCACGAGAAATGTGTGTTTATTTAGGTATTGGTGTCTGATTTCATTTAAGTAATGTGTGTGACGAGAATAGTCTTAGGTACTGGATTTCTAATTAGGTTTCGGAGGTCATAGTTTAGGTATCCTGTGTAAGATTAGAAACTGCAAAAAAAAACAACATCGTCAAAGTATGCTTAGTCTTCCCGTAGTTCAATTTTAAATTATTAACAATAGCTACCATCGATATTGACGATAGCAGCCCGGGGTTTGTGTTTGTACCCGGTTGACGGCTCGCCCCCTATTTCATGGGACTTAAGCATAACTGGCGAAATGTAGGTACTACACCGGATGATTTTTTTTACGGGTTCATATTCATGGGTAGAACACCCTTTCAAAATTTGGAACCGGTAACAAAAATCATCCTGTATAGGTACGTATACATCCTAACTGTTCGCGGAAAACAGGTGATGTTATGATATATTGATACCATTTTCAATATGTATACGAACATGTTTATGTACATTACATACAAGCAATAAAAATGTTTCGTATTCCCAGAAAGATCGTCGTTATCGAGTCCAGGTATTGTAGAGACTGGATTTAGAAAACATATTTAAAAAGTTAATAAGTAGGTACGTTACCAAAGAATTATACTGCCACCATTGTGCTTACAGCGAATAGTTAAAATTCTTCAAAACAAAAAGGAAAACGTACTAGAATTTTCCAGAACATATTTTTCCAAGCATAAAGAAGCCAGCGCGACAGGTACGCGAAGACATTACATCTAAAACCCAATTTACTTTAAAATGGCTAGCGAAAATAACTTCGCCGGCTAGATTTAAAAAAATACCCATGCAAAATATTCCCTCGAAATAAAGACTTTGGTTAGAAGCTTGTTTTTCCAACATTTTTTTTGCTGAATGTCTCTTCTCTTCCGTGGTTTCCAGGTTTTAATGCGGAAAAATTTTAACACTTTATGAAGTGTCGGTTAACTACCTCAATGCTTTGAAAGAGTTTTACACAGCGGATGTTAAAGAGCCTGATGAGAACTTGTATAAACTTCGAGGATGCTGGAGTGAGTGGATTTTGTGGCTGCTGCGCGGAAAGTGTAATTAACGGATAAACAGTGGCTACAGCAAGCTCTAGTGCTAAGTGAGATAATCATCTGGTTTGTTTTTGTTCCGAAGTTATAAAAGAAAGTTGATGATTTGGTTTAAGGCTGCGTTTCCACCAGAGATGAGCGAGGATGCGTAGCGAGGAATGTGTGTAAAACTAACCAATTACAACGCTAACTTAGTTCAAGCTATGACAATGAAGCGATGTTATTGGTTTGTTTCACACACATCCCTCGCTCCGCATCCTTGCACATCTCTGGTGGAAACGCAGCCTTACGCCCGAAGTGCTAGGCAGAGGTATAGCTATAATAGCACCCACATTTCGCCAGTTATGTTAAAGTCCCATGTAAAAGGGGGCGAGCCTATTGGTAATCATTCCTTGAATTTACTTCATAAGGCTGTGCTCGTGCAATAAAAGACCTTCATAAATGATCACAAAAACTTGAAAAACTAGGAACAAATAATATCTAGCTTAACTTTTTCATGCTTCATCAGAATAAAGAACAAAAATAAAATCTCTACGCCACTCAGGTTCCTGATTGAACTCCTCAGTTCGCTGCTAGATGAAAAGTTCTTTCGATTGGCGTTCAATTTGGTCATGAAAAATGTAATTCAATACTTTCGCAGCTGCACTCCCCAGGAACGAGAAGCCATTGCGATGCAAAATTCATTTATCACGGATTCTAGAGCCGAGGTGTCACTAATGGACTGGAAGAAGTGAAATGTCGACGCTCCAGTAATATCTTGGAAGAAAAATCTGAAATAGAACACCTTTAAGTCAATTTGTTACTACTTTTCATGATCACGATTGCCGACATTCGAGAAAAAGTGGGTATTGTGGTAGTTCAAATCAAATCAAATCTCAAATCGTTTATTGCAATCCATAGTTTTATAAAGCTAGGAATTAACAAAGCGAAGACTGTTCAGTTCCATTTCAAAGTTTCAATATTGGATTAAATCCTGTTCTAATAGAGATCTGACATATGTACCTATATGCTTTCGGTTGACAAAGGTCGACAATTAGTTTTGATGGCTCCAGTAAACGTGATAAAACTAACAATAGCTTTCAAACAAATTTTATATCATCAAAATAGAACAGCTTTTCAGTGTGTATAATTTTTTTTGAACATTTAGGTGGATATATCCTCGAACCAAAAATTCGAAGACATTTATATCTACAAACTCAACGCACTGGACCCGCGTGGTGAATTACGACCCACTCCCTCTCACAGAGAGGAGGCATGTGTCCCAGCAGTGGGAACGTTATATAGACTGATTATGTCATGCAGGTAGAGTACAGCAGATTTTTACATTAATATTTATCAAATTGTCTGCCTGCATGTCTGTATGTCTCTGCTTTCAAACAGAATTATGTATTGTATGTATTTGAAAGAAGCGATGATACAAAACATTTTGATTCATTTTACCCAAAGGATCTGTTATTTTTCCATCAAAAATACTAAGATGTTATCGATTTGTTTGAGACTCGTCCAACAATTGAACAAAACAAGCTGAATTTGAAATGTATTTGAAAGTTATCGCAGTTAACTTGATTCATTTATCTTATTGCAAACTCCATTTGAACAATAATCGAATTTTAAACGAAGATACATTTGTTATTAATTGAATACGTATCTTCATTATTATTTCATTTATCATCTGTTTTTATTTGAAGATGATATCTGATTAAAAAATTATCAGGCTTTCTATATTTAGAGGTTCATAAGTTTTTTTTTTCATTCAGTGTGTATGGGACGGTACATTGACGTGCAAACTGTTACTATCAATTCAGTAGACACCGTAGAAATATTTCGGCGTTGTTTAAAATAATCAGCTGTTTCATATAAAAGTTTCCTACAGTACATACAGTGTCATAATGTATGATTTTTTTCCTAACCGGGAAAAATTTCGCCACTGGTAGGTCTAGAATCACGTAGGTACAGACGCCAGCACATCAAGCTACCCGAAACAAAAAAAAAATTCCCAATCAACTTTGAACATTAAGGCTTTAGCAATAAAGTTCAAAATCTATTCATTTGACAGTTTGTGGTACTAGCTTGATGTGCTGGCGTCTGTACTATAGTTGCAAAACTTCTGAAAAATTCTGAATAATTCCGGAATACTTCTGGGAAAGTTTCTTTAAATCAGAATTATTCAAAATGTATTTAATTACGATTTTTATTTTTTTTGCTGAAGAGCCTATACTACCTCAGCTAAAATTCACTCTTTATCTCGCTCATACGATACTGCTCGCGGACTGAGTGAGAGCGAGACAGAGTGCGGTGCTGGGCGGCAGGCAGCGCCAATAGTTTAGGTTTTTGCATTTTTACAGTGAAATAATGGTAATTATAAAAAAGTAAATAACATAAGACCTGCTTTAAAGTAAGTTCAGTTAGTATGCAAAGTTTCATGATCTAATTTGAAGTATTTTGAAGTGAAACTTCTTTAGGCGCGCTTGACTTGGGGAGTAAACTGGCGAATGCGTTACGAAAACGTGTGATCGCGAGTAGGGAAGGTACGTAAAAAATAGCTGGAAAGACCTGGTGTAAAAACCCGGTCCCGGTCGCATAAATATGCGACCGGGTTTTTACACCAGGTATTTGCTTCCAAGTACGCACACCGGGTACCGACTCAAAATACTTGCAAGACTATTAAGTATCTTATACGGCTACTCGCTCAAATACGTAGGTACTCAACCGCGTTAGTTTTCGCAAATGCGATCATGCTCCTTTTGGAACAATTTCGTTTGCAAGTATTTTTTACCGACTTCACAAAAAGGAGGCGGTACTATGTTCGGCTGTTTGTATGTTTTTTTTTTTTGTATGTTTGTTCATCGAATACTCCGCCAATTGTCGACGGATTTTCAAAATTCTTTTTTTGTTCCAAAGTAGATAGTTTTGAGGTGGTCCCACTGTCACCAAGTTAGGATCTGATGATGGGATCTTAGAGTAATCGAGGGCAACCTTTAAATTTTATAGGCTCACTTATTGTTTTTCGCATATTTTACGAAGTATCTTGTGTATTTGCGTATGGTTGTCACCATCTCAGGTAGCTGGGCTGATGATGGAAGGTACAACTCCTTAACAGTAAGAAGTTACTCGAACAGGCAAGGACTGTTTTAGTCAATTGTTTTGATGTTTGATAGGGCATTTGCCACATTTGGTCTCATGATCATCAAGTCATGACCTGATGCTGCAGTCAGGATAGTCTGCAGAGTACCTAACTCCTCGACAACTAACAGCAGATATATCGTGTTAAGGCTCATTGAAAAGGGCTCGATGTGTGGATAAACGTACTGTTAATGAGGAACACCGAAGTACATAAAGACCTGATGCTGAAGCCAGGAGCATTAGAAAAAGTACACGCTGTTATATCAATTAGCTGACCCCCCTAAAAATTACTCGATTTTGCACCCTCCTCTCATAACATTAAAGGTTATTCAATATGTATGAGTTAATCGGACTAACACTACTCGATGAACAGAAACAATAAATAATTTTGATACGCAAATTTGAGCTTTAAGATGTTGGTGTTAGATCATTTACTATGTATGGGTATTTGTTACGCAATTTTCATTTTTAATCAGCAAGACTTAAAGGTTAGGTTAATGTTGTGATAATTTGTGTCATTGCTACTAATACCTTATTTCATCTATCTTACTCAAGTTAATCTGGTGTCGTGGTTCATGCGTAAGGCTGAGACGTGCAAGATGCGAGTTCAAATCTAGTCTCATGTTTAATTTTGTTTTCAATATATAAATTGTTCGTTACATATTTCTTGCATTATTGTAAAGAACAAGCATATCAATTAAGTTGATAAACGATAAACGTTTCACCTTTTTCAATAAGTGGGTAGTTCGACGTCAATATGCGTATTCAACAAAAACTGCTATTGAAATGATTTTAGGAATATGGGGTAGAAGAATAAATTGAACAAGACATTCTATGCACAAATAGCAGTGAATACGCACGAACATTTTTATATTGCCTTACTAAGTTGCGAAAATTCACGCCTTTTTATTAATTATTATTATCGGTTTTGATAGTTTAATCGTCATGTCTCAGTTGAGTGATTATTTAAAATACAAAATATTGTATTTGCATAAGGAGAATGTTGGTATTAAAGCGATTGCTAGGAAACTTAATATAGCGGTAAGTGTATTCTTTTTTATACTTCCTTAATTCGTTAGTTGGCTTAAAAACGTCTGTATAGAATAATAGAAAATTAACTGTTTCATTATGAGATCATTTATAGGTCTAATGTGGTTTATCTAAAGGTATTTTTGCAAACTTATTCGAAAAATTATGATTACCGGGTTATTAAAATTATGCTTATTGTGTTGTTTCAGAGAAATACAGTCAGACTGTGGCTAAGACGTTTTGAAGAGACAGGGAATATTCAAAAGGATCGTCCTGAACCAAAACCTGCAATGTTACTCCTGTGTCAGAACATCATCAAGCAATTGTTAGAAGGCATACTGAACACCCATTTTTGCCTACTCAATGCAGTATAATGTTTCTGTTCAGACGGTCAGAAAACATTTGCTTGTTGCTGGACTGAAACAATACAAGCCAGCACGTAAAATATAACTGACTGCTGCACATCGCCAAGCAAGGGTCCGCTTTGCCCAAGAATATCTCAATTTTAATTGGGAAGATTATGTTGTCATATTTACCGACGAGAAGTCTTTGTCAAAACCTTATTTATAACTAAACATAACTACATACTTACAAAACAAATTGATATATAGTATACCTAGTAGGTAAAACATCAACGTATAATGCTATTTTATTTAGTTCAACGATATTTAATGTGGTGATGTTATTGTTATGAAATAGAAATACATACCTACATATTTCTAAATATTATAACATGTTGATTCACTACATTAAACTCTGTGAAGTATGTAACAACGTTATTAGTAACTGTTATATCATTTACGTTATTCTTATAATAATTTTTTTTATAAAATAAAATCGTTTTTACCATCATTATCGTTTTTTTATTTTCGTTCACCTTTTTTTTTTGTTGCTAAAGTTATAATTTATTATTTATAACTTAAAAAAAAATATTATAAAACAAAATGCGCAGCAGAAAATATGTTGGTTTCGAACTCGCAACCACGCTCTTGTCAGCTCACTGCAGCTACCACTAGACCACACGAACATGGTGATTGTCGTTGAAATTAGCAATAATATATTACAAGTTAGAACAATATTCAAGATCATACCTACCTTAACACTGCGTGTTAAATATCAAATTCGAATAACTGTTTTATTAATCGTAGACGTTGAACTGTTCTAGTTCGATAAGCTTACTGCTAACAAGCAGAAGGTTCAAATTCGTTTAATTTTTAAGGGGTCAGCTAATTGCTATAACAGACTGTACCAACCTTGAAATTACAGCACCGTAGTCGTGTTTGGGCTCATTTTAAACAGGACTAAATTTTAAGTTCAATGCAATGTTGACAAGTCTGGCCTGATGCTGCAGCCAGGATTATCAGCATCTAGTCTAAAAACATCAGGGCAGGATTTGATGATGGGACCCTGGAGAAATCGAAGGAACTCTTCAAATATTATAGGCACACCTATAGCGATTTGGGTATTTTTTATAGTAACTCGTGCATTTGCTCTCGGAAAGCACTATTTGGTGATGTGGAACTGATGATGAAGACCACAGATGGCCACCGGAACTACTCAATAATATCTAAGTATTTCACGGGTTGCGATTCGATTACTTTAATATGGTTGCTAAGCAATTTATGCTCGTCACAATGTGAATGGTGATACGGAGCTGATGGTGGATCTGGAGAACTCCTCAACAATTAACTTCCCTGTATCGAGAAAAGCAATATTTTGTTTGTAAAAGGCGATGATCACTAGGCTATTGTAACTTAGATAAATTATAAGCAGACCCACTAAAAAGCGTGAAATAAAAACTTTTTAAGAAAAAAAAACCGACTTTCAAAAAAACACTACAAAGTGAAAAATATCTTCAATTTCGGAAGTCGGTGGCAAAAAACTAAAATAAAGATCCAAAGACACCGACTTCCGAAATTAAAGTTATTTTTCACTTTGTAAAGTTTTTTTTGGAAGTCGGTTTTTTTTTCTTAAAAAGTTTTTTTTACTTTAATGGTTTGCAAGTATTTATTTGTAAACGCGATTTTGCTCCTTATTTATTCGAAGTCATTGATCGATTTCCTATGCAAGTAGTTTTACTTCCAACGGGGCTTTTGAATACGCGATTGTATTTCTTATCTGTATGAAGTTATGGATCAGTTTTCTATGCAGATAGAAAATACTTGAAAGTATCTCGCTCCGTCGTGCCTCGACGCTCGAGTACGTAGGTACTCAAATAGTTCAACAACCGCGTTTGTTTTCGCAAATGCGATTATACTCCTTATCAGTAAGAGCACAGAATACTTAATAGTACTACGTACAGAAAGGACACTCCCTTCCTCGTCCTCATATCAGATACCGCACCTCACCCCGCACTTCGAGGTATTCGTCGCCGACTCTTTAGCAAGGGCGCTCGCGAACCGCAGCGCTGTATTGCTGACACACAATTATGCGATTTAAAAGTTTTATTTGAGTTTTAATCACGATGGTTGGATATTGTGATGCTTTTCCGAATTCGTATTTACATATACTGTTTGTATGATTTCGCATTTTTAATAACATGCGATTTAATAACCCATTATTTACAGATAAGTCATTTAAACTAAACTATTTTAGTGTTTTTATTTCATTACGAACCCGACTATATAAATAAACAATTGAACTACATGGCACTTCATAATAATGCACACGTTCGGGCAGCGCCGCCGCCGACGTCGTTCGGTTCCCCGACACAAATTGCTTTCCGCGCCATTTTTTTTTACGCTACTAGATTTCACGCACACATTTGCACGTATACAAACGTCATTTGTTTATGTAGTAGTCATAGGTAATTATTTTGCGAGCGTTGTATGGAGTGTCCGAGGTGTGGTAAGAGTCTACGGAACAATTTCGAATGCAAGTATTTTTTGTAAAAGTATTTATTTGTAAACGCGATTGTGCTCCTTATTTATAGGAATTCACGGATCAATTTCCTATGCAAGTACTTTTTACTTCCAACAGGGCTTTTGTTTGATTACGCGATTGTACTTCTTATTTGTATGAAGTTATGGATCAGTTTTCGATGCAGATAGAAAATACTTGAAAGTATCTCGAGCCCTGGTTTTAGGCCCTGGTTTCTTAAGGTGGACGTACTTGGAAGCCCTGGTACTCGATTTTGCAAGTACGACCCATGTCTAAGGGCTACGGGCGAGGCGAACGGGAGTTGAGTGGGGTTATATCCCCCACTAACCGCAAGAGAAAGCAGTGCGCGCGCACATTTTCTTTCTCTCTTCCTCTCATAGCCAAATACGTTTGAAGTTTCACTTCAGTCGTGTGGTCATAAGCACACTCGGTTTTTTTATATCGAGAAAATTTTATGGAATCGTGTTTTCGTCTAACATAAGACTTAGCATTAATCCTCAACTTTACCATATATTTATTTCAAAATTAATGGTGCAGTATTTTCGACATAACGGAGGATCACGCTAGGCCATTTGAGGTAGTATAGGCTCTGAAAAATCGTATTTTGCATCGCTCGTCGATCGCCGCCGCGCTGCCACTCTGTGCGCGCCCGACTGCACGAGTGTCGAGTCGTGCGTGCAGGCGATGGCGGTGCGAGGTGCGGTAAGAGGGGAGATGCTCCCTGGATAAGTTTTCCCCCCCGCGAGAAAGATTCGTACCCCGCAATCGAATGTTTCCGCCGAATAATTCAATGGGAAATATTCCCAAAGTTTCGGAATATTTCGTAATACTTCCGAAGTACTTATTCGACGGGAATGATTCGGAATTTTTCCCGCCAGCATCTATAGTCTGTACTGAATTCTTGGTAACAGGTAGTACTTTAAGTATTCTGTGGTAACAGTTTGCACGTCGATGTACCTACATCCTGTATTTAAGCATATAAAGTTAAACAATATTAAAGAGTCTAAGATTCAGATTCCCCCGCATCTCAAGTCCTAATAAAAACAGGATCAAACTTCATTTTGTCTGCGACAACGAACGCTCGCGGTGTATAGCTTTCGAATCTAATTTTCGCTCCTTCGAAGCCTTTTTGTTCTTACATTTTATTCTATTTACATTCAATTTTTCGTTTCATTACTTTGGCATTGTTCAGATTTTACAGAATTATTTTTGCATTGTGTTTAACATTAAAAATGTCAAAGAGCACCTTTTTATTCTGTTGTATAGCATTTTCATGGATTAGGTAAGTGACACCTGCCTCTAATAAACAAACAGATGCACTCGTAAGATATTTTCAGCAATTAGTGGAGTGTTGGATTTGTGAATACTCAAAGTGCATTTGGGAAAACTCCCTCAATAACTCCTGAGGATGTAGAGCGATGTTCAACTCTTAAATATTCGTTTCCATTGCTTTATTTCTGAACGAAACATTTCCAAAAGCTAATTGTGTAAAGTAATTTAGTTTGGACGCGGAGCGCTGTCCACGGCCGTCTTTCGTCATTTATTTCGAGGGCCCCTCCATTTACCTCCCCCGCTTTTTGCTCCTTAACAAATTTACAATTGTTTTAATTGCAATCCGAGGCGTATTTCCTAGTTATCAAAGTCCAATTTGCATTATCTGCTATCAAGTTAACGTTACGTTTCGCTATAAGGACTGGCTCGAATTATTGCGGCCCTGTTTCTGTGTCCCAAACCATCGTTTTGTTAAGTACTTTTATTTTCCTTTTAACCGCTGCTCGGTAAACTTTTTATTTCGTTGTTTTCTCTCTTTTTTTGTTTTTAATTTGAATAACTTTCTATTTTATGGCTACATGAAGCGATATTGTAAAAAGTTTCCATTGTGCTGCATGTGCAGATCGTAGTTGTTTTCTTGTGTTTTCTCCTTCCCAGATGTTTCAGATTTTCAAAGATCCTCAATTTTTAAATTATTCATGAAATTTTAAGCACAATACCGCTTGAATATTGTCTTTGTCTTCTTTCATAAAACGCTATCCATCTAACATTATTGATTTTTCCATAATGTAAAGCTGTTCCAGGTTTTTTATGTCGCGAGATTTTTATGGATAAATAAATATTGTTGGTATGTACATACTTCTATAGTATAAAGTGGGTTCTCGATTGAAGGCCACGTTTTAAAGCTGACTATAAATTATCCTGTTATGAACTGGTTACTGATTTAATAACTATTAATTATGCAATCGGTTCAATTAAACGCAAGAATAATAATGACATCGATACCTTTGGGTAGAAAGGTCGTATAAACCATTTTGGCCAAATTGAGTTATATATACCATTTTTCTCAGAATTTTTTTCTCTATCGATCTGTATATACGAAATGTAGAAATTCGCACAAAAATGGTTAATACGACCCAGAAATTTTCGGTCATAGCCTCTTAAAAAAGGTAAATTTTCAATGTAAAAGCCGAATGTTTTTTTTTTGTAGTTTTGTTATGATGTAATGACCATAATTTATATTAACTCAGGGCGTAAAAATAGTCGTTAATTGTAAATGGTTTATACGCCCTAACGTGTTAAATGCATTACCTAAACATAGTTTAAATTCGACGTCGTAAATCCAAAGGCAGTTCGCGACGTTGGTGTATAAACCATGTTCATTGCAAGAAGCACTTTACGACCGACACACAAGGCTCGCATTTGGCGCGCAGCGACAAGCAGAAGAGCGAGCGGGATAGACAGATACCGGCGCATTTGTTTACTTCGATACCTTTGGGTAGAAAGGTCGTATAAACCAAAACCCGACTTTTCAGGAGAGCAGAAAAACTATTTTTTTTTTACATAAAAATTCATAACTTTTTTGTTTTTGAAGTTATAAAAAAATGATCTATGAGAAAGGTTCTTACAATTTGCAAATGAAAAAAGTAAAATCATCAAAACCTGTCTATCTTCTTTAGTTTTAAAGTTAGCTTGGATTTACGCCTAAGAAAAAATCAATTCTTGGTTAATACACCCCATGAAAATGTACTTTAAAAAAACTGTATAAGTCGTATATCCATTTTTGGTAAGCTTATGGTCACATTTACTGTCGTAAAAACCCATATATGTAGTTTTTTTTGTATTAAAAACCATTTATAATCACAGATCAATTGAATTCTGACTAATAAACAATCCTTTTACCCTAAGAATTAGTAGGAACTCAATTATTATTATTCTAATACCCAATAACGGTCGATTCAACAAAAATAAAACTACCTGAAATACGAAATCAACATTTATTAAGTATTACAATACCTTCTAATCAACATTTACTATTATTTCAATAATGGTACAACATACCTAACAGGTTTAACATTTTTAAATTGAAAAAAATATTTATAACAACTTAAACTGAAAAGTGAAATAAAAAATCTACTTAATAATAAAAAAACAAAACTTGTTCTATTAAAAATTAACTTCTTCTAAATTAAAGTAATCAGGCATTTTAGTCATTTATAAAATTATGACTTGATCGTTTTTTTTAATTTTTGTACATATTTAGATGTACTTAATTCAATAAATTATTGAATTAAGGCTTTGTATTAAGGCTTAATTACTAAGTAATTTATTGAATTGCAACTAAATAATAAAAATAAAAAAAAACAATCAAGCACTAAACGTAACTAACTTATGTACTAAAAAGTAACTTATTTATGATATTAATTTGTACCGATTCATAATTAGTTTAAAATTATTTATGAATTGTTACTATAAATTATTTTAATTATTATTATAAATTATTTTAAAACGAATTATGAATTGAGAAACACATTTTCAAAAAATAAATTTAGGTGACAAAGAATACAATAATTTAACATAGTCTTGTTTTTTTACTAAATAATATTTTGCTAACGAACGAAATGTGAAATTACGTAAATAGGAAAAGTTATTATTCTGTTATAATAATAATATTGTATTATTCAATTAGCTCTTCCTCGTCTTCTTCGTCGGTTAGCGTAAGAGAGTCAGCCACATTTCCATGGGGTAAGTTTAAATAATCATGGTGGTACCATGGTTAGTAAAAACAAGTCTATGTTAAATGATTGTATTCTTTGTCACCTAAATTTATTTTTTGAAAATGTGTTTCTCAATTCATAATTCGTTTTAAAATAATTTATAATAATAATTAAAATAATTTATAGTAACAATTCATAAATAATTTTAAACTAATTATGAATCGGTACAAATTAATATCATAAATAAGTTACTTTTTAGTACATAAGTTAGTTACGTTTAGTGCTTGATTGTTTTTTTTTATTATTATTATTTAGATGCAATTCAATAAAGTACTTAGTAATTAAGCCTTAGTACAAAGGCTTAATTCAATAATTTATTGAATTAATTACATCTAAATATGTACAAAAATTAAAAAACCGATCAAGTCATAATTTTATAAATGACTAAAATGCCTGATTACTTTAATTTAGAAGAAGTTAATTTTTAATAGTATAATTTTTGTTTTTTTATGATTAAGTAGATTTTTGAAGTGAAAACTTCTTTAGCGGCGTTGCACACTTTTTTGTAATGGGTAAAAAATTTTAAACTCGCGTCAGGACATCGCGTCAGGACACGTGACCGTCAGGAGAGACTACACAGGGGAGAACTACTACTAACTACTAAGTATCCCCCTCTCTTTCTAATGGATGGATGGATGGATGGATGGATGGATGTGGATGTGGATGTGGGTGTGGATGTAGATGTTACACGTTAATATTCAAGTTTTCACTTCTGCCGGCACTCCCGGAGTGCAACCCGTCTTTTTTTTTTTTATTTCACTTTTCAGTTTAAGTTGTTATAAATATTTTTTTCAATTTAAAAATGTTAAACCTGTTAGGTATGCTGTACCATTATTGAAATAATAGTAAATGTTGATTAGAAGGTATTGTAATACTTAATAAATGTTGATTTCGTATTTCAGGTAGTTTTATTTTATTTGAATCGACCGTTATTGGGTATTAGAATAATAATAATTGAGTTCCTACTAATTCTTAGGGTAACAGGATTGTTTATTAGTCAGAATTCAATTGATCTATGATTATAAATGGTTTTTAATACAAAAAAAACTACATATATGGGTTTTTACGACAGTAAATGTGACCATAAGCTTACCAAAAATGGATATACGACTTATACAGTTTTTTTAAAGTACATTTTCATGGGGTGTATTAACCAAGAATTGATTTTTTCTTAGGCGTAAATCCAAGCTAACTTTAAAACTAAAGATAGATAGGTTTTGATGATTTAACTTTTTTCATTTGCAAATTGTAAGAACCTTTCTCATAGATCATTTTTTTATAACTTCAAAAACAAAAAGTTATGAATTTTTATGTAAAAAAAAATAGTTTTTCTGCTCTCCTGAAAAGTCGGGTTTTGGTTTATACGACCTTTCTACCCAAAGGTATCGACATAGTGCTGTTTGTTCATGTCTTCCGTTATGACACCGTTCGGTTCCTACTATAATTTTATCGATATTTTATTATTACCAACACTTGATTGATGACAATGATAGACTTTCCAAAGCTTTGTTCCTTAATTGAGGAACACACACATCACACATAATCAGCCTATAATGTTCCCACTGCTGGGACGCAGGCCTCCTCTCAGTAAGAGGGAATGGGCTGTAATCTACCACGCGGGCCCAGTGCGGGTTGGTAGATGTCACATGTCTTCGAATTTTTGGTTCCTTCTAGGACATGCCGGTTTCCTCACGATGTTTTCCTTCACCGTTTTGAGAGCAGTGATGATGAAATAATTTACACAAAGTAAAGCGCCTGTCTGGGTTCGAACCTACGACCTACAACTCGTAAGTCGCAGTCATTATCACTGGGCCACCACTGCTCTAATTGAGGAACAAAATTCCTTAATTTATTCTTACACATGTTAGTGAATTTTATTTCTAACTCCTTTCTAAAGCTATAATACCTTCGAAGCACACTTTGTATTTCTGAATATAAGTCGGGGTTATGAGCCATTTCCTTTTAAAATAACTTAACAAAACATCACGCCTCTATTCCTCGCTAGGTTAGGCAGAGGTGCACCTATATTACACCCACATTCCGCCATTGCTGTATAAAATAAATAAAGAATAAACTTCTCTCTTTTTACAACTGTCGCCATATCTGATCTGTCCAAATCGAAACGCAATTTTGCAACGATCCACACGTTTTTTTTTTATTTCCAATTCTTTTTCTGCTGCCAGTCACAGTCGCAAGACATTCGAATCTGTCAAGTGTGCGAAGGAATTCAATCGATTCTCGACAATAAACCGGTTAGCGAATTCGTATATCGATATTGCAGCGCTGAGTGTATGCTGTACGGCTGGTTAAGCACAGTTAACCGCTGTACAAACGTTGTGATTGTGTGCCCCTGGCTTTGTTTAGTGTTGTGAGTTGTTACCAACGTTTTATGGATCGTTTTAAGTGATTGATATATGGGGTGGATTTATATTGAGGTAAGCGTCATTTAGGTGAAAAAAGCGCGTTTTTACACGGCTGCCCAAACAAAGGAGTGTTTTGCGTATATAATTCTTGTTTTGCAACCAATTTTGCACAGCGCAGCGGTTAAAATATTTTCAGTTTCATGGTAATTTTGTGTGTAAAATGCAAGGAAAAGTGTCGTTTACTAAAAAGTGCACTATGATAGATCGAAAAAGTTTGTGTTAACACATGTTACCAGTGACTTAACTAAAAACTAAAGGCAAAACAGCTGTTTATGTTCAGCTGGCTTCCGAAATAGTGTAGGTATAGTGAAATCCGTCCTCTTTTTGTCTAGCTACATATTGCTTCTAATACTTCTATGTTATCAACTAAAGCTACAATACATTGTATGCCCAACCATTGACCAAACATAATTTAGGTAATGCCCGTTTCAGGCATCCAAGGTATTCAGATATACGGAAACCTGTACTGCAAAAACCAGTCTAAAATCAACCAATATAAGGTTTATTTCCGCATGTCCAGGTCTTGCTTTTATGCCTATGAAGGCACGTGTGTCGTAGATACTAATTTATTAGTGTCAGTTCATCGGTTCGTACTTTGTGCATTTCTATCACCATAGATAGATTGATTGCGTTAATTTATCGATCGGTTTTGGCGGAACGCATTTATGCCCTGACATTTGATGAAGCTGTTCGGTAAATTTTGGTATGGCAACCCCGCGGCAATTTTGCTTTATTAAGTACTGTAGTTTTGATTGCACAAAGCAACATGCGTTGAATCATTATTAAGCTCGGGTTCACTAAAATCGAAGCTTTTATAAGACTACGTTTATTTGTAAAGGTATTGCCCTTTGTAACGTTAAAACCTTGGTCCAGACAACAGGACTCCAATTTCAAAGGAAGAGTCCCATCGTTCGTCATATAAAACTTTGGATACATTCTTCAGAATCACTTTGTGTATGACATGCGTGTGTTGAATCACAAAGACTTCTGTTACTATTATTTAGACACTAGCTGCGCCCCGATACCTACATATCGCGTCTGCGGAGTTTAGCTAGCCAATTCAAAATAACCTTTTAAGTATATGAAAATGCTCTTCAAAATTTTGCTCAATATTCCACCCCAGTGTGTTAACGTTAACAATACGTAAACCAGTCCAGTTTCACGAAAACCCCTAACAGAATTCTCTTAATTCGTCGGGATGCGGTTTTTTGTATCGCTTAACACCAAGCCTGGCCAAGCGTGATACGAAATCGGATTCCCACATATGGCTGCTACAGATAATTCGCCTCTGCTACCATTTTTCGCACACGCATTGTCTCACTTAAGCTTCCAAGCTCCCCAATGCCCGTTTTCACCAACACTAGGTCGCCTAACGTTGCTGAAAACAGGCATGCCTTTTAATTTAACATAGCCATTGTTTATTTTGAAAAGAGTCTTCCGACAAAGAGAGCACTTGTGGACCAGTGGTAAATACTCAGATGTAATTACATTAAGGTCTACTTATTTAAATGTCGTTTGTATTTTATTGCCTTTTATGAGTAAAATAATTAAATTGTTTGGCTGAGTAGGCGGTTCTAAGTTGAATTGATTTAATGTAATTCTGAGTTATATTGGAAGTAAGTATCAAACACCTACACTGTGTCCACCAACTTCCTACGTTGTGTCTGCTATTTCATCGATTTTGTAATTATAACAACTATTAATCTATCGTAAAAGGAACTCGATACTACGTTTTAAAACTCAAATTTCCGATGTAGTTCACACGGCTGCCAAGCTAAAATGGAACTGGGCTGGTCACATCTTTCGCTTGCCGGAGGAGCTATGGGCTAAACTAACCACACAATGGTTCCCAAACAGCAGCAAACGGCAACGCGGCAAGCCCAGAATGAGATGTCGGGACGAACTCGACTCTTTCCTTCCACAAGGATTGGCGTATAACAGCACTGGATAGGGATAAGTGGAAGTAGGGAAGGGCCTTTGCCCTGCAGTGGAACAGAAATGGCTGATAATAATAATTAATGTATCAAGTATATTAGACAATTCAGCTTTGATAATAGTATTGGCCGTTAATTTTAATCTGCTACAAACAGCAACCGGAGTATTTGACCCGCAACGCAATCAGATTAATTTAACTTCGGTTTCATCATAGCGAAAACGTCAAATGAAACCAAATCCGTTCGAACCAGCCTTGATATTAATAGATACGCAATTTTTGCAGCAGTTAATTTTGTGCATATTCGTATTCGATATTACTGACCAAGACTGTTTTGCGCATTGGTGCCGCATAGAGAATGCACAGTAAGTGCTAAGTTACCAGACCCGGTTGCTAGATCGGTCGGATATTCTCCGAGCTAACTAGACGGAAACAAATAAATGTTCTTGTAGGTATATCGATTTTATTCAATTTCGAGCGGCCATTGTTGCTTACATCTTTGGCAAATTTAGAAACGCTGGACTATGCGATAACTGTTCACGCATTCTAGTAACACCAATTAGTAGCTCATTAGTTTGTTACCTTATCTGCCTCAAGTTCTTTCTAACTTTTCTTACGGGAACTGCGGCTAGTCATCTTACCTTTTTAATCTTAAACGACATCTTTATTACTTCAACTTAGTTTTACTTAGCATAAAGCGCGAAATTAATTGTTTCTTTTAGCTGCACCTGTAGCTAAAGTTAAGTAGGTAGTTCAGTTATTAAAAGTAAGCGAGATCTAATGGCGCCCAACGCCCAAGGGGGTTGAATTTAAATATTGATGTTTTTGGGAGACAAAAGTTCTAAGTACATCTATTTTCTGTGGACTGGTGAGTGCTGGGATGAATGGTGGCATGAATAATGTGTAACCTAAGGAGGATAAAGCTGGTGTAGTCCATTCTAAGATAATTGAATTTAGCACAGGACTTAACGAAGTAATACAAGCTAATAGAACCTCCGCTGCGATGTCAGAGACGATGATGAAGCATTCGAGATTAAATTCAGTGAAACCTACATAATCAAATATAATACCGATGTATGTTTAGTTACAAAATTAGTTTCACACACAACCAAACATGAGTGTACTGTGTAACGTACGTTGACATTGCCAACAAACTTTCATACGAAAACCACCCCTTTGACTATATACCTTCAAATTAAAGTTCTAGTGTGTCGTTTGCTGCGAAAATATTGCGTAATCAGATTAGAAGACAGCGGTACGGCACACTTAATAAAGTTCCCTACTCCTATCGCTTGTAGTTGACTCGTTCATGGCGTAATTTGTTCCTGGAGTCTTATTAAATTCATAAGTATGCGTCGTCGCCAGCCTTACTTTATGGTCCAAGTTGTGGGTGAAAGGGCTGTATGAGTTTGGAAACTGTTGGGTACTGTCGTTTGTTCTAGTAATATGTGGATAACATTTCCCAAAGTAGGGTATTTTCTATGCCATGGTTTTTGTTTTGTTGTTATTATCTGGGTAAAATCTTATATATTAAGTTTTATAGAAATTGTGTAGTTAAAAGTCCTAATATGTGCGGCTATACAACCGCTTTCCATTGCATAGGACATAAAATTATCCAAACCCTTTAAAATATGTGGAAATGTAGATAATAAATAAACAACATAACATTCCGAACTCATCTTTTCTTCTTCCGCTTCTTGCTTAAAGCCCGTCTCCATATAATAAATCGCCAGCTCATACGCGTGTCGTGTCACATTCGTAACACGACACTTCACGACAAATATTCTCCTTCCCAAGTTTGTACAATTGCAAATTCAAAACTGCTACCGGTTTCGTATGACGACGGTCTCCGTGTGATTTATGATTCAATTTTCTTTATTTTGTGTTATATTATCGTACTATGTTTGTACTAAATTATAACCAGATTGTTACTGTGTGTACAAATGTTGTATTAACATGTGGGTGGCAAACCATTGATTTGTTTTGCTACCATAATATGTATATATTGATTAACGTATTAACCTTTTTTCCTATTCTTATTCTTATTGATCAAAATGATAATTACTTGTCTTATTTTACAAAATAATATACCCGAATCGCTTAAGCGTGGCAATAGCGGTCACCGCCCTTTCTCTGATATCTTTACGTAAGAACCCAAACAATAAACTATTTATGATTTTTTATTATTGAAACATGATCACGATAGATATTGATTGGACGTTAACGGACTTCGTTTCAATTTTTTAAATAAAGAATGCTAGAAAATGTAGATGGGTCAATGACCGATATTGCCACGCTAAGATGGGTCAATGACCGATATTGCCACGGTAAAGCGATTGGGGTATAGTAAAATTACCAAAATTACATCTCTAGCCGGTGAGTCATGGGTTGCATGAAAATATGAGTATCGATACTTACATCATGTACACACGACGACATATCTAACTATTCATTTCCAGTTTTAGCTGACCTCGCATTGTATAGACTTTTTGTGTAGTGAGAAGTCAGTTTATATTGGAAATGTATGTTGGGGTAAGATCGTTGCTGGGGTAAGACCGTAGGAATCAAATTCTTTGCCTACAAAATTAAATTTTGCTCTGATCTTCGTCGTAACAGAATAAAAATAATGATGGAGAACACCAATGTTTATTACTGCATTAAAAAAAATACCACATTAGGTGGGAATTTGATTCATACGGTCTTATACCAGTGCCGATCTTACCCCAACATACTTCATAGCTTGATATGTCGTCGTGCGAACGACCGTCGCACCCTGGACAGTCAGCCTCGCTACCGCTTTACCGCTACAGCCTCTCACTGACTGGCTCATATATGTTTACCACCGTGACGTGAATTGTTCTCACAAAGTTCCTGTCGATGTCGGTACGAGAAGCGAATCGCTCGTCGTTTCTCACTTGTACCACAACCACTAAATCAGCTCACACGGTCGTCTCAGTAACACGCGGGAAACTCGTCGTCAACTTTTGGTACACGTGCAAATTCAACGCCAGCCTCCCTGTTACCGCCGACATGATGAATTTTAATCACCTGACGAGACTTAAACGGCATACATATTCATTTAAGTTTTTTTTTTTCGTCTTTGTCGAAGTCATTGTCTTGCGTAAGATCGTAATTTATTTAATGTCACCAAAATGGTAAGCCATAATGCGTCGATTGTATTGGTATTCAAGGTAACTGGTAATTTGGTTATGAGCACTTACATAAATTATAATGTTTATTGTTTCGATTTTTTATGGAATGTCAATATTATGTCACAATATGTATTTGCATTTCTGTATTCAAGGTTTAACAATATGTTTCACCTATTTTACATAGTCTTCTAGTTCTATCTCATGGACGAATGGGCAACCATTTCGTTCGCCATTAAAATCACGTACCTACCCATAACTCGACATTCTGCAGATACCACAATCTTTACGACTTTGAACCCATTCGACCTATCTTCAGAGGAAACATTTCAATATCATTCCAGAAATCCATGATCATTGCAATATCCGTTAAGTAAATTGAAAGTTCCATTACCATCGAACCTTTTTCAATAAAACCTTGCAATTAAACATTGGCAATATATTTTCTCAGGCTATATAGCTCGATCTGTCTAAGTCGATAGCCTTTTTTTTCGCCCCAAACAAAGATACATGTGTTAGTAATCCTTTTACGATTCACCCCGTTCCAGGCAGTTCCTATCGACAATATATTTTATCTTCGCCATGGGACTAGTGTTTCTACACGTACTTATTTTAGTCCATACAGGTTTCTACGGGTTTTTGAAATAGTGTACTGTTGGGACGTTTGGAGCGCTGTAAAACTTGTGTCCGTTATCGATATGAAATGTAGAGCTTATTCTACAATTGGTTGATATATTGTATAGCTTTGTTTTATTTTGGTACCTTGGTATCAAAATAATCTATACTAATATTATACCTACTTGGTATGGTAAATTAGTAACTTTATCTGTCTGTTGCATTATAACGCCTTAAGGCCGAACTGATTTGACTGGACACACGGATAGACCATGATCTGGGTTAGAACATGTGACACATTTTTATCCCGGTAGGTAGTACGTTCCCGTGGGGCTTGTGGCTAAGTAATAACAGCCCCACGGGTCAATCGATCAGGTTAAGCTACGCTTGCCGCGGTTGGTCCGTAGATGGGTGACCATCTTTACATACCAAGACCCCTCCGTGCCTCGAAAGCGCGTTAAGCCGTTGGTCCCGGCTGTCATTCGTGGATCTTTGACAGTCGTTACGGGTCGTCAGAAGCCCAAAAGTCTGACAACCAGCCTTACCAAGGGGTTCCGTATTACTCAGTAACTGGGTTGTGGAGGTCAGATAGGCAGTCGCTCCATGTAATATACTGGTACTCATGTAATATACTGGTACTCAGCTGCATCCGATTAGACTGGAAGCTGACCCCAACATAGTTGGGAAAAGGCTATGCAGATGATGAGTACGTTGAACGTTCCCGTGGGAAAAATTTTTACCTTCACGCTGGCAAAGTCGCGGGCAAAAGCTAGAAGTTTATAAAAGAGAGTTTTTGTATCTTAAGAGTCGCAAAAACTATTGTTTATAAACTTCGTGCTTTTAGCAAGAAAAATAAGTTTTTCTTTCTAAAAAGCAATCTACGTTTCAATATCCCTCTGCAAAGACGACCTCCCGTCTTTGTTTGAACACCTACTATTGGAATTATGTTCTATTCCTAGGTCCTCCTCTTTGTCTAAAATATAGGAGAGCACTAGCTTGGACGCCAATGTGTCCGAACTGCCCCGGGGAAGACGGATGCAGCCACCGGGCTTTATTTACTACACCCGTCTAGAATGGTGTTCGACCGAGTACCCAAAGGTTTATAGTCAAAGGGTTGCATGCTAAAAAAAGCTTCATGAGGTATTTGGTTTTCTGTCTTGGTCTGTTTATTTGGCGGCATTTTTTTGTTAGCGTAATGACTAATGATAATATATTTTCATGTAAATTTTCACCTCGGATGACATAAAGAATGCCACTGATGCCGCCATCAACGTGGCCTCAGCTGGGCCCAAAACATAACAAACAAAAAAAAAACAGTCAGTTAGAGTACCATCGACACGAAAAAACGAAGATGTGAATTTTTATGTCAAAATTCCCTAGAGTAACAGCGCAGTTAAGTCCCCCTTTCTCTAAAGGAGAAGTTAAGTGCCCTTTGAAAAAGTTATTTCAGAAGCTCTGTGAAAATATAACAACAACTGATACCTTTACCAAAAGAGATGGATTGAAATATAAAAAGTGTAACCCTAATTAGGATCCCGCACCCGACGTATTCAAAACAAAACAAAATATCATGGGACGCTCGTTGTTGATCCCTTTGCCCGCCTGTTTAAAATTCTACACTCCGGCCCACTCAGAACATAAATACGAAATTTGAATAAAGACACACACACACACACACACACACACACACACTGTATATTTGTCATGCAAACCTGGATGAAACCACAAAAGCGTTGTTGTAATCCGGTTAACTGGTTTGGCGCGCAACCAGACACCAAGTGATGGCTGCGGGTGACAGCTCTGAAAAAATATCCGACGAGTACTTAGAATCTAAAATTTAATTTGCACTAGTTACTATAGATACGTAAAACGTATGCTTTGATGATTTCGGAGGACATTTTATAGCTAGCGCCGGAATATCACAGCAGAATAGCGTTGTCCGGCAATCCGGTTTCAAATGGAGCGTTTGTGTCCGGATGGGAATAAGCTCTCAATGACGTAATATTAGGTCCTTACATATGAAATTGGCGTTTTTCGTACTGGCCACTTTAATCACGAATTTCTCCTCTTTGGTAAGGAATTCCAAATTCAAATTTGTACAGCTATTTACTCATGTATTTGTGCTTCGATGACCGTCATTCATTTGTTTTTTTTCTTCTGTTTTTTCTGTTTGCGTCACTCATTTTACAAAATGGAAAATTTAAAATATCGCATTATTTACGAGTACGAGTTCCGCCGTGGCACTAGTGCTGCGGAAACGACTCGAAGGGTGAATGATGTGTATGGCGGTCATGTTGCAAAAGAAAACACAGTTCGTTTTTGGTTCCAACGTTTTCGTTCTGGAAATTTCGACCTGCAGAACAAGCCCCGTGGACGGCCTGAGACCCAAGTTGATAATGGAGAATTGAAGGCTATTGTGGAAGCGGACCCATCGCAAACCACATCCGAGTTAGCTGCAGGCTTCGATGTTAGTGATAAAACTGTTTTAATTCACTTGAAGCAAATTGGGAAGATTAAAAAGCTTGAAAGCACGACAACGCCAGACCACACACTGCGCAACAGACGGCTACCAAATTAGAAGAGCTTGAATTGGAATGTCTTAGACATCCTCCGTACTCCCCGGACCTTGCTCCAACAGATTACCATTTTTTTCGCAATTTGGATAACTTTTTGCAAGGGAAAAAATTCAACTCCGATGGGGCAGTCCAAATCGCCTTCAAAGATTTTATTGATTCCCGTCCGACTGGTTTTTTTAGTAAAGGGATCAATGAACTACCTATAAGATGGCAAAAGTGCATTGAAAACAATGGTTCATACTTTGATTAATTAAATATATTATATTAAAAAATATTCGACTTTTTGTTCCTTCCATACAAAACGCCAATTTCATATGTAAGGACCTAATATATGCACCAGTTGCGTTTGTGTGCGTCATATTTTCTAGCTTTTATGTCCTCAACTCTTGCGATACATTTTTCTATAAATAAACCTACACGTGGTGCACTCCAGCCGAAGCGTGTTGATAAATATTAAAAGCTTTTCATCGGTCAAACCTATCTATTTACTTTTATTATTTTGTTTTCTAATGGCTGGATACCGAAATGCAACTCTAGTATGAAGTCACCACAGATATATCGCATCCTTAATGGAACATTGACCCATTAGTAGATAGGTCAGAATTGAGTTACAGAATTTTGAAGTGAAAACTTCTTTAGCGGCGTTGAACACTTGTAATGGGTAAAAAATGTTAAACTCGCGTCAGGACACGTGACCGTCAGGAGAGATTCCCCCCCCCCATCTCTTTCTACGGCGGCGCCAACCGAAGTGAACCAAGTGAGACACGATAATGGATGGATGGTGATGGTGATGGCGATGGTGATGGCGATGGTGATGGTGATGGCGATGGTGATGGCGATGGTGATGGTGATGTGATGTGATGGTGGACGCGGACGCGGACGTGGATAGACAGCTGATGGCTCGACCGTCTGTGTAGTAGCCACACTGCTGTGTATTCGTAAAATTCGTGTATATAGTGTTTCAAAAAATGGAAATTGAACAAAGTGCATCGATTAATGAAAAAAGTGACGCAGAAATAGTGAAAAAAACTTAGTTATATTAGTTCAATTAATAATTGATTTATTTCAACGTTAATATTCAAGTTTTCACTTCTGCCGGCACTCCCGGAGTGCAACCCGTCTTTTTTTTTTACTCAGATCTCATCAATAGTTAATCACAGACGTTTCAAATACCAGCATTCATGATTAATAAATAGTCAAATCAAATCAGTTTTAATTTTATGCGTCAACAAGTAGGATAAGTCCTCATAGCAAGATCTTCTTTTGCGATGTCCCAAAAATATTATTTTTTGAGTTAAGTCAGTATTCCATTAAGCATGCGATATATCTGTGGAAGTCACCGTCAGTTGCTACATTAATGTGTATCAAGTACCCATAGAAATACTTACTAGAACTCTAATTAAACAGACAATAGGATAAGGAAATCTTCAACATTGTTTGCTTTGATCCTCCTTTGCAGTAGCAGTAGAACAGGCATTCTAACGTCAGTGAATAAGATATTTACACTAAGAAACTGCAACCCAATCCAAACGGAGGAGTCGACGATAACTTGAAATCTGTAACTGTAAGAGGATTCCGACTGGGCTATTGTTGACGTTCTCTATAGGGTTGCTCGGTACGCTGGATCTAACCGTAAATTAATTTGCAAGGTCCAGTCTTAAAGCTATTGTTATGTGTAATCTTACTTTATGCTTAAGTGTTATAAGAAGATTCCCTCGTTTTGGTTTTTTAATTAAACATTTTTCAATTTGTCTAGCAATTGGCCCATACAGTTTTAGTATTGGTGAGGCAATAAAAAGCCCTCTACGCACCTGAAGTCAACTCTTTCCTGATCAAATTAAGTATCAAACTGCTTCTCAATAATCCTTAAGTCATTCGGCAACCCTACTTCGCCGTCGAGTGTTCTCAGGAGTAGCACCACAAAGATTTGATTTAAGTTTAATCCCTCCCTGGCTGGTCACTTCGCAACTTGTCGCATTAATAACAGATAAAAACTGGCCGTCTACCATCGCCGTATTTTATAACGTTTGGCTGGAGAATTTTGATTTTACGAGTATACTGGAAAGATATGTATCTTACTAGCATGTTGTTGGCACTCTAGATACTTTAAATTTGACAAGTCATTAGGTTTGTTATCTCGTATAAGTATGATTCCTTAATTTACTTTCGGACCATCAGCATTTAAAAACTCGCGTGTCCTTGACATGACCTTATCAATTTACGTTGTCTGTAGTCTTAAATACACTTGTCTTCATCCTTATTGTAAATTTTGGAAAACGATAGCTTCCTTGTACGTTCTTGGCACCCTAGATACTTTAAATTAGACGAGTCATTGGGTTTACTGTCTCGTAAAAGTACTTATATAATAATAATTGTAGAATCCTGTTGATTCCGTATTTATGTTGAACATATCACTTCACTGGCTCACTACCACACCAAGCGCCTTCGTATATAGCCCGCTTCACTTTGTCTGTTTCCCGCAAGGTCGTTGGTTTCCTGCCATTCCTCGTAACTGACAGATGACATAAGTGACAGCAGCTACCCCGCTTGTGTGAATGAGACAGTGTTTACATATCTATTTAATAGATACACTACAATAATCGTTTATTTCGACCAACACAGGATCATAGTAGGCACACAAAAAAAAATTATGCTTTCTTAATTTCCTTCTGCATAATCAACTTTTGAAAACTCACCTGTCTTTGATATGACCTTGACATTTCACTTTCTCTGTCGTCTTTCATATACACATACAAACGTATCTGCGTAATATAATCCTGATGAGCGTGAAGAAATTCATTCTACGCTAAAGGAAATTGGAAGTAGAACAGCGGAACCACTTTCAATGTATACTTTTTAATGAAAGACTATTACAGGCGGGAAGTGCATGTAGAAGTTTCTGTGAAAGCTCGTATGTAGTCGACAGTCTAATTACTCAACTCTATATACCTGCCGTAGGTTTTCCTGAGAGTGCAAAACTAACATTTGCTAGTTTAAATAAACTAGGTACATTCGCCTTCCTGTTAAATCAAATTCAGCGGGGCAATTGCGTAACACATTAGCAAACGGAATCGGTTTCATTTTGACAGTTCAACAACATTCATTGCGTTACTTACGTGTTGAGCAGACAAATTTTTCGAACTTATGAAGCAATGGATTAGCAATTTGCATCAAAATGATTCAGATTCCGATTGATAGTGTGTTACGCTATTAGGGTGCAGGAGTGGTATTTTTGACAACTTTGCTAAGATCACACACGACTCATTCGTTTCGTAGCAACAAAGTTTGCAATGACTCATGATTTGGCAGATCTTGGAAATCTCGAGTTTTAGTAATTTCCTTTATTTCCCCAAGCTGTCTTCAAGTTCGAAAGGTTTTGTTGTTATTTTAAGGATTCCATTCCTATTGTAATACTTTCCATTATATTTCTATCACTGTCTCCATGAAAACCGAGACATAAAGACTTCAACGAAGAAACAGCCCCATATACCTAATGCACCATTTTTATTGCGCCGTCTGCCGTCACGTCGAGACATTCCCGTTCGTCCCTAGTGCCCCATCTTAGTCGATAAATTGTATTGAGCCCATAAATCCTGCCGGCCAATACTCCGTACTTCCGAGCTGACGGGTAAACTGCGGACGACTACGTAATGGCAGTGTTAATCAAAGTTCAGCAACTTTTACATGTCTTGCTTGTTGAGAGACGAATTGGTTAATTAAGTTGGTAGGTAAACTTTGTATACTGGAAGAAGTTGCTGCAATCGTTCTTTGGTTTTATGGTAACTTTTGCGTGGTTCATGATTATTTTTGCTGGCATTGCTGGTGTGCTTGCAAATTTTTGAGGATCTCGGCAGGTTTTAATTCTACTGGTTAAATTAGAGCCTTAATAGTGATAAACTTCTGAGGGCCTAGTGCGGGTCTTATACTTACGTTGCGTATGCGTTAACCGTTCATATTAATTTGCATGGATTCATTGTAGTTCTCTTAATTGCCATCAGGTGGCGCTTAT
Source organism: Amphipoea oculea (assembly GCA_945859645.1). Classification (NCBI taxonomy): domain Eukaryota; kingdom Metazoa; phylum Arthropoda; class Insecta; order Lepidoptera; family Noctuidae; genus Amphipoea; species Amphipoea oculea. Next base: position 22,870,393 of record OX243862.1, read on the forward strand.
TAGGTTTCAGTGTAAATTGAAGTTTACGGTGCCGAGGTCGCATAGTTATAAACTCGCACTAAGGCCACTTATATTGATACCTTTTATGCATGTGTGTCGTTGCTAAAGAACTTGGATTAACCGTATTGGTCCAAAGCGATGAAATTAAAATCTGTCCTACGTAGGTACTTGTGACGGTACACATACCCCACGCACATTATTATCTGCTGAGCTTATTGCGCAGGAAATTAAGGTCGGATTAAAGTATCCAATTAATTGGAAAATTATTTTTTCATCGATGTTATTTTTTTTTTCATTAATAGAAGCGAGTTTTTGTAGTCGTTTGTAATTACTTACTTCCTTATTTATGCTTTCAAAATGAACTGGCTATTTAACAGTCACTTTTATAATACTTAACTCATTTAAACCTATATTTTCTCAGGCGCTTCCATTTTCCTCTTAAATAAGTTTCGGCAGTAGGTACTTAAAACTGGAATGGGAAATAAACTTAATACAGCAAGTTATTTTGGGATATTAATACTTAATGTTTATGTCTATACTTTATCGATAAATTATAAGTTTTCTCGGTGTGTTAATTCAACAAGTGTCGTATAAATTTATTTTCGAACGTGCTTAAAAAGTTAATGGCACTGATTTCTGTAAAATTTCTAAATTGAAATATTGATCATGTAGTTCAATTTATCACGGATGCAATAAGGCATAGAGCATAGAGATTAGGGATGCATAGTTTCCCGACGTCAGTGAAGTGAGGGGATATTTCTCCTTATTTATGGAGCTATGGTTCTGCCAGAGTTACGTGACTAGTGAAGTAAATAAATAACTAAAATAAAAATATTTTACTGTCAGGCATCAAGGCCCATAGTGTGTTATTTACATCTTACTTAACAACTACATATATTACCAAAAAGGCAATCACAATCACAGGAAGGTTTAACAAGCTTTGTTGCCAACTTGTAGCTTGTTAAACCTCCCCATTGTCGAAATGCCTATTTACTAGAAATATGTTCGGTACAGTACACTACAGTTTCGGATATTGTACGAAATATTTGGAACGAAATCTTGAAATACCAAAGCCGACATCGCCGCCAACCAAATCGTGACCGCAAAATCTAGATGTCAAGAATTTTGTGCACAAAACTAACGATTAAACTAACTCCAGACAAGCCCTGAGCTTGAGTCCTTTGGACGCAAATAACCATAAATTTTCCACAACATTTTAGTTGTCCAATTTCTAACAACAATTTCCAACATCCGGTAAATTGTTGCCCGAAAGTGCCACAGTTGAATTATGAGTTTTCAACAAAGTTTCAAACAAAAAATATGTTAAATAACAACAAACAAAAATATTCACAAATGCCTTGCACAGGGCAATTTCAGATCTCGTACATCTGTACTAGCAGGCCGTGCCAAATGGGGTGTAAACGTAGAAATCGAGTTGCCCGCTGCAGATGCGTCGTTGGGTGGGACTGACAGATATCAGTACGGGAATTTAGGTCGCAATGGATGCTGAGCCACCAAATAGGTCGCAGGCCTCGTAGCTACTCAAGTGGCTGCGAAGTGGGGCGTTGGCGTGGCGTAGGCGACACGAGGTTATGCTAAACTCGTGCATATAAGTATGTTAAGTTTAAATTAGAGCTTCGTTCGTGATACAATTTGATTAAGGACTTGAAGTGAATTCCGTGGCGGCGCTGATGCAAATTTATTTCTATCACTGTTGCTACAGTTGTTGCTTACTTCCTTCCTTGCTGGGATTTTATTTAATCCAAGTTTATTATCGTACAAGTGGTGCGCCCGATGGGATTTCTCATCAGCAAATATACTATCTCTCATACATACTTTGATCCCGTATTTAACTCCTTTAGGGGATGAATTTTCAGAAATAGTTTCTTAGTGTTCACCTTCATTACCTACATTAAGAACTCTTGTGCAAAAACTCATGCTTGTAGATCAGTGGCTTAGTTTAAGTAGGTATGCCCTGTCTAATGAACGAATATTTTTGTTTAAATATAACGTTATAAAGCTTATTGAATTGTTACTAACACTATAAGTCTCATGGTTACTCGCAATAAATAATTTAATAATAAAAAAATAAAAAAAATAGACGGGTTGCACTCCGGGAGTGCCGGCAGAAGTGAAAACTTGAATATTAACGTTGAAGTAAATCAATTATTAATTTAATTAATATAACGCATTTTTTTTCACTATTTCTGCGTCACTTTTTTCATTAATAGATGCACTTTGTTCAATTTCCATATTTTAAACACTTTATATACACGAATTTTACGAATACACAGCAGTGTGGCTACTACACAGACGGTCGAGCCATCAGCTGTCCATCCATCCATCCATCCACTTCCACTTCTACTTCCACTTCGACTTCGACTTCCACTTCCACTTCGACTTCCACTTCGACTTCCACTTCGACTTCCACTTCGACTTCCACTTCGACTTCCACTTCGACTTCGACTTCCACTTCGACTTCCACTTCCACTTCGACTTCGACTTCCACTTCCACTTCCATCCATCCAACCATCCATTGTGTCCGTGTGTCACTTCACTTCGGTTGGCGCCGCCGTAGAAAGAGAGGGGGGTAATCTCTCCTGACGGTCACGTGTCCTGACTGACGCGATGTCCTGACGCGAGTTTAACATTTTTCACTCATTACTAAAAGTGTGCAACGCCGCTAAAAAAGTTTACACTTCAAAAAATAATAACGGGTCAAATTAAATTAGGAAGCGAAACACCGCAGACATGGTGGGTATCTATCTAAATATAATAAAACAAATTAATTTTATGATTTTTTGTGGGGTTGACCGCTGTTAGTATATTTTTACTTAGTTGAAATATCAGTTTAAAAAACCGAGTGTGCTTATGACCACACGACTGAAGTGAAACTTCAAACGTATTTGGCTATGAGAGGAAGAGAGAAAGAAAATGTGCGCGCGCACTGCTTTCTCTTGCTTATATCCCCCACTCAACTCCCGTTCGCCTCGCCCGTAGCCCTTAGACATGGGTCGTACTTGCAAAATCGAGTACCAGGGCTTCCAAGTACGTCCACCTTAAGAAACCAGGGCCTAAAACCAGGGCTCGAGATACTTTCAAGTATTTTCTATCTGCATCGAAAACTGATCCATAACTTCATACAAATAAGAAGTACAATCGCGTAATCAAACAAAAGCCCTGTTGGAAGTAAAAAGTACTTGCATAGGAAATTGATCCGTGAATTCCTATAAATAAGGAGCACAATCGCGTTTACAAATAAATACTTTTACAAACCATTAAAGTAAAAATACTTGCATACGAAATTGTTCCGTAGACTCTTACCACACCTCGGACACTCCATACAACGCTCGCAAAATAATTACCTATTACTACTACAAATGACGTTTGTATACGTGCAAATGTGTGCGTGAAATCTAGTAGCGTAAAAAAAAAATGGCGCGGAAAGCAATTTTTGTCGGGGAACCGAACGACGTCGGCGGCGGCGCTGCCCGAACGTGTGCATTATTATGAAGTGACCATGTAGTTCAATTGTTTATTTATATAGTCGGGTTCGTAATGAAATAAAAACACTAAAATAGTTTAGTTTAAATGACTTATCTGTAAATAATGGGTTATTAAATCGCATGTTATTAAAAATGCGAAATCATACAAACAGTATATGTAAATACGAATTCGGAAAAGCATCACAATATCCAACCATCGTGATTAAAACTCAAATAAAACTTTTAAATCGCATAATTGTGTGTCAGCAATACAGCGCTGAGGTTCGCGAGCGCCCTTGCTAAAGAGTCGGCGACGAATACCTCGAAGTGCGGGGTGAGGTGCGGTATCTGATATGAGGGCGAGGAAGGGAGTGTCCTTTCTGTACGTAGTACTATTAAGTATTCTGTGCTCTTACTGATAAGGAGTATGATCGCATTTGCGAAAACAAACGCGGTTGTTGAACTATTTGAGTACCTACGTACTCGAGCGTCGAGGCACGACGGAGCGAGATACTTTCAAGTATTTTCTATCTGCATAGAAAACTGATCCATAACTTCATACGGATAAGAAATACAATCGCGTATTCAAAAGCCCCGTTGGAAGTAAAACTACTTGCATAGGAAATTGATCAATGACTTCGAATAAATAAGGAGCAAAATCGCGTTCACAAATAAATACTTTTAATTTCGGAAGTCATTGTCTTTGGATCTTTATTTTAGTTTTTTTGCCACCGACTTCCGAAATTAAAGATATTTTTCACTTTGTAGTGTTTTTTTGAAAGTCGGTTTTTTTTTTCTTAAAAAGTTTTTATTTCATGCTTTTTAGTGGGTCTGCTTATAATTTATCTAAGTTACAATAGCCTAGTGATCATCGCCTTTTACAAACAAAATATTGCTTTTCCCGATACAGGGAAGTTAATTGTTGAGGAGTTCTCCAGATCCACCATCAGCTCCGTATCACCATTCACATTGTGACGAGCATAAATTGCTTAGCAACCATATTAAAGTAATCGAATCGCAACCCGTGAAATACTTAGATATTATTGAGTAGTTCCGGTGGCCATCTGTGGTCTTCATCATCAGTTCCACATCACCAAATAGTGCTTTCCGAGAGCAAATGCACGAGTTACTATAAAAAATACCCAAATCGCTATAGGTGTGCCTATAATATTTGAAGAGTTCCTTCGATTTCTCCAGGATCCCATCATCAAATCCTGCCCTGATGTTTTTAGACTAGATGCTGATAATCCTGGCTGCAGCATCAGGCCAGACTTGTCAACATTGCATTGAACTTAAAATTTAGTACTGTTTAAAATGAGCCCAAACACGACTACGGTGCTGTAATTTCAAGGTTGGTACTTTTTCTAATGCTCCTGGCTTCAGCATCAGGTCTTTATGTACTTCGGTGTTCCTCATTAACAGTACGTTTATCCACACATCGAGCCCTTTTCAATGAGCCTTAACACGATATATCTGCTGTTAGTTGTCGAGGAGTTAGGTACTCTGCAGACTATCCTGACTGCAGCATCAGGTCATGACTTGATGATCATGAGACCAAATGTGGCAAATGCCCTATCAAACATCAAAACAATTGACTAAAACAGTCCTTGCCTGTTCGAGTCACTTCTTACTGTTAAGGAGTTGTAACTTCCATCATCAGCCCAGCTACCTGAGATGGTGACAACCATACGCAAATACACAAGATACTTCGTAAAATATGCGAAAAACAATAAGTGAGCCTATAAAATTTAAAGGTTGCCCTCGATTACTCTAAGATCCCATCATCAGATCCTAACTTGGTGACAGTGGGACCACCTCAAAACTATCTACTTTGGAACAAAAAAAGAATTTTGAAAATCCGTCGACAATTGGCGGAGTACCTATTCGATGAACAAACATACAAAAAAAAACATACAAACAGCCGAACATAGTACCTCCTCCTTTTTGTGAAGTCGGTAAAAAATACTTGCATACGAAATTGTTCCAAAAGGAGCATGATCGCATTTGCGAAAACTAACGCGGTTGAGTACCTACGTATTTGAGCGAGTAGCCGTATAAGATACTTAATAGTCTTGCAAGTATTTTGAGTCGGTACCCGGTGTGCGTACGCCGTACTTGGAAGCAAATACCTGGTGTAAAAACCCGGTCGCATATTTATGCGACCGGGACCGGGTTTTTACACCAGGTATTTCCAGCTATTTTTTACGTACCTTCCCTACTCGCGATCACACGTTTTCGTAACGCATTCGCCAGTTTACTCCCCAAGTCAAGCGCGCCTAAAGAAGTTTCACTTCAATAAAAAAAAAACTGTTTTTTTTTTTGTGTAAACTTTACAGACTGTATCTATTGATATCTAAAAACGATTAAACACATTTTCTCAACTCTAACTTAACAGTAACAACACTACCAGCGGTCGTTGACCCTAAGAAACAATCATCAAATCTTTTGAAGTGAAACTTCTTTACGCACGCTTAACTTGGGGAGTAAGCTGACGAACGCGTTACGAAAAGTGTGATCGGGCGAGGCGAACGGGAGTTGAGTGGGGGATATAAGCAAGAGAAAGCAGTGCGCGCGGACATTTTCTTTCTCTCTTCCTCTCATAGCCAAATAAGTTTAAAGTTTCACTTCAGTCGTGTGGTCATAAGCACACTCGGTTTTTTATTTTATCGTGTTTAGATTTAGAGATCGATCACGTTTACAGTTTCGTATCTAATTTTAATTTGACTCTGTATGTCTGATGATTCATCATATCAGCGAGTCGCCTCCCCATAAACTAACTATAATACATTCCCAAACATCTATTAGAAACGTAATTAAATCCGTCTGGTAAACAATGTCAGTGTAATTTGTATGTAAAGTACGTCTGTGCGAAGCAGTGCTCCTAACTCATGTCGCTAAGTGGCCTTGATTGTTATGTCGTGTCGTGTCGGTACGTGTTGCTTGCTCTAGTGGCATATGCGGATGACATTAAGTTAGGTTTGGGAGTAATCATACCTACGTATTGAATACTAACCATAAAATCTATCCTATGGAACTTGGAAATCAATAGTGTTAGCTTTTTATCAGGGACAGATTTTCTCCACTGGATCATTACTTCCAGATATTTGCACTTACAAACAAACAAACAATGTTACCTCTTTATTACACTAGTCATAATAAAGTAGTGCGCAATCCTTTGATACTAAAAATAATCGAGAGTTCTAAAAACCTGTTTCAGAATACTGGATAAGCACAATAGAATAGAATACTCTTTATTATGTAGGTACGCCATAACACAATCACAACCACACACACAATCACAACACAACAACAACAATCACACACACACAATCTACAGGACAATCTACAGTCCAGTCGTCGAGAGAATGCGTTCCTGACACCTACCTGTCAATACGACAATTCTAGTAACGAATAAAGATCAGATTTGGATTTTTTTTTTCGAGATTCTCGCCTCGGTGTTCTGAGTTAGCACGTGTGTCTAGAATTTTTAACTGTTTTTGTGGTATTGTTGATACTTTTGTGACTTGTGTTAGTGTTTAAGTGTGTCGTTAGTGTTCGTAAATAGGTTTGTATTGTGATTGTCTTGTTTTAAGTCTCGTTTTATTCAAGATGGATAAGAATAAACCCCCTGATCCTGACCCCCCAGATATTCCAGATCCTTCAACTCCTTTTTCCCCTTTCTCTCCGAATCCACTATCCCAATTCGCGGATGTTGTTTGTAGTGTTACAGAAATGGATGTAACACAATCACAACAAAATTCACGCAAACGCCCTGTTAGCGAAGAAGTTTTGACACCTACCCCTCCAAGCAAGCAACCAAAAAGCCAAATTGGTCGCATTAAATACTCTGTAATGGATAAAGCTCCCTATATTGTCCACGTTTCTCGTATTGAGAATCAACCAAATGCTGGCACCACCCTACATCCCGTTAATTTTGGTAAATTCCTCCTCAATAACAACATTGCGAACATTGTTCGTGGTGGTGTTAACAGAGTCGGTAGAAATCGTGTGTCAGTGGAGTTTACTTCCCCTCAGGACGCTAACTCTTTCTTGGTTAATAGTCTGTTGTCCAAATATAGTTATACTGCATCAATCCCTACATTTAATATCACAAGGATGGGTGTTGTTACTGGTGTTCCCTCAGATATTACTGAAGAAGAAGCTATAACATATTTGACTGTGCCCTCAGGCTGCGGGCAAATACTGAAAGTCCGCCGTATTAACAGGAAAACTCAACGAGACGGGGTTAATGAGTGGAAGCCCACTGAGACATGTGTCCTGACATTCGATGGACAAGTTTTACCGAATAGGATTTACTGTTGCTACACATCCCTCCCTGTTGAGCAGTACATATACCCGACAATTCAATGCCGCAATTGTTGCAGATTTGGACATGTGTCGAATGTATGCAGGTCTAAACCACGCTGCAGTAAATGTGGCCACGATCACCCTGGTGATGGTTGCAACATTTCTGAGGGCGAGGCCTTCTGTGTGCTTTGTTCGGGTAATCACTTCGCCAATAGCAGGTCATGCCCCGAGTATGGTAGACAGAAGGCTATTAAGACTGTCATGGCTGAGAAATCCATTCCCTATGCTGAGGCTAGCAAGATTATCCCAACAGCTTCCCGCAATTACGCCAACATCGCCAAAACTCCAATTTCACAGTCCTACCGCAAAACTGTGACACTTAAACCCAAAACTCATGCCCCTCTTTCCCCATCTTATGACAAAGTTGCTCATCAGCAGATAGTTAGTTCTCCCCCACCTTCACAGCCTAATGGTTGCTCTCTAAATTACAATAATATGTCCTCTAATAATACTGCAGCCTAATTGCGGAACGCCAAATCGTCAAATGATTCTGATCAGTTGGCTTCATTTCTATTCACAATTGGCTTCATTTTACGATTTTCGAATTGCGAAACTCTAGTTTATTATGAAACCAATTATGAACGTTAAGGCCCTGCGCAGAAACTAGAGTTTCGCAATTCGAAAATCGTAAAATGAAGCCAATTGTGATAGAAATGAAGCCAACTGATCAGAATCATTTGACGATTTGGCGTTCCGCAATTAGGCTGCTGGTTCTATTATTGAACTTCTTATAAAACTCTTACCTATCGTTATTTCTTCTTCTTCTTCTAATACTCAATCACCGTCCAACGTTGCCGACCAACTTATAACTCTTCTTCTAGACATTAGAAATGGCGTCTCGCCAAGTATTCCTACAGTGGAACGTGAGGAGCGTGTGGCATAAAAAGCACGACCTCATATTCCTTTTAAATAAATACAAGCCATTGGCTTGTTCCATAGCTGAGACTTGGCTTACACCAAGTCTTAGCTTTCGTATGCCACACTTTAACATTCTCAGATGTGACAGATCTGATGGCTATGGAGGATCGGCTCTCCTTGTCAACAATCGGGTCCCTCTTTTGCCCTTCTCTTTGCCTTCGCTCACAGGTGATATGAGTATTGTAGCAGGAAGGGTGGAAGGCATTACAGTGTTTTCAATTTACATTGCTCATCCTCATCAAGATTTTTTGGCTATTTTAAAAAACATTTTTTCCAACATTCATGGACCAATTTTGGTCATGGGTGATTTTAACTGTCACCATTACAGATGGGGATCGGAACGCTGTGATGCCTTTGGTGTAGCTTTGGTTGAGATCTTGGACGATCTGGATCTCTGCATCCTTAATAATGGTTGCCCAACTCGCAGATCTCCTCCTGGTCAACAGAAAAGTTGTGTGGATTTAACCTTTTGTTCGGTTGAGCTGGCAGCTTCGACCCATTGGGAATGCACGACTTTGTCGCATGGTAGTGACCATTACCCTATTGTCATATCTTTGGTTAATAAGACTTATTTAGAGAAAACTTCCCCTCCACTTTTGAAATATAACCTGTCCAATCCAGATTGGACAAAATTTGTATCATTATTGGAGGGAAAAATTGATGTTCTTCCAAATTTAAATTCAAGTTTATTAGATCCTTCTGGTCACTGCCATGCCAAAAGCTGTTATGAGGGATTCGTTGCAGCCATTACCTCCAGTGCGGATTCCTGCTTTCCCCTGAAAAACAGTGCCCGTGACAAAATACCTTCTCCCCCATGGTGGGACCCAGAGTGCACTGCGGCAGTCAAGGATAGAAATGAGGCCGAGCAGTGTTATAATGCAGATATGAGCACCGAAAACCTATTGGCATATTTGCGGATAAATGCCAGATCCAAGCGTCACCTTCGCAAGAAAAAACATGTGGGTTGGGTTAAATTCTGTACCTCCTTATCTCCCTCTACTCCAGTCTCGTTAGTTTGGAAAAGCATCAACAGGTTTAGACGTGGGTGCTCTCCGTCAGTGTCTTCACCGATCACTAGGGAAACAGCTGACCTTTTTTTTGACAAAATTGCTCCGCCATATGTTCCTCACTCTTCTGAATGTTTTAATAATATGTCCCTGCAAAGTGCTTCAGAGGATCCTTTTGATGTGCCATTTACCTTGAAAGAATTGAATGTGGTCCTCAAGCATGTTCGGGACTCAGCCCCCGGTATTGACGGTGTGCCATATTCTTTTATTGTTCATTCTGGAGACAAGGTTAAACTATACTTCCTTGACATCATTAATTTTTGTTACAGTAATGGTTGGGTTCCTGATCAGTGGAAGTTACAAATTATTATTCCCCTATTGAAGCCAGGCAAACATGTAGATGATCCGAACGGCTTTAGACCAATTGCTTTATCCTCAGTCTTGGCCAAACTATTGGAACACCTTATTAAGAACCGACTTGAATGGATAGTCGAATCGAGAGACTTGCTGCCGAATTACCAATTTGGTTTCAGGAAAGGGCTCGGCACTATGGATAGTGTTGGCGTTTTAGTTGCGGATATTCGCTTAGCGTTTTCTAAAAATGAATCCGTTGTTGCCGCCTTCCTAGACATCTCCTCTGCATACGACAACGTTCTTCTTCCCGTACTCAGGCAGAAACTGCACCAGCTGAGTCTCCCGGTTAAGATGATCGAATGTATCTGTGCTCTTCTCTTGTCTCGTTCTCTGGTTTTGAGGGTCCAGGGGGAGGATTTCGATGAAAGACAGACTTGGAAGGGACTTCCGCAAGGCTCCGTGCTGAGCCCCCCCTTCTTTATAACTTATATACAGTAGATATTGGCTCCTGCCTTAATAATAACTGTCACATCCTCCAATATGCCGACGACTTAGTCTTGTATGTGACAGATTCCTCCATCGTAGACGCTGCGTCATCTCTATGCCTCTCTCTGGACTCTCTGAACCAGTGGCTCTTAAGCCATGGTATGTTGTTATCCGCACCAAAAAGTTCGGCAGTAATTTTCTCTCGTAAAACATTGATCCCAAACATCTCAGTGGACATTTCGGGTTATAATGTTCCGTTAGTTAATAAAGTTAAATTTTTGGGCGTTTTTCTTGATTCAAAATTAAATGGTAAGCATCATATTAATTTATTAATTCAAAAATGTGAAAAAATTGTTTCGATTTTAAAAGCTCTAGCGGGTGTCTGGTGGGGTGCCCATCCTTACACTATGAAATTGGTCTATAACGCTTTAATTCGTAGTGTTTTAGACTATGGTACGTTCCATTTAGTTCCATGCAACAAGGGTGCTTTGGCTGGGCTGGATAGGATTCAGTCAAAATGTCTTCGGATTATCTCTGGTTGTATGAAGTCTTCTCCCATTAATGCATTGCAGGTTGAGTGTGCTGAACCTCCCCTGGCCTTAAGACGGCAGTATCTGGCCTGCCGTTTTCTGGCTAGGTTAATATCTAGATCTTCACACCCCCTTTTACCAAAACTAAATGAGTTAGATGCCTTATGTAGAAACTCAAATTTCTGGAAAAACAAAGAAACTCCCTTAGTCATAAAAGCATTTCGTCAAATTCATAATTTAGGATGTCCAATAGAACAGAATCCCCGATTACCTCTTTTTAATTTTCCCTATGAAGTCTTATGTTTCACCCCAAAAATTCTCTTTGACATCGGTATTTCCAAAAAGTCCCCTTCAGCGGATTCAGCCTTCAATGCGGCGGTGGGAGAACGATGGACCGGGTTTCAAAGGTTTTTTACAGATGCTTCAAAATTTAATGATCTCAGTAATACTGGCGCTGCGGTTTATTACCAAAGCTCCAGAATTATTTTACAGTTCAAATGCCCTCAGGAGTCTTCCGTGTTCACTGGCGAGTGTGTGGCTTTACTGGAGGCTTGTCTCTTCATAGAGTCACATCACAATATTGACAGAGCCGTTATTTTCACTGACTCTCTTAGCTGTCTGCAAGCCTTAGTACAAAACCCTTTCAAAAGTAAATTGCACAGTTCCCTTGTTTTAAAAATTAAAAATTCTTTATTTTCTTGTGCTAGTCGTCAAAAGGAAGTTCAGTTAGTTTGGATACCTAGTCATTGTGGCATTAAGGGCAATGAATGTGTTGATGCTTTGGCCAAAGATGCTTGCTCTTCAGCAACAGCTGATCTCACCTACAATTCTCATCAGGGGTATGACTTACTGAGCCTTCCAAAAGCTAAGCTCCAATCCTCATGGCAGGAACAGTGGAATATCACTGGAAGGAAAAAGGGCAGATTTTACTATGCTGTACAACCAATAATAAAATCAAAACCTTGGTTCTATGGCTACAAAAAAGTCTCCAAAACAATTATTTCTACCCTTTGTAGAATTCGCCTAGGTTTCTGTTGCACTCCGGTTTTTCTGCAAAAGATCGTGTTCGAGACTCCTCTCTCTGTGAGTGCGGGTTGGAAGAGGGCACTCTGGATCACATCTTCTTTGAATGCTCGAATAACTCTCCACCTTTAGATTTATATAGGCGTCTCCCAAAATTTAAGATCCCTCTTCCGACTAATTTCCCGTCCCTACTAACATACTCCTCTCCAGATCTGCTTGTGGCGCTGATGACCTTCATCCGTCACAATAACATAAAACTATGAATTATTCTGTACGTGTGGATGTGGTATGCGTGTATTCTATGTTTTAACAATTATAATATTTATTTATTTCTATTTTTTGTTTGTTTCAGTCCCGTACTAATCCAGCAAGATCTACATTGTATCAACTAAATCAATCAAATAATTTTATTCGTTTATAACCATTTTTTTTTTTTTCTCATGCGCACTTGTTCTTTCAGCTCACTTTAGACATTGGCAGAATAGTCGACATCGGCTTTGCTTGCCATTTATTAAAAATAGAATAGAATAGAATAAAGATCAAATTCGCAAACCACGTACCTATACGTTTGAATTAAACTGACAGGTGTCAAGAATGCATTCTCTCGTCCGTCACACTGTACAAGGTAAAACTAAAGATGCAATAAAACTTAACTGAAATTATCTGCTAGATAAGATTACTTAACCAGGACTTATCGGAAGGCGGTGAAACAGGCCGTAAGCTCCTTTTGTTTAAGTTAGGTCTGGACAAATCCTTCTTAGTTGTAATTAGTTTCCATGTTGGTCTCGGAAAATCCTGAAGGCTTTCCTTTCTACATTTTAATTATCTATAAAAAGAAAATGGAAACAAAAAAGTGATTTTCTTCATTTGATTTCGAATGAGAGGAAGGCTCCTGTGGAACACAACGAAACAATGTTTGTTGTCAATGCAGTATTGACTAATGTCCAGTCTCCTGACATTAGCAATTAAAAAACAAAAAAGAATCGTGTTCGTGTATTGGCCGATTCCTATTACTTACGGACCGTTATTGGTTAATTACTCTTATACCTTTATCAATAATAAAGCTTCGCATAGTAGACCCTTATATGGAAGTAGCTATCACAGGTAAAATTAGCTTACGAGTATATTTATATGCCCAGTATGTCAATAAAAAATGCTACCGTTTGTAAGCAAAACGATTCGTTTTTGTTTATATGAACCAAGGATAAGTCATAGTGACGTAGAACCCAAAAACAAAAGAACGTAGAGAGATATTTGTTCACAAATTGGTGAGCTAGATTTTTCGTAATTGTCTGTCAAATATTTTATGTTTTTTATAGTTAAATGGGTCAACACTTGTCCCGGTCTCGTGTGTAATTAGAGAACAGATAACAATGTCAATTTGTTCACTGAAAGTAGGTAATATTTTACAGTTAGGTAGAACTTGTGTTTTGTTTCTCTCTCTCTCTTTACATATTAAACGATCCCGAATAACTTGGTTAAAGTAAAGGTTCGAAAGTAACTTATTTTTTATAATAGTTGCCATCTTATCCAAAATTTTGTTGCTGGGCACTTGTCGGTGTAACAAAGGTTGGCGGTAGCCGCGGTAGAAATAGCCTATGGCATTAAGTCCACCTCTATACATTTTTGTGCTTAACGTATTAAATAAATAACAATTTATTTTTCTCGATGAGCACTCGGACCTATCATCATTTTCATCCTTATTATCCAATGCTTAAGGGGCTTACAGAGGCTGTTTGATTCCGTCATACTCGAGGGTAAAACACCACAGGCATGGAACAGAGGTGTGGTGATACTTTTCTTTAAGAAGGGTGACAATGCCCTTCTTAAGAATTATAGGCCCATCTCACTTCTGAGCCATGTCTACAAGCTGTTTTCGAGAGTCATCACGAACCGTCTCGCGCGCAGGTTTGACGACTTCCAGCCTCCCGAACAAGCCGGATTCCGTAAAGGCTTTAGCACCGTAGACCACATACATACGCTGCGACAGGTTATACAGAAGACCGAAGAGTATAACCTGCCTCTCTGCTTAGCGTTTGTGGACTACGAGAAAGCCTTTGATTCGATCGAGACATGGGCTGTACTGCAGTCTCTTCAACGGTGCCAGATCGACTATCGGTACATCGAGGTGCTGAAGTGTCTGTACGAAAACGCCACTATGTCAGTTCGACTCCAGGACCAGACCTCGAAACCTATCCTTCTGCAGCGAGGTGTGAGACAGGGAGACGTTATCTCTCCGAAACTGTTCACCGCTGCTCTGGAGGATGTCTTTAAGGTTCTGGACTGGAAAGGAGCTGGCATTAACATCAATGGCGAGTACATAACTCACCTTCGGTTTGCCGACGATATAGTAGTCATGGCTGAGACTATGGAGGACCTCAGTACAATGCTCGATGACCTCAGTAGAGCCTCTGAAAGAGTGGGTCTGAAAATGAAGGTCATGTCAAATGCCCATGTAACACCCACTCTCATGAAGATCGGAGACGCTACACTCGAAGTCGTGGACGAGTATATTTACCTAGGACAAACTGTCCAGTTAGGTAGGTCCAACTTCGAGAAAGAGGTCAATCGTCGAATCCGACTCGGCTGGGCAGCGTTCGGGAAGCTACGCAATATCTTCTCGTCCCACATACCGCAGTGTCTCAAGACGAAAGTCTTTGACCAGTGCGTGTTGCCAGTGATGACATATGGCACTGAAACGTGGTCGCTCACAATGGGCCTTATTAGAAGGCTGAAAGTCACCCAAAGGGCAATGGAGAGGGCTATGCTTGGAGTTTCCCTGCGGGATCGAATCAGAAATGAAGAGATCCGCAGGAGAACCAAGGTAACCGACATAGCCCGAAGAATTGCCAAACTTAAGTGGCAGTGGGCAGGGCACATTGCTCGCAGAACAGATGGCCGATGGGGCCGAAAGGTTCTGGAGTGGCGACCGCGTACCGGAAGGCGTAGCGTTGGAAGGCCTCCCACAAGGTGGACCGACGACCTTGTGAAGGCCGCAGGAACTCGTTGGATGCGAGAAGCACAAAACCGGTCGAAGTGGAGGTGCTTGGGGGAGGCCTATGTCCAGCAGTGGACGTCTTTCGGCTGAAATGATGATGATGATGATGAAGGGGCTTACAGGGCCTAAACACAAAAAACGCAAGTTTTAGAAACAATTAAAGTATGTAATCGACTACAGTAAACAAAATAAAAAAAATATATGATATTCTTCAGGATATATGTATGCTAGGTAGATAGTGTGTTGAAAACATAATACAACTAATTTGATATGATAGAAAAAAAATCATGAAGATACCTCTAAAAACTTTCTTTTTACAATAAATAAAAACCATACATACAATCATTATGATTTTTTGTCAGATTATTGTACAAGCAACATGCTAAAGCACTAGTGTTTTATTTTTTTAGTCCAAACAATAGATTTTTTGTAAATCGATAATTGCTTCATATTTTGCAATAAATTACCAGCGTTGTGTCATCGTGCTTCTCTTTCTTTTCTATGCAGTCCGACAGTGACCGCGCTTTAGGTCATGTAGTCAACTTAACTCCTTCAGCTGTCCACATTTTCTTTTTCCTACAGTAGGTCCAATTTCTATTCTAAACACATCAAAATTCAAGTAGAATCGATATTCGATAACATAAATCCTGTATTAGATTATCATTAAGGCGCCTACTCAATAAGTCGCGTATTTCCAAACACCGCACTAGGTTTGACAACGCACTGGTACATTTGTATTCAATTCGTAACTTTATTAGTGGCCGCCCATCAAACGCCACGCGCGTCATTTGGTACCATTCGGCATAACGCTACCACTCGGCTGTGAGCTATGTAGGTACTCCCGTTTATTGCATAATTGTGTGATTGATGATGTGTAGTCCGCTAGGCTGAAATTTCCATGATTTTGTGAATGTTCTGCTTTTGTTTTTGGCCGTAGGATTCAGATTGTAGGAACATGCAGACTGGAGGGCCAATTCCTGTATTTATAACCGACTTAAAAAAAAAAAGGTTCCGTATTCGACCCGTATGTATGTATGTACATAATATTTGTATGTCCGCGATTTTTTAAGAACGTTCGCTTTCTAATCTCCGTATCAATCTCTCAAAAACACAGTCTAATTTACCTAGGTACAGTTTTGTTATTGATGTCGATGAGATGAGATTGCGACTAGATTTTGAACGTTTTTAATATTAGGTCCTTACATATGAAATTGGCGTTTTTCGTACTGGCCACTTTAATCACGAATTTCTCCTCTTTGGTAAGGAATTCCAAATTCAAATTTGTACAGCTATTTACTCATGTATTTGTGCTTCGATGACCGTCATTCATTTGTTTTTTTTCTTCTGTTTTTTCTGTTTGCGTCACTCATTTTACAAAATGGAAAATTTAAAATATCGCATTATTTACGAGTACGAGTTCCGCCGTGGCACTAGTGCTGCGGAAACGACTCGAAGGGTGAATGATGTGTATGGCGGTCATGTTGCAAAAGAAAACACAGTTCGTTTTTGGTTCCAACGTTTTCGTTCTGGAAATTTCGACCTGCAGAACAAGCCCCGTGGACGGCCTGAGACCCAAGTTGATAATGGAGAATTGAAGGCTATTGTGGAAGCGGACCCATCGCAAACCACGTCCGAGTTAGCTGCAGGCTTCGATGTTAGTGATAAAACTGTTTTAATTCACTTGAAGCAAATTGGGAAGATTAAAAAGCTTGAAAGCACGACAACGCCAGACCACACACTGCGCAACAGACGGCTACCAAATTAGAAGAGCTTGAATTGGAATGTCTTAGACATCCTCCGTACTCCCCGGACCTTGCTCCAACAGATTACCATTTTTTTCGCAATTTGGATAACTTTTTGCAAGGGAAAAAATTCAACTCCGATGGGGCAGTCCAAATCGCCTTCAAAGATTTTATTGATTCCCGTCCGACTGGTTTTTTTAGTAAAGGGATCAATGAACTACCTATAAGATGGCAAAAGTGCATTGAAAACAATGGTTCATACTTTGATTAATTAAATATATTTTATTAAAAAATATTCGACTTTTTGTTCCTTCCATACAAAACGCCAATTTCATATGTAAGGACCTAATATTAACGTGTAACTAGTGCGATTCTAAATGCTTTTGCTTCTTTATATCTTTTTATCTTGCGAGCAATCCCGAGCGAGAAAACGTAAGAAGTACGTTTTAACATCGATAGGTAGGCATACTTATTCAGTAAAAATATGATCTGAATCATTTCCAATTTCAGTTTTAAAGAAGGTTCGTAGCGCCTTCAAGTAAAACTGCTTTCCCCTTGTTAGACTACAATCCTTTACAATACTCAGGTCTGCATGCGTAAAAACAAAAACCAAAAACAAAGCGACTGCTTCCAAAATCAGCCTAACAACAACTAGGTACTTACGCATCATCATCATCACACACATTTATGCAATGAACGGGAATACATGGCTCACAGCTAAAATATTATTCGCGAGCGTAATAAGTATCCATGTATTTACAGAATTATAATCATTAATACAACCCTCATAATTCTTATAATCCTACCGTCTGGTAGGATTATAATTTTCTTACGTTTTTTGCAATTCGTAGGTCTCTACAAATTGCAAAAAACGAATTGAATTTTGCGGACTACGATGACGATTCCCTCTTAATTCAGTTTTACTTGTGCCACATGCTCCTTCAAGTAAAACTTAATTTTTCACGTTTACATTAAAGTACTTAAAACAGAGGAGCACTTGCAAGTACAGTCAACAAAAGAGATAAGTGTGCAGGATCGTTGGATATAGTTGGAAGTTTAGTAAGAAACCGATGGATGTTGTCGACTGAAATTTAATTTGATAAATGAGCTGTTTGTTTTCTGTTAATAAAATTAAATTTTATTCGAGAACATCCATCGGTTTTTTACTAAACTTCAACTATTTCCGACGATCCTGCATACTTATCCGTTTTGTTGACTGTACTAAGCACTTGTTTTAAAACGAACGTGTCATACCAATAGTACCTACCAGGCGTTTCGTGTATAACAATGGAAGCTAATTTGCATGTTATCACACGCTAAATTAAACTAATATTCGGCCTATATTGGAGATATAGTGGCGTGCAAGCGGTCGCACCCAACCGTCTGTCGTTAATCTTTTTCAAGTAATCTAGATGTATTGGATTTTTATGTTAAGCAGTTTGCTTTAAGTACCATTTATATGACATGCATTATTTATTGTCGACGTTGAATGGAGTAATTTGCAGGTTCAAAATACGTGTTTAGAATTAGTAATATTTACAAGGCTTTTCCGTCACATTTTTTTACTATCAACATTGAGATTGCATTCGAGTCGTTGAGGTCCTCAAGTTCTGAGTTGAGCTACACGATATCTGAGAAGTGCAATGCACTGACTGGACAGGTACACTCAAATCTGTGTGGTACTTTCCTCAAAAAACCATTTCTGACATCAATCTACATGGTCTGATCAAGATTATGTCTGGGCTTTAAAAGAAACTGTGACCTCTGATTTTGTTTCGACATTTTTTCTCAGAGTAGTCAGATAGGAAACGCCGACCCCAACTAGCTTATTTTTTAAGTGAAACTTCTTTACGCACGCTTGACTTGGGGAGTAAGCTGGCGAACGCGTGACGTAAGCGTTACGAAAAGTGTGATCGGGCGAGGTGAACGGGAGTTGAGTGGGGGATATAAGCAAGAGAAAGCAGTGCGCGCGCCCATTTTCTTTCTCTCTTCCTCTTATAGCCAAATACGTTTGAAGTTTCACTTCAGTCGTGTGGTCATAAGCACACTCGGTTTTTTTTTTTAAATAATATTTCGTGTAAATGTGATTCCGATATCCTATTTACAGAATAAACAATTTCATTTCATTGTAATATTCCAAAATTTTCCCACAAGTACGACTTTTTACAGCTACGCCAGTACTCTCCAGCCCTATGTAGCAAACTAAGTCGTACATAGCAAGACTGTGAGTACACAGTGCTTCATTTCAATCGCACGGAGTCTGCTCGCCTGACGCCTGACGTCGGCAAACGAAGCCAATCGTTGACGTCGCGTCGACAGTTTGAAACTCGCCAAATTTGTTACTCCGCGTTATTTCCCGACAATTTCGTAATGTGCCCAGAATATATTTGGTTCGGTATTTTTATTATGGAATCATTGAATATTGCTTACGTAAACGTGCTAAACTATTTTTATATGAGCATTGTGGAAGTCAGGATATAAATGAGATAAGTGGTAACAAACCAGGCAGCTAACTTGCGACTAAGGCCGAGATACATGTTTCCATCTTTATCTTGTACTTACGTATTTATTGTATATCAATAGTACACCACAGACTACCTGGAGTATTTTCTCTTCTCCCTTAATCCAACCATAGGTTGTATTTAATTACAAGATCGGTTTTAACGATAAAACCGCCCATTGTCTCACCCCTTGTAAAATTTCTACATTTATATCTGTTTGTGGCGTAAGTACGTAATAAAGAGTATTACACTTGTAGTTAGACAGTTGTGCGACAGTGACAGGAATAACGCATCCCCAACGTAAGTGACGTTGCTTAGTACTCTGCCTAAGACTTAATAATAATTATATACTTATAACATAAACATTGAATATTGGTAGCATATTGGCAGATATTTAGAGGGGCTTGTGGCTAAATAATTACAGCCGCACGGGTCGATCGAAGATTAAGCTACGCTTGCCGCGGTCGGTTTGTGGATTGGGGACCGTCCATTACATATCGAGACCTCTCCGTGTCTCGAAGAATACGTTAAGCAATTGATCCCAGCTGTCAATCGGAGATCTTTGACAGTCGTTACGGGTAGTCAGAAGCCCAAAAGTCGGACAACCAGTCTTACTAAGAGTTATCGTGTCACCCAGTTACTGGGCTTGACAGATTGAGAGGCACATTTTAGTCCGTAGATACCGCGACTTAGATACGGGCAAAAACGTAAAAAGATCGGATTCAGGTATGCTGCATGAATAATCATGAATCCTTTTAGCTAAATCCAATCAGCCTGTTCGTTGAGATTATGGTCCTTTTCTCTAACGCCATGTCGCGGTACGTCAAATCGGTTTATCGGGGAGGCCGAAATTAAATCGTGGATACATTATGTGTTATATGTATGAGCTACACATGATACCTTATAAGTATTTTATTATATTATTATATAGTTTATTATTGGATAGTTTATTATTCAAACAATTACCTTCTAAAGAACTTACATAACTACATAATATAAGATCGGGCCTGTAGTTAATCCCTGAAGGGTTAGGCAATTTCATATACAATACCTCATGCACCAACATGCAGGCATGAAACCAGGACCTCACGCCTAACAGTAGCGCTTGCTACCACTAGACCAACGAAGCAGTAAGAATTTTCTTCAGGAGTTTTGATTAACAGAACAAACTGAAAAGAAGAACAATTTGCCCTTACTGAAACCAGTCTATAGGCCGACCGCTTAACCGAGACGTTGCCTGAGGTAGCAGCGCGGTGCGTGAGGGGTAATAGTTGTCACAAGTTGACGAATCACTGAGCTCTCGCATCACGTCACCACACCCCTCCCGCACCGCGCTGCTACCTCAGGCAACGTCTCAGTTAAGCGGTCGGCCTATAGGTAGGAAAATGGTTTTATATTTTCTTAGTAGTGATTTCTACACTCACTATTTTGTCAGCGAACACCAGTTTCATTAAGAAACTTTGTATAATATATTATAGACCAGTCGCATCCATCATCTGTGCAGATTGTTTTACATATTCAAATCCCATGAACACTCGACCGAATCCACTCAGACCTTCCGTTTGTGTCCGAAGGGATTATGGGATGAAACGAGGAACGAGGATGAAAGAAGAGGTTTCTAGGAAACTTGCTCTAACATTCAAGCACTTAAACCATTAGGTAAAATATTAATTCAGCTAAGTGTAGCTGAATTAATGCATGTTGTGAATGCACAACATGCAATGTTTTCAAACTAAGTAAACGTAAAAAAAAGGAAATTAATTATATGTAGGTACTTCAAAAATTATACGGACTGTTCCAAATCTATACAAATTAATAAAAGTGAAGTGTCTGTTTGTATGTCGAAATAACAGTTTCTTACTTAATGCATATGAAACTACCTATAGGATATACGGTACTTATTATAACAAGAAAACAATAATTTTATAATTTTTGTCTGTCTGTGTGCTTGTTCCGGCTAATCTCTGAAACGGCTCGACCGATTTTGACGGGGCTTTCACTGGTAGATCGCTGATGTTATAATGAGTAACTAAGGCTAACTACTTTTATTTTAGAAAAATAATTAGTAAAGAGACAGATCATTGTTTTCCGACATTCATGCGAATGAAGTCGCGGGCACAGTTAGTACCTAACAAATACATAAATCATGCTTGCATTCTCCAATGGGTGGGGCACATGTCTAATTCTTTTAGAGTTGATGGTAAACATATGGTGCACAGGCGTACCTATAGTAGGTACACCCATAAAAAATAAATAACCTTTTAATGGTAATTGATTTCAAGTAGATAAGTATGTACCTATTACTTGCAATAAAGCAGCCTTTACCAAGCAACAAATAAATAAAATACTTTCTAGCTTACTATGAAAACATAAATCCTTTCTTATCACCATTCCGCTATACGATTCCGGAACGTGTTCGCTCTTCAAGCAACTCTTGAACCAGAAGAAATAATTTGAGGTTCGGAAAGTTTCGATCAAAATGTGTTTTCCACGCCATTGCAGCTTCTTCGATGGTGTACAGAGCTTCGAGGAGTTATTTCGGTCTGAACCCCTGAATCCCCCCTCCACCCCCACCCCCCCTCGATCCCCTGCTAGTTCGTCGAGTTAGTATACTATTCGAAAGTAGAAGATTTTCAGACTTTATTCTAAAAATCTTCCACTTTTGTATCTAAGGATACAAAATATTGCCTTTCTTCTTTTATAATGATAAAATTAATTTGTTTGGCTGTCGGGCTGGCCCACAAATTCAAGGTCGCTCAGCGCGCTATGATGGCTAGCTAAGCTATGCTCGGAGTCTCTGGAGGATAAAATCAGGAATAAAATTATCCGGGATGGAATCGGAGTTACCGACATAGCTTACGCGGTGTCCTACGTGAGCGACGAATACGACGCGACGCGACGCTGCGAACGTGACGAACGCGATCAACTCAACGGCATACCCTGCTTGTGGCCTATATGACAGTCTGCGGCGAGACGCGACGTAACGCATACTTGTTTTGAGAGCGACCAGACACGACACCACGAACTACATATGAACTTTCCGTCTGTTCCCGTTGTCCCCATTCGGAACTAAATAAAAATAATTAAAATGTATTCCCGTTGTCCCCATTGACGGTTTCCTGTTAAAATTGTACTGTACTTCTCCATGATTCGAGAAGTAATGACCAAAATCACGTAGGACATTTGTCGCGTGTAGCATCGCGTCGCATTACGTCGCGTCGTGTTGCGTCGCGTCGTATTCGTCGCTCACGCAGGACACCGCCTTACAGAGTAAGCAAACTGAAGTGGCAGTGGGCTGGCCATGTTTGTCGAAGGATCGATGGCCGGTGGACCAGACGACTCCTGGTGTGGAGACCGCGCATCGGTAAACGATAGTGTGCTCCCCCAGTTAAATGGACTGACCTAAAGAAGATGGCTGGAGTAGACTGGATGCGGAAGGCGGAGTACAGGGTGTTATGGCGCAGTCTGGAAGAGGCCAATGTCTAGCAGTGTACTGCGATAGGCTGAGTTGATTGATTGGTTGTCAATTTTTTCTGTTAGAGGCCGAGAGAGAGGCGGGAACGCCCGGACTCTAGATTTGTTCCCAGTTAACCAGAACGTTATTTTGTATATGACGTTAAATAATGAATAGATGTGTCTATTTCACACAATATCAATCCTGTCAGCTGCACGTTACAGGAACTGATGGACGCTAGTGATGGCGCCAAACAAGTGGCCGAATTCTGGGCCGAGTACATTTAGATTGCCATCGACACGCTAAGAAGAAGACAATATCAAGTTTTCCTACTGGTGCATTGTCCTTATTCCGCACTGCATTCGGTCGTTTGTTTAATATAAGCCAAAAGGTGGTTTACGTGTTACTACTAAGCACTGGGTAGACAGACTGTCCAAATCCTGCCATCATCTATGAAGTCCTGTCGTCCCGATGCTGGGAAACAGGCCTTATCTCTTCGAGAGGTAGTGGGCTTATAACGCGGGCCCAGTGCGGGTTGGTAGATGTGAAATGTCTTAAAATGTTTGATTCTCGGTCATGCCGGTCTCCCTACGATGTTTTCCTTCACCGTTTTCAGAGCAGTGGTGCTAAAATTATTAACACAAAGTAAAGTCGGGGCCGTTGACACTGGGCCACCACTGCCCAATCAGTGTTTATCAATAATTAAACAGTTATCTAACCACAACAACAGAAGAAACTCATCACTGCAATATATCCTGTCCGATGTAAGTGGAAGCACTTAGTGAGATACATTCTGCAAGCTCGGAGTAATGATTGCGTTTCATCCGATAGCCTTATCAACGGGCAATCGCTACGTCATTAAGGATAATAGCGTACGGCAATACACCTTGATGAACAGCCTTCCATATTGCACGTAGGTACTACGAACATTCACATGAATACATCTTCGTTTTTATTTTAAACTATTTTCTAATCATCATAATCTTCATCTATAGGTATGATGTTAACTTCGTGTAGAGTTACCTCAAAATGTGCTTTGGTTTCGGAGTTCTTATATTTTTATTAGCTTGAGTAGGAAAAATAAATGTTATTAAGTACCCAAGTCCACAACAATTAGTAATAATACTAATAATAAGGTGGTTTGCCTAAATGAATGTAGCTCAAATGCTATAAATTTGTATACAAATTGTACGAAGGAGGTTCCATTTCCCTCACGCTCTATGAGCTCACTGCCTGGTGATGACATTGAAGTCTTGGAATTAACTCCGGATAAACATTTAAACTAGTTTGTAAGACAACAGAAGGTACCAGTAATAATATTCTAATACCTAACAGCGACAAGGTATCTTCTTGCTCTAAAATAAGTACTAAATATCAAAAAGGAGATCAGCAGAATACCTTGAAGTTATTTCATCAAAATATTCAAGGCATTTCCTCCAAATTATTAGAAATTGAAATGTTTTTAGAAAAAACCAAGTTTGACATTGTTTGTTTTACCGAACATTGGTTAAAGGATTACCAAATGTTAATTAATTATGAGAACTATAGTGTGGGCAGTTGTTTTAATCGTAAATCTATGCTGCGTGGAGGTTCTTTAATCTTGATAAAAAATTGTTTAAAATGTAAGCAACGAAATGACATAGTGGATTTATCAATTGAACATTGCATCGAACTGTCTTGTGTTGAGCTAGATAAGCATGTTGTAGTGTGCGTTTACAGACCCCCTAATTATCAGAACTTTTCTGTATTTGAGTCAATAATGGAAGATGTCCTAGCGAAACTGGCATCCAATAACAAAGCCGCAATTATTTGTGGTGATTTTAATATTAATATTTTGGAAAATAATTTTTATTGCAGTAGATTATTAAGCCTTTTCAAATCGTTCAATTTATCTAATGTTTTTACAGAACCGACTAGAGTAACTCCAACTTCTGCTACTTGTATCGATAATGTCTTTTGCGATTGTGATTATTTAGATAAAGCCATCGTAAATTATCTGCCGTCTGATCATAGTGGACAAACGGTAACTTTTAAGTTTAAAATACCTTTGCAAAAAGTGCAAATACAATTTAGACCAATAACGACGGGTAAACTAAAAATATTCAATAGAACTCTTAATAATAAGTTAAATGATCTGGGCCATGATAATATGGGTGATGCAAATAAATTGTACGAGGATTTCTTTTCAGTAGTGCTGACTCAATTCAATAAAACTTTTGAAAAGAAAACAAAAACCATTTGCCCTAATTTTATATTTAGTGACTGGGCAACTATAGGTATTAGGATAAGTAGGGCAAGACTGTTCGCCCTGTATGGTCTTAAGCCTTACATCAATACTGAAACTTTCAGCAAGTATGTTGCTACATATTCCAAAATTTTTAGAAATACTTGCAAAATAGCCACAGCCCGGTACATTAGCAACAAAATCGAATCGGCAGAAAATAAAATAAAAACGGTTTGGAAAATTATAAATAACGAAACTAGTAGGAATAAAAAACGAAACACTGATTACACGTTGGAGACTTCACGTGGTGCCATAAGCTCTAACTTAGAAGTAGCTCAAGAATTTGTAAATTTCTTTACTAATATACCATTGAAAACGACGGAAGCCTTAAATTCCTCACCCGACGTATCAATTGATTTATTACGAGCGAACGTTAAAGCCTGCCCGGTTGAATTTCAATTTAAACATATTAACCCCGCAGTAGTAATAAAAGCTTTTAAGCAAATTAAGACCAAATTGACAGAAGATCTTTGGGGAATGTCCATTAAAGTGTGCACCTCCATAATTGAGTCTATTGCGCCTTACTTAGCCTTAGTATTTAATTCGTGTGTTGATCAAGGAGTCTTCCCCGATTTAATGAAATACAGTAAGGTAATACCACTTTACAAATCCGGGGACAGTAAAGACACCAATAATTATAGACCCGTATCCGTGTTGCCGGTTTTCAGCAAGGTGTTTGAAAAGATAATGCTTAATCAGATGCTCAATCATTTTAACACGAATAAAATCCTTCACGATCAACAGTATGGTTTTACCAAAGGACGTTGTACGACCGACGCCGGTGTAACCTTATTAAAACACATTTTTAACGCGTGGGAAGAGGCTCAAGACGCCATAGGGATCTTTTGTGACCTCTCCAAGGCATTTGATTGCGTCGATCACGAAACCTTGCTTTTGAAGCTTGAGCATTACGGACTTGGAAAACTTGCGCTCAGTTTAGTTAGTTCTTATTTAAATGATAGACAACAGCAAGTTCAAATAAATGGTGTCAATTCACTTGGTTTAACAGTAAAAATGGGTGAGCCACAAGGCTCGATTTTGGGTCCTTTCCTCTTTTTAGTGTATATTAATGATCTACTCCATTTATTAAAAAACCAACCACAAATGGTGTTATTTGCTGATGACACTTCCTTAATTTTTAAGGTAAATAGACGTGCTACAAATTTTGACGACGTAAATAACGCCCTACTGCAGGTCCAAAATTGGTTCACTGCTTATAATTTAGTATTAAATGGAAAAAAAAAACTAAGTGCATAAGATTTTCTTTACCAAATGTCAAAGGTAGTGATTGCGAGATAATATTGAATCAAGAGAAACTAGAATTCGTCGATACAACTGTTTTCCTAGGGATCACGCTCGACTCAAGGCTACAATGGGGTCCTCATTTAACATCTCTTGCAGGACGGCTAAGTTCAGCTGCTTATGCTGTCAGAAAAATCCGTCAGTTTACTGATGTAGATACCGCGAGACTGGTCTATTTTAGTTACTTTCATAGTATCATGTCTTACGGTATTTTACTTTGGGGACGGGCTGCAGACATCGATTCTATTTTTATTCTGCAGAAAAGAGCCATCAGAGCCATATATAATCTTCGCAGGCGCGATTCTCTAAGGGAACGGTTTAAGGAAATTAACATCATGACGGTACCTTGTCAATATATCTATGAAAACATCATGTATGTAAGGAAAAATTTACATCTTGTTAGTAAAAGAGGTGAGAGACATAATTATAGTACTAGAAATAGGGACCTATTAGTTCAACCAGGTTTCAGACTAGCTAAAGTAGACTCATCTTTTATGGGGTACTGTTTAAAATGTTATAATAAAATACCTCCCCACATTCTTCAACTGAATGAGACAAAATTCAAGTCTTGTATTAAACGCACACTATGCAGGCAGGCATATTATAAGTTAGGGGATTACATCGCGGATAAAAATGCCTGGCTCAATGCTGGTCCTGCTCCTCAACCACAACTAATTGATTAACACTTGAAAATACTGTTGGAGCTGCTGAAGATTGTAAGTCTATCTTTGCATTGTATAAATTCAATCTCCTAGTATTGTATAACTGCATAACACATGTGTGAGTACTATGTACACACTATAAAGCTACCATTTACTGGGTACGTCTTTCATTGACTTGAATGTGCTCTGGCGGCTGAGAGTACGTCATGCTCACTCAAATGTCTCGCTGATGGTGGCGCATGTGTTGGATCATTTAGCTCCCTTCGAAATGGTTGAGCTGAATGGTGCTGATGCATTCGTCATGTTCGTGAACGGGCGCCGTCAGTAGGGACTGGTCATCTCTTTGCTGCCATGGCTTATTTTAATTTATTATTTGAATTGTTGTTTTTTCTCATCTTTTCATTATGGACGCTTTTAACGTTCTGCATCGTTCTCACATGTATAATTTTTAACATGAATGATGTAACCAAGACTTTGTAACCACATTATTTTGATTTAAAAGAGTGTCCATGGAGTTTCTTGCCCGTTCTTCTCCATAGGTACCTACGCTTTGGAATGGGCAACTAGCTTCACTTTTTCTGACTGACTGACTTCTTGACAATTCAAAAGTGCCTGTAAATGGTTTAATTGAAATAAATGCTTTGGGTTTGAGTTTGACCTACCTTTTGTGAAACAAATATTTTGAGTAAAACATTTTGAAACAAATGACGCTCAATAAATTTCCTCGTCATTGTTTTTCTTCCATAAGCAAGGAGACCACAATTTTAGCATTTTAATTAGACCTCCGAAACAAGAGTATCTTTTAAAGAATTCCTTCATAATATGCCAATATAAAATTACCTCAAGATTTTTCCGAAAGATGTCAGTGTTTCCCTCGATATATTTTCATTACCTACGCGGCGTCGAGTGGCGGACCGCGGCCGCCGCCGCTAATTTATTGCATCGCCCTAATACGGAATTTAATAAGGTGCGACTTGAAAATATTCTGCCATTTTTATTCCGTGAATATTGTCCCCAGTATGTTAATTAATTAAGCTTTTCTGTTTCAAATATTTTGCCACATTGTATTATGTGAGGAGATAGCCGAATCATTTTTCAGAATACATATAATTGAATAGATGCGACATATTAGAATATCTAAGTCAACGTTATAAAGTAAATTTAGAGCATGTGATGCACATACGAGTACCTACGTGCGCGTAGGCGAGCGACTTGGCAACGTTGTCGCGTGCCCTTTTTTTCGTAGGAACAGTCAAAATTAGGTAAATAAGTACCGCTAGCTTAGCCAACTAGCTTCATATTGTGAACTTAGCAATGAATGGACTGCTTATCGGGCGCGCGCTAAAATTTATAGGTACATTAATTTTCGTAATAGTCCTAATAATAAAAAAAAAAAAATTCTAAAATTTAAATTTGGGAAAATTAAATGACAATTTATAATGATTATGTAACAGTTAATGCCCCTCCTATTTCGATTTGTCGCAAGTTTTCAATTTAATCCTGTATATTTTATGGAATTGTTCTTCTAATGAGTTTCTTCCCTTCATATTCTACTTTTGCGCATTTGTGTGAACAATGCAAACAATTTTGTACATGACCTTATTCAAATACCTTATTAATTCGCAGGTCAAATACGAGCCAAGTTTCCTCATGCGAGGAAAATTAATGAAAATTATTCCTATTTTGTAAGTTCACGCCTCAATTAACATTCGGTTTCATTTGCTTAGAACTGTACAAAGACGCAGTGAACTGTGACTTTCCAAGTAGACTAGAAATTATTTGAGTTTTACCCTAATTTCCTAAAGTAATAAGGTATCGTGAATTGTGGCAAAGGTAAAACGGATTCGATATTACCAAAGCGTACGTATGAATTTCAGCCATTTTGTTTTGTGACGTTGCAAATATTCCACACACTCAACGCTTTTTAGATTGGATCGCGATCCTCCGTAGAGAATTCAATTCATAAATAAATATGGCGTCTGTCTGCCGCCATCTTGGCGGGAGTTGGCGAGCTGGGCCACCGGAGTGCTGCGTGAGGGGCATGCTAACGTGCTGCCTCGCTGCTAGAAAATTTAATAAAGCCTATAAATCAGTCAAAAGGGGTTCAGACGACCTGCGGTAATTAAGTGAAAACTAGGAAATGTAATCAGTTCGACAGTTTAAGCCAGGCAAACGTAGTCAGGTAAAGTTTGTGCTTGGACGAACCATCAATTATGGAAGTTAGTTGTTTCAGTTTTGATGTTGGAGGAAGGCAAGGAAATACTAGAAATGTTATGAAAATCAATAGAATAGCTCGCGTTAATCATTGTGCGTGACTAGACAAGGCTGAGGCCTGTCATAGACTCGACTCGTAAACAATATTAATTGCTACAAATAAACAGTTGAAAATATAAATGGCGGCTTCATACTTTTTGAAAATGGTAATCATAGTTTACACTGCCACAACAATTTTCGTAAACAAGTCGCACTGGAAGGTCAATAAATCTGTTTCAAGAATGAACGAGCCTTAATAAATAAAATTCAGAAATTATTGCCCTTTTGTTACAGCCACGATTTAAAGCAACCTGTGAACTGTATGAAAGCAATATTGTTGTACAATTTGCATTTACTATCACGAAATACGTGGGTACTTTCATACGTACACTACAGAAGTTAAAGTAATAAACATTGGGGCTTTTTGGTCCCATTCAAACCTGCGCTTGAATCTACGTAGTTTGGACGAAAGCCTTTGTAAACCTCACCCGAATACCATTGACCTATTGATTTTTATGAACTCCACAGCTAACAAACCCAACTTGCAAAAATCATATTGTATTGCGACCGAATCCAAATAAGTTACATGTACAATTATGACTGAAAACCATTTCTATAAAAGTGAAATTAAATATTTTATATCTGATTGATATAATAATTTTGTAGCTAAATTAATCCCAAATCAGTTAATATAAATCATGTTTTATGGACAGTGAAAAATCCACCCTTTGTGGCTCAAATATACAGGTTGATTCATATTTCGTTAGCCAACAAATTACCGAACAATGGGAGGCAGTCAATGTCGGACACAGATAACAGAATGTGGTTATCAATTCCCGTCACGGTTCCACAGCAGCTTCTGTGGGAATGTAGAGGGAGGACTTAAATGATTTCCCTGTAAGCGATCACACGGATAATTCCATTAGTCGTTTCCTTCGCTTCGAACAACGACCACAGACTTCAATTGCAACGTTTCTAGAGATCAAAATTCGATTAAATGGAATTCTCTTTGAGTTGCAGATTTTAGTAGCGCGTCTATAGCAGATAACACTGCAGGTTTCTGCTGTTCTTGTTTACCTTACGATTGTAAGGTAAACAAGAACAATTTCTTCTTAGCGTGTTGATGGCAAAAATAGCACGAAAAAAATAAATATCGTTTTTTAATTTGTTTGGCCCAAAATTCAGCGACGCGTATACCATTCGCGTAAGTAAATAAGTAACTTACAATGAAATGAAAATAGGGTTTGTTTTTAACCGACTTCAAAAAAGGAAGTTCTGTATTCGACCCGTATTTATGTATTGTATGTATGTATGTTTGTAAGTCCGCGATTTTCTCAAAAACTAATGAACCGATTTTGATAATTCTTTCACTAATGTAATCTACATACTTTCAGGAAGGTTTTAGTATACATACGAGTATAATACATTAAGTAATTATTCTTATGTACGAAGTTATATGCATAAATGTACTGCATCTCCGGCATTTCTATGGGAATTTTGATGATTCTTATTGTGTCTTCAATTCTTCAATGCACAAGTGTTAATTGAGTTTGTGTCGGGTAGGTTACAATTAAAAAGTGAAAAATAAAAACTATTTTAAAAAAAAAAACAACCAACTTAAAAAAAAAACACTACAAAGTGATACTTAAGTGACTTTAATTTCGGAAGTCGGTGTCAAAAAAAGAAAATGCGGAACCAACGACACCGACTTCCGAAATTAAAGTTATTTATCACTTTGTAGTGTTTTTTTTTTTTGAAGTCGGTTGTTTTTTTTTTTGTAAAAAAGTTTTTATTTAATGATTTATTTGGCCTGTTGTTATTTTTTGTTGTATCTAGGTCTGATATTTCATAGTTATAAGGATTATTTCTTTCGTTCTTTTTTATTATTTCTTTTGTACTTCTAAAAGATAAAGAAATATGATTAAATTCTGATTCTATGAAATCTTCAGGAGACATAACTTCTGAATTTTCTTTCAAAGGCAGGTTTCTTGAAAGACACCGTAATTGAAATCTTCACTAACATCGAAACCTTGGTCATTCGCAGTAAAAAGTTATGGGCGTTTCTTATTCTTTTTGACTAAGGAAACATCCTTTTAACTCGTGAAACAAAGTCAGAGAAATTCTTGTAAAGAAAAAATGTAATACTCATAGCAGGTCTAGCTTTTCTTAGTTTCCTAGTTCTTTTTGCCCTCTCTCTGAAGCGGAAAAATACTTAAAGGCTTATGAATGCACTAAGCAGTGTCAACAAAGGTTAAAAGTAACACGTAGGTTGTTGTTTTTCAGGAGAAATATTTCACTGATCCTCTAAAAACTAATTGACCTAATGGTGTACACTTTTTTAATATTTAAGCCTCTTTTCTATTACATCATACACATGCTGTTTTTCAGATTTTCTAAAACCCGTAGGTAAACCACGCCACGTGAAGTGCTTCGATTGCATGGTATTGGCTCGTGGGAGTCGTGGGTATATCTTATCGTACCGACACGCGGACACAAAGGGCGTTCCGCGGCTTTTGTCATATCAAATTGGCCTCTCGAGCGTTATCATCATACATTTTATACGCGAAATTGGTAAATGTGGAAAGTCTTTGACGTATCGTTGACTAAGTTTCATACAAAAACTTTTGCTCCTCACTAACGACATAGGGGCTCTTAGTAGCTAAATAATAACAGCTCCTGGGTCAATCGAAGGTACGCTTGCCGCGTTCAGTTCGTGAATGGGTGACCATCCATTAGGTACATATCGAGACCCTTCGTGCCTCAAAAGCACGTTAAGCCGTTGATACCGGCTGTCATTCGTAGATCTTTGACAGTCCTTACGGGTAATCAAAAGCTCAAAAGTCTGACAACCTATCTGAGGTTGTGGAGGTCAGATAGGCAGTCACTCCATGTACAATACTGGTATTTAGCTTCATCCAGTTAGACTGGAAGCCAACCCCAGCATAGTTGGGAAAAGGCTAGGCAGATTGAAAAATTGAGTAAGCGTTAGATATTCCTGCTGACCCAAGGTGGATGAATGGTGGGTGGATGGTTTATGATAATTTTTCTAGTTCTGTGTTACATTAACATAGAGAATGTCTAGACCAGTTGGTATACCTATAGTCCGGCGTTTCTAAATTTGCCAAAGATATAAACAACAATGGCCGCTCGAAATTGAATAAAATCGATATACTTACAAGAACATTTATTATAAGTAATGTTAGTTTTCGTCTAGCTAGCTCAGAGATTTATACGAAAAAAAAAACATTACTTAAAATAAATGTTCTTGTATATCGATTTTATTCAATTTCGAGCGGCCATTGTTGTTTACATCTTTGGCAAATTTAGAAACGCCGGACCTTAACTACTCTCGAACATACTGTACCTATTGAGTATTGTACCTAGCAACAGCAGTTCTATACCCCCATACCATACAATATGTCCGTACCAATGTATAATGCAGACACCCAGGCATCTGATAATTGGGTATATATAGATAGATACGCTCACATGTTTGTGTAATATTGTGTTACCTGTCTAACAATCCGATTACCGCTGTAGTAAATGTATCTGAACAATACTTGTATATAGCTGCTTTTGGTCTTAACCAAAGGGTGCTTTAACATCTGTGATTTCTGTCACTATGTTCTTAAATGCGACTGAAATGTGGTCATGATATCTTTATCTTTATTTACGTTGACGCGAAGGTTTTGAGGCTTTCAAATATTTTTTAATATTTTAGTACCGCCGACTCAGGCAGCAAAAATAAGCTTTAAATCGAGCCCCATTAAAAAAAACGGTCAAGTGCGAGTCGGACCCGCGCACCGAGGGTTCCATACTGTAGGTATGTTCCTATAAATCTACGGTTTTCGGATTTTTTCCTTTACTTGTGCTACATGACATTTGCTTCTTGTCAAATTTCATGATTCCACGTCAACGGGAAGTACCCTATTTTTGATTCCCTTGAGAGTGTCGAACTACCTATACGTTTTTTGCGGCATAAACGGTATCTTTTTTTACGTTAACTTAGAAGATTGATTTTTTCACAGCTTCAAGGGACTGTAGACCTTAGTATAATGTATTATGGTTTTAATTTCAATTCGATACCTTCACGCGTTCCCGAGATAAAGGGTCTTGACAGACAGACAGACATCAAAGTGATCCTATAAGGGTTTCATTTTATTCCTTTTCAGGTACGGAACCCTAATAAATAGGCACAATTCCCTAAAGGAAAGGGAAAAGGTTTTTTCATCAAAGAAAAACTTTTGAAGCAATTCTTGTCTTGTCTTACCGAGTTGTAACAACATGGACTAAGCTCCCGGATTATTTTTTGATGACTCCCGGATAATGAATCAACTGGACAGATTAAATATCTCCAAGCTATTTGATACACACGCATTAGCTAAATAGTTGATAGTTTGTAACCAAATAATATAATAATAATAACAAAATCCAACCCCATCTCTTGCAAACAGCGAACTAATGGCAATATAAGAATTACACAATTCCGACCACTCACGGTACTTATTGCGTTTACGCTCAGTTAGCGTTTTGTTTCGCACGATCTGTGCGTGGGCGTCTCCCGCGGGATATCACCACATGACAGCCACAGCCACCTGTTCAATAGGTACCTTAACTGCGCTTACACTGGCAATTTTTTCAGCAACTATTGCCTGACAACAGTTGCCTTTCGTAATGGAGCTGTAGCGGTATCAACAACGCCACATGCGAACAACGCGTAATACTGACGTCACGCAAATCCTGCATCTCGCAAGCAGAGTTTACTGCGCAACTAGCATAGATACAACAGCCCGACATGAATCATTGGGCAGTAGCCCGCCAGACACAACACCCGTGTGGTCGGAGGATCCTCCCTTTTCTATAGAGTATGAGTGAACTTTACACCCTGTTCTTCATACCTCTATAGAGCAATCTTTTTTGTTATGTTGCTTCTGAATATCGCCCAATATGGTAGTGGTATCTTTAGAAACAATTGATACATTTTGACGTTGCAGTAAATTGCTTGATGTTGCCGTGATGTGTTATTTGATCAATATTGCCCAGAACAATTAAATTGCCCGTGTAAGCGCCCGTTTTTGCACAGAGACACGATGAGGATTACTCAAATTAAATTCCATAATGTTCATAGTCTATGCTTTTGTGTCAGCGAAACGTGATTTGCGACCCCTGGACACGCCATTATAAGGAAATGCAAGGAAGTTTTTTTTGTAGTTTTTATTTATCGTACTGCAACGTCTATTGTTGTTGATATATCGTTTAGTTTGTGTGCAATGCTCAAGAGTGTTCGTTGGTTTTCCGTGTGAATATTTACTGACGTTAGAAAACGATAAATAGTAAGCAAAGGTAGAAAGCGTCACGCGCAAATATGAAACTGGGGCAGTCCCTACAGACGAGTTATTAAAAAGGATTGAGCAATAAGTTACGACACATGAAGCCCGTCACACACCTAGCTATAATACAGGTTGAAATTGAAAACATGCGACAAATCGAAATGGGAGATTGTACTCATCATTATGAACAACTTGTACTATGAGACCAAACCTGAAATCGCGAAAAAAAATTCAGCTGTTCCCTACATTTTGACGAGTTATGCGAACATAAATGTAGGGAACAGGTGTTTTTTTTTTCGCAATTTTAGGTTTGCTTCCATAGTAAAAGTTGTACATAATGATGAGTACAAACTCCCATTTCGATTTGTCGCATGTTTTTAATTTCACCCTGTATATATTATAGCAAGCTACTACACACGGAGACGATGCTATAATATCAAAATCAAAAGTCATTTATTCAAACTAGGCTGAGAATTAGCACTTTTCGAACGTCAAAATTACAAAAGACAGTCCCCCAAAACGCCCGCCCTTCGCCACTTCCTAGTGCTTTCGCTGAGGAGAAGAAGTGGCGGAACAAACTCCCCAGCAGCATATACGATATATATTTTGCCTTTACTTTCATTGATGGTTGGCCTAGCTATAATATAAATTACAGTATAGGTTGGTGACGTCACAGAAATATATATATCATAGCTGCGTGTGCGATCGCTCGAAAATTTGTACAAAAAATATATCGTAATATGTCGAGCTATAATTTATATTAATATATAATATTATAGCTAGGTATGTGACGGGCTTGATTACTCACAAGATGTATACATTCAAAACGTGACTAAACTCGAAGAGATACGAAAACTTGACATGATATAATAACTTTCAGACCCTATAGCTGCATATCATACTACATTATGCTCACCTGACCTATTTCCTCGGGCCGACCTGACCCTTTAATATCATGAAAGGCCGCTACAAATTGTCAATTCAACATTTCTCTTTAACAAACTATCATATCAAGCGAAATGAATTTAACATTAAAATGTTCCACGAAATGTCCAGAACAGACAACGAAGAGAATTTTAAAACAAACTCCATAAATTTTTAAGTTAATTTGGAATATTAAATTAATATAGTTTGTACGTTACTCCGGTCTTTCTCAAGAAGTCGTGTGGCCCTCTTGAGACAAAACAAAAGTTTAGTTATTGCAATTTGAATGCAGTGTATGAATGTCCCAAGTTCCAGCGTCGAGTCTGGGAAGAAACACTCGTGTGGTCCACCCTCTGGGAAATTAAAGTTGCAGTAGTTAATAAGGGTCTCTGTGGTCCGCAGTTATTAAAACGTTTGGATACGAGACAAACGAAGTTCGGAAAATTGTTAGATATTGTGGTGAGAAAATATTCAATACCCATGATGCAAGTTGGTCTGTAATATAGTGGCTAGTTCTTTACACCGAGGAGAATGGTATAATAATATAGATTATTGTTTATTGTTATTGATGAAATACACACTAATACGTATCTACATCTGCCTTTTTCTATCAACTTCAGGGTCGGCTTCTAACAAGATGCAACTGAATACCCGTATTTTACGTGGAGCGACTGCCTGTCTGACATAACAAATTCGCACCCTTAGAACATAAATGGAGCTTTACGAAAATCATTTTACGTTCATTTATTGTTCATTTTACGGTATGGCCGTTTTAAGTTTTTTTTAATTATTGTATGGGTGATACTTATGGATCTAAACAAATTGAAAAAAAATTTGTGATCGGCTTAAAATAACAATTTAACTAACGCTGTTTCAGTATCCAGTTGCATAGGTACAATAAAATTATGTGTGTGTGGCGTAGAATATAAAAATGTCGTTTTTGTATAGTCCCACATATGTTTTAAAGGTGCGATTAATAAATTTTGCTCACCTTTTTTATTTGCAACGAAAACCACGCATGCCTCCTCAGATCCAACATGATTCTTTGAACTCCTGCATATTTTGATTGCTTACAGCTTCACACAGTCATATATAAAGACCGTTTCGCACCCAGTCGTGTTTACCGAGTACGTTTAGTGTTACTTACCTCTACCAGATCCAGACATTTTCCCCCCACTGTCTGGTTCTTTGACCTTGTAACGAGCCGTAGCTGTAGGTACAATCAACCGCTAGACCATGGTACAAGTTCGACTTTGACAGCGCTTTTATGTCGTAGCAGTAAGGGCTGGTTCCGTAGTAACTAATGTGTGCTTGATGGTACTCAAATACCCCTGCGTGCCTCTTTTAAGCCGGTCCTAAATCTTTAACGCGTCCTATGAATATTTTACTATCTACATCTCTTATCGTTAAAATGTTAATAGGTGTATTTATATTTGCTTGTAACCGCTGCGGTGTAAGTAAAATTGTAACGGTGGGATCGTTTTGTTGTCTTAATATTAAACATCGTGATGTTAGCACAGTATGGTCCGAAAATCCGAAACGAGGAACACAGATGTATGGAGATGGAACTCGGTAAGGGGTGTTTTATTGCTAGGAACGAACGTGAAAAAAAAAAATATTACAAAGCGAAAAATAACTCTAATTTCGGAAATCGGTGTCGTTGGTTCCACATTTTCGTTTTTTGACACCGACTTCCGAAATTAAAGTTATTTTTTATTTTGTAGTATTTTTTTTGAAGTCGGTTGTTTTTTCGTAAAAAGGGTTTTTATTTTTCACTTTTTAGTTGTACCTACCCCACCACAAATTCAATTAACACTAGTGCATTGAAGAATTGAAGACACAACTCGAAGAATCATCAAAATTCGCATAGAAATGCCGGAGATGCAGTACATTTATGCATATAACTTCGTACATAACAATAATTACCTGATGTATTATATACTAGAACCTTCCTGAAAGTATGTAGATCACATTAGTGAAATAATTATCAAAATTGGTTCATAGGTTTATGAGAAAATCGCGGACATACAAATACCTATACATACATACATACGGGTCGAATACAGAACCTCCTTTTTTGAAGTCGGTTAAAAAGACAGATACTTTGCATAATAAAATTAAACACAATATTCCGGCTTCAATATCGATATTACCTACTTTAGTGAGCCTCCTTTTGACTAAACAAGATCCATGGGAGAGCCATTAAAGAGATCTTATTTAAGTAGTCTGTACCTACAAGTTATAACAATGTAATTCACTCTCATGTAAATTGTGATATGAATCCGTCACAAGTTCTGCACAATTGTGACGATGAGCGTGAAGATAAGATTAAATTAATGTTAAAGAAAATAGTTACTGCAAGTTTATGAGCAGAATTTATTATACAACTAGCTGCGCCCCGCGGTTTCACCCGCATAAGTTTCCATCCCGTGGGAATATCGGGATAAAAAGTAGCCTATGTCCTTTCCAGGGACTCAATCTATCCCTATACCAAATTTCATCTAAATCGGTTCAGCGGTTTGAGCGTGAAGAAGTAACAAACATATAAACACACACACAAACTCACAAACTTTCGCCTTTATAATATTAGTGTGATAGTGTGATTATTTGATACTATCTTTTACACGACAGGAATTTATAGACCGATTCACTCTATATTACCTATGTCATAAACAAATAGAAGATCTGTTAGAAAATGTATCGCGGAAACTTTTACAGCAAATTTTATTAAATTTTCTGTCCACAACACAGTAAAAAAACGCCTAAAAATGTTACTAAAACACTTAAGTGCCGTCATAACAATTCATTTTAAGTCGAGCCCAAACAATTTTATAAGGCCACCATAGGTGTGTGGCTTTGCGTTCATATAAGAGTAAATCTCGCTTAGGTCGTCGAACACTTAATGAAGTGGGGTGCCGCTTTATGCGTACTCTTAAAGGGGGGCGAACCACGTACGATAACGACCGAATCCGTCCGATCTCAATCGAAGCTCGTAATCTCAATAGAGTCTATTTTTGTTAGGACATTTGATATTAGCGTGGGCGCAGTTCGATGAATGTGTGTCACGAGGAAGGGTCCCATACTATGAAACTTTCGATATCCTATAAATGGTGGCATAGTGTACTGCCCTTTCACTCCACTGACATGAAAATCACAAGGACCGGTGCTATTTATAAAGCGATTATAAATGTTAAATGTTTATGAATCAAACAGGTAACCTACCTAAATAGGGTATTGCGTTTCGAGCTTCCAAAAGTAGTTCTAAAATGGAAAAAAAAAATCTGTGGCGAGGTGTCAGACCGGTGTGTGTTGTGTTGCGGTGTTGCACACCCAAAAGACTAATTGATTAACTTTCATTTCACAATTCGATGAATGGATAACAAATTGCCATTAACAACAAAGGTCCTGCGATGATTATCCAAAGTAGGTAGGGGTAGGTACTGCGATTTATGAATCCGATTGTCAGATGTTTTAATTGTCGCGATATTGTCCCCTGCAGAGTTGTTAATTGTATGTTTTATATGTTGATCGGCAGTTAATATTCACGGGTTGACAATCATTATTTACTTATAGGATCATAACGGCTAGTAATTAGACGATTTCCAGAACATGATTTTACGATGTAAGTATATTTTTGTGCCATCTCGTGCTTTCATCGGATTTTTATCCCACATCTGTATACTAACCCCCATACTAATAAACGTATTATATCGGATAAATAGTTACACACCGATTTCTCTCTTTCGCTCGTCAGTAATTTGATTTTCGAAAGAAGAAGACACAGCGTTGTGTAACTATACAGACGCTATACAACGTTTATTAGTAAGGGGATAATAATAAAGCTGAAGAGTTGTTTGAACGCGCTAATCTCGGGAACTACCAGTCGGATTTGAAAAATTCTTTTTGCATAGCTATCCTTGAGGAAGGCTATAATTTAACGTCACGCTAGGGGCCGAGTAAATTGAGAAATAGTAAGAGAGAACGTGAAAACGAAGCAATAGCGCGGGAAGCCGATGCGATGCGACGTGGTGGGTCATGGGAACAAGATATTTCACGCGGACGAAGTCGCAGGCAGAAGCTAGTAGGTAATCACTAATCACACTATCACACTAATATTATAAAGGCGAATGTTTGTGAGTGTGTGTTTATATGCTTGTTACTTCTTCACGCTCAAACGGTTGAACCAATTTTGATAACATTTTGTATGGAGGTAGCTGATAAGCTGACCGATATTCCCACGGGATCGACATTGACGCGGGTGAAACCGCAGGGCGCAGCTAGTAATATTATAATTAACAGCTACTAAATTAAAGTTATATCAAGATATCGTTATGCTATTTTTTACTGTAATTTTTAACAGAGTTTATTAAACAGTCATTCTTCAACTTCGGAAATATTCAAGCTTATTCTAGTGCGAAATTCCCAGCTCATTGTCTCAAAGATAATTTAAAGTTTCTCCGTGAATTTAAAATTCAGTATCATTGAGTTCATTACAGTATCGTAGATTGGCTCTAGATAATGACTAGGAGTTTCAATCACTGTCTTGATACTTGATACTTCTTGTTCATTGAAATCTTAGTTATCGAGTCTTATGGAACTAATTTAAATATTAAAACAAAAACCGAGTGTGCTTATGACCACACGACTGAAGTGAAACTTCAAACGTATGGCTATGAGAGGAAGAGAGAAAGAAAATGTGCGCGACGACTGCTTTCTCTTGCTTATATCCCCCATTCAACTCCCGATCGCCTCGCCCGATCACAGTTTTCGTAACGCTTACGTCACGTGTTCGCCAGCTTACTCCCCAAGTCAAGCGTGCGTAAAGAAGTTCCACTTCAAAAATTGCTGCTACATTTACCAGTTTGAGGGGTGTGGGTCGCCGGTATGTTGATAACAGGCAATTTGCAGCAAGATATACCTAGCTGCTATTTTTAGGGTTCCGTACCTCAAAGGGAAAAAAGGATCACTTCGTTGTCCATCTGTCAAGACCGTTTTTTCCCAGGAACGCGTGGAGTTATCAAGTTTGAAATTAATATCAAATACTCAGGGCTGCAATCCCTTGTAGCAGTGAAAAAATTAAACTTCTAAGTCAACGCAATCAGAAGATATGGGCTTTTATGTTCCATTTATGCCGCATATTTTGACACTCGCAAGGGAATCAAAACCTATAGGGTACTTCCCGTTGACCTAGAATCTTGCAAGAAGCAATGTCATGTATCACCATTCACAATTAAGGGGATAAATCCGAAAACCGTAGTAGTTACATACCTACAAATTTGTACGGAACCCTCGGTGCCCGAGTCCGACCCGCACTTGACCGATTTATTTTATTTTATTTGTTGATAGGTGCGATTCGATTTCGGAGTCAAAGCTCTAATGGCTTAGAGCTTGCACTATGAAATGGCATCGCACCATTCTTCTTGTTCTTTATTAAAAAGAACCAGGATTTTAATAATTAATTACAATCTAGGCTATAACACTGATACACAATTTTAATGTAACATACATTTTTACGTAATAATTATTATAAAACCTATCGCACCTAAAGCTTTAGTTATTTAGTTGCCGCTTACCATCAGAGATCGTCTACCTTCTTGTTCGCCTCCAAAAAGTCCCATACCTACTTCTTCACGACATTTTGCCCATATATATATATGTAAGTATATGTATCTATGTATGAAAGTAGGTAGTTTTTCATTTTACCATTCTTGTCTTTTTCTTTCTCAGTTTTTGTCCTTCACAATGTTCACCCTACGCTTGTGTTAACCCTATGTGCCTCCTCTTTTACACGTCAATCTTCTCGACTACAAATTAAATTGCAAGTACAGTCTCAAGCTGAATGGAACACGCGTACCTACCCCAACAGTATACCCCACAAAATTCAAACGCCGCGAATGACACCGTTATAAAAACCTAATTTAATTTCCGCAGGATTAATGCAGTCTGACGCGCGGTTAGGCTGCGAACACGGTGTAATTAGAGAGCGGGTGAACGTCGTCGTCATGCTACGCGTCTGTGTGACGGAGTGTCTAATGAGAAGTAATTGGAACTAGGGCTGTCGATGTTGAGATTTTGTAGTGAGGATGGGGGAATCTGGGTCTTGTTTTGGGCTCGCTTTGTATGACATCTGCAACATCCAGGGAACATATTTCTTGTTTCGCAGTGGTTGGTACAGGATTGACGTGGTTTTTAACTCGGCTAAAAAACATAACAGAATTTGTATAAACACTCTCATATATGTACAACATTAACCGGTCGAAACCGTGCGTGTCTCGTTAGCGGAGCTCGACAGATTAATCTGTCGAGCTCCGCTTATGATACACAATTGATTTTCTATTGTTTCGTCGCCAATAGGCGACGCGCGATGCTAAAAAAAATATTATACAAATATCTACCATAATATATAGGTATCTTAACTGCACAATTATTATGCACTTCGTAAATATTGTATTTCTAAAGTTTGTTTAGTTAATCGTAACTAAAAGTGAAAAAGACGATACTTTAAGCTAATAGACTACGAGCTAAGAATAACCGAAAACCACATCTAAAAACGATATTTTACATCAAATACACCTACAGCAATGGGAAAATCGTTTTAAGTGGCATAATGACGGATATTATAATACATCACAATACATTATCATGACACAAAACACGTCAAATTACCTACCACACTATTTTCTCACCCTGAACGACATGAAGTATTAAAATAGCTATATTTTTATGAAACATGTGGTTCATTCTGCGTCACTTGTAATACTTCGTTATTAGGTCATGTCAGAAGCTCGCAGATATTACTAGGCCACGTTATGAGCCTAGGCTACACAATGGTTGTGACGTCAAAGACGTGTAGGGAAACACCATGTTGATATAAATAGTGGACGCATAGATTAAGCATTTAGAAGGGTGTTAGTGAACTTTAGTAGGTACCTATTGTTTTTTTATCAAATAATCCACTGTATGTTTTCTTTATGTGGTGGCCCAGTGGTATCAGCCGCGACTTACAAGTTGTAGGTCGTAGGTTCGAACCCCGACAGGCGCTTTACTTTGTGTAAATTATTTCATCACCACTGCTCTCAAAACGGTGAAGGAAAACATCGTGAGGAAACCGGCATGTCCTAGAACCAAACATTATAAGACATTTGACATCAACCAACCCACACTGGGCCCGCGTTATAGCCCAATACCTCTCGAAGAGATAAGGCCTGTGTCCCAGCAGTGGGAACGTAATAGGCTGATTATGTATGTATGTATGTTTTCTTACGACATTTTTCAACCGAATTATGTTGTCATCATCATCTTCATCATCAGCCTACAGCAGTCCAATGCTGGGCATAGGCCTCTCCCATTGCACACCATTCAACTCGATTTTCGGCAACTATCATTCAGCTGCTACCAGCCATCCTGTGAAGATCGTCGTTCCATCTAGCCTGAGGGCATCCTACTTTACGTTTGCCGATTCGTGGTCTCTACTTATGTAAGAACACGTCTACCCCAACGGTCATCGGTTCTACGGCTAATATGGCCGGCCCATTGACACTTTAGCTTGCTTATTCTGTGAGCTATGTCGACAACTTTAGTTCTCCCGGATCACCTCGAAAATGCACCCCGAATTATGTCGTAATGATTGTTAAATAATGTTAATTATTTTTCTACCAACCGGCACTGGATCCGCGTGGTAGATTACAGCCCACTCCCTCTCGGAGAGAGGAAGCCTCTGTCCCAGCAGTTGGAACTTTAAAGGCTGATTATGTATATTATGTGAATGT
Organism: Amphipoea oculea; assembly: GCA_945859645.1. Taxonomy (NCBI): domain Eukaryota; kingdom Metazoa; phylum Arthropoda; class Insecta; order Lepidoptera; family Noctuidae; genus Amphipoea; species Amphipoea oculea. The sequence goes on from OX243862.1 coordinate 22,913,783, forward strand.
AAATTGCCATAAATTAGAGACAAATTGATTGAAATTTCGACTAAAATTGGATTTGATTTGAACTCCAAGTTTTCAGAAGTTAAGCAGCTGGGTCCTGAAATTCTATCCATTATAAACTGTAACTGTAAAATCCAATGTCAACTAAATGATTGGTCGATGTTATTTTGGTCAACCAATGATAATAATTGAGAGAGCAATCATGGGCCAGTGGTATCGACCCCGACTTACAAGTTGTAGGGCGTGAGTTCAAACCCGGACAGGCACTTTACTATATGTATTTGATTTCATCACCACTGCTCTCAAAATGGTGTAGGAAAACATCGTGAGGTAAAACCAAAAATTTGAAGACATGTGACATCCACCAACCCTCACTGGGCCCGCGTGGTCCCTCTCACAGAGAGGATGCCTGTGTCCCAGCAGTGGGAACATTATAAGCAGTCTATACTAATGATATGAACAAGCTTTCTTTAAAAGTTAATATTAACTGGACAAAGACTTGGTTCTGTAAAGAAAGCCTTTGTAAATGAGCTTAAAGTTTTTTTCTTTTCGTGTCAACGAACTTCTGACCCCAAACTTTCTTTGGATAATGCAATTAAATGGGCTGTCAAACATGACAATAGCTATTAAATCATTGTACTCTGAATAACTAGCACATCAATCACACTATCACACTAATATTTTAAAGGCGAAAGTTTATGAGTGCGTGTGTGTGTGTTTATATGTTTGTTACTTCTTCACGCTCAACGGCTGGACCAATTTTGATAAATTTTTGTATGGAGGTAGCTGACACCCTGGATTAACATATAGGCTACGTTTTATCCCGATATTCCCACGGGATGGACATTTATGCGGGTGAAACCGCGGGGCGCAACTAGTAATTCAATATCATATAAATTTACATACGAACTCAATTTAGTATCTGATCTAGGGTGGCAACGCTTCGACGCGCGAACTGAAACCGTGAAATCAGCACATGATTCTAGACATTCCAACGTAGAGGTTTTTCGTCGGTTATAAAAAAAAAATCTATGTTCTATAAAAAAAAACCGAGTGTGCTTGTGACCACACGACTGAAGTGAAACTTCAAACGTATTTGGCTATGAGAGGAAGAGAGAAAGAAAATGTGCGCGCGCACTGCTTTCTCTTGCTTATATCCCCCACTCAACTCCCGTTCGCCTCGCCCGATCACACGTTTCGTAACGCTTACGTCACGCGTTCGCCAGCTTACTCCCCAAGTCAAGCGTGCGTAAAGAAATTTCACTTCAAAAATCTATGTGTGTGTATCTTTTTTATGTTTGATTGGATTTCATAGATTGAGTACCTAGATCAAAAAATGCTCTTTTTAATTTGATTTATTTGTTTTAAATAACCGACGAAAAATTTCAACGCATAGGGGTTCAGAATCATGTACTAAATCCATGGTTAAGGTTGTGCGGCGATGCCCCTCATCTGCCTAGCCTTTTCCCAACTATGTTGGGCTCGGCTTCCAGTCTAACCGGATGCAGCTGAATACCAGTATTTTACATGGAGCGACTGCCTATCTGACCTCCACAACCCAGTTGCTGAGTAATTCGAGACCCCTTGGTAAGAATGGTTAAGACTTTCGGGCTTCTGATTACCCGTAACTACTGTCCACGAATGGCAGCCGGCCTAACGTGCTTTCCGAGACTCGGAGGGGTCTTGGGATGTAAAGATGGTCAACCACCTACAGACCAACCGCGGCAAGCGTAGCTTAACCTGATCGATCGACCTGTGCGGCTGTTATTATTTAGCCACGGGCCCCACCTGCCTGGCTTGTCCCTGCTCCCTATATAGCCAGATTTCCTAGATTAACAAAGCGTATAGATTTGTCACTCAATAACTAGATATTATGTCAAGAATAAGGTTCTAAGAAAATTGAGCTATCATTCGCCTATTCCGGCTGTCACTTGCTATAGTCCCAAAGAAGTGTTTATCTCTCAAAGCTGCCTTTATTATTATTGTCTTCTCACGACACAATAGCAAAGCCAAACATTACCAGAAATATGTCAAAGTGAGATTACAGACATAGGAGTGTTTTATCTAGTATTTTTGGGATAAAATGGGCTCTATTTTTTTTTAATGATAAAGATATTTTTTTTTATAAAATCGACTAAGTACATCATTGACTGTTTCCAGTCACGGACCAGTTCGTTGGCTGAACCTTTTCCAAAAACGGTTTGATAAATCCCTAACATTTCATATTTCTTAGATAAATCATAGCTGCGTATATTCTAGTGCTTTTAAAATCGTACTATACTTTAAAATATGTACTTATTTAAATCAACCTAAGTATTTTCGGAGTAAGAGTCGCATAAAATTCTCGCAACTCGAGAAATATTATCTTCATGCAACATACAAAAGTAATGTTTAAAAATAATATTTCAAATATTTACGATCAAATAAAACAGTATTCCATTTAAAAATATATGAATTTTGTATCGGATAACATCAGTGCGGTAGCGTTTCCAACGGTCGACGGCCCGGTGCCGTACCCATCGATTCCTGCCTCAATGTTTATTTTTCTATATACTTGGTGCATTGCTTTTTGAGCACAGAGGAAGAGGAGTAAAATAAGCAAGAGAAATTGCATATCTATATGGTAATCTAGCTTTAGCTAGGCCAGTAGTTAAGGAAAAGCGCCAGAATCGCCCGCGAAATTCAAATTTTCTTTCGTTTCATCATCATCATTTCAGCCGAAAGACGTCCACTGCTGGACATAGGCCTCCCCCAAGCATCTTCACTTTGACCGGTTCTGTGCTTCTCGCATCCAACGGGTTCCTACGGCCTTCACAAGGTCGTCGGTCCAACTTGTGGGAGGCCTTCTAACGCTACGTCTTCCGGTACGCGGTCTTTCGTTTCATTTGAAGTCAATTCTAACTTAGATCCCTTTATTTATAAAATTTGCTTAAAGTTAAGAGACATTTAAACGTCAAAAATGCATGGTAAAACAGTCGCTAATCAATACTTATTTTTAAGCAACATTTATAATAGACCTCATGTTGTATTGAAGATTTTAATAATTATAATTGTGTAAATTCACATTTTGTTACAGTCGCGAATCTTGATTAACATGCAACCTAAAACTAACCTGAGAATTGCAAAAAACGTAATAAAATTCGAATTTGACGGCGTACTTTAGCGCATACCCCATAATACTACTAAAGTTGCGGTCAACGACAGCACCCCGACCGCGACGCCTATCCAATCGATTTCCAATCTGTTTATGTTTAATGCTTTCAAAGATACATCGATTCCTTTGAAGATCTGAATTCAAGAGGAATCGGTAAATAAATCAAGGGATTACTATCTTTGCATTGCACATTTCTAAATGCAAATGAAGTAGTGGATGATAACATCGCCATCGCACAGCGGTTCGCAGCAGGCCGCGGCCGGTCGGCGCCTGACAGCGATTCCGCGTACCTACACTGTTGTTAGATTTCCAACTGATAAGTAGTGTCTGGGTATCTGGAATGTATAGGAAAAACGAGGAGTGAACAGGGTTAATGTTTACATTAGAATAGTTTACAAAGGACAAGGATTGGCAAATAAGTAGCTAGGAATCTGAATTGCTGTGTTCATTGTAGAATTAATGGAATTGCAGTGCCAATCAAAAGTTATTCAGTAAAATTATGCTCTTTACCAGTGCTGGAAAATAAACTAATTATTTTCAAGGGCGCTTTAACTTTGACCGGTATTTTTTCCATCATGCCATACCTAGCGGAGAAATAAATTGAAGCACTATTAATAGTTCAAAGAAGTTTACTTGGAGACATTTTTAGCCTCAGATACATTCATAGTTAGTTATAAACTGCTCTCAAAACGGAAAACATCGTGAGGAAACCGACATGTCCTAGAACCAAAAAAACCGAGTGTGCTTATGACCACACGACTGAAGTGAAACTTCAAACGTATTTGGCTATGAAAGGAAGAGAGAAAGAAAATGTGCGCGCGCACTGCTTTCTCTTGCTTATATACCCCACTCAACTCCCGTTCGCCTCGCCTGATCACACTTTTCGTAACGCGTTCGCCATCTTACTCCCCAAGTCAAGCGTGCGTAAAGAAGTTTCACTTAAAAAAATCGAAGACATGTGACATCTACCAACCCGCACTGGGCCCGCGTGGTAGATTAATTCCCATTCCCTCTCGAAGAGAGGAGGCCTGTGTCCCAGCAGTGAGAACATTGTAGGCAGATATGCTGTTATGCTATAAACTTCTCAGACCGTTTATTTAGCAACAAATACAATAAATTAGGACTCAATTAAAGTCGTACTCAGCGCAAACTGCGAACTCCTTATTCTGGCAGAGTTTGTATCTAAACAGGCAAGTCGTGCACAAGTCGCAACTACGCAAGCCTCGGCCAAGTTTCGCCCGTATCGTCGTTTCGTAGTCTGTTATGAATAACAAATTATGGAATAAACACCGAAGATACAATGCAATTTAGTTCGCAAATGAGTGCATTCGCGATTGTCGTTAAACTTTGCTGTTGCGTCTTTATTATTATTTGTCGTATTATTAAGTCGTTTAGAGTAGAGTAATAAAGGCGTTTGGATAACTTTTTTTTATTAAAATGTAGAGAGAAAAAGGACGCAGTTTTCAACGTTGTGTTTGCAGTTAAACCACTGTGGCTGTGTGTATTTCGTCGGGTAATTGGTATTTATATACCAGTTGGTTAGCATGAAATGGGTTTTTTATTTCGTCGTGTGATATTTAGAAAACTTATGTCTGCCATTTAATTTTCGTTTTCTACCTACTGAACAACTCCTTCAGGAAGTTGCTCTCACCAACCAAACAATTTTACTCCAAACTACTTCTTTTCTAAGCTGTCGCTGAAAACCAGCGCTGGGGCTCTGTCCTGCATAGGGTCGCAGCATAATGCTGAGCGATAGCCGTTTTGCGTGGATGTGAGGCATGTTTCCCCCTACCTTTTTTATTTTATTTTTTGTGTTTATGTTCTTTTTTGCGTCATTTTCACCGCAAATAAAGGTATTTTCTTTCTTTCTTTCTAAGCCACATAAAATCCGCTTACAGTCCTAAATGCAACAAGATCTCTACCTATATATAATGTAAACAGTCCTAGATTTATAGGATTCTCAGCCAAGTCTCGTGTAATTTCATCGTCTGACGCCCGCGAGCCGTCTGAGCCACAGAGCACGGAATCGCCGCGCCGGCAGCTACTGTAGAAGTTCTAATAAAATTCGTGGCACCGAAAGTTCAGTCGCCAGCACATTAAGCTACCCAAAACTGTAAAATTTTCCTAATCAACTTTGAACCTTATGCTTTAGCGATCTATGTTGAAAATCTATTAAAGAAAGTTGACAGATTATAGTAGCTTGATGTGCTGGCGTCTGTACGTTGAGCGCACAACTTATGTCACAGACCGCCTTCATAGCCGTCAAAGGGTGGTAGGGATGTTGACGTGCAACATGTTACCATGATTCTGAACCAATTTGAACGCTGAGGCTTTGAAATTTTTTCGTCAGTTATAAAAAAAATACGTGTGGCATTCGGGGACTGCCGCGGGAAAGCTATTGCATAGCATTTTTTATCAACTTATGCGAGCTTCGTACAGTCTACACGCATACGTCTAATCGCACGCACACAAACACCGTGCCCGAAGTCTGCCGAACTGAAACGACGTTAGACGATGCATGGCTTTCAACGCCGCACCGCTGTGCCGGCCGGAGTGGGGGTGTTAGGTTTATTTTCGTTACGGAATTTCTTGATTCCGTCGCTGCGCTCAAAGCCCGCGATAAAAGCTATGCAATAGCTTAAAAATATTTAGTTCCATATATTTTGACCGCGTAGGTCACACTTTTGTATGAACTAGCAGATTTCTTTTTTATAACCAACGAAAAATTTCTACGCTAAGGGGTTTAGGATCGTGTGTCGATAGCCCTGCCAACCTGTAGGTATGCGTCGTTTTTGTGCCGTAGTGCGAGTAAACAGTTACACGCTTGGTTTGTATGGAAAGTGTTGACAATTGCCGCCTCTAGCAGCGGCCGCCGAAGTGTCTCCGTGGTCTGTGGTCTGAGCACACTAAGGCGATAGTTTTAGCGCTTCACTTGTTCAAATACACACTCGATACGGCCATACGAATCAGGGGGATGAAAGAAATATGCTTTATTTTACGCTTGCTCACTTTCAAGAATGGTAACGAGGACGTTGAATAAATGGTGTACGTACGTTTTGTTAGATGTGAAATTGAGAAATACATATTGCCTGGAAACGTATGCAGTACAAAATAAAATTACAATATTAATTTACGCAATACCATGACTTTGTGGGCAAGGACTGACTTAATTAGTTTGATTGAACGCGCTTACCTCGGGAACGGTGGAGTTTCTTGCCCATTCTTCTCCATACGAAAACTTTCTTTTGGAAGGGGCGACTAGAATCAATTCTATTTTATTTAAGGTAATTTTTGACGTTTAAAAGTGCCTTTAATGTGCCTATTTGAAATAAATGCTTTGACTTTGAACTAGCAGTCGGATTAAAAAAAAAAAGGAAATGCATTTGACAGCCCAATTTTTGAGGAAGGCAATAGGCTATTTAACATCACTCTAAGACCCTTAGAAGCAGGGCAAGGGCAGGCGACGCGATGCGACGGGGCAGATCGGGTGAACAAGAAATTTCACGCGGACGAAGTCGCGGGCAGAAGCTAGTAGATAATAACAATATTCACAAAGTACCAATCTGAATATATATTGCCTGAAATTCAGTTGATGTGGAAATAAACAAACATTACGCATTTGATCATATTTCAGCAAATAAATGCTTTCCGAATTATTAGATTTCATGTGAACTAATATCGAATTCCGTAATTACGTTAAAATTCGAGCTGATGATTGAACTGAAATCTAGTCGAGTTGAATCGAAATTTGCATTTCACTACAATCGTCCGAATGCCATAACTCGATTGGAAACGGTAATAATGTTGAAAAACCGTTATGGTACGTGAAACGGAACTTCGTGTTCGGAACTTTTAAGAACCGTATTCGTGACTAGAATGATTGTATCGATTCCGGCGATAGACTCGATTATTCGCTTAGTCGACTCTTTATATCTTCAGTAGGTACTTCAGAACAAAGACCAGAAAATGTTATTCGCCAATTTGTAGTAAATACTTCAATGATACTTACTTATTTATGTACTTGTCTACATATTTTATTTATAATTCCTTATGTTATCTTTTTATTTATATATACTTTATTGAACCCCAGAATTAACACTACAAATACAATATCTTTTTAATATATTTTTTTTTCCTTTATTTCATTAAATTAAATTATATTTTTAAATATTAGGATATAAAAAATATAAAAACATTTAAAAATATAAAAAATAGTAGTCCGCCGGTGTCGGGAGCAGAGTCCAAGCTACCGGTGGTTAGGGCTCCAGAGACAGGAACCTCCTCATATTGCGAGCCGTATCGAGGAGTACTGCCTTCTGAATCAGGCCCTTGATCCAACCGCCTAACGAGAGCCTCGATAGTTTTTTTATTATTATTATTATTATGATCCTCTTATCTGTTCACCATCCTTGGCTGACTCGTAGAGAATGCCTAAGGCATTAAGTCCGCCTTTGTACCATATTTGCATGCAAAAAGTTTAAATAAATAAATACAGTAATGTAAAATAAAAAGGAGTGTCTTGGAAACAAGTGTTTTAAGCATAACAATAAAAAAATACCAACTTTTAATTGGTCTTAACATCCTGAACTTGTTTTAACTATAAACTTGTTATAAAAATATTATTTTTTTGATGAGATTTTCAATCTCAAATAGCAGCCGGGGGCTAATTGTAGACTTTCAATAGTACAAAATGCTCCAGAGGTCTGTCCATAGATATCCGAGGACTGTCCCATAAAAAAAACAGTAGGTACGTACTTTTTTTTTTCTGGCTGGTACTTTTATTTTAGGGTACGAAATGAATTATGTCCTTTCATTAATTGATACTTTGTTAAAATTTGTTTTCGTTTCAAATTGTTGTACCCATCAGTTTCCGTTCTGTTTGCTTACGAAAATATTTTGTTGGACAGTGATCAAGCTGCCACAACAAGAGGGTCCGCCTTGAACCCTTTGGGTACGGATCCCTGAAAACTGGATGAAATATGACGAGCCGTAAAATATCCTTACTTATTAACGATCATGTTACCTTGGAGTTTCTTTATCTTTCGTTCTGTTTTAGAGACGGAAATTTTGTGCTCGTATGAGTTTAGGTCTTAGATATTTTATAGTAGAAGGAAATTGCTTACTGGTGGTGTTATATTGATAAATGCCCATGTACAGACACCAGCACATCAACCTACTCGAAACTGTCAAATTTTCCCAATCAACTTTGAACCTTAGGTTTTAGTGATAAGGTTGAAAATCTATTAAATAAATTTGACAGATTGTAGTAGGTTGATGTGCTGGCGTTTGTACGTATAACTCATACCTATGTATTACTGCACTATTTATTTGAACTCCAACAGAGGCTACATAATTACATGCTAATACGAGAATCGGAAATTTTTTATCCTGTTCATGTATCATATTTAATCTACACCCAAGTTCGTCATCATGAAACAAATGACAGCTATGTTTAACGGCTGAAACATTTTAAATTCTAGATTATAATGAGAGCACTAAAATAAAGATAAAATGTGAAATAAACCGCGCAACGCCACAACACCGGCAGCCGGCGACCGACCATAACTCATTGTCATTATCTTGACAAAAACGGATTTTATCAACTTGCTTTCGGCGTATTAAAATTACGCAAAACATTAGTTTTCGGCAGACCGTAAATTATACAGGAATACTGCATGTAAAATTTCGTGTATTTTCTATAAAATGTCTGTCTGCTTGACATATTTTTCCGACAAAACTGCTAAACGGTTTTTGAGCTGACAACCAGTCAAAGGTTTAATGCCTGAAGAAGTAGGTATTAGTATTAGTAGTTATTTCATCTACATGACATTTCGCACCTGCCTAGTAATAAATACAATATTAAACACCACTCGCGCAATTAAAAACGAAATTGAAAAGCAACAGTAATAAGATTAAAATATCATTTAATAAAGTGCTTTATTCATTAAGCCGTAGTGCTGCATAACGGAGAGCGAGGTTTTTCTCTGAAAATGTAACATTTCAAAAGGCTGCTGCGACCTACTGCAGTTCATTATTATGGGAGAACAGCTGGGAAAATCCAACAGACAAAGGACATTTCAAAATTAAAAGCTGTATTACGACCTAGAAATGTCAAGGAGATAAACCAGACGGCTCTAAGGACCAGGAAATGAAACGTTCAGACGCTTCGAGTCGATTTCTATGTCATTGTCAGTCGAGATTGTTGTAGATACACACACACACACACACATACATACAGTTTGGCCCATTTATAGCGTTCCAAATTTTTTTTTTTGTTCTAGAACTCTCAATGATTCATCTAAATAAACGCAATATAATGTATGTTCCGCGAAAATCAGCAGTGAAGTTGTGCTTTTTTAAAATTTATTTTCATAAAGGCTACCATTTGGAAATAACCTCAAAAATACCTCATTACTTGTAAGCTACATGTCTTTAGTACTGTTTCGATTTAGTGCAATAACGTTCAATCTAGAGAGATTTACTTACGAATACTATTTTAAGAAAATAAACATCTAAACTATATTGATGTTCGAGGAACATATATTATATTGCGTTTAGGTGCATCCAAGGGAGAGCAAGCCACAAAAAAAAAAAGACGGGTTGCACTCCGGGAGTGCCGGCAGAAGTGAAAACTTGAATATTAACGTTGAAATAAATCAACTATTAATTGAATTAATATTAGGTCCTTACATATGAAATTGGCGTTTTTCGTACTGGCCACTTTAATCACGAATTTCTCCTCTTTGGTAAGGAATTCCAAATTCAAATTTGTACAGCTATTGACTCATGTATTTGTGCTTCGATGACCGTCATTCATTTGTTTTTTTTCTTCTGTTTTTTCTGTTTGCGTCACTCATTTTACAAAATGGAAAATTTAAAATATCGCATTATTTACGAGTACGAGTTCCGCCGTGGCACTAGTGCTGCGGAAACGACTCGAAGGGTGAATGATGTGTATGGCGGTCATGTTGCAAAAGAAAACACAGTTCGTTTTTGGTTCCAACGTTTTCGTTCTGGAAATTTCGACCTGCAGAACAAGCCCCGTGGACGGCCTGAGACCCAAGTTGATAATGGAGAATTGAAGGCTATTGTGGAAGCGGACCCATCGCAAACCACGTCCGAGTTAGCTGCAGGCTTCGATGTTAGTAAAAGCTAGCGGCTAAACAACCAAGGCTGGTCAATCGCTCCACGCCACTGCTGCTTCACGACAACGCCAGACCACACACTGCGTAACAGACGGCTACCAAATTAGAAGAGCTTGAATTGGAATGTCTTAGACATCCTCCGTACTCCCCGGACCTTGCTCCAACAGATTACCATTTTTTTCGCAATTTGGATAACTTTTTGCAAGGGAAAAAATTCAACTCCGATGGGGCAGTCCAAATCGCCTTCAAAGATTTTATTGATTCCCGTCCGACTGGTTTTTTTAGTAAAGGGATCAATGAACTACCTATAAGATGGCAAAAGTGCATTGAAAACAATGGTTCATACTTTGATTAATTAAATATATTATATTAAAAAATATTCGACTTTTTGTTCCTTCCATACAAAACGCCAATTTCATATGTAAGGACCTAATATAACTCATTTTCTTCAATTTCCATATTTTAAACACTTTATATACATGAATTTTACGAATACACAGCAGCGTGGCCACTACACAGACGGTCGAGCCATCAGCTGTCACCAGCGATGGATGCGCGTGGCACGCTGTAACTTAAACACACACGAACATTCACGCAAGCGCCCTGCGCCGTCTAAACGAAACAGCAGGCATACATTTTCGCCGCGCCGTAGAAAGAGAGGGGGATATTTCCTCTCCTACGCCGCGCCAGCTGTCTACTCTCGATCCGTCTTACGAATTTTCGATCAGGTCACGTGTCCTGACGCGAGTTTAACATTTTTTACCCATTACAAAAAAAGTGGACAACGCCGCTAAAGAAGTTTTCACTTCAAAAATTGGACCACTATACACGGGCCATCTTGTATACTCACGCTTTTCTAAGGGGGTACGCAGAAACTGCAGAACGCTACCTACATGGAGTATATAAGGATCATAGTTTCCTTTACGTTCATACATCTGGTCAAACACGCTCGACGGTTGCGGTTGTGGGTGTTTTTTTTTTTTAATGAATAGGTATATCAATCAGAAATGAAGGGATCCGCAGGAGAACCAAGGTAACCGACATAGCCCGAAGAATTGTCAAACTTAAGTGGTAGTGGGCAGGGCACATTGTTCGCAGAACAGATGGCCGATGGGGCCGAAAGATTCTGGAGTGGTGACCGCGTACCGGACGGAAGACGTAGCGTTGGAAGGCCTCCCACAAAGTGGACCGACGACCTTGTGAAGGCCGCAGGAACTCGTCGGATGCGAGAAGCACAAAACCGGTCGAAGTGGAGGTGCTTGGGGGAGGCCTATGTCCAGTAGTGGACGTCTTTCGGCTGAAATGATGATATCAATCTGTGATCTTGTATAAGTACCATAATCGCGATATTATCAGTCTGGAAAGTTTGTGATAGTCGAAAGCCGTGCAAATGTGCAAGAATTAGTTTGTTGTTGTTGAAGAGTAGATATTGTTTATTTACTTATCCTTCAGGTTTATAATAATGGGGTCCTTTTACAGTAAGTAAAATTCATTGGAAAATGGAAACTAGAAGAGTTAAAATGTTAATTTTTTGTTAAAAAAAAACCGAGTGTGCTTATGACCACACGACTGAAGTGAAACTTCGCTATGAGAAGAAGAGAGAAAGAAAAAGTGCGCGCGCACTGCTTTCTCTCTCTTGCTTATATCCCCCACTCAACTCCCGTTCGCCTCGCGCGATCACACTTTTCGTAACGCTTACGTCACGCGTTCGCCAGCTTACTCCCCAAGTCAAGCGTGAGTAAAGAAGTTTCACTTCAAAAACAGTGTTACTTGTTAAAGGAAAGTTTTCGTTTGTAGGTATTGTATTTTGTACTAGTACAGTTTATTAACCGACTTTAAAAAAGGAGGTTCTGTATTCGACCCGTATGTATGTATGTATGTATGTATGTATGTATGTATGTATGTATGTTTGTATGTCCGCGATTATCTCAAAAACTACGGAACCGATTTTGATAATTCTTTCATTAGTGTGATCTACATACTTTCAGGAAGGTTTTAGTATATAATGCATTAGGTAATTATTCTTATGTACGAAGTTATATGCACAAATGTACTGCATCTCCGGCATTTCTATGTGAATTTTGATGATTCTTTGAGTCGTGTCTTGAATTCTTCAATGCACTAGTGTTAAATGAATTTGTGTGGGGTAGGTACAACTAAAAAGTGAAAAATAAAAACTTTTTTACAAAAAAAAACAACCGACTTCAAAAAAAACACTACAAAGTGAAAAATAACTTTAATTTCGGAAGTCGGTGTCAAAAAACGAAAATGCGGAACAAACGACACCGACTTCCGAAATTAAAGTTATTTTTCACTTTGTAGTGTTTTTTTTGAAGTCGGTTGTTTTTTTTTGTAAAAAAGTTTTTTTTACTGTGCGTGTTTTATTCGCATGCAGATTCCAGCATTTTTTTTTATCAAACCCGTAAAATATACATCAATAACAAGGGAGTAATATTCAACAAAAATAATATGTTACAACTGAAAACTGCGAAATATATCAAAGCATTCATGTGTATCGAACACGTATCCATAAAATATTTTTAACAATACAGGCAGTTTTGAAACAAACTAAATTTCATAGCGTTGATCACACACTATGACCCGTCGGGTTCCGTACATTTTTTTTTCTCTAAAATCGCTGTTGCACTCGCAAAATTTTTATGGCCACACATTCATCTAGTTTAGGATTCCGCGACACATTGTTACCTGCGCCAAAAACGTTTAAACTGTCGTACGAAATTCCGTGTAAATGCGGGTATATACGTATGTAGCTACTAGGTCATGTCACACACGTAACTATGTTCGGTGGCGCAACTTGCGAGCTCCATAGTGATATCGTTTTATTTTTAAATTGGTACCACTAACTGTAAGTGATGAACTGATGAGAGAGAGAGAGAGAGGTGAGAATAGACATGTATTTCAACGTGATTTTTGTGGAAATGATCTTGGTATGAACTGTCATTATTATCATAACAGGCTGATTGGTCATAACTGTATGTTGTTATCAAAGAAGACTGGGCGAATTTGTATGGGAAGTTGTCTATGATGGACCAATAGCGATCCGACAAATAACAAAACATATTTGTGTAGGGATACCTCATCTACACTCATGTGAAAAATACCTTTAGAATTTACAAGATTTTCAAAAGCATCTTAGCCGCTGTAGCTACAGAAAAGCGTTCTTAAGAGAATGTCCTTTCGACCCGTCCGAATGTCCACTTTGTATACAGGTTGAAATTGAAAACATGCGACACATAGAAATGGGAGATTGTACTCATCATTATGAACAACTTTTACTATGGGACCAACCTGCTATCGCGAAAAAAAAATCAGCTGTTCCCTACATTTTGACGAGTTATGCGAACGTAAACGTAGGGAATAGCTTTTTTTTTCGCGATCTCAGGTTTGATCCCATAATAAAAGTTGTTCATAATGAGTACAATCTCCCATTTCGATTTGTCGCGTGTTTTCAATTTCACCCTTTATTATGAAAATGCATTTTTCTCAAATGTTGCATCACAATCTGACCCGGTGCACGGTGAGGATCAGGTTTTAATGCCACTTTGTTCAAAGGTAAAGATGAGACATCCTTACACAAAAATATCACAATCATATCGCTATTGATCCATATACCACTTTCGCCGAGTCGCCTTTCAGGACGCAGATGAGCGATGACCAACCTTTAACATAATTTGAATGACCCTTTGAAATCGATAAATCAACTTAGGTTGAGGCCAAACGAGCGTAATTTTTTGAGTTGTGAGTCGCGTATTTTTAGTATCGCAAATTACGTTCAACTGAAATTCGGTTAGGCTGCCAGACGGATGGACGTAACTTCGGTCGCATTGTGTAACATAACTGACGCTTGCCTCGCTAACCTCCCTCACCCCAAGCGCAATTCGGTTGAAATAACGCGCGTGAGTCAGCAGACAACTCATTTTGCGTCGCCGTGTGGTACCAACAGGACTTTAGTATGAAACCGATTGCAGCGTAAATTCCGCGGCTCATTTTACGCGACTCACAGCTCAAAAAATTACGCTCGTTTGGCCTCAGCCTTAAACTGTCGCAGCTGGACCTCTTTCAGTTCGCTATCATAAAACTCAAATAAAACTTTAATAATGGGCCTCACGGGTAATCTTTTTCTCCACATATTTTCTAACTCATTTCAGTCGACATCAAAATTGGGTGCCTACATGTTATATCGGTAGGTAAACATGATTGTCTGGCCCGTATAGAGTACGCAATGTTTGATAAAGGGGGTTTCCCGTAGTGTTGACTCACGATATTACAATATTTTTACTATAAACAATAAACATTCATTGTTGGCAAAATTGCTGATTTATAACACACTAGCTGCGCCCCGCGGTTTCACCCGCATAAGTGGTGATCCCGTGGGAATATCGGGATAATAATAGAATGTTAATAATGTAAATTAGTAAATTAAATAGTGAATAATTGCATGGTAATAATGGACAATAACAATAGTAATATAATAAGAATGTATGTAAACTTGATAATATTTGCACGCTTGCTTGCAGGCAGAATACAATGACAATTAGGTTATAAGATCTTACCTTTACCAAAAAAATGTATTTCTAGCAAATAAACGTTTGATTTGATTTGGTTTAAAAAGTATCGTATGTCATTTCCTGGGACTCAAGCTATTTCTATACTTCATCTAAATCGGTTCATCGGTTTAGGCGTGAAAAGGTAACATACAGATAGACAGAGTTGCTTTCGAATGTATAATATTAGTATGGATAACATCACGCCTGTATTCTTCGAAGGGTTAGACAGAGGTGTACCTAATAGCACAACTACATTTCGACAGTTATGTTTAAGTCCCATGTAATAGGGGGCGAGCCTGTTGTCGTCAACCGGGCACAAATCCGGAATCCAGCTGCTACTGAGAAAATCCAAAAAAAAAACGATGACACTAACCGATCCGCGCATGGAACCCAGGACCTCATGCCCAGCAGTACCTAGCGCTTGCGACCACTAGGCCATACGACAATTACCGATGACGATTTATATATTTCGCAGCCAACTGGTTTAATTAGCCGTTTAGTTAACCGCCTAGCCTTTTAACAAAACGGCGGCCGTTCAACTAACGGCCTGAATGATATTCAATTATAGTTTAGGTTGGAAGTCTGTAACCAATCACGCGCGAGCCGAATTGGTCGCAGTAATTAAGCCAGGGCACCTCGACCAAATGGGTTAGATTAGGTTAGAACTGTTATCACACCCCGGACACTCCATACAACGCTCACAAAATAATTACCTACTACTACTACATTAAAAAATGACGTTTGTATACGTATGAATGTGTGCGTGAGGTACTTGTGTTTGCGAGCGCTCTTGTTAAAGAACTGCGACGAATACGTCAAAGTGCGGGGTGAGGTGCGGTAACGGATGTTAGTGCGGGGAAGGGAGTGGCCTTTCTGTACGTAGTACTTTAAGTATTCTGTGCTGTTATCAACCGCGTGCGAGCCGAGAGAGCGAAGCGAGGCGAGCAATACTTCCAAATAAAATAAAATAAAAAATAAAATAATCTTTATTTCGGATAAGCAGCATCCATATGGGTTAGTAAAAAAACAAAAAGATAACTTATACCTATGTTAGTATGTTGGTAATCTATTTAGAAACAAGGCTGTTGTTCGAAATACATCTTCGAACAACATCACCTAATAGCGGAGCCTCGCACCTCCACGCTATGGTCTTCAGGATGGAGTTGGAGCTCCCCCGCACTCTGCAGAGCAAAGAGGCAGATTTCCGTCTGACAATGGCGTGGAAGCCATCGACGTGTGCTTGTGCAAACATACCTGATGCACTGCAGAAACGGGGCAGCCCCATCAACATCCTGAACCCGTTATTATATTGGACCCGTAGGGCCAAAGGCAGTTAAATAAACGGCTAATTTAACCAGATGGCTGCGATATATAGGTTGAAATTGAAAACATGCGACAAATCGAAATGGGAGATTGTACTCATCATTATGAACAACTTTTACTATGGGACCTAACCTGAAATCGCGAAAAAAAATTTACTGTTCCCTACATTTTGACGAGTTATGCGAACATAAATGTAGGGAATAGCTGATTTTTTTTCGCGATTACACCACATACATACACACATGTATGATGTAACCACCACCTGTATACATCACATTTTTAATTGTCATTGTGATTAAATCTTCAGCTGTTAAGTCAAGTATGTATAAGCTTGAATGTTCAAGACATACATATCTTGGAAATACCCTTGAACTTGTACCATAATTTGATTAATTAAATTACGCATCAACTTAATCACCACATGTCTGGAAGTTAACGTATAAATGACAGCGACTTACGTGACGTCACCCGCGAGAACGTTCGCAAGAGCGTTATTAATACGGCCCTAAGTTTATAAAAGAACTTTTTAATAAACTTCATGATACCAAAGTTGACAAAGAAAATGAAGGCAGACTAATCCAAGCAGTAATAATGTACTTTTAGAACATTCTAATCTTTGAAAACTTTGGGTATTGTTTTTGTCAGTTTCACCGAGTTGGCCATCCGATAATAAAAATTAAAAAAAAAACATTGCGTATTCACTTGAACCAGTCGTCCCTTTCGTTACATTTTTCCGCACACTATTTTCCTTTACGAATATTATAACTTACCTATCGGAAAACGAGAATGATACGACTATGCGAATCCATCCCCTACGGAGGGTGAAGCGCATGCGCGAGACATCGGCGCGCCGCCCGACGCAGTTCGTCCTCAGGCGTCGTCACCGCTGCCCGTAGCACCGAGCTACGCGCGTAGCACCGTAGCGCTTGCGTAGCGTGTAGCTTAACCCCGCACCTGCAGTGACGTTTCGTTGTTGCCGATAACGTAAATGAAATATTGCGTGTGAACAACAGCGTGATAATTAACAGTGATAACAACATATTGACATAGTGCAATGATTTACGTATTGTGGTGACTGGCTTTGGCTATTTGGCTACCAGTGATTGTCAGATAAGTTCGGGATTTCACTGTGGCTCTTCGTTTGTGATGTAAGTTGATACTTTATTAGATACAAGTGGTTGTTCCTTGTTTATAGATATTTTTCCTGTTTGCGTTGTTTCATCTGAAACCTTTTGTTGTTCAAAAGTTTGTTCATTTTCTTTCTACTTATTTTCACTTCTTTAAATGTTAGAAACTTCTTTATCTTTTATACCTTTATCGAAATGTTTGTGAATAATCGATATGTATACGATGACGAGCCGTGACGTCTTTATGGCATGTCTTTGTTATTTTTCCTTTCTGTTTGTTATAATAAAATGTTATATAAGCGACGGAAATACTCGTGATTGCTAAAATATTCAAGCAAATGTTAAGGAATACTGCGTACAATGCTTAGGATTAGAATGGATTACATATTCAAGAGAATTTAAATGTTCTGTAACTAAGTAAGGTTTCAAGTTCACTGGGATATATGTACGTTTGTACATTCATTCGGAATTACGTCCAGGATTACGTAAAAAGGCTTTTACTTTTCAGACCTCCCTTGTGTTTCATATAAGCCATTTTGCGTAATATCTGTCCTCGTACTTTTTGTTATACCTACATAATTTTTGCGTAGATATTTTTGCAAAAAAGTCGACAAGAAAATAGAATTCTTTCACGGAAAATAAAATGACAGCTCACAAAACACTGCAGTGGTCGAGCGTTGACGTCCGCGCTGGAGCGATGAAAACTTACTGCGGCGATATTTTTAACCGGCCGAGAAACTTTGTAACGTTTTAATTTCACCTGTGATATTTAACGACGTCACCAGTATGCGAGGGTTGACTTGGAGCGGGATCATTATTCAGTTATTACGTGTTTTAAGTTTATTATACTGGGTAATTAAGGAAGGTAATTATTTCTTTATATTTATAGAACATTAAACATTAAAACATGCTATGTTTTTATTAGCAGCTTAACTTTATAATTACTTTCATAATTTTAATGTTCAATTACAAAGTACGACGTTCTTTCCTTGTAATGCTGCAATAACAAAGAATCACCCATGAAAATCCGGAAAATCCCATTTAAATCTCATTGGATATTGATGGAAACCCAGACCATGTCCGACCCAACTATCGAAAAACACTAAAGCGATGAGTCATCTTATTCCCCTAACGTTTTCTTCCCCGGAACGAATTGGTATAAAATTGCAAGGGGATGAATCATGCGTGCCGAGACAATTCGATAATTAGTTCTAATAATCCACCCTCACGCGGGGAGTAATCTGTAGTGATCATGAATGGGATATGTGGGGTGGAGTCTGACCCCTATGACGTAAACATGGCGTACTGTTCGCTAGATGAGACATTTTTATTGCGGGATGAAATATAAATAATAAAGACGTATTGCTTTGGTTTAGGGTCAACGAGTAAGGCATTGAACTCTCTGGGTTTTTTTAAATGTATTCAACGCTTTATAGTGTGGGACACCCCCCAGCTAGATGGATGGAGGACCTAAAGAACGTGGCTGGGATAGACTGGATGCGGAAGGCGGAGAACAGGGTGCTGTGGCGCAGTCTGGGACAGGCCTATGTCCACCAGTGAACTGCGATAGGCTGACTTGATTGATTGATTGATTCAACGCTTTAAAGACTTTTTTTGCAATACCTACTAGAGTGTGACCGCTTTTGAGCTTTTGGTTTAAAATTCAAACAAAGCTTTTCCCGATCCTTTGTATCGGGCACTCTCTTATCCACAAACATTGGCAGTCGTAGACTAGCCATCTAGATTACGTAGCTCTGACCATTAAGCATCGGAAAGGAGCCTGATTCCATTCAGAATATAAAAACGTTGTCGCCCGAAACAATAACCAATAACCGAAATTACCCAAGTTTTTTGTCAAGCACGCGTTTGCTACTTACTACCGAAAAGTCGAATTGATTTTGTGGGTAACATTACCGAAAATAACTCGGTAATTGTTAGATCAAGGTCGTTCAATAACGTATCCAGTACGTTTTGTTCTACGAATAACTGACTTAATTTCGTCGACGTGCCGTGTTTCTGTACACAAAGGGGGTTGTAATAAATCAATTACCAACTGGGTCTGCGTATATTGCTTATGTACGTGTGTATAGGTATATAGGTACTGTTGTGATTTTACTGTTGTTTCATGACCTACGTATATGTATATGGCGAAACCCTTTTCTGGTTCGCTTTCTTGGGTGTCTTTGATTGCCATATTGGGCAATGGTCTTGTAGTTTTCCGGTGCTTTGATGTCTATCCGTCTTATTATAAAACCGTTACGTCGCGTATGGTCGAATTCGCAATCGGTCAAATTCATGGAAATCGCAATTCGACAAAATAGCAAAGCGTCAAAATAGCAAACCGTCAAAATAGCAAAGCGCCAAAATAGCAAACAGTCAAAAGAGCAAAGCGTCAAAACGAGTTCTAACTTTAATCCAAGGATCATCGAACCAATTGTGGTATTTTAAACTTTATTCGGAGAACGTTAAAGTTCTTATTACAAAACACCACAACTTAGACTCGGGTTTGTTGTAAGTTTTTATAATTAGAACTTACTTTGTCGGAATTAAGTTCGAATTAAAAAAATGGGTCGATGGTTTAAAGTTTTAAACCATAGATATCTGTGGTTTAAACATATAAACCTAGTTTTTGAATAAAGCCGTGTCCCGGCTGTCATTCGTAAGTCTGACAGTGGTTACAGGTAGTCTGAAGTCTGAAAGTCTGACAACCAGTCTTACCAAGGGGTATCCTGTTACCCAGTAACTGGGTTATGGAGTTCAGATAGGCAGTCGCTCCATGTAAAATACTGGTATTCAGCTGCATACGGTTAGACAGGAAGCTGACCCCAACATAGTTGGGAAAAGGCTTAGATATAAGGTAGGTAGGTACTGTTGTGATTTGCTGTTGTTTGATGACCTATATTGCGAAATTGACTCCGAACCAGCATTTGCTATACGATCCGAGAAAGACATTTCTAAAATCAAGCCCAAAATGGCAAAATTCAAATCCGGTACCGATCATGTTGAGAAGTGATTTTTATACATGCTTTAGCTGTTTAGTATTTCACAACTTTATAGAATCTAAGTATTTTTTTTTTGTTTATTTGCTTTGCTCTGTTAAACAGTTATTAAGGCTCATATTATGTCTTCATATTTTATTTTTACATAGTGTAATTCTTGAACAATGGCATAGTAGCTTTTTTAAAAACATGTTATACTTGTTGGCGTCACATTTCATAAAAATAGTAATTTTAATCTCACATATTATACATAATCTGGACTTCCGTTTCATATTGGTTGTGTGCATGTTTACTACTGATTTATTCTTAGTATGGTTTCACTTTCACCGTGTTAGATAAATTAACAGTATACTACCAAAATTGTAGGGGTACTCGTTCTAAACTGAATCTCTTGTACATGAACATATTATCAAATTGCTATGACATAATTATCTTAACAGAGACCTGGCAAACCCCTGAAATATTTGACGATGAGTTTATTGATGTGCGCTACGTAGTTTACAGAAATGATCGCGATCGTATTGCTACCAATAAGAAGGATGGGGGAGGTGTTCTTATAGCTGTATTAAAAACGTTACATTCCACCTGTGTACCATTCGATTCCCAGGCTAGTTCTCATATTGAAGATGTTTTTATACAACTACCTTTTGCTGGACGCGAAAAATTTCTAATTAGCGCGGTATATATTCCAACCAACACGGCCAAAGAAGTCTATGTTGATTATTTTGAAACATTAGAAAATCTGATTGACAAATTCGGCTTTAATCATTTTAATATTTTTGGAGATTTTAATCTCCCGCATATTGAGTGGCTCCCTGCTACAAACAATAACACGACTGCACTTATTAGTACTGGCTCATCATCTGTTTGTAGTCATATGAGTAATTTCTTATCTTTGCTTAGCGCTTATCAATACAATAGTTTCAAGAATTATAAGGGGCGTATTCTGGATCTACTAATATCCAATAGCGAGTGTGCGACTTATGCACCTTCATGTAATTTGTTACCTCCCGATAAAAATCATCCACCCTTTTGCGCCGATATAAGATATAAAACGACGTTACAGACAATCAATCCTGTAAAAATTGTAAAGTATAACTATTATAAAGCTAATTACGAACTCATAAACAAAGAATTGGCCGATATAGATTGGACTAATCGTTTGCAGGGGTTGTCATCGGAGGATTGTCTGAATACTTTTTATGATGTTATTTTCAAAGTTATAAGAACTTATACACCCTTTTCTAACTCACGTTCATCTAAATTCCCTGTGTGGTTCTCTAAATCACTAATTCGCATTTTCAGAAACAAGAACAGAGCCTGGGTGAAATGGAAAACGTATAATAACATTTCGGATTATGAACAATTTTCGCTTCTACGGCATAGATTTCAGGTCTTATGCAAGTCAAATTACGCTAACTACTTGAATTTTGTTGAGGACAATGTTAAAAAGAACGTAAAATACCTATGGAGCTATGTCAATAATCGTAAGGGTAATGTCGGCATTCCTTCCACTATGTTTTTTAAAAACCGGACATCCAGTGATCCGGATGAGATTTGCAATATGTTCATGGACTACTTTCAATCGGTTTATGAACCCTCAAACCTAAATTTGAACGAATGGCTACCCCCCGAAGATAGTAGTGACAAATGCACTCATATAACTAGCATTACGTTTAGCGAACATCAGGTCTTGAAGTCATTGCAAGCTTTAGATTCCACTAAAGGTCCTGGACCGGATCAACTACCCCCTTATTTCATTACAAAGACTGCTAAGAGTATATGCAGACCCCTGCACATTATATTTAATATGTTTATATAAGAAGGCACCTTCCCTGAACAATTTAAAAGGGCTAATATAACTCCTGTATATAAATCAGGGTCCAAACAAGAAGTCGAAAATTATCGCCCCATATCTATTTTGTCTGCTTTGTCGAAGCTTTTTGAAAGGCTCGTTTATCAGGAAATACATAAGATAATTTACAGAATTATAATAGAACAACAACATGGATTTGTTAAAAGTAAATCTACAACTACTAATCTATTAATATTTACCGACTTTCTCTTTAACAATATGGATCAACAAGTACAAGTAGACGCAGTGTACACAGACTTTCAAAAAGCGTTCGACAAAGTAGACCACAATTTGCTTCTTACTAAAATTGCATTCAACGGCATACGAGGAGATTTGCTTCGCTGGTTTGCATCATATGTTAGTAATAGATCACAAAGGGTTGTTATCAAGGGATACCACTCGGCGACTACTGTCGTAACATCTGGCGTACCGCAGGGCTCAATTTTAGGGCCTCTTTTATTCATTTTGTTCATAAATGATATTGGAAATTGTTTCAGACACTCAAAATTTTTGCTCTATGCTGACGACCTAAAAATCTTTAAAGCTATAAGAAAACCTGCAGATTGTTGTCAGTTACAAGAAGACTTAAATCGATTCTCTGAATACTGCGTTCAAAACAAACTTTACCTTAGTATTTCTAAATGTTTAACAATATCATTCACAAAAAATAAAAACGTTTTAAATCATAATTACAATCTAAACAATGTAACTCTATTGAAAGCTCCATCCGTGCGAGACCTAGGGGTACTGCTAGATAACAAACTTCACCTTGATCAACATATTGATAACATCACCAAAAAGGCTTATCGTATGTACGGGTTCGTTATGAGATCAGCTACTGAATTTAAACACGCAAGCACTTATTCTCATCTCTATAAAGCACTAGTTAGATCTCAACTCGAATATGCAGTGGTGGTGTGGAACCCTTTTTATAATAAATACGTTGAGATGCTAGAAAAGGTGCAGCGCAAATTCCTCAGATCGATGCATTATAGGTGCTCCCACAATTTCCCAACCTATAAAAATCTACTAAATAGATACAATCTAATGAGCCTGAAGTCTAGACGTTTATATCTAGAAATTATGTTTCTTTTCGACGTATGCTATAACAGGTATAACTGCTCTGAGATTACTAATAAAATATGCTACTGTGTCCCAAGAACTGTTATCAGACGTGAGGTGCGCGCGCGTCCTCTTTTTGCTGTGTCCTATTGCCGCACCAATGCTGGTCTGCGGGCCCCTCTACGTCGCTTGTGCAAAAATTATAATGATTTTTGTTCAGAAACTACAGAATTAGATTTATTCTCAATGTCAGCAAATAGATTTCGTTCTGCTTTGTTAAGGAAACTTAAGGATTCCGATGTATAGTTATTTGAACAGTCTCGTAGTCTTACTCGCATAGATTGTTCATTAGTAAAGTTATATGAATTGTATATGCTGTGGATAACGGTGTGAGTTTCACATTTATATTATATCTTTGTTTATATTATTTGCGCAGATATAATGTGTTGCTGTTTGTTTGTCCCAAATAAATAAATAAATAAATATATGGATATGGCGAAACCCTTTTCTTGTTCGTTTTTCTGTGGGTCTTACTCTCAAGGCTTTGTTGTTTACCTATATATCAAGCGGGTTGTCCGGTGATTTGATGTGTGGGTGTTTAATTGCGTCTTCGTCTACGTTATCCTTCGTAGAACTAGAATTATCGTAGTAATAATCTTTTCGTCTTCGTAGAAATTATCTTTTTTTATTGCTTTTGTGTTCCTACTTATACTTTAGGTTTTTGTCCTTTAGTCTTCGTAATCTTGGTACTGGATTCCACAGTAGCAGTTTCCAAGCTTTTTGTTTACATGAGACATAAGGGAGAACAGATAACACCCGGCCCATTTCCCCGGGCGAGGAAAATATGACGGTGTTTTTCCACATGAAGGCAAGTGCCGTTCATACGATCTTACGGTTCACAGAATGTATTAAGGCTTTTAAATCCGAAACTTCCGTTTCACAGCCAAAAATTAATTTATTTTAATTTTACCCACGCCGCGCCGGCAGACCCGGCAATGATACAATAGTTCTGTATTTTCAAGGTGCATAATCTGCCTATAATGTTCCGACTGTTGGGACACAGGCTTCCTCTCGGTGAGAGGGAGTGGTCGGTAATCCACCATGCGGGCCCAGTGCGTGTTAATAAATGCAACATTTCAGAGATATACGAAAATGTGCTTAAACTTTTTAAATTCTCGCCTTCCACACATGGAATGAGTATCTACGAAAATAGAACTTCTTTAGACTCTGGCCTTGAGGTCAGTGTTGTATGCGGCATTGCAACAGCCTTGGAGCTCGGAGCCCAGCTGTTGAGACCGAGTCCCACAGTGTTTGTAGTGATGTAACTTGATCAATATCGAGAATTCTTATCAACCAATGCGCGGGACAATGTTTATAAGACTATATTATTATTTGTACTTGTAGGTAGAAAAATAAGTTGTCTGAAGCCCTTTGTATACAAACTTTTTTCTTACACATGATACGTTTTTTTTGACGTGAAAAACTACGGTTTATTCGCCGTATGTTGGCGCGGTCGTCAGTGTTGTATGGGTCTATGGAAGTTTGTTGACGGCACGGCGCCGTCCTACAACTTAATATTACCTGTTTGGGGATTTTAGTAGAAGAAGAGGGGAAATTCTCGTATTTTATCAGAATGTTCGCATTCTAATCTCAGTCCCAATCGGGTAAAAATACCTCCTATTTCCCGACATTTCTGACAAGTTTTTGGCATTGGTTGTCGCTGAGATCGGATTGCGACTAGATTTTGATCTTTTTAATTACAGGAACTGGCCTTCTGGTTACGTGTTATTTATTAGAGTGCGTATTCAGTTCCTCGGCTCGCGATTCGATTAACATCACGGAAAAAAGTAATATTTATAACATAAAATATTCCGGTTTTTGACTACGACGTTTATGAGAGAAAATAAACTCCTTTAGTTGATATGCTAGCTATGGTCGTTGAGTAGCCGGATATTTGAATGTTTTTTTTTAATTGAGGAATAAAATTTTCACAATTTTCGAGTAGGTACCTTAATATTAAAACGATTTTTTTTGACCCCTAAAAGGATACATATACAAGATCGGGATCGGGTCAGTCCGTGGATGGATGACCATTCATTAAATACTGAGACCCCTCCGTACCTCGGAAACCACGTTCAGCCGTTGGGCCCGGCTGTCATTTGTAGATCTTTGACAGTCGTTACGTTTAATCGGAAGCCTGAAAATCTGACAACTAGTTACCAAGGGGTATAGTGTTACCCAGTAACTGGATTGTGGAGGTCAGATAGGCGGTCGCTCCATGTAAAATACTGGTATTCAACTGCATCTGGTTGGACTGGAGGCCGACCCCAAGATGGGAAAAGGCTAGGCAGTTGATGAAAAGGATATACCTATCCAATATAATTCCTAATTTAAATTTAATGAGCCCCATTTGATGCTAGACCTCCCTAGAAACGTTAGAAACACAGGCGGTACTCCAGCTCTAAGTGCTTGGCTCGGAATTCTATTAACCCCGTCAGGGGAAAAGAGTGCAAAGAAATGTAACGTTCATTACTATTATTTTTTAAATAGCTCCGCCGGACTCGGCCCTTGCCTTCAGCCATTCGTTGCCCGTAATATGTTCAGCGAGATATTGCTTTAGCAGTTGAACATTCCCGTTTACAATTTTAACCGGCGCAATATACGAATATTGCCTTTTGTTTCATTTTGTTGACTTTTGCTTTGCAATGGTCAATTGGGATGATTAAATGCGCGCAGTTACCGTTTCAAAATATTGTGAGCAATTAAAATGGGATGTTTGTGCCTAACTGTGTGTAATGTGATCACTAATTGAAGTTAATGGTTTGGTTTATGGAATGAGAAAATGAGAACAGTTTAACCTTTTGACCGCTTGTGTCGCATTTATGCGACACATATTTCCGTGCCTCTACCGCTCGTGTCGTATTTTTGCGACAGAGAACATGCATGATTTTTTCGTTCTATTAACTGCGTGGTACAACTAAAACCATTATTAAAATAATAGAGATAAAAACTTTTTGACTATTTTTTATCGATACGACGATTTCTCCTCCTTATTTATTGTAGTTATTATTTTATCTGGATTTTATCGATTTGTAGCCGCGCGCTAGGGGCACGGCAATTGATATTTAGCCAAGCGCTTAAAAGGTTCAATGAGTTTTTTTATTTGGAATTATTGTTTAATCAATAGCTTTTTGCAATTAATGTAGTGATAGCTCACCTCTCATGCATGATGTTGTGGGTCCAGGGCAAGTACCAGTATGACTTTTTCAATTCATATGTACTCTCTGAGTTTATCTTGGACGTCACTAACATCGGTAAAGGAACCAGAATGAGAAAGCTTATAGTGGATAAGACAAAGTTTAAAACAGAAGACGAACTAGCAGGGAATCGAGGGGGGAGGGGGTGGAGGGGAGCAGACCGGAATAACTCGAAAAATATCGTGAAGAAACCTCGACTTACAGCACAGAATACTTAAAGTACTACGTACAGAAAGGACACTTCCTTCCCCGCACTAACATCAGTTACCGCACCTCACCCCGCACTTCGGCATGTTCGTCGCCCGTTCTTTAACAAGAGCGCTCGCAAACACAAGTACCTCACGCACACATTCATACGTATACAAACGTCATTTTTTAATGTAGTAGTAGTAGGTAATTATTTTGAGAGCGTTGTATGGAGTGTCCGGGGTGTGCTTACAGGTTAATATACCTTTTTTTTTTTTTTTGGATGGGAAATCTTCAAATGACCCCTCCCGCTCTACCTAAGTCTGAAATCATCAACCCGTCTTAAGCAAGCGTGGTGATCATTGCTCGTGCCTTCTCTGTATGAGAAGTGGCCTTTGCCCAGCAGTGGGACAATACTGCCGCCGTAAGTAAAAGGGGCCCATCTGAGGAAAGGGAATGGAGAAAAATGAGCCTTAATGGATGCGCCTTTTTTGTTTAGTAAGAATCAGAATCAGAAATCATTTATTTGCAAATAATGTAGGTAATAAAACATAGTTTAGATGGCATAAAAAGAAAAACAATTCGATCCAGTACATTCTACCGTATGGCATGCAACATTAAGCACTAAAATAATTATAAGTAAGTATTGCAAATCTATATAAATCAATAATTATGGGCGGGTGTAATGTCGGAACCTTATAGGTTGGAATGCGGGGTCAGACAGGGTGGGTTGACCTCTCCTGCGCTCTTCAACCTATATGTGAACGCCCTGATCGTTGGGCTTAGCAGCCAACATGTTGGTTGCCATGTGGATGGAGTATGCGTCAATAATTTGAGCTATGCTGACGACATGGTGCTGCTGAGCGCATCGGTCTGCGGTCTTAGGAAATTGATGGGGACCTGTGAAGAGTATGCCTCGAGCCATGGGTTGAAATATAATGCGGGGAAGAGTAAAGTCATGGTGTTTGGGGCGGGTCTAAGAAGTGTGAATAGTATACCCCCTGTGTGTATAGATAATGCACCGCTTGAGAAAGTGGAACAGTTTAAATACTTGGGTCACATTGTTACAGCTGACGTAAAAGATGATGCGGACATTGAGCGGGAACGGAGGGCGTTGTCAGTCAGAAGTAATATGATAGCGCGTAGGTTTGTGCGTTGTTCGAGGGAGGTAAAAATAACGCTTTTTAGAGCGTACTGTACATCCCTCTACACGTGCAGCCTATGGGCAAAGTATACTCGTGCGGCATACAGCGCCCTCCGCGTCCAGTTCAATAACGCGTTCAGGGCGGTGATGGGGCTGCCCCGCTACTGCAGCGCCTCGGGCATGTTCGCGGAGGCGCGCACCGACTGCTTTTACGCGACGATGCGCAAGCGGTGCGCGTCTCTGGTGCGCAGAGTACGGGGCAGCGCCAACACTGTCCTGGCGATGATCGCCAACAGACTGGATTGCCCTTACATCCGGCAATGCTGCAGCAGACATATTGTTACGTTGTGACTGTTAGTTAGTTTTTATCTGTGCTTGTTATCCTATCTGTATCTTTTTGTGTATCTGTTTTTTATGTTATACCCCATACCATAGCTTTTTATTATTTATTTAGTTTGCAATCAGTATCTTTTGACATTTTTATAAATATTTTTACATTCTGACAATTTTATATTTTGACATTTTATTTATTTATTTTTTTAATTTTTACACGATTCTGCCATTTTTATAATTTTTTAGTTGTTGAATAATATTTAAATTTAATTAGTCACAATTGTGTTTTTAGCTTTAATAATTTAATATAGTTTATAAGTAATTTTGTGTAATTGCATGAATGGAAACTATGGACTAGAATTATGTCTGAAATAAATGATTATTATTATTATTATAATAATAGTCAGGTAATCAGTTTCTATATCATATTCTTAAAAGTCAAATTCACCAGAAAAATAATAGTCATGCATGTATACAAAGTAACAATAAAGCAAAAATAAATTAAAATTTTTTGAGCAATGTCAAGGTGTTGTCATTTAAAAATTCACTGACAGCGTAATAGCATTATTCAACTAGTAGTTTCATTAATTTCTTTTTGAAAAAATGATTCGTATCATTTTTAATATCGATAGGTATGTTATTGTATATAACGATAGGTATTTTATTGTATAAGGTTTATTTTTCTTTACATTTTTGGCCGATATTCGTCCTTTTCGCTTACTGCGGCAGAATAATAGGCTGGAATAACTCATTCTTTGCAATTATATTAGGGTCAGGAGTCCCTGTCAAACCAGATGTGGATAAATTAGAAACTACTGCCTTCAATCCTTTAGGTACTTACCTATTGTACATAGCGTAGGTATACGGGACGGTACACTACACCTTTGACAGTTTTAGGAGTTTTGGGGCGACGACCGATCCTAAGTCCCTATTGTGCGCGATTCCAATTCCGAACTACAACAGATTTCGTTGAGTGAGTGCTTAGGTACCTACATAAGTGTATAGACTTTTCTTATTTTATTTGAGTAGGTAGTACATACTAGGTACTATAATTCAAAATACACAGAAAATAATATTTATTGAAAGTGAAAAGTTTAATGTACCTAAGTAGGTATTTCTTAGAGAATTTTCTGACTAGTGCGAGTAATAAATGTATTACAGACGGCAGTGGTTTTAAGTGATACCAATTTCATTTTATTTTACACGCCATTCTTAATAAAATCCTATACTTAAAACCTAGAAACAGTTTCTATGGCCTGGTATTACCAAAAACTTCTTACATTTTGACTAAAATTATCCCTTAGAACGTCTTTTGAATAAATTAAAACTTCCTTCCAACCTTGGCCTAATGTAGCAAGTTATACGCTAGAATTACTCTGAAACCAATGAAGCAAACTTAATAAGATTAGTTGATTATGCAAGTTGCAAGTAAGACTTAATCCCATTTTCACTAACACTACACACACGCCTAAATGAATGCCTAAATAAAAATGCGCTGTTGGATTTTCAACTCTCGGTTCAGCGCTGAAAGTTGAAAATCCAACAACGCATTGATTTAGGAGTCGCTTAGTGTGTAGTGAAACTGGGCACAAATGCGACATGGCATGCTTAATGAAGCGTTCAGCGTACGTATAAGGAATGCATCGAGGCAGCTGTGCATACGGCGCAGTCAAATATCTTTGCTATGTATTAAGGAGAGTGCTCATTAGAAGTATTCGCGTATACTATAATGTAACACTCGAGCATCAGTCAGGGACTCGTGCGTCGAAGCGAGCAGACTTGAAATAGTACCTTCGACTGTGACAAATACAGGGAAGGTATGTTAAATCGAGCTTTAATTTAATTTATTTATTAATCACAAAATCCACAGCTCTTTGAAATTTTCTCTTAAAATATTTATGCTAGTCTTACAGCCAATTACGGATTTACAATTTAATAACCATACATACATGCAACAGAAACAAAAATACAGAATGACGTGAACTGCTAGTACTATCTGAGCATTGCTAAGTGTACGGTGTGAGTGAGTGTGTAGGAGTGTTTACACTGCTCAACACCTTGTAGCAAGAAGCAATATTACAGTCCTAACCACATAACAGATAAAAGAGGTCCTAACACTGTTATTTTACCTCTGATTGTGCATCGTTGTCAAAACCAAAGTGATCTTTATTCTGGTTGCAATAAGGTTGGTGCTTGGGTTGCTATGAGAAAATAAAATACTGTGAGAGTACTTTACACAAGTATCGGTGGTGTCTGAATGTCAGTTAGTAACAAGATGCTCAAAATTAAGCATCTTCAAAAGCTAATGCTCCGTTGTCAGTACATTTGGCTCACTATTGTAACTTAATGCTCAATATAGAATTCAAAATGGGGTTAAATATAATGACCACCAAAAAAATATACTAAACACCAAAAAATTAAGTCTAAAATTACAGTTACTTACACAGAAATAGGAGCCCCTCGAACCGGGACTCCGTCGACATAGGATGCAAGAGCGAGCAAATGAGAACACAAATACCTTTACCTAGGTATTTTACAATGAAATGGAGTTTTCATTTTGGTCATCATTTACTATTTTTGGCAGTTAAAACTGTTTTTTTGATGTTATATTTTACTTTATCTGGTGATAAGTTAAACATAAGCCACTTAAAATCATTGATACACGCAAATGCTCTTGGTGAGGAAGTGGGTATTCTCCTTAAGGAATTCATATATCGAGGCAGTCGTGCGCACACTGCACAGTACAGAGTCAAAACGCTTGCTTTCTGTATTAGTCTAGCTTACTATGCTTCGAGTGTATCGCCATGTCATTGTTGCACCGCGTGTGGTAACTGAGTCTATTTGGGTGCTCGTTTATAATTAAAGTGCGGAACCCCAGCTGGCTGCATAATATATTGTAGCTCGAGAGGTTTTAATTGAGCTGAAGTAATGAGGTTTTCCCCACGCTCCTATGCCAGCCTCCATCCAGGTTCTACCCGCGATGGTAACAATGTCGTCGCGGGTGAGGTCGGGCTGTGGAAGACGATCATGATGGATGAGGTTTCAGCAGACAAAGAGCAAATTAGAATTGGTAATATGCACGAAGGAAATCATCCCAGCAACAAAACTTTCCGACATAAAATATATGAAGATACGTTGTTTGTTTAAGGGTTGTATGTAATGTATTACTTTTCTGAACAGTATTCTTCCTAAAAATAGAAATATTCATGTCTAGACAGTTTAGATTAGACAAAGAACTGCTCGAACTTCGCTAAACGTATTCATAAATTCACCGCGTATAAAATTGCTCATTTCACTTCCTATACCGTTCGATTTATCTCTCTATTATGATATAGGGTCAAACGAAATATATCTCACGTCTGCTAATGTCCCCGCTGGGCGCCAGCGGTAGTCCATACTTTATTATTGCGTCAGGACGGCCGCCGGACAAATGATACATAGTCGCCATTTGTTAAGGCGACAAGTTGGCCAACTTGTTATTGGTGATCTACAAGTGTTTGTGGAAGGAAAAGTTATAGATTTTGATCTTGTGAAGGTGTTAGTTGATTTCGAATATCATTAAAACTTGGGATTCTTGAGTTATTATAATTATCTCACGACTACTATTGTCCCTGTTAGGCGCCAGTAGTAGTCCATACTTTATTATTGCGCCAAGACGGCCACCGGACAAATGATACATAGCGGCCATTTGCCAAGCCGACAAGTTGGCCAATTTTTTGTTGCTGATCTACAAGTGTTTGTGGAAGGAAAACTGATAGATTTTATTCTTGAACGATATTTTGTTTTATTTGAGAACAATAATATTGCTAGCCCTTCAGAGAATGCTATCAATGTAAAGATTTATATAACAGTACAGGGTATAATAATGTCGAATTTTATTTTGCATATTTTCTTATACCGTGCGTACTCGTACCTACTGTTTTTTTTTATTATATTGCCATTATCAACGTTGTTTCATAATTATATGCTCTTAAATCTTAACAGTCTTAACCATTGGCCTTCTTTCATCACTGCCTCGACTTACTGCCAAAGTGACTTAACTTAAAGACAGCCCCAATCCTCCAACTCGCAAGTCTGTGTGTCCCACACTGCGTGTAACACCACGATCGTTAGTACGGTCGTTGACTCCCCGTCTTACAATGCGGGACTGTGTACAACCTATTTCGATTGTGCCCTTCTTATCCGCATAAACGTGTGCCGACTTCCGCCCTATTAGTGCTGGTGACTCGGCGTTTCGGTAATGGACAGGATTCCTTTAACTGGGCCACGTGTTTTTGTTGCGAGAAAATCAATTATAGGTAGCTGTAGTGTTTTTGTTTAATCAATTTCGCGTGTGGTTGTGTTGAATTAACGCTCCGACACGTTGGATTGACTGGCTGTGTGGTTTTGTTTCGCGGTAAATGTTTGTAGCTTCGGAGAAAATTGGGCAAAGCTTTTTGTCAAAAAAAGGGGAAAAATAAGTAATACACAGGGTGTCGGGGACACGACGCGCGGACTGAATCCATGAATTCAGCACATGATTATAGACTTAGCGTAGAAATTTTTGAATTTAAAAAATTTCAACGCGTTCAGATGTACAGACGCCAGCACATCAACCTACCCGATACTGTCAAATTTTCCCAATCAACTTTGAACCTTATGCTTTAGTGATAAAGTTGAAAAACTATTAAAGAAATTTGACAGATTGTAGTAGGTTGATGTGCTGGCGTCTGTACATGATTTACCCAATTTTTTTTTTTCTACTGAACCCTTGGTAACAGGTTGTGCGTCGATATTCTTGCCATCCTGTATTATTTTATAAGTATAAGTAGGATTGCGCAGTGCTGCACACCCCCACCATATTTCAAGTTAAACAAATATCAACTTAATTTCAATGATAATTAAGTTGATTTCAGAGTGACTAGCACTATTGAAAACTTTATTTTGTTGGAATTAAAGTTATTTTTCCATTAATTCATATTTTTTTTTACATTTTTGGCAAATCAATTGCGAATGCAGAATATATTATTTGTTCTTAATTACTTATAGCGCTTAGTAAGTCTCGTGACAACGACAAATAAATTTTTCACAACACCACCACCCTCATAATCAGCCTATAATGTTGCCACTGCTGGGACACAGGCCTCCTCTCAGTCTCAGTGAGAGGGAGTGGGCCGTAATCCCCCACGCGAGCCCAGTGCGGGTTGGCAGATGTCACAAATCTTAAAATTTTTGGTTATAGGTCATGCCGGTTTCCTCACGATGTATTTCCTTCACCGTTTTGAGAGCAGTGGTGGTGAAATAATTTACACAAAGTAAAGCGCCTGTCTGGATTCGAACCTACGACCACCACCCTCACCAGTCTTAAATAGAAAATGCGAATAGCAAAACACATTAAAGTTAAAAGACTGGAAAACTGTATTGGATAACACGCGATCCGACCACCCGTCATGAACCGACCCGGTAATTATGATAATCGAGTTCGTTCCGTCGTTCGTTGCACTTACGACTTTATTCACTGAAACTTATTAGCTTGCATTTTTGATCAAATACATGAGTCGTCGACTTCTCTACTGCTAGGAGTTGCTTTATGGTCGTGGTTTGATGACTTTGTTAGTGTATTTCATAACATAAAATCACGTCTGTATACTCCGAAGGGTTAAGAGGGGCCCGTGGCTAAATAATAACAGCCGCACAGGTCGATCGATCAGGTTAAGCTACCCTTGCTGCGGTTGGTCTGTGGATGGGTGACCATCTTTACATACCGAGACCCCTCCGTGCCTCGGAAAGCACGTTAAGCCGTTGGTCCCGGCTGTCATTCATCGATCTTTGACAATCGTTACGGGTAGTCAGAAGCCCGAAAGTCTGATAACCAGTCTTACCAAGGGGTATCGTATTACCCAGTAACTGGGTTGTGGAGGTAAGATAGGCAGTCGCTCCATGTAAAATACTGGTATTCAGCTGCATCCGGTTAGACTGGAAGCCGACCCCAACATAGTTGGGAAAAGGCTAGGCAGATGATGATTCCCCGAAGGGTTAAGCAGGTCAAATAGCCTGCAGTAACAAACTTCTCTCTGATCGTCACGTACATCTATATCTATACAATACAAATATATAAAATTGAAGTGTCTGTTAGTAATGTCAAAATAACAGCTTTTTGCTAAATACATATAAAAGTATATACGTATTTTCATCTGTCTGTTCCGGCTAATCTCGGAAACGGCTGGACCGATTTTTGCAGGACTTTCACTAGCAGATAGCTGATGGAGTAACTTAGGGTACTTTTAATTTTAGAAAAAGAATAAGGGCCGGCGCTGACTGACGTCTCGGCACGGTACGGCACGGCGGCAGGGCGTGCTTCGGCAGCACGATGGACGCTTTGGTATGCCGCGTCACGTCGAGGCATCCCGTAGAAAGCCCAGCCTGCCAAAACCTTATTTCAATTAGTTTAGCTGTCATAATCCTGTGACCTATGTGGCTCGCGGGACGCGGTGGCATGCCGCGGCAATCCGTGGAATGAAACGGCATGACACGACATGCCGCGGCGTCCCGCGGCTTGCCACGACGTGCCGCGGCGTCTCGCGGCATGCCAGGACGTGCCGCGGAATAATTGTATCGAATTAAAGTAATATGAATTCTAAACTCATTGAAATAAGGATAAAAAAGAACTTGATCAGAAATAAAATCCTTTACCGTGCCGTGCCGTGCTTCGACGGCAGTCAGCGCCGGGCCCATATGGATCCGCGCAAAAAAAATAAAACCCATGAAACCGACATCCACGCGGGCGTAGCCACGGGCAGAAGCTAGTGAAATAATATTAATAATAACTCATAGAGATGTCAAAATATTAAGCCAGTAAGCTAGATGGAAGCGGCCAGACTGCAATTATATCGATATTGGCGATGAAGGTCAGATTCCAAGTAGCTCAGATTCCAACTAGGTCAGATTCCAACTAGGTCAGATTTTCAACTTGTGGGAGCTTTTTTAATGCTGTGATAGACTTATGAAAAGATTTCAATTATTTTCCTTATTGTAGTCGACATAGTTCTATCTTAAAAAGACAGCTGTAATCTCCCTGCAAATAGACAGAAAAACGGCTGTAAGTTAGTGGCTTATTCCCACCCCCCATTCCTTGGTTGGACTCACCGCGTGCAGGTGACAGGGGAACCCTACCCTATCTCACTACCCCTAAAAACACAACTCGTGCATACAAAACATGCTCGTATCAATTACATTCAATCGTATTACAACTAAAACTCAGTACCGAACTCATTAAAATGGTAATACTGCCTACTTCCCTGATTAATTGTTGTGTCGTTTTTGTTTCAGGTAAGCAATACCAATTTACGCTCTATACGACTGCGGAACGGTAAATATTCGGCGCTCAATTATAGCTGTTCGAAAACGTGTGTTTGGAATAAAAGGGAGGCATTACATTACGCGATTGGGAAATTCCCAATTGGGACTGAAGGTTTATAGTGTAATTCAAGCAATAGAACAGGTGGTGTTAAATATTCGCGTTGTTTCCTTAGAGAAAACATAATAGCATTAGGTACAGTCAGCGTAAAAATGAGGCTGACTTACTAAAGCAATGAAAACGGATGGGCAGTTCTCGTAATTTTAAGAACGTTCACAGTCTGAAGGCCTTCTCGTAATTTAAAACGTTCAAAATCTAGTCGCGGTCTAATCTCGGCGACAAAGAAATGTCAAAAATGTGGGGAAATTAGAGGTAAGTATTTTTGACAGATTGATACCGAGGTCAGATTGTGAACGTAATCTTGTCAAAATGTAGGGAAATTAGAGTTATTTTTGACAGATTGAGACCGAGGTCAGATTGTGAACGTTTTGAAAATTACGAGAATAGCCCCTCTGATCTCAGTCTCAATCTTTCAAAAATAATTAGTCAGTCTCAATCTGTCAAACAATACGGAATCAACAGGATTCTACAAGTGGCGACGAGGATAAAGGTCAGATAAAATTAACAAAATTAGGAGAAATTATTTTTGACAAGTTTTTGACATTGATTGTCGCTGAGATGAGATTGCGACTGGATTTTGAACGTTTTTAATTACGGGAATTGGCCTTCTGATAACTGTATAACATATTTCCTTATGAATAAAGCATAGGTAGGGAGCTGTAGATGGAAGCATAAAGAATTACGTAAAAGAAACCTACATCTGGACTGTGCCTACAAAAACAACAAACAGACAGAAATAGTATCAAACAAACTACCTTACGTAACTCAACGACTGTTCCAAAGTTCTGCAGTTTATGAAACCTTATTTTACAGCAATAACTGTCGAGATCAAAGCCATAACCCTGGAAGTGTACCGGGGAAAGTTGAGTGTATTAACTAACTGCCTGTGTAATCAATATAGAGAATAGAAAAATAAGAAAAGTACCTGGTACTTACTTGTTGACAGGCTTGTTTTTATATTTATGTCTGTAATTTATATGGTGTACATAATAAAGAGTATTCTATTCTACGCTGTCCTCTCCCATATCTACTCATCATCCGCCTATCCTTTTCCCAACTATGTTGGGGTCAGCTTCCAGTCTAACCGGATGCAGCTGAATACCAATATTTTACATGGAGTTACTGCCTATCTGACCTCCACAATCCAGTTACTGGGTAATACGATACCTCTTGGTAAGGTTTAGGGCTTCTGACGACCCATACCGACTGTAATTTGAAAACATTGTAAAAGCCAATTATTTTCAAAAGAGTAAGTGGAGTTTCTGGCTCTTCTCCATAGGAAACGACCAATTAGAACCGTGCACTTAGCTTCTGACGTTTCATAAGTGCCGATGTAGGTTTATCCATACTTAATTATAAATTCGAAAGTAACTCTGTCTGTCTGTCTGTCTGTATGTTACCTTTTCACGCCTAAACCACTGGACCAATTTTGATGAAAGAACAATGGGTAATGTTGTATGGGCCCCGTACCCAAAAAAAAAGATGACTGTAGCATTATGAGCTATATCGGTATTCGTTGCCCTCATGGAGTAGTTTAATTAATCCTAAGACAGCATGTCTGAATTCACTTGGAGAAAAAAGATATTTAAGGAAGTTAAATTGGTTTTGAGAAGACGGTACCCAGGGATAAGGTTAATTGTAGCATTATGAACTATGTCGGTATTTGTTGACCTCATGGAGTAGTTTAATTAATCCTAAGACAGCATGTCTGAATTCAATTGGAGAAAAAAGATATTTAAGAAAATTAAATTGGTTTTGAGAAGACGGTACCTACCCAGAGACAAGGTTAATTGTAGCATTATGAATTATGTCGGAATTTGTTGACCTCATAGAGTAGTTTAATTAATCCTAAGACAGCATGTCTGAATTCACTTGGAGAAAAAAGATATTTAAGGATGTTAAATTGTTTTAATAAAATAATAGGAAAGTTCATTATCTTTATTCATTATTGTAATTACCATACTTATATTGGTTCTTATTCAATACTAGCTGACCCGGCGAACTTCGTAACGCCTTATTTTTTTTGTTTATTTTTTCCCATGTTTTAATAGCTATTCTGCTATACGGGGCAGAGATTATGAGCTATGTCGGTATTCGTTGCCCTCATGGAGTAGGTAGTTTAATTAATCCTTAATAAAACAATTTAACTTCCTTAAATATCTTTTTTCTCCAAGTGAATTCAAACATTCTGTCTTAGGGTTAATTAAACTACTCCATGAGGTCTACAAATACCGACATAGTTCATAATGCTACAATTAACCTTGTCTCTGGGTACGGTCTTCTCAAAACCAATTTAACTTCCTTAAATATCTTTTTTCTCCAATTGAATTCAGACATGCTGTCGTAGGATTAATTAAACTACTCCATGAGGTCAACAAATACCGACATAGTTCATAATGCTACAATTAACCTTGTCTCTGGGTACCGTCTTCTCAAAACCAATTTAACTTCCTTAAATATCTTTTTTCTCCAAGTGAATTCAGACATGCTGTCTTAGGATTAATTAAACTACTCCATGAGGTCAACAAATACCGACATAGTCCATAATGCTACAATTAACTTTGTCTCTGGGTACGGTCTTACTCGTTCTCCTTTGGTATAGAGATAGCTTGAGTCCCGGAAAAGGACATAGGGTACTTTTTATCCCGATATTCCCACGGGATCGACACTTATGCGGGTAAAACCGCGGGGCGCAGCTAGTATATTACTTATTACTATATTACTTATTATATTACTTATTACTAATATTATAAAGGCGAAAGTTTGTGAGTGTGTGTGTAAGTGTGTGTGTTTATATGTTTGTTACTTCTTCGCGCTTAAACGGCTGGACCAATTTTGATGAAATTTGGTATAGAGATAGCTTGAGTCCCGGAAAAGGACATAGGGTACTTTTTATCCCGATATTCCCACGGGATCGACACTTATGCGGGTAAAACCGCGGGTCACAGCTAGTATAATATTATAAATTCGAAAGTAACTCTGTCTGTCTGTCTGTATGTTACCTTTTCACGCCTAAACCACTGAACCGATTTAGATGAAATTTGGTATAGAGATAGTTTGAGTCCCAGGAAAGGACATAGGATAGTTTTTATCCCGATATTCCCACGGGATCGAAACTTATGCGAGTGAAACCGTGGGGCGCAGCTAGTGTGAAATAAAATATTTTGATTTTTTACATAAAAACATCGCTAGTAAAAGATAAGAATCATCATTCAGACTAAGTCGAACATAAAAATTCACACTTCGGCTTGAAAATGAAAATAAATAAGAAATTGTGATGCAATTTCGCCTGTCTCTGTAACAATAGACAAATTATGCCCTTTGTGAATGGTTCTGTATACATTTGAAAATAGGCTTTGAATTCAGACTGAAACTCAAAATAACTTTATGCCAGTTTTAATTTCGTAACCGTAGGTATGAAAAATACACCGTGAAATTTTAATCACCGTTTTCCTCTTAAGCGGTCGTTGTACTCATCATTATGAACAACTTTTACTATGGGACCAAACATGAAAGCGCGAAAAAAAATCAGCTGTTCCCTACATTTATGTTCGCATAACTCGTCAAACTGTAGGGAACAGCTGATTTTTTTTCAAGATTTCATGTTTGGTCCCATAGTAAAAGTTGTTCATATTGATGAGTACAATGACCCCTTAAGACGAGTGATTAAAATTTCACTGTGTATTTAAATAATTCAATTACTCAACTCGGCCGATAGCTGTCCACTGCTGGATATAAATATTAAAATGAACTTTCTGTAAATATTGACTGGGAGGTGAGAGGGCTCCGTGTTAAAGTAGGTCATTTATTTCACCTGCGTTTTCAATGTATAATCTATTCATATAACACATCAACGGGCTTTTTAACCGGTCAAGCGTCGCGGTTCGCCGATCGGCGACGAAACAATAGAAAATCAATTGTGTCTCATTAGCGGCGCTTGACAGATTAAACTATCTTCAACCTAGTCTTTACCCAACTAATTTGGGGTTGGCTTCCAGTTAGACCAGAAGCTAGTCTATACATATAACACAACAACGGACTTTTTAAACTATCTTCAATCTACCTAGTCTTTTCCCAACTAATTTGGAGTTGGCTTCCAGTGTAACCGGAGGGTACTTTTAATCCCGGTAGTACATTTGTCTTGGAATATTTTCCGACACGCGGGCGAAGCCACGTGCAAAAACTAGTAATACAATAAGTAGTTAACAGCACCATCCAAATTCACGCAAGGATGTGCAATTTACAAAGACAAAATACATGAGACTTATCGATCGACGGAATGCAAGACCAAGGCACCAGAAACAAAACGAAAGAAAAGGTCCAAATGAATTCTCCAATATTGATAAAATTGTACCAGAAAAACAAGATTCGCTGACACATCTTATTCACATTAAATGCGAGGCTATAAGCAACACGTCATTGGGAGGCTTCTCCTCCCCCTCCCCATAATATACGCCTCCCTATACACGGAACATGTTTCCCAGTCTCAACAGTCATGTTAAGGGATTTCTATGCTATAATAAAAAATGCGACGTGACTTCGCTGTCGGTTTTTGGCTATTTTTGGTGAATGAGCGTATAATATACAGGGTGAAATTAAATTCATGGGCATCCTTTTAAGGGGTCATTGTACTCATCATTGTGAACAACTTTTACTATAGGACCAAATCTGAAATCGCGAAAAAAAAAAGTTTTTAAGCTTTTATTTAAATACTAAAAAAAAGAAAGAATAACGCGAAATAAAAAGAGAAAAATAAAGTGACATTATCATTTTAAAATATATAGAAATTTTAAACGCTTAAGGCACTGATATTGTGTCCTGTATAGCGGATACCATACATCAGTGCCTCAAGCTTTTAAAATTTCTATATATTTTAAAATGACAATGTCACTTTAATTTATTTTTCTCTTTTTAGTTCCCGTTATTCTTTCTTTTTTTTAGGTTACGTTTTAGTTCCCGTTATTCTTTCTTTTTTTTAGGTTACGTTTTTATTTAAAGAAAAGCTTGTTTTTAAAAAGTTTTTTTATTTTTTTACTTTTTAGTCTTAAATATGTAGTTACCAAATTACAAGCCATGGTATACCTCTTATGCCTGTTACTACTGTTGACCGTTGAGGAGTTCCGTGGTTTGGAGCCAACCCTGGATGTGGCAGCAATTTCATGGTGGTCCCACCAACCGTCTATCATATCCGAACGGGTATGCAAAATTTCAAGTCCCAACTGCCGACCGTTGAGGAATTCTCTGGTTTGCAGCTAACCCTGAAGGTGGCAGCAACTTCATGGTGGACCCGCTAACTGTCATCCCAATAGGTGTGCAAAATTTCATGTCCCTGCTGTTAACCGTTGAGGAGTTCCCTCGTCTGGAGCCAATCCTGGCAGCAGCATCACGTCACGCTTGTCATAAACATGCATTGTCATCGAGACTGGACCAGTATGTAAAATTTCAGCTCAATCGGATACCGGGAAGTGGGTCAAATTTAACTTGCAAGAGTCCACCTTCACATACATACAAGTCAAGTTAAATAAAAGCTTTTAAAAATCAGCTCTTTCCTACATTTTGATGAGTTATGTGAACATAAATGCAAGGAACAGCTGATTTTTTTTCGCGATTTTAGGTTTAGTCCCATAGTAAAAGTTGTTCATAATGATGAGTACAATCAACTCACCCTATCGCAGTCCACTGCTGGACATAGGCCTCTCCCAGACTGCGCCACAGCACCCTGTCCTCCGCCTTCCACATCCAGTCTAACCCAGCCACCTTCTTTAGGTCGTCCGTCCATCTAGCTGGGGGGCGTCCCACATTACGCTTGCCGGTACGCGGTCTCCACTCCAGGACTCGTCTGCTCCACCGGCCATCAGTCCTTCGACAGACATGGCCAGCCCACTGCCACTTCAGTTTGCTTACTCTGCAAGCTATGTCGGTAACTCCGATTCTTTTCCGGATAACTTCATTCCTGATTTTATCCTTCAAAGAGACTCCGAGCATAGCTCGCTCCATAGCGCGCTGAGCGACCTTGAATTTGTGGACCAGCCCGACCGTCAGTGTCCACGTTTCAGCACCGTATGCCATGACGGGCAGGACGCACTGGTTGAAGACCTTTCTCTTCAAACACTGCGGGATAGGTGACGAGAAGACTTGACGGAGTTTTCCAAATGCTGCCCAACCCAACTGGATCCTTCTATCAGCTTCCTTCTTAAAGTTGTGTCTACCGAGCTGGATGACTTGCCCTAGGTAGACATAATCCTTCACAACTTCGAGAAGCGACCCTTCGATGTGGATTGGACTCGGCAAGACGTGCGAATTGTACATGACTTTTGTCCAAATTCATGCCAAGGCCAACCCGTCGGGAGGCTCCATTTAGGCTGTGCAGCATTTGGTCTAGCTGTTCCAACGTCTCTGCCATTATGACGATGTCATCGGCAAATCGAAGATGTGAGATGTACTCGCCGTTAATGTTGATACCCTGTCCAGTCCAGCGTCTTGAAAATGTCTTCCAACGCGTTGGTAAATAATTTAGGGGATATTACATCCCCCGGTCTCACCCCCCTGAGCAGTTGGATGGGGCTGGTTTTCTGATTCTGGATCTGGACAGTCATCGTTGCAGCGTCATACAAACATCTCAACACTTCGATGTAGCGCCAGTCAATTCGACATCGTTGCAGAGAGGCCAGAACTGCCCATATTTCGATGGAGTCGAAGGCTTTCTCGTAGTCCACAAATGCCATACACAGCGGCAGATTGTACTCCTCGGTCTTCTGCACAATTTGTCGAACAGTATGGATGTGGTCTACGGTACTAAAGCCTTTCCGAAAACCGGCTTGTTCTGGCGGCTGGAACTCCTCAAGTCTCCTGGCGAGACGGTTCGTGACGACCCTCGAGACCAGCTTGTATACGTGGCTCAGAAGTGAGATGGGTCTATAGTTCTTCAGTAAGGATTTGTCACCTTTTTTGAAGAACAGAACCCCCGCACCTCTGCTCCACGCCTCGGGCGTTGTACCCTCTTGGACAACGGAATTAAAGAGACTCGCTAGCTCCTTCAGGACTGGAGCCCCGCCCGCTTTAAGGAGCTCTGTAGTTATTCCGTCATCCCATGATGAGTACAATGACCCCTTAAAAGGATGCCCATGAGTTTAATTTCACCCTGTATACTGTTTTTTTTTTTTGTCTGACATGTCCATATTAAAAATAGTAATACTTGCGTTGGCCCCTGCGTTAAGTTGTGTTATTGTGACTATTAAGCTCGCTCACGTCTACCATTAAACATAGGCATGTTTCATAGCCGGTACAATGAACAACCCTGGGGGATATCACCACGCATGATGAAGCGTGATATATAAATACGCTGCTCTATCTTTTACAGCTCCTCCCGTAGTGAAATATTTTATATCTCCTACTATAGCTTCAATATTAGAGCCCTCACTTATTTTATCAATTGTGACGTCACCATCTAAGTGCAATTCCAAAACAGCCCCAAAGATTGCATTTGCCACGATAAGCTCCTTGATATCGTGAAGATGCCCAAAATAAACGCTCTACGTCGCAATATCATTTTGAACGAAAGTGTCGACGTTTTCGCACCATTTTCGAGGAGGGCAGCGTCTGATGTCAGATAAAAAATAATAAATAATGAGTGTTGGAGGGGAGGGGATTACAAAGGGAGAGTTTCCGATGGGCAGAGATCAACGAGATTTGCGGTTTTAGACTGCTTTCACTGTTCATTTACGAGCCACGGCTTATGGGTTGTTCAACCAGAGTTTTGACATTTAAATCACGTGTTCATTTTGTTAATTACTATGTATTAGATACAAAGCTTTTATCTGGATTCGGACTGACGTGATATTTAACCGTTCTATATACCAAAATAATATTTTGTATTATATTTAACACGTGCGACAGTAACGTGAGTTAATTCCGCCGAAATTCTAAATTATTACACTTTGCGAACATGATTATTATTTTACAACATAGGTATTGAAATATTCTCCGCCATAAAGTAACTCGTGTAGAAATATCTTTATACGAGTTATTTCTGCAGTTTATGACAAAACGTCTTAAAAATTGCAGTTTTATTTTCTGTAAGTATCTCTCGAAACATCAATAAGTAGGGAGCGTAAATGTGCTTCTCACCGAGCTACTACAAAATGAACTTACCGTTCGCCCGGCTCCCGACGATCTTGCGCTTCTTGATAATAATCTAATTCGGGGCATATCCGATACGTCCATTTACCGTTCGGCTTCGGGGGAGAGTAAACAACATTTTTTAACAAGGAAACTGCTAATACTAGCCCTCCACAGATAAAGTATCGATTGCGAGTGCGAATGAAGGGATATCTAAGTAGCAGCTCATTCAGCGCCTTATTCTGGCGTGTGAATTGGTTGTTGTATTTCGGTTGCGTTTATAGATGTAGGCTAATTTGGAGAGTGCCTTTGAATATCCCCTTTATAAGACCGCAATGCCGATCTGGAAATTGGGACAGTAGATAAGACGATGACACCGCTTCAGATATCGAGTGGTTGGCTGCGACCCGATTAGAACGCCACAAGCTTGTTCTATCAAGAATTTATCCACAATAGTGTACACTGCTGCTAGTAGCTTACTTAGATTATTGGCAACTCCAGTGCAGTATCTAGTGGTTGTTTTGCATTAGTACCTAATGTGTCGTTTCTGAATACAACATTTTGTATTAGTATAAGGGGGCCTAAAAAGGCCACTTTGGCAGAATCATAAACGGATAACATT
The DNA here is from genome assembly GCA_945859645.1 of Amphipoea oculea. NCBI lineage: Eukaryota > Metazoa > Arthropoda > Insecta > Lepidoptera > Noctuidae > Amphipoea > Amphipoea oculea. The sequence goes on from OX243862.1 coordinate 22,958,129, forward strand.
ATGAATCATAATCAAAGTCGTAAAATGGTCACAAACTGACAATTCATAATATTATTTGACATTAAAGCAATTCATATTTTGTGGACCATTTTACGAATCTCCATACAAAACTGTCAAACAGATGAATTGCGTGATAAGAAATTGCACGCAAATAATGTTATGAATTGTCAGTTTGTGACTATTATACGACTTTTATTATGATTCATAATGTTATTCTTTTATGATTCTGCCCAAGTGGCCTTTTTAGGCCCCAAGAACAAGAATAATTTATTTGTTAAAAAAGCAACCGACTTCAAAAAAAAAAAACAGTACAAAGTGATAAATACCTTTAATTTCGGAAGTCGGTGTCGTTGGTTCCACATTTTCGTTTTTTGACACCGACTTCCGAAATTAAAGTTATTTATCACTTTGTAGTGTTTTTTTTTTAAGTCGGTTGTTTTTTTTGTAAAATAGTTTTTATTTTTCACTTTTTTGTTGTACCTACCCTACACAAATTCAATTAACACTAGTGCACTGAAGAATTGAAGACACCGAATAGAAGAATCATCAAAATTCGCATAGAAATGCCGGAGATGCAGTACATTTATGCATATAACTTCGTACATAAGAATAATTTCTGAATGTATAGTATACCAAAAACTTCCTGACAGTATGTAGATCACATTAATGAAAGAATCATCAAAATCGGTTCATTAGTTTTTCAGAAAATCGCGGACATACAAACATACATATATACGGGTCGAATACAGAACCTCCTTTTTTGAAGTCGGTTAAAAATACAGGTCTGGTTGTGTCGAATGCCGAAGAATGACTAGGTACGTATTATTACGAAGTTTGTGTGTAGTCATTTGGATCCTCTAAACGATCAAAAGTAAATACCACTCCGTTGACCAAATAACTTACAAATCAGTTTTGACGGAAGCGATTGTCCCATCGCCTTCGATGTACTCAAATCCTTAGTAGCTTTTCTCAATACCGTTGGGAACATGGTTTTCTTTACCCTCCGGCTATCCCTCGGCAAATGCCAGAATTTTATGGAATTTTCATACTCTCTAGAGCGACTCCTATTCTTTAAAGGGACTTTACACCACAAAACTTCCCGGAAATTCTTTTGAAATCAGCTCAAACACAGAAAGAAGCATTTCTTTTTAATCTTAATGTACAATGTTCAAACAAAAAGTGATAAAGCGGCCGGACCTAAGTTCCGTCGGTCCCCAAGTGGTTCCAACAACGAACTTACTTTACGTAAATTAGGTCCGGGATTATGATATTTTGTGATGGAAATATTTTTATTTTACAGACTTGACGTTATTAATACAAGTTTTATAAGACTTCAAGTTTTATGTTATTAAAAGTTATATTTAGAGGTAATCAACGTAGACGTGAGACGTCAATTGTTTACCTAAGTTATTGTAGGGCTTGTAGCGCCGGCGCGGCGCGGCGCTGTAACACTGGCCCGTGCGTAGTTTACAGAAATTAATTGGAAACAAGCTGATGATGGTTTCTATTTGAACTATACTACTCACCACCGTGCTAAAGTAAATTTATAGGGTATATACTGCTAGGGAAAGATTCAATTAAACAAGTACCTTCTTATACAATACAAGTTTATTGGAATTAATACAAAATTAAGGCACACATACAAACAAAGTGGCGAGCCACTAAAATAATGCCTCTTTCCCTGCTACTATGGCATTCACCCACACAACTAGTCTCCGTACCTAGTGGTATGGGTGAAAACCTGCATGAGACAATAGCAGTTTCTCAGAGTCGCTATGCGAGTCCGCGAGGGAATAGATCAATAACCTTACTAGCTCATGTACATGTGTCGACCTATTTGGACTGTGCTCACATGGGGAAAATAACTATTATGCTAAGCAAACCCGAGACACAATATCTTACAACAACTGGTCTTAACACCTAGCCTTTTTACAAAAGGCCTAACTCTCTCATAGGTTAAATTATTATCTTACACGGATAACCTCTCAGTTTTGAATTCAGTTCATACCAATCAGTTAGTTCTGACCTCAGTCAGTTGACGGATCGTCGGTCCTTGGCTTCGCTCACAGGAGGTTCCTGTGAGCACACGCGAACGCGGCCTACGGACGAGATGGTGACGCTTTCGTTACCTGGAGTGGCGTACTTCCCTCATAACCGGGAACCGGCTAAGTAAGGCCTTCCTGAACGTCGGATGACCACACCGCAAGGGATAACCTTAAAGCCGCCTGCGCTCTGATGAATTCCAAATCATCACACAACGGCGCAACATCCAGGCATCAATTTAGCTGCGCATAGCACCAATCAAAAGAAGGCTAGCATAACAAGCCAGACCTGTAACAACGTCCTCGTGTCAGAACACACATGCAAGAGACCTGGGCTATAGGCTAACCAGCAAGAATAAAGCAAATGGTTGAATACTCACAGGATTCTGCTCTTTCTGGATTTATATTAAAACCCCATCGGGTTATTTGGGCACATCCCGTTCCTCTCAGGATATAAAGTCCCTCTCAAACAGCCCCCAGGCTCGTGTTCTTGGTCGTAAAAGACCGGACACGGAACACCGTTTTTTCCAAACCAATCTGACAGTTTCTCGAATAATCTTCCACAGACTATATAAGATTATTATCGATATTTATCTTTAATACATTCGACATTGTTTTTTATTTAAAAAATATGGTGAATTATGAATGTTTGTTTATTTGTTTTAATTAACTGATAAACTGTAATTAATTTACTAAACACAATAAACCGTCTTTTCGTTACGTAAACCACCATGACAAACGCCCGCTGCTATTCCATGACAGATGTCGCTACTATTTAGTTTTGCAACGTCACAGCGCCCAACTGTTTATTTCTATACTAGAACAAATAAAGGGTACCTATCGTAATCTAAAATTAATTACGGCGTGGTAAAGACGTTGTTTTCAGTTAATTAGCTGTAGACCCTAACATGATTGGCTAGAGCCTAGGCGTTAGGCTAAAAGTGTTTTTTCTAGAATAGCTTGTGTTCATTAATATAATATGTCAAGCGCCGCTAATGAGACACAATCGATTTTCTATTGTTTCGTCGCCGATCGGCGAACCGCAACGCTTGACCGGTTAAACTGGTGTAAATATCTAACAAACCTACAAATGCAAAAAGAATTCGAACTTTTTATATTTCAATCACTTCGATAGTTTGCGATAATAATAAAAAAGAAAAAGATTTAACGCAAACCCCTCTTTATTTTACTTCACCCGAAACTTAAGAGACCTTTTTCGCAAGACCTTTAAAATACATCTTACCTAAGTAAATAATGGTCGCCAACCCAAAGAAAGATCACTCCGATTTAAAACTGAAATCCGACTATATTCCTTATATAAATTGCTTTTAGGTTGCTACCGTCTGCCAGCTAAGTTTTTTTTTTTTATTGTATGGGGGTGATTCATTGAACGAGATTCATTGTTCTAAAGAAAAATGCCTTCGATTTTAGAATTGAGAAAAATTCCTTCATTGATTAACCTTAACTGTCAATTACCGCATTAAAAAAACAACATGCGATTTTGAAGGAAAATGGCCGGGCTCAATGCCAGGACCATGTATGTGTGTGAATACTAGGCTTTTGGGTTACTTTGAATTAATGGATACTTTACGTTTATTTAATTATATGCGTATTTTTAGTGCAGAATAAACAAAAAACTTTCTTCTTTTATGTGTGTTTTTCGGAAAATCATGAATCGAATGTTTCTTGAGAGCAGTGGTGGCAAAGTGGTAACGGCCGCGACTTACGAGTTGTAGGTTGTAGGTCGTAGGTTCGAATCCAGACAGGCGCTTTACTTTGTGTAATTATTTCATTACCACTGCTCTCAAAACGGTGAAGGAAAACGTCGTGAAGAAACCGGAATGTCCTAGAACCAAAAGTTCGAAGACATGTGATATTTGCCAACCCGCACTGGACACGCGTGGTGGATTACGGCCCACTCCCTCTCACCGAGAGGAGACCTGTGTCCCAGCAGTGGGAACATTATAGGCAGATTATGATGAATGTTTCTTGATTCACGATGTGGTTCCCCAGAACGAAATTTTCGGCAATCATCTTAAGGTTCCTTTATTCATACTTACACTAGCGCACTTCAATGAACCATCCCGTTTACGTAGGCAAAAAAAGTTACGCAGCCGTAACACTAGGTTTGTTAACCCTTAGGGCGGTTTCGCACTACGTCCGATCCGAATCCGAGAAATCCCGGCCCGAAGTGACCGCAGTCCTATTTGTATGAGGCGTTGCGCACTACATCCGAAATCTATCCGTCAGAATTTAGAACAATTTCCATTTCGGATTGATTTCTCGGATTCGGATCGGACGTAGTGCGAAACCGCTCTCAACCGAGGTCATATGTCTAGCTTTAAATATAGCCCCATGTCAGTCAGTCGTTTGTTTTCAGCAACTTTCCCTCAAAATCGTTTCGGTAGAAAGAGCGTGTGTTTAGAGTACATTACATTTTGTGCCGTGTAGTAACGACAAGTAAACGAGATGTCGTTGGACGGTAATGTTAGGGGATTTTAATGCGCAAGCCTTATGTCATGAAGGGGAGGAATTTATTTTATCACAACGGAGATGTCAGGTCTTGAAAGATAAATTAAATTGAACGTATTTGTCTTAAAAAATAGACATTTATTTGTAGACTTGTATCATTGGATACTTGCCTCCTTACTTATTACTATTTACATATGTTTGTATTTTCAACATATACGCCTACATACGTAGGTAGGATTTGGCAGCGCGTTGTCAATAAACAAAAACATGCTATTTGTTGAATGAGTTTTTCTCCCGAATCTCCAATTCGAGCCGGATAGCTAAAACTATACATAGCTGCCATCAACCCTATGCCAGGGATCGTCGCCTTTTACGACCCGCCTTCCCTAGGGCGTATAAGGGATTTGTAATCTTTCCTTACTCCCCAACAAAACTTCTACATTCTCCACTCTCCCCGTATGATTTCAAATATCATTGTAAACTTTCATCAAAAATAAATCCATGGCGAAACTGTCTCGGAAGAAAATTTAGAAAATTCCAAGTAGTTCGATTCTCCCTCTGCATTCCTTCGAGACGTTTCTTCATTTACTAACTGTCCAACTTTCAGCGTAAATCAATTCACCTTAGTCATTTTCTTGAAAGTTCACGAAGAAATGAGAAAAAGTGTACGTGTACACCTTTATTACCGCTATGGAAACGGAGACAGTTTTTGTTCAGAAACTTAGGATCAATAATGGTTTGGACAGAACTTGAAGAGATTGGACTAGAATTCGTTTTGAAAAGGATTAGGGCTCTTGTCGTCGTAGAATCTAGATTGCCGCTCGTGAAAATAGTTCGTTGCAACTGATATTGTTTTCCCCCTCGGGGCAATTTCGGTGCGAACCCCATTTTATAATTGGTCTGACAACAATCTCAGTGGTGAACAACTACATGAATAATTCAGAATCCATCTAAAATTAAAGCTTCCGTGTCAGAGCGTTTCACGTCATTGTTTTAAATACATTTCTAGGGAACATTTTGCTGCGATGCGAGGTTATTTACGTGTACTCATAAATCAACATCCGAAAACGAACCATAGGGGTCGTTTTTTCGCATTATTTATCTTGAAAAACTAACATTTTTCAGCAGGAAAGCCTTTGGGCCTTTGTATATTTAACATGTGAGATGGGAAACGTAGCGTTGCTTTACTTTACATTAAATGGCGTAAGTTACGTAAAGTAAACGTAAGTTCATGCGTTTGCACGTCTCCCGTCTTATAAGCGGGATATTTATGCGGGTTTTACGAGTATTTCGAATAGCACCCTCTTATCAACATTCATGGCGTGTCCCAGTGACGCGCTCGGCACTACGCGGTAATGTAAGCCTGATATTTACGCCGTATGGTAAAATTTTTTTGTTCAAAATTATGTTTTATCCTTTGCTTGTTAATTTGCTGTGGAAGTTTGTTTAAATTGGGTTAGGTAGGTACAACCAATTCATAGTCAAACTTTTATTAGGTACGCACGACGATGTATGTATCAAGCTATACATTTCCAGCAGAAGCTGACTTGTCACTGTACGAAAATTCTTTACAATACGAGGTCAACTAAAACTGGAAATGTATAGCTTTATATTATGTTGTCATGTTTACTAAGTACTTCATCTATCCTCATACCACTATTAAGATTTTGAAAGAGCATAAGGAGCGTGCAAAAACACAACTAAAATACCTACGTATTTTAGTTTTTTTATATGAAGATGTTTCTACAACAAAATATATATGTAGAGGTATGAGGAACAGAAGGTTGCGTGTTCAAACCACGTCGGGGTCACCAGTATAGAGGTATAAGGAACAGGGTGTAAAGTTCACTCATACTCTATAGAAAAGGGAGGATCCTCCGACCAGACGGGTGTTGTGTCTGGCGGGCAACTGCCCAATGATTCATGTCGGGCCGTTGTATCTATGCTAGTTGCGCGGTAAACTCTGGTTGCGAGATGCAGGATTTGCGTGACGTCAGTATGACGCATTGTTCGCATGTGGCGTTGTAGATACCGCTACATATATTTTTTTCTTTCATATACACATTTCTGATGTTCGTCGAGTGGTCACAAAACAGCGATCATAGATCGCCAGAATCTATTCCAAATGACATAAACCAACAAGAGATCGTACCTATTCGTAATGGTATTATCTATACTTAGCGGGTTCTTCAAGTGTGGTCCGTCCAAAAATGTAGGTAATAATATATACTGCGGTCTCTGTCTTCTAACAGGTACTTTGAGCTACTGTATATGTCATTTCAGACCTTGTACAATAAAATTTTATTTCATAGCCCACTAAACAATGGGTTATTGATCATAAATATTCAAATTGCAGATGTTGACTGCGCAACTCTGTAATCGAATTGGTCATATTCTGAAGTAGGTATTTTATTAGATTCAATAAAATGCTTATATGACAAAACATAGGTATATAGGTACTTAACAAATATGTAGGTATTTTGAAATGCCGATTGACAGACATATAGGAAACAATACCTAAGTACGACGTTACGATAAAGTGAACAAGTCCTACCACACCTCTACATCAAAAAAGTGTCGCCCAATTTCATCTCTCACAAAACAAAACACGGCCGTCATTGTTCTTCCACTCGCCGGTAAATAAGCGTCACCAACAGTCAAAAGGCCATTGTTCCTTCAATTTAGACCCTAAACCATAAATTATTAAAGCCTGTTATCCATTAAGTGCTAACTGCGTGCAAACTTCATCACGTTTTGTATGTGCTTGTCGCGTGCTCGATGCATCACGCTGTGGGTGCATTAGACAGGCCGTTAACGTGCTAAGCGATTATTTGCTGGAACTTTGTGTGCTTTGAATTATGGATTGGAAATAGAGTACTGTTTATTGTACACAGTAACAATTCGATGCTTTGAAAGTCACATAGGGTGACAAATGTGAACTGAATGGCATTAATCTAAAAGCGAACATACGAGTCGTAGGTCATGGGTTCGAACCCAGGAGGGCGCTTTTCTATGTGTAAGTACTTAAATAATACGCTGTCCGTACTAACTACGTTTGTGAATTGGAAACTAGCTTCATAGTTCTAACTTACCGACTCCTTGTGCCGTATTATGACGGTTTAATGGCATCATGATTCCAGTGTAAGAGAAAGACAAAGCTATACATGACCAATAGCACCATCCCTTTTTCCATGATAGAATTAATACTTCGTAATACGGCCCCTGCACAATTTAAAAGTGCCTGCAATTAGTTTCATTGAAATAAATGCTTTGAGTTGAGTTTGACAAATAAAAATGCTAACTAGCACAAAGGTTTTTAAATGTTTTACGGGCCTAGCGGACACAACAGATGGCACGTGAGTCCTGACGCAGGACACAGACAGAAATACAAACATTAATCACGTACACCAGATGTTAGTACATATATGGTAGTAATACGGTAGCACAAAGGGTAACCTCCCTTTGTTCTATGCTGAACGAGGCTAGGGACGAATATTTAGTTTAAAATTACAGACATTCTAGTACATTACGTTACTAAGCTCATAAAGTATCTTCTCTGAGCCGCCAGAGTCAGCAATATTGTCTTTTTTATCATAATATTGTTTGTGATGCAATCTTCTAAGTCGACAAAAGGTACTCAGAAAGTGTTCTTCCATTTTCACTGTCTCCAATCTTCCAATTGAATTATCTTTTGCTTCCCTCTTATTTTATCAATCGATTATTTCGTTTTATTGCCTTCCTCCATACTCAAAAGGTTTCGCATGACTGGTCGTCCGGCCCCATCATCCATACTCTTTAATATCGTTCGTCCCACCGTCGGCTTATTTCCATCCACTCATTAACATCGTCGACATAATAAAACAATTTTAATTGACATTTATGCGCCGCTGATGCATACCAGCCTTTACAAACGTGACATTAAGTTTCATGATTCATTATAATTAATTTAATTATTTATTGTGCTTTTGTGTTTCATTTTTGCTTCGCGTGCTTTATGCTTCACAGGTTTTCATGAAAATTCAGAAGTTAAGTGCTACGAAATACCGAAATATACATACAAAACGGGGTTTACCAAAACCATTTCTTTCAAAAGTGGATAAAGAACACAATAAACTTCCAACAAAGGTTATTGAAAATATGAAATTATCTATAGGTAATAAACTGGATGTAGTGGGCAGTGGCTGTCATTTTGATGGACAAAATGGCAACGGAATATCCCTGCAAAAGAAAAACAATCATGACTCACTAACTTCCAATTAACAACACCCCCGCGGTTCAGGAGACTAAATAACAGAAGAAACGGTCACATCCAATAAGCAGACAATAGACATCGATGGACAATCCAATCAATCTCTATTAGCCAATCTAATTCAAGACAATTTGTCACCCCAGGCCGATCCACGTGTTTACCTGTAGTCAGTAGGACATTTTGGTCATTTATTCGAGTGAACCGGACGAGCTCCATCACTCTTGAAATTAAGCGATCGTGCCAGTGTGGCTAATGTAATTTTATTAAGGTAATTTCTGCAACAAACGTCACTGTTAATGCTCTTAATTTCTTTGTTTCATTCTTTTTTTTTCGCGTTATTTATGGCTGTACAATGTTGGAAGGAAAGAGTGATGGTAAAGGAAAACGTGGTGAAAAATGGCTATTACGTATAAAAGGACCAAGAAACAAAAGCATTCTCACCATAAACAAAAGTTTCTAATTAAGCTCCAATTAAAATGTCAGTGACAGGGCAACTGGACGGCTAACTATCATGATTATGTGATAATATGTAGGGAGCTTAAGCGCTCAGCTCAAACTTCGCACGCCCAACTAACTCCATATTGATTTACGTACCTACACGACTTAAGCCTGGATTTGAAACATTCTCTCTAACGATGTTAAATCTATTTAAATTAATATCTCGGTTGGCAAATAATTTCACTCCAATTATCCAGGGTTTAATGCCAAAATGACGTAACAGTAACACGTAATATGAAGATGATGAAGGTAGCTTACCTAAATGTTACCTGCTAAGATTTGAAGTTTAATTTCGGCGCTTGCCACTTTAGGGATAATCAGGACATGATTTTTAATGAGATGTGGGAATAAAGAATTAGAAAATGATCAACTACCAGGATCGTATACACACATGTTTGCGTGGATAGTTAATTGTAGGGCGATCAATGACCTGTGGATTCTCGCCATAAATGATTTCTTAAACCCTTTCGCAACATCCAAATACTTTCGACGTAAAAAGATGAATACCTAACGTACCATATTTAATTCTTCCGTTATCAATATCGCATCCTTGTATGAATGTTTTACACTCCAAGTCAACCACATCAAATTCCCATAAATCCCGAGACAATTCCAAAAACTTTGTCTTATAGCAATACTCATTCAAACAATGTTCAGCATTATAAAACATAATTCACACAACAATGCTTAAAACTCTAAACCCATTTGTTTGAAAGTCACGAATTCGCAAGAAATGTTATTAAAACTTTTATTACGAGTACATTCTAACGCCTCTTAGCTCTGGCATCCGGTAATAAGCCAGCAGATAAATACAGGAGTGTTTAAAGCGCAGGCTGGAGGGCCCTCTGCCGGGCCAAGGACCGGCCGTACTACGAACTCGCCCGGTATTATGATTAAATCTCCAACTTGTTTTAATTTCGCAAACATGCTCATGATTTATTCGATTGGAGCGTGAATTTGTATTTATTTTTTGTGCTTTTGCCTTTTTTATTTCGAGTTCATCGTTGTTCTGTTTTGTTGGCACAGAAATGGCAATTCGTAGAAGCCTCCGCATCATGAATCATTTTAGTCATTTCACATCAATCAGACGGTGTAGTGGTGTCCGGTCTATGACTAGGATTAACGTTGTCCAGAATATCATTCTCCATATACTTCTTTTTTTGTATAATTTTAATTAATAATCTTGTTAAGACGCGATGATGATGAAAGTTTTATCATTTTGCAAGACGAATTGTGAAAGATAGGAAAAATTAGCCTTGCGAAATAATCACCTGGCTTTATTCAATTTGAATTCAATTTCACATCTCATTCCTCACGTCAAACGGTAATGACGCCACACCAATCTTCGCACTGTTTCCATGAATCTAGTCTCCCGGCAATAAAACAAGGCGATGTAGACGTGCCGTCGACAATTTGTTCGACAATTAGGTACATCTGCAGCCGTTACGTGCTGGAAACTCGTTGCGTCTCGAAAGACCGGCGAGTGTAGCGCCAATGTAAACGACCTTTAATGAACAACGCGAGAATTCTTTCTAGTTTCTTGTAAAACATTTCTGCTGAAGTTTTTAAGTAAAATATTTGAAAGATCGTAATTGGATGTCTCGACATAACGAGAAAAGGAACATCAATGGCGTATGTAGATGATATAACTCGCAAGTTTAAACGTCGGTGCTTTTGTCCCCGTCTCTATCACCAATGCATAACTTTTGCCTCCGCATCGCAATTAATTTGTCAAACGACCAAGAAAGATCTCGAGTTGTTCAATTTAAGTTAACAACTTCCTTTCACAATTTGTCACAGAAAACCGTTCGGTTACACACTTTGTGGGGCGCTAGTAAATCCTCTAGTATAAAACGTGGCGTTCTGTAAAGTTTAAAACTCTTGGGGTTGCGGACGCGAGTTGAGCACTAAAGTAGCAAGTTACGCCGTCTCACTGCCAAATAGCTTTATTTGACGGCGGACAACTGATACGCGAACAGCGATTCTTTTCTTATTTGTGAAGAAATATTTACGAAACGTTTGATATAGCTGAATGTATTTCGACATGGACTGCCAAGTAATATGAAGTAAATACGTACTAAGCGGAATGTGATGAAGCAAACAGAGAAGTCGGCACTAACGTTGAACATTTATCTCTAAGTAATACATCATAATGTCGTTGAACACACTTTCCATCATTTCCTTAATAACATTTCCTTATTTTAGATCCGGCACCGCTTTATCAAATTGGTAATCTTTATCGAAGGAAAAAAAAAGATCACAGCGGCTGCGGTAACCATTTTAATCTTCAAATCTTTGACGATTGCCTGTATTAAAGGAACAGGGATTTGTCCTTTGGTTGTCGAACATTATTTTTTGTAACTGTATCTATCAATCTGTTTTGTTTTCTTTGGTACCATTTCGTGGTTGACTTCTATTAGCTAGCTTCTGTTGTTCTTTGTTTGTGTTAAATCGCCTAGGTTAACACCAGTCTTACCAAAATTAGCTGCCTGAACTAAACTGTTATTTCCTTTGTTTGAGTTTTCCACATTATTGTTATAACCTGCTTTTCCTTGCGGGAACTGTTTATCTACTTACACACTAGTGTTTAATTGTATACTAAGTTTCTTTGTCTGCTCAGTGTTTCGTTTAACGTGCATTTACTGCACTAACAATTAAGAACTACAGTCGATTTTTATATGCTCGTCATCAGTCTGTGCCTTAGGACTCGTTCTAACTTTAGCCCAATTTATTTTGTAATACCTACGCAAGTACCGCAAATAATACAGAATTACAGGAATTATAAAATCTTTATAGCTACTAAGCTTACCCGTATTCGATCCTTATACTTCAAATATCAAAGTTAGTTGTACATTTTCGACTTTTTCCTTGGCATGTTATACCGTTGGGGATGTTTATATATTGTATTACCTTCAGGCAGCTTTTCTAATTTACCAGGTGGGCAAGTTTGTCTGCTAACTATCTGGAAAACTGAAATACGGGATAACACCCGAACCTACCTTTAACAATTTTTTGGGAAGTAAAGGATTTAATTTAAGGGTCGGTTTTATGGAAAAAGGAAATTGAAAGGGATATTCTATTAAGAATAAATTACAATGTTTAAATTCGTTTCAGAAGAGTTTGTAATACTTAGATAAGTACCTATCTACCGACCCTTAGCATTTTTCGTCGTGTTATATTTTGTAGGTTTCGTTTAAAATTACGAAAGTAAAGGGATAGGTACTCTTAAAGAATTTTAATAAGGATTTGAATTTTAAATGAGGCACTCACATAATGGTGTCGATTCCCTTGTTCACAAACTAAACTAAATTTAAGTTCAGTGCATCTTTTTCTTTCTATTTCATTAAGAAAAGGACACAAGTTAAATTTTAGTTTAGTCCTGTCAAATTAATCAGCACCTGACACGTACCATACAGGTTTAGACGTAGTTAAAAACTTGCCTACTAAAATTACGTCAATGTACCTACGTGAGGAAATAAAAATTACCTTCTGTCCTTTTCTTAAATAAATAGAAAGAAAAAGATGCACTGAACTAAAATTTAGTATAGTTTGTGCACAACAGAAGCGGCACCATTACCTGCTCCAATATTCACTTACGAATGAGCTAGTGAGCGTTCAAATCTCTTCTCGTTACCACAAAATACATACTTTATTATGGAACGTTAAATTTTATGACAAAACCTCGAATATGGGAGCAAAGTAGACTTCGGGCTTCGGTTATGAGACTAGGCTTCATACATATTACACAAAATTATTACATCATAAAATGTTTAGTACTACCTAACTCTTGTTCGGGAGTTTCGTGTTTTTGGGTAAATTAGGCCATTTTAGGCAAATTAATTCGAGGTGGGGGTTTAGCTGGTCCTAAATTGAGGTAGATCTCTTCGGGGACAATATGTTCGTCTTTATTTGCATAATACGCTGACCATATTTTTGTCTTTGGTGAATTTCTAAATACGAGGCAAAATACGAATTAGGTTTGTACGTACTGGAATTTTGAAGTGTCGTATTATTAATTTATCGTGTCCTTTGTAACAGCCGTTACATATTTTATATCATGAAATTCATCATGTTTGTCCCTTTTATGAAAAGAAAACCTTTTGCACTTGTTTGGATCCTGAAACCTTCAAGCGTTCCCATTGAGATGACAAAATCATTACACGCATTTCAAAGAGAAAAATTCTACTAAGCGACAAAAGGAAGACTTGGGTTTTTTTATGAAGAGAGTGACGTCCAAAAGGACAATATGCGTGGGCTTCCAAGCAAAAAGGGTACAGTATTGTGGTCAATTGAGTTAAGACTAGATTCGGTATTTAGAATAGAAAATAGATAAGTAATAAGGATTAAAAAAATATTCAAAAACTGGCACATTTTTTTAATCAGATATTTCAAGTTGAAACTCTGAAAAAGCTTGATTTGAGAAAGAGCATTTTCAAAGATTGATTGAGAAAAAAAACAATCTACCCCACTATTTCGATTTAGTGGGGCAGATTCCACTGCAAAAATTTAGGCATTCCACTTTGCCCCACCAGTGGGGCGGCTGGTGGGGCAAAGTGGAATAATCCATTTCTACTTATTACGTAGATTTTGATTTACTATTGTAGATTGAGATACTCTCCATGAAATCAACTTATAATATTAATTACGTATGTAACATTAAAAAATAAACAATTACAATCGAAATAAAGGATTGATACAAAGTTTAGTAAAAAGGTCCACTTGTCGGTATTTAGTAAAAAGTGAGTAAATACGACGGCATAATGCAATAAAAAACTAAAATTAAGTATTCTTACTCTATTTAGCAATTAACAAAATAACAAGACCAGATCCTTTTTTTTTTTAGCAGTAGCCAAAATTAAACAAAAAAATTTTTCTAGCTGGGAATTTTACTTAGTTCTAACTTACGTTTTGGACAAAAATAAATTCCTCCTCGTATCTGATTCCTATGAGCAACTTGTTTGCACTACGAACATGTTGGTTTTGTCGAGTAGGTACTCTTTTCAGTTGTTTGTTTCTGAATAGATGTTGTTGGCACGGAATTGTGATCTTTAGGAATGCTAGAGGAACTTGGTTCGTTAACATTTGGAATGGGTTTCGGGCATTTAGATTCTTCTCTAACGAATTCACGAATTGTATCTATTATAAAGATACGATTTTCTTTCGTAAGTTTTGCTTCCAGGGCATTTTTCTGAAGGAAAACCGTAATTATACCTTATTCGGGCTCGAAACCTTTGCTACAGTTGGTTGAATTTCAGTATTTTTTTCGTAACATAATGTGCCCTGTATTATTTTCATCGGTTTCAAAATGACATAAATGCAGAAGTTGGTTAACGGTTACAGAATCAGGTTGAAAAAAATTTGCCCAGTCGTAAGTTTTCTCACAAAAGTTTCTCCTTTGTCGTCACTAGTAAGAACAGCTACTATTGGTTTTGTTTTCGGACAAGCTTGAACAGCAGCTCCAATAACATCCTTTAAATTATTACATTCCCATTTCTTGAAACTTTTTTTAATAGACTGAAATACATGTACGGGAACCTATCTGTGTGCCAAATTTCCTCCAAATCCGTTCAGCCATTTGTGCGTAAAGAAATTAACAAACACACTCACAAACTTTCGCGTTTATAATATTAGTGTGATAAAAAAATGTTTAATTCAGACTATTTAAATGTCCATATTTTGTTAAAAAGCTTAAAACTATGTTAGTCATGAGTTGACCAATTAATCCTACTAACCACACCAATATTATAAAGGCGAAAGTTTGTGAAGATGTTTGGATGTACATATGTTACTCAATCACGCACAAACGGCTGAACTAATTTGTATGAAATTTGGCACACAGATAGTTTATAACCAGGATTAACACATAGGTTTCAAGTGCTCTTATCTAAATGGTAATTAATTTTAAAAGCTTTGTAATACCATATCGTCCAGAGTCCGGACGGGCACTTGAAGTACGGTAATGTTACCGTGCTGGAAGCGTATCTCGGATGGTCAACATCTTGTACCGCTATTTCCGAGCCCGCTTGAATATATCACACTAATATTATAAAGGCAAAAGTATGTGAGTGTGTGTGTGTGTTTATATGTTTGTTACTTCTTCACGCTCAAACGGCTAGACCAATTTTGATAAAATTTTGTATTGAGGTATCTGACATCCTGTATTAACATATAGGCTACTGTTTATCCCGGTATTCCCAAGGGATCGAAACTTTTCGGGTGAAACCGCGGGGAGCTGCTAATGTAACATAAAAACCGAAATAGTTGTATGAAACTAAAATTGAAATAATGAAATAAATAATACCTATGTGAGTTTCTTTTATTCGCTCTGTCAAAAGTTTGTCTGTGATTGAAATTAGTTTAGTGGCCTTTTTTGTCGCACTATTTAAGTATGGGAAACAAGAAATATAAGAAAAAAATCGCAAGTTCTGGCGTTAAAAATACCGACCATTCGTCATGCTTGTCAGCCTTATAAGAAATCTCAGCATGATGCGTCTCATTTAAAGAGTCACGTTCATCAAATTTATCCTCGTCTCCAGTATTGCTTTCAATGTTTTTTTTACATTAAAATAACGTTTACTATCTAATACTGTACACGAGAATAAAATCCGTGAAAGGAAATTAAGATTGCTTTTGAAGTTAGACAAGCTTATCCGGATTTAAAAACAAGTTGAATTAGACGCTCCATCAAATGTCAATTTATCTTGTCTCAGGAGGTTTTCGCTCAAATGTGAAAGTGCTTATAAATGTCGCTCGAGTGTATTATGATTTGACATTTCGTAAAAAAAATGAAATATTCGTTTCAGAGAAATGTTATATCATGATGCTTTGTTTGTGTTAGGAGGCTGTCAAATATAAATTCCATAGTAAAGTTTATCACAAGCCATTTCTCCTTAACGTGGTGTTTGTTTTCTCAATTGTAACTGTATATCTCTTTGGCAAATTTTCTAAGAACTTAACTTGAATGGTATCGCTGCAATCGATAGCCGATACTTTATCGCCCCTCTTCGAACTGGAGCAAAAACAAATACACATCACTATAGCCTTAAAATGTTAACGCTTCAGCGAACTTGGAACTGGACGACCACGTGCACACTACAAATGTACATATGTATGTATGTGTTTGTGTGTAGTCGAAACACAGTCGTCCATCTTACGGGGCTGTGAGCATCAACAAAATGGTGGATTTATTCATAAGTGAATGCGCAAACGGAACGGAGGCGTGCACCCCGTCTTGCTCTTAACGGACCTTCTGCATAATTGAACACCTTTCCATACTCCGCGGTGCTTTGTCGAATTTTCTTTTACTTAACACACCATCGTTGGTGTTTAAGAGATGTAGAAGTTATGATGGATTACTGCTTTCTAATATTTTAGCTTTTAGCTTTTCCCAAGCAGGTTGAAAGCTCTTTGCTTTTCTCGCTTATTTTTATAAGTTTTTAACTTTTGGTCGAGTTAATGCAAATATACTTGTACATTGAACCGGAGTTATGGGAGTTGATCTCTTGAAGGCTACGATGACTTGTTCAATCCATGGAGTCTTTGTTGATCTTTTTGCAAGGCAGTGAGTCATGGTCTATCGTTTTTTTCCTAACACGCAGACAGACGATAAGTTTGCATGTATCACACGTTACAAACATTAAAATAATAGTTGCTTTTACGTAGATTAAAAATACAAATATTCCACTAGCTTTTAGCACCTATTCACAAGAGAACTAAGTACACAAAACTGTTTATTCATAAACAAAGTGCAAGCGGGAGATGTCGCCTTTAGCGTACCGTTTACATAATTGAAAAGTTTTTGTTCAACAGTAATTTGTAGTTGGGGAGAAAAACTTGCTTTTTGCCCTAGTCCTAGAACATCACGGTAATGTCAGTGACTTGAATATTTATGTGTTAGGAGAACTTTCTTGTTGCTATGTACTCGGTTATGGAAGGTGGAACAGTTATCTTTTCAATAATAAATGTGCTGTGATAAAGGTAGTTGTGAATATGTTGATCTGTGCCTGTAGCACGAATATTAGAATCTACGTATACCGGTGTTACTACACGAAACCGGACCGGTGTGCTGACGATTTTTAAGTCAGGAGCACTCGTTGCTGACCGTAAGTATACATAATATAGTCTTTATGGAAGTGAAACTTCTTTACGCACGCTTGACTTGGGGAGTAAGCTGGCGAACGCTTGACGTAAGCGTTACGAAAAGTGTGATCGGGCGAGGCGAACGGGAGTTGAGTGGGGGATATAAGCAAGAGAAAGCAGTGCGCGCGCACATTTTCTTTCTCTCTTCCTCTCATAGCCAAATACGTTTGAAGTTTCACTTCAGTCGTGTGGTCATAAGCACACTTGGTTTTATTTTACCACGGCATCAACTGTTGTCATATTAAAGGGGCTCGTGGCTGAATAATAACAGCCGCACGAGGCGGTCGAAGGATAAGCTACGCGTTCATGGATGGATGACAATCCATTACTTATTGAGACCCCTCGGAAAGCACATTAAGCCGTTGGTCCCGGCTGTCATTCGTAGACCTTCGACAGTCGTTACGGGTAGTCACAAGTCCGAAAGTCTGACAACCAATCTTACCACGGGGTATCGTTTTACCTAGTTACTGGGTTGTGTGTGGACGTCAGATAGGCAGTCGCTACATATAAAATACTGGTATTCAGCTGCATCTGGTTAAACTGGAAGCCGACCCCAACATAGTTGGGAAAAGGCCAGGCAGATGATGTAGCGTTGTAATATCGTAAGATACTTACTTGATTACCTATAGCCTCCATTACTGGCAATGCTTAAGTCAGGGACATCCGTTGCGAACTGACAATTTTGTATTATACTACGTCATTAATTATTGTCATATTATCTAGGTTGTGCCGATACTAGAGTAGTTCCGACGGCTATAGAATCAGTCGATGGCGACCCTCGATAATAGTGACTATTTTGCGTGATGTGCCTGGTTTGGTTGCAGAAACGCTGAAAGCAAATGACATCCGTGCTTGCATTGATTCCTTATCACCCCACGGAAGTTGTGGTGGGGTGGAAGCTATCACTACATAGGTAGTAGAACGTCATCGACGTAGAAATATTTTTATACGGATACCAAGGTATGCACAGGAAGAGATTGCAAATGTATGGAATGTGGAATATAGTATATACTTACGTATTATGATAGTAAGATGAGTGATCCAGAGTATCCTGAAAGTTATAGGGTATTTTACATCACTCTACGACCCCTAGGGACCGAGTAAAAAGGAAAAGTCAGAAAGAGCGGTAAGCAAAAACGAAGAAACGGGGCACATCTTTATGGTATATAGTTGCGCCCCGCGGTTTCATCCGCTTAAATGTAGACCCACGGGGAATATCGGGATAAAAAGTAGCCTATATGTTAATCCAGGGTGTCAGCTACCTCCATGCAAAATTTTATCAAAATTCGTCCAGCCGTTTGAGCGTGAAGAAGCAACAAACATATAAACATAGACACACTCACAAACTTTCACCTTTATAATATTAGTGTGATGGTGTGATTTTTGTTGAAACAATAAGAAATTTCACGCGGACGAAGTCGCGGACAGTAGAGTTATTCTGTAATAATCTCATCGTAAAAACGTAGGTGAAGTGAGCTTTCATTCTACCTGATGCTAGGGATTGACCACAGATACAGATACACCTAGATAACGCAAGAGCACCTACTTCGCATGCCAAAAATCGCATCAGTTTACGATCGAAAATCATAAGCCGCCACTTTCGCGCTCAGTCCTGCGTACTGCTGGCTGGGTGAGCGTGAGCGAGAGAGCGCGAGCTTGTGACGTCATAGTAGGTAGTCAAAAAGTGGCACGCTTAGTTTTCATACAGTTCGTGATACTTGGGATTGACAGTATTGACAACTCACTTCAAGCTCACTTCACCTAAGTTTTCACGGTGAAATATTTACAGAGTCGACCAGTTGAACCTAGTTTTTCATATACTTAAACAAATAAAAACAAAAGCAAACCAACCCCTCTCACCACCCTCTCACCTTTAAAACAAAGCACAATATACAAAATCAGGGCACGGTACAGTTAGTAACGACTTCATACTGCGGGCTGTTGAAATGTTTGCCCCGAGCCAACAAGCTTGCCGCCAATGTTTGCTCCACTGCATTATCATTATACGCTCAAACATTAGGTAACCTACCTGTGCTAGTTCTCAAATTAAAATTACCTTAGGATTGGAGTTGTTTTGTTTTGGTGGGATTGTACTGCAGTTGTAATAATTACAATATGCCAGTTTCAAAATGGTAGTGTGGTCTTCCGCGGAAGATTTCGTTTTAAAGTGCGTGCCGCGCGTGTTGTTTAGGTAAACTTATAAGTTTTCTGCTATTCAGTAGTTTTGAGCTTCATAATAATAGTTCATGCTGTAGTAAAAATCTAGTAGGTTAGTAGTGGGGTTTGCTATATAAAGTGCGCAAGTGAATCAATACTTACCTAATATCGGATTCACACAGTTCAATTTTAGTCGATCAACTGCTAAGTCGCATGCGATTTGAACCGTCTAAACTGACTGTCAATCAAAATGATTTTCAAATTCAAAGTACTTATTTTAGTTGAACAACGAAATCGAACCGTGTAACCCGGTATATCTAAAAGACAGCTACTTCCATCTGCGTGGAGGTTCTTGGATGAGATATTATATTATGACGGATCGATTAGATTTTTCATAGTTATTGATTTGCCAAAACATCTCAGCCAAAAATAGATAATACGGGACTTTTGGCATCACTAATGAATTACCACTATTTACAGCAGGTCATAACCTCTTGAGGATACCACTATATTTCCACAGTCCCTTTTGATATGAAACAGGAATAACTGCCTGGCTCTTGAAATATAAGTACAGTACCGTTTCACATTTTTCTGTTAGGTACCTGTTTGTAACGCAAACAAAATAATTTATTTAATTCTTCAAAAGCTAGGTTTTTGTCTTTTCTTTATGAGTTAAAAAAAAACTGAGAGCAAGGAAGTTAATTATGTTAATTCGATCCCGACGAAAACGAAAAGAGTCCCTATTTGAAATCCTTGACCAGCGTACTCTGATAATTAAAAATATTAATTAGGTTTCTGGTAATTAATGCAGTCTTTTTATTTGCTGTTTTGGCATCTGCGCTTGATATTGGTATCTACATATTTTTTTAAACAACATTTCTACGTTGAATATTCAAAACGTGTTTGTAGTACATAATTATATATTATACTAGCTGTGCCCCGCGGTTTCACTCGCATAAGACTCGATCCCGTGGGAATATCGGGATAAAAACTATCCTATGTCCTTTTCCGGGACTCAAACTATCTCTATACCAAATTTCATCTAAATCGGTTCAGTCGTTTAGGCGTGAAGAAGTAACAAACATATAAACACACACACACACACTCACAAACTTTCGCCTTTATAATATTAGTGTGACTAGCTGCGCCCCGCGGTTTTACCCGAGTAAATGTCGATCCCGTGGGAAAATCGGGATAAAAAGTAGCCTATATGTTAATTCGGGGTGTCAGCTACCTCCATACAAAAGTTTATCATATTTGGTCCAGCCATTTGAGCGTGAAGAAGTAACAAACATATAAACACACACACACACACACTCACAAACTTTCGCCTTTATAATATTAGTGTGAAGTGTGATTATATCTTTAAAATAAAGTTTAAATATGTCTTCTGGTGTTTTCCTTACTAACTTTTCAGTTAGTAGATGATTCTTTCAGCACTTACACTTATTTTCCTGTTATTTAACGATATCATTTCCAAACTTAACATGCAAATGCTCGATTCCCCAGAATTATTATTTTCTACTTGCAAAAGCCCGATTTTGAAACAAAACTGACGTTTCTCTACATTTATAATCCTGAAATAAAACCAGGAAACGGCAAGCACCCTGTGGATCGCAGTTACCGCAGTCAAAACCGACGTCGCAGCTCGTAGTGTTGGTTTTAAAACCCACATCATTCCTGCCGAAATTGAAGAGAAATACACACCGTATGAGCTACTTATCTTGCGGAGTCAGTTGCAGGCTTATGCGCTGGTGGGTACGCGGCCTGCTTGTCATTCACGGGCACAATCTTTAAAACTAACATTCGCTGCATCCTGAAAGAGATATGTCCCTGCTTTGCCTAGACTAGACGCTTTCATTTCTATTCATTTCGAGATGCTCACTGCCGACGAGACTGGAATATGTAATTTAGTCTATTATTTTCATAGAGTTTTTATGTTAACGTGGTAGATTCTCGAGTTGATAAAAATATCTATATTTGTTTTTAAAAAATTTCTTTAACAAAGCATGTTCTTCATCGTGTCGATGGCACGACAGTGTATTAAGAGACAGTGTATTATTATCAGTGTATTCCTGAGTGTATTGTATGATAGGTGGGACAGCCCCATGCTGGTTCAATGGATACGACTGCACACTTAGGTGTCAGTCGTTCCAATTTTAAATTTTGTGGTTTTGTGTTTTTTTACTAACATTAGGTTAAGACTTTTACTAACAATATATGGATTTTATTCTGAAATAAATATGTTATTATTATTATTATTAAATATTGTTGGCTCAAACTTCGCCACTTCCACGACATCGTCGGTGACGCAATCATCAAAATAAATAGACAGAAAATTAAAAATTCCGCGACTTTCGTTACTTGTGAGTTTCGAGTTGCGAGTCATTCGCTCGGAATTTTCAAATATTCCCACAGAACAAACAAACGGAGCATGAAATAGGTTGTAATTAATCTCTATTAGGAGGAACAGCGCCAGTCCTCAAAGAAAGCACGTAGTAAAAATAAAAAAAAGAACTCTTTGTACACTTCAAAGAATTAAATCGGTAACAGGTGTAGTGTTCGGTAGATTGCGTCCGCCGCAGCGCTGCCATTTGTCCTTGTTTTCCCGCGGATTTCCTGTTTTGTAGCGAATAGCGATGCTGGCCCTCTTAATCTGGCAGAAGTTATCACCGATTAAAAGGTCTCACACAGCTTCTGTAACAGAAGTAAAGGTGTTTTTGAAAATTAGAAATTAAAGTAATTAAGTAAGTTCATTAAGACTTCTTTGATCTCAGTATGGGGATCGCAAAATTTTATCTGAGGTAGAAAATGAAGAAGTTGTAGGCCCGTAACTAACCCACAAATTCATTACAAAAATAAAAACTTGTGCGGTCTGGGGACCCCCCCGTCGGCCTCAAAAACCATGAAAACGATACCCATGAATTTAAAATTTTCGCAGCCGTCCCTTAGATTATCGTTTTAGCGCCACTATCGGCTTCAACACCTATCTGTCTCTTTCTAAGGCTTTTATACCAATCTACATGTTGACAACTAGTTTTCCTTCAATAAACATTGCAATAGATATCCAATATTAATTGCGTTATACGCTTCACCTGAATATTACACGATAAATAATCAGCAATTAACAGCCTCAAGATCAAATGGTGCACAATCCTAGAACTAACACAAGACAATATTGTATGTAAACTGCAGTAAACCGTCCATCCAATCTAGTGTGTTTATCTACCAATTAACTCCTCCTCGGATGCGTCCAAACGTAAACACCTCAATCGTGCCTTCGGCGCTAATTGAACCGAATATCGTTATGCGATGTTCATTAAACTTTTCAAAATTGTTCACAATCTCTGGCTGGAATATTTTAAATTGTTCCCGACAGTGTACGTGAGTGGTTTAGGGATGACGAACGATTCCACGAGGGTCGTCAAGCGGCTCGTGTTATTTGCGTATTTTTATAGCGGGCTTCGAATTTTCTAGGTAGCGAAAATACTTGGTCGCAAGGCAAGGCGACCAGGTTAAGGGATCGGGGGAGAGTTGCAGTTCAATAAGGTTGTTCACCTCGAAGTTCAAAGATCTATGTAACCCGAAAGCTCCCGGACTAAAGTAACAATACTTACTGAATAAGCACGTTATTTTCTCAATCTATTTTGCATACGGACAACTAAATAAATACACAGCAAGATCAATTTCGCATTCATATTTATTCCGTGTATGAATTAATTCGGCACTCTCGAATCCCAATTGCTAAAACAATTGTCGACACCTCTGCAGCAACACAAACGCGAATGTTTTCCTCGTAAACAAACAGTGTGTGTGTGCCTCACAGCGATTCCCTCGCATTTATTGCTTCATTTAAAGGGTTTTAAACCAGATAAGTGCTTTTAGCGAGGCCCTTATTAGGACTTGTATACACAGGACAACTGCACATAGGGGGACAACCGACAGCTGTTTGCTTTTGTTGGAAGTGTCTTGTGTGTGTGTGTGGTTTTTTTTAGTGACTGGTTGTGTTTTTTTTTTGTTGAACTTTTTGTGCGAGCCAATCAACTGGGCCTGTGTGAATTACATTTTGGTTGAGTTTTCGTGCTGGGGTAATCGGTTTTTCAGGGACGATCGCTTTTGTGTGTGAAGGTAGCTGTGTGTGCGTATGAGTGACAATATAATCAAAATAATAAATCTCTTCCTCGTCCTTTTGCGTCGATTGTACTCTTCGACGTTGCGTTTTTTTGAAGTGTAAACTTCTTTAGCGGCGTTGCACACTTTTTTGTAATGGGTAAAAAATGTTAAACTCGCGTCAGGACACGTGACCGTCAGGAGAGACTACTACGGCGGCGCCAACCGAAGTGAACCAAGTGACACACGACAATGGATGGATGGATGGATGGGTGTGGGTGTGGGTGTAGTACCTACACTGCTGTGTATTCGTAAAATTCGTGTATATAGTGTTTAAAATATGGAAATTGAACAAAGTGCATCTATTAATGAAAAAAGTGACGCAGAAATAGTGAAAAAAAAGTTACTTATATTAATTCAATTAATAATTGATTTATTTCAACGTTAATATTCAAGTTTTCACTTCTGCCGGCACTCCCGGAGTGCAACCCGTCTTTTTTTTTATACAGTTTGAGCCCAGTAGGAGGCCACGTTGATTGCGGCATCAGTGCGAGTGCGTTGCTTCTTATCAAACCATGCCACACTTGCTGAAGTGTCTCAAGTTCTCTCACCTTCGATGACCTAACGAATGCCATAAAGCTCTTAAAAGATAATCTACGTAGATTGGTCCTATGAATTGAAACGTGGTAAGTATTTCCTCAATTATTGGTTCATTCACCCACAAAATCACCTAAGATTATACGTTTAATAATTATTCTACTATTAAAACAAAATAAAGTAATAAAATAAATAAAGAAACATACTTTCAAACAAATTGAACATCGCCAAAACAAGTCATTAAGTGAATCAAAAGGCCACAGTCCATTTCTTTGAACAAGGGTTGATATCGTAAGCGTAGGATTGCGTGTCACGATGCTGGCCAACGGCGGGTCCTGTCTGACCCATGGGCCACGCGTGGCCACGATCGAGACCTTGAACGCACGCATGCTTTCAATACTATGCGACAAAATTATAGCTACGCGTATGACGTAAAATAAAGGTATTATTGAATAAAGAATGTGACTTATTAGTAGGTTCTTTCATATTAGCGCAAATGGTTTTAGTAATTTGAGGCGATCTGTGAAATCAATTAAATGCAGGACGCGTAGGCAAATCGCCCTATATCTCATGCCTAAGTTCCAACATAGATAAGATAATTTTCCGCTCACGGTGGAATGACATGGCAGCTGGGTTGGTACCGGGCACCAGGGCTGAAAGTTCAGTGTACACCCTAAAACTCGCGGTGGAAAAACATCTAAAAATGTTTTAAAAATTTAATCGATAAAGCCTCCCGCACTTAGGCGCGACGCGATTCTGGTAAGTAGAACAATTTCCATAAACTTTTCATAGAAATTGTTCTGCTAGACTTGCGTCTCGCCTGTTTGCGGGAGCCTTAATACGACGAAACACAGTCAGGATTTAATATCAAAACATGAATACCAAAATAAAAACAGAAAAAAAAAACAAAACACAATCCAACACGCGAAACGAGTATAATTTACAAAGCTCTGTAATCTCGTATTGATCGCTGTTGCGTAGGCACTGTAAGCCTGTAAGTTTCATTAGTCCTTGTCTAGACGCCTTCCAATGCTCACTTGGCTACTCTTGGCCGCAATTGATATATTTGTTAAAGATTCCAGCTAAGTCTTTATTTATGATACAATAGGAATGTTTTATGTAAGGATAAAAAGCGATGCTGGCGTGTCGTATTGAAACTAAATAAGAATTATTTTATTTACTAGCTGCGCCTCGCGGTTTCACCCGCATAAGTTTCGATCCCGTGGGAATATCGGGATAAAAACTATCCTATGTCCTTTCCTTGCGACTCAAACTATCTCTATACCAAATTTCATCTAAATCGTTTCAGTGGTTTAGGCGTGAAAAGGTAACATACAGACAGACAGAGTTACTTCCGAATTTATAATATTAGTATGGATACTGGCCTTGATGTTTCTGCAAGGGCAGCTAATCTCAATACTTAAGGTGCCACTATTCGATATTTTTTCCATACAAATTTCGGGAGAGTATTACTCCACTGTTTGACATTGTGCATCCAAAGTTAAACATTGTATCGTTTTGTCTAATTATTAATTGTGTCTGTACGGAAGCAGAATTGCAAAATAACAAGCCATTAAAAAGTTATGAGCCAACAAAGATTCGTTTTTCTTGCTATTTTTAACGTAACTTTGGGTGTAAATAAGTAATAAAAGAACTGAAAAATATTAAAAATTAAATCCGTACCGACAAAGCTCAGTTATCGAAGAGTTCAAAAAACTTTATTTGTGATTGATTTATGTAGTGGATTTTTCATAGAACTCGATTTTCCAAAGCACTTTTCAAATATTTTTATGCGCCTATCAGTTTGGAACGGTGTTTCTGTGCGTGAGAACTAGATGTTGTGCGTGTCGATTAGCGTCTAATTGCTCATCACTGATACTAGCTCCGTCAGACACAAAGCCAAGTTAGACAGCGTGATTTTGGCCATGACCACTAGTGAGTTCGAGCTCGCGTTTAGTTTACTCTTAAGGCGAATTTCACCAAACATTTATACCTAGAATTAGTCTTATCCTGAGAATAAATTTTGAATTTTTGACAGTTTTTCCATACTAGAACCGTCAGACGTCAATTTTATTCCACAGATAAAATATATTTGATTTTGGTAAAATCAACCCTAGGCTAATAAAAGTACTTATTCACTAAGCTTTTCAATGGAAAGTAATAACCGAGTCGCCTGATGTTACTTGCACTGTACCTACATTGATCTTAAGTTCTCAACTTGGCTTATAACACAGATATAGATACACCTAGATAACGCAAGAGCACCTACTTCGCGTGCCAAAAATCGCACCAGCTTACGTTCCAAAATCATAAGCCGCCACGTTCGCGCTCAGTCCTGCGTACTGTTGGCTGGGTGAGCGTGAGCGAGAGAGCGCGAGCTTGTGACGTCATAGTAGGTAGTCAAAAAGTGGCACGCTAAGTTTTCATACAGTTCGTGATACTTACGTTATCTAGGTATATCTATATCTGTGGCTTATAACAATTCAACACGTCCAAAAAATGCACAAAGACCACCCCCACCTACATGAGTCATCACGATGGGCAATCAGGGCGACGACCGCAAACCCATCCCTCGTAGCAACGGTACAATATACAATACACACACACAAGGGTGAAAATTATGCACTTCCACGTAATTTCCGTCGAACCAAACCGCTAACAAGGCAATATAGCAGCCGAAGCCACACAGGCAATGGTGTGGCAATACATGTAATATCGTGTCGGACATTGGTTCTTGTGTACATACTACGTGGTCGCCTGGTGGTGCCCCGGCCGCAGGACCGACCGCACAATATCCGCGGTCAGTTTGATCGCGCGATGTATTTCCTGGCATTACAACGCAGTGTTTACACGCTTGCATTTTATGACACAGATATGGAATATCTGCACTTTTTCGGAACATTGCCAGAATTCTGGTGCAATTGTGGTGTATTGTATTCCAGCTACATTGAGTTCCCCATAATGGAGCAAAGGATTTCCCCGCTACAGTGCAATCCTCATGGGAAGGACTTACACGCAGCACGATGTAAATTTTGCTACTGATCAGGCGAGAATGGCTTCTATATCGCTTCAATAGCTCTGAGTTCGTTTCGGTTTTTCTTTCCAGAGTAATCGGTTAGGAAACACCGATGACCGAACTCGTCTAGTTTTAAAACGTAATTTAATATTGACGTAAAAAAGTGTTTTAGAACTAGTTTACAGAAATAATATTTATAATTATTTAATAACTCGGAAAGAAAAATTAGTACCAAGAAACAAACGGCAAGAAATCATAAATCTAGAAAGGGTTGGAAAGATACCTTGAACCTCTTTTAAATCCAAAATAATTCCTTTATCCAGAACCTTTTATAGGATAAAGTGGAACAAAATTAACCTATTACAATAAAACCAATGTCCCGGTAAACACGACTAAAACCGTCTTGACACAAGATCGGCCGCACGCCAATGTAACCACATCCGTGTTTGTCCCTCGCAATATAATATCACAACAGATGGTCACGCCATCCCTCGCACATTTTGACAGGAATCAAACGTTATTTGACAAGGTTAAGGTTAATAATTATTTGATGAGTAACTTAGTGAGGTTTATGAAGCTTTTCTTTTCTGAAAACTGACATATTTGTATCTAAGGACCACATAGTTTGGTCCTTACAACACGAACTGTCCGAAAAAAATGTATTAAGTAAGTACCCAGAAGACCTTCCATATTTTTAGCTGGCAGTAAGTCCTAACTCCTAAGATAAATTATTTCACATTTACTTTATAAAGTATGAAAATACTTTACCTATGTTCGGCTTAGGACCAAAGGTAGTTGAGTTCGAGCTCTTTGTTGTGACTTGTGACCTTTTCATTCGTGAGTTATTTACTAGCTTTTGCCCGCAGTTCCACCAGGGTGGATGTCGGAAAATATCCCACGGGTACGTACTACCCGGATTAAAAGTACCATATGTATAAATCCAATGACTGACAGGTCTTGAACGCAGATTAGATGTCCTGATCGCGTTCAGTTCATTGGTGAAATTCGCCTAACTAATTTATTAATTTTCACATTTACTTTCATCTGTCGAGCTCCGCTAATGAGACACAATTGATTTTCTACTGTTTCGTCGGCAATAGGCGAAGCGCGGTGCTTGACCGGTTAATTAAGAAAACGCTCAAAGTATGTTCGGCCACGGTAATTTAGATAACATTACCGTGGTGCGGTGTAGGACCATATGATAGTACAGACGCCAGCACATCAAGCTACTACAATCTATCAATTTTTCTTTAATAGATTTTCAATATTATCGCTGAAGTGTAAGGTTCAAAGTTGATTGGGAAAATTATACAGTTTCGGGTAGCTTGATGTGCTGGCGCCTGTACGTAAAGTTCGTGCTCTTTGTTGTGACTTGTGACCTTGTTCCAATATTCGTGGGTTCGATCGATTTGTATTACGTCCATTTATCTAATGTTGGTATACCCATGAGACAGATTAAACTTGAATAGTTTGGCTGCCGGATCGGCGAAAACCTAACTTGTAAGTTAACTAGTTTGAATGGTTTTAGGCTTCGGTCTTTCTATTCTGAATTATTTAGATACAATGTATAAAGTTATGACAGTGACATTTCTATAATGAGTTTCGAGTAGGTAGCTATTTCTATCATTATTTAAAGTTAGTTTATTATCTTTAAATCATAAAACGTCAATGTCAAAATTCATCTAGTTGTAAATTACCAATTAATTTGCAACGTAAAACTAAAAATAAAAAAAAATAATTTTTAAAAAATGTAACCCGGCAGCGAAAAAATAAAAGTAATCTAAAAAGTACGAAACAAGAAAATATTTCAGACGGAAATCAAGACAGGTACAAAAATGGTCAAGGTAAAGCCGTGGTCGCATGCCATTATAATTGTGTTGGTGTTCCGGGCACCCACATGATATACAGGCAATGCGACCCTTCCTTTTGGCTTTGCCGCAGTCAGGCAATAATAAACCATTCCATTCCCTTACAAAAAGCTTCGCCGTAATTTGTCTACAAGTGTAAAACAACGAATGAAGTGTCTGACTAACCGTCACCACTAACAGAGCCTAATCTGAAAAGCGGGTAGTCGCCAAATATTAAAATTTCTCGGGCTTCAACCAACAGAAAGGCCGACCGAACACCGCCACACTATTGCCGGGAATTAAAATGGCGTCGGGTACAACTTACGAGCGCTGATAGTAAACGAAAGGTTTTGTTCTTGTCTAATTTGTGGTCCTTGTTATGCTATCTCGCTCGCTCCTGTGTCGCTCTTGTATTTTTACTTTTATTCAATACTAGCTGCGCCCCGCGGTTTTACCCGCGTAAATGTCGATCCCGTGGGAATATCGCGATAAAAAGTAGCCATATGTTAATCCACGGTGTCAGCTACCTCCATACAAAATTTTATCAAAATTGGTCCAGCCGTTTGAGCGTGAAGAAGTAACAAACATATAAACACACACACTCACAAACTTTCGCCTTTATAATATTAGTGTGATACCACTGGAAGAAGAAGAAAGGGAAAACCAAAGAAACGATGGATGGACTGTGTGAATTGTGATATGGTTAGAAAGGGGGTGACTACCGAGATGACGACTAATATAGAGAGGTATGGAAGAAAAACACATGGTGCCCAAATAAATTGCGATAAAGGCAGGAGAATGATGATTCAATAAAAGCACTGTTATTTATCAAAAACCTCGTGTAATTTAACAGTTTTCCACAGCCATATATTTTCACTTGAAACTAACGAATTTGATCCTTTGCCAGGTAGACATGGCTAGTGGTGGCGAATATTAAAATTTCGGAACTTGCCGTGAGCCAAGGCAACCGCACTTCGCCCTAAAGCCGGAAATTACATTGTTACATGGTCAGAGCTTAAGGCTGCATTTTCATTTTTCACCTGCGACAAAACTTTTAGCGATAAATGTCGGTGTGTCCGATAGCGGCTTGTTAGTAAACTGCGTAGCAATGTATGTATTTTTGTATAACTACTTGCTAGTTTCTATAATAAGTTATAGTCTGTCAGATTTTTCTTCCAGAAAGATCCGCCATTTTGAAAAATAAATCAAAATGGCGCGACAGTAGATATCTCCACATACAATTTTTCAATCCCCTTTTTTGTCCGTGGAAATTCGGCTTTATACTTTCATAGTGTCAAAAGACAAAAATATTCAGAAGGAAGATAAATAACACAGAATTATTTATATTCATTTGTTAAGTACTTATCTTAAGTCAGAAGCCCGAAAGTCTAATAATCAGTCTTAATAAAGGGTATCGTATTACCCAGTAACAGGGTTGTGGAGGTCAGATAGGCAGTCGCTTCATGTAAAATACTGGTATTCAGCTACATCCGGTTAGACTGGAAGCCAACCCGAACATAGTCGGGAGAAGGCTAGGCAGACGATGATGTTAAGTAAGTATCTTAACTGTTGAATATAGGCCACTTTTCCACTACGTTAATATGCTCCAATTTTCTCCGTATCCAGCTTCTAAACCAATTTCATTACTGTCAAGTGTCAATTAATCACTTCAACCTCGTCTGTTACAAATAATTAACACTTCTAGCACATATTATTTTTAGGAAAATAAAACGCTTGTCGCTCACCTTTGTTCCTCTGACTCAAAAAGCCATAATAAAGCTCATTAAGATTACTTTTGATCTCGTATTGTTTTCAAAGCAGTTGTTTTAATTTACGCCAACAATATTATTATGCGCGTTTAAGGCTTTGTTAAATCCTTTTAGAATAAAATTATGGTTAGCTAGGTATATAGGTACGGTCAGCATCAAAAGTTGATTAACACTTCAGTTTTTTTAATCTCAGTTATTGAGCAAAATATTTGTTCAAAATTGCAGCAGAAGAATTTTTTTAGAATATAAACTCTTGTCTATTATGTGAAAAGCTAAAAATCAGTTTATTGAAAAAAGTAGTTGTCAATTTAATAACATGTAAAAATGATAGTGTTAATCGACTTTTGATGCTGACTGTACCTGGATCAAATACATTTATTTTCTTTCTTTCTCTCTTTATAGGTAATTACTGTAGTGTATCCATACTTATCACATCACACTAATATTATAAAGGCGAAAGTTTGTGAGTGTGTGTGTGTGTGTGTGTTTATATGTTTGTTACCTCTTCACGCTTAAACCGCTGAACCGATTTAGATGAAATTTGGTATAGAGATAGTTTGAGTCCCGGGAAAGGACATTGGATACTTCTTATCCCGATATTCCCACGGGATCGAGTCTTATGCGGGTAAAACCGCGGGGCGCAGCTAGTAATATTATAAATGCGAAAGTGTGTCTGTCTGTTACCTCTTAACGCTTAAACCGCTGAACCGATTTAGATGAAATTTGGTATAGAGATAGTTTGAGTCCCGGGAAAGGACATAGGATACTTTTTATCCTGATATTCCCACGGGATCGAGACTTATGCGGGTGAAACCGCGGGGCGCTGCTAGTCTATTGAATATATATGTAAACACTGCCTCCTAGTGAGGTAGGTGCTGTCACTAATGTCATCTGTCAGTCACCACGAATGGCGAGAAAAGGTAAAAGGTTGCCAAAAGGAAAAAATGGCAAAAGGTTGCCAAAAAGAAAAAAAAGGTAAAAGGTGAAGTAGCCCTGCAAGAGAGCTGGTGTGATAGTGAGCCAGTGCAGTGATACAGGCAGTGGTGTTCATATTTAGCCTGTATATTGCTCTCACTGACACGGGCTTCCTCTCTGTGAAAGGGACCGGGCCGTAATCCACCACGTGGGCCCAGCGCGTGTTGGTAGATGTACATGTCTTAGAATGTTTGGTTTTAGGTCATGCCGTTTCCCATTACCGTTTTGAGAACAGTGGTGATAAATTAATTTACACAAAGTAAAGCGCCTGTCTGGGTTCGAACCTACGACCTTACAACTCATAAGTCGCAGCCGTTACCACTGGTACTTAGTATAATACCTACAAGTTTGTTTGTCATGCTAGCTCGAGAAACCTAACCTCCTCTACAACTTTAATGAAAATCAAACGGTCCATGTTGATAGTAAAACAAAGGGTTGTACCAACTAATCAATATTCAGCCGCATCTTACAAGTTTGATATACAGTCCATCACCACAACCGTTGTGTACATAGGCCGGCCATCTTTCCAAATAAACAACCACAACCCTGACTTCAAACACCTCATCGACCGAAATTACTGCATCCTAATCGCGGCCCAGAAAGCGGTGGCGAGATGACCTGGACGCGTACCGCGAGGGCTGGTTTGAGGTGGCGCGCGAAAGGAGTTCCTGGAAGGACTTGGGGGAAGCCATTGCCCAGCAGTGGGAACAAAAAAAATCGTGTAACACACTATCAAACACAATCTGAATCATTTTGAAGGATAATGCTAATCCATTGCTTCATCATCTGACTAGGCTTTCCCAACTATGTTAGGGTCGGCTTCCAGTCTAACCGGATGCAGCTGAGTACCAGTATTTTGGTTGTGGAGGTCAGATAGGAAGTTGCACCATGGAGCGACTAGCTATCTGACCTCCACAACCCAGTTACTGGGTAATACGAAAGCCCTTGTTAAGACTGGTTGTCAGACTTTCGGGCTTCTGACGATCTGTAACGACTGTCAAAGATTCACGAATGACAGCCGGGACCAAAGGCTTAACGTAATTTCCGAGACACGGAGGGGTCTTGGTATTTAAAGATGGTCACCCATCCACGGACCAACCGCGGCAAGCGTAGCTTAACCTGACCGATCGACCCGTGCGGCTGTTATCACTTAGCCACAAGCCCCTCATGTTTCATTATTTTTGAAAAATGTGTCTGCTTAACAACGTAAATAACGCAATGAATGTTATTGAACTATCAAAATGAAAGCCATTCATACAGTTGTGTGTTACGCAATTAAAAGTATTTTCTTATTTTTCTTTTCTTTTTCTTTCTTTTAATTACCTCTCTGCTCTATTGACCGGCTTGAATCGAACCTCGAACGTAATTAAATATTATTAGTCGCTTGTAGAATATTAATAAAGCCGAAAGATTATTGAATATTATTACGTTTTAATAAAGCTGTTTAGGGAGGCTTTGAATTTCGGGTATGCAATTAGATCTTAGGTGGGTGGGGGAGCGGTTAGCGTCCTGTGTGGGTAGGGTGGGCGCTTCTTGGATATACCTAAACGCTGCGGAAACGTTTGATATGGCAAGTCTATGGGGATATCCACAGTAGCACTTTGAGATGAATAGGGTTTTAAGTAGAATAGAATATGATTCAAGAAGTACTTACCAAATATTTTCTTATATTGAAATGGTAATCTGAAAGTATGGAGGTAGTAAAGAAACCGTATTTAAAAACGTACCATTGAAAAAGTACCTAGTGGTGCATTCAGGGAAGGCAAGCAGTCAAATAAATTGAAACTACATCACTGTTAGGTACTAACTTATTAAAAAAAAAACTAAAAGAGTATTTAGCAGCCAAATGTTTTTATAGTATTGCCGAGTTTCTAATGGAGAAAACATGCTAATTCTAATGTAAATTCTAAGGTGTGGGCGAAGTTTGTTTCTGTTGACTTTTGTTTGTATTTTATCATATTTTTGACGATGATATTTTGTTCCTCTACTTATTTAATTGATGTTTGAATGGCTTATGATTATTAAATGCAAATGTAATTTATTGTAATCTTTAACAAATATAATCAATTTATTAGTGTTTTTTTTTTGTTTATAAATATGTTTAATAATGAATAGTTACAATTGATCAAATGTTATTATAATACATAATTATTTGTACGCCGTAAAGGTAAAACATGACTGTGATCATTTCTGCAATGTACTTAATATCTTGCATGCTTTGTGTGTGCATACTCATGTTTCTGACAAATAAATTAACTCTGAGCTCTGAAAACTCTGATCACGTTGCTGTGTGCTAGCCATGTCATACAACATACATAACAACAATATAATCAGCCTATAATGTTTCCACTGCTGGGACCATAGAATTACTGGGACACAGGGGTCCTCTCGGAGAGAGGGAGTGGGCCGTAATCCACCACACGGGCCTAGTGCGGGTTGGCAGATGTCACATGTCTTCGAATTTTTGGTTCTAGGACATGCCGATATCCTCACGATGTTTTCCTTCACCGTTTTTGAGAGCAGTGGTGTGATGAAACAATTTACACAAAGTGAAGCGACTGCCTGGGTTCGAACCTGCGACCCGCACCACCACTGCTCAATCATTTCATACAACTGTCAAGTAATTACAGTTGTGATTTGAATATACGGACAATTTCACACATGGTTTTACTCACAGACGCTAAAGGGTGGAAAATCGCCCACTATACAGTACTTTGCATTTTCATGAAAACAAGGCTGCGTTCGACGAGGTGGGCGTGGAGGGCCCAGTGGACAGCCACTCAACTGCACGCTGCAAAAACACCCCAAAGTGATTCTATATGGTAAATAGAAGGAAAATGTAGATAGTGGATTATATTATAGTTACTAAAATGGCGCGCTGTATAGCACGAATGTCTAGAAAAAATGAATGGATTGCTTACCTGAATGTATGAAATATCGAATTTAATTAATTTAAGTAATTT
Source organism: Amphipoea oculea (assembly GCA_945859645.1). NCBI lineage: Eukaryota > Metazoa > Arthropoda > Insecta > Lepidoptera > Noctuidae > Amphipoea > Amphipoea oculea. The sequence goes on from OX243862.1 coordinate 22,992,963, forward strand.
GGATTTTTTTAATTTAAGTTGACTACTGAAGGCCAATTCTCGTACTTAAGAGGAAATGCGGGTGGTCGTTTCTCGAAAGAAAGGCTCTCGCCTGTTTACTTTCTGGTGAATGACCAAACAGCAATGATTTTTACAGAATAATAAATATTAACTACTTGTATGTCCCAATGTTTTCCTTTTTGATGATACATTATTTTTATAAGCACTAGAACCCTCAAAAAATGCTTAAAATTGCCGATTTAAACCGCTGTCATCAAACTCCTAGTGTAAAAATTTGACAACTCTTAATGAAAAAAAGAAAAACATAGGGACATAGTATCCTTCTAAATCAGTTTATGAAATATCTTTAAAATTGATCTAATATTGGAGGAGGAAATAGGCGAGAGCCAAACCTCGAATTATGACTTTTTACTTAGGCTTTTTCAAATGTCTCTCAGACCCCATTTCCTCTTAAAAAACGTTCAAATTCAAGTCGCAGTCTCATCTCAGCGACAATCAATGTCAAAAACTTGTCAAAAATGTCGGGAAAATTTTATTTTTGACAGATTGGGACTGAGGATAGAATGCGAGCGCGCTTAAAAATACTGAAATAGCCCCTCAGTAATATGTATTTGCATTTCTAATGTAAAAGCAAATCGCATAGAAATTAGTTAGAAATGCGGACTGTTAGGCCTTAGGCATGTACCTAACTAATTTTATATCCTACTAAACACCTATGGAAATTATAAATTGTATATGTATGGAATAAAGAAATAAAAATGTATAGTCTCCGATTTCGTGTCGTCTTTGACGTGAAGAATTCAGCGTATTCACAAGTGGAAATTCTTTTGGACACATAAAATTACTCTACATAAACAATTTGTTACATCGATAATGCATGTACAATTGACTCAGAATTATGCTTTCTAATAGGACACCAAAATTGGAAAACCATCAAGTGGAAATTCATGATAATAGAGACTAACAAAGTACAGCTATCAAAAAACTCAATTACTGTAACGTTACGCAGAACCAATTAAGTATTGTTCTAAGAATACAGGAATACTCTCATTGTACAGAACCACGCTCCGCTGGTCTAGTTTATCGGTTCCAAGAAGCCAGATTTTGATTTGATTTAAATTTCCAATAAACCACTTTGTTTTTGGTTCGTATAGCACTTAACCAATTGCCGATTTTGGGGACTTCAAATTACGGTCTATCGAAATTTCCGACAATTAGGTACGCTTTCATATTAAGGCTGTTACGGCGAGTTTAGTCGAAATAATATCAATTATATCAAACGCTTAAATATCGATACTTCCATAATGAAACTATTCTATGTAAGTAACTGATTAATATCCTCAGCGGAATGTCTTTTTTGTAACACCGTAATCGATTTTTTATGGTCACACGCTTTTTTTTTTTTTTTTTTTTTTTTTTATGGATGGGAAATCATCAAATGACCCCTCCCGCTCTGGGTGGAGCGAAGGGAGTGTCAGACTCTTACTGACTAAAACCCATCCGTGTTCCTTCCTTAGCCCTTTATGTTCCGGGGTAGCGGTAACCCTTTCGGACAATCCCGCACCCCCGGCAGGCTTCGGCCCTGGCAGGCCCCTTCCTTTATGCTGACATCTCTTTGAGGCGCGCGTGGAACACGTACGCGCCGTCCGGCACGGGCCTGGTCCTGATCGGACGGTGAGCTACCCATTACTCTCCGTCCGCAGGCCCGCGCCTACGGTGGCCGGGAGTCGTCACGCGGCTCCCGACGCCCGGAGCGTCTCCCGCGGCGGCTGGGGTGTGAGGCTCTCTCCCTCAGCCGTTCAGCCACCTCCTTCGCTAGCATGACTGCTTCGCAGAAGGAGGTGACCGCCCCCCACTCCCTCTCGCCCCGGACCATGGCTTGAACCAGGGCCGGACGCGAGAGGTCGCCGCCGCTGTCGATCGCCTCTACGAGGGCACGGCGGTGCTCCGCCCATGCGGGGCAGACCTCCACCGTATGCTCCACCGTGTCCTCTGGGCGATCCTCGCAGTGGCGACACCCGGGCGTCTCCTCCCGCCTGATGATGTGCAGGAACCTCCCAAAACATCCGTGTCCGGTGAGGACCTGCGTCAGGCGATAGGTGAGGACGCCGTGACGCCTCTCTAGCCACTCCTCAAAGAGGGGTCTTATCGCCACTATCGTGGCGTGCCCTGCGCTGGGTTGCGAAAGTCGCTCCTTCCATGCCACCATGAGATCGCGCCGGAGGTCTGTCCGCTCCGCCGCGATTTGCCGCGGAAGCGGAGTTTCCCCCCGGCTCAGTGCCTCCGCGCGCCACTCATACAGGCGCGCGAGGACTATCGCCTCCAGATCCCATGGCGGCAGTCCGGCAAGGAGGCTTGCCGCCTCGCCCGAGATCGTGCGGTACCCCCGGATCAGCCTTACGGCTACCACCTTTTGGGGCGCGTTCAGATAGTGGGCGGCTCGCCGCCGCAGAGAACGCGCCCACACCGGGGCCCCGTATAGGGCCATGGACCGCACGACCCCCGCGTAAAGCCTCCGGCAGGAGGTGTTTGGCCCCCCCAGGTTGGGCAGGAGCCGCTTGAAGGCGGCCCCGGTCCTTTCCAGTTTGGGGGCCAAACGTCGGAAGTGTTCGCACGCTGGGATCGTTATCGTTATGTGAAATAGGCAAGTCATTGCATAGCTTATATATCTATAATGGTCTTAATACATTGTTAAGAGTCCGTCTTATCATTTCGTCAGTGTCCAGAGCTTCCAACTATCTTGGCTGGCCCAAAGGAAAGTTTTCAGCCTAATATACTTGCTAAATGCCTTCACAAACTTAACCCAGATATGCCAAAACTGAATTTCTATAAGGGAAGTGTCGCACTGAAGTTCTCGTAACGCAAACTTGAGGCACAAAGCGCTGAATTTCCCTCTCACCACTCACTTCACAGCGCTTTCAATATCGTCTACGCCACTAGACGCTGGATTTGCATCTCAATTTAAAGCGCAGCTCTTGCTTTACGCTCATAGGCATGCGTTAAAATAAAATTGGGGCAAACTTTCATTCATAAATAATGTATGATATTCTTATTTATTCCGTATTTACATGCGATAAAAGGGGTTTAGAATATTATATCGGCTAATTTTCTGTTTACATTGAATACGAAAAAAATTTTTGGTTACGTTAAGACATGGAAATTTTCAGTAGGTATAGAAAGGAATTTTGCTGTCATATGGCATAACAATATAAAAAATATAAAAGTTTTATTAGGAAAAAATTAGGTATAACTTGACAAAAGACACGAAGACGGCTGCAAAAGTAAAATACTGTGGCGCGGCTATCAATGCCCCACACAAAATACATGGAAGAGATTTGTTCTTTTATTATGCCATATAACTATATATTCTAATGTTTACTTACCTAGTTTATCCGGCACAGTAAGATAATTACTACCAAGGAGACAATTATAGGTACCGAACGTTATTTTTCGGGATAATATTTTATTATTAAGCGAATCATATAATAACGAAAATATTTCCTGAGATACGTAGCTAGTTTTCATCTATTTTTCCAAGTTCATATATGTTTACGAGCGAACCTCGTATCTTGGACTGAAAACTTGCAAAAGTTTGGCAGGACTTGCCAAAATGGCGGCCGAAAGCAAATAATTTATTCAACTCGTTGTTTGTTTGTGGATTTGTTTTGTGATAATAATATTAATTATTTTGTTTCAGGTTTAAGAAGGACACAACTATGAGGAAAGGTAAGAATTTGTTTTAAGGTGAATGCGTAGTGGTAGCCCGCGAAATTCAAGTTTTCTTACTTTTTTTGCAATTTGCAGGTCAGTGTCAGGTTGTATCTTGATAAAAATTTGATTCGCGACTATAATAGACATGTATTTACAGAATTATAGTCATTAGAATCATTAATATATCTCTTTAAGTTAGATTTCTACCATAAACACTTTTCCATACGAGATTTGTTCTTAACGGTAGAAATCTAACTCAAAAAGATGTATTAATGATTCTGATGATTATAATTTTGTAAATACGTACCTGTTATAGTCGCGAATCAAATTTTGATCAAGATAAAACCTGACACTGACCTAAAAATTGCAAAAAACGTAAGAAAATTTGAATTTCGCGGGCTACCACTGCGCATTCACCTTAAGATTCATTTGCATTGTTCTTTTTTCCTTCTCTTTTCGGGCAGAAGAGTCTATTTTTAATTTGTTTCTTTGTTTTTTAATAGTAACATTTCTTGTGATCTATTTAATAAAAATCTTATCATTCATTCACTGACAGACAACGCATAGCTAGCCTAAACCGCTGGGTCTAGAAGTATTTTTTTTTAAATCCTACTAGCGACTAACTTCCATACCCTAAGTATTTGGTAAAATTTCGTATAAATAATAATTTAAAGTTTGTAATTTTTGGCGATGGGAAATCCCATGGGGCACATGTCTTGTTATAAAGCCGGCTGTACACATGGGGCCAAGGTGTTGGGCCAACGTGTTGGGCCAACGTGTAGAGAGCTACCTGGCGGTATGTTGGCTTAATTGGTCTAGTTGGCGCCAACATTGGCAGGCCATCCGAATAGTGTCGGTTTTTTGTGCACACATCAAAGGATCTTGGCGCGCTCCGCAAACAGCGTTCACACGTTGGTGTCTTGTTCAGTTCGTTGTTACTCGTCAGCGGAGACGGTATCGTTGCGCGTGAGTGAAATTTACGTTCCCATATTCCGATAGCAAAATTATTATCACCCTGTATATCAATAATAACTAATAACACATTTACCTCGTTCTATTCCGATGAATAGTCACCATCCACCACCTTCTTTTGCGCCATTTCTTTTTAGTCACTCTTCTTTGGTGCACATGTACGTAATAATTAAACGCACTGTATAAATAAATTGCCGCGGCTGCAAGAACTTCTACGTCCATCTTTGAAGCGCCAATGCAGAATGATCAGTAAGCCAATGTGTGAACAGCAATCTTGGTTATCCATCATTTTTGCCCAACACCTTGGCCCCATGTGTACAGCCGGCTTAAGAATTTCAATATATTCTACATAGCAAACTTAACTGGAGGAATTACTTTTTAATATGACCTACCTAACTCTTTTTTTCTTACAACAACTTTTAATTTTATTGACACAGTTCTGCCAGCGGGTCGGACTCGGAACTCCGCCTTTCTATAAAAAAACGTGGCTATAAAACCTTTTTACTGCACTAATGAGGCAAAACATTAGCATCAGCAAGCATTAGCTCTGCTTAGCTTGGGACTAGATGGCGTTGTGTGATAGTTGTGAATATTATTATTATTATTATTTTTTTTTTTTTTTTTTTTTTTTTTTCACGTTAAATTGTAGTCACGAAACATGTTGTGAACGGGAACGAGCAGGTAATTTAAACGGGTATTTATTTGCCGGTACATTTGTAACGTACATTGTACGACCAGTGTTAGAGGGGTCCGTGGCTTAATAATAACAGCCGCACGGGTCGATCGGTCAGGTTAAGCTACGCTTGCCGCGGTTAGTCTGTACACCTGGACCATCTTTACATACCGAGACCCCTCCGTGTCTCGGAAAGCACGTCAAGCCGTTGTTCCCGATTGTCATTCGTAGATCTTTGACAGTCGTTACGGGTAGTCAGAACCTCGAAAGTCTGACAATCAGTCTTACCAAGGGATAAAACTGGTTCACCACCCAGTTACTGGGTATTACCCAGTAACTGGTTTGTGGAGGTCATATAGGCAGTGACTCCATGTAAAATACTGGTATTCTTCATCTGGCATCTGGTTTGACTGGAAGCCGACCCCAACGTAGTTAGGAACGGTCAGTGTTTGTGAAATAAAATAATTACAATATCACTGTTTATTGGTATCGGAATAAATATCAAATACGAGTATGAGGCTGTTTGTTGAATGAATGACATCAAAGTTAGGGAATAGGAATACTATTGTATAACTGCTAAATATAACAAAAGTACAGTCGGCTGAACATACCTACTCTGTTCACTTTTTAGTCGACTTTACTTTTTGTGACAAATTAACTCTTGTAATTAACAAGTTGTTATTATGTTTTTGAGAGTTATTGCAACATTTTTATATTCGTATTATCCCTGTTAAAAAAAAAGCTATGTGACAACTTGGACATCGTTAATTAAAACCGAAAAACAAAATCCCCTCAAATCCAACCTCTTGTTTCGACAGCTATTATAATTTCGTGAACGTTCCCTTAGAAGGGTAACCCTTGTTCAAACTGTGTAACACCGAGAAAAGTGCGCAACAAAGTTGTTGGGAAAGGGTTGGCAACGTACTCTCGCCTTTATCTACACGCGCTATGCGGTCTATTGAGTTCTTTGACACTTTGTAATGTCATCCTACAGCTATATTAATTTAGAAACGATCTTTTGTTTTGTGCTTTTTGGGATATTAATTGTAGAACCTATTTAGGTACTTAAGGGCTTGTTAAAAATAAAAACGAACCTATGACACCTGCTTTATGCATAGTTCGATTAGCTTGCAAATTTCCATGGCCTAATTTGAAAATTTTCATTAAATATTCTTCTTTTATTTTGCGGTTTAGAGGTAACTTTGAGACTTCTTTCTATCGAGAAAATTATATGCAATCGTGTTTTCGAAACCGATAACACCTCGCAGTAGTCCTCATCTTTATCGTATATTAATTTCAAAGTGAAAACTGCAGAACTGTTTAAACTACAGCCGTTAATGCTAAGGCAATTTTCGCAAACTGAAGTAGTATAGGCCCTTAATTATATTAGCAGTGGACGATAAAACCAGCGTCAGGCACTAGTTGTCTGGGATTTTTGCTGAATTGGGCCTTTTTGGCGCAGCCGTGAGGCACACTTTCCCGCTAATTTCTTACATAGCACTTTATACTTTTTATATGTTTTTATTTTGAACTTATGTAAATATATTATAATTATTGTGTGCCTTTTAGTCTGTGCTAAATAAATGTATTTTCTTTCTGTCTTTCTTGTTTTTCTAAAACTGGGTCACTAAAAGACACTACTTATAGATTGGCACGACTACGCTTGTGTGAGGAAAATATAAAAAGTATACTGTTAAAGTAAAAATAAAGTAAGGTTAAAATATACATATATTGTAGGTAAAATAAATTAGATGTAAGAGGAAAATGGGTAATCCTCAAAATAAAAACACTCGACAAAATATTAGTAACGAACTGATATAGTATAGTACTCGCCACGAAAGATGAGACTTGACTTCTATCTTAAACTTTATTATTTCGTAATAAATATTATAATATTGTTAATAATTGTTATCTTAATGTCATCGATAAATCCCTGAATAGATATACAGATTATGGGTAACTATTTCGTACACGACTTACCTGCGCAAACTCCCTATTACTGAGCTTGTCAAGTCTCATCTTTCGTGGCGCGTATTATACGCGGTAAGATAAAATTCTCATTAATTCTAACGCGCACCTAAAGCTGTACTTACTGAAAATCTTTTAAAAATGAAATCAAAACACGTTTCAATTTACATAATTCAATAGCATCCCTATTCCCTTCCCGCTTTTCTGAATCAAACTCGTAAAATTACGCGGTGAAATCAGTACGGGTTGTCACCTCGGTTTACCGTTCTGCCAGCTAGTGTGACCACACGTCGACCCTAAGACTTAACCACAAACTGTGGTGGGGGAAACCGAGTTTTAGGCATCTGTCCCACCGCGGACAAGGATGTGACTATAGGCCGACCGCTTAACTGAGACGTTGCCTGAGGTAGCAGCGCGGTGCGGGAGGATCGTAGTGACGTGATGCGAGAGCTCAGTGATTCATCAACTTGTGACTACTATCACCCCTCCCGCACCGCGCAGCTACCTCAGGCAACATCTCAGTTATTATGACGGCTGCCGTCGGCACGCGACTGCAGTGTTGCCTCTGTCGTCGATGCATAACGCTCGCACACTTACATCTTGTATAATAATTTACAACTCATTATTGTGGTATTGTTATTTCTTTAAACTAAAATATGTAAAGATGAGTGAAACTGCCATCGTTGTCACAATTACTAAAGAAGCATGAGTCATGACACTAGTCCAGACGATATAACAGCAGGAGTAAACTGATAACAATGGATTTTCCAGCGAAGTATACTAACAAAACACTTTTCTAGTCTAGATAACCTTTTTCCCCCATAAACCAGGCGAGCGAGGGTAGTCCAGAATACAAAAGGGTCTATCGACCTGACTCTTTCTAACGTTGACCTTTACTTAACGACTTTTAAATGTCGTCTCCCCGAGCTCACGACCTCTGAACGTATTTTGTCAATACATTGCGATCGGGTCACATGGCCATTTAGTTTTTTTCTTGAAGTTCTGTGAACTATTTTGATATTGTACTAATTTATGGAGGTCTTCCTGATGCCCGGATAAAAAGGACTCTTTATTGTAATCCAGGATATCGGCTATTTGTATGCCCATCCGTATTCGTTTATACTTGATTGAGGAACTAATAGCCAAACGTCTTTACAAATTGTCTCATTTATAATAATTCTGTATTGAATCATACGAATAACAATGCGCTTACTGCAATTGAGTAAAACGGTGAAGGAAAACATCGTGAGGAAACCGGCATGTCCGAGAACCAAAAAATTCGATGACATGTGACATCCACCAACCTGCACTGGGCCCGCGTGGTGGTTTACGGCTCACTCCCTCTCACTGAGAGGAGGCCTGTGTCCCAGCAGTGGGAGTATTATAGGCTGATTATGATGATGAGGGTTTAGTTGAGATTTTGAGGTGTAGTCTCCAAATCTCGTAAATGATTCAGATTTGTATTCATCTTATAGGCGTATCGTGTTACCCAGGAACTAGGTTGTGGAGGTCAGATAGACAGTTGCTCCATGTAAAGTACTGGTAACACGATACCCCTTGGTAAGACTGGCTGTCAGACTTTCGGACTTCTGACGACCCGTATCGACTGTCAAAGATCCAAGAAAGACAACCAGGACCAACGGCTTCACGTGCTTTTCTGCTGCATCTGGCAAGCCTGGAATCCGACCCCAATATATCGAAAAGGCTAGATAGAAGAGAGCAGCGGTGGCCCAGTGGCAACACTCCCGACTTACGAGTTGTTGGTCGCGGGTTCGAACCTAGCCAGACAGGTGCTTTACTTTGTGTAAATAATTTCATCACCACTGCTCTCAAAAATGGTGAAGGAAAACATCGTGAGGAAACCGGCGGCATGTCCTAGAACTAGGTAGAAGAGAGAACGCTACAATGAATAGTCGGTTGAGGTAGGTCAGTAGGTAAGTACGACTCTTGGCAAATGATCGTAGCATGATGTCATGAATGAATGCAGCTGGTGACATGATGCAATGTATTGTCATATCGAAGTTTAGGTAGGTACTCTAAATGATTAGATAGTCTATTTGTAGCAAAGACCACACAATGGTGATGTACTATGCTAGAAAATAGTAAAGTCAAATACAGGCTTATTTTTTTATCACCATCCAAATTTTTACAGGGTGTTCTACCCATGAATATGAACAACTTTCACTATGGGACCAACTCTGAAATCACGAAAAAAAAATCAGCTGTTTCATACATTTTGGTCTAGTAGGTATTGAACTTTTGTAAGAAACAGCTGATTTTTTTTTTTCCTGATTTCAGAGTTGGTCCCATAGTGAAAGTTGTTCATATTCATGGGTAGAACATCCTGTAAAAATTTGGATGGTGATAAAAAAATAAGCCTGTATGTTATGATTAGCTTCACTTCGAGTGCGTGTATTTTGTATTCAATTTTTTTTATACAAACATATCCAGGAGGAAAAGTAGCCTATGTCCTTCTCCAGGTCCCAGGCTATCTGTCAAATTTCATATCGATTCAGTGTTCTAGGAGTGAAAAGGTAACAGACAGACATACTGAGTTACTTTCGCATATACAGGGTGTCTGGTAATTAATGGACAACCTCTTAAGGGGTCAGTGTACTTATTATTATGAACAACTTTTACCACGGGACCAAACATGAAATCGCGAAAAAAATCAGCTGTTCCCTACATTTATGTTCGTATAACTCGTCGAAATGTAGGAAACTGCTGATTCTTTTTTCGCGTTTTCAGGTTTGGTCCCATAAGTAATAGTTGTTCATAATGATAAGTACAATGACCGCTGAAGAGGTTATCCATTAATTACCGGACACCCTGTATAATATTAATACGGATGTCTAAAGAGACAATTACAAAAACTAATCACATAAATCTAAGTTTTGCAATTCCTTAATTTACATATTAACTGGTCAAGCACCGCGCGTCGCATATTGGCGACGAAACAATAGAAAATCAATTGTGTCTCATTAGCATCAGATTAAGAAGATTTACTCAACTCAGCATAAAACTATTGAGAAACTAACCAAACCATCGATTAGATTCGAATCGTTCCTAATTGACCAACTCAATATTAGCAGCACATTTGATTATTCTATTTAATTAGCATCGGCATTTCCATTAGCAGTAGAAAAAATACCTTCCCTCTGAAATGTTTCATTAATTCGGGAAGGAAAGTTGGCCGACATTTCCCGGTTACGAATAAACGTGGTATTAGTAGGTTACTTGTTTTTGACACGTTACATATACACGTGTCTTTTGACTCCTCTCCATTTGTGCATACCGCACCTATTCAGGAACACATGTCATGTTTTTCGGTCAAAATATGTAAGTATCTTTAACGTAGAGAATATATAATACGTTAACGTATCCTCCATGCCACCTGATTGATCCATTTTTATATACAGAGTGAAATTGAATTCATGGGCATTCTTTTAAGGGGTCATTGTTATCATCATTATTAACAACTTTTACTATGGGACCAAACCTGAAATCGCGAAAAAAAATCAGCTCTTCCCTACATTTTGATGAGTTATGTGAACACAAATGCAAGGAACAGCCGATTTTTTTTTTTGCGATTTTAGGTTTAGGCCCATAGTAAAAGTTGTTCATAATGATGAGTACAATGACCCCTTAAAAGGATGCCCATGAATTTAATTTCACCCTGTATGTAAAACGCTAGATTTTGTACGCGGCTTTGCCCGTGTTCAGGTCGGAAGTTATGCCACGGGAACGCACTACCGGGATTGTAGTATTTTAGGGCCTAACCTAGGTCATGGTCTAGCAGTATGCCAAACATCAAAATCCGTACAGCCGTTAAGGAGTGAAAAGTTAACAGACAGAAAAGGTTACTTTCGCATTTATAATATTAGTATCAGTATGAATATTTAGGTTTTAACCATAAAGAGATAACATTAAGAATATACGATTCCCGGAATGTTTCATTCAAGACTGACATTTTCCTGTTTTAAAGGAAAGTGTTGTAGCTGCCCGCAGCGGTATACCTTTTTCGACACGTGTTGACCCATCTCTTGTTGAAGCATCGAATATTTCCGTTTGCCCTGAATTTCTGCAGTATCGTGATCCAATTTCGTAAAAGGAAACACTGGAAAACCAGTAAGTGAAATAAGTACAGATCTACTTGATTGTGAAGATCCTCATTGTTTATAAAACAATTCCCAACATTTTTAAGAAGACATTGCAGACAATGTCGTAGATTTAATTTCCATCCACAGAACTTCTGGTCTGACTGGTGGCTCCTATTATGTTAAATTTTTGTTTCTGCGACAGATGAATGAGCACTTGAGCGTCGCCCTCGCGCCTATTCTATAAATGGGATTTTAATTACCGCCTGAACTCCGAGTGTCCCATTCTTTGCGAAATTCATTAAATATAAGTCGAGCCCCGTGAGAGACTTGCTAATTGGCGAACTGTACTAACGTCTGGCCAAAAGGCATGTCACTCGGCCCACGGGGCCTCTGCCACTCTACGTTCCACCAAAATAAAAGATATTAAACAAAATTATATCTTCCCAGCGGCAATTTAAGTTTTAATTTCGATTGAAGACACGAATGGTTCCATTTAAAAGGGTTCGAATTCTCGAAATGTAAATTATGTTGATTTCATTTGCTTTGAAAGGAAAGATTTTCATTCCCCCAGGGATATTAAATAATTAATAAGTAAGTTGTGCCTGTATATAATTAATTATGGGAGACAGCTTTTATCTTGAGCCAAGATACGAAGAGTAAATACATCTTTCACCCGAACATAAACATACTTTTCTAGGGAAAGATAAAACATAATTTAATGTAGGGGACGCGTATCTTGAAGAAAAATAGTCTGTGATTTTTATAATAACAAACAAGTCCTGTACGAAGGATCCTATCACTTTGAATTATTGTAGATTGCCCCTTAGAAATGCGGGACAAAGAAAACTTGATTGAATTGAAGCAACCTTGTTCAGATTTCAACTAAATAAATACCAAATCAAACTTCACTATACTTGTTTGATAAAACTTAATAACATTCGTGTTTGCGCAAGCTCCATCCAATAAATAAATACTCTTACTTCCCTTGCAATTCTTGCGACGGATAATATGATTTCCTGCAAAATACATTTTAATATTTCACTGCGGATTCAATTTCTACAAACTAGGGAAACTAGGTTGACAGCATTTCCGTGAATACCAAAAATGACTTTTACGGTCTAAATGTTTCTTCGTGAACATTTTAGGTACAGCATTATTTGCATTAAGTTTTGGTGTAGCTGAAAATGTGGGAATTTTGGTTGATTTTGCCAATTTCAGTTCAGAAAGCGTAGTTTTTTTGAGAGCAGTGGTGGTCCAGTGGTAACGGCCGCGACTTACGTGTTGTAGGTCGTAGGTTTGAGCCCAAGCAGGCACTTTACTTTGTGTAAATTATTTCATCACCACTGCTCTCAAAACGGTGAAGGAAAACATCGTGAGGAAACCGGTATGTCCTAGAACCAAAAATTCGAGGACCTGTGACATCTACCAACCCGCACTGGGCCCGCGTGGTGGATTACGTCCCTCTCCCTCTCACAGAGAGGAGACCTGTGTCCCAGCAGTGGGAACATTATAGGCTGATAATTATTATTATGAAGCGTAGTTTTTTTAATTTGTCGATATTCGTCGGAAACCTCGAATCAACAAGTTTGGGAATCTATTTCATGCACGTTGTCACTATCAAATACAAAGAAAACCAACTCCTCTTAACAAGTATTTACTTTATTCCAACCGGGGAACCTTTGAAGAACATCCTTTTTATCTCACATTTCAAACAAATCATATTCAAACTAGTCTTTGTGTTTTCAACATACAGCTGCGGGCGACTGGCGACGTAAGCCGATTTTCCTACATCATTTTAGAGACGCAACAAAAAAGGATCTGCACCGACAGCTCATGTATCGTCCGCGCAATAAAAACAGTCGGTATAAACCCGCCCTTAGGAAACACGTCGCCCGGGACACAGCGTTATTGGGAGTAGGGTTGCTATATTAAAATACATCTGCTTTTAAATTAACTTTTTGTGTTTTTTTACCCCGTTGCCTATCGTAGAACCCATTTCAGTTCATACTGCCTTAACTTTTTATTTATTTTTGTTTGAGTTTCATGAAAATTTTGCTCCGAAATGTTTGTGTTAAGTCGACCAAAAAATCATTGGTACCGCCACAACGGTATAACGATGAAATTAGATTCCTTTCGTCCTATACATTCCAATGTGTTACACTGTCTACCTAAGTGCCATTCACACGTAATGTAGCGAAAAAAAGTCCTGCCAAATTAACCGCTCCGTCCGCCCTCTGATCTTTGATCTAGCAACCCTACTGGGGCCATAAAAGACGCGGGAACTCGTTACGTTCATATAGCAAAATGTATTCCATAAAACTAGCATAAGTTGAGTTATACAGTACTGCAGAAAACGTTTCGTACGAATGCTCGCTGAAGACATCAGGCATCTGTGCCAAAGTATGGTTTTTATAAACTGTGCGCATTACTAGAGCAGCCATTTGAACGCTTTTGTGTGGCAGTGTGATCCTTAAAAGACTATGCCATATTTATGAGGGGCATTTTCTTCTTCGGTTTTCTGTAGATAGAGGTCGCAACAAAGCGACCTGGAACACAACAAATCAATAAAACTATATTACATCAACAAAAGGACACCCTTTCACAAAGCATATTTCATAAACTAATAGGTACTTGACACTTACGTGATAATATAGTTGTTAAAAAAAAATCTAACGAGTTCATACCATACACAAATGGATTCAGAATCAATCGCATGAATATCATTTTGCAATACATAGACTTGAAAATTCAAAGATGACAATTTTCACATCTTCGGTCTTACCAAGGGCCATTGTGTTACTCAGTAACTGGGATGTGGAGATCAGAGAGGCAGTTGCTCCATGTAAAATACATTCAGCTGCATCAGGTTAGACTGGAAGCCGACCCCAACATATTTGGGAAAAGGTTAGGCGGATTGATTTTGGTCATGCTGCATGACCTAAATCCAAAGTCGGGATTCTTGAAGTAGTAACGAGTGATGTGTGTAGTGTTTGTAACAGGAATAGTATTAATATACCTTCAGTCAACTGGCCTGCTGATGTTTAACCCTTTTCACGCTGCATTGTAAATTATAACCAAATTATACCCGAACGCTCCCGCTCAGCGCTCACACACGCAGTTCCAGCGGCCACACCACTAATGTTCTATCGATCCGGTAGTTTGGCAGCGGTTACAGTCGGTGCCATGCGAAACACGTCATTGGCTCGTGCCCCCAATACCCCGGTGCCTTGGTCGAACACTAGTGATAAACCCCAAACGTTCCTACAAGCGATTAACATGAACTGCTAGGCTGCTACGCTAAATGCGCTCGAGTCGTTTTGTTATTGCAGAATGAAGCTAATCTACAATATTTATGGTTTTAAGTATTTTTGTGGTAATGGTAATAGTGCTTACAGACGGAATGCAGACTGGTGCAACTTGATGTTTGCTTGTTTTCAACTGCGTTTGGCGATTGTTTTTCAGCTATGAAGCTGTGGAACTAAATGCATTGTGCGCTTTTATAATTTCTAACGTGACACAGGAAAGTAAAATTGATGGAAATGTGTTATGAAGAGATAACGTGCAGTGTGCACATAATACTAACATTTTATGGGCGTGGACATCCACGTCCACGATATTATCGCCACTGTTGCTGTTAGCCTGCATCATCCCACTGTTGGGCAAAGGCTTCTCCCCATGAAAAAAAAAATCGTGACGTTAGAAATTTTAAAACTGCGCAATACCTACTTTATGTACTTAAATTATTTTTAGGTACCTATATACGATCCATGAAATGCACCTTTGTTATTTGGATCAGAGTAAGGAATTTCCAATAATAACTATTTCACTCTTTGGAATCCACCATCTGCGACATTGGAATCGATATAAATCACCTGGATTTTACCACGAAACGGAACACACAATCTAGAATTCTGTACTTCGTAAATATTTCCGTTGGTACCTACTCTATCGTGAACGCTTCTCCATCCATCGTCGTTCGTGTTCCACCTTAGTAATGCCTACGTCTAATCTAAAATTTACAACCAATAAACTTGACTGTAAGAAAACTTGACTGTGTGTAGAGTGTAGAGGTTACTGTTCTCAAAGAAATTGGAGAGGCGGCAGGCCGCATTTGATTTACATAGATACAGCTAACGGTCAAATAACATTGGGATACAATAGCGAGGGTTGGCACGGGACCAGAAATATATACTACTGTAGCATTAAAAGAATTTGTTACTTACAATGTATGTTACGAAGGTCGTGCTGAAACCGCGGATAAGTAAATCCATGGTTATGTTTATAGGAAAGTCCACCTTTTCTATTAAGAAATTAGGTCGTGAATTGATGCAAAGGCGTTTTCTAATAAAATCTCCTATTCCATAGAAAATCAAATAAAATTCTGCACATCAAAATATTGTAAAACATTTTAAAAGAGTAACGGTGGAGTTTCTTGCCCATTCTTCTCCATACGAAAACTACCTTTTGAAAGGAGCGACTAGAATCAATTCTATTTTTTATTGTAATTTTTGACGTTCAAAAATGTCTTTTATGTGCCTATTTGACATAAATGCTTTGACTTTGACATCAATGTAAACTCTAGAACTTTCTACTGCATATACCTAAGCAAGATTAACGGTTCATATAGGTACTGACTTTGTCTTTTTGAGAGCATTTTTTTCCCACTCCTTGGCAAAGGCCTCCCTCCACTCCTTCCATGTTTCGCGAGCCCGCGCGTCCTCCCTCCAGTTTTGACGGAACCTATCCAGCTCGTCCCGCCATCTCCTACGTGGTCTGCCGCGACCCCGCCTCATTGTCTCAGGGCACCAATTCTGCTCTATTTGGGCCCACAGTTTGTCCGGCATGCGGCAGACATGTCCTGCCCAGTCCCATTTAAGTTGAGCAGCCTTTTGGGCCACGTCAACTATCTTTGTTTTGGAGCGCAGTATTGTGTTTCGAACACGATCCGTTAATTTAACGCCTAGTATACTGCGCTCCATTGCTCGTTGGCAGACCTTGAGTTTGGACTTCTGGATGTTAGTCAAAGACCAAGGTTGTGCACCATAGGTTAAGACGGGAAGAATACACATGTCACACATGAGGGAATTTATTTAAACTTTATTGTTAATTTGTGATTCGCCCTTCTTTCATAATATATCTATGGATTCGCCATTCGTATTCAGTTCAATACTCATTAAATTAAATATATGTAATTTGCTGCCTCTCCTTTTACCTAGCGCACAAAAAAATTCAGTGCTGAACATTAACATCATTTAATTAGTCACATTTCAACATCAAAGTGGTCTGAACCGTTTTAGAATTCACATTAGAGGCATTAGGAACAACCATTTGTTAAATGAACAGGTGAATGAACTTTGACCACCATTTATAGGTAGTAGGTATCGAGGCACTAGCTAGGAATACCATGGAAGAAGGTAATTTTGCCTTTTGGCAAACTTTTGCTTTTGTTCAGAAACGTCTTCCAGGCAACACACCTCAAAATGAATTTCGACGGTAAGTCGAAATTTCGATTGTTCTTCTTCAGCATGTAATTTGGACGTGCCCAGAATCGGTTGTACCTACATACACAAACTTTCTCCAAGCCACACACCACTTCATGAGATCCGAAGGTATGCCTCGGCTTCAATTTGGTTTTGGTCCCATTATCTTCTCCAGGTCGACCTAAGCTTCACTAATCAGTATAACATAAGCCAGAAGCTAACACACCGGATGCAATTCAGACTTACCTTGATTTTTACTGGCGGTGATCGTGCATTTTTCAGTCATGGATCTTCAATGGAAAACTTAGTTCAAGTGAGCTGTCATTTCACCTGATGCTGGGGATTATCACTATTGACTATTCACTCCAAACTCACTTCACCTTAGCTTTCACGGTGAATTTTTTACAGAATAGACTCGCTGATATCATCTCCCCAGGTCGAAAAACTTTCCCAATGAGTGCAAATCCAGTAGTTCTATTAACTAACGTAGCGGCACCTCTTGCCGGTAGAGGCGGTGGCGGTGTGACGCCGGCGGCGCTGGCGACATGAACGCGGCCCCGCCCCGAGCGGTCGGCGCGGGCGACTCCACGCCGGGCTCGGACGTCGGTGAGCGGATCACGAGGCTCTTCCCCAAGTGCCGCCCCAAGAACATGCAGCACGCACACGACAGGTAAACTAAGGTGTATAACTTGGTAGGACGTGGCTTTTGGAGGCAGGTAGGTATAGCTGGGCACAGAATTAGGGAGTGCAGTGGACAGTTGAAAAAGGCGACTACTGCACTTCCAAATTCTGTGGTATGATCGTTCCGTACTGGATTTTGTTTCTTTTGACTTTGTTCCACCTCAGTTCAAGGATTATGTCGAGCGGCAGCAGCATTTGGCTGAAACACCATAAGCACTTCAACTTTTAACTCCCGAGTGGGGTAGTTCTGTTAGCAACATCCATAACAATGATGCGGACCCGATATTGTAGACTAAGTTTATTTCCAGCCAGGATCATCCACCGCCGACCATAAAGCATTTATTATGGACACGAAAGCTCTCAGCCACCCCTTAATAACTCTGTTGAACACAGATATTCATTAAGTAATAATTATCGCGTTTTACGTGCACAAACATTCTGTGATTGCCGACATCTTACGTGTGCAAACACATTAAAATCCACAAACTCGATCGAAAGGGGCAAAGGCTTTGCGATGTTGATTCTGCAACGTAATTAACCCTTTATATAGCGTTTTACAAGTACTTCAATAAGTTTCTGAAGATAAAACTCATAAGGGTTGTTTTATGTCCTTTTCTCACTGGACTACTGATGAAGTTGGGTAGATGTACAGTATTGCCTACTGTTGATATTATTACTTTTCCATTAAATTGAGCTGATTCTATTAAATAAATAGACACTGCTGCCCCTCTATCTTTTTCTTCCATAATTTCATACCTACTCATCTATTTCGAGTCCCTATCCAACTGCACGTTCTTCTCTTGTAGATCAATCCCTCATCTCTATTATTTTTCTCTTCTGAAATAATTTCAAAGCCTCTGCTAAAATATTAAAGGTATGCGTCAAACGTTTCAGGTTGACCTCCAGTTTGGAGGGTCGCGACCGCGACACCAACAACGTGAACAACGTCTCGTCTGACGAGGAGCGAGGCAACGAGAGTCAGCTGGTCATACTCAACTCCAAGGGAGGCACCTACAAACTAAGAGACTCCAGGTAATAACCACAAAGCCAATGGCTTCTGGAGATAGTTACCTTCTTAAAAGAAGTGATTCCTCTGCGTATAATCAAAAAATTACATGCTAAAAATATCTTTAAAAAATTACATTTTATCTAAGGCTTGTTCTATCCCAGTAAGAGATAAAATTTAATCTTCTTTTTTCCACCTAGGCACGTGCTATGATGAGCGTGCTTTAGATGTTTTGGCTGGGAAGCGGCCTTGCGTTAAGATATTTTTATTTGCAGAATGTCGCATAGACCACGCAAGCATTTCTTGCGTTGGGGTCTCCCTAAAGCATCAAACATAAGAATGATCTGCATAATCAGCCTATAAGGTTCCCACTGCTGGGACACAGGCCTCCTCTCGTTAAGAGGGAGTGGGCGGTGTAATCTGCCGCGCAGGCCCAGTGAGGACGTTTTAAAATTGTATACAATTTTTCTTTTTTACCAGGATCATAGAAATCGCAGGAGGTCGAGAGCTGTACTCACAGAGCCGGACAAAAGCAGTTCGCAAGCTGCGACACAACAATACACACAAACACAACCTGAGGAACAAAGTGCGGTCACTCACTAAGGACACCGTGGACTACGCTACTGATAATATTACTAATGAGGTAAAATTTTAATTCTATTGAAACTTTTGTTAGTGATATTTCATTATAAGGTGAAGCTCTTGTCCAGATTTAGAAGAGGAACTTTCCTAAACTTTCTCCTCAAAAGTAATTTAGAATACACGTTTCTCTACGGTTCTATTCACGAGCATTTTGTCGGGTTTAGTCTAAATACGTAGCTAGGTAGGCAAGTATGCCCGGCTAGGTTGGAAAGTAGCTTACGATAAAAGACTGCGATAAATTGGACTTCGGCTCCTGCGGACGTGCTCGACGCTAGAGTAGTAGAACAATTTCTATAAAAACTCCATTGAAATTATTCTACCAGAATAACGTCGCACGGTTCGCCTGTCTGCTGGAGCCTTTAAGTGATCCAGTGCATAAGATCATAGACACTAAAATACTACTATTAAAACCAGGGACCATTTTGGTTACCCATTGAAAGGGGTTTTGATAGGGTTTTGACAAAGTGTTGTTTTATAACCAATTTCATATTTATTACACTCTTTTACGAAAACCCTCATCAATGGATAACCTTTTCCAAACCCTTTCGACATGATTACCTGTATATTCAAAAACCCATTCTTGGTGGGTTATACTTTTTAATGGTAAGACGTTTTGAACGGGTTAAAGTACTAAACTGCATGCATTCGGCAGGTATGCGTCAAGTTGCAACACGCAGTCTAGACCCTAGCGACTCCATACACATACGATTATAGTACATAATTTAAAATGATTTGATTGAAAACCCTTTGATTACCCCGACAAACCCTTTCAAAGGGTTATCTTCTTCATTTGGAAATTATACAAAAGCTGGTAACATCTTGTACTAGTTAACTTATTGATAGGGTTACCCTAGTTAGTGTTATGAAAGGGCTACCACTACCAAGAGGTAACATTTTCTATTACTGTAGGCGCACAATCTGTAATACTCGAAAGAATTAACTTATATTCGGGGTTTTACGGTCCCTGATTAAAACATTAAACACACGCACTCATATAAAGTTGGTGCTGCGACCATAGAGCATTCAGGGTGACGTTATTCGCCCGCTCTTTTGAACTCGCTGTGGCAGAGGCTTTAAAGAAATAAGTAGACTATATAAATTGCCCTTTCACACGACTCTGTCGCCGGGTAGTCGGCGCCGCTATGGCGGCAAGTAAGGGGTGTCGGGCAAATATGACAGGAGCGATACGGAAAGCATGCCTTGGACAAACTACTGTGACGCGTATGAAATTACACTTCAGTTTAATAGGTTTGTATTAGGTACATAATTGAACAAATCTATACATCATATAAATAAAATTGAAGTGTCTGTTTGTAATGTCAAAATAACAGCCTTTTACTAAATGCATATGAAAGTATATACGGTGCTTAAAAAAACAATTTTTTACTATCTGCTAGTTCCGGATAATCTCCAAAACGGCTGGACCGAATTCGATGAAATTTTTTATGGGGATTCTTTGAACCCCGGGAAAGGACATAGGCTTGTTATCGATATACCACGCGGACAAAGCCGCGAGTGGAAGTTAGTTGAATTATAAGCCAGCAAGCAACATAAGCGACTGAAATTAAGCCTCAGGAGAAACAATACTGAATAAAATATTTATTATCTAAGGATATAAATTAGTTACACCATTTATAACTCAAAAACGGCTAGTCCAATTTTGATGATCATTGATTTGTTGGATTTGTCTCCGCCCCGAATAACAGAATAACTATTAAAACACACGAAAAAAATAATAGAAAGATAATTCATTTTCTCATACATTCGTTTTTATTGAATCTGAGGCGGTACAAAGTTCGCAGGGTCAGCTAGTTATTTAACAACAACTCGAAAAAATCCACTGCTGTGCCGTCCGCCGGTGTGCGCAGGCCTTTATAACCTTATTTCAAAATCAGTGTTTGTTTGTATTGCTTTATAAGCTGGGGAGACAGAGTACACGTTTGTTTGTATAGTGGGGGGTGTGTACACTTATCATAACATTATTGGATTTATTTGACTAGGTAATCGTTTTATCAGACTCGTTATCGCATCTCTGGCAATAATACTATCTTGATTATTATCTAGATGAGTGACATGGAATGACTATCAAACAGATAAAAATATTCTGCACAAAACGATGTGGCAAATACTGTAAATCACCCTTCTTCTGTAGAACTGTGTTTTATCTCTGAACTGATGAAATCTAAAAAAAAATTTGCAGTGAAAAAAACATTATTTTTTAAACACAAGGGCATATAACAGTGCAGTGCAGTAAAAAATAATACCTTAAAATTATCCCTGATATGTTATTGCCGTTGCAAGTAGGATACAACATGTTGATGGTAGGTTCAAAACGATGTCGCCTCCTTTGGTATGTCTTTGTTACATTTAAGATACATTTTAGTTTGTAAAATTGCAATGTTCCTACAACGCCTTGGGTATCTCTCATCTGTAATATTGTGCATGTATGTACACTTGAATACCTAAATAAATAAACTAGCTGCGCGGTTTGACTCGCATTAGTCTCGATCCCGTGGGAATATCAGCATAAAAATACCCATGTCCTAATCCAGGTCATGGTCTATCCAAGTGCCAAATTTCATCCTAATCCGTTCAGCCGTTTTAGCGTGAAAGCCTAACAAACAAATATACAAAAAATGAAATATTTTCTCTTCATAATATTAAAGTGTAGATTAGTTTAGACAAATAACTAAGTGTTAAATATTAGCAATTCGAAACCATAATGAGAGAAAGTTCAGCAATTACATCTTAACCAAAAATGAATGCAAATACTCTATCATTCCATCTAAACTGCTGAATATTATTAATATGGAAGTGTTAGTTATTGCCTAGAGTAAATGCGGTAGCATGGCATTTCTCACATGGAATACTAAATGGGAACTGCAGTTTGTTGTAATTACCCAGGTCCTAATCTACTGATCCACAAGTGTGTCTGGAGAGTATGAGAGTATTTGCAAGCAAAAGTATACCTACTTCTCCCAGCATTATAAATACAAATTGCAAAATAGTACAAGGTAGGGCAAAAGTACCTATTGTCATAATGTGAATTGGCTGCCATTTGGTTAGAAATTTAAAAAAATCGGGCTCTGTTTTCACGAAAAGTTTATTATTTATTTACATTACATCGGTCATACGACCACCTCCTAAGTTGATGCAAATGTATACTCGTTTTACGGTATTTTGAATTGTTGCTCGGAAAACACCATCCAAATTGGTGATTTCTTCTTCAATGTTGGCTGTCAAGACTTGCAAGGTTTGTAGTTCGTTGTGGTAAACGTGAAATTTCAAAAAGCCCCAAAGAAAGCATTCTGGCGCCGTCAGATCTAACGATCTGGCCGACCAGTTCAAATCGCCAAAACGGGAGATCTGCACACTGCCCCGAAATTGGTGTTTCAAAATCTCCATCGTTGCATGGGTCGTGTGACTGCGTGTATCCCTCAATTGCATTTTCAACTAATTCTCTATCTGTCGACAGCATAATTATGTATCTAATCACAATGACAATATAACGCCATTAACAAAAATTATGGCACATTCACATTATGAAATTTCTTTCACCCCACTTTGTATATCTGACAAAACATTGTGCATAACTTTGCCGTGAGAGACGGACACACGTTGAAGAATAGGTAATGAGACTTAACTTTAAATAATAACAAAAAAAAAAGACGGGTTGCACTCCGGGAGTGCCGGCAGAAGTGAAAACTTGAATATTAACGTTGAAATAAATCAATTATTAATTGAATTAATATAACTAAGTTTTTTTCACTATTTCTGCGTCACTTTTTTCATTAATCGATGCAGTTTGTTCTATTTCCATTTTTTGAAACACTATACATATACACGAATTTTACGAATACACACCGTCACCGTCACCGTCCGTCCGTCCGTCCGTCCGTCCGTCCGTCCGTCCGTCCGTCCGTCCGTCCGTCCGTCCGTCCGTCCGTCCGTCCGTCCGTCTGTCCGTCCGTCCGTCCGTCCGTCCGTCCGTCCATACATCCATCCATCCATCCATCCATTATCGTGTCTCACTTGGTTCACTTCGGTTGGCGCCGTCGTAGAAAGAGAGGGGGGGGGGGGAATCTCTCCTGACGGTCACGTGTCCTGACGCGATGCCCTGACGCGAGTTTAACATTTTTTACCCATTACAAAAAGTGTGCAACGCCGCTAAAGAAGTTTTCACTTCAAAAATCTACGTAATCAACAAATTCCTTAAACCTTCTATTCCAGATATCCCTACACAGAATAAACAATGAGCCTAAGAAAATGATATCCCGACACACCTCGCCGACGTACACGAATGGTGACCGTGACGTCATTCTAGAGCAGAGCGCGATGGGGATCCCTAAGAACAGCTCGCCCATACTGGACCCTCACAAGACCACTGACGTCAGCACTAAAAGCAGTCCTATTGCCGTGGTTGCTGACGGAGAAGTCGTCGTGTTCGATGACAATGATGATTGGAAAGGTGATTGTTTTTAATTTTATTTTAAGGCTAGGGCACATTGATCCAGTAAATCAATCCAGTAGTACTAGATCGACCATCGGCCAAACAGCTGCTCCTTTTCCTGGATACTGGATTCTGGACTGGATTGAAAAGGGCTTACATTGGTCCAATATCGACCCAGTGTCACTGAATTCCAGCACTGGATTGAAATACTGGATGAATGTAAATCAGCCTCTAAGGTGAACGCTTGCTTGATTCTTCGTTTTTTAAAAGATCTTCATGAAAAAGTGGTAAGTACCACATCCACTTCTGTTACTGCCCAGTAAAATATTAGGGTCATGATTTTTTTTTTCATTAGCCTATATGGGCAAAGGCCTCCCCTTTTTCCGTCCAAACCTCCCTGTCTTGTACTATCTCTGGCCATGTTGGCCCTGCAAACCTCGATCGTCACACCACCTTCCCCGTGGTCTATCTCGATGGCGATGTCCTCGTTCAGGGTCATGATAATTATTATTTAAAACGAAACTGTAACAAGTCTGCGTTCACCTTAACCTGTCTGTAAAATAAAGGCTATAAATTAGCTTTAAATATTGCGCCGTGTATTATACAGGGTGTCTAGTAAGTCTACGTCAAGCCGGAATCGGGTAACAGGCCAAGTCATAATAGTGATCCGAAAAATATAAAAACAACTAAGGAATAAAAAAAAAAATTTTTTTTTGGAATGCTTTTTAAATGCGCCTACTTTTAATGTTACTTGCCAAACTCGCATAGTACATTTTTTTTCATTACAGCCAGTCAATGTTTGGCAAAGTATTAATTTTGAATATTTGGTTGGGCAAAAAGTGATTTAATTGCCAATAATTTAAAAATCACAATTTTTTTTTTTATATTTTTCTGATAACTATAATAGGCCAACCTATTAGCCGATTCCGGCTTGACGTCGACTTGCGGGACACACTGTATGTAAATTGCTTTCAAAATTCAGCTGTGATTTTCACAATGTTCGGTGTAATTGTTGTTATCTAATGCTCACTTAATATGTTAATATTTTCTATTTATTTTACGTCACCATTCACTTCGCTTTTTGTTATCTTCGCTTTTGCTTTCACCCTTCTTTTAACACCTGTTTATAAATAATTTTACGTGTTGTAAACTTTTTAACTATTATTTGTGTATCTGTCTTATTCTTAAATGTCGCGTTCTCATTCATTAAAAACCTGCCAACGCCATACTTACCTCCTTACATTCTCGTTTCCATAATCTTAAATGCAAAACAGATTTAAAATTGGAACAGAGGTAATTGCGTAACACAGTGACAGTAGGAATGGCTTTCATTTTGACAGTTCAACAGCATTCATTGCGTTATTTGCGTTGTTGAGCAGACAAATTTTTCGAACATAAGAAGCAATGGATTAGCATTAGGATCCTTCAAAATGTTACAGATTGTGAAGTAGTGCAGGTGCAGGCTTATCTTGTAAGTGGTTATCTAAAGTTTACAACACCATTTAACCTAATCATCCTATCCAATAACCATTATTATTCATACAATATTGTTTTCTCTTTCTTTTATTTTCAGTGATATTGAATTCTGTGTCTCTAGGTTTGAGGACGGAACCAGAAGCTAGTGACGATGAGATCGATATCAGTGTTAAAAGAACTTTAGACAATATTAAAAATAACGGTGATAATAGTGACGTATTGAACTGTAAAAGTGAAGTGAGTGATGGGAGCGAGTCGAGTCCTTCGAGGGAGGATATTAGGTTGAGTGACGCGAGTCCGTCGGGCGTGTGGTTGTCGGGCGACGAGGACAAGTCGCGCGTCACCAGGGTTATTGGGGAGCTGCCTATAGCGGAGTATGAAGGGTCGCCGAGGAGGTACGGAGTGGGCACGCAGAAGCCTACCAGGTCGCCGAGGCCTGGGTTTCCTCAGGTGAGATATTTGCTGAACAACTTTTTTTTTTACAAAAAAGATTACATTAATTTTATACCCGAAATGGGCATAGTAACTGGGTTGGGAAGTTCAGATAGGCAGTCGCTCCATGTGAAATCAGCCGGCCGGTCGGCTTCAATTCGAACCGGGTGCAGCTAAATACCAGAAGGCCAGTTCTCGTAATTTGAAACGTTCAAAATCTAGTCGCAATCTCATCTCGGCGACAAACAAATGTCAAAAACTTGTCAAAATGTAGGGAAACTAGAGGTATTTTTGACAGATTGAGACTGAGATCAGACTGTAAACGTTCTCAAAAATACGAGAATTGCCCCTCTGACTGCGAACGATCTTAAAATTACGAGAATTGCCCCTCAGGTATTCAGCTGCACCCGGTTCGACTTGAAGCTGACCCTAACATAGTTGGGAAAAGGCTAGGCAGATGATGAATGGACACAGAATTAAACAAAACACTGTGTAAAACTCTCCTAATCAAATTAATAAATAATCGGTTTATATCTTTTGCCTACAAGTGCCCACACAAATTCTTCCCGTGGTAATTATCCGGCAAGCACACTTAAAAAAAAATCATAATATCTCCCAATACAGCCAAAAAACGAGAACTAGTGCAATTTTCGGCATCCACATGTTTTTTTACAACCCCATTAATCACACTTTACGTCACCCACGAAAAAAATAGGATCGCCAATTTTATCTTTTTTATTCTTAACAAACACCGCTGACCAATACACACCAGCTCCATCTACAAGAAGGTAACTGACCTCTCTCTCTCTTCTAAATTCCAGAGGGTAGTCACAGAAAGCCGGGACGTCAGCCCGCCATCAGGATCGGCAGCGTTCGACTACCTCTACGAGTTTTCAGAGACCAGGAAGGTTCTGGAGGAGTTCTTCAGATGTCCCACGAATGCTGGCCAGCCGCAGATCAACAATCTCATTGCTAATGATGAGATTGTTAACTTTCAGGTACGAGGGATCTTCTTTTGTTTTTGTGGTTATTTTTGGGAATTTTAAAGCTATTTGACTATATGAAGTTTTTTTTTTTCTTTAATGATTTCCCGGTGGAATAGGCCACTCTATTTATTTCTGTGGGTTTCGTAAATGGTGGTAGATTATTTATTTATTTATTAAAACTTTATGCACAAGTAAAAAAAAGTACTGTACAAAGGCGGATTATTTCAATTTTTAACCGACTTCTAAAAAAGGAGGAGGTTCTCAATTCGGATGTTTGTATTTTTTTTTTTTTTTTTTTTTTTTTTTATTTAACCGACTTCTAAAAAAGGAGGAGGTTCTCAATTCGGATGTTTGTATTTTTTTTTTTTTTTTTTTTTTTTTTTATGTTTGTTCGCGCATAACTCCGTCGCTTGCCAACCGATTTGAAAAATTCTTTTTTTGTTGGAAAGGGTGTACTTCCCAAATGGTCCCATGAAAATTTTATCGAAATCGGACAAGCGGTTTTCGAAAAATCAACAAAAATCTAAAAATTTATCTACATTGTCTACATTAACGATCTTTTCGTTTACATTTTTGTGGGGTAGGTACAACTAAAAAGTGGAAAATAAAAACTTTTTTACAAAAAAAAACAACCGACTTCAAAAAAAAAACACTACAAAGTGATAAATAACTTTAATTTCGGAAGTCGGTGTCAAAAAACGAAAATGCGGAACCAACGACACCGACTTCCGAAATTAAAGTTATTTATCACTTTGTAGTGTTTTTTTTTTGAAGTCGGTTGTTTTTTTTTGTAAAAAAGTTTTTCATTTAATTGAAAGGCATCATCTATCTTCATAATCGAATGGTTCTGTTTGCATTTGTCTGTACCTTAACAATTCTGCAGGGTGAAATTGAATTCATGGGCATCCTTTTAAGGGGTCATTGTAATCATCATTATGAACAACTTTTACTATGAGACCAAACCAGAAATCGCGAAAAAAAAATCAGCTCTTCCCTACATTTTGACGAGTTATGTGAACATAAATGCAAGGAAAAGCTGATTTTTTTTTTTTCACGATTTTGGGTTTATTCCCATAGTGCAAATTGTTCATGATGATGAGAACAATGACCCCTTAAAAGGATGCCCATGAATTTAATTTCACCCTGTATATTAACATCACACTTTGTAAGCGTTGTGTAGATGAGATTGTCTTCCTTGAACATTGTATTAACGTGTATTCGTTTGTTTTCAGGAACTAGACTACGAATTACGACGTCAACCCCAAGAATGTCCGTCGGAGAACGGACTGGAAGGCGGTAGCGAGTCCGAGTGGCCGCACGTCACCGACACGCTCGACTCGCCGCACCAAGCGCACAACCACACCAACTTCTTAGGATTGCAGGTACATTCCATCTCTACCTTCATCAACAACACACAACCTCTTGCAGATCTCGAAAGAAATCGATTATGAGAGGCAGTATCATTTAAATAAACAATTACATTCAAAATCGGAACGTGGCAGCTCGAATATCGTATCCCGAGCTGTAGTATGGCAACTCGGGACGTTGCGTTATACGAATAAACTCTATTCCGGTACCGTCGATTTTTATAACGTGCAAAGGTTGTCAATCTAATGCGTTATACAATTAGCACAGCTACAGATTGTTACAGAGAAAGGTCGAGCATTGATGACCAAATTAGCTCACTATGAGTTGACGATTTCAGACCACAATATTTAAAACCTCAGTCAGTCTTCGTGATATCCTTCAGCCAGCCGTATTAGCTTGTCAAATACATATCGTCGACCGTAGATTCAATTGAGGTAAGGGACAAAATACCCAAAATGAGTTGAGTATACAGTTTTGTTCAGAATTTTTCGCTCTATCGAATGGTGAACATGAAAAAATTCTAGCTTAAGAAAATGTCCCTTACCCTAATGATTTTTGGATCCAAATTTCGAATCAGCCCCATAATAACGTCCGAAAAAAAACTTTGTCGGCTTCTCCTGAAAAATCGTATTTTGTCCCTTACCTCAATTGAACCTATGGTCGACGATATACAATTAAATACCTATCGCGGACTTTGATTTCACCTCACTATTTATCAATGCTCGTGCCTTCTTTGTATGAGAAGAGCCTTTTCAGCAGCGCGGCAGTTAGACAATAAAGGGCTGCTATTAACTATTATTCATTACCTTTTGTCCCGTCCCCCCTCCCCAGGTGCGGCCGCGCGCGTTCGCTCCCGACGTGCGCGCGCTGAGCGCGGCGTGGAGCGGGTCGGGCTCGCCCGCGCCCGCGCGCGCCGATGTGCCCTTCGCGCTGTCCACGGACGACAGCGACAGCGGCAGCGAGGACCGCTCGCTGTCGCTCATGCTCATGGAGAACGAGCTGTCGGAGATGAAAGGTGAAGATATACCTCACACAGTAGTAAGGCTCTAGTGATTCATTGTGTTTTAAGACAGTTACACATAAACGCAGGCTGAATTATGCGTCCGGATTGGACTTGGCCGCTCTGTTGTAAACAGTTCGCAACGAATTACTTGAGTTGCGGTGC
Source organism: Amphipoea oculea (assembly GCA_945859645.1). NCBI lineage: Eukaryota > Metazoa > Arthropoda > Insecta > Lepidoptera > Noctuidae > Amphipoea > Amphipoea oculea. Next base: position 23,022,073 of record OX243862.1, read on the forward strand.
TGCTACTTGTAAACTTTTTTTGTGATTCTCGCTCAGTCACGCCACCAATATTCATTGCCACGTTGTATGGCAATGCTTAGCCTCTGACCAAAGAAAAAACCAGCCGAAGTGTCAACCAGTCATTCGGAGATTTTCTTAAATGGACTGATTGATATACATGTTAATAATATCTTAGATCAAGTGTATCTGGACTTGATCTTACAATGACAAACACAGATAAGAGCATCTTGTCAAGTCTGTAAATATTATTAATTCGCTTAAGCACGCTATTGTTTTTAATACACCTTTGCGTCATTTGTTATCGTGAACTCACGACTTAAGATTCTGAGATTTACCACAGACACATGTGTGAAAATAATTATTGAATAATAAAACGCAATTTTGTAACAAAATACTTTGTCAATATGAAAAAAAAAATCCTGTACATAAAGTACCTAATATTTTCAGATTCACCGACGTCTCAAAGCAAGAGTATAACTTGTGTTAACTTGAAACATTTTGTTCCAGCAGTGGTGATGGACACAAACCGCGTGGTGGTGACACATCTGCCGGTCGTGGAAGACGGGCTATCTTCCGGACACGCGTCCGATACTGACAACAATAACCAGATGATACAGGTGCGTTATATTCTCGGATCACGGCGTCCTCTGAGTTTGTTTCGGCCTTTCTTCTGAGTGACACCTAAAATACAGGACATGTTCTAGTTTGGGTGTCAGGAGTTTCACACAACGTGCACATACTTAGCCTACTATAAGGATTATAAGATATAAGTACATAATGCATTGTTGACCCTTTTCTCTCTCCTTATTGTATTAGGCTTATGAAATAAATTATTATTATTCTTCTCAGAGTAGTCAGATAGGAAACGCCGACCTCATCTAGTTTTAAAACTGATTGACGTGTGAAAATGTTTGTACAAACCTACTTACAGAAATACAATCATTTATTATTTACGATACGGTAAACGTAAGAAAGACGTAAACGTATGTACAGTCACCAAAAGAGGTAACCAGTGAGTGACGTCGGATATAGTTGAAGTTTACTAAGAACCGATAAATGTCTTTGATGAAATTTAATTTGATAAATTAATTTGATAAATGAACTGTTTGTTTTCTATTAATTTAATTTTACTCGAAATTGTCCATTGATTTCTTACTAAACTTCAACTATATCCGACGACTCTCGTTACTTATCTGCTTTGGTGACCGTACGTACGTGTTTAAAATATACATATAATTGATTCTCACATTTAATGGCGCTGTAGGGGAAGGTGGGGACCCTTCGTACGGTTTTCACATTTTATTTTATTTATTTTTTATTTTTCCATGAATTAATCACCTGACAACTTAAATGTATAGTCTAACTATCTGAGATTCATATAAAAAAATGACAGATGATTTCATCTGACGTTTCAACTAGAATTATGATTTAAACTAAATCTGGAATATGTACGAATCTGCCCCAACAACGGGGCACCTATGTACAGTGTTGGGGGTACCTTCGTACGCTGTGGGGTAGCTTCGTACGTGCGATTAAAACGACACATATAAATCAAAATTCTTTTATTAGAATTGAAATTAAACACAAACATAAAGATTTAACTTCTATGAAACAAAAATAATATACTTTTCTTGTAGTCAACAAAAATTATATAGTTTTTCTATGTGAAACAAAACATAAATGACTTTTCTTAAAATTAACGAACATTAAATTACTTTCCTCTAACAATAAAACATGAAATTGCTTTATTTTCTACTTAATTATGTAATCTTATATTTAGAATCACATTTTTTAATCTTTGGCGCGGATTAGCACTGCATCTTAGTTTCTTCCCACTTTGCTGGATATTTCAAACTCAAAGATTTGGCGTACTCATATGCTAGCTTTCTTGTTTGAATCGTCGTAAGTCCATAATGCATCTTACAACATTTGATAATATAATCATTTAGCAGCTTTTCTTCTTCAATAGAAAAGACTTGGAAACTTGTATATTTAGAGTCAAATGTACGGTTGCTTGACCCTTCAGCATCATTGCTATTCTTGTATTTTTTTACTCGGCTTTCTAATGTTGACAATTTCAAATTGTACTTGTCAGCAGCTTTTCTACATGACAATACTCCTTGCACAACATCCTGTATTGCTGACTGCATAGATTCTTCATTCACAACTGGTCTAGTTGTGTTTTTTGGTACATATGTCCGCACCATGTTTCTGTAAAAAAATAACAAGAAATAGGTATTAAAATATATCATCATATAAGTACATCGACGATAGCAAAACACAGAACAAAGTTATTGCAAAAATTAGAAATTAGCAGACTAACATACTCCCACTCACTACATCTACCAGTTGGGGCACATTCGTACGCGTTCAAACGTGCCCCATCTAGTTCTGTCCGAAAGTACCCCACTAACTAAATAACAACAAAATATAACCTGTTTTAATATTAATAGGAAAACGTGATAAATTAACTATTGAAAACGTATCTTAAGTATATTTTGCTAGTTACTAATAGATTACTCTACACGAAAACTTAGTTTAGCTACGTTAACAATAGACAAAAACATCGATCAAAAAATTACTTACCGAGCGCGAAAACACGTTCGTGCCTGTCACTTCACTGTCACTGCTGCGAATGGCGCGATACTCCGTTGGCGTAAGGTTGATACCGCGACTCACGCACATATACAACAGCAAGACCGTACGTTATTTCGTTCAAAAATTATTGTGACTGTATGAATGTGCCCCGCGTACGAATGGTGACGATCTTCCCCTATTTGCTAAAAAAAACCTACATTCAAAGTGAGCCCGCCACGAGGGCTCCCGGCATCCCAAATCGTCGTTGATAGTCCAATTCCGCGTAACTAACGTTGTGAAATACCGCGTAAGTATGTACACTTTCGCTAGTTTGACATGAGGGTCAAAAAACTAACCCCCTTATTCATAATCCTATTTTATCTCTATTTTAGCTAAAATAGGTTTGAGAAGTTTTATGAATAAGGGGGTTAGTTTCTAAAAAACTATTAGGCCGAATTTTGAACGAACTAATGAATAGGTATAGGACCGTTTCGTTCTCCTTAATTCAAAATTCGGCCTAGTAGTTTTTTAGAAACTTAGTTTTTTGACCCTCATGTAAAACTAGCGGAAGTGTACATACGCGGTGTTTAACAACGTTAGTTACGCGGTATTGGACTATCAACGACGAAATGCGACTAGAGGGAGCCCTCCAGGGGGCTCTCGGCACTGGACGTGTTAATTGAAATAAAAGTAATTTATTAACTGTTTAAATTAAATTAGTAAAAATATCGGATTTTTCTCGACTACTAGGTACTTCCAAATATAAGAGTTTTGAAATCTAGTCAATTGATAAATAAAACATTCCAATGCAAAGTAATGTGATTTGGCGTCTTTTTGCTACCGGAGGAAAATATAACCCAACATATTATTATAGGTACCTAGTATTTTACTTCCATTTAAAGTTTGTTTTTTTTTTCATTTTAAGTTTTTTTTTTTCTTTTTCAGATTTGACTAATGACTTGTATGTGTAGTGCAAACTGTCAATATAAGTTGGTTATTAATAAATAAATAAAAGTTTTTTTTTATCTTTTGCCATTAGATACTACCTTCTCGATTATGATTTTGCTAAACAATTGATTAATGAATTTGTTTATTATTTTCTAGACACATTCAGTAGTAATAAAGGAGATAGTGGAGAACGGAACAAGCACAGACCCTCATGTGTTATCTGACGCTGATTTACATTCACTGGATCCATTAGGTGAGTTTTTAACATTTTTGTCGAAATGTTTAAGCATTGTTTGGCAACTTTTTTCTCCATTAGTGTATAATTAACTGTCAATTGGCAAATTAGATTCAACTATAAGGAAAACCAGTTTTTTTTTGTGTGAGAGTTTCATTTTGTGTTTTATCTACACCCATGCTATAAATTCTCTATAAAAATTTCTGAAACAGCTTATTGCCAAAATTAAAACAATTAGTGTCATATTAACCATGATATCATCCAAATAAGTGACGTGCGTGTGGACTGAGAGATCTTTTCGAAAAACTCTTCCAATCCCAACCAAATTATAAGAGGATTTAGGAAATAATTGTGAAAACTTCATGGTAAGGTATAAAATTTGTGAAACCTAAACAAAGAAAGTTAGAACTCATTAACTGGATCTCTCAATCTGGACAACTGAAGAAAAAGCCATAACGCGTATCCAAGAATATACTGCCTATGTGTTTATAATTTGCATTTTAATTAATTGTGAAGAATTTGTGAAAGCTGCCAAACAAAATTTCGATTCGTTTCAAAGCCACGTTTAAGATTTATAACGGTTTATATGGATCTCTCAGAGTGGACAATTTTCAACTGAGAGATCTTGTATAACACGACCTAATACTGAAAAAGTATGAATAATTATCATGTTTATTGCAAATTATACTTCTGGGAAAATTTGTGAAACAAAAATCGTAATTGAAATCTTACTGGTTCAAGAGAAAATGAAAATCTTGTTTTTGTCGATCGTTCCAACTGAGAGATCCTTATTTTGAATTATATTTAATAAACCAAAACGTATAGGTAGAAGGTAGATACATCAGAAATTGTGAAAAATGTTGTACTAAAATTTGACGAATCAGTCGTCCCTGTAAGTGTTATACTTAAAAAGAAAAATCATTTTTTACAATCCTTGAGGAAAACGTTGAGTAGGGTAAACATACTTTTTTAATTTGTCCGATTTTTTTTCGACTACCCTATTCATGCTAACATTGTGTATATTCATTGCGATTTGCGAAGCTGGCGTTGTGCAGTGCATTTAAGAGTAAACTAGTCGCGAGCTCGGAACTCACTGGTGGTCATGGCCAAAATCACGCTGTCTAACTTGGCTTCGTGTCTGACGGAGCTAGTATCAGTAATGAGCAGTTAGACGCTAATCTACACGCACAACATCTAGTTCTCACGCACAGAAACACCGTTCCGAACTGATAGGCGCATAAAAATATTTGAAAAGTGCTTTGGAAAATCGAGTTCTATGAAAAATCCACTACATAAATCAATCACAAATAAAGTTTTTTGAACTCTTCGATAACTGAGCTTTGTCGGTACGGATTTAATTTTTAATATTTTTAGTTCTTTTATTACTTATTTACACCCAAATAATTACCAACCCGCACTGGGCCCGCGTGGTAGATTACGGCCCACTCCCTCTCACAGAGAGGAGGCCTGTGTCCCAGCAGTGGGAACATTATAGGCTGATGATGATGATGACCCAAATTTACGTTAAAAATAGCAAGAAAAACGAATCTTTGTTGGCTCATAACTTTTTAATGGCTTGTTATTTTACAATTCTGCTTCCGTACAGACACAATTAATTATTAGACAAAACGATACAATGTTTAACTTTGGATGTACAATGTCTAACAGTGGAGTAATACTCTCCCGAAATTTGTATGGAAAAAATATCGAATAGTGGCACCTTAATGCAAGTTTTTTTAATAGTGTTGTGCTATAATTAATAATAACATAATCAGTGTTTCCGTTTAGTGATAGTGAATAACAATGTAAGTATCTTATTCAATATTCAAACCGTCATTATCATTCGTACATTTTTGTCACACTAATGTTTTTTTAAATGTGGTACATATTAAAAAGGACGTACATATGAAAAAGTTTATTTGAAAGATGTACCAAATACAAGTTCTGTAAGAAACAGATGCTACAAATTGTTAGGCGGTGTTGAATTTATATTGAGTCCCGATAATATTGGCCACTACAGAGGACATGGTGTTCATAACGACCAAATAGTCTGTTATGACGATTTGATGGGAAAAATTTATAACAACAAAGAAGAACCAGTTATTTTACAAAGTTTGTCCTACGGACTTATTGATTAGGTTACATCCTATTATGTAATTATGAGTGAAATTAAAAAAAAGTTTTTTTTTTTTGGTTACCTTATAATTTCTGAACATTTTGTGTGTAAGAATTACTTAGAATTACGAACTTAGAATTCCTTAGTAAGAGCACTACATATACCTACAGTACCTAACTTTGCAGAAACTTGTCATTTAAAAACGTAATTTTATATTATTTAAATTATGCAGTGAAAACAGACACAAATTACTTGTATAAAAACGTTTAAAGTGCATCATAATTTGAATTGTACCGGTAATGATTCCGACCGGCGATATGGTCACCCTACTCAACGTTTTCCTCAAGGATTGTAAACAATGATTTTTCTTTTTAAGTATAACACTTACAGGGACGACTGATTCGTCAAATTTTAGTACAACATTTTTCACAATTTCTGATGTATCTACCTTCTACCTATACGTTTTGGTTTATTAAATATAGTTCAAAATAAGGATCTCTCAGTTGGGACGATCGACAAAAAACAAGATTTTCATTTTCTCTTGAACCAGTAAGATTTCAATTACGATTTTTGTTTCACAAATTTTCCCAGAAGTATAATTTGCAATACACATGATAATTATTCATACTTTTTCAGTATTAGGTAGTGTTATACAAGATCTCTCAGTTGAAAATTGTCCACTCTGAGAGATCCATATAAACCGTTATAAATCTTAAACGTGGCTTTGAAACGAATCGAAATTTTGTTTGGCAGCTTTCACAAATTCTTCACAATTAATTAAAATGCAAATTATAAACACATAGGCAGTATATTCTTGGATACCTATGCGTTATGGCTTTTTCTTCAGTTGTCCAGATTAAGAGATCCAGTTGATGAGTTCTAACTTTCTTTGTTTAGGTTTCACAAATTTTATACCTTACCATGAAGTTTTCACAATTATTTCCTAAATCCTCTTATAATTTGGTTGGGATTGGAAGAGTTTTTCGAAAAGATCTCTCAGTCCACACGCACATAAATAAGTGTTATAATGTTGTACTAAATTTCACTATGCAACTCCTTTTCAAAAAAAGAACATTGTTATGCACGCGCGTTTCACTACCACAGCGCCGTTATTTAAAAAAGAACTTATAGGTTATTCGAATTCACGTCGTATCCCGCCGGCCGCCATTTTTGTTTGATATTAGTATTGCAAAAAACTGTTTCGGAACCTTTTATAGAGGATTCATATCATGGGTGTAGATAAAGTCTTGTATGCAACTGTACATAATTAGGTATTAAAACACTCATGTGATACTATTATCACACTCGGCTTAGCCTTGTGTGATAAACCCACATTCGTGTTTTAATGCCCCTTATTATACAACAGTTGCAAAATAACTATAATTTTATAGGTAGCAGAATTGTTAGCAATGCTTTGTAACTATCTCTGAAATTTTCCTATTTATAATTTTCATAATAATATAACAAGTAACTACAGTTTTGAGCCGGTTGCAGTCGAAACGCTGTCCCTATTAAGGAAATTTCTCGCTGACTTGGCGACACTGCACGTGACCAGAGGGCTGGCTTGAATTCTTTGGCCAAATAATTTGCATTGCCATTCAACGTGTCACGTTTTCGTTTCCGAATGGTTCGTCGACGCTTAAGTGTCTTTTTGTTTGTATTTACTAAGACCCCTTTTATGTGTTCCCCCAGTGTGCAGCGAGTCGGCCCCCCCGCCCCCCGCGCCCGCGCCGCACCGCCCCGCCTCGCCCGCCGCCGTGCACGCGCCGCACGCGCCGCACGCCGTGCACCCGACGCTGCCGCACACGCCACACGCACAGCACACGCCGCATCATCATCATGTACATCACGACGACGTTTACCCACGGTGAGTGACTATGATCTGCAGATCTGCGCTGAGGCACACGATGTTACGAACATGTTACTAACACTGGTCAATAATGGGTTTCTACTATAACTTATTCTTTTCTGTTCACATATTTGTTACTGCTTTAGTATTTTTACATAATACGAGTATCTCAGACTAATACATATGTTTTATTGGTTCTGTTTGAAATTGTTTTTTTTTTACTATTTTTTTTTTGTTAGCCCATACTGTCCCACTGCTGGGCAAAGGCCTCCCCCAAATCCTTCCAGGAACTCTTTTTTTTACAATTACAATTAATTGTTCAAGTTTTATAAGAAAAAAAGATTAACTAAATAATCATAAAAAAAACAGTTAAAAAAATAACATATTCCTTTAAACACACCTCATATAACTGCTTACTTGTCAACAGCAAAAGGCCATCGTCTGCGCAGAGCACGGAATCAGTAGAAATTAAACCTACGAGTGGCGATGAAGGTAAGAAAGAACACTTTTGTACACATTATTATACAGGGTCAAATTCCCATCCATCGCTTTCCATCAGGCGTGATCGAGGTCAAGAGGGGTCCCATTCAACACTATAAAAAAAAAGAATTAGCTAACGAAACTGCAGACGTGATGGGTATCTACATTATATCTAAACACGATACAACAAAAAAAAAAAAACCGAGTGTGCTTATGACCACTCGACTGAAGTAAAACTTCAAACGTATTTGTCTATGAGAGGAAGAGAGAAAGAAAATGTGCGCGCGCACTGCTTTCTCTTGCTTATATCCCTCACTCAACTCCCGTTCGCCTCGCCCGATCACACTTTTCGTAACGCGTTCGCCAGCTTACTCCCCAAGTCAAGCGTCCGTAAAGAAGTTTCACTTAAAAAACAGATTTTCTCAACTCATACTTCAAGTAACAACACAACCAGCAGCGCGGTCGTTGACCCCCAATTTTTTTGTCGTGTTTATACAGGGTAAAATTAAATTCATGGGCATCCTTTTAAGAGGTCATTGTACTCATCATTATGAACAACTTTTACTATGGTACTAAACCTAAAATCGCGAAAAAAAATCTGCTGTTCCTTGCATTTATGTTCACATAACTCGTCAAAATGTAGGGAAGAGCTGATTTTTTTTGGCGATTTCAGGTTTGGTCCCATAGTAAAAGTTGTTCATAATGATGATTACAATGACCCCTTAAAAGGATGCCCATGAATTCAATTTCAACCTGTATTTCAACCTGTATTTCAACCTGTATTTCAACCTGTATTTCAACCTGTATTTCAACCTGTATTTCAACCTGTATTTCAACCTGTATTTCGATACCCGTCATGTCTGCGGAGTTTTGCTAGCTAATGTAATTTGACCCTGTATTTGTATTTAACAAAATCAAAAATTGAAATCAGACAGGTTTTTACAGAAAATGTATAATAATAATTATACCAACGACTGTGATAGATACAAATTATTAAGAAAGATTTTCCTCGTTTTCATAGGAGATGGTTCCCCAAAATTTTCACTGAAGTCGACTTAAAATATTTTATAAAAAGTACGTTTGGGTAGCTTTCGTTTTTAACCGACTTCTAAAAAGGAGGAGGGGATTCGGATGTTTGTATTTTTTTTTTATGTTTGTTCCTCATAGACATACCAAGACCGACACACATAACTTTTCAGATGAAGCCGACACAGATCTTGAGACTGACAGACTTCTCGGCCAGCAGAGAACGGACGATCAGGGATTCTTCGATGATAAAGTAAGTACACTCAATAATAACTTATCAGTTAAGATTTGATAAGAAAAATATATGGTATAAAAACTGCGTGAAAATCTGGCCTGTATGGAGATTGGCCCGAACGTCAAGAACATTGATTCCACTAATTTGATAATTATTTAATTTTGCTGAAAGTAGGCTAACATTGCATTATGAACTTATTTTTCAAGGGAAATATTTAACTGAACCTCTAAAAACTGATTGGGCCTTCTAAAGACGGATACTTTTTAAAATTAATAAATCTCCAAAAACTTTTTGCGCTTCTAATAATGCACACTTTTTAAAATAATAGAGCTTTGTTTTTACTTTCTGGTCTTTTCGCACAGTTGGACGTAGTGACTAAGCTAGGGTACTCCGACCAAACGTGTTAGGTTAGGTTAGAATTGTGAAAAACCGCGAAACCGCGTGTGCAAAGCCAGCGGTATTGCGGCAGCGGCGGGCGAGCGCTACATCCAAGTTGATCGCAGTTAGGACCAGGACACCAAAAAGAGGCGCAATCATTATTTTAGAGTATCCAATAATATTTTTTGGAGCGCAAAATGGGAATTATTAGAGGTTCAATTAAATACATGTCATTTTTTAATCATTTAAATGCTATTTGAAGATATATATCTTATTTGTCATCTTCTTTTTAGCTGAAAAATGCTTCAGTTAAGTTGATAGATAAGTTGACTGCCTAGGATACGCCAGACTTCTTGTTCACTTGTAAACTTGAAACAAGAAAGTAGTTTTTAGTTTAAACATACCATACATCTGTGACATAGCCCTACAAACGACCTTGACAGTCTATTATCATAATCGTAAACAACGCCATATGCGCATACGCAGAGCGCAGAGCTCTAACGTATGCCCTTTTAAAATGTACATAAGAACTTGTTCCAATCCATTTATACCAAACATGGTTTGTGTCCTTTACCATAAATGTGTCAGAAACCTCTTCGTTACCGTTTTTAAGTAAAACAGGAAAAAAAAGTGCAACATTTCGTTCTTATTGTGGACTTAAAATGTCAAATGGCTTAATTAAAATATATATATTTTTTTTAATTTATCTAAGCTAAACTCAGATTTTCAATTTGCTATACTAAAATAACAGCTGCCATCGACCTTTTTGTTGTCAACATGACATTACTTAGTATAATAAATATTAGCTGTCATTTTGATGTAGCAAATTGAATATCAAAGTTTTTTATTTCAAAAGAGTATTGAAATAAAACGGAAAATAGTGAACTATAAATATAATCAATATCAAAACTTAATAGAACATTTTTTTAAACCACTTGTTTGCAAACCGTTCAATGAATACATTATTATCTTCTCATATAACGTAAAGTGGCCAAACAGTATAACATTTTACTACCGATTGCACCATCATTACAATATAACTTATTTTACTAGTCATACGTTGTTAGAACCACACGTATACATTATCCCCTTTATTTATAAACGGTACTTACAGTTAAATAGTGATTAGCGACTGTTTAACCATACATTTTTGACGTTTAAACGTCACATAACTTTAATCATCCACACTATCCATACTAATATTATAAATTCGAAAGTTACTCTGTCTGTCTGTATGTTACCTTTTCACGCCTCAACCGCTGAACCGATTTAGATGAAATTTGGTATAGAGATTGACTTATTTATTTATTAGACTTATGCGGGTGAAACCGCTGGGCGCAGCTAGTGGTTTATAAATAAACCCCTAATTATTTCAAACAATACTTTCTTCTAACTTACAAACCGTATTTTTAAGAATAACAGTCTCAGTCCTTTAACATAAAAATTCCAGTTCCCCAATAAAAAGCAACCATTACCAAAAAAAAACAAGTTATTTAAATCCAGCTACACATGCAGCCTGCACTATTACCAACCTGTTATTAATTAGGTAGGTAAGCCAAGAATACAACTACATTAATGAATATGACGCAATCGTCAGCTGTGAGTATAAACACAAGCGTCGTCGAGTCAGCGCCGCGCGCGCACTGACCTTGTTCGACTATTATTCTTGAACTAAGATTAGATGAGAGTGGAGGAGGTTTGGTTTTGTACCTATGTGGCTTGAGACTCTGAGAGGATGATGATAAAAGGAGTTTATTTTTGTGATTTATTGAGAGTTTAATAATAGAATTATGTGATATTACAATTTGTTAATTGTTAAAACTAAGTACCTAAGTAAGAGACTAAGTAATTTCTTAAAACGATTGATTAAAATTGCCATTCAACGTGGTAATTCTGCCAGTCGTCTGGGCACGTTTCCGGAAAACTGCGATGCGGACGATTACTTCGACACCTAAGTGTCATTTTGTTTTTGCATTTAGGTATTTGTAAAGTTAGTTAGTCATTTAATTTAGTATCTAGTGTAAATAGTTAGTTGTCTATAAATACAATAAAATTAGGATTGAAGAAACAGAATTAACGAAAAATCATAACCTTCCGGTGGCTTTGCCGTAGTTAGGTAAAAAGTCGTCAATTTGCTTAAATAATAAAATAAATATAATTCCTAAGTCGGGCGATACCTGCTCTAAACTTGCCAACGTTTCGTAAAGTACCTACCTAAGTTAAGTGCGTTCATCAAAAGTGGGCTTATCTACCCGTTAAGTACACAATAAATTATTATTGAATAACGGTTATCTTTATTTATCTTTATCGCGCAGTAAACTTTTATCATGTCCAGATAACTAATTGACGTCGTTACGAGCGCTCGGACACACTAACGACATCTATTTTAACAACTTTTAAAACTATAAACTTCTCACTAAATAAGTCTGCAGACAAATCATTCATGAATACAGAATTACTCAAACATGTCAATCTGTCAATCTTACTGCTCTTTGTCCATACATCTGTTTACTTAACATAACACGGTGGCAAGCCAGTATCATACCGTCTATGTATGGGAGTACAACGCGAACAAAAAACTAGCGTTGCTTCCACGTATCTTTATCGCATGGGAAATGACCAACTGCACTGATAACAGCGTATTGAACGCTCAGTTAAACAATTGACGACGCGGAATATAGCCGTCTCGTAAAAATGAGTGAGGAGGAAAGACAACCTTGTTTAAATAACCTTAAAGGTGAAATTAGAGTGGAACATAGTGAAAGTAATGAAAATGAATTGGCTAATGTGAAAGAAATAAATTGTGGTGAAGCGGAACTGTTAAGTGAAGAAGTGAATTTAAATGATGAATGTTTAGAGGAATTAGGACCTAATGAATTAGTGACTAGTGTTCAAGAACTGTATTTAAATGAAAATCGGGGCAATGAAATAGCGTCTAATGTTAAAGAAGGACATTTAAATAAGCATAAAGATAGTGAATTTGTGTCTAGTGATAATGGAATACATTCAAATGAAAACAAAAACATTGAAATTGTGTCTACTGTCAATGAAATACATTCAATAGAAAATAAACACGATGAAATTGTACATTTAAAAGAAGATGAAAATACAAAACTTAGTGATAATATAGACCCTAGTGAAGTATTCGCAGTAAATGAGGACCTCAGTGAAAAGGAAGTGCGTATTAAAACACGCAATAATAGTGAGTCAAATGATGTTGGCGTTGAGTCAAACGTGGATTTAAAGGAAGCGAGCGATGAATCAAGTGTTGAGGATGCGAATGACGAAAAGGTTGGATTTTGTATTAATAGTTGAATCAATGTGCATTTTATTTTTAAGCTATTGTTCATATAAATAATCCGTTGGCTGATACAGCTTTGGTTTTATAAGAAAGCGGTGACCGGTCATACAATAACGACTGACTACCCCCTTACTAATAAACGTTGTGCATCTATAGTTACACAACGCCTTGGCTTCTTCTTTCGAAAGTCAAATTACTGACGACTGAAAGAGAGAAATCGGTGTGTAACTATTCATCTGATATAATACGTTTAAATACAGAACGTTTTTTGAGACCTTCATGTCAAATACTGGTGAAAATGGCAGATGTTCATGACGGACCCGCTTACCTACTATTCTAGTAATACATATTAATAATATTCATTCAAAATCTAGGTTCTAAAAACAGCCGGACTATTCTGCAAAAATCTCAACGTGAAAACTTAGGAGAAGTGAGCTGTCATTCCACCAGCATCTGTCTGGCATTAATGCTGAAATGAACCTTTTTGACGCACACACTGTTGTTGTCTGAAACATTTTTTATTAATTTTGTATTTTGTGTTTCACGAACTGCGTCCAAATAAACATTTTTCTTCCTTTCTTTCTTTTCCACGTGGTATGGATTGACACTATTGCATATTGGGCGAAAGCACAGATTACTAAATAGTGCGAAAGCGTCAGGGTAGCCCGCGAAATTCAATTTTTTTAATTTAACGTTTTTTGCAATCAGTATTAAGTTGTAAGTTGATTAAAATGTGATTCGCGACCGTAACAAATATGTATTTACAGAATACTGACCAGCAAATTGCAGAAAACCTAAGAAACTTTGAATTTCGCGGGCTACCTTAGCGCTTCCCCCTTAAGTTTTCATAGTGAGATTTTTATAGGTAGGTAGCCAGTTATAGGCAATAACTCGACAGCTTGGTAGCGGTCGGCAGTTATAAAAACGAATGATAAAAAATACTTACTAAAAGAAATATTTCGTCAACTTCTTCGACGTTGGCAGTTTTTTTCCGTAATATCGGCTATTGTGACAGATTATCTACACTTTCTCTTCGTGCTTACGATCGATAAGCACGGTATAACAATGTTTTTAAAGCAAAACGAATGAAAACATAATAAAAGGAGATGATGCGTGGAGGTTTCATTGCCTTAGGCATCTTCTGGGCACGCTTGTTCCATCATAGGCCTCATCCATCGCTTTCAATCAGGCGTGATCGAGGTCAAGAGCTGGCATATTAAGGAAAAACATATGTGAATCTTTTAACAAATGGTTTTATGTTATATTGTGGAACCAATATCTTATGAAAAGTTTCATATACTTACACTTTATTAGTACCTACTAATAGGTACAGTTAGCATGAACATTAATGCACCCAATTGTTACAAAAAGTACTTACATTTACATAGTAAGAATGTCCGTCGTAATGATGTTCCAGTGAATTGGTATTTCCTAATTATGATCATTGTCTCGAGACATAATGGCAGTATCATGTTGTTTTAAGACGTGTACAATGCTGTTTACTTACTACATTGTTAGTATTGGTTTGTTTAGTTACAGAACTGTAAGATAGTATGTGTTACAAAATATAATATAGTAACAACAAAATACGATCAATGATTATTCCGATGCTAGACGGGGCAGCGATATTCGCTTTGAGGCGCTTAGGATAAATAGTTTTTTAAACCGAAATCTCACAAACAGGCAATAGACAGTTCTTATTCTGAAAGTGGACATGGAGAAGTTACATACACGTTTCAGTCTAGTCAACAACAGCTGTCTTTGAAAACCAGCTGTCTCGCTCAACGCCTGCTGGAATCCAGCGCTGTCTCACATAGGGTCACAGGCCACAGCATTAAGGCTGATTTAGACAGGGTAAGTAACTGACTCCAAACTCGAGACAAGTCAGTGCTGACCCGATATTTACCTAGTGTAAATTGAATTTGGAGTCAGTACCTAAGTCTGACTCCAGTGACTCCAAATTCAATTTACACTAGGTAAATATCGGGTCAGCACTGACTTTTCTCGAGTTTGGAGTCGGTTACTTACCCTGCCTAAATCAGCCTTTATGCTGAGTGATGGCCGTTTGGCGTGTATGTGGCGTATATTTTCTCCTGACTTGTTCTTTTTGTGTTTGCGTAATGTTTTACCGTATTTTCTTTCCTTTCTTTTTTGATTCAGGCCGAGTATCAGAGTAGGTATCGTTATGGTCAGTTGGTGTCTTTATCTGCCAACATAATGTTTAACTTTATGCTTTTAATACGCATAATATTATAATGACCATAGCACACGTAACCTCTTTACATAACATTGTGTATTCAAAGTGCCGCTCACACGTTGTAAAACAAAGATAAGCTATGTAGGTATATCTTTGGTTAAGAGACTATTGGCAATTGTGGTATAGGTACCTAAAAGCCTAATATATGATTTTATCGTCACTGATAATTATGTAGTTTGAGCAGTCAGGTGGCCCAGTGGTAACGGCCACGACTTACCGAGTTTTGTAGGTGGTAGGTTCGAACCCAGACAGGCGCTTTACTTTTTGTAAATTATTTCCTCACCACTCTCAAAACGGTGAAGGAAAGCATCGTGAGGAAGCCGTCCTAGAACCAAAAATTCGAAGACATGTGACATCTACCAACTGGGCCCGCGTGGTGGATTACGGCCCAGTCCCTCTCACCGAGAGGAGGCCTGTGTCCCAACAGTGGTAACGTTATAGGCTGATTATGATACTGTCATCAATGTATGCTTGCGAAATATTACCACTGTGTACTCATACGTATTTATTTATAGAGCTGAAAGGGACAGATTGTTGCATCATATTTAAGTATATCAGTCGAAAGTCGACCACTATTAGAGATAGACATCGTCACAATGACCAGTTTTGGACTGCATCTAGCAGATTCCCAAATTGCAACAAAGATAGAAAAAAAATATGATTGCAAATAAAATATAAAAACATTCGATTGTTTAACATTTTACCACACCAAATAGATTAACTTCAAGAGCATTCCTACTACAATATTTTATATTTTTCTCCTTTCCTTAAACAACTGTAACTTAGGGGCTGATTTTACCAAAGTCAGATATCATTATCGTGGAATAAAATTGACCTCTGACAGTTCTAGTATGGAAAAACTGTCAAAAATTCGAAATTAATTCCCAGGACAAGACTTACTTATTCGAAGTATAAAATAGTATCTATGGAAAAACTGTCAAAAATTCAAAATTAATTCTCAGGATAAGACTTATTCTAGGTATAAAGGTTTGGTGAAATGCGCCCTTAATCTAATAACTAAAAACAGATTTACCCTAATAACTATCCCTATGATTACCAACCATACGTAATCTAAAATTAAAAACTCCACTTAGAAACTCATAACTGGTGCAACATACATGAGCCGCATGCGCATCTCAATGACAAGAGGCACTCGGGTCAAATCGTCTGACCTGCCGACGTCGTACTTTGTATGAGAAGTATTTAGGTTGATGAGTTCTTAGTAACAGATTTCTGAACTGATTTGTATGAACAATAATGAATGGAATGACTTTTGAAAGTCATGTGTAGTAAGTAACGATCAAAGATGTGATGATTATTTGGTTTGCTAGGAATAAACCGTACAAATGAGTCAATAAGGGTATGGTGCAGTACCAAAACTAGATTTCTATTTATAAACAGGATAGATAAATCTCTCGGAACTTTCGATTGTTGTTAGCTTTTATGGCCTTATGGCTTTAGGTAAGGTCCTAACTAGGGAGCACCAGGGTTGCTTGCCTAGAAGGATAGGCAGACTAACTGCTAAAAATTCGTCAGCAGTAGACACTCGAGGATGCATCTCGGTACCCACATTTGTGCGAAGTACGGCATTGCAATCGCGTGCCATTAAGAAGAGGTGCCTTGCTACATTAACCTAAGAAATTACCCCTTACTTCTTATTATCGAGAACCTACCATACTGATCGCGGACATAGTTTTAAGTGTATTCTTAATTTTAAAAAATCCTTTCCGTTCGTTTTTTTTTCGTCCAAAATTCTTACAAACCGATTTTTTTTTTTTAATTCGCCGTATAAGTTGTGATCATAGGGGCTGTCGCACGGTAATGCCGGGCATAATGAACGAACAGAGATTTTAAGTCGTTTCCGTACGTTTTTGTTTCATCCAAAATTCTATCAACCCGTGTTTTTTTTTTTAACTTCTTAACGTCATTACGTTACCAAATGAAACCGTATAAACACTTGTCGTAGGGCTGGCGCAAGCCGAAGTCCCGCACAGTGATGCCGGGCGGCAGCGTGGTGGCGACCCGCTCGCCGCACGCGCACGAGCCGCCCGACAACCGCGACGACGAGGCGCTGCACAACGGAAAGGTTACTGCACGATTTTGACGTTAATTGATAGTATATTGTTGAGAATTGTAGTGAGGTACCGGACCTAAGCTACACGTCATTTAAGTTAAGTTTAAGTAGTAGGTAAAGAAGTATAGTATAGTAATTTATAGTTATAATGAGGTACCGGGCTCAAGTTACACGTCTGTCGTCTTCTAGAATAAGCTGTTTGTAAGATAAGTTAATACTTAGTATTTTATCGCGATTGAGCAACTTATTTAGGACTTACGGAGCCTTTAATACATAATTAGTTACAATGAGGTACTAGGCCTTAGCTACATGTCGTCTCGAATAAGTTTAAATCTACTAGGTAAGTATTTTATCGCGCAATTAGTTTCGGATTTACGCAGTCATTATCCATAAGCAATATAAGTTAATAAGCTAAGTTAACAAGGTATCAAACTAAGCAAAGTAAAACCGTAAACAAAACAATAAATATAAGAAACTCGGCCGGCACGTTGCCATTCGCCTTTTCATAACTTGGCTGACACACTGTCGTGTGCCTAGGGTCAAGATAAATACTGATGATAAAAGAGGTGCTACAGGACAGTCGCACTACCAAATCGAATTTTGCACAGGCATTAGAACAACTTACAGCGATTCTGTAGGCAATATCATATCTAACATCTTTGTCTTTGCCACTGTCTTGTCTAAACTAGGGACAGCTCTATGTTGTTAGGTACTTGACTACCAGCCGGTCTATTCTGTAAAAAAATCTTAGGTGAAGTGAGCTGTCAATCAATAGTGTCAATTCAATTGAGTCATCACACACACAAGTACGCTCCTTTTTTGTATTTTTCTTTTTACTTTATTCTTCTGTTTCATTTTAATTTGATTTTTTTTGGTTTTTCAATTGCATAGGTACTTATTATTATCATAAGTGGAAGAGCGGAGTTCACCTAACACAAGCAACTTCTTGGTTAAAAGGCGATCTACATTTAATGTGTTTTTCATTTGTATTATTTTTTTTACTGCGTCATTCGTAAGTTTTAACTTATTTTTTTTTTAAACAAACAAATTAACATACTTTTTCATCTGTGATTGTGTAGATATTTACATAATATAAGCTAACATACAAACTATAATAATATCTACAATTATATAAAAAAAAAATAAACAAAATAGTCATAGGGCATCAAAGAATTCGTCCGCATTGCATTTTCATTTGTATATAGGTAATTGCAGTAAAAAAAAAATTCTTAGCATCAGGTGAAATAACAGCTCACTTCACCTAAGTTTTCACGGTAACTTTTTACAGAATAGGTTGGCAGGGTGTACTATCTCATTGTAAGGCAGGGCTCCTTCCTATCCCTTGACTAAAAAAAGGATTCGACTATTCACCCAAAAGAGTATTCGAAAGTGGTAAAATATTAAAAGAATATTTTTTCACTGTTTCAGGACAAAGATGGGAAGAAAAAGAGCAAAAATAAAGAAGGTAAGTTTTATTAATACTGATTTCAATTAAATATATCATTTGAATAAAGTCAACTAAATCGATTTCATCTTTTTTATGCTGCTTTTGGATTTTATCCATGGTGAGTTTTCAGAGGGTGATAAAAATATTATTTTGTAGAAGCATCACTTTTCCTATCAAAGTAGTGTTAGAAAGAAAGAAAGATTTTTTTCTTTCTTTCTTTCTAACAAAGTCGTGTTACTTGCTAAAGTTAAAAAAGTAGATTGTAAACACACGAATGATGATCAGTCATGTTGATCAGTCAATTAATCGCTTTAGTAATATGAACTTGCGTAGGAGTTAGTACTGATTTTGATCATCTTGGTCGGACCTTGCTTATATTATCCGTACTTAAATTCAAGTAAACTGAAATAGATCTAATAGGACTTGCGTAGTTTTCGAGAAAATCACACATATCCATGCAAACAGGAAAATCACTGAACCTTCTCACCTTCTTCAGCATTAGAAATTCAAAAATAATCCACTCTTAATTTGACAGAAATATTAGTTAAATCCAGCACTATGTTTCATTCCGCAGACGTAACCCGTTCAGTGCTCATAGAAGGAGTACTGTTCCGCGCTCGGTACCTCGGCTCCACCCAGCTGGCATGCGAGGGGCAACCCACGAAGGCAACCAGGATGCTGCAGGCCGAAGAAGCGGTGTCAAGGATTAAGGTATTGTATAAAACTGGATATGTATTTCTTTGTAATTTTGTCATCATTGACCCTGATATTCATATTAACTTAACCCATTTCTGTGTCCATAATGTTTGAAATTTTAGCCCTTTTCATTATTCGAAACGAATCTACTAAAAATTAAATTTCATAAATAACCGGTGTATTAATACAACCTTAATTATACAAGATTTCTTTTCTAAAAGAATAACCCATAAATCAACTATAATGTTGTAATAATCTTTTTTTATTCTAATCTACCATAGGGTTACCAGTAACAAAAAAAAGTCAGGGTTGCTAACTTCCGTGTTTAAACCATGCATTCTCATAAAGACACAGTTGAGCAACTTACCGTTTGCCCGTGTGAATCGGTATTAATGTAAAATGTTTGTATCTTATGTAGATGTTTATTGAGCGAGAGCATGAAATTACTTGTCACTTTCTGTCCCACTCTGACTATAGCACTCTTCTTGAGATTGGCAAGCTAAAGCGGCGGTTATACAATGATGCGACTGATTTTATATAATTTTTCATATTTAAAAATCTGGTTTTTATTGGTACGATAATATTACAAAACTATTTCTATCCAAATCTTGTCCTCGTGTTGTAACATTATCATACTTATAAAATTCACGATTCATCAGAATTCTATCTATGGTCTTTAAAAAATTCGCCTCCCATCGTATAACTTCAGCTCAATCAAAAACAGAATACTATATACAACACTATTCTATCGACTCCAAACACCACTTTAGTCGAGCTATACTATATCGATACCAGCTACGCTATTTCACATCCCTATTTAAACGCGTGAAGCGATACTAGCACGCAAATTCTTCCAACTATTTGCACGCAACTCTCCTATGTTCTAATCTTTCACGGTCATCTGTAAATATGTAATTTCATGCTCATTAGGATTAGTGTATTGAGAATGCTAGTGGGATATCCTTCATACCCTTTATATAAACGAACAAAACAATATTTAGATGCTAGAACGTTAAGGGACTTTGCCCTGTGTATGTTTAATCTTCAACCATTTTGAGCCATCCACGACCTGTCCGCCAAACCGTTTGAGCTCTTATTGACATGGCACTAGAGTATTTTTTTCAGTGTGATCCTCACCCCTCGACCCGACCCAAGAAGAATGTCGGTTCCCGTATTGGCCGGCTAGCCTCCTCTGAAAATGTTTGTTTATCTGTCGCTTTCTGTTCCGCTTGTCGCTAATGCTTTGTATCATTTGAGCCCTGTGTAGGGCACGGTAAGGTAAGCGAGTATGCGATCATATTGTGCTGTGCTAGTCTTTTACCTTGGCATGTTCCGATTTCGGGCTATTTACGAGTTACGATCGTACTTTTGTAATAAACGTCGCGCGTCGACCAAAAAAAAAAACATTTTACAAATCGAATTCGAAACGTCAGCATGATTCGATAAAAATCGACTAAAGAAGAAAGTACGTCACTAACTGGTACGGAGGCTTTTTTATCCATGCACTATTTCATAATATGCACAATATAGCATGTAACATACCCGATTCACACCGGCTGAGGTGGCCTGACGACATGAGGCACTACATCGCGGAGGGCTTAGCGCTACGCACACGATACCCCTATTCTAATATTAAGGTTATTCTAGTCTATTCGTTAGGTCTGCTTTCATACTAACGACGGTGGATCGCTCGCTTCTCACTAAATCATTGTGTGTTTGTATTCGAGTTGTTTTGCTTGCTTTAGCGCGAAATTTTTCATCATTTGCTATTGGAATGCGTTTGGAAAGCAAGCCAAACAAAGGTTACGTGCTTCAAAATTATCAATTGCAAAAACATTTACATTCAAATACTTAAAACTTTATTTTCAAATAACGCTTAGGTTAATTTTTACCAAGCATTTTAACTGCTTTTTATTCATATACTTAAATAGATTTGATCTCGCTCAAAGTTTGAACCATTATTGTTTCAAAATCCGACAAAATAAGCAAATTACATGTCCACAAACCGGTATTTAAAAATATATTTCATCTATCAGTGTATCCGGTAGAGATAAATAACTAATTTTGTTTCAAAACATTAATTAAAAACAGGATACGTTTATCATCGTCACTTAGTCAGCAGTATTAAACGTTCAATATAATATAGGTACAGTCAACAAAAGAGATAAGCATGCAGAATCGTCGGATATAGTTGAAGTTTAGTAAGAAACCGATGGATGTTCTCGAATAGAATTTAATTTTATTAATAGAAAACAAACAGCTCATTTCTCAAATTAAATTTCAGTCACTAACATCCATCGGTTTCTTACTAAACTTCAACTATATCCGACGATCCTGCATACTTATCTATTTTGTTGACTGTACATTGGCAGCGTATAAGGAAAACAAAATACTAATTCTGAGTGTGTTATATTGTCCAACTGCTTGTCTATAAAAGTATTTAAAATATGTATACAGTTTATTGAATGACTCTCAGACAACTAAACCACCAAAGATAAAAAGTCCAGTGTAAAGAGAATTAGAGGTAAACTAAGATATATTTTTTTGAAACTCAACCCATAACCTTGTCAAGCCGTGGTTATTTTCACGAGAACGAAGTCTCAACTAACTACATATAAATAAGTGATAAATGATTTTATTTCTGTAAGTAGGTTTTATACAAATTCTATTCAAATACACGTAAATAGTATTGAAAAAACTTTAATATGAAGTCGGTGTTTCCTATCTTCCACTGAGTAAAATCACCGAAGAGATAAAATAGACATATATCCGTTTTGATTCTGAATAAATATTACTTAATTAAAAATTAAAAAAAAAAATACGAAAAATAAGTTTAAAATCAAAACAAATCGAATACACCACACTTTGTGAGAGCGTCCGAGGAGGTTAGCCGGTATGGCTCATGGCTCATGTCACAGTGGGGCTGCGACGGGCCGTATTCCGGCGTGTACGCCGCTCCGGCCGCCGTGTTCCGACTCTCGTTCCTGGGCTCGGTCGAGGTGGACGAGGACTCGCGCCGGCGCAAGAAGCGACCCAAAAAGAACATGGTAGAGGAAGCCGTCACTAAGATTAAGGTGGTTTGGCTGACATATTTTGTTTAGGCTCTCTTTGGAGATTTGAATTATGATTGTTTAGTCTTGCTGTTGGTTTTTATTGGGTTTTTAGATGGAATTAAAGTTGTTGTAGTCAAGCAAAGCAAATTTTTTTAAAGACAAGTAAAAAACAAGCAACTGTGTTAAATAATTACTTGATGAAGTCGTTTCTGTTACTGCTAGTGATCTTACGACGCACAAAAACGTAATAATCAAACACCTCATCATAAGCCCTTTTTTGTTTCTATAAAATTCAATGAAAATCAACAACCTGGTAAGATATATTTTGGACAAAAAATGCCGCGGATAGCAAACAATAGGTTTTGCCTTAATTTATCTCAGAAATTCATAATTAAATATCAATGCTGGTAACACCAAGTGTCAGTGTTGCTAGTAAAATAAAATCATTTCGTTTAAGTGTATTGTTGTGATGTTTTATTGGGGTTTTTATTACAGTTTTTTATATAGATTTTCGAAATTTTTTTAATCATTTCCATTTTTGTTTGTACTTGACAATTTGAAACTCCAATAAAACATCTTATTATTAAGTGTTGCCACTTCATTATACTAACATTATCGTATTTCCCTTTTCGCTGTCTTGGGTAATCAGGCTTTGGTAAGTGTCTAAATTCTAAATTAAGTATAAATAAATCTATGCAGTGGCGGATTACGAGCACGTCTTCCGTTTTGTATCTTAGCCTTCTTTCCTTTTCCTTCTATCAGGCCTTTCAATCCATTTAATTTTTAACTGAATTCAAAATGGAGGAGGTTCTAACGTTTTATGCAATGGCTGTTCTGTTTCATCCGCCTTTTTTTCTGTGATTTTTTCTCTTAGAATGAAACTATTCTCCCATGTGTCCAATCTTATAGTGTGCTCATTATATAATCCGCCAGTGCTCAATACATTACGACAGCGATTTACGCATCTATCATATCAGAATCATTACATAAAATATTGTACCACAAAACATCTCTTCATTGTACTACGTCATTTTGACTTATCTATCTACTACCAATACACAATATTTCTTCATAACTACGTCATTTCGACGTATTACCCATAATCTATGTCTACCAAGTGACAAGCACTTTCTGACCATATACCTACACTCTACAGGTTGTGTAATCGAAATTGAAACAAGCTTGAGCCTAGAAAATTGATTAAAGTTCCTAGCTGCTGTTTTAGGATCAGAAATCATAAAATCACTGTGTAAGCTTGCTTTGGTGTCATTGACGCTGATTCTGTTAGGTATCAACTGGATTACTTCAAACATATTGCTGTCTTTATCTTTCAAATGAAATAAGAAAGAGATGGAATAAAATTAGAGCTGTTGTACTGAAACATTCAAACGTAATTTAGATAGCTCGGAGTAAGCTAACTAATATAATCCTCCAGACCGTATTTCGGCCGTGGCGGCAAATCTCAACGGAGGCTAGGCTTCGGCGCGTGAGATTTAAGGTGAATGCGCAGTTGTAGACCGCGAAATTCAATGTTTCTTATGTTTTTAGTAGGTAATTTTCAGGTCAGTGTCAGGTTGTAACTTGATCAAAATATGATTCGCGACTATAATATATATTACATAATTATAGTCATTAGAATCATTCTTAATATATCACTTTAAATTAGATTTCTACCATAATCACTTTTCCATACGAGATTTGTTCTTATGGTAGAAATCTAACTGAGAAAGATGTATTAATGATTCTAATGATTATAATTCTGTAAATACGTACCTGTTATAGTCGCAAATCATATTATGATCAAGATACATCCTGACACTGACCTGCAAATTGCAAAAAAACGTAAGAAATTTTGAATTTCGCGGCCTACCACTGCGCATTCACCTTAATACTGCATGCGCAGACACAGGTGCTCTCTCTTCCCTCACTCTCATAGTCCGATATTACTCTACAGTTGAAAGTAACAGTTTAACAGCTTTTTTTCCCGTCTTTCTCTTCTTTTGCCTGTGTGAGCAAGAAAGCAATTTTCCAACCTATTTCGTGCCAAACAGAATCAGTGTCACACCCTGTATGTTCATCCGCCAGTTGAACTTTCAGAAGCTTCAGTACTTTCTGGAGATCAAGCCGGCCTTTATATTCAAATATCACATTTTTTTTTTTTTACATTTCTAGGCACCCGAAGGTGAAAACCAGCCAAGTACAGAAGTCGACCTCTTTATATCGACGGAGAAAATAATGGTTTTGAATACGGAGTTGAAGGAGATCATGATGGACCATGCGTTAAGGACTATATCCTACATAGCTGATATAGGAGATCTGGTGGTTCTGATGGCTAGAAGAAGGTTTGTGCCGCATGAGAATGACTCCGACCAGCCGAAACTGAATCGTACGCCGAAAATGATCTGTCATGTCTTTGAGAGTGAAGAGGTGAGTGTGTTAAAATCTTCGATATTTATTTTAAGACAACAATAAGACGTACTGGAACAGTGGCGTGCATTGCATATAGGCATATAAGCAGTGCCTACCTCGATCAATAAATAAATAAATAATAATAATACACTTGGGAGCAAATAAATCGAGCCACTTCCTTTTTTCACGTATAATGGTTATTATTTTTGGTATTATGGAACGTATCAAATCGAAACATATATCGCCTAAGAGCTTATTTAATAATCTTTACAATGAGGGTAAATTATTGAATGATAACCTTATTTAATGATAAATTATTGGCTCTGAAAGAAAAACGGTAATTTTGATAGAAAATTGTCGGTCCAGAAAAAAACAATTAAAAACAAAATTATGGTATAAACTTATTCTTAATATCTTGTATTACCCCCCCTTGCCCTGATTTCGATAGATTTTCTGGACTGTTTTAATCCTACAATTTTCTATCAAAATTACCGTTTTTCTTTCAGAGCCAATAATTTATCACTAAATAAGGTTATCATTCAAAAATTTACCCTCATTGTAAAGATTATTAAATAAGCTCTTAGGCGATATATGTTTCGATTTGATACGTTCCATAATACCAAAAATATTAACCATTATACGTGCAAAAAAAAGCAAGTGGCTCGATTTATTTGCTCCCAAGTGTATATCAACATCAATATCAACATAAGCCTGTCAATTACATTTTAGTGTGTGTGCGCCCCACAATTAAGAAACTCACTAAATTATCATACCTAACAAAAAACAAAATCTTCATACAAACACGCGTGGCAGTAGGCAGTCGCCGGACGGCCTACTCGGCTCCCGTACTATTCGCACATTGTCATTGGTCTTCACTCGTTCAAGTTAATACGACAAAATTAAAAATACGTACGTCTCTCGCGTAATACCATGACGTTCGACCTTCGCAATTTATCACCCTTAAGTAGGCATGCCTACTGAAATAACCACACTTTTGACCTCACTTTTTTTCCTGATTAGTGACCGCGTTTGCCTAGGCTAGACCCGGCCTAGTGCCTACCTATTCTGAAAACCAATGCACGCCACTGTACTGTAAGTACCCACTTGGTTGATTCAGGGACTAAATTATGCAAGAAACATGCTCCTTTGGATTTTTTTTAGGAACATAGTTTAGGTATTCGCTTGCGATGATTGTGGTTTTCGAAGCCATGGTCAATGTTTAAAAGGCATAATATCCCACGTCTGGTTGCATAGATTAAATAAAAGTTGTTTGCGAATACCAGAAAATCTCCATAATATTCTGAGTGCTTAGTAAAGCACCTTGCTTAGCCGTAATGAGCACGAACCTAAACACGTTTGCTAATTGAATTAAATTGAAAGGTGTATTTGACAGAATTAAATATGGTTAAAGTTTAATCGTTTGTCTGCAAAAGAACACGAAAGCATGGTATGTAAACATTTTTTTTTATATTCAATCAATTTGTCGTCAGAAAATTGCATCGATTTTAATAATTAAAACTGAGATAATTTGGCCATGACTGTGCAACCCGTTGAAGCAAAGCGGACCTTAAACCGCGATAACTAAGATAAAACATACCTACAAAATAATGTGTAATGTATACCTACTAAGTCTAACCTCAAATACATATCTCGACGAAATTAAATAAACATTGATAACACTATTTACTGCCATATCGTCTTCATACAATTACGAATTTGCTAGCTCGAAGACTGTCACCTCTAAATATAGGCCTTTTGAAGAAACCTAGCTAGGAACGGTTGGCTGAAGAAATTGGTGATTATTACCCAAAAATTATACAACTGCCTTTTCTCTGTGATGGATTTATTTAAATTAAACGAATGACGGTGTTATCTTTAAATATTATTAACTTCCTTGTTTTATGTTATCTGAATGTTTTTTTTTTTTGTTTTAAATGTTTAAGTTACACCTACTAAATAAATACATAATTATTATAATTTAATTTGTTTCAGGCCCAATTCATAGCCCAGTCTATAGGGCAGGCATTCCAGGTGGCCTACATGGAGTTCCTGAAGGCCAATGGCATAGAAGATCACAGTTTTGTGAAGGAGATGGACTATCAAGAAGTTCTGAACAGCCAGGAGATATTCGGAGACGAGCTACAAATGTTCGCTAAGAAGGAATTGCAAAAAGAGGTAACTATTTATAATGTTTAAAATAGAACAATTTACTTTCTTCGATTCTATGACCTTGAACTTGTCAAGGTCGTTGTTCAACACTTGTTCATTAACTAAACAATCTGAAAGTTGAATTCTTTACTTTTTGTGTTGAAAATTTTGATATTTACAAAGAAATTCTTATGAACGTACAGTCAACTGCAAATCAGTGTGAAGATTTGAATTTCGAAAACCACTGGTACAGATTGGTGAAATGTAACACAAATTAGGCTTCCTAATTTCAGTAAAGCAACGTGAAATGTAACACAATGACTTGATGAAGTAGTTTCTATAACATTTCAACTTGCCAAATTGCTGTGACTGACGTGTAGTTGACTGTAACTACTGTCCGGCCGCCGGCCGTCGAGAGAATGCGTCCCTGAGACCTGTCAGTGCGATAATTTTAGTAGGTAACTAATAAAGATCAAATTCGCAAAACACGTATTCGTTTGTACGAAAATGACAGGTGTCAAGAACCCATTCTCTCAACGGCCGGACTATAAGTTGTCATGATCTTTGTCACATCACTTTATGAACACATGCTGTATTGTGTCATCGCTAAATACGATCCTGGGCATAAATATGACACATCGATGTATAGAACGAGATTATTGCACAAAAATGAGTGACATAGACAACGTTTTACAAAGTCGAAATATCTCTAAAACTCAATGTCCCATATTTAAGGCGAAAACACCAGGGTACCCCCGAAATTAAAATCTTGTAACATTTTTTTTTTTTTACAGTTTGCGTGTCAATATCAGGTTGTATGTTGATCAAAATATGATTCGCGACCGTAACATAATTTATTATGTATTTATAGAATTAAAATCATCAATACAACTCTCTAAGTTCAAATTACTCTATGGTATAACCGTTTCTTGAAATTATATCATTTGAGGCCAATTCTGAGAGAATTGTATTGCAAAAAACGAAAGAGAATTAGTGCTTGGACAGACTGGCAGCGTGCGGGGACAGAGGTTCTCTAAACTAGTGTGAGCTTTTTTGTAGTAAAAATAAGTCTTCTCTATCCATATTATATTTTGACAAACGTTGGACACGACAACACGCAGAACGCAGCCGCGCTCGACTGCGGACAGGCAGATCGCGCGCGTTCCCGCACTCGCGCCGCTCCCCACCCCGCGCTGCTAGTCTGGCCGAGCACTTAGCTTTTTCATCCTACACCCATCTCATTATTTCTCTTATCATATCTAAATAGTCGTTTGCATGTTCGCAGGTGGTGGTGCCGAAGAGCAAGGGCGAGATCCTCGGCGTGGTGGTGGTGGAGTCGGGTTGGGGCTCCATGCTGCCCACCGTCGTCATCGCCAACCTCGCGCCCGCCGGAGCCGCCGCGCGCTGCGGGCAGCTCAACATAGGTAACGTGGCATCTTGTAGGCACGTACGGTCGCACGACTAATGTCTAACCCCCTTATTCATAAATCTTATCAAACCTATTTTAGTTAAAATGGGGTTTGTCTCTTTCTTACACACAGAAATGACAACGTGACAGATAAAGACAAACGTTCTATAAACCTATTTTAGCTAAAATAGAGATAAAATAGGATTATGAATAAGGGGGTAAAGTTTTAGAGGTGTGTCGCAACATTCATTGACTCTGTTGTCGATACTTTTTCAATAATTATTATTATCGTTGGAAGATTTAACTGTGTAAGGAACAGTAAAAGGCTTTATGGATGTGTCGTGCGATCCGTACTATCGTGAACAGAGAACATAATTTAGCAGGAAGTAGATGTAATACTGTTAGCTTCGCTTTATTAATATTTCTACGCTTCGACCCAAGTGCCTGTAGTAAAAGTGCGCAGTACTGCACACCCCCACCCTATTTCAAGTTAAACAAATATCAACATTATCTCAATGACTATTAAGTTGATTTCAGAGTGACTAGTACTATTGAAAAAGTTATAAAAATGCTTGAAGTTGTAGCGTAAACTGACCTTTATTGTGTAGGAATTAAAGTTATTTTTCCATTAATTCATATTTGCTTACATTTTGGCAAATAAATCGCGAACGCAGATAACATCTAAACATCTTACCACTTGCTCTGGTTAAAATTTGAAAAGCTTACGACTAAACTTCGGAAAAGACAAACAGATTTTGGTTTCGTCAGTCTTACTTCGTCGTTACGGGTAGTCAAAAGGTATTCTAACAACCAGTATTCTTACCGGAGGAGTTATAGAGATCAGATAGGCAGATGCTCCATGTAAAATACTGGTATGCAGCTATAGAGGTATGAGGAACAGGGCGTAAAGTTCACTCATACTCTATAGAAAAGGGAGAGTCCTCCGACCAGACGGGTGTTGTGTCTGGCGGGCAACTGCCTGATGATTCATGTCAGGCTGTTGTATCTATGCTAGTTGCGCGGTAAACTCTGCTTGCGAGATGCAGGATTTGCGTGACGTCAGTGTGACGCGTTGTTCGCATGTGGCGTTGTAGATACCGCTACACAGCTGCATCCGGTTAGACTCCGACCCTAACATAGTTGGGAAAAAGCTAAGGAGATTGATTTTTGAATGTATAATATAATATTCCACAACTATCACACAACGCCATCTAGTCCCAAGCTAAGCTAAGCTAAGAGCTTGTGTTATGCCTACTAGACAACTGATAAACATACTTATATATTTCTAAATACATACATATTATAGATAAATTACACCCAGACACAGAACAAATGATCGTTGCTCATCACACAGACATTTGTCCTGGGTGGGAATCGAACCCACGACCTCCGGCATAGCAGTCAGGGTCACTAACCACTAGACCATCAGGCCTGTCCTGGGCCTGTGTGGTATGAAATGATACCCTTTCTTATTAAATTCAAGCACTAAATGATTGCTTTCTTTTGCAGGAGATCAAATAATCGCAATAAACGGCGTAAGCCTAGTAGGCTTACCGCTGTCAACCTGCCAGACGTACATAAAGAACTCGAAGAATCAAACCGTGGTCAAGCTGACCGTGGTCCCGTGCGCGCCCGTGGTCGAGGTGAAGATCAAGCGACCAGACACCAAGTATCAACTGGGCTTCAGTGTGCAGAATGGAGTGGTGAGTATAGATACAGTTCATAATATACTAGTATCGTAAGTAAGTATTTATTTATTTCTGTAACTGCCCGTGACATCACAGCGGCGGGCCCTATCAGAATACCAGCGTTGCGACATTTATTTTTTAAATGTCGCAGCATCATGCTGAGATAGGAGCCTTTTGGCCTCGTATAGGAGTTTCTGTCTCATTTTTCTTTTTGTTACTTTTTTTTATATAACTTGGTTTTTATTTTTTACTGTGTTTAGTTTAGTTTGTGATTTTCCTGTACGAGTCACAATAAATACTTTTTCTTTCTTTCTTTCTTTATTAGTTAACTAAATGGTCTAGCTGACTGTCTTCGAAGTAAATACCAAGCGACCCAAGATACCTTTATTGTATTATTAATGTTTAATATTCCTATGAACACATAACCCTTCCGGAATAGATTATCTAAATTATGGTGAAAACGCATTAAAATAAATTTGTGTAAAGTTGTCAAAAAATAAACGGCCCGTTTTGACATTTGAGTTAAATCAAATTTTCTAATCAGAACTTTAATCCAATGCACTATACAAATACATAATCAAATCGATCAAATACTCATAAAAACTTAAATCGATTTATCGTGTGTATCGAGTACCGAGTCGTGTGGTTACTTCACTAGTTACGTCGCGATGACAAATATCAAAACGGGCCTTTTATTTTTTGACAACTTTAGATTAGAAGAAAAGCGGCCATTCATTTCAGACAGATGTTTGAGTGGCCGCTTTTCTTCTAAACTAAAACCTAGGAGCTGTATTTACTCAAAATAATGAGTTTATAAAATCAAAGGTACAACTTACTTTTTTTTATCATGAGTTTATATCGATAGCCGTCGTGTTTGTTAAGTTTCGCAAGTTAATTTAATTTGATCTTATATAAAAAAATTTATAAAGAAAAAAGAAAGAAATACCATTTATGTCTTTCCAACATCAACTCAACGACATCTCCCGCCAACAAAACTCGAGGGTTATCAATTATTACATACACAATACATTTTTTTTTGTTTATTCGTTACTAGCTTCTGCCCGCGACTTCGTCCGTGTGAAATTCCACCCTCCAACCATTCACCTTCTGAGCTCGATACCTACTCTTCACAAAGAAAACACCCTCCAAATTTCATGTCTCTAGGACTAGCGGTTTAGGCTGTGCGTTGATATATCAGTCAGTCAGGACTTTGCATTTTATATATATAGATAATGTCGTTAAAATGTGTATAGAATACGTAAACTAGAAGTAAGTTATAATTAACACGCAAAATTTCGCATAATAAGGTTAATTCTATGCCATACTGGTCCCGCTGCAGATCTGCAGCCTGCTGCGCGGCGGCATCGCCGAGCGCGGCGGCGTGCGCGTCGGACATCGCATCATCGAGATCAACTCGCAGAGCGTCGTCGCCGTGCCGCACGAGCGCATCGTCAACCTGCTCGCGACCAGCGTCGGGGAGGTCGGTAGCTACGTTGTTGTACGACTACTGCTCACTCTTCAGACCATTATGTGCCTTCGAAGTAATTGAAAGGCTTTGACAGATCATTACTAAGCATAGTGCCAGCCTTGGCAACCGGTTGAGCATCACAGCACGGTTGCACATGCAAAAGCTATACATATAAAAGGATACCGTATCGGCTTCAAAAATATGTGTCACCTTTCTGAATCTATAAAATATGTCGGACATGTTTTGAGTTGCAAATATATGCCTACTCAGTTCAGTTCAAAAGAATGTGATGTGTTGTTATGATGAAAAATATCTGACATTACTTTGGCAGCATAAACACCTTACAATATAATGTTTCTTTTATATTTTCGCAATCAGTGCCGCTCATATTGCAAAATATTTGAAATCCCACTAAATTACTGGAAGCATAACTAACACAATAATGCAATAAAAAGTTCTTACATTCAGACGACGAAAAAAAGGTTTTTCCATTATCATAACACTAAAATGAACATTTCAACATCTCCAGATCCTGATGAAGACAATGCCGACGTCGATGTTCAGGCTGCTGACCGGCCAGGAGAACCCGGTGTTCATCTAACGCGCGCCTCGCCGCGTATCAAGTGCCTGCTTACTACGATATTATGATATACGCCCACCCCGCACCGCAACCACGGCCCTAGCCTCGCAACGCAACGTTAAACTGCCGTTTAGTAGAGTATAAACTGCGTTTTAACCTTTTAACCGCCCGACTTTATATCAGTTGCCGTGCCCACAGCGCCCGAACAAAAAAAAAAACGAAAATTAAATACCGATGAAACGAGCTGTGATGATGTAATAATAATACAGATTAAACGAGCTGTGTTATTTGGTCATATACGACTCTGGCGGAATGGACACGAAAATATTTGTCGGATTAATCCGACGTAAGCGGTTAAAAGGTTAAACTTCTTGGCCGCTTGTATGCGCTTTTAAGAGTACAAGGGTCTTTTGGCGCCAGGATGACATTGACAGGAGGCGCTGTTGACAACACAAGATGGCGTCGTTAGTTCCGATTTTGGCCACGCCCACGCGCCAAAAGAAGTTTGTAGCGCTGTGTACGCAACTGCGCGGGTTCTGTTGCCCCGCGCAAACGTCGTTTGGAGCGGCCACGAAGTTTGGTTTGTACATATTTACGTATTTTGTGTAAATAGATGCATAACAGCTGTCGTACAGTCATATTTTTCAATGATAAGCTAATAATATTTAAATCTGACGCAACAAGTCAGTAATGACCAAATCTGTATCGGAAATACTTAGTACCTATAGTTATAATACAAGTTGATAAATTCCAGTATACATCAGTTAGTGGTCATTTTATAAAGGGACATTACCAGAAAGTAGGCTTTTCATTGAAAAATAATACCTTGGATAAAGTAATTTACATTTATAACAAACCCCCGTAGAAGTCCCATGTTGCATAGATCTCCCCAAAAACATATATGAATATTGTAACCAGCTATAAGATAATGCGTGTAACACCAATCTTCTGACAAAATAGATAACTACTGTTTTATGAAAAATCTGTGTAGATAGGTGAACTTGAGTTCGATAATCTATCACAATTGATTGATTTCATCAGAGTACAGAGATGAGAGAATCAGCCCTAGCTGGGATGATCTAATAGAATGTAATGCGGCCCTCAATATACGATGATTTGTTGGATATTTCGAAAAACCACTATTTTATCTCTAAATTCAAGTAAGTTTGTACTATTTATACGATTTTCAACTTTATGAACTAAAGCATAGAGTTCTAAATCAAATTGAATAGATATTTTGTATTGCTACTTAAATGAGTCTTGTCGCCACACTTTTATACATATAAAAATTGGAAAGTGGATGAGTAGAACTCAAATAAATTACTTATTTTCTGTGAATATTTGGCAAAGTATAACCTAGTTTTATTAAGCTATGTAATTCATTTCAAGTAAGTATATCATTAATTTAAAAAAGACCCGGCAACTAGGTACAACTTTAGAGTTTAAAAAAAAAAAACAAAGAAAGGATAAGACATTAATTTTATAAAGCGAGGATAGGGCCTCAACTCAAGCTTAGCTGATAAAAATACTCAAAAAACATATGTGATGAGTTTCAATGCTTACAATGCTTTCGTGGCTAATAAGATAGAATATAAGTTGTATTATCTCTCTATTACTGAACACCGTGTATTTGTTATAACGAAAAAAAAATCTCTTATTCATAAAAAAATAAGAAAACGCTCGATAAATAAAATAAAAAATAATACGCACTTTACTATACAGTGTTCATTATAAGCGTTTTAGATAATATAACCTCGTAAGTACATTTATTGTTATGAATGAAAGACATTTTGTAAACTCGTAATAGTAAATACATAGTGTCACCTTTGATTGTCATGACAATGTGTATACATACTCCACTTAATAATATATTTATAAATTGAATATCAGAACCCACTCATATCTGCTTAGATATTTATATTAAATTAACAAAAATTAATTCAGATAACATTTTTGTATTGTTTTGCGTCGCTATAGTAAATGGACAATTTATTACAAAATCAATGTTTTTGTCATGATTTTTGCCATATTTTTTTTAACTTATTACAATGGCGTTTCAGCATCAAAATGTTCTTTGATATGAAGCGCGTTAATTTTAAGTGGAACGATAATTTTATAAGAGTTTGGTTTTTGTGGTTTTCCTGTGTCTGCCATCATTTTGTTTAGATACTTTTGGTCTGTTTCTTCACATACTGATAAGTAACATAATATTTCGTATGGTATCTCGAAATTTCTCTGTGTATAAGTTATTAGTGTGTGGAATTATAATCAAATAGGTAGGTTTTGGATGAACTATGTGAGGAAACATTCATACTATTTTAATATTTATTTTTGTGTCGCCATTCATGCCTGTTAGCAATTTAGCCATTCCATTATCATAATTTTTAGTTCTTTGTATATTCCGACATACAGTCGTTAAGTTTTAAAACATTTTTTTTTTTATGAATAATCGTGCACCATAGTTCAAATCATCTCATTCAGTTCAGAATCAACATGTATAGCTTAGATAAGTGGGTCATTCGAAATAACTGAGTTGTGGCTCTGGTTTTAGATGCATCTATCATAGTGAACACATTCTATCATCCGAGCCACAGCACAATTTGCCAGACCCACAGTGATCAAATTGAAAAAAAAAAGAATTGATTAGTGGATATAGTAATTAAAAAAGCATTATTTCGTGTAGCATCTCAAAAGATATATCATATTTTGTAAATTTTATAGTGTCGCTATAGCTATGTACCCTACATATTTATGTCCTGTGTTCTTAGCTAAGCTTAGCGCTCTGAGAACGAGTTAACAATATTTATTTATGTATAAAAATATATATAATTTAACAGTTCTAATTGTAAACACTAGATATAAACACTTGAATAAACCGCTTCTGATTACGTACATTTATCCCCGAATCTAATGTCCTCTCAAAATGTCTTCTTGATTCACGTTTTCGGTTCCTTTGCTCTTATGGCCAGTGTCTTCAAAATCCGGGTGTCTCCGCAGACAAGCGGACTACATCGACATTTCTCAGCCAATGTCAGCACATACCCCGAAATGTTAATTCAGACAATTTTTGAAACATCTGTTATTTATCTACTACCTTCGTCGCTCAAAATATACCCAAAAGTTTCAATTTTTTTACTCCTACGACCCTGAACACTGGCCTCGCCCTTGTGAACTAAACGTAAATATAATAAGTATACAGTCTGATGTAATTTTGTATTGCTAGCTGTTGTGAATAAGATTTATTTACATTGAGAAACACAGATAATAAATAGCCTTTTATTGTGAAAGCTGGTATATGGTAGGTACACTGTAACATGTGAAATAACTATTGTTGTTCTCATTTCTAAGAGTATTATTCTAGTCTGCATTAAAGTTAAGAATAAACTGAACAAACTGATGTTGTCGTTTTACTGCCTGCTGGCCCTAAATTGTGGCAATGATGACGGAAAGCAAAATATGTTATGGCTGGGGTTGTACCTAAAACCAAATTACAATACAGTAAGCAAAAGAATGTCACAGTTCTTCTCTGTCTCTTACACAGGATTCTTGTAATCATTATCCTCCCGACCGAAACAGTCACGGCGGCCAATCTTGACAGAGATTTGCCTAGTACGCAGGAGATATTATAGTGTGTGCGCAAACACGAGGCGCAGGACCAAAAGGCTTCGGAGACACGGGGGGGGGGGGGGGGGAGCTGAGGTGTCACACCAACTACCGAACTCCGGCCTGCTACACTGAGAAATTCCAAATGGGAAATCCGTCGGTGCTCCATGGACCAATTTCACCAATTGGTCTATGAAGAACCCAACAACACTGTCCGACCTGGAAATCGTACCGGACTAGGGTTGCCTATTGGTTAGATCGGGTTATTCCCGCTCGGTAACACCCTGTCGTCAACACTGTTGACGATCGGGAAAAAAAAGTTTCGTTCGTTCACAGTGTTGACGAACGCTGCTTATTATTTCGGGTAATTCCCGTTCGGTAACACCTTTCGGTCCTGTCGTCAACACTGTTGACGATCGGGAAAAAAAAGTTTCGTTCGTTCGCAGTGTCCATGAATGCTGGTTTTTTTTTTAAATATGGTAATAAAAATAAAACATGTCATGGATTTTTAAAATGTTTTAATGGATTATGTTAAATCTTTTAAAACACAATTAACTAGAAAATAAAAAAAAATGGCCTTATCATGTGCATAATAACCATTTTACACTTTGATAAGTAATAAAATTGTGACACTGATTTAACATAATCAAATATAGTTGAGAAAGTGACTAAATGAAAACTAAGTACACTATTATGTATCACAGATAATCATCTAATTTTCACTACTCTCACTCACTCAACTATATTTCACTATATGTCACTTTCTCAACTATATTTGATTATGTTAAATCAGTGTCCCAATTTTATTACCTACTTATCAAAGTGTAAAATGGTTATTATGCACATGATAAGGCCATTTTTTTTATTTTCTAGTTAATTGTGTTTTAAAAGATCTAACATAATCCATTAAAACATTTTAAAAATCCATGACATGTTTTATTTTTATTTCCATATTTAAAAAAAAAAAAAACAGCATTCATGGACACTGCGAACGAACGAAACTTTTTTTTCCCGATCGTCAACAGTGTTGACGACTGGAACGAAAGGTGTTACCGAACGGGAATTACCCGAAATAATAAGTAGCGTTCGTCAACACTGTGAACGAACGAAACTTTTTTTTCCCGATCGTCAACAGTGTTGACGACAGGGTGTTACCGAGCGGGAATAACCCGTTAGATCGTGCCGTGACAACCACACGAGGGCCGACTTCAGTCCTGGAACTTTGTAATTGTAATCACTAGGTATACCCTATTTGCGCTCTCTGTACGAAGAAAAATATACCTAAGCGTACAATGCAAATACAACTTTTTAAATTAATTTTACTGCTCTTCTAACTTTTTTTATTTCTACCGCCCGCGCCATATATTGCCGAATATCACAACTGAAACAGCATAAATATTTATCCTCGTTCCGAGAGCGCGAATCACGAACACGAAATCAGCGGGCGCGCGCGGCAGCGCGGGGAGCGGCGCGTTTCAATGCATAGATTTTTTATTTATTATGGAACTGTAGCTCTACCATGTGTTTGCATAGCCAAAACTCGCTAACGTCTCCGTATGTATGAAATATTGTAAATCGCGAAAAACAATCAGCTGTTCCCTACATTTTGACGAGTTACCTATACGAACATAAATGTAGGGAACAGCTGATTTTTTTTTCGCAATTTCAGGTTTGGTCAATGGTCCCATAGTAAAAGTTGTTCATAATGATGAGTCCCGCGTCCGCTGGGCCCGCGTGGTAGATTACGGCCCACTCCCTCTCACAGAGAGGAGGCCTGTGTCCCAGCAGTGGGAACATTATAGGCTGATTACGTTACGTATAATGATGAGTACAATGACCTCTTAAGAGGTCTACCTACGTCCTAATTACTGTAATTGGTTTGTAACCGTTTTAATTAAAGTTAATTCCAATTTCTTTGTCTAATTTATAAATTGTATTTTTAATTTATGCGCCATCTATCGGTATCGAATACGAACTATAAGTTAAGGCTATGCTGTATGCGTAAGTTAGGTATTGTATCGGGTGAAATACAAAATTATCATTAGACTTACCTATATTATTACTAGCGTAACATTTTTTATTTTATCTCATTGATAAATTTATTGTACCTTTTATCAGGTTTTTTATGTGGACGGAAGGGGCCGATTACCATACGGCGCAAAGAACCTGAACTTTTCGTAGGATCTTCTATTTGGCGGTAGTAGACCAAGTAGATGCTGCTGGCCTTCGGCCTGTATGTCATGTATATCTTAGAATTTTATCGGCTTTCGATCAAATTGTAAATGAACAAGAAGACCTAAATACCTGCTCTTCTGTGTCGTAATAATATGTATGTCTAGGTACCTGGGTCTTAGTAGGATGGGCTAGCCTAGAGGCCCTAACTAGACCATGCGAAAATGGACTATCTATTCAATCTACTTAATTGTGTTGTTAGCTTATGCTTCCTCATTATCTCAGTTAGGTATTGATGGCATTACAGATAGGTTGAAAATGTGAATGTCTGATAAGTAATTCTTACCTACAGGGCTGTAGCTAGAGTCGAATTTGAGGTAGGGCAGCATTGGTAACAGGTAGGGCGAAAGTAAAAAAATTATCATAATTGATCTGCCCTCGAAGCACGGGCTCCTAAATCAATCACCATGTATCTCATTGACCTCTAGGACCGTGACTGTTTGACAGAAATTGTTTGTCTACGAATAGCTATTGAATGTTGTACATTCAATAGCTATTCGTAGACAAACAATTTCTGTGACAGACAATGAGCATAAATCTAAGAACTATTAAATCCTCAATGATGAAGAACAAGCGAACAAGATGGTTAAACTTCCAGATTTGGATGTAGAAATCCACGTCTGAGTGAAAGTGAGGTAATAATTAATTGTTGGGCGGGGTGATACGAGTAAATAGATACGACAAAAAATACCATTTAGATCATATTGTTTCTGCAAACTTATTATAATAATAAAAAAAAAAGACGGGTTGCACTCCGGGAGTGCTGGCAGAAGTGAAAACTTGAATATTAACGTTGAAATAAATCAATTATGAATTGAATGATATAACTCATTTTTTTCACTATTTCTGCGTCACTTTTTTCATTAATCGATGCACTTTGTTCAATTTCCATATTTTAAACACTTTATATACACGAATTTTACGAATACACAGCAGTGTGGCTACTACACAGACGGTCGAGCCATCAGCTGTCCATCCATCCATCCACATCCACGTCCACCATCACCGTCACCGTCACCGTCCCCGTCCACGTCACCGTCACCGTCACCGTCACCGTCACCGTCCGTCCATCCATTATCGTGTCTCACTTGGTTCAGTTCGGTTGGCGCCGCCGTAGAAAACGGGGGAATCTCTCCTGACGGTCACGTGTGACGCGATGTCCTGACGCGAGTTTAACATTTTTTCCCCATTACAAAAAATGTGCAACGCTGCTAAAGAAGTTTTCACTTCAAAATATTTAAAACAGCTGAATTCTACGATTCGCCATGTTATTAAAAAATGCGAAGAACTTCGTTCAGATCAATTGATTTTGTTCTTTTTTTTTTTCAAAGGCCAGAAATACTATACCAGCTATTCTCTCGTGACCCATTGACAGCCTTTGAGGCCTATTGATTGCAGTTAAAGTTAAAAACTGAAAAAACAATATATTCATAATAATTTATCTTAGTTTTTGATATTTTTAAGGTAGGGCATTGTGATTTCAAGGTAGGGCATTGCCCCACAATGCCCCCCCCTAGCTACGGCCGTGCTTACCTATGGTACGAAGCGCGAAGGTACAAAGTTTATCCTTAGGTACTTAATTATTTTAATGGTAGATAACAATAACAAATACCTACATCTGGAAATCGGGGAAAGTATAAATAAAGGGGGGTAGGTAGGGTTACCATCAGTCCGGAATTCTAGACTTTTGTCCGGATTTTCTTCTCGTGAGCGTCTGCTACCATACCACTGTAACTAAGTGGGTAATGTTTGGATTTTGTGTCTAATGTTAGGACTTTTATTGAAATGTCAGGCTTTTTGTCAGGACTTTTCAAATTTCTTAATGGTAACCCTAGGGGTAGGTAGGTAGATGGAACTATTCGGTAGATATTGTGTCTTGTGGCACATATCTACAGATTTATAAGGTGACCATACCTACAACCAAACCCAACCATCCACCATACCCATACCTAAGCTTCAAAAGAATAAGCAAAACCTATGCACTATGCATATCAAGTGCATTGGTTTTGCCTTCACTTCAAGGGTACCTACAAACAGGGTGAATGGGGATGCAAGGGTGAATCAGGACGAAATTTTAAAATGGATTCTAACGATGAAATAATGTATTTACTTTGTTGCCAACAAGGGCACTTAATCGTTAATTATAGTAGAGTTAGAACATTGGAGTCATTTTTGGCAACAAAATATAATATACTAGCTGCGCCCCGCGGTTTCACCCGCATAAGTCTCGATCCCGTGGGAATATCGGGATAAAAACTATCCTATGTCCTTTCTCAAGTTCCAAACTATGTCTGTACCAAATTTCACACAAATCGGTTCAGTAGTTTAGGCGTGAAGAAAAGACAGACAGACAGACAGAGTTACTTTCGCATTTATAATATTAGTTTGGATCAATGTTAAAATCCCTTTTAAAGTTTCATCCCAATTCACCCCTGCATCCCTATTCATCCCGTTTGACGGTATCTAACTAAACAATAACAATATAAAAAAAAAATGTAATAACTAGTAGTAAAAAAGAAGGTAGGACGAAAGGAAAGTACCAGGCTACGATAAAATTGGGTGGTCGTAACACGATGGCTGCCTGAAGATGGACGGCGTCGTCGATGCCGTGCCGAGAAGGGGCGAGATGGCGTGGTCGGTCACCGGTGCGGCAGTACCTGAAAGAATTTGGCAGAGGCCTTTGCCCAGCAGTGGGATAGAGGTGTATTAGTTGTAGGCAAGAAAGTCATTTATCTAGGCAGATGAATTACTTTCTTGCCTACACCTGGAAACTGGACTGGAAGCCGACCTCAACATATCAGGTCAGCTTCCAGTCTTACTGAATGCAGCTGAATACCAGTGAGAGCAGTGGTGGCCCAGTGATAACGACTGCGACTTACGTGTTGTAGGTCGTAGGCTCGAACCCAGACAGGCGCTTTACTTTGTGTAAATTATTTCATCACCACTGCTCTCAAAACGGTGAAGGAAAACATCGTGAGGAAACCGGCATGTCCTAGAACCAAAAATTCGAAGACATGTGACATCTACCAATCCGCACTGGGCCCGCAACGTAGATTATGGCCCATTCCCTCTTACCGAGAGGAGGCCTGCGTCCCAGCAGTGGAAACATTAAAGGCTGATTATGTGTTATGTACCAGTATTTTATATGGAACTAGTGTGACTACTAAAATCCAAAATTCCCATGATATCCCCATGAAGTTAAGATAAGAGGATGAGTAGCAGAATTCACAACTACGCTCTTATTGTAAACCATGGTTATGCTAGCTACCTACATAATTTTCATACCATTTTGAAATCCAAATTATTTTGTCTACCTAAGTAATTCTTGAAGTTGGCAGCCTCTGCGCTTGTGAGACAGTAATATCCACAAATGCTTGTCCAACTCTCCAATAAGTTACAAAGTAAATATTTTCTTGCTAATTACCTAAAAATGAAGTATATTAATATTGTCCTCAAACTAACAAAGGCTTTGTCTGTAAGGGGGGTAGTGTGACCTTTCAGTCAGATGTTCTGTGGCAAAACAAAACAACCTTCAGATAAATATGTAGAAGATAAGACTTATCAAATGACGAAAATAAACAAAGGATTGTTTTTCTATTGTTGTCAGTTTTTTGCTATAACTCTAGTCTACTCTGCACTGTCATGTATTAGAGGACTTTTAGATTTTTTATGTTTGACCTTGAAGAATGATTTCTAAGCGCTTCAATTTGTAAAAAGATCACATCATCTAGAATCAACCTTTTGTTGTTTCAGGAGACAGAGATATCTGAAAATAAGTTGTGATTTGATAAGTGACCACATGGGTACGGTTTTACACTTGTCAGATTTGCCTATAGATGCACCTTGGAGATGTATCCAGTTGTTACCGTTAGGTTATTTGGGAACACCAAATGTAAATTGTTTATGTTAGGTACTCTGTTTAGTTAGGATACTATATAGAATCTATGTGTTTTCCCATTGAATGAGGAAATATTTGTTTTATATCATAAGCCTATCTTTAAGGAAAAAAATATTGGATGTAAATATGTTGGTAACGTAACATCACAGCAAAAGATCAATGAAAACATAACCTATAATAATTATGTATGATAAATCAAATGTTAAATGAAAATAAAATATTGGTTTAGCTTTTGTATATTATGTATTTTGAAGTTTTCTCACAAAGCCAAATTAAATTTACATAAATACAATTTAATGATAATTTTTATACAAGATGTAAATAGTACACAAAAGATTCTTAGTGAATTCATGCTGTCGCTTATCAAGTGAAAATTAAAACATCTATAATGCATTCACTTTTGCTATGTAGAAAAAAGAATTAAATTAAACTTTCAGTATCACTAGTGATGAGGAAACTGATATAATCATTTTATTAAGCATAACATTTGCACTCAAGAGATGGTGTTCATAAGACTCTTACAAAGATATTCAACTTTGTGACAGTAAACACTATCCATTGTATAAAATTAACCAAATTTGTAACCATGAAATATATACATTTAAGTCTCCAGGTTTTGTTTTATTAGCTATTATAATGATAGTAAAAAAATATGCATACCTAATATTGTAACGAAGCTACATGTGAACGGGTAAACAATGACCTGTGGGACTGTCGGACCGCTCCGAGACAATAAGGGCGAGGCTACGAAATGCAGGAGGATAACCTTAGCGATGAGCGCCCGCAGCGCCGCTCACCTATAATAAAATTTATCCACAATTGTCTCTTCACAAGTTACTCGGTCTAGGGTGTATAACATAACTTGCACTCTTAAAATCATGATATAAAATATGTTAGTTCCGTCCTCGTGTGGCGCGCGTCGGGGAGGCACTGGTGTGTGAGTGCTGGGCGGCACTGTTCAGTTGTCCATGGCGTATCTCCGCGTCCACTCCTTCGCGTTCCGGATCGCCTCGCTCTCGTTCACCTTCCACAGCTCGGCCACGTCGTTGGCCAGCGGGTCGTCAGGGTTCGGCGCTGACAGCAGCGCCTGGATCGACAGCAGCACCGTGCGTATCTGCAGCGCGGGACTCCACTTGTCCTTCAGTATGTCCAAGCATATACGACCCAGCCGATCTATGTTCGGATGGTATATTTTCGTTATAAACCTAACCTTAGGCGCTGACATGGGATAGTCCTCTGG
The DNA here is from genome assembly GCA_945859645.1 of Amphipoea oculea. Classification (NCBI taxonomy): domain Eukaryota; kingdom Metazoa; phylum Arthropoda; class Insecta; order Lepidoptera; family Noctuidae; genus Amphipoea; species Amphipoea oculea. The sequence continues at coordinate 23,065,419 of OX243862.1, forward strand.
CAGAAATAACTCTAATTTAAATAGTCCTCCTTCGAACGGCGAGTCTTCTGGGCCAGTGACGATAACGTGAAAATAACGAGCATTCGTTTCGCTTGGCACCGCGCTGATTCCCGGCACCGGCTCTTGCATCAATCGCTGTGTCTCTTTGATTATTCTACGTGGTAGGGCTGCCATTTTAAATATGCGGTCTAGCGCAATTTGTCAAATGAAAGCAAGTAATCATATAATCGTACAAAATATCTAATTGTCTTTTCACACTAAGTGTTCACGACGATTATCCAGGCACGTCTTCAGAATTAACAGATTACAACAGCATTTTAGCCATGATAATGCTAAAAACGCGACTACAAAAGCGAAGGTACTTCAATTTTTAAAGCATAGACTTTATAGACTTTTGTTACCAAAGAGAACACGTGCAATATAGAAACGGGTGCGTTTCAGGTTACTTTGTAATTAAATCTGGTAAATACCGGTTTTTACTAAAACAACACTCACAAAAAGAAACTGTTAGAAATAAATAATATTATTTATGTTTGAAGAACAATACATTTTTTAAATATAAAATTACATTATTTGTAATTACAATAACTGACTAAAGTGGTGAAGGTTGAATGACTGCAGCTAGTGCAAATTTTGCTTTATTTTGTGACAGAATCACAGAACAGTCATGTCATGTGAATAGTTCTAATGATATCCGTGAGATGTCAGTACTTGTCCAGCTGTCTATGACAGACTGCTAGAGTCATGGTCTCATGGAATTAGTATGTAGAACGATAAAATTCAAAATTGACCTGAAGTATATTTTTTTCTTCCTAGAAAAAATGCAGGGAATAGACACAGTGTGATGAGATTATAGATATTTATTATTTGCTAAGACTAGCGTCACAAAATAATTATTTTTCTGTAGGTACTTATAAAATTAGTTCATGATAATTAATTTATTACTGTGTCAAGAACCATAAGTTCAAAAGTCTTTAAAACTACTAGGAAGTCTTACCCACATTCCCTTTAACACCCGGCCACGACTTTTGGCTTAGCGGCTAGCGGTGCGGCGGCAAGCGGCGCGGCGGCAAGCAGCGCGGCGGCAAGCGGCGCGATGTGCATGTGTTTGTCAAATGCACTACTAGCGTTAACGCTACGAGCGAGCGGTGCGTCGTGGCCGGTGCTGGATTAAGACTACTTGATGCCCTAAGCAATCCACGCCTGTGAAGACAAGTAAGAAACTAATTCAGGCGCCTGACAGCTTGAATGATTTTGGGGGTCATGATCCCCATGACTCCCCCAGGGACCGCGCCTAGTTTATGGTGCCCACAGAGCATATTGTAACCTTTTAATGGTGCCCCCCGAGACGTGATGACCAGCTAAGCAATTGCTTAATTTGCTTAGGGGTTAATCCGGCACTGGTCGTGGCATGGTTCATACATTTTCGTATATTTGTTTTTACCGCTCGCCGCCCCACGCTAAGCTGCCGCTGATAGCGGCAAGGTCGTGGCTAAGAAAGATAAGTATATTTTCATGGACTGAAAGTCTGGAACGAATTTTATCGAGCAAAATGTTTCCTTTGAGCTAAGTTTTCTCCTGAACTTGGTTTATATAAAAAATAAACTTATGTCTATGTAGACACAGTAATATTGAAATATTTTTCCCGTGTAATAATATCTTGCTTTCGTCACGTCACGTAACAACTCCGAGTTAAGGGGTGAACTAAGGGGGTGAGCAAAATCACTCAATTCTTTTCGCTCCGAACATGGATAATGTGAGAAAATATTATTATAATTTTAGTTTCATATTTTCTTTGCGCGTACCTTTCCACATACCTACTTATTTCTCTGACAGCTGTGTTCCGTTCCGAACCTGCGTTTGGAGAGAAACTTAAGTAGGCAATTTTCTTACTAGAGATACTTACGTACTTTACTTATTTTTCTTCGGTTAGGTACCTACCTACCTAGGTAAATATTACTTTCACTAGGTAAGTAGACCTAGTGAAAGTAATATTTACATTACATGCTAGTTCTATTGCTCTGGATTCCTATAATTCATTTTCTAAGAAAAGTGTAGGTACTCGCCAACTTTATCGTAAATTATGTTTTTGTGGAAGTAATGTAACGTCGTTTTCTGAATTTTTTTTACCGTAAAAAGAACTTGTTGATCAGCGGGGCAATTGCGTAGCACATTACCAATCGGAATCGGTTTCATTTTGACAGTTCAACAACATTCATTGCGTTATTTACGTGTTGAGCAGACAATTTTTTCGAACTTATGAAGCAATAGATTAGCAATTTGCTTCAAAATGATTAAGATTCAAGAGAAACCATTTTATATTTCAAATAGGTAGGCAACCACTGGTAGCAGTTGTTACCTGCACTTTGTTATGTCCAAGTTTGGACTAGGTATAATTTAATACTGAGTAGAAACTACAGAACGTGCTTCAAGTATGCACTTTCATACTTCGTTCTTTGGTACGATACAGATAGGACCTATAGTCAAGAGAATGCGCTCTTGACACGGTTGACACCTGTCAGTTTCATACAAACGAATACGTGTTTTGCGAATTTGATCTTTACCTATTCGTTACTAGAACTGTCGCACTGACAGGTGTCAAAAATATATTCTCTCGACGGCTGGACCGTAATTAAAAACATTATTGAATACCTGTGCCTACCTCCAATATTCATTACCTTGCCGGCTCTCGAGATTTTCTGCAGATATTTATTCAATCAGGCACTTCCAACTTTGTGAACAAGAATTTCAATAATTGATTCAACGTGCTAACTAACTTTACGAATTTGTTCCTCAAATATTTGTTATTTTTGCAGACAATAAGACTAAAAAGCCTTGTTGATTGCAACAATTTAAGGCTTTTTAGTAATTCCTTGTTGGTTCACAATCCTGGCCGGTAGGTACTTACCTATTTTACGTTAAAGCCGACTTGTCAGAATAAAAGGACTATAGGATAAGGAGAAGAACACAGACTACAATATAATATAGAGAAGAATACAGTAGGTTCTGGTATTAGGTGTCTAATGCTAATCATAGTCTTTTCGCTTCCCATGAAATAACATAATTAGGTACAGACAGACGCCAGCACATCAAGCTACTGCAATATGTCAAATTTCTCTAATAGATTTTCAACTTTATTGCTAAAACATAAGGTTCAAAGTTGATTGGGAAAATTTTACAGTTTCGGGTAGCTTGTGCTGGCGTCTGTACAATAACCGCCACGCTGGCCTGTTCTGCCGGTTGTGGTATGGTGTTGAGGCAGTGATGGCCCAGTGGTAATGGCCCAAACTTACGACTTGTAGGTCATGGGTTCGAACCCAGGCGCTTTACTTTTGGTAAATAATTTCATCACCACTGCTCTCAAAACGGTGAAGGAAAACGTCGTTTGGAAACCGTTATATCCTAGAACCAAAAATTCGAAGATATGTGACATCCACCAACCCGCGATGGGTCCGCGTGGTAGATTATAGCCCACTCCCTTTCAAAGGAGGCCTGTGTCCCAGCAGTGGGAACATTATGATTATACTTGCCTGTTGTTCTTTGCAGATAGGAGAACGCTTGTGCCAAAGCTGTATCGAAAACCGTGAAAACGATACCATCGACGAAAAATTTTAAATTTTTTGCATCCGCCATTTTGGATTTTCATTTTGACCTCACTATCGGCTTCAGCGCTCTAGAAAGTCATGAAATCTATCTCTCTCTGACTCTCTCTATTATATGTAATAAAAAGTCGCATAGAGGGGGCATAACGTTTTTTCGTTACATGACGATTTTTCCCAGTTTACTCCTACTGTAACGGGTAACCTCCGGAACTTTGTTCCAAAAAGCTAATGCATGTAAACTCCTGTAACTGTTTCATATAATATAGATACTTACTTACATACTTTCATTCATGAACGCTTCTGAAATTAAGCGATACCAGCACCCTAATATAATGATTTTCACCTGAAGTAGGTACTTAGTTAATTACAGTATCACATACCAGCCCTGACGGTATAAAGCCAACCACGATAATAGGCTTATGTTCCAATCTGAATGTCTGTCGGTAGCATGACCCCATTATCGGCAACTAATAGCCAATCGGGTGTTGCCGTCAATATGTGATTGACGCCGGACTCATGAGGAATGGAAGCAATTTACCTGGTCATTATGGAGCTCATAGGGAGTTAGTTATTAGTTAATAGAGCTACGGGGAAGGACTTACCTGAATAGATTGGTTGTTTTGGTTTAGATAAGTTTGCTTGTTTATTTTGCTTTGTTTGTAATAAGTTACAAAATTTAATTATAATAAGGAATTAGAAATAAGTTGGGATAAGAGTTTAGATAAGTGTACACTATCGCAATAGGTTTCCCTGTAAGGATAGATGTAAGTTGGAAAAAATTAAAATAAATAAAAAGTAAAAGGCTATACTTATAAGTAAGTCACTTAGGTATTTAAATCGGAAAAAGTTTAGTTTTCATCAATTTGTATGACGAAAATTGAGCTTCTGCAAATTATTGATATATTATATACTTCATAGGTACAATAGGTTCGGGCTGGGGATCCTATCTAAGATTTTCGCCCATCTATATCTTAATACCTAACTACCTATATCTAATCTAATAAAAAACTGATATATAGTTAGAATAAGCTAGCTGAAGTGGCAACGGACCGGCCATATTTACTAGCCGTAGAACCGATGACTGCTGGGGTAGACGTGTTCTTAACTGGAGACCAGACCACGAATCGATAAGACCCAAGGTAAGACGCCTTCAGGCTAGGTGGACCGACGATCTTCGCAGGGTGGCTGGTAGCAGCTGGATGGAGAGTTGTCGAGAATAGAGTTATAGAGTTAAGTGGCGTGCGATTGGAGAGGCCTATGCCCAGCATTGGACTGCTCAAAAAATAACCATAGATATAAGAATACCTAACTGTGTAAAACAAAGTCGCTTTTGATTCGGTTTTGACCATCATTTAGAGAATTTATTCCGGAAGGTCAATCAATCTTTCATTTCCATACAAAAATACATAATTATAAAACAATATAAACATAATGCATATTACACAAAATATTGGTAACATGCCAGACGATGTAGAAACAAACAATTTAATAAAAATGAAAAATTAGAAAAAAAAACAATAAGTATCTGAAAATCCTGTAAGTCTATTGGCTAACTGCCAAGTCATGACGTCACTATGACGTAGTGCTCTGCTCTTCGCATAACCAAGGTGGCGAAGAGCGCAAAATAGAGGGATGTGAAACAGACAAAAAAAAAAAAACACGCCTTTCTGTGACTAATATAAACGGCGATTCTTGCTGCATCTTGCGATTACAATCACTCGCTGCCAGTGGCGGATTTACCAATAGGCTAAGTAGGCTGGAGCCTATGGCGGCAGATTTTAGGGGCGGCAAACATTTTTTGTAAATGTCTTACTGAAATTAAAACGATTAATATTTATATACCTACCATGTTTTTTTGGAAAGAATAAACAAATCGAATGCTCAAATTCAGGCTTCTACCGTAGATTTTATCACAGTTGCCGATCTTTACAAATCTCTTTGAAAGTTTTTCGTAGCTGATGAACGAGAACATTTTAAGCATTTTAAAGAAAAGACGAAGCAGTATACAATAGACATGGGACATTACTGTAGAGGTCGGTAGGGGCAGAAAAATTTGAATAGCCTACTGGCGGCAAATATGTAAATCCGCCACTGCTCGCTGCACTCGTGTTGTGTCGTCAAGACCCACAAACATTCGCCTACTGGAACAAGTCTCACTGCATCATACGTTGATGGCTGGTCTCGCTGCGCTGAACCGCCTGGTCAACGATGGACCTACAAATATCAATTGAAAAATTCTTCTAAACTTCATTGAACTAAGGCTAAGTTTTTGAAAAATTTGGTACCTATTTATGTACACACAAAAGACAGGAGCTCATTGGGCATCAAAAAATTCGTCCGCATCGCTGTCAATGGGATAAGTGCCCAAACAAAACGCTGGCAGCATTACCATGTGGTACCTATTAAGTAAAATAAAAAACTAACATAACTAATCATCTTTTATTTCCATACAAAAATACATATCAAACAATGTAAGTAAATATAAGTAATGAAAAACAAATATTGGTAACATGCCAGATGATTTCCAAACAAAAATAAAAAAACTCAAAATCCTGTAAGTCCATTAGCTAACTGCCAAGTCATGACGTCACTATGAGGTAGTGCTCTTCGTACACTGCTCTTCGCAAAACCAAGGTAGCGAAGAGCGTGAAATTAGTAGGGAACGTGAAACAGAACAGTTAAATTCGCGTAGACGCCAGCATGGTGTCGTTGGCTTATATAAAAAAAAAAAACAGTGGCACTCCGGGAGTGCCACAGAAGTGAAAACAAAACAGAATACTTTGCCATCACTCACTGACATATTGGATACTTATACATTAAAACCGAGTTCATCCCGAGGACAGTCGAACACATGCGAAGCGGTGTCGATTATGGCGCAATTTCATTAGTCGATAGGGCCCGCATGCCGGGTGCGAGAGATTTCTGGAACGCGTGCCACAGGGCCCGCATTCGGGGAACCGTTTTCATTAGTCGATTGGGTCCGCATGCCAGGTGCGAGAGATTTCTGGAACGCGTACCACAGGGCCCGCATTCGGGGAACCGTTTTCATTAGTCGATAGGGTCCGCGTGCGGGGTGTAGGAGAACCTCCATGTTCGACGCCAGTTATTAACAAGAGTGGCACTGAAACAGACGTTCTTGCCATGGATCAACAATTAATGTTATGTGGAGCAATTTTGACTGTCTGTGTCTTATTGAAGAAGAAACTATTAGCCTCACTGAAGAAAGAGAAAAAAAGATTTTGGGTTTGCGAATCCGTAAAGCGATCAGCCATTTTGCGCAGCGTCTTTCTAATCCAACAAACACTCACGAATGAAATTGAATAATGAAAAAGTATTTGACTTACGACCCGCAAGCTGTATATCGACCGATGAATTTCATTGGTCGATATCACGATCGGTATAAAGCAAGCGGGGAATCCCTGCAGACGGTGTAACGAACACGTATCGACTTGTAACTTTCATTGGTTGTTATCTCGCCTGCGGGGACTCCTCGTATGCTGTATACCGAACGAGTTAACGACTAATGAAATTGCGCCATTACGGTAACAGTTTCGCGAGTTTAATAGTTTTTTTCCATCTCAAAAAATGCCTAACGCGCTTATAGAAGTTTTCACTTCAAAAATAGAAGTGAAAACTTATATGAACCGAGAATACGCGAATCAGCGCCGAGTATAGGCGATTCAGCATCACCGACCGACTGGAGCCGAGAATACCCGATTCAGCGTCACCGACCCGAGCGTCACGTTTCGTTCACTGTTCAGACAGAACACAAAGTGCGCCTAAAGAAGTTTTCATGTCAAAAGCATCTTGCGATAACAATAATGAGAATGTTAAATTTAGATATAGCTAGCTAGCTAGCTAGCTTAGATATCTCGATGTTTTGACATTTCGCACCATCAGAAGATTGCACCAGTGCGATGGACGCCAGCACATCAAGCTACCCGAAACTGTCAAATTTTCCCAATCAACTTTGAACTTTATACTCAAGCGATAATGTTGAAAATCTATTAAAGAAATTTGACAGATTGTAGTGGTCTGTACCTAAATATGAAAAAAAAAAATCATCCTTTAGTTTCTGGAACATCCTAATTAAGTAACACACACTATCGATCACAATGTGAATAATTTTGAAAGATATTGCTAAACCATTGCTTCATTAGTTTGAAAAAATTGTCTGTTTAACAACGTACCTAAATAACGCATTGAATGTTGTTGGATTGTCAAAATGAAAGCCATTGTTAGGTACTGCAGTTATTGTGTTGCGCAATTCCAATCCAGCTGGTTTTGTATCTGCAATAATAATAATACTTACACCTACCGATTTGCGTACGATTAGGTAGTTATATAGGCACAATAGGTAAGTACTAAATAAATCGAATTGCCTATCTTGTTTTCTCAATAGGTGCCTACCTACGATTCACGTTAAAACTCAGTCAACGATAGATATATAAGAAACTGCCAAAAATAACGCCAGTCTAGGCAGAATACATAAACAACATCAAAAAACAAAAAAAAGATATTATTTTTATGCCATGACGTCACGACACTATTCCCATTCAATGCTAATAATATTGTGTCGTCGTAATAAAACCGATTTGAGGCCAAACAAACGTTTTGATAAGAAAACGACAACGATAAACTTATTCGACAAAAACCGATAATAAGCGTAAAAATGTTGCTGCCATTTTTTTTTTCTTATTGGTTGTCGGTATTTTAACAAAATTGTGTAAGACAGAAAGAGAGGACCAGTCTGAGGTGAGAGTGACAACCGATATGAAGCGGTGTCTAATTTCGCTGCATGTGTCACCAGCTCCGGTAGCCGTGATCGTCTAGTGGTTAGGACCCTACGTTGTGGCCGTAGTAACCCAGGTTCGAATCCTGGTCACGGCAGTGATTACACTGTCGCGGCGGAGCAGATCTTTTTGCATTTTTGTTTTGTTTTTGTTTCTTGGACAAAATATTTGTTATTTTTTTGAGGATATTTTTTTCTTATGCTTTTTTTTTGTAATGCGTAATAAAAGTACATAACATACACAAAACATACACAAAACACTTAACAAAATAACATAAACAAAATACTTGTTACGTAGCCATTGGCGTTATCTTATCTCGGTTTTTGTGTAAGTATACCTAAGTTTCCTAAAAATTAAATAGGTATGCAGCTTATTTATATTTTGTAGTAGGTTAATATTAGTAAATAAGTATGAAATAAAGTTCCAAAAATCCTGGGATTTTCCCTTCTTTTTCGAATAAAATTTAGATAGGTACGTAATTAATCCAATCAATTCTTACAAAAAAATAATTCAGTGGCAATATTCATCTAGCTTTGGCAATTAACCTAATTAATTTAGCTAATCAAATATCTGGAAATTATGCCGGATTAGTTTCATTTATTAGGTACATTGATTCGCACGAAAAGCCCATTAGAGAGGGCCCATTAATATAATTAGTAATTTTGCTTCGAAGTAGATAACATAAATATACAGGGTTTAAAAAGATAGCCGTCAACTACGCATTCTGTACCTACTGTACCTACATCAAAATAAGTAACATTGCAGAAAAATAATTGCTTGGAAACGAGTTTTGTTTTTGGTGTGAAATGCTGTTTGCGGTAGTGCGCAACGGTTTTTTTTTTTGTTAGCCTATTTTGTGTCCCACTGCTGGGCAAAGGGCTCCCCTTTTTTCTTCCAAATGTCTTGTGCGATCTCTGGCCATGTTGGCCCTGCGAATGATACTAGATCGTCACGCCACCTTCGTCTTGGTCAACCTCGGCGGCGATGTCCTGCCTCAGGCGTCCAGTGAGTGACGATCTTTGCCCATCTCTCCGGGTGCATGCGCAATGTAACACACGCAAAACATTGTGCTTATGGGGTGCATGCAACGGTACAGGGGTCGTGGGTCATATAAAGTTGTGTTATTGTAACTTATAAGTATATAACATTAAAAACTTGTTTTTGTAAAAAAACCTCAATAAAAGTTGGAATTTCGACCTTCAATATCTCAGTAACCAGAAGCTTCCTAGGTATGGTCTAGTACAAAAAAAATATTACAATGACGGGGAGTACAAGCTGTACAAGTGACTCTCGGTTTCGTTACGTCTCTTTTTTAAACTCGTTACCCGCGTTTTACAGGTGAGGTGGTGGTAGTTTGTTGTCGTGATGGCTCAGTGGTTAAGACCTCTCCTTTCATGAATGGGGTAGTGGATTCATATCCGAGCAAGTACCAATATGACGTTTTCAATTCATATATACTTTCAGAATTTGACTTGGGCATTTCTTTAGTTTAGGTTACTAAAAATAGTATTTTAAATGCAAACCTAATAAAAACGATAATAAACAAAACTAAAAAAAAATTCATAAAACTACCAATTTATGAATCTTTTAGTGATCCGAAATAAAATGATTTTATTATTAGGTAGGTACTGGAAATGGAAGCATCACATTAAAAATAAAAGGGACGAGATAAACCGTTCCGCAACCTGAATTGGCTCATGGGAAGAAACTCTGTGTTCTCTGTAGACAACAAACTCCTCATCTATAGACCTACGGGACCCAATTGAAGGGCGTTGCCAGCAAAATCAACATACTCTGCCTACAAAGAGTCCAAAATGGCATCCTAAGATCCATAGTAAACGCACCTTGGTTTGCTAGGAATGACGAAATCCACGACTACATACAAATGCCAACAGTCAACCATGAAATCGAGCGGTACAAGGAACAACACAAGCCACGCCTAACCTTGCACCCAAACCCACTAATTACTGAACTGTTAAACCCGACAGCGGTGGTGAAAAGGCTGAAGAGGAACCACCTTCTATAAGTGGGAGGCGCAGCACTGGCCGCTCCACCACAACGCCATTTCGTCATGGAACGATTCGCTTATGGTCCAACGGCCGATTGCAAATGGAATGAAAAAGGAGAAAAAAAAAATAGGTACTGACATCATCGTGAGGAAACCTGTACTTTATGGTTATATAAATCTGAAATCGCCAACCCGTCTTGAGCAAGCGTGGTAATCAACGCTGGTGCCTTCTCTTTAAGAGAAGAGGGCCTTTACCCTGCAGTGGGAGAATAATAGACTGGTTTATTTACCTATAGTTGAATGTAGAAGCAAGCCCAAAACTTAACCTATTCCATATCGACATATGAATAGTAGGTACCCATGCAGCATAATCAGCCTATAAAATTTTCTCATTGCTGGGATTCAAGCCTCTTCTCTTCGGGAGGGAGTGGGCTGTAAACCACCACGCGGACCCAGTGCGGGTTTGTAGATGTCACATATCTTCGAAATTTTGGTTCTAGAACATGCCGGTTTCCTCACGATTTCAGAACAGTGGTAATGAAATTATTTACACAAAGTAGGTACAGTCAACAGCAAAAGTAGATGATGAAAATCAGAAATTCAATACTAATGAACGGAGTTCGCGTCAGAACTGTGTGGCGTCGAAGTGATTCAAAAGTATGTGATTGTAAATTATACCGAACATTTACTACTAGTACAGCTGCCATATATTCGTGATCAGTTTTGACTCCAAAAGTTATAAACTCAATTTATCATTTACTTCTGCTGTTGACTGTACACCACTGCTCTCAAAACGGTGAAGGAAAACATCGGGAAGAAACCAGTAAGTTTTAGAACCAAAAATTCGAAGACATGTAACATCTACCAACCCGCACTGGGCCCGCGTGGTGGATTACGGCCCACTCCCTCTCACGGAGAGGAGGCCTGTGTCCCAGCACTCCCAGCAGTGGGAAAATTATAGGCTGATTATGTAATAACACAAAGTACGCGACGTACAACGCTTATATGGGAGCCGGTACCACTGCCCCACGTATTAAACGTTGAATAGACGGATTATTAAGGGGTAGGTAAGTAAAAGATTAAAAATGTTTGTGGGATAAAAAGGAGCTTCCAAGGCAAATGGTTTTGGATGAAATCCTTTTTAATTGATACGATGAAAGAGTGCTCGGAAGATTGAATAAAACGAGCCGTTCAGAATGTTAAGTATTAAATTCATATTGCCCACGTTTGTAGGAAAAAGGGGATGGTTAGAAATAGATCATGGTCGTCCCATAAGTTGGTCAAGGAGTGATAATTTCAAGCAATCATAGCATAATAAGCCTATGATATTCCCACTGCTGGGACACTGGCCTCAATTCTGAGAGAGGGAGTGGGCCATAATCCACCACGCGGGCCCCGTGCGGGTTGGTAGATGTCATACCTCTTCGATTTTTTTTAGTTCTAGGACATGCCGCTTTCCTCACGATGTTTTCCTTCTTGAGAGCATCATCATCTGCCTAGCCTTTTCCCAACTATGTTGGGGCCAGTTTCCAGTCTAACCGGATACAGCTGAATACCAGTATTTTACATGGAGTGACTGCCTATCGGACCTCCACAACCCAGTTAATGGGTAATACAATACCCCTTGGTAAGACTGGTTGTCAGTTTCGGGCTTCTGACTACCCGTAACGACTGTCAAAGATCCACGAATGACAGCCCAAAGGCTTATCGTGCTTTCCGAGGCACGGAGGGGTCTCGGTATGTAAATATGGTCACCTATCCACAGACCAACCGCTGCAAGCGTAGCTTAACCTGATCGATCGACCTGTGCGGCTGGAGCAGTGGTGATGAAATTATTTACACAAAGTAAAGCGCCGGGTTCGAACCCAGGACCTAAAATTCGTATGTCGGGGCCGTTACAACTGCTCTCAAACAATCTATTTACTAAGAATCTTTAATTCATTCACTGACAGACGACGCACAGCCTAAAGCGCTGGGTCTAGAAACATACAATTTTGCAGAAGACTTCCTGATATAACCACTCTTTGTGTACGAGTCGTGTATATGTGGAGAGGTGCCCCGTGGTTCGCCAAAAAAAAGTGTTCTAGGTCATTCTAGATGATGTCTTGGTACTATGAGTGGATAACGAAGGTGAGCACTAAGAAGGGATTGTTGAAAATTCTGTTAGATTAGATTAGATTATTTATTTATTTCGATGTTGTATTGTGAGTGTATGGAAACTTTTAATTTTTGGAGATGGATAATGCCTTTGAACACAAGGCTTGTTTTCAAATAAATTCCTTTTGCACGTAGCGGGCGCATGTCACCTTTTTGAACCATGATTTTCAGTCAAAATTTTGGCAATGACGTAGTTGGAATTTGGAAATACCTACGTAAAGTTAACCTTAAGGTGCTTTACATAAACTATTTAGTCCTAGTCTGTACCCTATTACCCACAAACTAGTTCAGTTATCTAGCTTTAGTTTAAATTCCATTACACATCTACAACGGCCTGCAGTGCGTTTGTCTCACAAAAGCAAATTGTTAGCCAAAGTTAACAAAGTCATTGCGGATTTCTTGCTATAGCTACGTCTTGTTTTTCTCCCATACGCAAAATACGCGCAATGACGTGGAGTTGCGGACACCAGCCCGTAGTACCTATTACGTCTTGTTCCTTTTTTATACGACTTTTTATACGACGGTTATGTTTTTATACCGTATCATCATCATCATCAGCCTATAGTAGTCCACTGCTGGACATAGGCCTCTCCTATTGCACGCCATTCAACTCGATTTTCGGCAACTCTCATTCAGTTGTTACCAGCCATCCTGCGAAGATCGTCGCAGGATGGCTGGTAGCAGCTGGATATTTTTATACCGTATGTATATTCTTTATTCGTCATAAAAACAACATTAATATTAGGTACCAACTCAGAATGAATCTCTAACTCCATAATGATCTTAACATCTAAAATTTAAAACGAAAAGATAACCAGAACACAATAAATTATTCATGAGTGAAACTTCACAACTTCTGCATATATTTATTAGAATCAAACTCTGATATGGAAGGTGGAGAGAAAATCGGGGGCTCGCACTACGACATGTTCGAAGTCCATGAACGATAGCCTGCCATCTCCATCCACGTCAGCTTCGTCCAGCACACTGGCAACGATTTCCTCCCTTTCTTGGGGATGGAGCTCCCCTTTCGTGAGGAGTCTGGTGGCTTCGAGGAGGTCATCTCGTCCGATGTACATGTCGTCGTCCAAATCGTAGATGCGGAATGCATACCTGAAGAAACAGAATTAAGAAGTTATTTTAGTTTTCTAGAACCATAGGTATCTACAGTCCGGCCGTCCAGAGAATTCGTTTCTGACACCTGTCAGTGCGAAAATTCTAATAGCTAATAAAGATCAAATTCGCAACACACGTATTCGTTTGTATGAAACTGACACTAGGTGTCAAGAACGCATTCTCTCGTCGGCCACGCCGTAGTGGGAAGTAAGGCACGGGAATACCGGGACGTTACCCCTTACGCCTTTGACTTTGCACATAATACGAGTAAGTAGGTTTTACTGAGGGATGATAGTACGTATTAATAATACCGATAATACGTACTAATCTAATACTTCGCTTCGTTCTTTAGTCGCTAACTGAAGTAGGTTTTTAAATGTTGCTGAAAGAATAGATAAAGAAGTAAAGAGGGGTTTTTGAAGTCTATATTTTACGAATTATTAGGTACCTATCTACTTTTAGTAATCTTATGAAAGTAGGAGATCCTGCAAACTTTGTTATTACCCTGTGTCTATTCGTGTCGAAATGAATTAAAAACTTGTGAAAGTAAGCAAGAAAAAGTTTATTTTAGGTACCTAGGTTTGTTTCTATCTGCCTCCACGTTCCTCCGCGTGTGTATGCACACTTAGAGCATTATTTGCTTGCCAACACTTTTATATCTGTCTGACCATTAAAAAAGGCATTTAAAAGTGAGGTACCTACCCTACATAATCTTCGTGCAGACAGCACTCGACAGCCAAACCTAGATATGCAATATATTTTTCTTTAATTCTAAACATTTTCTACAGTAGGTAAATATACTTAATCTAGCTTTCTGGGCGCAGTCAGGGCAATGGCTCCATTTACCCTACCTTGTCTGCCTCGCCCCGCTCTCGTCTTGTTATCTATCATATTTATTAACATTCCTTTGTATAAAAATACCTGAGTGCTTCATATTTTTAGACACCTATAATTTGTGTCACCCAAGGTCGAGTTTTTATTTGAAGGTTGGCTTGTAAACCGATTGATAGCGTACTGTGTAACGCGTCGAAGATACCGTAGAAGGCGGACAACATAGAGATTTAGCGGTTGTTGGCTTGTGACGTAGGTACTTGGGAGAGATCCCCGAGTGGATTAGGATAAACTGAGTTAATATTAGAAGAGGAAATGCGAGCGGTCTATTCCACATAGAAACGCTCTCGCCTGTTTTCTTTTTGGTTGGATGACCATAAAGCAAATATCAACTATTTGTAGGTATGTCCCTATGTTATCCTTTTTGATAATACATTTTTTTCATAAGCACTAGAACCCTCAAAAAATGCTGATTTAAACCGCTGTCAACAGAGGCCTAGTGTGCTTTGG
The DNA here is from genome assembly GCA_945859645.1 of Amphipoea oculea. NCBI lineage: Eukaryota > Metazoa > Arthropoda > Insecta > Lepidoptera > Noctuidae > Amphipoea > Amphipoea oculea. The sequence continues at coordinate 23,080,436 of OX243862.1, forward strand.
ATTTTCATCATCATTATACCTACAACCATTGAAAGAAGAAAGCATGTGCATGAAAAAAGACAAATTAGCTCAAATACCCACTTAGTAAAACAAAACAAATATAATATATAATTAGGTAAAGCATCTGTGACAAGAAGATAGACCTACCCAAAATATCTGATTGAGACGGTCTTGGAGACGACACCACTCTTACACCGTCTTTAATAGTTAGTTGATGTGGTGTGTGAAGTTCCTTGTAGCCATGTTTCCTACGGCCAGTTTCTTCATAACTTAACTTTGGTTGTTACTATTGAGTAACAGCCAAAGTTACGTGACAAAAGTCAAAGTAACGGTTAAATTTGTTTCTTCAATATTTTAACTGTTACTTGAATGAAGAAAAACATTTGCCGTAGTATTAGTAAAGGTCAAGTAACAATCAATACTTTGACTGATTACTTTAGTTGTTGATGAAGAAACTGGCCGTTTAGTCGTCTGTCACCAAATCACAGGGACACCGTGTTGTCTATACATTGTCAGAAACCACAAACTTACCTGCACGCATTACAGAGGTTTTGTAAGGTTAATCTAATAACAAAGGTCCATAAACACGAAGGATTTATATTAAAAAAAAATATCATACCACGCCTTAATATCTCTAGGTGCTGCTTCGCTGAAAACTGACATCATGTCGAGGAAGTCTTCGAATGTGAGGTTGCCAGAGCCGTCGTGTGAGAATACTTGACATATTCGACGTTTAAATGGATTCTCCTGGAACAGAAACAAAATTATATTTATTTTTGAAAGTAGTTTTTACGTATAAAGGTACAAGGATATTTTGGCGCGTGCGCAAAATCGGAACTAAAGCCGCCATCTTGTTGAAGTGAAAATTCCTTTACGCGCGTTGGGCATTTTTTGAGATGGGAAATAAACTATTGAATTCGCGCCACTGTTACCGTAATCGACACCGCTTCGGCAGGGTTCCGGCTGTCCTCGGGATGTACTCGGTTTTAATGTATTTCCGATATGTCAGTGAGTGATGGCAAAGTATTCTGTTTGTGTTTTGTTTTCACTTCTGTCAACATTCCCGGAGTGCTACTGCTTTTTTTTTTCAAATACAGTCTGTTCACAGTTACTTTACCTCTCCGATTTTGGATCACTGTCGAGTAATAGTGATCTTTATTTTCATTAAAATAAGGTTGTTGTTGGATTTCTACCACTGACAAGTCTGACAAAACCATTGTGATCTTTATTCTCGTTATAATAAGGTTGCTGTTAGGTAAAATGACTGTACAGCTGCTGTGACAATTTCACAAATGTTTACCAACAACGCCCCCCATGTCAATGTCACTGTACATTTGTACACGTCAATCTTGCTATCCTACTTCCTACTAATATTAGAAACGCGAAAGTTTCTGAGGATGGATGGATGGATGGATGTTTGTTACTCTTATGCAGTCACTTTTGAAAACCAAACATTATCTTGGTCAGATCATGTGAGGGCCATGAAAATTAGTGTCTGAGATGTTATTTTGAGGTTAGAATCACCCAGATTTGACTCCAGTCAGTGCTTGCATGTGTCAATAATCGTGTAACTTAACTTAGAACCTAAATGATTTTCTCATAGTAAACAAAGTCATGCCTGCTATAGAAAAGTTGAATTTCGCAGGCTATATTAGCAAATAAATGGATGGAAATTTAAAAGAAAATCAATCAATTAGATTGTGTTTAAATAATTGATTACCCATCCTAAATTTATAGCTATCGATCAATTTAATATCGAATTTACTCGAAACTTTTATAAATCTAAAGATATTTGTTTGACTTCGACGAGATTATGGATTGAGAAAAAGTTTTTTTATAGAATTCTTAGATTTTTCTTTAACGAATTCTTTCTAGTTAGGTATGTGCGTAATCTTTACGTTTCTTACAATAACCATCGTTATAAAGTTATGGTAACATTGAATCTAGTTACTAAGTTACAAATGCTGAAAAGAAGATTGATTGCGTCATGACTCATGAACGTTATAACTTTTTACTTCATCTTGTTCAAAAACTCTTCAAATTCTAATATTTTTTTTCGTTGGATCAGTGATGTCAGGTTCATTACTACCACACTAATATTATAAAGGCGAAAGTTTGTGTATGTGTGTGTTTATTTTTGTTACTTCTTCACGCTCAAACGGCTTGACTAATTTTGATAAAATTTTGTGTGGATGTAGCTGACACCTTGGATTGACATATAGATTACTTTTTATCCCGATATTCCCACGGGATTGGCATTTACGCGGGTGAAACCGCGGGGCGCAGCTAGTACTTCATAATCCTCATTTTGTTTGATTCACGTTAACGCTCGCAGAAATTGATACTGTCCTTCTAATCCAATTACCAAGATTAGGTTTTGATATACTGCCGTTTGCCGTAATACCCACGACACAATAGGATTGTTTCAACCCACAGATTCCCTGGTAGCGAAATAAATCAGCCTACGTGTTATTTAGGTACTTTTCAAGTATGTAGGTACTTAAAAACCAAGCCAATGCTGTGCTTAACCATGTAACACATTTTGAAGGAAAATGCTAATCCATTGCTTCATAATGTTCGAATAATTCATCTGCTCAACAATGTAAGTAACTCAATGAATATTGTTGAATTCTCAAGATGAATGGCATCGCAAATGTGTGTTACAAAGTGTTCCCGCTGCCCAAACTATGGACTGGGCAACTTTGTGAAGAACCGTCTCGAAGGCCCATTGTGACGGGCGTAAGAACACAAAAGAACCCCGAATCTCTTTCTAACTTTAATCTTGATATGGGCAATAGTTACTAAAGTAATTAGCAGTCGATTCGACGAAATCTGAGCGACTGGCGTCTGTGGGAGAGGGGTGGCGGGGACGCCATTCGGATGTTACACGGCTCGGCCATGATGGTATACCGTTGCGTTCAGTTTTTACCAACCCGCACTGGGCCCGCGTGGTAGATTACGGCCCACTCCCTCTCACAGAGAGGAGGCCTGTGTCCCAGCAGTGGGAACATTATAGGCTGATGATGATGACAGTTTTTTTAATTTTGTATTGCGTTTTAGAAATATATATGGCCTTATTTATCGGCTGGCCATATTCGACCCAGGTACCTTATTACTGAAAACGAACGAGAATTGAATGCTAATTACTGAATTTTGTTGTGTCGTTTGACGTTTGTATAAGCCATCATCATCATCGTCATTATTATAATAAAAAATGAGAGATGTTCCTTGCTGATCATAGGCCTCTCCTAGGCATCGCCACAACGACGGGCCTTGCGTTGCGAGCATTCAGCATTTTCTGGCAACCTTTACGGGGTCAACAGCCCACCTTGTCCCCACAAAGCCTTCCGGTACAGGAGCTAGCAGAAGTAATACTAATATGTGACATATTGATACTATATCAGCCTCCTCTGGTTAGTTTTTCTGGATAGACTGGGAGCCAACCCCAACATAATTGAAAAATTAAGTATTAGATAATAAATGAAGTCTTACTTTTAGTTCTGGTAACTTTTCTATCTCCTCCAAAGGCACTACTATGGTGTGTGGCTGGTTCTCCGTCATTCTCTTAGGCACTAAGGCAGGATTCACTTCTCTGAAGCGTTTGAATACTCTGGAAATTAAAACAGTAGACATATAAGCGATGAAGTGTGAGAAGTTGGGAACATGTTGAAAGAAAAAGAGAAAAAGCGCCCAGCGATAAGGCCGCCCGTTGTATGTTTTGTAGTATTAATTATATGTATTTTTTGTTATGTATTTTCTGGTGTACAGACGCACATCAACCTACCCGAAACTGTCAGATTTTCCCAATCATCTTTGAACCTTATATTTTAGTGATAAAGTTGAAAATCTATTAATGAAATTTGACAGATTGTAGTAGGTTGATGTGCTGGCGTCTGTATAATAAAGTATTTATATTACAATATATAAACTTTATTGTACACCTAGTATAGATACTAGCTGCGCCCCGCGGTTTTAACGGCATAAGTTTCGATCCCATGGGAATATCGGGATTAAAACTATCCTATGTCCTTTCCCGGGACTCAAACTATCTCTATCCCAAATTTCATCTAAATCGGTTCAGCGGTTTAAGCGTGAAAAAGTAACATATATACAGACAAACAGACAGAGTTACTTTCAAATTTATAATATAAGTATTATTAAGTATTAGTATGGATAAATAAAAATCAATGTTTGTCCTCTATGCGTTCCGAAACTATTGGTCAGATTGTGATAAAACTTGGTAGGGTGTTCTGGGGAGGCCCGTGAGGGTACCTAATTATTAAAACATGGAATAAAATAACAAAAAAAAAACTGAGGCGGTACCAAGTTCGCCGGGTCAGCTAGTAAATAAATAAAGATACGAGTGCTAAGATTGGGTCTTAAAAATTAAAAAAAAAATACTAGAGACTCAGAATTTCTTGCTGTGGGTATCGCTATGTTAAGATTAATCATAATTAAACTAATTAAGACTTTTTATTAGTAGTAGGAGCTACGTAAAGGGTTGTTTCGAGGCAAAATTCATTTTTTAAAATTACAGGTTTTTTTCAGTAGGTACCTAAATATTTGATAAAAATATTTTATTACTGCTATTCTTTTTGAAGAATTTTAAATATAAATCTGAAAAAATTTATCTTTGTCAAATGTCGTATTTTCAACCATATTTTTTCACCCTCATCTCGAATTTGTAAACAGAACGGCGCGGTTTTTATGACAACTTTCCAAAATGAGAAATGCCCTCATTTGTCTTTTCTCGTACCTCTATTGTACGAAATGTAATGTACCGAGAAAATATGGAACGGCTTGGGCTGGTACAGAATTGCAAATCTCATTTTACATGGGATATTAGGTACGAAAACTTAGGTAGGTACGCCTCTTGATAACACTGCTGCTTTATAAGGAAAACGTCAACTAATTCGCCTTTTATAATAACAAAGTGACATCTATGAATGTCAAAATTGCAAAAATAAAGCAAAAAACTTGCGTTGGATTTTCAACTGTCGACGCTAAACTGAGCGTTGAAAATCCAACAGCGCGCCTATCTGTCAAATTCTGTTTTTTTTTTTTTACATTCTAGACGTCATGAATAATTGGCAAAGCCGTTGTACCATTGAGATAAAGGGATGGTGCCTACTGTTCGTCCTCTATGAACGATTTCACTCTCATGTGATGAAATTCGACTTGAAACTCATGATCGCGATCGATCCTGTCGATTGATAGCTTTATGGCATTACACAATTATTTTTCAAATAAAAAATCTTCCATTCATAATCATTCTCCTGCCTTTATCCCAATTTATTTGAGGTCGGCGCAACATGTATTTTTCATCCATACTTCTCTCTCTTCTCGTAACCTATTTTACAATCTAAAATATATATTATATACAAGTGTATAAGAAAAAGGAAAAACAAAAAAAAGACAGGAGCTCATTGGGCATCAAAAAATTCGTCCACATCGCTGTCAATGGGATAAGTGCCCAAAAGGCTGGCAGCAGTAACTACCACGTTGGATGGCAATGCTTACTCTTTGGGCTAAAAATAGCCCAGCCTTCGGGTCACGCGAAGAGTCAACCAACCGCTTGGCGATGTCTAGAAATATTCGATGAGCATTCGGACCCCAAGGCCCTAGAGTTTCAACCCCAAACGGCTTAAACATATAGCTCCAAATAAAGTTAGAACAATAGAAAGTTTTTTTTGAGTTAAATCGGCCTATATTCCATGCTGTATAGGTACCTACTGGACACACTGTAATTCAGTTAGTCTTAAAAATAGACTGACCTTGGCTTTTGTGAAGGACAAAAATAAAATACAAGTCAGACAACTGTACCCATCAAGTTCTTACTTAATTAAAAATTTAGTACACATCAGTAGGTATTATTTACTCGTATTGATCAGGATGGTTTGTGTCCAACAATAGTGTACGACGTTGGCTTATCAAGTTATTTTTTTTCGAAACACAATGTTAAATACTAATGTATAATAAAAATAAAAAAGACAGGAGCTCATTGGGCGTCAAAAAATTCGTCCGCATCGCTGTCAATGGGATAAGTGCCCAATAAATGTTAAATACTTGTTTTTTAACATTGCATGATTTAAAATCTATTAGGTATACGATTTGTGGGTGAAGGCACTCATTAAGAGCTGTGGTGGACCAGTGGTAGCGGCCATGACTTACGAGTCGGGGTCGTGGGTTCGAACCCAATCAGGCACTTTACTTTGTGTAAATTATTTCATCACCACTGCTCTCAAAACGGTGAAGGAAAACATCGTGAGGAAACCGTCATGTCCTAGAACCAAAAAAAATTGAAGATATGTGATATCCGCCAACCCGCACATATCACATATAATTTATTATGGCCCGTTCCCTCTCACAGAGAGGAGGTCTATGTCCCAGCAGTGGGAACACTTTACTCATGAATCACAGGATTTTCCTAGGTAGGGACCTATAAGTGTGTTTATTTCGTCCTAAGAATCTAGCTATTTTTGTAATGTGCCTATCATTTTGACGCCAATAAAGAATTGTTTTATTTATTACATTTGTTTATCTTTTCCCCACGTTCACCCACAAAACAAAAAGTTTTTGTATCATTCACTGAGATCATTGCCCTCTGATTCGACGTCTTCAAACACCATCCACGATATACAAACTTTTTGTAGGTATCATTGAAAGCTTTGAGGCCATTGCCCTCTGACTCGACATTCCTGAAGAGCCTTTTCGTTGTCATTGTATGCAAGGATGAGTCACACAGCACACATTTTTCAGTGAATTACACGAGTTTGAACTTTGACACCTAAACAGCAGGGCTATTGACATTGCAAGCAGCCATACAAAATCTGAAAAGCTGAAGAAACATTTGGTCAAGCAAGGTTAGCCTTGTAATGACTCAAAATACTTACAAAGCCATAATTATAAAGGTTATTTTCGCATAAGATTTCCGTGCAAACTACTAGTTATATGGTTTAAGTTACGTGATATTTCACATTGTACTTAAGCCTTAAGTATTTATTAGATCCGATAAGTGTGTGGCTAAATATATTCCACACTCTACACTATATGTGTTGCGTAGGTGACGCAAGAGCTTAGCTTAAGCCTTATCCGCATTAGGGCAGATTTGTATCGGCACAAAATTCGTTGTGCCGATAATGTCGGTGTTGGAATACACTGGAATATATGTGCTCATTATTAAGGGGCTAAACAGCGATTTTTGCCATAGTTCGGATGAGCATTGAGCCAGTTTTTAATACAATAATAATAAAAAAGTACCTACCTACTCAAACTTAAAGTCTTAACTTGGTTATATTAAAAAAAAAGTACCAGCTGATTTAGTAACGACTAGATCAACTGGTACTTTTTAAAAATTTGACCAAAGGATATCGTGTTATCTAGTAAGCAAATAATAACTAATATAACATAACTAAAACAATACAAAAACTAAAATATAGCGTCGAAAAATTCATCCGCATCGCTGTCGACTGGTAATGTGTCAAAGAGACTGGCAGCATTGCCACGTTTTATGGCAATGCTTAGTCTCTGGCCAAGGTAAAAGCCAGCCCTTGGATCTCTGGGTTGTGTAAGATAGGTAGTCATGGCACTCCATGTAAAATATTGACGGAATCCCCTAATAATGTGTTGTGTGCCTTTTAGTCTGTACTAAATAGATGTAGGTATTTCTCATCTTTCTAATCACATTTTACATGTCCAAAATGCTCTTATTTCTTGCAAAGTGTCTATGTATGTTCGAAGTAAACACATTTAAAAATAACATTGAATTTCCAACTATTATAATCACAGACAGCAATACTAAGCGGGATTATGTTCTGTGTTTGTGTCCCTAACAACGTTAAGCTTGGACAGCGCTGAAATGTTTTGTTTTTGTGAAACTGGCAGATTATAATATATTTTTTTGAAAAGTAAGATATTTTTTCCACTGAATACTTTTTGGTTAAGGTCAAATAGTTAATACCGTCTTAATATTTGTCCGTTCTTTACTAAAACTAGACGCCTAGTGTCAGTGAAAACAGGCATAAGTCCCCTCCTGGGTGTTGCAAGCCATGAATACTGCTGGTGCTGCTTATGACGAAATTCTGCTGATCAAGAATCCTTTGGCCAAGCTTGTTCTTGGTGGCAATAGCCACCATTCATTTGGGATGCATGAAGAAGCCTTCTCGTGTAGCGCAGTTTGTTCCGCCAATTACTCAACTGAACCGAGCGCTCGGCGCATCCTGGACAGTCACACCCAACACCTTATTTGACTGGCCAACTCTTCCCTTGCGGTGGTAGGGCTAACGCCCGCTTGGTTTGCGGCCACCCTCCCGCCGGAGTCCGGCATCAAGCAGCCTGCTGTGTTTCGTCCATGCGTGGTAGTTCCAGTGCCTTAGGCATTTTCTGGGCACGCTCGTTCCACCATGGACCTCATCCATCGCTTTCCATCAGGCGTGATGAGGTCAAGAGCGGGCTCATTCAGCAATAAAAAAAAATACAAAAAATAGTCCTCTAGACCGTATTTCGGCCATGGCGGCCAATCTCAACGGAGCCAAGCCTTCGGCGCAGGAGATATTATAGTGCAGGCGTGTGTGCGCAGACATAGCTGCACTCTCTCTTCCCTCTATCAGCAGCCACCATTAAAATAGCCATCAATGACTGAACTACGTTCATGATAAAAATATATTATGAATGTATACTACTATACTTCATAATGTTTCACCTTGTACCTATTTGATAACCTTATGACTGCGTCAGCGATTAGTGATTGTTTGTGTGCCACATTGGATGGCCGCCTCACGAAACAGGTTCTCCGTCTAACTAAACAAAAGCTACGTACAGTTACTGCAGCTTAAACTGGCCACGGGTCATTTAATAAACACCTCTTTGTCATACGAGTAACAGACAGTCCGCTCTGCAGGGCCTGCATGGAGGACGACGAGACAGCGGCACATGTGCTTCTAAACTGCCCGGTGGTCGCCACGTACAGGGAAAAGTACTTCGGTAACCCAGGTACCCTACGTGAGACGGTCAGTAACATCAAGGCGTTGCTGGCCTTCCTTGAGGAGCCGCGGTGGATCGAATAATCGATTTTCCCTCCCGTACGCAAACTACGCGCATTGACGTGGAGTTGCGGACATCAGCCCGTATTACCTATTACCTGTAAGTGACTGTGTGGGCGGAGGTCGCGTAATTGCACTTTGGGCCAAACATACGTAGCCATTTGATACGCTAAAAAGAAGAATCATTCAACTTTGAGACAGACATATGAGTAGATCCCTTTTTCTTCGTCGTTCCCTCAATGCTGAGGATCGCAGCCACATACATACGATGTGTTTTCAAGTTATGCGTCAAGTTATGAGCCTGTTTTCCTCCCACCCGGCCCAGTATCATAAGCCTTTGCAGACCATACTTATTTGATTGAAGGCATAATAAGTACGACAATGATGAGGGCACGCTCCTGGCATATTAAAGATAGCCGTTTGGTGATTTTGTGTTCCTCCAGAACACAACATTACCAAAAATGGATTCATTCTTTCTCATGGCGGTACATGGTATAGGTACGCAGCATCCTCCACCAACACCACATCTCGAAAGCATCGGTCTTACTGCTTTCGCAGCTTTTAATGAACCACGTGTGTAGATCTCTTCTCAATAATACCTTTATTGCACCATCCCGAGTCCCGAGTTAATCGCATACTCTTTTAAAACATCACCTCTATTACGTAACTAACTAATTAAATATATATGCCCTCTAATATTGTGCCACTACCAAAACAAAAGCGATTAATTAACTAGCACGTGACCGAAGCCGCGGGTTTCATAGAGTATGGCAGTGCGTCACAACACTCACAACGTAAGCCTCTTGCTATTTCTGTCTGCTTAGTACTTACACTTAGCCCCGGTTTGATACCAATCGGGCATTCGAGTTTATATTTGGACTTTTTAGGCTTCCCAGCTTAATGGGACATAAACAAGATTGTTTTTTTTTTAGGGAGTTAAAGATTAAAGTGATGGAGACCAAGAAGTTTGTATAAGTAACATAAGATGCTATAAAATATCTACCACGGCTGTAATGTGAGACAGTATTCTGTATATAGATTACAATAGTAAAGATACATTATTGATCTTATGTCATAATTTTTTTCATATAAAAACGTGCGTAACTATAAATTTTAATTGATTTAGTTGCATGAAACCGTCCCATAGTAATTAGCTGTTGCCGCACCGTCATTTAATTTCGCAAAATGTGACGAAGCGACACATCGCGCGTAGTTTGTGAACCACATATGCAGAATAGAGTCAATGTTTATTTACGAGTAGTTACTTTATTTTCTCAAATTGATTTAACTATTCCGGGGTACGAAATTTCTTCACTACAGTAATCTATATACAAAATACAGTCTCCCGTTGAAGACGTGGCAGATATTATTATAGCGCCTTACATACAAGGTGGTAGGGACATAGACGCACCTAATTGTTACCTTATTGTTGTCATGAATTCGATACATGATTATGGACAGCTCAGCGTTGAAAGGACGATGCCAGGATTTGTATGAACTCTGGCCCCACCCTCCAATAGATATGTAATACATCGTTGGATAGGTATTTTTGAGTTGAACAAAAGTTACCTACTACTCTTATAGTTCCAAATCTTAATCCGTTCAGAGTTATGCATTATTAAATATATCAGTTAACTATATATTTAATGCAATCTACATACCTGATTAAAGGTCCCCGAAACTATCGAAATTGAATTACAATTGATCAATTGCTGTTGTAGTAATATTGTCAATCGCTTCAATTGCATTTGTCAGACGATCAATTTGCCCATCAATGTGTATCAATTAAGTAAATATTGACAATTACAATTGATCGTTTCGGGGACCCTTTAGGTACCTACCTTCTTTCCCGCCTTTCGAAGATTTATCACTAGCAACAAGCATTAGGTTCCTACGTATATGTACTCTAATTTTTAATGTGCTAGACTAAAATGCCAGCCGCGATCGACCTTTATATGTCAACATGACATTATTTAGTAAGGTATTTACATTAGCTGTCATTTTGGTCTAGCAAAGTTACGGGTAATCAGAAGCCCGAAAGTCTGAGAACCAGTCTTACCAAAGGGTATCGTATTACCCAGTAACTGGGTTGTGGTCAGAATTAGCGTTTAGGGTTTAGGTAGTTACTTATAGAGTTGATCGAAAAAAAATAAAACTATGTACAGTCAGCCTGAAAAAGATGTTTCATCAACATGAATTCATACAATTTTTGTTCCATAAAATTTTACCAATGTGCAGTAGCCACAAAATATGTGCGTATATATATTTACAATAACTTGTCTCTTTTTACTAATTCTAATTCTTTTTTTTTTAAATAAAGTAGCATAAGCTATCCCTTGTAAGATCAGCTGATCTATCTATCTATAGATAGCTATCTGCCAGTGAAAGTCCCGTCAAAATCGGTCCAGCCGTTTCAGAGATTAGAAGGAACAAACAGACAGACAGACAAACATTTTTTTTATTTTTTATTTTGACATTGCAAACAGACATTTCAGTTTTATTTATTTGTATAGATAGTTAAAATGCATAGATTGTCAAAAATCAAAATCATTTATTCAAATTAAGCTGAGAATCAGCACTTTTCGAATGTCAAAAGACATAAGACAGTCCCCCAAAAAGCCCGCCCTTCACCACTTCCTAGTGTGTTACTTCTGTACTTCTGTGCTTCTGTCGGTTTACTTGGGTGGCTCTGTCACTATACGAACAGTAATCGATCCTACGATTTGTTCGCAATTACTTTGTTACTGTACATAATTATTTTACTGTGTATCTAGTTGTGTCGTGTACCTGCAGTGTGTGATTTGCTAGTGTGATTAATTTGTTCGTGATATTATAATTTGATTTGAACTGTAAACGGTTTTTCTATTGCGCCATAACCAATACTACCCACAGTACGCCCACAGTAATTAATCAAATATGCCTGATGATAACGAGACGCCTGTAACCTACTCCTGATCCTTACTTAGCTTTAGCTACACATTGATTCAGTATTAGGGACTAACCACACATTCAATTGTGTTCAGCTTTTGTCCATAGAAAACAACGATTTTGTATGGAGTCCGTTCAGCTTTCCACGGCTGAACGGATGCGTACTCAACTCATACAAAGTCGTTGTTTTCTATGGACAAAAGCTGCACAGAGCTGAATAAATGTGGTTAGGCCCTTATAGAGCACAAATTATAGACAACCAAATGAATGTTTGTCGATGGATACCTACTTACTTTTTAGGGTGGCGTACCTACTCATTAAGTATGTCTACAGCGTCCGCCCCATTTGTTCATGTTTGATAGGCATTAGGAAGTTTCTAGTGTTGTTATGTTATGATTTAATGTGTTGTAAAAGAATACTGATTATTTTGACAAAGTTCCTGCAATTTCAATGGATGAAGATTAACTTCATCAATTTCCATTTAAGATACCTACACGATAACAAACCATCAGTATGTTCAGGTTTTTAAAATTGGGCTTTTCAAAAGTTTTAAATTCATTTATCACTGTTTCTGGATTTTGTGGTATCTTACCACAATCGATACCTACCTACAATGGAAAATTTTACTTTTACTTTCCTTTTTACAGTTATTTAGCCATAGAAATAATGTATCTTACCTAAGTATCTCTTTCCTTGTAAAAAATGTACAGTCCTGTTTAAAAAATATTAATTAGATAACTCATAAACAAACGATATGTATAATTAATTAACCTACGCTTTTACAAAATTATAAATATTTATAACGTCAATTAAACTTCTAGGTTGTAAACACAAACCAAAGACACAATCAAAATAAAAAAAAATCAAACGTCACAATCACAACTTCGCGCCAAAAAGTTTGAAAAAAGAACTTCTGAAACTGCGAGACTCAATCCAAACTGGCCGCAAACAAACCGTTTACCTGATAATCCTCTAGCTGTTGTTCCGTGAAAGTCACAACTTTGTTCCCCATACCGAAAAAATTCCACTCGCGGTAAAAAATATCGGTAAAAATCCGGTAAAAGACCGGTAAAAGCTGCCTGTTGCCGCGACAGCGACAAAACACTGGCTGTAAGCCACGATTGGAATTAGGGTGTGACGGCGCAGAGTAGGGGGAGCACAGAGGCTTTATGTCAAGGACATGAACGTGCGTAAACTTAAACTGTGTGTCTGTATTTGACTAGTTGTTATTATTCATTTGATTTATTGGTCGGGTTGCTGAACTGTATGTAAACATGCGCGATGCTGAAAGGGTGGACATGAATAATAAATTCTTTTGTTTTATGTCATAGTTTTTGAATAGTTAATGTTGTGCTAAAAGAAAACATAAGCACTACATGCTTGTAGGCATTGATATATATGTTACACTAGATCAGTAATTACCGCGCCAAGGCGTTGCCACTTGTCATAAGGCCACAGCCGTATGCGTAGCTAATGTCACTTCAGTGCTCTGTGTGGCGCCAACCGAAGTGAACCAAGTGACACATGACAAAAATATCGCCAAAATGGGTAAATTCGTAGTGAAAGAGTGCGATTCAAGATCACAAAAACATAATAAATTAACCAGAATTACTTTCCACAAGTAATTTTATTGTTTCTGTGTTTATATCAACGTAAAATAAATAAATTGCAGAATTTTGTAAATTAGGTTCAGTGTTACCACTAAAAACTTAGTTTTAGTTTCCCACATTTATGGGAGTTTTTAATTTATTGGAATAAGTGATTTTAAATATTTTTTAAATAATAACAACGTTGCAGGGTGCCTAAAGATACAGCACGCCGTGATAAATGGGTGGAAATAATCAGATTGCTGAGAAAAGTGACTAACTGAATAAATAAAAAATATTTAAAAAGAAAATGTCTTAATTATTGTCATTAGTTATAAACTTCTAATACACATCGAATAAGAAATACATAATTCAAATATTTTATAAATAATTTGGCCTAACGTTTTTTTTTAACGTCATTTATGGTTTAAAAATTTGGGTAAAATTTTGCATGGGTAGGCAACCCCATCCCGCCATTGCATGTTTATATTGCGGTCTTTGTCTAATCTAAGTGACGGTATTATTCTTGCGACTTGTGTAAGTGAGACAGATATATGTTTACTTTTAAATGTTTAGTGGTTTCAAAGCTACGTCGTCACGTTTAAATAGTGGTTACACTTTTTTGACACATTTTATTGAGGTTTGCTTCTCTAGTTATTTAACTCAATGCTTGTAGGTATATTTATGTTGTGTTTTCCCAGTTTAAAGCCTTGAAGAGAAGAAAGGGCTTTTTATTGTAAGACTTTTTTTATGAATATCTATTATAGCTGTTGCCCGCGATTTCGTCTGCGAGTCAGAATGAAAAGTTAGCATATATTCTTCTCCAGGTCATGGTCTACCCATGTGCTAAGTTTCATCCAAATCCGTTCAGCCGTTTTAGCCTTAAAACGAATAAAACAAACACAAAAAAATCAAATCTTTTCTCTTTATAATTAGATTAGATTTTTAATTAGATTGATTAGTTTAGATTCATGTCTTAAACTACAGGACTGCTAGGCAAGGGGCAAAGTCGACTGTCTGTCGCTAAATGCTCAAACTACCAGAGATCCTAAATGAAGCATAAAGATGATGAGCCTATTATATACGCCTTCTATGGTAGTTGGGACAGTTCCAAATTGATATTTTCCCAAAAAGATAACAGAAAATCAATTTCCTTCATTTGATATCAGAATACGGGAGCTCGCTACAGCAATACTAAAACGTCCTTTTTTTGACAAAATATAATGTCAGATTTAACAGATATCTTGAAAAAGAAGTAAATACTCTTTCTTAAATATGTACAGACGCCAGCACATCAAGCTACTACAATCTGTCAAATTTCTTTAATAAATTTTCAACTTTATCGCTAAAGCATAAGGTTCGAAGTTGATTGGGAAAATTTTACAGTGTCGGGTAGTCTGTACACCGTGAGAATTACAGATATCATCATCATCATTATCATTTCAGCGGAAAGACGTCCACTGCTGGACATAGATAGGCCTCCCCAAGCACCTCCACTTCGACCGGTTTTGTGCTTCTTGCATCCAACGAGTTCCTGCGGCCTTCACAAGGTCGTCGGTCCACCTTGTGGGAAGGCCTTCCAACGCTAATAATTAATTGATTTATTATAATATATATAAGTACTTGCTTTTACAGACATAGACGAGATAAATTTCAGTAATTAATTTCCTAATAAACATTCCACAATCTTCCACTCGTTGCCTCCGCCCCGCGCTACTCTGTGGAAAATATAGCAAAAGTTGGGCGAGCCGCCTATTAGTCGCCGCGCCCCGGCCTCGTCTGCCATCCACGCTGATTGCTCTATTTTATATTCATACGAATACGAATCTTTGTAAACTTTGTAAAACTTATTGAAGTCTGTTCGTGTTTTGTTACGCCAATTATGAGGTTTGTTCTACATTCAAAAAGTAGGTACTTTTGCGAATTGGAACGCAGTTCAAATGTTTTGGTTCTTTATTTGAATTTTCGTTTGTGGATTATTTTGGCGGCAGTTTTTTTGCATCATGCATAATCTTGAAGATTTGTTCCATAGTTTCTGGGTGTCTAATTGTTGGGTGGTCTTCGCCATTATCCGTCTTTAGTTTAAGTTGTTAACAATAAATAAATTGTAAGTGCAAAACTGTTACTAACAATTAATTTATGGATCTTATAGTTGTCCGATTTTTTTTTTTAAATAATCAGCCTATAATATTCCCACTGCTGGAACATAGGCCTCCTCTAGGTGAGAGAGAGTAGGCCATAATCTACCACGTGGGCCCAGTGCGCGTTGGTAGATGTCAAGTCATCGAATTTTTTGGTTCTAGGACATGCCGATTTCTCGATTTACTCCGGTCCGGTATGATCCCCTTAGCCCCCCCCCCCCTCCTCCTTCTTCTTCTGTTTTAATCTCTGTCTTATCCCCTTTATTTAGGGAACTCTTTTTGACAGGTAAGTACAGTCAAGAAAAAAAATTACGAAGTTCCCTTCATCGTTTAGCGAACAGAGGTTATGAACTAATTTACACAAAGTGGCTGGTTGGGTTCGAACCCACAACCTATAACTCGTAGGTCGTGGCAGTTACCACTGGGTCATCAGCTGAAAGATAGCTCAACCTTCTGCAAAAACAAAAGCAAAGAGCAAACAACCAAACAATCATCTATACTAATATTATAAAGAGGTAAAATTTGTTTGTAAGTTTGTATGGGTAATCTCTGGAACTACCAGTCGGATTTGAAAATTCTTCTTGCATTTGATAGCCCAATTCTTGAGGAAGGCTATAGGCTATTTAACGTCACGCTATGACCCTTAGGAGCCGAGCAAAAGCGCTATGGGGAAACGAAGTGATAGAGCAGGAGACGCGTGCAAGTGATGCAATACGACGAGATGGGTCGAGGGAATAAGAAATTTCACGCGGACGAAGTCGCGGGCAGAAGCTAGTTTGCCAATAATTCAATCTCAGTGTACCAACAACGATACCAAGAAAGAAAATAAATTCAATAATCAATCACAAAACAAAACAATTGTTGTTGAATTGCGATTCATATTTTTACGAAAGGTCAGAACCCAAATATTTGTATGGAAGGGAGCAAAACGATTTTGGTCCGGTACAGTCAACAGCAAAAGTAAATGATTATTGAGTTTATAACTTTTGGAGTCAAAACTGATCACGAATATATTATGGCAGCTGTACTATAGTAGTAAATGTTTGGTATAATTTGCAATCACATACTTTTGAATCACTTTGACGCCACGCAGTTCTGACACGAACTCCGTTCATTAGTATTGAATTTCAGATTTTCATCATCTACTTTTGCTGTTGACTGTACAAGATATTGGAGGAAAAATTGATGTTCCTTTTTCATAAATAAGATTACAATATCTTGTCCGGAGATACGGTGTAGTGTGTGTATTACTATTATAACTTTATTTCAGGAGTCCTTGGATACTAAGTAGTATGTCTAATAACAATGTACTTTTTGCTATAAAGAAAAAAAAATGGGTCTGCGTAGAAAAAGACCTAAGGTCTAGGATAATTTGCACTCTACATAATGTCTATGGCTGAGTGACAACTTGGTAGAATATTCAGACATTACGATAATTAAGTAATAAAATAAAACAGATGAAGTAAAAAATAAAAGTGAAAATCGTTTATTTCAACATTAAAATTACACTATGAACGTAGCGTTCTCCTAAACTAGGCATATTATTATTTTTTATTATTTGGGGGCGTTTTTTGGGCACCATTAAATAAAAAAAAAAAATGAGCGCAATGAGCTGTAGGCCAAAATAACCACTACGTGGAGCCCTGGTACAGCCAGAAGGCGTCGCGGCAGACTCCGTAGAAGATGGCGGGCTGGAAAACAAACACCCATGGTCCTCTTTAGCCCTGGATCGAAAGAGCTGGAAGTCATGGGGATAGGTCTTTGCCCAGCAGTGGGATGATAAAGGCTAACGGTAGGTAATTAACAGTAATAATCACACTATAATATATATTATGAAGGTGAAAGTTTGTGAATGTGTGTGTGTGTTTATATGTTTGTTACTTCTTCACGCTCAAACGGTGGGATCAATTTTTATAAAATTTTGTATAGTGGTAGCTGACACCCTGGATTAACATATGGGCTACTTTTTATCCCGATATTCCTACGGGATCGACACTTATGCGGGTGAAACCGCGGGGCGCTGCTAGTTTTTAAATAACAGTTCAAATTGGTGACAGTTTAACTTGTTAGCCTTTTCGAGACTACAAAACTAAAATTACAAAAATAAACTAATTAAGGGAGGAAAATTCGAACGTATAAAGTTTTTGAAACTAAAATTACAAAAATAAACTAATTAAAGAAGGAAAATTCGAACCTATAACGTCTTCGAAACTAAAATTACAAAAATAAACTAATTAAGGGAGGAAAATTCGAACGTATAAAGTTTTTGAAACTAAAATTACAAAAATAAACTAATGAAGGGAGAAAAATTCGAACCTATAACGTCTTTAAAACTAAAATTACAAAAATAAACTAATTAAGGGAGAAAAATTCGAACGTATAACGTTTATAATCACACAAAGTTCTTAGCTACGCCCATCCGCCACACTCGCTAAGACACTCCCGCTCTGAGGCGAAGTTGTTGGTGGCCGCTGGTGATGGAACCTCGTGGCAGTGAGCTGACCATCTGATCTCGAAGCAGGCTTTAGTGTGCCAGTTGTAAACGTACCTGAAAACATTATTGGAACTCTTTTAACAGACCTTCAAATAGCAGAAGTTTGTAAGACGGGAAAAGAGTTTTTTTGGCGTTGTAAACATAGCATAATCAGTCTATTACGTCCTCCACAGGTCTACTCTCTGGAGAGGGAGTGGGCCGTAATCCACCACGCGGGCCCAGTGCGTGTTGGTAGATGCCACATGTCTTAAAATTTTTGGTTCTAGGACATGCCGACTTCCTCACGACGTTTTCCTTCGCCGTTTTGAGAGCAGTGGTGATGAAATTAAATACACAAAGTGAAGTGTCTGCCTGAGTTAGAACTCACGACCTACAACAGCATCCAAGATTAATCTTTTCAACAAAAAACAAGATGAGGAAGAAGATGAAACTGAAAGCTATGCTACACCTACATGGCAACAACCATCACTATGTATTATACCTATACACTGCGGACTGTTTCGTGCACAGATATGGATAGACGTAGATAACGCAAGTATCACGAACTGTATGAAAACTAAGCGTGCCACTTTTTGACTACCTACTGTGACGTCACAAGCTCGCGCTCTCTCGCTCACGCTCACCCAGCCAGCAGTACGCAGGACTGAGCGCGAAAGTGGCGGCTTATGGTTTTCAAACGTAAGCTGGTGCGATTTTTGGCACGCGAAGTAGTTGCTCTTGCGTTATCTAGGAGTATCTATATCTGTGGTGCCGCTACTTATCTGCTTCAGTGTGACAATAAAAACTATCCTTGCAAATTGAAACACAGCAATGTTTTTTGGAACTAATGCCCGGGCCACACAAGGCTAGTTTTTGAAGCTAGGATAGTAAGATGATGCTAGTAAGTTAGCAAGCTAGTCACTTTAGCCTCGTGTATACAGAACTATCCTCATTTTAGGCTAGTAAACTTCGATCAATAATAGCAATAGATAATAATTAATGATTAGGAACAAAAGTAAGTCACTAAAGTGGCCACGTTTGCACACACATAAACATTTATATTTCTTACTACGAACTATAGAAAAAGATTTAATAATATTAACTACTTCAATTTATTATAAACCTTTACACCCTAACATAAAGTTTAATTACGATTGCAAATTATTAATATTTAAGTCTCTAGGAAGCTAACGAGAAAGATAGTAAGCTAGTGAGTTAGTTAAGTACTAGATTGGTTTTCAGTCTTCCCCTTTTGGGCACAATGGCTGTAAATATTATAATTTTAGTGTTGAATGGGCACAAGGTAAGTACTAAACTTAAAATCATTTAGCTTGTTTTTATTTTTTTTGTTAAATATTTTAATTCACATTTTGACAAGGCAGGTGTGTTGTTTTTATTTTTTTTTGTAATTATTTCTTTTTGAAGTGAAAACTTCTTTTCACTTCTCATGCTCTAAAAGTCCGTCTTTATGTCGTGCTTAGGCAACATAAAATCGCTTTTTATGTTCTAGTGCATAAAGTGAAATTTTTTTCTAAGACTAAAGTAATCAGGCCCAACAGCCACCCACACGCACAATAAAACTTCGCTGTTAAAAGTCGTGATTTATTTCATTTTCTTTAATTTATACCACTTCAGTGTTTTCTATCGTTAATTTAATAAAATCAGGTAAAATAGTTGTCATTTATTATTTAAAAAGGCAAAGAAACGTTTTCATTTCTTGGCAGTATGAAGTATGAAGTCGAATGACAAATGTTGAAAATTAAAAAAAAAAAAAACGAGTGTGCTTATGACCACACGACTGAAGTGAAACTTCAAACGTATTTGGCTATGCTATGAGAGGAAGAGAGAAAGAAAACGTGCGCGCGCACTGATTTCTCTTGCTTATATCCCCAACTCAACTCCCGTTCGCCTCGCCCGTAGCCCGTAGACATGGGTCGTACTTGCAAAATCGAGTACCAGGGCTTCCAAGTACGTCCACCTTAAGAAACCAGGGCCTAAAACCAGGGCTCAAGATACTTTCAAGTATTTTCTGTCTGCATCGAAAATTGATCCATAACTTCATACAAATAAGAAGTACAATCGCGTAATCAAACAAAAGCCCTGTTGGAAGTAAAAAGTACTTGCATAGGAAATTGACCCGTGAATTCCTATAAATAAGGAGCACAATCGCGTTTACAAATAAATACTTTTACAAACCATTAAAGTAAAAATACTTGCATACGAAATTGTTCCGTAGACTCTTACGGAGTTGTATGGAGTGCCCGAGGTGTGGTAAGAGTCTTACCACACCTCGGACACTCCATACAACGCTCGCAAAATAATTACCTAGTACTACTACATAAACAAATGACGTTTGTATACGTGCAAATGTGTGCGTGAAATCTAGTAGCGTAAAAAAAATGGCGCGGTAAGCAATTTGTGTCGGGGAACCGAACGACGACGGCGGCGGCGGCGGCGCTGCCCGAACGTGTGCATTATTATGAAGTGACCATGTAGTTCAATTGTTTATTTTTATTTATATAGTCGGGTTCGTAATGAAATAAAAACACTAAAATAGTTTAGTTTAAATTACTTATCTGTAAATAATCGGTTATCAAATCACATGTTATCAAAAATGCGAAATCTTACAAACAGTTTATGTAAATACGAATTCGGAAAAGCATCACAGTATCCAACCATCGTGATTAAAACTCAAATAAAACTTTTAAATCGCATAATTGTGTGTTCGTGTCAGCAATACAGCGCTGCGGTTAGCGAGCGCCCTTGCTAAAGAGTCGGCGACGAATACCTTGAAGTGCGGGGTGAGGTGCTGTATCTGATATGAGGGCGAGGAAGGGAGTGTCCTTTCTGTACGTAGTACTATTAAGTATTCTGTGCTCTTACTGATAAGGAGCATGATCGCATTTGCGAAAACAAACGCGGTTGTTGAACTATTTGAGTACCTACGTACTCGAGCGTCGAGGCACGACGGAGCGAGATACTTTCAAGTATTTTCTATCTGCATAGAAAATTGATCCATAACTTCATACAGATAAGAAGTACAGACGCCAGCACATCAACCTACACCTAACTGTCACATTTTCCCAATCAACTTTGAACCTTATTCTTCAGTAATAAAGTTGAAAATCTATTAAAGAAATTTGACAGATTGTAGTAGGTTGATGTGCTGGCGTCTGTACAATCGCGTATTCAAAAGCCCCGTTGGAAGTAAAACTACTTGCATAGGAAATTGATCAATGACTTCCTATAAATAAGGAGCAAAACCGCGTTTACAAATAAATACTTGCAAACCATTAAAGTAAAAAATACTTGCATGCGAAATTGTTCCGTAGACTCTTACTGATAAGGAGCATGATCGCATTTGCGAAAACTAACGCGGTTGAGTACCTACGTATTTGAGCGAGTAGCCGTATAAGGTACTTTATAGTCTCGCAAGTATTTTGAGTCGGTACCTGGTGTGTGTACTTGGAAGCAAAAACCTGGTCGAGTAAATACGTACCTTCCCTACTCGCCCGATCACACTTTTCGTAACGCTTACGTCACGCGTTCGCCAGCTTACTCTCCAAGTCAAGTGTGCGTAAAGAAGTTTCACGTAAATAATTTTGACACAACAAAAATCGAATTTGACAATCGCGACTCGTCGACACGTGGTACTTATTTGCCCTAACCCCGTGTATTGTTTTTTAGAGCCGCAGGCGCGGAGGGGGCGACCTTGGCGTGTTTTTTAAGAATTTTTTCACTTTTTGTATGGAAAATATGAAAAATTATTACCTACATGTTGAGTTTTAGGAGTTTATGGGTTTTATAAAGGGGGTCGAAATTTTCATTATTTTTGCGATGGGACGCACCATTTTCGAGATATAAACAAAAGAAAAAAAAAACTTCATACGTATTTGGCTATGAGAGGAAGAGAGAAAGAAAACGTGTGCGCGCACTGCTTTGTCTTGCTTGTATCCCCCACTCAACTCCCGTTCACCTCGCCCGATCACACTTTTCGTAACGCGTTCACCAGTTTACTCCCCAATCAAGCGCGCGTAAAGAAGTTTCCCTTCAAAAATACTTGCATACGAAATTGTTCCGTAGACTCCTACTGATAAGGAGCATGATCGCATTTGCGAAAACTAACGCGGTTGAGTACCTACGTATTTGAGCGAGTAGCCGTTTATGATACTTAATAGTCTTGCAAGTATTTTGAGTCGGTACCTGGTGTGCGTACTTGGAAGCAAATACCTAGTGTAAAAACCCGGTCGCATATTTATGCGACCGGGTCCGGGTTTTTACACGAGGTATTTCCAGCTATTTTTTACGTACCTTCCCTACTCGCGATCACACGTTTTCGTAACGCATTCGCCAGTTTACTCCCCAAGTCAAGCGCGCCTAAAGAAGTTTCACTTCAAAAAACTTTTAAAAAGTTTCGTGGCGTTATTATCTGTGGTGGCGCGGGCGGGAATTAGCTATGGATGCAACATTTTTGATTAATTATGTACTATATACTTTATGCCTGTTTCATTTTCTCGCAATCGAAGTGAAAAGCAGAGTGTATAACTCAGGCATAAACGAGCCATTTTACCCCTCGACTTAACTATCCACCCTCGCCTGCGGCTCGGGTGGATATAAACGTCTTGGGGTAAAATAGCTTCTTCTATGCCTTAGTTGTACAATCTACTATTTGCGGCGTTGCACACTTTTTGTAATGGGTAAAAAATGTTAAACTCGCGTCAGGACATCGCGTCAGGACACGTGACCGTCAGGAGAGATTTCCGCCCCCCTCTCTTTCTACGGCAGCGCCAACCGAAGTGAACCAAGTGACACACGACAATGGATGGATGGATGGATGGATGGAAAATTCGTGTATATAAAGTGTTTAAAATATAGAAATTGAACAAAGTGCATCTATTAATGAAAAAAGTGACGCAGAAATATTAAAAAAAAATGAGTTATATTAATTAAATCAATAATTGATTTATTTCAACGTTAATATTCAAGTTTTCACTTCTGCCGGCACTCCCGGAGTGCAACCCGTCTTTTTTTATTACTATTTGCATTTTCTGTGTGAGCCCCAAATTAAATATTTTTCTTTCTTTCTTTTCTATTTCTTAGGCTAGTAACTCGTACGATGTAAACGCGTCCTCACCTGAGCTGGTGCGGCCATCTATATCTCACGCTGTACTCTATTAGACAATGCTTCTCCTTCGGCGTTTCTTGACACAGTCTGTAGTCCACTGCAGTGCAGAAATATAGATTAATGATAGGATGATGTAGGTTTCATATATGTATTATGCTTGTATTTTGCGCCAGGTTCCTGGTTGTTGGATGATGTAAGTAAATGGTTTTGTCAGGTATTTATTTCTAACACACTTTTCCTATTTTACAATATATTATATAGGTACAAGTATATCACACTAATATTATAAAGGCGAAAGTTTGTGAGTGTATGTGTGTGTGTGTTTATATGTTTGTTACTTCTTCACGCTCAAACAGCTGGACCAATTTTGATGAAATTTGGTATAGAGATAGCTTGAGTCCCGGGAAAGGACATAGGCTACTTTTTATCCCGATATTCCCACGGGATCGAAACTTATGCGGGTGAAACCGCGGGCGCAGCTAGTAATAAATAAAAGGAAAAAAAAAACAAAAAGGCAAGAGCTGATTGGGCATCAAAAAATTCGTCCGCATCGCTGTCAATGGGATAAGTACCCAAAAGGCTGGCAACATTACCATGTTGGATGGCAATGCTTATTATTTGGGCTAAAAATAGGCCAGCCCTCTGGTTACGCGTAGAGTCAACCAACCGCTTGTCGATGTCCCGAAATATAACATTTTTTTAGGTTGGTTAGTCGTTAATGGCGCCGATTCCCTTGTTCACAAACTAAACTAAATTTAAGATCTGTATAATTATTAATGTTAAGACCGAAAACCAACACTATGGCAAATAAATTGATTGGATTTTATTTGAGTAATAAAAAAACAAAAACAACCGACTTAAAAAAAAAGTGTTTATTTTTAAGTCGGTTGTTTTTATTTTTTTTGTAATAAAGTTTTTATTTTTCATTTCTCATACTCAGAAAGTAGTGTTTGTTTGATCCAAATAGCGGGTGGAAGACGCTGCTTCCCACCACAGGGCGGAAAAGACTCATAGTAATTACTTCCCTCTTTAGGGTGGGAATGAATTTCAAAAATAGAACTGTAGTCAGCTACGAATTTTTTTACATAAATGAAGAAAAATGCTGCAGTCTTGTGAGTGTATCAGCAGCCAGTGTGAATTTAAAAAAAAAACCTATTAAGCGGGACAGCCCGCGGCGATGACGCGGTGTGTTCCATATTTAAAATAAAAAAAGTCAATAGTATTATTTGGCGGGATACTAGGTTGTAAGCTGTACCGAAATTCAAAAACTTTGCATGTTATTGTTATCAATAAATATTATAGAAAAACTACTACTTTTTACTTTCCTTATATTCGAAATGAAAAGTAGAGTGTTTAACACGGGTGAAAGTCATCAATTCCTACTCGGGCTATAGCCGCCCTCGCTGCGCTCGGGCGTCTAAATGCCTCGTATAGGAATTGATTCCTTTCGACCCTTGCATAACAATCTACTATTTCACTTTTTGGTTGTACCTACCCCACACGAATTCAATTAACACTAGTGCATTGAAGAATAGAAGACGCCGACTAGAAGAATCATCAAAATTCGCATAGAAATGCCGGAGATGTAGTACATTTATGCATATAACTTCGTACATAAGAATAATTGCCTAATGTATTATATACTTAAACCTTCCTGAAAGTATGTAGGTCACATTAATGAAAGAATTATCAACATTGGTTCATTAATTTTTGAGAAAATCGCGGACATAGAAACATACATACATACGGGTCGAATACAGAACCTCCTTTTTTGTTTGAAGTCGGTTAAAAAATACTTTGACACGTGTTCATTGAAAAACTCGCCGCACTTACGCAGTTTGCACCTCAAAGCGGTTCTTTTTCCGTGTAGTCACAAAGGGTGTGCAAAAGGAAACACATAGTTTTATATTTTACGGAAAAACTTCATCAAACGAGTTGCTTAGTTTACAGGGCCCTCACAACGGTCGAGTTTCCCTGTGCCCAATGAGCACAATTATGAAAAATGTATATTTTTATCTTTATTTCCGAGAGTTTCTATAAGAGCCGCTTGGAACCCGCTTTTCACCCGAGGCTACCGGTTTCACTTTGAAAAAAATATGAAAGGAAAAATAAACCTAATAAAAATAAATTAAATGATAACATTTATCATTATACGGGGAGAAAAGGTCAAAGGAAAAACCGGCCATGTTCGAGTCGGACTCGCGCAGAAAGAGTTCCGTACCATTGACTAGGTAAACAACAGTAGGTACACAAACATATTGTAACCTTTTTTAGTTTCTCTTGTCCTGGTGTCTCTCTGTAACCAAATCTTGATGTCGAGCAAAAATAGGCAAAAAATGGCGTTTTTTGTATGGGGGGTCCCATACAAAAAACGCCATTTTTTGCCCTTAAATATTTATTTTATTTTAATTTTATTATTTATTGTTATAGCGGTAACAGAAATACATAATTTGTGAAAATTTTAACTGTCTAGCTATCGCGGTTCTTGATACAGCCTGGTGACAGAAGGACGGACAGACAGCGAAGTCTTAGTAATAGGTTCCCGTTTTTACCCTTTGGGTACGGAACCCTGAAAAGGAAGGGGAAGGGGTCAAAGGTGAGACGTGTGAAGTGGGAGGGGCCCGTGGCTAAATTAAAACAGCCACACAGGTCAGTCGATCAGGTTAAGCTACGCTTGTCGCGGTTGGTCTGTGGACGAGTGACCATCTTTACATACCGAGGCCCCTCCGTTCCTCGGAAAGCACGCTAAACCGTTAGTCCCGGCTGTCATTCGTGGATCTTTGACAGTCGTTACGGGTAGTCAGAAGCCCGAAAGTCTGACAACCAGTCTTACCAAGGGGTATTACCCAGTAAGTGGGTTTTGGAGGTCACATAGGCAGTCGCTCCATGTAAAATACTGGTATTCAGCTGCATCCGGTTAGAATGGAAGCCGACCCTAACATAGATGGGAAAAGGCTAGGCAGATGATGATGATGAATTTGAATTGAAGATATACGATATACATTTTGACATACTTATGATCTATATTTTCTGAAAATAACCTTAACAAAGCCACGCTCATAAATTCAAGATATTTATTACCTTTTGTTAGTGTGGCTATTTATTACTATCTACTGCTGCCCGAAACATAACTATCAATCTTCATTTGTTTGTGACGGTGCTTCCCTGTGGGTGCCACTCCCTAAGTTTCAAATCTATTTTAATTTAGATTCTGCCTTAGTTAAGTTTTCAGTAGCGCAGTGGTGGCGCAGTGGTGGCTCAGTGGTGGCTCAGTGGTAGCTCAGTGGTGGCGCAGTGGTGACGCAGTGGTGACGCAGTGGTAACGGTCGTGACTAAAGAGTCGGGTCGTAAAATGACGGCTGTCAAATTTGTTTTCCGCCAAGATAAATTTATGAAGATAATGAAAAATATATTTTCACTTCTCATGCTCTAAAAGTCCGTCTTTATGTTGTGCTTAGGCGACATAAAATCTCTTTTTATGTTCTAGTGCAAAAAGTAAATTTTTTTTTCTATGACTAAAGTAATCAGACCCAACAGCCACACGCACAATAAAACTTCGCAGATTAAAGTCGTGATTTATTTAATTTTCTTTAATTTATACCACTTCCGTGTTTTCTATCGTTAATTTAATAAAATCAGGTAAAATATTTATCATTTATTATTTAAAAAGGCAATGAAACGTTTTCATTTTTTGGCAGTATGAAGTACCAAGTCGAATGACAAAATGTTGAAAATTAAAAAAAAAAACTTTTAAAAAGTTTCGTGGCGGTATTATCTGTGGTGGCGGGAATTAGCTATGGATGCAACATTTTTGATTAATTATGTACTGTATACTTTATGCCTGTTTCATTTTCTCGCAATCGAAGTGAAAAGCAGAGTGTATAACTCAGGCATAAACGAGCTATTTTACCCCTCGACTTAACTATCCACTCTCGCCTGCGGCTCGCGTGGATATAAACGTCTCGGGGTAAAATAGCTTCTTTTATGCCTTAGTTGTACAATCTACTATTATAATGTTGACGAGATCAGCAGCTCGCCGTACAGACCTACCACCTCCGGACTCGTCGCTCAGCTTCGCCCGCTGCCGCCGGAACCCAGCCCCATCGAGAGTTCTGTGACACCGGCCTGGCCGTCGCAGTTGCGTCGAGCTCGAGCGACGAATAGGTATTTTTAAGGTCGTAGGTTCTAACCCAGACAGACACTTTACATTGTGTACATTATTTTATCACCTCGGTTGATCGGTTGTTCCGTACAACCGCTTAACCTGATCGATCGACCCGTGCGGCTGTTATCGAATAGCCGCAAACCCCTCATCTTCATTACAAAATGTACGGCACAATATAAACATTAAACACATAACATCACGCCTATAACCCTCGAAAGGATAGGAGGATGTGTACCTCTACAGTACACCCGCATTTCGCGAGTTATGTTGTAAGTCTCATGCATGTAACTAGCTTTTGCCCGTAGCTTCGCCCGCGTGGAGGTCGGAAATTATTCACAGAAAATTCAACCCCCCCATTTCATCCTCTTAGGGGTGGAATTTCGAAAAACCCTTTCTTAGTGGATACCTACTCTTCACATAGAACACGCCCTGCAAATTTCATGTCTCTAGGACCGGCGGTTTAGGCTGTGCGTTGATATATCAGCCAGTTAGGACTTTTAATCCATACTAACATCCATAATTCCATACTAATATTATAAATTTGAAAGTAACTCTGTCTGTCTGTATGTTACCTTTTCACGCCTAAACCGCTAAACCGATTTAGATGAAATTTGGTATAGAGTTAGTTTGAGTCCCGGGAAAGGACATAGGATAATTTTATCCCGATATTCCCACGGGATCGAGATTTATGCGGGTGAAACCGCGGGACAAAGCTAGTTTTGATAGGGGGCGAGCCTATTGCCAACACTCGGGCACATTGCAACGGTTTAATGCAATTTGCAATTAGTGTTGTACTATTTACCGGTTGCTGTGAAGCGGGAGAATATTGTACCTACTCATTTCTGCTTGGTAAAAGTTAAATTTCATGTTGCGCTATATATCTCGCCGTGCTATCAGCTTACAAATAAAGGCTTTGCATCCAAAACTACGCTGGCTTTACCGAAGCATACATGTGAGTATGAGTACAAATAAGCATTACACATAACCATGGATTTGTGAAATGAAGAGGCAGATTAGAGGCGTTTCACAAAAGTTATCCATACTAATACTAATATACTAATCCATACTAATATTATAAATTCGAAAGTAACTTTGTCTATCTGTCTATATGCTACCTTTTCACGCCTAAATCACTAAACCGATTTAGATGAAATTTGGTATAGAGATGGTTTGAGTCCCGGGGAAGGACGTAGGATAGTTTTTATACCGATATTCCCACGGGATTGACACTTATGCGGGTGAAACCGTGGGGCGCAGCTAGTATATATACAGTGGCCTCTAAAAGTTAGTTGACTATTTTATTACCACTTCAGCTGTGACACATCACATTATAGCTTAAGGATGATTTTCACCAAACGGCACGCATCGCATCGAATCAGAACGGATTTCACAATCTTTAAGCGATATTAAATCGTGTACACAGTATTTAAAGTCTATATTACCAAGCCGCGTACAGCAGTTTGACCGCAAGCGTCTTCCGCGGCACGCGATCGTAGCCGAAAGTATGCTGCGACGTGCGTACGGCTTCGTTCGCCTGTCGTCGTATCCGATCGAATGCTTTCGGCTGTCGTCTAAATTCCTCTTTTCCTCTCCTGGTTTTATGATTACTTTCTTCTTCTTCTAATGCAATAGCCAACAATACTACGTCAACTTCAACCATTTTCAAAACTTAGAACACGTCAACACGGTAGGAATCAAACTATTTGACTAGGCGCAGAAACGGATACGTTCGCAAGCGACGGTACGGAGCGGAGCCGATCCTATGCATCGACATCCTGCCGGACGCGATCGGTGCACGCCGCATCCGTTCGTATCCTTTCCGATCCGATGCGATACTAGTCGTTTGGTGGAAATCATCCTATAAAATTCTAGTGACCTAAATGTTTGAACTGCTATAACGTTTTATTCTAGTCTACCTATTGTCATAACTCGCACGACCTAGGCGAGTCGATGGACAACCAAAATGTTAAAAAAGAGAAAATCCATACAAAGATACGCGTGAAAAAATAAAACCACAGACACATTACTGTCTCGTGATGTGTCTTGACTCGGGATACACCAATCAAATTAATCAGTTCAGGACTACGTCAAATTACAACGAGTTTTGACTGGCTAACAATGCGTCACGACACAACACAACACAGTTGTATGAATCCGGCTTTACCCTGTAGGTATTTACTGTCGCGCATTCGGGTAAAAAAGAAAGCAGTCTGTTTTTGAAAGGGCGCTGTTTGTTTTGGATATTTTTCGCTTTTTTACACGTATAATGAAAATATCTATTGCCTTTACCGGCGTCGTATAAATCTCATTATTAAACCCTCATATAGGGCTGAATTGGTTTATTTTCCGTTTCATATTGTTTTCAAAGTGTAGCCTCGGGAGAAAAGCGGGTTCCAAGCGGCTCTTACAAAAACTCTCGGAAATAAATATATACATTTTTCTTAATCGTGCTTATTGGGCACAGGAAAACTTGACCGTTGTAAGGACCCCGTAAAACAAGCAACTCGTTTGGTGAAGTTTTTCCGTAAAATATAAAACTATGCGTTTTCTTTAGCACACCTTTTGTGACCAACACTATTGCTGAAAAAGAACCGTTTTTGAGGTGTCAACTAATTACGTAAGTGCGGCGAGTTTTTCAATGGACACGGTTCAAAGTATGGGTCAAAGGTTTAGTTACTTTCAATGGAAACTTTGTGAAGAACAGTGTGGTGTTCACTGTAATCTACCATTAGGGGGTATTTAGGGGGTTTAGGAATAAAACGACCGAATTATCAGTAAGTACACACCACCCAAAGGGAACGTCCTGTCGCGCCAACGGCTAAAAGTAAAAGTGACAGCTCCAGTGTTACCAGTGAGTTGAGTCTACATTTAAAAGTACGTCACAAACAGTATGAAACTAACGTAAGATTTATCTATACAAATAAATAAAATAGGAGTGTCTGTTTGTGATATTAAAATAACCGCTTTTTACTAAATGCATATGGATGTATACACGGTACATATACCAAAATAACATTTTTCACAAATTTTTGTCTGTGTCTGTCTGTCTGTTTGTTCAGGCTAATCTTCCTCGATTTTGACGGGACTTTCACTGGCAGATAGCTGATGTAATAAGGAGTAACTTAGGCTACTTTTATTTTAAAAATATAATTAGGGTTCCGCACAAAAAAATTAAAAAGTTATCCGTTATGCGCGCGAACGAAGTCGCGGGCACAGCTAGTTAGAAATAGATTTTTATGTGCGTAGTACTCGCAACCGGCATGTATGATAAGATCCATAAACGCAAACGAGGCTAAAATAGTAGGTAAGTGTGTAAGGATCGTAGCAGGTGGGTTCTGTAGTTCCTGTCCACCCCCATAGGAAGAACGCGTGAGTTTATTTATTATTTATTTAATAATTCAAGCACATAAATGTACATAGGCGGACTTAATGCCATAGGAATTTTCTACCAGTCAACGAACGCGAGACGTTAACGTAACATAAATTCAAATGATTTTGAATCGAAACTTTTTTACAAAAAAAACCGACTTCCATAAAAGAAACTACAAAGTGAAAAATTTGTATTTTGAAAAAAAGTTTTTATTTTTCACTTTTAAGTTGCACTTACGCCACATAAATTCGTATAACACTACTTGCTATGTAAATATCAATGACAGGAAGTCATTATAACATCATCAATATAAACTTAGTGACAAAAATACGTATTATTGAAGCTAACTCAAAAACTACCCAAGCGAAGTTAATAAAATTTATATGGGACCACCCCTGAGGCATACCTCATTCCATTAAAAAAATACTTTTGAAATACATTCACAATTGCCGGAAATATCCCGTAACAATCATATAAAAAAAAACAACTGTCGAATTGGGAACCTCTTCCTTTTTGAAGTCGGTTATAAATACAACTATCCTATATTTTTTTTTTATTCTTGCGACAAGCACAATCAGTATCATTCATAGATATGAATAAAGTCTTAAAACAACGTAAACGTTATGTGCGAAACGAGAATATAATTTCAATTTTAAAATCGAAAAAAAAAAACGTATATTTGAAAGGTTAGCTTAAACAAGCATACGTTTTAGTATTCAAAAAATAGACATGTATTTCAGAGAAAAGAGGTATGGTTATTATTGAGGAAACCCTTATAATTAAAAGTTAATTATAAGGGTTTCCTTGTTTTTCTACGGAACCCTAAAAATGTCCGTATACTTATACGTTTCCCAGCGACCTCAGATGTTGATAAATAGTTCTGAGTCACGGTGACGTAGAGAATTTCAATGTTTAGACATTCAGCCTTCAGAGGGCGAGGGAGCAAGAAGGTTGTATGATTCAGCTGTTTTCAGCCTGTAATTACGGGCAGATGGGATTTTTTAGTAAGTAGGTATAATATTCAGGACAGCTTGACTTTGAAGTAATGGCATTCATGGTATAGTGAACTTAATTAATATGAATGATGATAGATCTTTTCATATCTATTTGTTGTGGGGTTGTATGTTCATAATGTGAATGGAGTTCCTCTTTCGAGTTTTTCTTTTTGTTTTTTTCTAGTGTTATGGTCAGAGCGATGTTTTCTGTTGATGCAAAAAGCTAATAATTATGATCATAATTCTACTCTAGTAGATACCTACGCTTACCTACTGGCAAATGAAATACCTAAAATTGGATGACCTAATATAAATAATCTGCATTCACGATTTATTGGCCAAAAATGTAAACAAATATGCGTTTATGGAAAAATAACTTAAATCCTTACATAATAAAGGCCAGTTTACGCTACAACTTCAAACATCTTTATAACTTTTTCGATACTCTGAAATCAACCTAATTGCCATTGAAATAAAGTTAATATTTGTTTAACTTGAAATAATATTAATTTGAAACATAAGTTTGAATAGACTTTATTACATACATACATAAATTCACGGTTTCTTTCCATGGTGGTAAACAGAAACTACACACGCCACTTGCTACGACGATCTAACAATTATTGACATTTAATCAATGAAAATTTAAACGATCCAAGGTTACATTGCTGTATGCATCGAGAAAGCGGATGAATTATTGAACATAGCATGCCCCTGCCGTTGACGCGTGTGGTTCGTGTGTATGACTACTTAAGCTGAGATCATTTCTTATTGATGCAAAACGATATTGCAAGACCTCACATTCTCTATGCCCCTAGTAGGTACAGATAATTATAATGAGTAATATAGATTAAACATTACGAATCGTATGTACTCACGCGCATATAAATGACATAGAGCTGATAACACCGCTATAACCACGACCTTCCACATTTTACTGATAAGAGGTTATCTATTAATTATTTATATTTATTTATTTATTGGACACTTGGTGCGTGCTGCGATTGTTTATATACAAACGGTATAGCGAATTAAATCATATTTAATTTCGAATTTGAGAGATAATAATGTCGATGGTCAAATATTTGTGGCACAATTTGTAGGATGTAGCGTTTTTGCAGGATGACTTTATTCTTACTTGTTTGATCAAAATGGCAGATTCGCATTGGAATTTATAATTGTCCGTCTTCTCTCGCGGAACCAAACGGAAAAGACCACTGGCGTTCTATTATTGCGGATTCTCACTGAATTAATGTATTTTTCTGTATGTCAATAGTACTTTCTAATTCCATACTAACTTAACTACAATTTGACATACGACAACACTACGATCAGTCTCAGTAGCGTGCATTGGTTTTCAGAAAAAGTAGGCACTAGGCCGGGTCTAGTCTAGGCAAACGCGGTCACTAATCAAAAAAAAAAGTGAGGTCAAAAGTGTGGTTATTTGAGTAGGCCTACTTAAGGGTGATAAATTGTGAAGGTCGAACGCCATAGTATTACGCGTGAGACGTACGTATTTTTAATTTGGTCGTATTAACTTGAACAAGTAAAGACCAATGACAATGTGCGAATAGTACGGGAGCCGAGTAGGCCGTCCGGCGACTGCCTACTGGCGCGCGTGTTTGTATAAAGATTTTGTTTTTTGTTAGGTATGATAATTTAGTAAGTTTCTTATTGTGGGGCACACACTAAAATGTAATTGACAGGCTTATGTTGATATATCGAGGTAGGCACTGCTTATATGCCTGTATGCAATGCACGCCACTGACGACTGCCCATTTGACCTCAACAACCCAGTTACTGATAAATAGATAGATAATCCATTTATTTGTCAGAATATTGTTACATACGACAACACTACGATCAGTCTAAATATTATTTTGTGTTTATTATATTTTTTCTATAGGCTGTTTATCGGTTTTGTCTGTGCCTTTAAATAAATAAACGCGCGCCATTACTTACTCTACGGGTAAACCTGCGCGCGCACGCTAGCGCGGCGCGCGGAGAAACAAACCCAGCCCGCCATTATCCATACAAGTTAATATTTAACAATACAAGCCTGTTTTTTTCCTCGCAAGTGTGTTGAAAAACGTCGTATGAAACGCATGTGCATTGATCATTATACTCTCGGCTTCCTTATCGCGCTCGCCTACGGCTCGCGCGAATAATGCCGCCTCGAATTTAGTGATCAACATAGCACACATGTATCATAATGTACAGACGCCAGCACATCAACCTACTACAATCTGTCAAATTTCTTTAATAGATTTTCAACTTTATCACTAAAGCATAAGGTTCAAAGTTGATTGGGAAAATGTGACAGTTTGGGGTAGGTTGATGTGCTGGCGTCTGTACTATAACGCAACACTCATGAAAGACTCGAAAATAAAACTACACGACTGTTCTTACAGCTGCAGTGCGAGCAACGTTTATGAAACTGATTGCAAAATATGATGTCTCCCGTTCGTCATGAAAATAAGATATATTTTCTTGAATCAAATTGTAGGTAGGTACTGTCAAAGTCAAAGCTCTTGTTGCTTATTGCATTTCAACCGTCAGTCACAGACTCACAGTACACCTCTAGACGTAGCAGCAAACCGCAATATCTCGCATATCTTGCTTGACTCCAACTAGTCGACGTTTTCATAAACCTGCCAGCCTGTCTCGGCGAGGAGCCGCAAATCTCACTCCAGCAATGTGATATATACCGCAGTTGCAATAACTTTGTGAATGTTTGGAACTGAATTAAATTTTAATATGTGACTGGTTCTGACTGTTATGTATATCTCGCAGGCAACTTAGTTTATAACTTACTAGCTGCACCCCGCGGTTTCACCCGCATAAGTGTCGATCCCGTGGGAATATCAGGATAAAAAGTATCCTATCGCCTTTCCCGGAACTTAAACTAAAAACAAAATTTCATCTAAATCGGTTCAGCGGTTTAGGCGTGAAAAGGTAACATACTGACAGACAGAGTTACTTTCGAATTTATAATATTAGTATGGAAGTATGGATAGTATGGATGGCAGAGTAATATGAAAATGAAAGAAAATTGTTCCACAGACGAAGTGGTCGGTTGTAATGCCTAGTTATATTTTCTTACCGGCAAACGTAGTGTGGGACGCCCCCCAGCCGACGACCTAAAGAAGGTGGCTGGGACGGACTGAATGTGGAAGGCGGAGGACAGGGTGTTGTGGCGCAGCCTGGGAGAGGCCTATGTCCAGCAGTGGACTGCGATAGGCTGAGTTGATAGATTGACCGCGTGTTCATCTGTGCAAAGAAATTTTCTTAGGAAAAGTATCTTTTTCGTTTAAACCACACAATAATTAGCTGATGACTCAAAGGTTGATTAAGTAACTGTTATCGTCACGTAATTGTCATATTTCTCGTATGATTCTTGGTAAAATAAGTAAACGTCAAGTGTTTTTGCGATGTGCACTTTTCCCCACCTTCTATCATAATCCGACGGATTTTGAAGGAGAAAAATTCCATTGCTTCATATGTTTGAAAAAATCGTCTGCACGACAACGTAAAAAACGCAATGAATGTTGTTGAAATGTCAAAATGAAAGGCATTTCCGTTGTTAGTGTGTTATGTAATTACCTCTCAGGTTTTCTCAGATTAAGTTAGTTTAGAACTTGGAGAGTTGTATTATACAGGGTGTCTCTGGAAGTATGGATCAAATCGAATAGGGGCTGGGTAAGGTCATTCGAAAAAATCATAAAAAACTATCAGGGCTATCTAAAAAAATTAAATTGACAGCCCTGATAGTTTTTTTTTAATGACTGTTTTCTTTGAGCACTATGCGAAGTATTTAAAAACAAACAAAAATTGATCGTAACTAATGAACCGTAAAAAAAATTACCGACATTCTCAGGGTTAAAAAGTTTGGAAATGACCTTACCCACGCCCCTATTCGATTTGATCCATACTTCCAGGGACATCCTGTATACGCTTCATGACTCGTTCGATTTGCTAATTCTCTGAAATGATGCAATCATTTACTAACAATCATTTACACAGACCACGAAAATAAAAAATGAAAAAAGTATTTCATCATAGCAAAACTTACCTACGTAACCTATTTATAACAAACATTCTTAATAATATGTCAAACGCCTACTCAAATAGCGTAACCATTTAACAAACATTCTTCATAACTTTACCATCCACTGGAAACCGCTGAAACTTACAAATTAATCAAAGAGAGATCTCTTAGTGTAATATGTATGAACAATATCCAGTGCAAACTGGTTAGAAGCAGTTAGTCTGTTTATTTTCCAAACTCGTAACTCGGGTAGTCGGCACTTCGGGAGGATGTGGCCATGCATCCCGAATCCTTCGGGACGTCTTGTTTGAGTTTTAGAGGCAATTTAGAGGCTGTTGGACGCACTTTGTAGCCCATTAAAGGACTTGTTACTTGTTTGATGAATACGCAATTATGTAGAGGCGTTAATGGATGCTGAAGTATGTCCGATTTTATGTAGGGCATTCAGTTTTGAGCATAGATAGGTTTTTTATTAGTGTTGTTTTTTTTAAAACTAGTGACCCGCTACTGCTTCACGTCATGTTTTTACGACTTGACAAAACATCGAGGATTGCCTAAACCTGCGAGACAGTTACTGTATTATAAACTTTATTCCGACGATTGTAAAGTTCTTAACGCAAAATTGACAACTTAGACCCGGGTTTAAGCAGACAGTTTTTGTAATAAGAACATTAACTTTGCCGGATTCGAAATTAAAAAATTAGTCGATTGTGCAAAAATTGGTCTTAAGATAAACCTTGTTTTGTAATAAGGTCGTATGGCTAAGAACTCACGGATCGATTTTCACCCGCGCCCGACGCGGTTGCGGGCCCGCAGCTCCTGTAGAATGCAAATATATATGTAAAAAATTAAAGCACATTTCACGACGCGTTTTACGCCCGCGATGTGTGCGGTTGTTTGCGGATCCCGCTGCACCGGCGGGCAACTAGTAGAATCGCGCGGGCCGCGATCACCCGCAGCCTCGGCGGGTAGCGCCCGCGCGCTCTGCGATCGGTTGGCTGGCGACTGTAGTGGCGGGCGGTATAGAAATCCGACGCCATTTTACAACCGCCCGTCTTGCGATCATCGCCCGCCAAGTTTGCGAGCGATGATCGCAACCGCGACGGCTGCGTAACCGCACAAACAACGGCAGCCTAATTGCGGAACGCCAAATCGTCAAATGATTCTGATCAGTTGGCTTCATTTCTATCACAATTGGCTTCATTTTACGATTTTCGAATTGCGAAACTCTAGTTTATTATGAAACCAATTATGAACGTTAAGGCCCTGCGCAGAAACTAGAGTTTCGCAATTCGAAAATCGTAAAATGAAGCCAATTGTGATAGAAATGAAGCCAACTGATCAGAATCATTTGACGATTTGGCGTTCCGCAATTAGGCCGCCGGTCTCGTGATAAAACAACTATTCCGCGCCCGCGGCGGGCGCGGGTGAAAATCGCTCCATTAGTTCTTAGCCTTAGAGTTTTGCAGTCCGGTGTTCTTGTTCCTAGAATTCCTCCCACCAAACTCTTGGCAGCCCTACTCATAGTCCAGCGGGGTCAAACTAGACAACATTGAACAAGTTGTGGTACGATTATCCTTTTTGTTACGTTCCAATTCAGCCGGGGAACAGAAACCAGTTCCGAAAACTAAGTGTTTTGCCAAGTAATCAAAATAATAGAATATTTACAATGACATTTATTCGATTGTCGAACTACGTGTTATGTTTCCGTTTTGTTAGGTTCTCTGTTTGAGAGCGTGTTTTGTTTGAAGAGGGTGTCATCTTGTTTACGTTGCCCCCAATAACACTTCAAATAGGTTTCATTTAGGTAATCAACTTGGCTTAGGGAGGTGTTATTTTATACAGGGTGTTACGGAAAGGGTATATCAATACAATCGAGTTGAAGAGTGTATCTGGTCTAGAATCTCTGTACAAAATTTCAGCTCAAAAGCAGTAACTTTGAAAATGCTTAATATTTTTTTATCTCGATAGTTTATTAAATTGAAATCATAAAAAACGTCTCACCGCACTACGAGTGTCATTATCCATTATCTGTAGTGTGTCTGTGCGCCTAGTACACGCACATCACGCCGCCGCGCGCCAGTGCAGCGCCGTGATGTCGAAATAAAAAAATATTAAGCATTTTCAAAGTTAATGCTTTTGAGCTGAAATTTTGTACAGAGATTCTAGACCAGATACACTCTTCAACCCGTTTGTATTGATATACCCTTTCCGTAACACCCTGTAGAATGAAGTTCTTCTATAAAATTAACGGATACCCGTGCTGCTGGGGAGTTTGTTGATGGCCACCCATCCGCGGACCGACCTCAGCAAGTGTAGCTTACCTTCGACTTGCGCGGCTATTTCATATGGCTTCCATATACACTTAATCTAACACCTGTTAAAATTCCGCTCACGTAACAAAATCCTCCTCAAAGCCAATTATGAAACTAGTTTGAACTGGTTAGAACTAGTTTCAATGGAACAGTGATTTAGAACAGCTGTTCCGAACCTAGGAAAGTAATCACTGCCCATAATGAAAGGATCCTGTTTTCATTCAATTAAACTTATAATTGGGATGGCGCTTGAAGTTCTGATTGAGGTAAATCTATTGCTTTAAACTACGGTTAAAGAAATTCTAATTGGATGGGATACTGATCTACCTAACATTTTTCCCAACTAGGTTGGGGTCGGCTTCCAGTATAACCAGATACAGCTGAATACCAGTATTTTACATGGAGCGACTGTCTATCTGACCTCCACAACCCAGTTATTAGGTAATACGATACCCCTTGGTAAGACTGGTTGTCAGACTTTCGGGCTTCTGACGACCCGCAACGACTGTCAAAGATCCACGAATAACAGCCGGTGCTTTCCGAGGCACGGAGGGGTCTTGGTATGCAAAGATGGTCACCTATCCACAGACCAACTGCGGCAAGCGTAGTTTAACCTGATCGATCGACCCGTGTGGCGGTTATTACTTAGCTACAAGCCCCTCTACTGTTTTTGTTATTTCAATAATCTTCTTTCGATTTATTTAAGTTTTTGTGTATTATATCCTCCAGACCGAATTTAGGTCATGGCGGCCTGCAATCTCAGCGGATACTACCCATCAATGCGGGAGATATTATAGGGCTGATGATGAGGGTTTCGCAAAGGAGGAAGCGTCGATCGCAGACGAACAAGAACCGCTGCGACAAAGCTTCTACGGAGCCCGAAGTCAGCTTGCGTGCTGCAAAGCCGAACACACCGGTGTACATCTCCCGCCTACACTATACCACTAAGGCGGAGGTCCGGAGGACATCGTGGAGTACGTGCGCCAGACGACGAGGTATACGCCGAGAGTGCAGTTACTGGAGTCGCACCGCAACGTCAACTTCAAGCCGTTCTTGGTGCGCGTGCC
Organism: Amphipoea oculea; assembly: GCA_945859645.1. NCBI lineage: Eukaryota > Metazoa > Arthropoda > Insecta > Lepidoptera > Noctuidae > Amphipoea > Amphipoea oculea. The sequence goes on from OX243862.1 coordinate 23,119,690, forward strand.
GAATTGCTATCTGCCCGTCGTCATGGAAGAAGACTTCTGGCCGCAGGACGTGGTGTTCCGTCGCTTCCGCGGATAAGTACCACAGACACAAGAAAGGAATATCCAAATTAATATTACTAATCCCTACTAATATTATAAATTCGAAAGTAACTCTGTCTGTCCGTCTTTATGTTACCTTTTCACGCCTAAACCACTGAACGAATTTCGATAAAATTTGGCAGAGAGATAGATTACATCCCGGGGAAGGACATAGGATAGTTTTTATCCCGATATTCCTACGGGAGCAAGTTTTGTTATATTTGTCGTATTACTCTAGTTAATTATTTTTCTGTCTTTCTTTCTTATACACTATTTATTTTGCAGAATTTCTTGTGTGCTTTTTAATCTGTGCTAAATAAATGCATTTTTTTTTTCTTTTTCTTTTATTTTTATTTTGCCACCAACCAACCAGCAACAGGTGGTGGTGGTGGACGTGGTTAGACAAGTGGACTGGACTTCCGCAGATTCATCAGATACAGGAGAGAGGGTATTTTAAGTACAATAAACATAATTTGTTCAAAAAAATATGCTCCGCCGCGACAGTGTATCACTGCCGTGACCAGGATTCGAACCTGGGTTACTACGGCCACAACGTAGGGTCCTAACCACTAGACGATCACGGCTACCGGAGCTGGTGATAACGCCTTTCAAAATCTGAGTTGCATTCGCTCAATATACAGAGTGATATAAGATTGATTATTTGAAATGTCGTGATAAAAAGTGAATGGTTGTAAAAAAGGTAGCATTTTATTTTTGGTTGGGTTATAAGAAATGTAGGGCAGTTTATTGCTCGGGGCGATTTGTAATGTAGCGTGTAATTGTATACAAAACAAGAGAAATGAGTAACAAACGATGTCTGTGTCAGCGGAGGTTTTACCAGAAGTTTAGTTTGTAACAAGTTGTTTGAGAAACAACTTGTTACAAACTACAAACAAAATAGAATTTGTGATGTGTTTTGTTTGTTTTATTAGGTACCGCTTTTTATGCAAATAAACATCATGTTTCTCTATTTTTCTAGTTGCTAACACGATTAAAGATCTAAAGAAGGTTTACTATGAGACCAACCCTGAAATCGCGAAAAAAAAAATCAGCTGTTCCCTACATTTTGACGAATTATGCGAACATAAATGTAGGGAACAGCTGTTTTTTTCGCGATTTCAGGGTTGGTCTCATAGTAAAAGTTGTTCGTAATGATGAATATAATGGCTTCCTTTCAGATCCGACACCATTTAAATTACACCTTGTATAGGTTGTGATATTAGGTTCAATCTTATCTTGCCAGTCCTCTACTTCATAGTGAAACAATTTGTGTTTATAGAATTAATAATTCTACTTCAAGTTTTTTGTCGTCATAATAGATACAGGGCTTATTTTCAAAGACCAGCCAAGGGTGTGTTGCAGATCATCACACTGAACAACTTCTCGACGGGACCAACATCGTAATCACAAAAAAGTGTCTTGATAAGTAAACATGGTCACCCATCCACGGACCAACCCCAGCAAGCCTAGCTTGACCTGATCGATCGACCCGTGCGGCTGTTACTTAGCCACAAGCCCCTCTCGTAAATATTACACACCGTAGGTACTCTATTTTAGCAAAATTCTATAGAAAATTAATATATTGATTCGCTTTCCCGCGGATATTATGTTATTTAGGAGAAATGGGTCATGTACACTGGTACAGACGCCAGCACATCACGATACCTGAAACTATAAAATTTTCCCAATCAACTTTGAACCTTACTTTTCAGCGATAAAGTTGAAAATCCATTAAAGAAATTTGACAGAATGTAGTAGCTTGTTGTGCTGGTGTCTGTACATAAACAATGAACATGTTGTGTATCGTGATTGTCGAACAGTGTAAAGTTTGTTGTTGCCTGTGGCTAAATCATTTAGTTACCTGTTTGATATTGTGTTTCTAGAAGAAACTGTGAGCGTCGAGTGATTTTATATGATGAGCTCTTTATGAAATAATTCGCTGCGCCCAGCGGTATCACCCGCATAAGTTTCGTTCTCGTGAGAATATCGTGGTAAAAAGTAGCCTATATGTTAATCCAGGGTGTTACCTACCTCCATACAAAATTTTACCAAAATTGGTCCAGCCGTTTGAGCGTGAAGAAGTAACAAACATATAAACACACACACACACACTCACAAACTTTCGCCTTTATAATATTAGTGCGATTCTCCAGTCTGCTGTAAGCAGCCTTTCCTATTTACTATGATTTGCAGTGCTCAAGTCAGGGCTTCAAGGCAAGGCATAAATACCACATGACAGGACACGCAGTATTGCAGGTAACTAACACGTAAAGGCTTGAGTCTTTTTTTTCTTACTGCATGCATTGCATTTCATGATTTTATATCGCACTAGCTTCTGCCCGCGACTTCGTCCGCGTAAAATTTCACCCCCCATTCACCCTCTTAGGGGTGGAATTTCGAAAAACCTTTCTTAGTGGATACCTACTCTTCACAAAGAACACACCCTCCAAATTTCATGTCTCTAGGACCAGCGGTTGAAGCTGTGCATTGATATATCAGTCAGTCAGTCAGGACTTTGAATTTTATATATTTAGATATTGCCAAGACCAATATTGTCAATCAGTAAGCCAGTAGGTAGCGAACGCAACAGCTATCAGAGCTAACTCAAGCACTCACTTCTATTTCTGCTGCATATCTTCTCAAAATTCATTGAATTTTAAGTCACCCAAGTATTCATAATTATCTACTTCTCTCTCTTCAAAATTCAAACCGTTATAAAGTCTAGGTATGTGATACACCGTACATTTTAATACACGATTTACATATCATTAGAAGTTAAAACTTCACAACAAAAGTTCCAAACTCGTATATGAAAATGTAAATTATATTTAGATTGTCTTGATTCTATACTTACATATTGTATACTAGCAGCGCCCCGCGGTTTCACCCGCATAAGTGTCGATCCCGTGGGAATATCTATATATATGTCTATCATTAGTTTTAGTTTTCTTACATCGGACTTTACGCTTTTTATTTGATCCTTGTTTTGTTTTTTTATCTGATGTATCTGGTGTATTGTGTGTCTTTTAGTCTGTGCTAAATAAATGTATTTTCTTTCGCTTCTGCCGACAGTCCCCATAACTGCATATATTCTCCTTACTACTTTGAATTTTAGCAAGCCAAATATACACATATTTCTGTAAAAACAAAACAAATGCTCCGCCGCGACAGTGTAATCACTGCCGTGACCAGGATTCGAACCTGGGTTACTACGGCCACAACGTAGGGTCCTAACCACTAGACGATCACGGCTGCCGGAGCTGGTGACTGTTGGAGCGAAATAAGCGATCACTTTGCGCCGAAACTGGAGCACTTTCACAATGGTTACGGATCATTGCGCGAAGTAATCATTATTTACGTTGCTTTCGCAATGATCGAGGTGCTATTAAATCGTGTATTACAATATAACATAAATACAGACTGAATCTTTGGTCGAGTGATCACGAATGCGGCTGTTGAGCGTGGTTCTGGGTTCGGTTCTCAGTTCGCGTAAAGTGTTATTGGAGTATTATCCGTCAGGAATTTCTTTGTAGCTGCCCTTTTAGGTCTTAAGCGGGCACGCCCTTTACACCTGCAGCCTAATTGCGGAACGCCAAATCGTCAAATGATTCTGATCAGTTGGCTTCATTTCTATCACAATTGGCTTCATTTTACGATTTTCGAATTGCGAAACTCTAGTTTATTATGAAACCAATTATGAACGTTAAGGCCCTGCGCAGAAACTAGAGTTTCGCAATTCGAAAATCGTAAAATGAAGCCAATTGTGATAGAAATGAAGCCAACTGATCAGAATCATTTGACGATTTGGCGTTCCGCAATTAGGCTGCTGGAGGTTTTTATTTAAGTACTAGTAGCGCCCCGCGGTTTCACCCGCATAAGTGTCGATCCCGTAGGAATATCGGGATATAAACTATCCTATGTCCTTTCCCGGAACTCAAACTATCTCTATACCATATTTCATCTCAGTCGGTTTAGCGGTTTAGGCGTGAAAAGGTAACATACAGACAGACAGACAGAGTTACTTTCGAATTTATAATATTAGCATGGAGTATGGATATAGTATGGATTACTGTGTTTACCACATCCATCTTGAGGAGGTGGAGGTCGCTTTTTCTAATGTACCAGGGCGCGGTAATGAACGTGACGATATTAGACGATTTTCCGTCCACGATACCGTTATAACGTTTTTTTTTATTGCAGAATGGGCCTGCCCGTTTTTGACCTCGATCATGCCTGATGGAAAGCGATGGATGAGGTCTAAGATGGAACGAGCGTGCCCAGAAAATGCCTAAGGCACTAGAACTCCCACGCATCGACGAAACACAGCAGGCTGCTTGACGCCGGACTCCGATGGGAGGGGTAGGTAGTCGCAAACCAGGCGGGTGTTAGCCTTACCACTGCAAGGGTAGAATTGGCGGAACAAACTGCGCTACACGAGGAGGCTTCTTCATGCATCCCAAAAATGTATTTCTTCATGTATTTCCATACATTTTCTGATCGTAGACGTGTATGATAATAACGCCATGTTAGAAATTATAAAAGTGCTAACTGCGCCCCGCGGTTTCACCCGCGTAAATGTCGATCCCGTGGGAATATCGAGATAAAAAGTAGCCTATATGTTAATCCAGAGTGTCAGCTACCTCCATGCAAAATTTTATCAAAATTGGTCCAGCCGTTTGAGCATGAAGAAGTAACAAGCATACACACACACACTCACAAACTTTCGCCTTTATTATATTAGTGTGATGTGATAGTGTGATACTTTATTCCCAAGTCATGGGCCAATTCTATCACCTTGTTCCAGAAAACGTCCGGCGACATCGAGGTAGACCCAGGAGAAGATGACGGGACGAGTTTGACGCCTACAGACAGGATTGGTCCACACTAGTTGAAGACAGAGAGGAGTGGAAAGGAGAAAGGGAGGACTTTGTCTATGGGTCACCATAGGCTTAAAATGATAATAACAATTCTGTTTCCACAAACGTGGTACTGCTGCCAGCCTTTTGGGCACTTATCCCATTGACAGCGATGCGGACGAATTTTTTGATGCCCAATGAGCTCCTGTCTTTTGTTATTTTTATTATATTTAGTTAATCATTCTGTAAATACATACATGATGAAAGATTGTTTCCACAAATACTTTGATTTCTTTAGTGAATTGAGAACTTGACCTAGAAAGCATTAGAGAAGTAGGGCCTGGTGAAGTTCAGTCCCACGTGACGTGAGATTAGCGGTTATTTCAACACTCGAGCACAAACTGAAGAAAGCTACTACGGTAACACGATACTGGAAGAGAAAACTTTGTTTGAAGATGAATTTGGTGAAGTATTTGTGACCGTGTAAAATTGTGTCCATCGACTATTTTCTAGCTTGAATTTTTTCTGCAAATTAGATAATTTTCTTGGAAAATGTTTCGTAAAATTACGATAAGATGTCAAGAGTACCTTTATTTCTGGTAATAAAAACAAATTACGACCTGCCATGCGTGGATTTTGCCTCTGATCGTAACAATTATAGCACCTGTCTCACTGCGTCGGCGAGAAAGCGACTAGCTGTCAACGATTTTCCTTACACGGGACCTACAATCTTTTGTACAGACGCCAGCACATCAAGCTACCCGAAACTGTCAAATTTTCCCAATCAACTTTGAACCTTATTCTTTGACCATAAAGTTGAAAATCCACTAAAGTAATTTGACAGATTGTATTAGCTTGGATGTGCTGGCGTTTGTACGTACCTACAAAAGATTGTAGGTCCTGTGTAAGTAAAATAAATACATATACTCGTGTTAATAATTGATCGATGACTGCTCATACCACCGGCAAGTACTCGTTTACCGCAGTGACAAGAACTATCAAAGGGAACAACGCCTCAACGCTCAACGTCCTCAGCAACGCTCGCATGGCGGGCAGAATAGTCGCTTGCAGGACGCATGGTTGGCACAGACGCCAGCACATCAAGCTACCCCAATCAGTCAAATTTCTTTGATAGATTTTCAACTTTACTACAAAGCAATAAGGTTCATATTCAATTGGGAAAATTTGACAGATCGAGGTAGCTTGATATGCTGGCCTCTGTACAAACGTATATCAGCGAGTAATCGCCATCGCGCACTCGCTGCTTGTTGCTCGCCAACTCGTTTTTAGTTGCTAGCTCTACTCGCTTCTCGATAATCGCTGGCAGTAGGACGGGTGCCTTATACCGACAGTATTGGTTGGTGCAATATTTAAGTATTTTCATCTCTATAACTATGCTATCTATATATGAATTTTATATACGACGAACAATACCTACCAAAGAAATATAATATTCAATTCATATCATTTTCATGAATATGACGGAGAAGGTATGTGTGTCTCGTTATTATCAGCCATATTTTAACTAATGTGGATGAACTATAAGCATAGTGTTGGTTATTGCGCAAAAGAAAAACGGTTTGCAGTTCAAATCAGATTATAATTTCACGAACAATATAATCACACTAGCAAATCACACACTATAGGTACACGATACAACCAGATACGGAACGCGGGACAGTTTCTGAGCACATGTTGTTCGTATGATGTCCGATGTCCAAGAGGGCCGCTCCACCTCGCCACACGCTCTCTTGTACTCCCCATGAACTCAGACTAGACTCTGTTGAGCGCCGCCAGATGGCGCTGGCGCTCCGAATAGTCAAACGAATGACCGGATGCGACAAATATATATTTCTTTGGTAGGTATTGTTCGTCGAATCGTTGAGCTTCTCAAGTTCTGAGTTGAGCTGCACGATTTCTGACAAATGCGCGCACTGACTGGAAAAGAGACTGTGACCTCTGAGTTTGCTTCGGCCTTTCTTCTCAGAGTAGTCAGATAGGAAATTTTATTATCATTTATTATAAACGGTGATTTCTACCAAGTGACAGAGCAACAATTTAATGAATTTTATCTTACATCAAAGCGAGAATCCATCGAGTACCAGCAGTATCTCCCAAATCGTTTGAATGAATGTCTTTCTTTGTTCACGAGTAAGTCATACGGGTAGCATTACCGCGTCATTCGAGAAGTTACCGAACGATTTCGTTTGTCGAAGGACGCCGGTTCAATACCCTGAACCTTATTGCGGAATTCAGCATCATGTATGTATGTTCCTTTATGGTATTTGGGCTAATGGTATTGGCGTAAATGACGAGGTTTATATTGGTATATATGTAGGATTGGATTGGATTACTCCAGGCTATGTGACTTGTTTTTTTGTGTGAGTTTTATAAAAAAAAGAGAGGCGGTAGCGATTATCGATACGATATTTTAGTTAACTCTGTCTTTATTATTCAAGATTGTGTTCGGTCACATTGTTATTATTTGTAGTTAGCTTATTTTGTAAAACTTCACAGCCATAGTTTTTAAGTCGTTGTCAGTAATACTAAGTATATGGCTTGTGTGTGCTTGTATGTGTGGTCCAAAATAAAGAATACTATTATTATTTATGATTAATTTGGGGCATACTGGATGTAGGAAAGAAGGCTGCCAGGCTCAAAAATGGAATTTCCGCACAATTGGTGCCTGAAGATGGACGGCGCCGCCGAGGTCAGCCCAGAAAGAGATGACGAGATGACCTGGACGCGTACCACGAGGGCTGGTTCGAGGTGGCGCGGGAAGAGAGTTGCTGGAAGGATTTGGGGGAGGCCTTTGCCCAGGAATGAAAAAGAAAAGGCTATCAAAAAAAAAAAAATGTAGCGACATCTACACCGCCACATTCAAACTTCGCATCATAATGATGTCACGCAAAATCCTGCATCGCGCAAGCTGAGTTTACCGCGCATCTAGCACATATACAACGTCCCGACATCACTCGTCGCGCAGTTGCTCACCAGATACAACACCCGCCTGGTCGGAGCATCCTCCCTTTTCTATGGAGGATGAGTGAGCTTTACACCCTGTTCCGTTCCTCATCCATACTAATATTATAAATTCGAAAGTAATTCTGTCTGTCTGTTACCTTTTCAGACCTAAACCGCTAAACCGATTTTGATGAAATTTGGTATAGAGATAGTTTGAGTCCCGGGAAAGGACATAAGATGGTTTTTATCCCGATATTCCCACGGGATTGAAACTTACGCGGGTGAAACCGCGGAGCGCTGTTAGTATCTCTATAAATTAAAGTTCTTATTGACATGAAACATTCCTTTCTAATTCAGGACCCTAATTGCGTAACACACTATCAATCAAAATCTGAATCATTTTGAAGAATATTGCTAATCCATTGCTTTATATGTTCGAACAATTTATCTGCTCAACAACGTAAATAACTCAATGAATGTCGTGGAACTGTCAAAATGAAACCATTAACTACTGATAGTGTGTTACGCAATTACATCTCAGATGATTTTAGGTGATCCGAGGCTATAAAGCAGCACACATCACATTGGGTAGCACGTTCCACACATTGCTAGCTCAAATATGTATATTGAAGTCATAATGACATCTACCTCAGTGACACGGTTACAGACATGCTGCTACGTTAGCCATGTGCGACGGCTACAATCATACGCGTAGCTAGCACACTGCTACGGCGTAGATGCGAGTTCTGCGACTTTACGAAGATGAACCTACATTCTAGGAAACTCCTTATGGCACGTTATGGTTGCTAGAGTATTATATTATCTGTGGTATGGTGTAGCGCACTCAATGTGTTTTAGGGTACATGTCGAAGATGCCTCATTGCGATACCTCGCGGTCGCGGTTTCGCGCGCTACCTGGATATCCCCTCCATATAAAACAAATGCAAGTTAATGGATACGCACGCACCATACCAGGCATCGAGGTAATCCCCAAGCAGCCCGCGATGTACCGCAGTGAGGTATCCATCGAAATCTGTGACGGACAGACACGAAAAGTGACCTTGTTTAATGCGCCGTGTCACCCGTGTCTGAAGATTCTTAACCGCATACCAATGTTGGTGTTTTAAGTGTGCTTTTCAGTTAGTTTCAGTGCTGCAGAATTTCCTTTTTTTATATATTGCTTTGTAGCGGTATCTCAACGCCACATGCGAACAACGCGTCATACTGACGTCACGCAAATCCTGCATCGCGCAAGCAGAGTTTACACCGCAACTAGCATATATACAACAGCCCGACATGAATCATTGGGCAGTTGCCCGCCAGACACAACACCCGTCTGGTCGGAGGATCCTCCCTTTTCTATGGAGGTTGAGTGAACTTTACACCCTGTTCCTCATACCTCTATAGCTTAATGGGTATACTCTTGACCTCGACGACCCTCGATAGAAAGCGATGGATGAGGTCTATGATGGAAATAGTTCAACGAGCGTGCCCAGAAGATGCCAAAGGCACTGGAACTCCCACGCATCGACGAAACACAGCAGGCTGCTTGACGCCGGACTCCGGTGGGAGGGTGGTCGCAAACCAGGCGGGCGTTAGCCCTACCACCGCAAGGGAAGAATTGACCAGTCAAATAAGGTGTTGGGTGTGACTGTCCAGGATGCGCCGAGCGTTCGGTTCAGTAGAGTAACTGGCGAGTGGCGGGACAAACTACTCTACACGAAGAGGCTTCTTCATGCATCCCAAAAACTTCACACAACAGCTTCTTAACCGCATACCAAAGTTGGTGTTTTAAGTGTGCTTGTCAGTTAGTTTCAGTGCTGCAAAATTTCACTTGAATCTTTCAAGTCACCACGAGAAATCTTGTGCCTTATTTTGTGGTAAATTAATAGCAGTGGACGAGATGATAATCCAGAGAGCGTTAGTTTAACGTCGAAAATAAAACTTCACGAGATTTTATTCGAACCATGCCATGATCTGCTATTTAAACAAAATCCCTTTAATTCCTAGCACTTCCATTCTGATCCAATTTTCCAGTACGCGGAACACATACGTGACGAATTCCTTAATTAAATTAACAATTACGTAAATTAAGGTTCGTTTGCAGCCGTCACGTTATCCGTAATACAATTTAATTAAATGCATTTGTGAGTCCGATTAATTGGATTCTGATACAAACAATTAATATTTTATAGCGAAATGCTAATGTATTTTATTGTTGGAAATTTGGAATTATGTCGAGAGGCGTTTAATCCTTTTTTTTATCTGACCGTAAGGTTTTATGTTTTTATACTTATAGAATAACCCCCTTATTCATAAAACTTATCAAACCTATTTTAGTTAAAATGGGGTTTGTCTCTTTCTTACACACAGAAATGACAACGTGACAGATAAAGACAAACGTTCTATAAACCTATTTTAGCTAAAATAGGATTATGAATAATGGGGGAAATATTTAATGAGCGCGTAAAAAAATGCGTCCACGAAAATTCTGGTCGTATGAACCACAGAGAAAAAGAGTTCTATTTTGTTTAATTTAAATTTAGAAAAAACAGAGAAAACAAAAGAGTTACATTTTTGTTTGATTTGAATACAAAAAGGTTTCCATTCCTTGTCGTTCGAAATTCATGACTGGAATTTTTCGGCAACAACATTTATCTATAATGACGTCACAGAATGGTTCGTTGATGATGTTTGGTAACTTCACGTCATACATAACCGAGTTATTTTGAGACTAGGGAAACATGACGTGAGGTGTGTATACATTGGTCGTGTTTGCAAGCTCCTATTGATTTCATAGTCATGTTTGTGCATCTTGTATGACCAATATTGGCCAAGAACGTCTATCTATTAATTAATTTAATGGATTTCGAAAATGGAACGTTGCAAAAGGGACGACTTCGAGTGGGTCCAGTTGACCAAAGACTAATTTCAAAGAACCTAATACCAAAACAACAACAAAGAACAACTTATCTCAAACGGGTACACCCTTTATAGCAGAACTTTTTATGTCATAATATTATTTTGCATAACAGCGGATAGCATAAACTTCATTTCGCAGAAAATCGTTTGACATACACTCATTTATCATGCATTCAAAACTCATAATTTTGTAAGTCAGAATCATCTTTAGGCATAAATTTCATATCCCTAATAATTAAAAAGTAGAATCATCATATCGCAGAAAGTTCACAGTCAGAATCGTCTTTTAGCATACATTTCATATCGATAATCATCAAAAGGCAGAACTATCGTATCTCAGAAAATAACGGACGTAGTGACGGACGGACAGACGGACGAAGTCGCACCATAAGGGTTCCTTTTTACCTTATGGATGAACCGGATGAAACGGGCTTCTGTCAGCAGATCGACGGAGCCCCGCTGCGCGGTGCTCCTATTTCTGCCTGCAGGGTTTAAAGGAACCTAACCAACCGAATCATGGGGTGCCCCTGACGTCGACCGTCTAGGGTTAGGTTTTCTGTCAGCAGGTCGACGGTTCATCCAGAATTGGAAATTCTGCCATCTTCATAGAATGCCAAGTGAAATTATACCAAATAATCGCCGCTCTAAATAAACGTTATGCTAAACGAAATTATGCGGAATTTTAACTCTGCCAAAGGTAATTATACCAGATAAAATTCTGCCATCTTAAAAGTATGCCATCGTAAATTCGGACATATAAACATTCGGCCAAACAATAATTATGTTTAATAATATTTATGCCTTAAAAATATTCGTTTAAAGAAGATTATGCCAAGTGTGTTATGCCAAAAAAAAAATCGGAGCATCAAGATTCTGCCAGATAGAGGGACCCCACCTCAAACGGCTGGACCAATTTTGATAAAATTTCGATGGAGGTAGCTGACACCCTTTTTTATGGATGGGATATCATCAAATGACCCCTCCCGCTCTGAGTGGAGCGGAAGGGAGTGTCAGACTCTTACTGACTAAAACCCATCCGTGTTCCTTCCTTAGCCCTTTAAGTTCCAGGGTAGTGGTAATCCTTTCGGACAATCCCGCACCCCCGGCAGGCTTGGGCCCTGGCAGGCCCCTTCCTTTTTGCTGACATCTCTTTGAGGCGCGCGCGCAACACATACGCGCCGTCCGGCACGGGCCTGGTCCTGATCGGACGCGGACACCCTGGATTAACATATAGGCTACTTTTTATCCCGATATTCCCACGGGATCGACCTTTACGCGGGTGAAACCGCAGGGCGCAGCAAGTAAAATAATAAAACAATATGTATGCATGTGTGTGTGTTATACAGGGTGTTACAGAAAGGGTATATCAATACAAACAGGTTGAAGAGTGTATCTGGTCTAGAATCTCTGTACAAAATTTCGGCTCAAAAGCATTAACTTTGAAAATGCTTAATATTTTTTTATTTCGATAGTTTATTAAATTGAAATCATAACAAACGTGTCACCGCACTACGAGGGTCATTACCCATTATCTGTAGTGTGTCTGTGCGCCTAGTACACGCACATCACGCCGCCACGCGCCAGTGCAGCGCCGTGATGTCGAAATAAAAAAAATATTAAGCATTTTCAAAGTTAATGCTTTTGAGCTGAAATTTTGTACAGAGATTCTAGACCAGATACACTCTTCAACCCGTTTGTATTGATATACCCTTTCTGTAACACCACCTGTATATGTGTATGTGTTATGTGTGTGTATTTGTGTGTCAATATGTCTATGTTACTTACAATTTCCATTCTTATTTGGACTATGCTTACAGTATTCTAATACGGGATTTGTTTTATGTTAGAGATCTTCTTATTTCGGTAGATACCTACATAAACTTGAAGTATTTTCCACGAAAACGTTATCTTTAATGAGGATGTAATGTCGGTGTTATGTGCCTAACTTAATACGGATACCTAAGCGTCGTTAAAGTAAAATTAAGGTTTATGGTTAAAATTTAAGGTGTTCGAAGCTAACATTTTGCTTAATATTATAACGCGTTCTGGTCTGGATTATGTCCACTTGGAGTTAGATAATTATGTTTTTTTAATTACATACAGGAGGCCTATGTCCAGCAGTGGACGTCTTTCGGCTGAAATGATGATGATGATGATGAATTACATACAGGTTGGCCCACGAAACGACAAGAATTTTTTTAGCACACTTTCTTCAACGGCTTCCCGAAACACCCCATGTATGTCAGCCCTTTGGGGCCGTCTACAAGAGCGAGAGAATCGCGGCGATAGTCTTGCCGTGCCATCAAATTTTCGCAGCGATGATATCGCCGTGTGGAGACACGTTCTAAGAGAGTGTATAGAAATACGTGACACGACGATAATATCGCCGCGATTCTCTCGCTCGTGGAGACGGCCCCTTTGTGTCCCACTGCAGGTTAAAGCCGTCCCTTCCCTCTTTCCACTTATCCCCCTGCTGCTGTCACATACAGCAGCCAATATTTTAGAAAAGAGTCAAGTTCGTCCTGCTGTCTCCCCCTGGGCCACCAAGGTGGTGTTTACTGCTGTTTGGGACCCCCAAACGTGTGGATATTTTTAGTCCATAGGTCTTCCGGCCACCACAGCTTCACAGGGTCACCACTGGTCCCAGGACCAGTAGTGACCCACTTACACCTTGTAGGCCGTGGGTTCGAACCTAAACAGGTAAATTACAGGTCAATAAATAAGTAGACATTACATATAGGTAGCTCCTGAATAATTTATGCTCTTGTAGTCCACAGCACTATTTTCTCAGTGGTATAGTTTTAGATCCATCATACCATCAGGGGTATGGCCAGTAGTATGGTGGGTCCGCATTGAATTTGTGAAACTAGTCTCATCACCACTGATCTCAAAACAGTGAATGAAAACATCGTGAGGAAACCGGCATGGCCTAGAACCAAAAATTCGAAGACGTGTCATATCTACGAACCCGCACTGGGCCCGCGTGGTAGATCACAGCTTTCTTATATCTATGGCGTATTCCCTCTCGAAGAGAGGAGGCCTGTGTCCCAGCAGTGGGAACATTATAGTCTTGTAATGCTTATGTTCTTCCGGCATGCGACAGAGGTGGTCACTTGTAGTAGATACTAGGGAGAAAAAATCATCAGCCCTTTTGCACTTCATTTTATTATGAAACCTGTTATGCAGTTAAGTGCAATCAAGCCAGTGAAGATTTTACAAGGAGACAAGCTTATAAAGGACGCAATCCCGATATTGTTGTTCGAAATCAAAATGCAAATGGATTGCCTTGCACTGAGAATTCAATTCAATTCGACTCAAAGAACGACCATTTCAATTTGCTCGTGTAAAAAGTTTCAATAGCAATGCTTTTTTTTTTCTTTTCAATCTACGATCGAGTGTCCAATTTATATACAGTTTTAAATTGTAGAGGGAATCATAGAATAAGATATTTTTAGTAAGTTTTTTGTCTCTTGTTTGTACGAAACTATCGAAATACCTAGAAGAACTTAAAAGACCCTATGCGAGTGACGATATAGTCCAGTTTACGAGAACACCCTGATAACGAACTTAATATTAATTAAAAAATCAGCCGTTTAATACAAAAGTTCAATACCTAGGTACTTGACCAAAATGTATGAAAAGCTGATTTTTTTTCGTGATTTCAGACTTGGTCCCATAGTGAAAGTTGTTCATATTCATGGTAGAACACCCTGTAAAAATTTGGAACCGGCAAAAAAAACCATTATGTATAAAAGAAAAAAAAACCTCTTAGTTAAACTTTATAGACAGGCAAAGTGATATGGTCGGTTGAAAAATAAAACTGTTTATTTCGCGTCTTCTAAACTTACAGGTAAGTAACGACACTTGCTAGTTTCTTCTATAAGATACTTAGTTATTATACATTATACTTACTTTTGAAGTGAAACTTCTTTAGGCGCGCTTGACTTGGGGAGTAAACTGGCGAATGCGTTACGAAAACGTGTGATCGCGCGAGTAGGGAAGGTACGTAAAAAATAGCTGGAAATACCTGAGTGTAAAAACCCAGTCCAGTTACATTATTTGCTTCCAAGTACGCACACCAGGTACCGACTCAAAATACTTGCAAGACTTACTTAAGAGTACTTATCTTATACGGCTACTCGCTCAAATACGTAGGTACTCAACCGCGTTAGTTTTCGCAAATGCGATCATGCTCCTTATCAGTAAGAGTCTACGGAACAATATCGTATGCAAGTATTTTTGAAGGGAAACTTCTTTACGCGCGCTTGACTTGGGGAGTAAACTGGCGATCGCGTTTCGAAAAGTGTGATCGGGCGAGGTGAACGGGAGTTTAGTAGGGGATATAAGCAAGAGAAAGCAGTGCGCGCGCACATTTCCTTTCTCTCTTCCTCTCATAACCAAAAACCTTTGAAGTTTTTTTTCTTTTGCTTATATCTCGAAAATGATGCGTCCTATCGCAAAAATAATGAAAATTTCGACCCCCTTTTTACAACCCCTAAACTCCTAAAACTCAACATGTAGGTAATAATTTTTCATATTTTCCATACAAAAAGTGAAAAATTCCTTAAAAAACACGCCAAGGCCGCCCCCTCCGCGCCTGCGGCTCTAAAAAACAGTTCACGGGGTAGGGCAAATAAGTACCACGTGTCGACGAGTCGCGATTGTCAAATTCGATTTTTGTTGTGTCAAAATTATTGAAGTGAAACTTCTTTACGCACACTTGACTTGGAGAGTAAGCTGGCGAACGCATGACGTAAACGTTACGAAAACTGTGATCGAGCGAGTAGGGATGGTACGTATTTACGCGACCAGGTTTTTACACCCGGTAATTGCTTCCAAGTATGCACACCAGGTACCGACTCAAAATACTTGCAAAACTATAAAGTATCTTATACGGCTACTCGCTCAAATACGTAGGTACTCAACCGCGTTAGTTATCGCAAATGCGATCATGCTCCTTATCAGTAAGAGTCTACGGAACAATTTCGTATGCAAGTATTTTTTACTTTAATGGTTTGCAAGTATTTATTTGTAAACGCGATTTTGCTCCTTATTTATAGGAATTCATTGATCAATTTCCTATGCAAGTAGTTTTACTTCCAACGGGGCTTTTGAATACGCGATTGTACTTCTTATCTGTATGAAGTTATTTATCAGTTTTCTATGCAGATAGAAAATACTTGAAAGTATCTCGCTCCGTCGTGCCTTGACGCTCAAGTACGGAGGTACTCAAATAGTTCAACAACCGCGTTTGTTTTCGCAAATGCGATCATACTCCTTATCAGTTAGAGCACAGAATACTTAATAGTACTACGTACAGAAAGGACACTCCCTTCCTCGCCCTCATATCAGATACCGCACCTCACCCCGCACTTCGAGGTATTCGTCGCCGACTCTTTAGCAAGGGCGCTCGCGAACCGCAGCGCTGTATTGCTGACACGAACACACAATTATGCGAGTTTTAAGTACTTATTTGAGCTTTAATCACGATGGTTGGATATTGTGGTGCTTTTCCGAATTCGTATTTACATAAACTGTTTGTAAGATTTCGCATTTTTAATAACATGCGATTTAATAACCGATTATTTACAGAAAATAAACAACTGAACTACATGGTCACTTCATAATAATGCACTCGTTCGGGCAGCGCCGCCGCCGACGTCGTTCGGTTCCCCGACAGAAATTTGTTTACCGCGCCTTTTTTTTTACGCTACTAGATTTCACGCACACATTTGCACGTATACAAACGTCATTTGTTTATGTAGTAGTAATAGGTAATTATTTCGCGAGCGTTGTATGGAGCACAGTAGAAAGATATGAACAGTACGGAAACTACGTACAAACGTTCGAAATGGCACACTCACACAGACGCGCGCATCTACTATACTCCTAAGCGATAGTCGCGGTACGCCCAGTGACGCGTGCCGTGTTGGAACGAGTAGTCGCGTAATTCATTTATTCCTTGCGCCACGGACCGTCCATCTTTTTAAAAATGCGTCGAGCGTATTGGATGAAATTTTTCGTTCTTGTTTTAAATGAGAACATATTAACTGCAAAATAGCTCTATACAAATGATAATAATAATAAAAAAAAAAAAAAAAGACAGGAGTTCATTGGGCATCGAAAAATTCGTCCGCATCGCTGTCAATGGGATAAGTGCCCAAAAGGCTGGCAAATAAATAGCTCTTAAAATTTACAAAGAACTTGACAAAATCTCTTTTATGAGAATTTTTACACTGTAAAATTCAATAATAAAGCATTTCGAACATGTCGTAGCAGGCGAAAGTATTTTACAGTAAATCACACTATATCACACTAATATTATAAAGGCGAAAGTTTGTGAGTGTGTGTGTGTGTGTGTTTATATGTTTGTTACTTCTTCACGCTCAAACCGCTGAACCGAATTAGATGAAATTTGGTATAGAGATAGCTTAAGTCCCGGGAAAGGACATAGGATGCTTTTAATCCCGATATTACCACGGGATCGAGACTTATGCGGGTAAAACCGCGGGGCGCGGCTAGTAATTTATAATTACGAAGAATAAAGATATTTTTTTTTAATATTGTTTTCTTTAATTATTATTACACCCATTCTCGAGGTGAAACGGTAAGGCGCAGGGTTAAACTAGGCATCGGTCGAGCGACGCGCATTTTGACTTCACTATTGGCTTTAGCAAAACTATGACAATTATATTCACGACGAAAAATTTTAATTTTTTCGCAGCCGCCATCTTGGATTTACGTTTTGACCAGAAGGAGGGAAAGATAACCAGTCAACTCCTAACCGCTAACCACGTTAAAAACTTCGTTACTATAAAACATCAATTTTACAGACATGAAAAGTGACAACCATAACGCTCCAATATGGAGCGTAGGTAATTATTTCAACAAATAGGCCTAGTTTCCATACTGTTCATATTTATACTGTGTATGGAGTGTCCGAGGTGTGGTAAGAGTCTACGGAACAATTTCGTATGCAAGTATTTTTACTTTAATGGGTTGTAAAAGTATATATTTGTAAACGCGATTGTGCTCCTTATTTATAGGAATTCACGGGTCAATTTCCTATGCAAGTACTTTTTATTTCCAAAACGGCTTTTGTTTGATTACGCGATTGTAGTTCTTATTTGTATGAAGTTATGGATCAATTTTCGATGCAGATAGAAAATACTTGAAAGTATCTCGAGCCCTGGTTTTAGGCCCTGGTTTCTTAAGGTGGACGTACTTGGAAGCCCTGGTACTCAATTTTGCAAGTACGACTCATGTCTACGGGCTACGGGCGAGGCGAACGGGAGTTGAGTTGGGGATATAAGCAAGAGAAAGCAGTGCGCGCACACATTTTCTTTCTCTCTTCCTCTTATAGCCAAATACGTTTGAAGTTTCACTTCAGTCGTGTGGTCATAAGCACACTCGGTTTTTTTTATTCAAGAACTTACCCTGAAGCTTTAATGTCCTTTAGTAGGTAGTAGGTAGGTACTCGTATATTACCGTAGTGGTCATTTGGGGTTGTAGTGGTTGGGAAATGGGCGTCAGTCCCGAGCATAACAGCAAACATGGCTGTGCTCCTCAAAGGAGTCTGTACGCAGTACTATAGAGGTTGCGCCTCTTTTGTAATGCAGGCCGGTCATAGTTAACGGCATTCTGCTGTTCTGGGTTTAAATAAAAGGGGGGTTTAATTAAATAATTCCCCCTTACTTAACGCTTATAGTACCTACCACCTACCTATCAACTTATGAAGTGCACAGAGCACAGCCACTTACACTGAGTTTGTTCCGGCCTTTTTCTGAGTTTGTTTCGGCCATAGGTTTCGGCCTTTTTCTGAGTTTGTTTCGGCCATAGGTTTCGGCCTTTTTCTGAGTTTGTTTCGGCCTTTCTTCTCTCAGATAGGAAACGCGGACCCCAGCTAGTTTAAAAAAATATGATTGACGTGTAAAAGTATTTGTACAAACCATAGTTACAGAAATAAATTATTTATCATTTACTTTAACAAATGGTACCTACACAAATGTAAGTGAGTATGTATGAGTTAAACGTAGGCTTGTCCTGGGCCCCACAATCAAGTGCAGGCAGGTCAAGTTAACAGTAATAGTTGAACCGCATAAGGCTCAAAATCGCTTGACCCTTCACTTTTTGGCAAATTTTGCAACCTTATTTCGATGAAAATAAAGATCACTTTGTTTTTGACAGTGATGCAAAGTCCCTGATGTATTTTATTCATATTGTATCTTTACGGTTAACTTGTTTGACAGTTTAAAACTTCACTTAATAGAATAGTCAAGTTTGGTTCGTAAACGTCACCGAGTTCAGTAATAGCTCTCGATGGTACACTTCCGGCGTGTGGGTACACTATGCCAAAACTTTCTGATGTGTCGCATTAGTGCTGTTGCAACAAACACTTTAACAACTTTGTGAGAACACGCTGCTTTTCAACTGCAATGTTTTAGTGTCGTGTGACGTCAAAACATTGCAGTTGAAAAGCTGCACTGCTTTTGAGCCTTTGAGCAAGAGCTGTATTATTATAACGATGACGTATTCCAGTTACAAGATTGTCAAGGCATCTTTTGGGCACGCTCGTTTCATCGTAGACCTCGTCCATCGCTTTCCATCAGGCGAGATCGAGGTCATAAGCAATCCCTTTTGGGAATAAAAAGTCAAAAATAAATATATATACAGGGTGAAATTAAATTCATGGGCATCTTTTTAAAGGGTCATTGTACTCATCTTTATGAACAACTTTTACTATGGGACTAAACTTAAAATCGAGAAAAAAAAAATCAGCTGTTCCTTGCATTTATGTTCACATAACTCGTCAAAGTGTAGGGAAGAACTAATTTTTTTTCGCGATTTTTGGGTTGGTCCCATAGTAACAGTTGTTCATAATGATGATTACAATGACCCCTTAAAAGGATGCCCATGAATTCAATTTCACCCTGTATTATCTAGTAGATTCATTTTTCAACCGTAGGTACCTCTATTGAATTTGTTGTTGATCGCAATACCTTGATAACAGAATACTCGTTGGAGGATAACCTTGTATGCGTTCTATAAAAAAATCCATAAGAAATTATTTAATTAAGTTTATACAAAATGTGTAGGGATGGCTTAGTTTTGCAACCAGTCGTCCCCAATTCCTAATTAAAATAATTTTTGGTTTGGATGTGCACTTATTTCCTGTCCTCATTTACAAACCTCTATCGCACTGAGGTTTACTGTTAGAGAACCCAATTGTAGGTTAGGCTCGCCTTTGTACAGAATTAACTCAGCCTATCGCAGTCCACTGCTGGACATAGGCCTCTCCTAGCCTGCGCCACAACACCCTGTCCTTCGCCTTCCGCATCCGCAGTCCGTCCCAGCCACCTTCTTTAGATCGTCCGTCCAACTAGCTGGGGGGCGTCCCACACTACGCTTGCCGACACGCGGTCTTTGTACATAAACTGTCCTTAAAATGTTGTATCATGGTTTTTGTAATATTATAGAAAATGTTCATAATAAAAAATAAGAATAAACATAAAAATTTGGATATAGTTGAAACAACTATTTAATTAAGTTAATAAAACTTAGTTAAAGCACATTATTGTGTCACGTACGGGTTCGCTAACCACGAACCAGCAACCCTGTAACCATGTTACCGACCTCTAACTGCCGGTTTACATTTTAAAGCCCCATCCCACGAAACGGTTGACATCGGTCCCTTTCGCTCGACATTCAACATTCAAGTTCAGTAATACGAGGGAGCGTTTTTATGTTCGCGGAATGGGGGACAAGGGGTGGAAATAAAAAAACCAAATTATTTTTCCTTTTCAATATATTCACCTGCAAGACGGATACATTTTTCAGATTTTTCAATTAGTTTATTTATACCCTCATTTAAAAAGTTTTCTCTTTGTCTTCAAAATACGCCGAAACTGCCTCCTTGACTTCATCATCGGTGGTAAATTTTTTACCCCGCAGCTCTTTTTTCATTTTTGGAAACAGCTAATAATCACTCGGGGCCAGGTCTGGGCTGTAGGGTGGGTGATTCAAAATATCGAAGCCCACTTTATGCAGGGCAGCCAACGCAACGCGGCTCTTGTGGACGGGCGCATTGTCGTGCAAGAGGAAGACGCCTTTCGTCAATTTTCCTCGTCTTTTCTTTTTGATTGCTTCCCCTCAAACGCTCCAGAATTGACGCGTAGTGTTCTCCGGTTATATTAACGCCCTTGTCCTTATAATCGATCAGCAGGATTCCTTCAATTTCCCAGAAAACGGTCGCCATGAATTCAGGCTGGGGATCGTCTTCAAGTGATTCTCGTCCTTGCTTGAATAGACGATGCCACTTGTAAACCATGGTTTTACAAGGACAAGAGTCTCCATACACGGAGGACATCTCTTCCGTAATGGTTTGGACGTTTTTTCCTTGCTTGGTAAGGAACTTTATAAAGGCGCGTTGCTCGATTTTCTCCATTGTGAACGCTGTCTTCCCGATTAAGTTGCTTAGTTGATGATAGTTCAGAGACTAATGACCCGATTATAATAAAACTTTGTATTTATACTAATAGTGAATCACTCAACACGTTGAGGTACTAATGAGACCCCTAACCCCTTTCCAACCCCGCCATTCCGCGAACATAAAAACGCACCCTCGTAAGTATGTCCCTGCGGCGTTGTTCCGAGTCGTGGTGAGTACGATGCTGAAATTTTATAATTGGAGTAGATATAGTGGGCTTTTAAGGTAGTTGAAGTGTCATTGTGAATGTTAAGGCTTTCTCCCACAAACGCGATATTATCGGCCAATAATGGTGCCGATTCTCTTGTTCACAAACTAAACTAAATTTAAGTTCAGTGCATCTTTTTCTTTCTATTTCATTAAGAAAAGGACAGGAGGTAAATATTTGTTTAGTCCTGTCAAATTAAAATACTCCATAGACAATTTAGACGTGATTAAAAAATTGGCTATTAAAAATACGTCAATTTACGTCAGGCACTGACTAATTTGACAGGTCTAAACTAATATTTATCTTCTGTCCTTTTCTTAATGAAATAGAAAGAAAAAGTTGCACTGAAATTAAACTTAGTTTAGTTTGTGAACAAGGGAATCGGCGCCAATATCGGGTGCGTTATTGCGATATCGGTTTTCAGTACATTTCGTTTTAGGACGGCTATGAAGTTACAAACTGCTGCGATAATAACGACGGAATAGAAGTAGGTCGTTGCGTTCCTCCGTCTTGCGATAATCCGATATGAGTTCTTAGAAAATTTTGTATTAGGATGCATACGATGTAACACACACCTAGTGTAGTGTTAATAACCTACCTAGTAACGTGTAGCGCGGGCGGGGGACATGTAGTGTAGGTTACACTCACACGTTAGAAATATCGGACGATAAAAACGCAGCTGTGTGGCAAGGAATCGGGACGCATTATCGCAATAACGCATCCGATATTATCGACCTTTAATAAATCACCTGTGGGGGTGAGCCTTTATGTTTATGTTAATTTTAACCTTCTGTGAAATAATTATAGTTGTTGTAGTAGAGCTCTTCTCTTGATAATGTTCATCTGTCACCATTTTTATTACTGCAAAAATGTTCAGTTAAGGTGCTAGTGAATGGCAGTTTTTGGTGAATAAGGAGTTAGCTGGCTGCAATCACTTTCTAACAGGGGTAAGGCTGTCTGCTAGTTCAGTGTCAAATAGTTAGGTACTAAATTGTCGAATCATTTTAATAGGATCTGTAAAGGTGGCACTCATCATCGTTCTCCTGTCCTTGTACCAATATATTTGGGGTCGGCGCGACATGTCTTGGCACTCGTATCACAAATATTAATTTATAAGTACTACATTTTTATCCGTTAGGTAGTAAGCGTTGCTATATTTTACTGTATAACTAGCGGCTCGCCCCATCTTTGCACGGGTGCAATTTTTTCTTTCGAATTTCCGAAATTTTCTTTCATACAAACCTTGTCCTGGCAATACCGAACACAACAAAAAAAGAATTGTCCAATTTGGTGCAATATTCGGAAGTTAAGCGCTTACAGACATATTTAGTTCCACATGTTTCTCACAAAACTTCAAAAGTTCCTAGTCTCCTGAATCATTTTATCGTCTTATAAGAACTTGCACGGCACATAAACAAGGGATCTGTCCCAAGGATAAATCACAGCCATTTCGCGAAGGATACGACACGTCAACAATCGTTTACGTTCACAATAAAACGTCTATAAGTGTTTCATACACTTTATTGCTTCACGGATATTATTCTCCATAAAATCTCAAACAACCACGTTTATAACGACGAAACGAGCGGCTCCCCGCGAGCGGGGCGCCTGTAGACTATACGAGGCACTGAGAAACAGGAATCACAGATTGACAGAGCTTAGAAGATAGACGGACATCAATAGAGGAAGCTTGAGGGGGGAGGCCGGGGGGAGGGCGCCGGCCGAGCGAGGCGCGGGTGGAAGGCTCCCAGAGCTGCTTCGTTGGTCGAGGAGGGCCGCTCCTCCCGCACGCGCAGCTGCGGCAGGCGCCACGCCGCGCACGCCGACGTCAGCGCGTGCCGGTTCAGCACCCAATACGCCACCGCGTTCAGCGCAGAGTGCGAGTACCCAAGCAACAGCGCAAAGTGCGCCAGTAAAAACGGCACGTGCAAGCCAAACGCACTCGCTATCACTATAGCAGCATGCGGACACCAGCACACGGCGAATATCGCCGCGATCCCCATGAGGACGTTGCCGAGCCGCCGCCGGGACCTGAGCGTAGACGTCTGAGGTTGTGGTCCAAGGAGGCTCGGTTGGAGCTTCTTCTTGGATCTCACATCACCAACGTCGACAGCGTCGCGGCGTTCTCTGGGTCCTACGCCAGCGACGATGATAACGTGTGTGGGTCTCCTCATAAGGGGCACGGGGAGGGGCAGCTCGCCGTGGGCTGCTCTCGCAGTCAGGGACAGGGCAGTGAGCTTGACCCGCACTGCCCAGTGACACTTGGCGACGGCCATGACAGGGAAGCAGTAGGTTAGGAGCGCGTGCGCCGCGGCCAGTGGCGGACATGACACGCACGTCGTTGTAAATGCTGCTGCACCTGGGAAAATAGGAAATTCAGATATAAAGGAACATTAAGAGATACTGAGTTTGGCTTTAATTTACTACACGAAATGTAATAACGAGATTCGGAAAGAGAGAAAGGTATCATAGACCCAAGAGTATTCTAAAATTTGGGATCAACCCTTCAATACGTTAAGCAGATACACGTTTAACGTAAAAGGGGAAGATACATTTGAATAATGAACAAGAAAAGGATGAAGACATAAAAGGATTCTGTTCAGGGCCCTGCATTCATGAATTTCAAATAATGGTAGTAAAACAATGTAATAAAATATTTACTGCGGAATTACAAGTATTAAAACAGCCCTTTCGTTGATTTAAGGAAGCCAGTTTGGATGCTGTAATATATTTACTGACAAGACCGTCAAATTACTATATTTTATAGTCGTGTTACAATTTATAGTTTTTCTCTTGTTAAAAAAACCCAAGACTCGTTTTATTTTTCTTTTGTCTCGGTTACCAAAAGACCTGTCAAAACGAAGTTCTACTGTCAAAATTAACACCAGCTTCTATGTTTGGTTGATAAAAATTCTTGTTATAGGCCTAAGCTTTAGCAAAATCTGCCAGGTTTGGGGAAACGCTACCTATTGATATCAATGCAGAGTAATACTTTGTTACCTCTGTTTTTATTAACTGTTTTATTTTAATTTTATGATCTGTTTAAGAACTGTTATATACTTACCCCCTTACTAATAAACGTATTACATCAGATGAATAGGTACTGTAGAGGTCGGCTCTAAAGCAAACCTGGTTGGAAAGTCACACCTCTACAAGACTCGATGGTTATATTTGAATTAAGTTCCTTTCGAATATTCAAGCAGATGTCATATGAGAGTCGTAGGCTTGACGTATATAAAATAAGTCGTGAATTATTATAATATGAAGAAAGATTCTTAAAATATATTCCTAACAAATATATAAAAGGATTTTGATTAAATCCTTACATTTGGTGGAGGACCATTTAAGGTCGCCGGATTTTCGCTAAGCTTGCGAAATAGTTTTTGTTTCAGCACTCATAGAAGTGAATACTATATATACCTCTTGCATGCCAAGCGAGGCCTCAAAGTATACTGTGAGTATTTATTAGATGTGAAGAAACGTCGCCAGGAGAAAAAGCTAAGTGGCTATATGTATTTTTTTTAATATAAAAAGAGTAAGATGGCTCAAGTTTTTACGGGCACGGACGGTGTATGCCTGGAAGATTTTCTTAGGCGATTTGAAGTTGTTGCCGCCTATAATAAATGGCGTGAGAGCGACTGGGCGCTCATATTAATGGCATATCTTGAGGGTGCTGCCCTAGCAGTCCATAAATGGAAATATGAGGATGACATGTCATTTGAGGCTATATGTGAAGTGTTATGGGAGGAGCTTCCATGTAAATGTCACAGAGATAGAAAAATAAGTAAGGTGCAAGTAGTCGAGATGGCACAAGATCTGTCTGAGGAAAACAGACAAGAAAATGTTGTAGATATTGTAAATGTAGATAATGATGCTTCTATATCATTTAGTGGAAGACAAGATGACCCGCTACAGAACGAGCAGTGCTGCCTAGAAAGCAGCGTGGAAGTTGAAGGTGATGGAGAAGATGGTGTCGAGCGCAGCAGCGAGGTGTGCATCCCCGCAGAGGAGGAGAAGGAGCCGATAGAAGTGTTCGAGAGCGAACACAATGATGAAAACAACGAATCGGGTCAGTTCTGTCCAATTATTAACGTAACTAGCAATGTTTCAGAGCCACAGAATGAGCACAATGATCACGATGTGGGAATAAATAAAATTAACATCGCTGCTGATCATTTTGATGTGGATAATGTGTCGATCGATTCGTCCGATATAAAAGAGAATGGTCATTCCGATTTTTCCAAAATAGAGAAGAAAGATCACTTCATCATCGACATGAATAGTAATAATAAGGTGACTAAAGATGAGTTAGTTGAGGATGATATGAACTTGGACGCAGTCAGAGATGGAGATGCAGAGGTGTTGAACGACTCCGTACAAGCAATAGACTCATTTAGTTTTCCTACGGATGAGGTTATAGTTCGTAATCGTAGTAATTGTATAATATGTCATGTAGATGTCCCTAATTTAAATAAGTTTTTTTTGCAATGTGCTACAAACAATAAGAGAAAAGCACGAAAGAAGAAAAGAATCCCATTTTTCAAAAAAACTAAGACTAAAAGATCATTTCAAAAAAGTTTTTTAATAATTAATAATTTTATAAAAACATTTTTTGTAAAGAAACATCATTTTATAAAGAAGTTTTCAATTTTAAAATATAAATTCAGAAAAAGAAAGTTTAGAGATAGAAACCTTTTTAATTCAGATTATTTAATTAAAACTTTTTCTTATTAGTGTGTTAATAGTTGTTGTTTTTTTTTTAATTGTCATGTATCTTGTCATGTAATGTAAATATGTCACTTGAATGTAAACATCATATTTTAGTGCATTATTTTTGTTTGGATAATTTGTTACAATTTATTAATATGTGTACATTTGTGTGTTACATATGCTGTGAAAAAATACATCGGACGCGGCCGGGAGCGTGTGAGGTATCCGCACCTCCCAGAGGGCTGTGAGGTGCGCCCTCACACCTGCAACGGGTCAAAGGGAGGCCTGAATAGATTGTCGATTTCAACGTGATTACAAGTAGGCCTAGGACATGATTCGTACTCCAGTATTTAATGACGCGAGTGATAGGAGGATAGTTATTGTGAAAACTGTGGTCACTCCTATAGAAGGGGGGGTGACAGACACTCAGCATAAGTTGTCACCGACTTTGCTAACAGGGGTATAACCCTTGCAAAGTGTGTTTGGTTGACACTTTTGGTTCAACTTGTGTTTGAGGACACACAGTTTTATCAGCATTGACTGATATTTAATGATATTAGAATTTTAGAGAACGTAGTAGGAGTTTAAAGTTTTATTTCTGGAGTACGAGCATAATATATTAGATTTTTATTGAACCCTGGCCTCTTAAACTTTTCCCTCCCTCTGGCTCAATCCCGTCCGATGGAGTTAAAAGAATCTGATGCTAAGATCGTTTAATTCTCTTAAGCCTCTTCCAGGTCGATGTGAACTTTCACATCAGTTGTTCTTATTAGGAGGCCGCGTCGAGCCTTTTAGTCGGGTTTTGACCCGACGAGGCTTAAGCATGGCAGCGTTAGTTTGTTTGAGTGCACGTTGGCACATGTAAATGTTAACTTACCTGACACCTAGCGTGGTGTTGGATTCGCGTTTCGTTTGTCCTGACTTAAGCTTTCTCCTGTAAGAGACGGACCTCATCGTGTAAATTCTATCCCGATTTAGGTAAACTTATAATAGGATAGGTAGATAGGGCTTGTAAATTCGAATGGTGTGAATAAAAGTCATGACCTATGCCCAGACTGTTATTCAAGGGTGGGCGTAGCTCATGTAGAGGTCGGCTCTAAAGCAAACCTGGTTGGAAAGTCACACCTCTACAAGACTCGATGGTTATATTTGAATTAAGTTCCTTTCGAATATTCAAGCAGATGTCATATGAGAGTCGTAGGCTTGACGTATATAAAATAAGTCGTGAATTATTATAATATGAAGAAAGATTCTTAAAATATATTCCTAACAAATATATAAAAGGATTTTGATTAAATCCTTACAGTACACACCGATTTCTCTCTTTCAGTCGTCAGTGATATGACTTTCGAAAGAAGAAGACAAAGCGTTGTGTAACTATAAAGACGCGGTACAACGTTTATTAGTAAGGTGATAATCCTCTAACATGACTGTAGTAGATCTATATATGTATTAAAGTCGTATGTAAAAACATGTCTCATTCACATAATAGTACATACTAATAATTGCAACCAAGAAGAAGAATTAGCAGGGGATCGAGGAAGGGGGGGAAAGTGCGGTTGAAATCAGTGCTCTGAGTGGAACACCTCCACTGATTCGTAGCTCTCTGTATTTTGTGCTTGTAGTGAGCTAGCTGCGGTCACTAATGTCATCTGTCAGTCAAAACAAACTGAGGGAAAAAGTTTAAGGTGAAGTGGCCCTCCATAGAGGGCTTGGTGTGGTGGTGAGCCCGTGTAATGATATACGGGATCGACTGTATTGTACAATAACTTACTAAGTAAAAGCGCTATGATCCACACCGCAACTACTGCTAAGTGCGGGCGTGCACACAGCGAGGTCCCGCCGCGCCGCACCGCGCCGCAACGGTCTGCGGCTATCGCTACCAGGGATAGCGTGCTGGCTGCCACTGGGAATGACTGTGGATAAAAACATTCATTAGGAAGCTACAGGAAACAATCAATTAATTAATACAGAATATCATTATCCGTTAAGCGCCCTGTAAACAATCAAATTTGCTTGACAAATTTGTTGGTCAAACTTCACGTTTTCTACTGTAGACTGTTTGACAAACGCGTCAAACACAGCTGCACACTGTGAAATAATTTGACAAACACGTTAAATTTGACAAACAATTTGATCGTTTACAGGGCGCTTAACTTGACATAGTAACACAAAGCCCGTCCATCCGCTTTCTGCATCCACTCTTTCCCAACTGCCTTTTGAAGGTTTTTGGAATTCCTATATAATTTGACGTCTTATAAATTAGATTTATGAGCATGCGGTTCCCGGTGTTCGGTCCCCTGGCCTGGCGAAGTGTGATTGGGTTTTTTATATAGGATTTCTCAATCGCAGCCCGGAATCTAGATTTGTGCCCGGTTAATCCGGAATAACCCTTCCACTCCAAGCACAATATTATGTTAAGTAAATTCAAACCAAAATTACCTCAATATAATAAGTGACCTGGCATGGCAGCTCGTCTATCTTCGCTGCTCGGGTGGCTGCCAAGGGAGCGCTGGCTGCACAGACCAGGAAGTCAGCCGCACATGCACTCAGCATCTGTGGCGTGCGCAGTCGAGAGGCCCCGCCCGACGCAAGCGCTGCCATCAAACTTACATTGCCTGTATAACAATATAATAATAAGTCAGTATTATTAACCATTACATGAAACAAGCACTGGAGGGGCTTGTCGCTAAGTAATAACAGCCGCACGGGTCGATTGATCAGGTTAAGCTACGCTTGCCGCGGTTGGTCCGTGGATGGGTGACCAAAATCAAATCAAATCAAATCAAAAGTCATTTATTCAAACTAGGCTGAGGATCAGCACTTTTCGAACGTCAAAATTACAAAAGACAGTCCCCCAAAACGCCCGCCCTTCGCCACTTCCTAGTGCTTTCGCTGGGGAGAAGAAGTGGCGGAACAAACTCCCCAGCAGCACAGCTGTCTGTTCAGTTAGAAAATAATTAATTTTATACAATACTATGTATGCAAAGTAATTAACATTACAGGACACAGAACCTTAAATTAAATTATTTGCCATAGGTTAACTAGCCACGCCAATATACCAACAAATACAATAAACACTATACGTACTCAAGCAAAAAAAAAAATTAAAAATATAACCAAAAATAAACTTACTGACCAAATAAAAGCCTCCAGGTATAAAGGGCGTGACAGCTTACATATGTATGCAATGCTGGGTTCTGTTTACATAGCTGTCACTTGAAGTCACAAATGATAAACTAGGACCATCGAAGTAAAATAAATAAACAAGTTATTACTACTAATAACAACAATAAAACCATGGTCAGCAAGACGACCAGTCACCACAAGCAGCACCCGTTCACGAGCATAACGCAAAGATCAGCCATTACCCCCCTCGCCATATTTGAGGGAAGGAGGCAACCCGACCCCCGACGCTACCGCAAGCAATGACATCTAAGGGAGCATGACGAACTTGCTGCCGGTTGCTCAAGCAAGAATAATAATATGATCATTCGTAGAGGTCGCTAGCTAACCACATATTGCAATCAACTCATTAAAAGACATTGAAATGAGCAGATTATGTCAATAATAAATTACAATAAAATTAAACCGAATTGACTAAAACTCTCAACTAAAAAAAAAAAAACAAAAAAATAAAAATAAAATAAAAACATTATATAAACTCATATAACCTGTCAGTAAGCTAATTCTGGAGAAAGAACATAATAATTGTCTTGAGTTAATCAGGGCGACCAACTATTCTTATCGTTTAAGTAGTCGTTGATGGAATAGTATGCTTTTGAACAAAGGTTGGATTTTACTTGAGCTTTAAATCTATTAAAAGGCAAATCTAGCAAGGAAGAAGGTAGCTTGTTATAAAAGGTTATACCAAGCCCAACAAATGAGTTATGAACCTTATGAAGCCGGTGAAAGGGAGCACGTAGTTTGTCCTTATTCCTAGTGTTAACATTGTGAGTATCACTGTTTTTAGTGTACAAGTGTATATTTTGCCTAACATATAAGATGTTGGCAAAGATGAACTGTGATGCAACCGTGAGAATACCAATATCTTTAAAAAAATCTCTTAGAGAAAATCTGGCGCCTAGCTGGTAAATCGCTCGAACAGCTCGTTTTTGCAGGACAAATATATTTTGTATATCAGCGGCTTTGCCCCACAGCAGAATACCGTAGGACATAACGCTGTGAAAATAACTAAAATAGACTAAACGAGCTGTATCAACGTCAGTGTATTGTCTTACTTTCCTGACGGCATAGGCAGCCGAACTGAGCCTTCCTGCTAGGCTTGATATATGTGGTCCCCACTGAAGTTTGGCATCTACTGTTATTCCCAGAAAAACTGCCGAGCCCACTGTTTCAAGCACCACTTTATCTAAGACGATGTTGGGTCCTAGATTTCTAACATTTGGTAAGGCAAACTTTACACATTTCGTTTTCTTGGCATTGAGAACTAGGTTATTTGACGTAAACCAATCCGTAACTATTGATAGTGCACTGTTTACGTCGTCAAAATCTTGTCTATTCCTGTCAACTTTAAAAATAAGAGATGTATCGTCTGCAAACAGTACAACGTCACAGATGCCCTTTAAATGGAATGGTAAATCATTGATATATACTAAGAACAAGAATGGACCCAGTATTGAGCCTTGTGGTACACCTAACTGAACTGGTAGCCCGGAAGATTTTACACCATTAACATCTACACATTGGAACCTATTATGTAAATAAGAATTTATTACGTTGAGAGCTTCGTTTTGGACACCGTAATGACGTAGTTTACGTAAAAGCGTGTCATGGTGCACGCAATCAAAGGCTTTGGAGAGATCACAGAAAACTCCAATAGCATTTTGAGATTTCTCCCATGCATTAAATATGTGTTTCAGCAAAGCAACACCCGCATCTGTGGTTGAACGACCTTTTGTAAAGCCATATTGTTCATTATGAAGGAGGCTATTTAAATTAAAATGTCTTAGCAACTGCTTGAGTATTAATTTTTCAAATATTTTGCTAAATGCAGGTAAGATAGAAATAGGCCTAAAATTGCCAACGTCATTTTTATTACCTGATTTAAATAACGGTATGACTTTACTACTCTTCATGAGGTCAGGAAAAGTTCCTAAATCAACACATTTATTAAAAGTAACAGCTAAATAGGGGGCTACGATGTCTATTATATTACTTAAAAGTTTAACGGAGATGCCCCAATAATCACCGGTGTTTTTAGACTTAAGTGTGTTAAAAACACTAACTACATCACGCGGGGTTACATGTTCGAAGCTAAATAAGCGACTACATTTAGGTACACTACTATGCAAAAGGTTTTCAGCTTTAGACGGGGACGAATTTAAGGAGCGAGTCGTAGTTATAGGTATGTTGGCAAAAAACTCATTAAATGCCTCAGCTACGTCAGCTGCTTTACTAACTAATTTGTTGTCGACCATAATCTCAAGTTGTTTTTCTTGTTTAACCGATTTACCAGTTTCATTTTTAATAATTTTCCAAGTGGTTTTTACTTTATTATTAGAATTTTTAATTGTTTCGCTTAAAAATTTTGATTTAGCAAAAGCACTAATCTTTTTGAATAATTTTGAATAATTTTTTACGTACTCTAGGAAAGCAGTATCAAACCTGTATTTTTTCAAACCATATAACTCGTAAAGTTTCGCTCTACTTTTATAAATACCTGGAGTAGCCCATTGGTTAAAGCCAACGGAGGATCCATTGATGTTAATGGTTTTGGTCTTAAAAGTAGATTGGTACTCTTTTTGCACAACATCAAAAAGGGCACCATAAATTTCATTAGGATTCTCATGTTCTACTATAGATGGTGTAATTTTACGAGATATATTATTTTTAAACATTTTGCAACGACTAGCTGTATAAGGCCTGCATTCAAGTTTATGCGGTTTTTTATTCAATGGCATGGGGAAGCTAGCTAATAAACCACAGTGGTCGGACGTTAAGTCGGTTAACACTAATTTATTTTGGGCATCACAATCACTAAATATATTATCAAGACAAGTTGACGAAGATGCCGTGATCCTAGTAGGTTCAAAAAACAAATTAATTAAATTATAAGACCTAAACAAATTGAGAAGTCTAATACTTAATGGAGTAACATCTAAAATATTAATATTAAAATCTCCACATAAAATAATAATTTTGTTACTTGATTTCAACCTATTGAGAGAATCCTCCATGACTGATTCAAAACTAATAAAATCCCCAGAGGGGGGTCGATAAACGCAAATTATAACATATCGCTCAAGTTCAACACAAGACAACTCTATAGTGCGCTCGATTGAAAGATTAACTAAATCTAAACGTTGTTTACATTTCAACTTGTTTGAAACAAGAACTAAAGAGCCACCGCGAATAGCACTTTTTCTCACAAATGCACTCTGTACGGTAAAGTTATCATCATTGATAAACACTACTTCATGTTCTTTCAACCAGTGTTCAGTCAAACATAACACCTGAACATCATAGTTCTTCATAAATAAACTTAATTCTAGTTCTTTGCCGACCATCTTTACATACCAAGACCCCTCCGTGTCTCGGAAAGCACGTTCAGCCGTTGGTCCCGGCTGTCATTCTTGGATTTTTGACAGTCGCTACGGGACGACAGAAGCCCGAATGTCTGACAACCAGTCTTACCAAGGGGTATCGTATTACCCAGTAACTGGGTTGTGGAGGTCAGATAGGCAGTCGCTCCAAGTAAAATACTGGTATTCAGCTGCATCCGGTTAGACTGGAAGCCGACCCTAACTTAGAAAAGGCTAGGCATTTGATATGACATGAAACAAGCACTGCTGAACATGTTTTTTCAAGGACAAAGCCCTGGCCAAACTGAGCCGAATCCCGCGCGGGGCGATATTTGCTCGCGCCGGTTGTGTCAATTAATTTGTATGGAGGTCTTCAAACTGACGCGAGTAGTTCTATAAAACAATATTATAGACACGCGCAGTCGCGGGTAATATTGTGTTATTCTATTAGCCCTATTTTTCATATACTTAGGGCTGATTTTTCCAAAGCCAGTTAATTATATCCGAGGATAAATTTTGAATTTTTGACAGTTCTTCCATACAAAATTTGTGAGGCGTCAAATTTTATAACACGAATAAAAAATATCTATCGATTGATTCATCCCTTTAAGATTTTTACTCGAATAAAAAAAAACAGAACTATAATCACGAACACGGAAATGAAATGACCGTCAGCTGCACGTCCTGATTATGTCAAGAAGGCTTCCACTTAGCATGTTAACCGCTTAGCGGCGCATCACCCCAAATGGGTGGAACAATTTTGACACGTTGGGCGGCGCATCACCCCATATGTGGTGATAGTACTGTGTCGTCATATTATTGCTTATTCCCTTTAACCCTCTGTGTTTTGGATCGGTTTTCTCTTTCCTATTTGAACGATCGAGAATATCTGCCTTAAAAAATTGCAAAACTGGCCGTCAAAAATGTGTCTGTGGTTAAGAAATTATTTGTCAAAGTCAGTATGTTAATGTAGCATAGCAATATGCAGGTACCTACCTCCTATATAGTACCTATACAGGGTGAATTTTTCAAGTGGGCGTAGATGGC
This sequence comes from Amphipoea oculea, assembly GCA_945859645.1. NCBI lineage: Eukaryota > Metazoa > Arthropoda > Insecta > Lepidoptera > Noctuidae > Amphipoea > Amphipoea oculea. Next base: position 23,153,506 of record OX243862.1, read on the forward strand.
CAACTCCGAAACTATGAGGAATAGCGAAAAGTACTCAAAAGAGTCACGGGCTCGATTTTGATGAAAACTGAAACTGCATCATTGGATTTTTGAAAAATCAATATTTCGAGCCAGGAATCGAACCCGCTGATTTTGAAAAAAAAAAAAAACCTACACGCTGTATTATTACACCATTCGTTAGTGTCGCTAATAAGGATCGAATTCTGGGAAGTAATGACATATGGGAAACTAAAGAAAAGAGCTAATTTTTAATAAAAAATACTTTTTTGTTTTTCTTATGTTACCTACCTGTTAAACCTTAACTGGTTTTGGATTTGGCCATCCACGCCCACTTGGAAAATTCACCCTGTATATTTCCATGATTTTTATCGGTAAAGGAATAACTATTAGATAATGTTTTGACTATACTTAGGTATCAATTTTTCTTTTCGATTTTTTAAACATTGTGGATACCATTCTACAGCTACAAATTCAAAATGGTAATCCATTGTATTCGATAGCACAATCGTAATTAGCCTTTAATGTTTCCACTGCTGGGACACATGCCTCCTCTCTGTAAGAGGGAGTGGGCCGTAATCCATCACGCGGGCCCAGTGTGGTTTGGCGGATGTCACGTCTTCGAATTATTGGTTCTAGGACATGCCGGTTTCCTCACGATGTTTTCCTTCACCACAATGGTAAGTAAAGTGCCTTCCTGGGCTCGAACCTACAACCTACAACTCGTAAGTCGCGTTTCCATTGGGCCACCACTGCACACTATACAGTTCTTTCTACCACAGTTATTTTTACCTTTGATTTTGCAGCCCTGTCCAAATAACAGTGATCTTTATTCCCATTCATAAAAAGTTTCTTTTGGGTTGCTACCGCTGTCGAGTTTGTCAAAATCATTGTAATCTTTATTCTTATTATAAAAAGGTTGCCGTTAGGTTGTTACTTTCAGAGGTAAAATATCGGAATGAACGGACCGTAAGTAAATATTCATCATCATCATTTCAGCCGAAAGACGTCTACTGCTGAACATAGGCCTCCCCCGAACACCTCCACTTGAACTCGTTGGATGCGAGAAGCACAAAACCGGCCGAAATAAATATTCACTGTCCGGTTATTATAGATCTTTCCTTACATAGGTAATGGTCATTGGGCAATGAAAAACAATTTCAGTTATTTATACGCGTTTTGACTGTTCTATTCGCTCAAGTGTAATAACCGTAAACTACGGCTAATATCTTCTCTGTAGATATGAGAAGTATTTACTTAAACAGAAGACCAATTCCCGTAGGTAAAATAATTGAAATCGGTTCAGCCGTTTGGGAACTACGATGGCGCAGACAGAAACACAGATACACACGTTAAATTTATAACACTCCTCTATTTTTGTCGGGGGTTAAAAACGTTCAAAATCTAGTTGCAATAATTATTATCTCAGCGACAATCAATGTCAAAAACTTGTCAAAAATGTAAGGAAACCAGAAGTATTTCTGACAGATTGAGACTGAAATCAGAGAGCAATTCTCGTAATTTTAAGATCGTTTCCAATCTGATCTCAGTCTGTCAAAAATATCTCTAATTTCCTTACATTTTTGACAAGTTTTTGACATTTGTTTGTCGCCGAGATGAGACTATGCCTAGATTTTGAAGGTTTTAATTTAAGAGAATTATTGACCTTCAGACTGTGAACGTTCTTAAAATTATAGGACTGGCCCCTCAGGTACTACACTGGGTAGTGCACTAGGTATTTTTCAGGACTATGCCGCGGTTTGTATGACGCATAAAGTACGAAGTACATCGATTATTTTCTATAAAAGCGTGCATTTTGTCAATAGAGTCTATTATTTGTATCATTCATGTTAATAACTCTTTCCAATGTCAACCCTCAAATATTACACAATAAATTGTTGTCCTTAAAATATTCGCCTTTACATAAAAACTTTGTGAACGGGGATCCATTGAAATCGAAGTACGATTATATCAAAGTATCCCCCTATTAAAGTCTAATCGAGTTATGCAAAATACCACTTAATTACGTGTACGTAAAATTTGATTTCATTTGAAAGAATGCTGAACGGTTAATCTTGGACGTGCTATGTTGTTTTGTTCAGAAAATCTTAGTTGTGAGTAGTTTATTTATTAAAATGTATTCACCAGAAAGAATAGTTTAACACAAAATAATTTGATGCATGAGAGAGACTTAATGCCTCACCATCCATACGCGGTGGGGAGGACCATACGATATATCATATAGGTACGGAAGAAAGGACGTTACAGTCATAAACTTAGTTTAAACTGAATTATTAAGGCACACAATAAACTAATGTGACTTATTATTAAGTCACATTGGTAACTAATATGACTTATATAGTTTAATAAACTTCGTCGGAGCGAAGTATTCAAAAATTTCAGTGGTAAAAAATATAATTAATACGAGCATTTTACAGGCAAATGCAAATACACGATTATTTTATAACGCTCCGTGACCCAACTAAACGATGGAGAATCTTGACACCGCGATTCAGAAATCGGCCGCCAATGCACAGCGCTATCTGTTGGGGAATAGTGGAACTAGTCTACTTTGCATTCGCAGGATTTGTTCGCCAGATTATAGTTAAGTATAAAAGTATAGTTGGAAAAGAGTATTCTTTATAATAAAATTCGAAAAGTAAAATTAATTAACTTAATGACACGGGAACAATGCAATAAAAAACTTTTGTAAACCAGGTACTCTCGTAGAATTCAGTAATTTGAGGTTTATGAAAGGATTTGCAATTTCAAGGAAACACAAAATTCATGAACGCACGCCTGCCGTTGCTTCTCTCAAGGGAAATTAGATGATACTTTAAAAAGTTTATTAAGTAAACATTAGACAAGAAAAATATGTGAAAACTGGCTTATTTACGAGTACTGGTTGATGCTTAGTATATTTTTGGTTCTATTATTTGCGGGGACGATCGCACAAAATGGTTGAAAGCAGAGAGGAGATTGCATGGAAATCAGAAAAAAATAATTGGCTTTCATTTAAATTTCGAGCAGAGCTATTTTGATGTACATACGTCTTTTAATTTGCAGGTTTCCACTGCAGTTTAGAGGGCATTGCTTTAGCGCACTCGCACACGTCTTACTTTTTGTAGGTCCTAAAGATTTTTAAATTTTTTTTTTTTCGTTTCCTAGGACGAGTGCGTCGATGCCTTTGATCTCTATGGTTTCATTCAGCTTCTACAAAAATCGACCACCGATTGTATGCCCTCTGCGGACGCTCTTAAAACCATCCAAACAAAGGGTTATACCAGGGACAAGAAAACAGGTAGAATGCAAGAGGGGTTAAAACCGGCGTGACCGTCAGGATGGCTAGACCAAAGAAGATAATGTAAATGAGACCATGTGCACTGTTCAATACCATTTGCTACTATTTACTACCTATAATGAAATATTAGCTACCTTTGCTTTAAGAAATATACTCGTACCAAAGAAATAAAGTGGTCAGCCATTCTGACGCCAGGTTGTCTGACCGCTTTCAAGTTCTCATAGTTTTCGCGTTGTAATACAACGCAAAAACTAAGTAAATATTTATATTAACAACCGCGTTGTTAATATAAATATTTACTACCTGTTTGCTACCTTAACATATATTTTTACACAACATTGAGAAGCTCCTATAAAAAGTAATTAATAAAAGCCATTAAAACGCCTGTACATCAATATTATTTATTTTCACTTATGCTCTAAAAGTCCGTCTTTATGTTGTGCTTAGGCGACATAAAATCGCTTTTTATGTTCTAGTGCATAAAGTAATTTTTTTTTCTAAGACTAAAGTAATCAGGCCCAACAGCCACACGCACAATAAAACTTCGCAGATTAAAGTCGTGATTTATTTCATTTTCTTTAATTTATACCACTTCCGTGTTTTCTATCGTTAATTTAATAAAATCAGGTAAAATAGTTGTCATTTATTATTTAAAAAGGCAAAGAAACGTTTTCATTTTTTGGCAGTATGAAGTACCCAAGTCGAATGACAAATGTTGAAAATTAAAAAAAAAACTTTTAAAAAGTTTCGTGGCGGTATTATCTGTGGTGGCGGGAATTAGCTATGGATGCAACATTTTTGATTAATTATGTACTGTATACTTTATGCCTGTTTCATTTTCTCGCAATCGAAGTGAAAAGCAGAGTGTATAACTCAGGCATAAACGAGCCATTTTACCCCTCGACTTAACTATCCACCCTCGCCTGCGGCTCGGGTGGATATAAACGTCTCGGGGTAAAATAGCTTCTTTTATGCCTTAGTTGTACAATCTACTATTACGTCTTTTCTTCTCAGAATAATCATAGTATAAAGAGAAGGGAAGTAGGTTATCTTCATACAAACGCACCGCGCGCGGCTTGTATGTGTGCGCCATAGTATCTATGCATCGACGCACGCACACTTTAACAAAATCTCGACCTGTTTCTCAGTGCGCCAGTCGGGGCTAACACTGCACGAGGTTCGCGCGTCGCGGCTTTTCGGCACGAAACCAAAATGTCTGATAATCGCAGGAGAACGTATTGCTGTATAGAGAGTATTTTTCTGTAGCTAATTTGTAATTTTGTAATAAATGTGTGATTCTATAGATATGTTTGTATTATTTATGTTTGTATTAATTAAAAATAATATGGTCCTTTATGTGTAAAAATACTACATTATGCCTATTAAAAAAAAAAACTAGATGACTAGTATATGTATAAACTACTAAGCAAATAATTTAAACACAAGCTCTTAGTTTATGTTACCGCCTGTGCCATCTAGTGGCGACTTATAGAGTCGGGACTGCGACTTGACGTTGCCGCTGTTCATGCGGTTGCATTGCGAGCGGCGCGGGCAGCCGCGCCCAAACCACCCCGCCGCCCCGCCGCGCCGCGCGCCGGTCGGTTTATTTTATCCTTTTTTTTTGATAAATAATGCTACTCTGAATCTTAAATACATTTCTCTATTTGTTAGGAAAATAATTGTTGAACGTTATTGACTAATGATCACTGAATTAGTTATACAGAGATGTGTTTGTCATTAGTTTAAAGCCCGGTCCTTGCCAAGGCAAGGCCCAAGGGTTGCATCGTTTAGGTAAAATCGGCCTCACAAACTCTGTACCCAGACAATACAAGTAAAAAATACAACTTCCCGACCCTTGCCAATTTATAGGCACTGAATTAAAATTTATCTAAAAGTGACAACCCTGAGACAGTAGGCAATTATATCGCGGATTGGGCCGGAGATACCCTACTTCCCTTCTCTTTATACTATGGAATAATTGCTAACAATGTTTTTGCAGGCGCTTGGTGGTTTATTACGAAAAACCACTACGTGGGATCAGTGCGGGTTGGTGGCCCGGTGCGGGTTGGTAGCCCAGCGCAGGTTGATGGCTCAGCGCGGATTGGTGGGCCAGCGCAGGTTGGTGGCTCAGCGCGGATTGGTGGGCCAGCGCAGGTTGGTGGCTCAGCGCGGATTGGTGGGCCAGCGCGGGTTGGTGGGCCAGCGCGGGTTGGTGGGCCAGCGCGGGTTGGTGGGCCAGCGCGGGTTGGTGGGCTAGCGCGGGTTGGTGGGCCAGCGCGGGTTGGTGGGCCAGCGCGGGTTGGTGGGCCAGCGCGGGTTGGTGGGCCAGCGCGGGTTGGTGGGCCAGCGCGGGTTGGTGGCCAAGTGTGGGTTGGTGACCCGATAAGGATTGGTCATTAGTCATTACATACACTTACCAATAATACCTATGACAGATACGAGCACGTAGAGCGCTACGAGCGCCGCGAGCGTCGTCTCCTCCGCCGCATCCCGCTCCGCATCGCTTGTGTTACTGTACATCACGCAGCATCTTTGAGATCTGTAACAATAGAATAATAACTATTTGAACAAAAATAGGTGAAATTAAATTGTTTGTAGGTAGATTTTTCGCAAATCACAATTTATTTTTTTGGAAATTATTGTCTTGCTCAAAAGGTATCTATTAGCATTTGTTTAATTAAAAAAGATTTAAAAAAGAAAACGAAATTGTATTTTTCAGGGCTTTAGTAATACAACTGGAACTGCCGGAAGTCATGGAGGGGTCTGTCAGACTTTGCCCAGTAGTGGGATAATGTAGGCTAAAAGTAACAGTAATATCAAGTAAGTAATTTGAATACATTATGCTAAAATCACGCCACTGATTAATCAGTTCTCTCAATCGAAAAGAAAATTATTTTTCAATAAACTTCTGTACCTACCACATGTCATTTTGTAACGTAAATCTTTTATGTTGGATGTAGGTATAGTAAAAGCTGGGATTTATAACACAATTGAAGGAGAACAATTATTATTGTGAATCCCACACGAAAGTGTTTACAAGCGAAATATTTTTTCAGTATGTTATCAAAAAGAGTTTCGGTGAAATAAGTATCTCGTCGCTTCGAGCAAAGTCATGTTCTTTGAAACTTAATATACCTACACAAAGGCTGTTTATATTAAGCTCAACTATGTATATGTATACATTATCTATGATAATTATAACTGTATTATTAAATATAATTTTATGATCTATATTCCTTGAATACATTTACATACATTTATAAATATAAAAAACATTTATTTTTAAAAAAATAGTGGCCCATCGACATCGTGAACAGAGTCCAAACTGCCGGTGGCTCTAGAGAGAGGAACCTCCTCAGTATGCGTGCCGTGTCCAGGAGTATATTGCTTTCTGAATCAAGCCCTTGACCCAGCCGCGCAATGAGAGCCTCCTGAGGTGTTTGTCGAGGCTCTCCGCTATTAGGTCATTTACTGTAACGATTATTAGTACAATGATTACAGAGTCCACGTCCCACATGTCGACAATCTCGTGTACCAAGTCCAGATACTTGATTTTTTATCTTTCTCAGCTTTCACGAGATTCGCGTCATGAGCGACAACAATATCAATAACAATCATTGCACGGCGATCCCGTCGATCTATCACCACAATATCATCATCATCATCATCATTTCAGCCGAAAGACGTCCACTGCTGGACATAGGCCTCCCCCAAGCACCTCCACTTCGACCGGTTTTGTGCTTCTCGCATCCAACGAGTTCCTGCGGCCTTCACACGGTCGTCGGTCCACCTTGTGGGAGGCCTTCCAACGCTACGCCTACCGGTACGCGGTCGCCACTCCAGAACCTTTCGGCCCCATCGGCCATCTGTTCTGCGAGCAATGTGCCCTGCCCACTGCCACTTAAGTTGGCAATTCTTCGGGCTATGTCGGTTACCTTGGTTTTCCTGCGGATCTCTTCATTTCTGATTCGATCCCGCAGGGAAACTCCAAGCATAGCCCTCTCCATTGCCCTTTGAGTGACTTTCAGCCTTCTAATAAGGCCCATTGTGAGCGACCACGTTTCAGTGCCATATGTCATCACCACAATATGATCTATATAATTATCTATATTTACTATTAAAATAATAGGAATTACCAAAACGGCCAGCACTACCTAGGTAATTCATCTTAATAGCTATCTATGAAATGGCCTTTGATTATCTGCCATTTACATCAATACAAAAAGATTAGTACATAATAAAAATGTGACTATAACTAGCCCACCCCACGTTAGTCGGCTATAAAAGGAAGAATAAAACACCCCATTGCCCATTATTACAATTGAATGGCGCGTCTTGTCGGCCATTTTGAGTTCTTTGACCAAATTGTTTTTATTTTGTTACATTTTATTTAGGGAACTTAGTACATATTAACAATATTATTTTTAGATGTAAGTAATTATAAGTTCTAATAGTTTTTAGTTTTTTCATAGTTTTAAATTGTAAGTACCCACGCTATCGCATTAGGTGTACCTACACCTGTAATGGTAGTGATAAGGGATATTTTGATAAATAAATAAATAATAAATAAATTTAGAATCGTTTTAGTGGAAACTAATTTCGGAAATATTAATAAAAAAAAAACTTACTTCCAAACATATTTTTTATGGGTTCCGAGTCACTTTCATACAAAAAATGTCTGAAACTGTATTTATATTTTAACCTTCCTTTTTAACAGACGTGGTCAATAAAAATGTATTTCCGTATAAAAAGCAATTCATATTCAATATTTTTTCTTTATATCTTTCATATGCTTTTTACATCTCATATCTGAATAAAACTTCTCCTGTCATTATTATTCACCCTGCAAGCGAACTGTCACTTGCCTGCCTAAAAGTGGGTTTTGTAACAACAGGGCTATGCCAGGGGAACGTTTTATATTCAAGATGCGGCTCTTTTACAAAAATATGATACAATCTCAATGCGCAAGTTGTTTTTTATTTCATTTTTGTTAGATATTATGTAAATTTTAGAAAGATATTTCTCCCAAGTGGGCACTTAAATTATTTTGTACTGTTTTACGTAATTTCATGTACAGACGCCAGCACATCAAGCTACTACGATCTGTCAAATTTCTTATTTTCAACTTTATCGGTAAAGCATAAGGTTTATGATTGGGAAAATTTAACAGTTTCGGGTAGCTTTGATGTGCTGGCGTCCTTTCGTTTTTTCGCGGTGGAAATCCTTATGGACTTCCTCTATCGTGGGGGTGACAAAGGGGCATGCCGGACTCTTACCGGTAAACACCGCTGACTGCGGTGTTGTGGAACACCGCGGTGCATGCGCGGTCCGAGGTGACAGGTGGCTGTGTGGTGGTGTTCCCCCGGCCATAGGTAGTATGGCCGTCGGGTGCGGGATTCGCATAAGTGTGCTGGCGTCTATACCTTTCCAACCAGACATATAGTAAATAGTGTTAATTTTCTCGAGAATTATACCATGACAACCCATGTGCCCGATTTGATATCCTATCAAACTTTCATTAAGTTCTATCGGTAAAACTCTTTTATTAACCCCTTTAGGGGATGAATTTTCAAAATCCTTTCTTAGTGCACATACAGGGTGGCATGGACATCGACGCAAACCTGTTACCGTGGATTCAGTACATAAGTAAGGCTAAACCCCTCTGCGTTGAAATTTTTCATCGGTTATTAAAACAAAAATTTGCTGTTCCATAGATTTTGACTTATCTATGAAACATCAGATATTTTTTTGGTAACCAACGAATAATTTCTACGCCAGGGGGGCTAAAATCGTGTGATACATTTTGATGATGAAATAAATTTGATGGTTTTAGTTTGCGCCGTCGATGTCCCTATTTACTTTATCTTTGAGTTCTGCGTATTAACTATTTTTTTTCAGATATTGACGCCGATTCTCTTGTTCACAAACTAAACTAAATTTAAGTTCAGTGCATCTTTTTCTTTCTATTTCATTAAGAAAAGGACAGGAGATAAATATTAGTTTAGTCCTGACAAATTAAGGTACTCCATAGGCAATTTAGATGTGATTAAAAAATTGGCTATTAAAAATACCTACGTCAATTTACGTCAGGCGCCGACTAATTTGACAGGTCTAAACTAATATTTATCTTCTGTCCTTTTCTTAATGAAATAGAAAGAAAAAGATGCACTGAAATTAAATTTAGTTTAGTTTGTGAACAAGGGAATCGGCGCCATTTTCTTCTGAATGTTATGTGTGTTGGGAAAGTCAATATCTATTAGGTAAGTGGTATTATTTATATTATTACTTTGTTATTGTCTGTTTTGGTCAGCTGTACAAACGTACGCCCAGAAAGGGGTAACAAAATTTTCTGTATGTGCTATATATTGTGAGCACGGTCCATAACACTTGAAAAGTTATTTTAATTTCCCTATTCCTTTTTAGCAATATTTGAGTATATTACTAAGGTATACTTACGCATTTTTTTTAAGGATTTTTTTTATTTTCTTAAAAAAACTAAAAAATATGCTCCGCCGCGACAGTGTATCACTGCCGTGACCAGGATTCGAACCTGGGTTACTACGGCCACAACGTAGGGTCCTAACCACTAGACGATCACGGCTACCGGAGCTGATGATTGCATATTTCAATACCTCGATCGCTTTGCTACAGTACATATAACCGTATAAAATTAGAAAGTTTACTTAAAAAGTTATTTTTATAACAATCTCTTTGCTTCTTAATTCCGCCTGGTTATACGAAGTGGAGCACTTTCCCTGCCGACGTCAGTGTACTACGTGATTGCTGTTGTAATTACGTTAACAAATAATTACGTATTAGGTTTGAGCTCAGAGTAAATTAATATTGTTGCGAAGTTGATAGGATGCGATCATGCGTCTACCTTCATTTGTTTTGCGGTTGTGTTTTACCAAAACACGGGAATCAGGAGTTATCTAAAATAGGATTATAATAAGGGATGATTAAGGGATGATTTATATTAGACCGGGCCGTGCCCGGGGCGTACCATGTACGTGGCCCGGACGGGGCACGGATTTGAAACGTTGACATACATTTTTTATGAAGCAGTTTATATTACACAATGCATGATTCGTGTCCCGTCCGAGCCACGGGACACGGATCATGCACTGTGTGTGCCCCGTCCGGGCCACGTACCCGGTAAGCCCCGGGCACGGCCCCGTCTAATATAAATCATCCCTAAATACTAGCTGCTGCCTGCGACTTTTTCTGCATGTATTTTTTTTTTTAATACATATATTCAGGGTGCATAGTCGCCTATCTGTCTTCATATCGTTCGGTTCAGTGGTTTAGGCGCAAAAAGGCAACAGACAGAAAGAGTTACTTTCCGATTATAATGAAAACCTATGGATTTTGTCACTCTATTTCTATTTCAATGGTATTCAGCTGCATCCGATTAGACTGGAAGCCGACCCCAACATAGTTGGGAAAAGGCTAGGCAGATGATGATGACTCTATTTCAATTATTTATGATCTTAACACAAAGTTCAAGATGTAGAGAACTTTATGAATTATGTAAGGTTCATGCTTGCTTGGCTCACCGTATTTGTATTTTTGTTCTGTTCAAGCCTTATGTCCCTGAGATAATTCACTGAGCTGGCAAATAAGGCTGATATTATACTTATAAGGAAAAACCGGGTTTCTCCCCACACGGACTGTGAGCTTACAAATAACCACGCACTTCTAAGTCAACATAAAGATGTTCTACTTGTCGTAATGCCAACATTACCATTCTGTCACCATTGCTTGTCTTGATTTATGTCTTTAATGTTCCCTGAGTTTCGCCAGAATCGCATTGTTTTGCTCAACGCTATGGCCAATGTCATGTTGCTGATATATAAAGTTGTCCCTTTATTTTGGGATTCCAATAAAGTAACTGCTCTCTCTTGCAGTGGTGGCCCAATGGTAATGCGACTTGAGGCATATGTATAGAATCAAAGGCAGCTAAGCGCCACATTTAAAAAAAAAAAAAATAAGTATGGAGAATAAACTCGGAGAGTATGAAAACCCTGACTCTTAAATTAGAAAAATGTTTTTTCGGTTCCTGAAAATTTTACATTGCCTCCATGTAAAATTAGCTACCTTTGATTCTATATGCTTTACTTACGAGATGTAGATCGGGGGTTCAAACCCAAGTAGGCACTTTACTTTGTGTTCATTATTTCTTCACCACTGCTCTGAAAACTGTGAAGGGAAACATCGTGAGGAAACCGGCATGTCCCAGAACCAAAAATTCGAAGACATGTGGTATCTACCAACCCGCACTGAACCCGCGTGGAGGATTACGGCCTACTCCCTCGCACAGAGAGGAGGCCTGTGTCCCAGCAGTGGGAACACTATAGACTGATTATGCTAACAGCTCACAAGAGTCACTATACGAACAGTAATCCATCCTACGATTTGTTCGCAATTACTTTACATAGTACATAGGTAATTATTTCACTGTGTATCTAGTTGTGTCGTGTACCTACAGTGTGTGATTTGCTAGTGTGATTAATTTGTTCGTGATATTATAATTTGATTTGAACTGCAAACGGTTTTTCTATTGCGTAATAACCAACATTAGCCACAGTACGCCCACAGTAGTTAAAATATGGCTGATGATAACGAGACAAAAACCTACCTGATCCGCAATGAAACTTACAATAGTTTATGCAGGGTTTCGAGATAATGATTTACTCTTAGAACTAAATCTTTACGCAAAAGGTCCGGAAAACGTTGTCTGAACTCGTTATATTGCGTTTGCTTCCTTGCAAGTTTCTTATTTTTTTGGTAGGTCAGCTTTGCCTTCGTAGGGCTAGAATATTAAACGTGGTTGGTATGATAATAGACGTGCTTCTAAAATCTTTTGGCGTTTGAATGACATTGACAAGGGGGTGCTGATATTGGCGTGGTTTGCGATAGATCCGCTTCCACGTTCTTTCAATTTTATTCACTGACAACTACGGGTCTCCGGCCGTCCACAAGATTTATTCTGTACGTCCAAATTTCCAGAACGAAAACGTTGGAACCAAAAACATACCGTATTTTCTTTTACAGTAGCTTACAACAGCTCGAAGGATTAATTATGTGTTATTTGTAAATAACGCGATTTTTTAAGTTTTCCATATTGTGAACGAAACGATGTCAGAGAAAAAAACAGATGAATCACTAAATTCGAAACATAAATACCTAAACCTATATAAATAAAACAAAGTCGGGTTAGTTACACCATTTATAACATAAGAACCGCTATAGGTACCGATTTTTAAGATCTTTTTTTTTTTGTTGGATTTGTCTCCACCCCGAATAGCAGAATAACTATTAAAAAAATAGGGCAAATTGGTAGTTAATTTTCTCATATATTTGTTCTTATTGATTGTGAGGCGGCACGAAGTTTGCCGGGTCAGCTAGTTTGAAACAATGGTTTGAAATAAATTTGAATTTGGAATTCCCATGGACTTATTAACCAAACGCCAGATATTGAGATCAAAGTGGCCAGTGGCCAGTTCGACAAAACGCCAATTTCATATGTATTTGGTAACTTCGAAGCCCTTAGCCATTTACTACACATTTATCACACTATCACACTATATCACACTAATATTATAAATGCGAAAGTTTGTGAGTGTGTGTGTATGTGTGTTTATATGTTTGTTACTTCTTCACGCTCAAACGGCTGGACCAATTTTGATGAAATTTGGTATAGAGATAGCTTGAGTCCCGGAAAAGGACATAGGATACTTTTTATCCCGATATTCCCACGGGATCGAGACTTATGCGGGTAAAACCGCGGGGCGCAGCTAGTTATTTACTAAAAGTTCATATTATAGCCTTAATCAAACGTTCCTTATAGAAAAACAAACACCTACTGATCATAGCAATCGAACGCCCACAAGGGAAAGGATGATTTGATTGTCTATTTGCATTTATCACACCGAAAACGGATCGCAATCGGACAGGCCGCTTTACTCCTTAATTGAATTATTTTGTATCCGCCCATCTTGTTTTAATTACAGCACGCGCGGAGTTTTATTCAGGTCTCTTTTTTAATTTTACAGCGGTATAAAGATATTCAGCGGTCAGCCACTGAATAATTAAAAAAACGGTTTTGTTTAAAAAAAAATATCAAGTGGAAATTGTTCATTATGTTGACAAAGATAAGAATACTTTGTAGAGTTTTAACACAGGTTTGAAGCACTCGAATAGAAGTGGAAAATTGTATATTTCAGGTGATAATAACAACTAATAATAATTCCTTAAGCCTTTAAGCCTTTTATATCTTCCGTATCTAACATAGTATAATATATGACACTTTAAATAATATAAATGTGAGTATGTGATTTCGACGGCGAAGTGCCAATAACACCTAACTGACAAAGTCAAAAATTTACACAAAGTGAAAAAAATATTCAAAAATAAACACGTTGGTTTAGTTGGGAGGTATTTCCACATTTGAATTTAATGCTGTTGGTGTTGCAACTAAAAATACACTTAGGAGATTTCACTAAAACATGCGAATAACGCCTTTAAATTCAAAGCGATAAAAAAGTGAATTTCTCGAAAAATGTCAGTTAGTATTATTAGTTTGAAATTTTAAGATTTGGGTTTGAGATATGAACCCCATCATGGGTGAAGGCCTCCTTCAGAATTTTCCATTTAGTTCAGTCTTTTCTTATTTCGATCCTTCCGTATTTCTGATAAATAAAACGAATAAGCTTTCACGTAAAGCCTTTTCCTATTTCACACCAACCTTTTTACATACAAACACGGGAACTACATTTTTCGCAAAATTATCCCCTCCATTTACTCACCCCTCGACTTATTTATTCTCTATGTTTCTCTCTATTTTTTTTTTCAAGTAGAGATCTACTTACTACCATTTATACAGGGTCAAAGTTAAGTAATTAACGAAACGTCACAGATTAAATAAATAGTCCTCTTGACCGAGCATGGCAGCCAATCTCAGCAGAGACTAGCCATCTACGTGGAGGGAGTGCAAACAGGTGCTTTTGTGGCGGTATCTACAATGCCACATGCCAACAACGCGTCATACTGACGTCACGCAAAATCCTGCATCTCGCAAGCAGAGTTTACCGCGCAACTAGCGTAGATACAACGACCCGACATGAATCATCGGGCAGTCGCCCACAAGGCACAACACCCGTCTGGTCGGAGGATCCTCCCTTTTCTATGCAGGATGAGTGAACTTTACACCCTGTTCCTCATACCTCTATAAACACACACATACATTGATATTTTTGTGTGCACATTTTTTTTAGTTAAAAGTAATAGTAGATTGTACAACTAAGGCATAAAATGGCTCGTTTATGCCTGAGTTATACACTCTGCTTTTCACTTCGATTGCGAGAAAATGAAACAGGCATAAAGTATACAGTACATAATTAATCAAAAATGTTTGCAAAGCATAGCTAATTCCCGCCACCACAGATAATACTGCTACGAAACTTTTTAATATTTTTTTTTTTAATTTCAACATTTGTCATTCGACTTGGGTACTTCATACTGCCAAGTCATAAAAACGTTTCTTTGCGTTTTTAAATAATAAATGACAACTATTTTACCTGATTTTATTAAATTAACGATAGAAAACACGGAATTGGTATAAATTAAAAAAAATGAAATAAATCACGACTTTAATCTGCGAAGTTTTATTGCGCGTGTGGCTGTTGGGCCTGATTACCTTAGTCTCAGAAAAAAAATTTACTTTATGCACTAGAACATAAAAAGCGATTTTATGTCGCCTAAGCACAACATAAAGACGAACTTTTAGAGCATGAGAAGTGAAAACCAATTTTTCATTCTTATTCTATTAACAAAGCCACAATGAAAAGCAAAGGAAACTGAATTAGCAGTACCTAAGCACATTATCATTACTAACCACATTCTCAGAAATATCCTCAAAAGAGATTAAGGAAATCCCCAAAATAAAACTTAAAAGAGACCGTGTTCAATCAACCCTTTTTATTAATACCCAAATCATATTATCCTGCTTGTTAATCTACAAAGAGGACAAATTAATGAATTTTAAACTAATTAGCAGTACACTCATCAAAATATTTATGAGCAGTTCCAATTAACTCCGTCTCTTCGTTGTTGTTACTTTTAATTTGTTCTTAATTACGCGCAAATTTATTCATTATACGTTAATAAAGTTGTAATTTTATTAAGGGCGTATAAATTAAAATGTAATGTTGAGAGCGACTGCTTAGGGGCCGTATCCACGAGCGAGAGAATCGCGGCGATATTATCCTTGTGCCACGTATTTCTATACACTCTCTTAGAACGTGTGGCTCCACACGGCGGCGATAGTCGAAAATTTTCGACTATCGCCGCGATTCTCTCGCTCGTGGAGACGGCCCCTTATTTATCTTTGTTTATTTTGGAGGTTATTTCTTAGAAAAGTGGGTACTTAAACTAATCTGCCTAGTATTTTTACAACTTCATGTATTGGGGCATCATGTATTAGGGGGTTCATGTGTTAGAGCAGTGGTGGCCAAGTGGTAACGGCCGCGACTTACGAGTTGTAGGTCGCAGGTTCGAATTCAGACAGGCGCTTTACTTTGTGTAAATTATTACATCACCACTGCTCTCAAAAACGGTGAAGGAAAACATCGTGAGGAAACCGGCATGTCCTAGAACCAAAAATTCGAACACATGTGACATCTGTCAACCCGCACTGGGCCCGCGTGGTGGATTAAGGCCCACTCCCTCTCACTGAGAGGAGGCCTGTGTCCCAGCAGTGGGAACATTATAGGCTGGTTATGGATGTATCGGGGTGGACTACCAGTCTAACCGAGTCCAGCTAAATACCAGTATTTAACTTTTTTTAAGCCAAGTAATTACTTAAGCTTAAGTTATGATTTTGGTGCAAGGTAACAAAACTCCAATGAGTTTATATAATACGTCTAGTTGGGATATGTTAAGGAAGAGAGGCTACGTAAGACGTTAATAGCTCATACAGGAATAAATTTACTATTGCAGCATGCCATACACCACGTTTGAGAAAGGGGGGGTCACAATCGGTGGTCTGTGGTTTTTTTTTTCATGCACGTTGCCGCATATAAACGTATTTTCTTTCTTTATTTCTTTCATAATAAATAAGGGTGTGATACAGACCATAAAAGTAAACAATTTTCTCCATGGGGCTAACATCGTAATCGCGAAAAAATAATCATCTGTCCCATACTTTTGGGTTAGGGATTGCAATCCAGCGGCGTTTTCAATCCAGCTGGATTCTTGCTGGATTGACCTGAATCCAGCTGGGTCCAGCGCGGATCCAGCAAAATGTGGAACGAAAATAAAAAGACGACATTTTTAAGACTTTTTTTATTAATTTGTACTTCTTACGATAATCTATGAAATCTTTCACTCATTTGGTGAATTTTTTTATCAATTTGCTTTGGTTTCTTAATCATTTGAGATCAAAAGAATCAACTTAAAATGAAATAACAAACATATAACCTCATATAACATTTTAGATAATGTTTCTAAGTAAGCAATATCTTATTACGTTTATGTTTAATGATAAAATAGGATAGGACGGCTAATCAGTAGCAATCAGTCCTACAAATTCTTTTAAAATTAACTACAAAAAAGGACCGTAATAATAATACTATTTTAATCTTCAATCAATTGTTTGTATCAAAAGAAGCTCCGAAATAATCTTCTCTCCACTCGTTATTCGTTAATAATTAGGCAGTATAAAATCTGACGATAACAGACTGACTATGTCTTTTTTTGAATTCTCTGAAAGTAAGACCTTAGAAAACAAATTTTATCTATAGTCTTATCTCCCAACCTGCTTTGCACAGAACTGCATATGTAGCCGGCTGCTGAGAATGCCCTTTCGGCCTCTACACTGGTCGGTTTTAGGGTCATTAAATACTCATAAACCATAGATAAATGTTCACCTCGCATTCCTTCGGTCTCATAAACGCTCATTTCTTTTTTCAGGACCTTTTCGTAATCTAATGGGCCGCTTGGCTTTTGTTTATTAAAGTGCTCCTTCTCTCTTTTAAGTTCCATCTCAAGCTCTTGCTCTAAAGTCATTTTCACGGGTTCTGCATCATCATCTAGACCATCCTCATCTAACTCCATGATATCTTCTTGCACCGGCTCTACAATATGTTGTTTATTTACTCGTTCTAACAAAGTTTTCATCCCCTGCCGCATCGCATTCTTTTTTGGCAAAGGAAAATAGCCAGGTTTTTTTACTGCTTCTTCATACTTTTTTAGATTTTTCAAGTAGGTACACTAACGTTTTGAAAATGGTGGCAACTCAAAACTAAACAATAGAAATTGATACGTTTGCGGATCCGCATCGCTGGATTCAGCACTGTATGCTGGATCCAGCATGTTTAAAAAGGTGCTGGATCCAGCTGGATTGCTGTATGCTGGATCCAGCAATTGCAATCCCTATTTTGGGTCCTGTATTGAAGTTTTGTATGGGACAGTTGATAATTTTATCGCATTTAGGTACGATGTTGGTCCCTTAAAGGACATTGTTCAGTTTGTTGGTCTGTACTGTACCTAGAAAATCTAAAATCAATTACTTTAGAAATGCAAAAGAAGATTGATGGCTATAATGTGCGTGCGCTTGGAATAAAACGACGTATGTTCCAAAACTAATTTATTCCTTTTTTTAACAAAATATATGAATTAAAAAAACTACTTTGAGTAAACTTTGAAATGATAATTCTCTATGTTGTAAAGTAAATTCCATTGAATAACTCTCAAGCGTTACGCCGTGATGTTGAAAGAAGTAAGAAAAAAAAATAACTGCAATTTTTTTGTATCGAGAAAAATTAATTCAATCGTGTATTCCTTTTACATGATACTAGACCAAAGAGTCAAAAAACATACACCAAAATTTTAGATCCCTATTCCACATACATGGCAAGTTACACGAAATAGAAAAACCACATTTTTTTCAATATATCTCCTTAATTATGACCAAAGCTTTCTGATACATGCTGTATAACTCTAAGTTAACAAAAGGCAATATATTCTAAACCAAGAATGTGTCTATAAATGCCAGGGTACTTAATATATAACGCTAACCTACACTTAATAAGGTGAAGCTAAATATTTATCAGACCCGGGGCAGGTAAATGAGTGTGCCACGGAAGACAAATGAGCATCGAGATGTAAATAAATACCGACGCATTGAACTGTGGCTTTGAGGAGATCGGAAATTGTAGGAATTCTGGAAAACGTAAGTTTATAAAGATAAATTTCAAAAGGGGTTAAATATAATGATCACCATAAAAATATATTAATTCTAGCTAGGTACCCCGAGGTTAGGTTTGGTTAGGTTACTTTAAACCAGAAACACACAAATAGGACCCACAGAAATTAACACAGAGATTTTTTTAACCCAGAAATAGGACCCGTCGACATAGAATGCAAGAGCGAGCAAATGAGAATACAAATACCTTTAGCTAGGTATTTTATAATAAAATGGAGTTTTAATTTTGGTGATCATTTACTATTTTTGGCAGTAAAAAGTGTTTTTTTGATGTTATATTTTACTTTATCAGGTTATAAGTTAAACATAAGCCATTTCAAAAATTCTAAGTTTATAAGATGGAATTTTTGAAATTTTGAATTGAGTTAAGTTTTTCATTTATCGTCTAGTGGCTGTGGCTCTACTTGATTGCTGAAACTCAACCAGAGAGCATAATGTTGTCTAGTAGCTCAACTGCCACTAATGAGACACAATTACTTTTTCTATTGTTACTGATCTCTAGGAGATTTCTTGACAGTTGAAGGGATGCAGTAGGCCGCACGTAGATAAGTGGTAAAAAAAAAAGACGGGTTGCACGCCGGGAGTGCCGGCAGAAGTGAAAACTTGAATATTAACATTGAAATAAATCAATTATTAATTGAATTAATATAACTAATTTTTTTCACTATTTCTGCGTCACTTTTTTCATTAATAGATGCACTTTGTTCAATTTCCATATTTTAAACACTATATACACGAATTTTACGAATACACAGCAGTGATTGACAGATGTCAGGAGACCGCGCCAACGACTGGACCACAGACAACCGTCTGTGTAGGTACTACACAGACGGTCGAGCCATCAGCTGTCTATCCATCCATCCATACACCCACACCCACACCCATCCATCCATCCATTGTCGTGTGTCACTTGGTTCACTTCGGTTGGCGCCGCCGCGCCGTAGTAGTCTCTCCTGATGGTCACGTGTCCTGACGCGATGTCCTGACGCGAGTTTAACATTTTTTACCCATTACAAAAAAGTGTGCAACGCCGCTAAAGAAGTTTACACTTCAAAAACAGTATCATATTGTCCCTACCTGCCTAAACAAGGCAGGTATTTTTAAATTAGTAAATGTATTTTTTAATGTTTGTGTTTTATTTTCTCTTGTACATACGTGATCTAAATCTCTTTATCTACTTTCCTTCTCTTGTACCAACTATTACACACGAGGTCTTTATCTACCTTCCTATAGCAGGTATGCTGGAAGAGATTTCTTTAGAAATAAGCATCACCTAGTTAGTATTTTCTTTCCTTAGTATTTTCTGTTCCCTCTTCTTGTCTGTTTATGTGTATAAAAAAACAAAATATTAGCTGGTAACTTATTTTCTATTGAAACTCCGTAGTACGCTAGTCTACAGACTGTTAATTACAAAACGTGGCTCTCGAGGTTGAAAATATTGAATTTATAGTGTAATAAACAGTATAAGAAAAAATATCCTATCTTCTATATACTTATTGGTATGCAAGTCTATCAATAACTATAAAGAAAGAATATTTCGTGACCCGAAATCTCAAGATTCCCCGAAAAATTCCTTGTAAAATAAGATACAAGAAAAATATTCTACCAAGCCAAATAATTTTTCGCAACGTTCACGAAATTGGTGCTGTCATGCAATATACCGATGTGTACCTATATCAAAATTTCCATAATCTGTGGCAAGAACTTACTTACTGGTACTGGCAATATCCCGCTCTTTCGTGAAAGTAGGGATTCTCGAAGAAGTCCCATTTTATGAGTCCCACGATCGTTTTAAGGTAAACACATATATTATGTAGCTAGTGCAGAAAATCTTGAAAGAAGCAAGCCAGACAGTCAAACACATTTATCAATTTCAGATAGTCCTTGTCAGCATGAGGAAGCTGTGGTGACGTAGTGGCTCCATCTTACGAGTTATAGGTCGTGGGTGCAAACCCAGACAGGCACTTACTTTGAGTAAATAATTTCATCACCACTGCTCTTAAAACGGTGAAGAATAACATCGTGAGGCATGTACAGCAAGCATCAAAAGTCGATTAACACTGTCATTTTTACATGTTATCAAATTGACAACAATTTTTCTCAATAAACTGCTTTTTACCTTGTCACATAATAGCAGAGTTCAATCAATCAACTCAGCCCATCGCAGTCCACTGCTGGACATAGGCCTCTCCCAGACTGCGCCACAGCACCCTGTCCTCCGCCTTCCGCATCCAGTCGACCCCAGCCACCTTAGGTCGTCCGTCCATCTAGCGGGGGGCGTCCTACACTACGCTTGCCGGTACACGGCAGAAATAAATGCGGCGGAATAGCAGAGTTTATATTCTAAAAAAATTTCTTCTGCTGCAATTTTGAACAAATATTTTGCTTAATAACTAAGATTAAAAAAACTGAAGTGTTAACCGACTTTTGCTGCTGACCGTAACGAGAACTAAAAAATTCAAAGACATGTGACATTTACCAAGGGCCCGCGTGGTAGATTACAGCCCACTCCCTCTCGAAGAGAGGAGGCTTGTGTCCCAGCAGTGGGAACATTATAAGCTGATTATGCTTATGCTTGTCAGCATCTTAAAGGTTACCAAAAAGTAGGTTTAGCCAACAAGAAACTCCTTGTAAGAAACTAAAATCAAAGATAATGTAAAAAATATTTTTATGATAGAATGAACTGTTTGTATTTTGGCAACTTGTTCGTTAATTGCAACAAAACATTTTGGCAAGTCGTAGCTTAATTGCAATGTCCATACATTTGGCGTCTGCTTACGTAAGAATTCATTTGGCAACAGCATTTTATAGCTAGACTTTAAAATGGCGTTACTAATCATAACTTTTCTTTGACCAAGTTTTTTAATTTTTTTATTGCTGAATGGGCCCGCTCTTGACCTCGATGACGCCTGATGGAAAGCCACGGATGAGATCTATGATAGAACGAGCGTGCCCAGAAGATGCCTTAGGCACTGGAACTCCCACGCATCGACGAAACACAGCAGGCTGCTTGACGCCGGACTCCGTTGGGAAGGTGGTCGCAAACCAGGCGGGCGTTAGCCCTACCACCGCAAGGGAAGAATTGGCCAGTCAAATAAAGTGTTAGGTGTGACTGTCCAGGACGCACCGAGCGCTCGGTTCAGTTGAGTAACTGGCGGAACAAACCGCGCTACACGAGGAGGCTTCTTCATCCATCCCAAAAAACACTTAAAGCAATTCTATCTAGTGGTTCCCCATGCTGTATAATTAACTCTGCTTCTATTATTGGGTGGCAAACAAGCAGGCGGAAGGAAGGCAACTGCAGTTTAACATCGCGAGTGCATTATTTTCCTGTCTATGAGTGTCTGTAATGCACATTTATTATTAATATTTTTTATCTTTTGAATACGGACACTTGCACTTGGACTTCTGCATCATTCTCACATGCATAATTTCAACACGCATGATGTAACCAATATTTTGTATAACCATATTTTGATTTAAAAGAGTGTTCGTGGAGTTTCTTGCACGTTCTTCTCCATAGAGTACGCTTTGGAATGTCTAACTAATTTCGCTTTCTGACTGACCAACCCCGTGACCATTCAAAAGTGCCAGTAATTGGTTTATCTATCTATACTAATATTAAAGCTGAAGAGTTTGGTTGTTTGAACGAGCAAATCTCTAGAACTACCAGTGGGCTTTGAAAAAATCTTATTGCATTTGATAGTCCAATTCATGACGAAAGCGAAGGCGAGAATACTTTAGAACCGAGCAAAAAAAAAAACTCAGAAAGAACGCTAAGCGAAAACGCGCGAGCAGGCGAAACGATGCGACAGCGTAAGTCGGGGTAGCAATAACTTGTCTTTGTCGCGGGCAGATGCTCGTAGTTCGAAATAAATGCTTTGAGTTTGAGTTTGACACAAATACCATTCAAACACAGCAACGCTACTTGGCGTCAGTTATCGGTAGTCCTTCCGCAGATGAGGTCTTAGACAAAGAGCTTTACTAGATCTAAATCTTTATGTTAATTGTCCAGGTTTTTTTTAAGAGTCTATACTGTCCCAGCGCTGGTCAAAAGTCTCCCCCAAATCCTTCCAGGAACTTTTCTCACCTCAATCTAGACCTCGCGGTACGCATCCAGGTCATCGCCATCTCTTTCCGGCCTCGGCGGCGCCGTCCATCTTCAGGCACCCATTGTATGGAGACTTGCGGGGCGGTCATCGTGCATGCGGCTAGTATGACCCGAATTGTTCAGTATAGGTACTTTTAATGTACTGAGTATCAGAATTTAAGACTCATTGATGCAGAGACAATATTCTGCACTTCCAAGAACATAGAAAAGGTTTCTACGAAGTCTTATCCAGTGACGTCACGCGAATCGAAAGTGTCCGAAGTGACATCAACTCGGTCATGTTGTAGGGTCACCACAGTAAACAAAAATAAATTAAAGACATCCTCGTTCGTCATGTGGTCGCAAGCGCTACTGCTGAGCTGGGGTCCTGGGTTAGATTCCCGGGTCGGGAAAAGTGTTATTGGGTTTCTCCATATTGAAATTCTTAGTAGCCCGGAGTCTGGATTTGTGGAAGATTGATGGTCATGCGCTCGCCCCATATTTCATGGACTTACTCGTAATTATACTGGTGAAATTTGAAAGTACAGACGCTAGAACATCAAGCTACTACAATCTTTCAAACTTTATCGTTAAAGCCTAAGGTTCAAAGTTGATTGGGAAAATTTTACAGTTTTGGGTATAAAAATAAAGTCTAGAGGCTCTAAAAACTAGACATCACAATGTCATACCCGACCGTTTAGCCACCCTAGCCATGAGTGACGTCACGAAAGTCGTAAAACTGAGAATTCTTGTGTTTTCCAGGAATATCTATTGTGTGTGTATTTAGAAAATGTTTGTTGTATTTAGAATGGTTTTGTTATGCGAATAAAACTTTTGATTTAAGAATGTTTTAAACTAAAATGATCTTGGCAACATACAATGACTGGTAATCATAAAGTTGTCTATAGCAGTGTTAATAATCTTAGATAATTTACATTCAATAGCCATTTAATCAGAGGGGCAATTCTCGTGATTTTAAGAACGTTCACAGTCTCATCTCAGTCTCAATCTGTCAAAAATACCTCTAAAATCTTCTAGAATGTTTTTGACGTGGATTGTCGCTCAGATGAGATTGCGACTAGAGTTTGAACGTTTTTAATTACGACAATTGGCCTTCTAATATCTACTTTAGTAAAATGTGTTCTAAGTTGATTTTTGAGTGACCATTTGTTAATAAGTTTTTGGTTGCAATGGAATTTGAACTTTGTTAAGTACGACATTCAGTCAGTTGTTCCATAACTTGAAAATGATCATAAATATAATATGAATAGACTCCAAATACAAAATATCCGTTTTCTAACGAAGCTTTAATCCAAAAAGTTTAATTAACAACCGTTCCTACAAATCCGATGAAAATGAAATAGACAGTTCAAAAATAGAATTCAATGATGACGTCAAGCTATGAAAGGAATCGCACCCAATATGAAAATCCTTGTATTTGTTCTATGAGAAATGTTCCCTGAAATTAACGATAAAGTTAAGGTGATTGGATACTGACACTTTTTCATACATTCTTTCGGGGTACAAATCTCGAAAAATAAACGATTTTTGCAGAATAAAAGCACGTATATTAAGTTGTTATGACTTATTATTGACGCATATCGACAAAAACCTATAAAAAAAACACTATTTCCAGGATATCTAGGCCTGACAAAATCGATAAATTTTTCTATGTGTGCGCGGCCGGAACACGCCCTCTGCAGGATATTTCAAAGAACTATCGAGAAGCAGAACACAAATTTTTGCTAAGGTTATCAACAACAATTGATCTTGCTCGTTAGATGGCGTTGTTTGTCAATGTCAAACAGGTTGGCCAATTTTATAATAAATCGTTGAATTATGCGTGTTTTTTTTGACAAGTTGCGAATCGTTGGTAGGAGGTATGCAATATTTCTTACAAGGCTGGCGCGGTGGCTCTGCCCGCGCAGTTATATATTAAATCAATTTATCAATTGAATCATGAAGTGCGAAAAAATGCTTTACCTACTTATTGATAGTATTTGCGATCTACCCTGGGTTCGATATTACTGTATTGAATGTATGTACCTACATACTAAGTTTATGTACCTAAGTACCTACATAAATGTAAGTACTAACTTACACTTGAACTGTCTTCGAGAAATTTTCTGAATTAAAAATCTTTCTGCATTAGGCTGGTAAGTACCTATTGAGAGAGCCCTTCCCAGTTCCCACTGTTCCCAGACCGTCTATCCTATCGTCAACGCGGGCATAGTCAAAAGCTTGTTCACAGAACACTATTACCTTTCCCTAGCGGAGCTAAGCTTGTTTTTGTTGTTCAATCCAGCGCATTGTTTGAAAAAGAGGCAAAGCAAAAAGAGAGAGATAGCGCCTGAACGCTCGGTTGGCGTTCGGTTCGGGTTCGGTAACTTCCGCCGCTCACTCGCAGGCGGCAGCATGGACTTTGGGCGGCAGGCCCGGCCGGCACTATTGATATCTATTCTGTGATTGGAGCGCTTGGGTGGGTTAGCCATTCATTCATGATGTCGCATCGCACCTCGCATGCGCCTCGCTACTTGGCCGCGCGCATAAATGCACTAGTTTTGTAAATTGCTCTGCATGCAGGTACATATAACTACATACCTATAGTACGGACGAAGCGCTTGGCCCCGCGCCGGGGAGATGTGTGTTTGAATTTTTATCAATCTAGGTACCTACCGAACTAGCGTTATTTTTGACTATATGGAAATTATTTATAATATACACAAATACTTTAGCTTTTTCATATTATGTTTGTTCCTAACTAATATTATAAATGCGCAATTGACTTTGTTTGTTCCACTTTCACGCTAAAACGGCTGAGCTGAACGGATTTACTTAGATGAAATTTGGCACATGGGTAGACCATGACCTGCGGGGTAATTGCGTAACACACTATCAGTAGCAATGGCTTTCATTTTGACAGTTCAACAACATTCATTGCATCATTTACGTTTTTGAGCAAAAACATTTTTCGAACCATAGAAATGATATACATTATGTTTCGAACATAGGTAATGCAAAGCAATGGATTAGCAATATTCTTCAAAATGATTCAGATTGAGATTGATAATGATTGTGTTACGTAGGTAATTAGAATGCTGGGTTAGGATTACGACATAGGATACTTTTTATTCCGGTAGTACGATTTCGTGGGATAATCTCCGACATCCACGCGGGCGAAGCTGCGGGAAAAATCTAGTACCTCCATAAAGTACGAAAAAGTAAAAGTAAATAATTTTATTCTACCTATGGAGTAGAGTAGCAGTACCTACCTAAATAAATTCTTAATTCCGCGTTCCGTTACCTAATCTCAACTTCTTCAATAGACGTATTGAAGAAGTTGAAATTAGGCAACGGACTTGTATAAAATGTAGGTACGTACCGTATATAAATGTAATACCTAGTACCTACTTGTACCGCGCAGTACCTACAGGCACAAAATATAGAGAGTACCTACAGACTGCCATCCGCGCGAGACACGCGTAGCTGTGAAGTGCAAAAATGGAGTAACAAAAAACCGGCCAAGTGCGAGTCGGACTCGCCCATGAAGGGTTCCGTAGCAGCAAGTAACATAATATAAAAGTTCTTGTAGTTCGTTGTAACTTTGTGAAAGGTAAATTGCGGTTTTTGATTTATGACGTATTAAAAAAAAACTACTTACTAGATCTCGTTCAAACCAATTTTCGGTGGAAGTTTACATGGTAATGTACATTATCTATATTTTTTTAATTTTATCATTCTCTTATTTTAGAAGTTAGAGGGGGGGGGGGGGGACACACATTTTACCACTTTGGAAGTGTCTCTCGCGCAAACTATTCAGTTCAGAAAAAAATGATATTAGAAACCTCAATATCATTTTTGAAGACCTATCCATAGATACCCCACACGTACAGGTTTGATGAAAAAAAATTTTTGGAGTTTCAGTTGTAAGTATGGGGAACCCCAAAATTTATTGTTTTTTTTCTATTTTTGTGTGAAAATCTTACTGCGGTTCACAGAATACATCTACTTACCAAGTTTCAACAGTATAGTTCTTATAGTTTCGGAAAAAAGTGGCTGTGACATACGGACGGACTTATTGTAGTACCTATAAGCTAAAAAATACGATCATTTCCTTTCTTGCTGTTTCATTCTCAACAATGAATCAAATAACTAGATACGAGTACCACTACTACACTAGTTTTTTGTGTTTTTTGTTTTGTGTGTTTTTTGCCAAAGTTGACAACCCCAGCGCGACCGCCGAGCGTAGGTATGAAAAGTGCAAGTACCAAATTACCTTTCTGTTTTGTGCGGTTGATCAAATAAAGTAATCTGAATACAGTCATTTATATTTACGGTACCTACTTTGAACAAAAAACATTTGTTGTTAATTTTTGTCTCTGTCTGTTTATTCCGGCTAATCTCCGAAACAGCTAGACTGATTTTGACGAGACTTCCACTGGCAGATAGCTGATGTTATAAGTTCCGCGAAAAAAAATAGGTGAAAATAAATGAAATTCAATACGTACAGACGCAAGTACATCAATCTACTACCGCGGTAATATTACCTATTATGCGAGTCATACCTACGCGCCGCGAGTTCGGTTTACACTCGGTAAACAAACAGTCTCGAATGCTCCACAGTGACGAACGGACGCCGGACGATGTGATGGTTTTGTACGCAGTTACGAGCGTAGACCATATAGGTACATACCTACTGTTTGACAAATTGTACAGAAGACCGAGGAGTACAGTCAGCCACTGTGTATGGCATTTGTGGACTACGAGAAAGCCTTCGATTCCATCGAAGTATGGGCAGTTCTGGCCTCTCTGCAATGATGTCGAATTGACTGGTGCTACATCGAAGTGTTGAGATGTTTGTATGATGCTGCAACGATGACTTTCCAGATCCAGGATCAGAAAACCAGCCCCATCCAACTGCTCAGGGGGGTGATACAGGGGGATGTCATATCCCCTAAATTGTTTGTGAAATACTAGAAGAAATACTAAAATTCACGGCAGTAGTACTTATATGTCACGAAATCAAAATCACAGCTGAGTAGACTTTACGAGTAATAGTCGACCAACTTTTAGTTGCAATGTATGGGAGGACATGATTTTCAACTACAATGTTAAGCTTGTTCTTGGGATAAATTCATTTCGACTACGGAACTCTTCATTGTGGTCCGACATGGACTTGGCCGGTTTTTCCTTGCTAATTTTAATGTAACTTAGGGTGTAAATAAGTACCTAATAAAAGATGTATAGAATCTTCAAAACAAAGTCGGTACCAACAAAGCTCAATATCGAAGAGAGAGAAGAGTTCAATAAACTTTATTTGCAACTAGCTGCGCCCAGCGGTTTCACCCGCATAAGTTTCGATCCCGTGGGAATATCGGGATAAAAACTATCCTATGTCCTTCCCCATACCTACCAAATTTCTTCTAAATCGGTTCAGTGGTTTAGGCGTGAATAGGTAACATACAGACAGACAGGCAGAGTTACTTTCGAATTTATAATATTAGTATGGATATAATATAGTATAAGTATATACAGGGTTATTGGAACAACACTAACATGGTCATTGTACTCATCATTATGAACAATTTTTTTTACTATGGGACCAAACCTGAAATCGCGAAAAAAAATCAGCTGTTCCCTACATTTATGTTCGTATAGGTAACTCGTCAAAATGTAGGGAACAGCTGATTTTTTTTCATTTTCTCATTTGAAATTGGAATTGTTGGTTTGAGTGGACGCTGGTGTATGTGAATTTGTTGGTTTTTAGGCTAAACATACAAACACACGTAAATAGTAAACACATAATACATATTACACATAACACTTATATACATATACATACACACAACAGTAATAAAATTACACTAATAATTAAATACCCACAACCGTGTGTACACGGCCTAATAATTTCACGCGTCTGTACACTGCCTTACTGCCTGCGACGGCGGGCACGCTGGGCTGCGGTTGAATGATACATTATTATTATACCTACGAGTGACCGAAATTCGCGGAATTCCGTCGCGCCGCTCTGCATCTCTCGCGCACGACTCAAATAAACATTTTATATATTTTGTTTTATAGTAGCGTTTAATTATACAAAGAATCTTAACTGTCCCGTTGGTTTCGTGGTCACAAGTGCATCTGCCGTTCTCGGGGTCCTGGGTTCGATTCTCAGGTCGGACAGTGTTATTAAAAATGGGTTTTTCCCGTTAGGAGTTTCTTTACTCTTTTTCTTTTTTTTTTGCCCGGAGTTTGGAAATTGGTGGCGTAATACCCCCGTGCCTCGGAAAGCACGTAAAGCCGTTGGTCCTGCGCCTGTTCTCTCTCCTGTATTTGCGCACACACTTGTGCACTATAATATCTCCTGCAAACCTGGCTAATCTTCTTTGAAATTGGCCACCGTGACCGAAATCGGTCAGGGGATTTATTATTATTTTATTATTTTTAAACCTAAACCTACCCTAACACACTACAAAAGCACCCTTAGAATAATTGAATAAGCAACTGACAACCCTTGTAGCAATCAAGTATTCTTTTCTTCGGTTTTTACTATAAAAAGTACGCTTTTCTTTAGAGAATGAAGGACAGTCATAAAAATATTTTCGTAAAAATATTTTATTTTAATTAACGCCACCTCTGGAAAACAAGTTCACAAACCAAGTTTATGAATACAACGCCATCTAGTTATATCGCAAGTAAAACTATACACGTAGTGTGTAACTGTACATGTGTGTGTAAAGACATAGTAAAGATATAAAGTGAAACGGCTAAATGTTTAGGGGTACAAATCTTTGTATGTGACGAGTTAACAAGCAAAGTGAATATCTAAAAAGATTATGTTAATGCGTTAGTTGACGCATATAATAAAGTTGTTTCGCAAAGCTTTCTGAGTTAGGCGTAAAAATTGAAAATGTTCGAAGTGCGAATGTGCCGCCATCTAGCGATAAAGTGGCTGGGAGATCATGTATTGAATAGCCTTAAATGGAAAACTTTTGATTGATGTGCCAGTACGCTTCACTTAAAACCAATAGACCTGCCATTATTTGAATAAACTTGGTAAAATATGAATTAATATTTAAGTTATTAATAGATAAGTTAAAGCTTTGTGTTAAATTACTGAGTTAAATGAGAAAACTACGGTAAAGTGAAATATTAATTACACCTACTAATTAAATTAATGAAAATACTTTGTCTTCTTAACGTCTAAATGACTGTTAAATAATATTATTAATTAAAACACAATGTAGGTATTCAGAAGGACTGATTTTTTATTAAATTACCTACCTTTATTGTCTTCCAAATTGTTTTATTTTGTTGATTCATGAAACCTCCCGTGACCAAGGGCTGGCTTTTACCTTGGCCAGAGACTAAGCATTGCCATACAACGTGGTAATGCCGTCAGTCTCTTGGGTACATTACAAGTCGACAGCGATGTAGAGGAATATTTCGATACCATATTTTAGTTTGTTAATAGTTTTAGTTAGGTTAGGATACTATATTTTCATGAAACTGTACTGTACTGACTGTACTTCGGTGAGTGTGCCCAAGAACTCCACGACCTCATTCCACCGGCCCCCTTCTACCTTCAGACATCCAGGCGCATTGCAAGTTACCATCCCTACCTGGTTGCTATTCCACCAATTCGCGCTAAGGGTTTGCAAATGTCGCTTATAATGCGCACAACAAAAGAGTGGAACTCTCTACCTGCGTCTGTTTTTCCGAGCGCATACAAGCCGAATCTCTTCAAAGTGAGAGTGAACAGGCTTCTTCTGGGTAAGCTCGCTCCATCGTCGACTTTGTCTCTGTCACCTTTGACCAAGGCTAGAGTCAAGAGCAAGCCCATTTCAAATTAAAAAAAAAAAAACTCCTATTACGTGGAACTAAAACACGAATTGCGACTACACAGACCCTGGTCTTCGTAGAATATTATTTTTCAGTTCTAGAAAGTTATACGATTTCCATGAAACTCTGTAAATACGTGTTGAAGCAAACACGTACAACGCGTGCTGTAGCAATACGTGTTGAATTTTATGAATTACCAGTATTACCACACGTTCTTCCAAATCCAATCTGTCAATTTTTATTATTTAGGGCAGCGGTCGGCAACCTTTTAGCAGGCACGGGCCACTTAGTGGCAAAATGAAATAAAAACTGTAAGTACAGAAACTAAAATATAGCGTCGAAAAATTCATCCGCATCGCTGTCGACTGGTAATGTACCCAAGAGACTGGCGGCATTACCACGTTGTATGGCAATGCTTAGCCTCTGGCCAAGGTAAAAGCCAGCCCTTGGGTCGACGGGAAGGGTCAACCAGCATAAAGTATTAAAGGGGGTCTCCAAATTGTATGGTGACCCCTTTTAATACGGTTTTTTTTATATTAAGCGGTAGTACGGAACGCTTCGTGTGCGAATCCGACTCGCATTTGGTAGGTTTTCTAACACTTTTCAGATCTTTCTGGAATTTCATTACGAAATGGAAATAAATATCAGAAAAGTTAGGATACACACAAGACTACAAACCTAGATTCAGATCAAACATACCACAGGGCAATAAAGTTCGCTATACACGACCTCATAAATATTGATACCTACAGATAATCTGCTATTCTAACACGATTACCTGAGAGTAAGTACTATAGGTACTAGATGGGTATGGACTGTGATAAATGTGTATTGCCTGTAATATTACATAATCAACCTATAATGTTCCCACTGCTGGGACACAGGCCTCCTCTCTATGCGAGGGAGTGGACCATAATCTACCACGCGGGCCCATTGCGGGTAGGTGGATGTCGCATGTCTTCGAATTTTTTGGTTCTAGGACATGCCGGTTTCCTCACGATGTTGTCCTTCACCGTTTTGGGAGCAGTGGTGACGAAATTAAATATACACAGTAAATTGCCTGGGTGGGTTCGAACTACAAACTCAATATTATACGCAACACATATATGCTACACGTGGAAACATGTAATTGGCCTTATTTTGTTTGATCTATTACTTACTGTATCTGTTTAGCTGTAAGTTTTCCTAAAAATAAAATAAATAAATAAACACACACATCACAGTACCTACTATTGCTACTATCTATTTATTTAATTTAATTAAGACGGTTTAAAACCAATTACAGTAACTAAATACAAAAAAGACACACACAAATGAAACATAAAAGATTAAATATAAAATCACCAAGTAAAAAAAGTTAACACTTTCATACATCTCTCTCACATTACTTCTGACATGCCGACAAAATCTTCGTCCACTCGTCCACAAACAGATCGTTTGTTGGATTAGAGTCCAAGAGATCATTAAGTGCGACCAGAGTCCTACTTGGTACTGGGGACTTAGTACGGACTTAGGATCTAATCTGTAGTTAAATATGATTGAATGGATAACTATATCTATTAGCTCTGGGTCGTGTTAACTAATCAATTTGGGTGATTAAAGGTTCAGGTATTATGTCTAAGCATAATCACAGTAATATTATAAATGCGAAAGTTTGTGAGTGTGAGGGTGTGTGTGTTTATATGTTTGTTACTTCTTCACGCTCAAACGGGTAGACCAATTTTGTTAAAATTTTGTATGGAGGTAGCTGACACCCTGGATTAACATATAGGCAACTTTTTATCCCGATATTCCCACGGGATCGAAACTTATGCGGGTGAAACCGCGAGGCGCAACTAGTGTTAGATAAATTAGAGATTAGAGATAATTGGCAACATTTCAATTAGCTACCTAACCTAAAGTGGAGAGCTTTCTAGACAGGTAGGCTGAATGAGAGTTTGAACTTTAGGTACTTTTTGGACTAGGTATCATTAATCTTTACAAGTATTTTAGCTTCATTGGCGGAGTTCAAAGGGATACCAATTACCTACGTACCTGCAGACATCGTTGCCACAATTCGTGAGGTTTTATTAGTCGATTCCCGTGAATTTACTCGCTCGAAACGGGCCAATCGTCACTTTTAATTAATATTCTATTCACCATCTTCTTCTTTTTATATTCTATTTGTATATTCTTCTGGGCACGCTCGTTCCATCACAGACCTCATCTATCGCTTTCCATCAGGCGTGCTCGAGGTCAAGAGCGGGCCCATTAAGCAATAAAAAAAAGAATTAAAAAGAAAGATATTAAATTAAAATTCAAAATGTGTCGGTGCCTAATACATAATTATTTCTGGAGTTATCTACTCGCCCAAAAATAAATTAAATTCGTGCGAGTCGCCTATAGAAAAGTTAGAATAATTATTTAAAAGGAACGATTCGCTTTCGGGCAAGTAAATTCGTACAAATCGACTGATAAGGCTTTGTGAGGGGTGCGTGGCTAAGGAACAAGGGCCGCACGGGTCGATCGATCAGGCTAAGCTACGCTTGCCGCAGTCATTCCGTGGATGGGTGACCATCTTTACATATCGAGACCCCTTCGTGTCTCGGAAAGTACGTTAAGCCATTTGTCCCGGCTGTCAATCGTGGATCTTGAACAGTCGTTACGTGTCGTCAGAAGTCCGAAAGTCCGACCACCAGTCTTACCAAGGGGTTTCGTATTCCCCAGTAACTGGGTTGTGGAGGTCAGATAGGCAGTCGCTCCATGAAAAATACTGTTACTCAGCTGCATCAAGGAGTATCGTTTTATTATTTATTGTTACTGTGTAACATCTCTGTAACAATATTCTGACAAATAAATGGACTATCTACCTATCTATCAGTAACTGGTTTGTTGAGGTCAAATGGGCAGTCGCTCCATATACAACATTGGTATTCAGCTGAATCCGGTTACACTACCCGACCCCTTCATAGTTGGGAAAAGGTTGGAAAAGATAGAAAAGAAAGAAAATACGTTTATGTGCGGTGAACATGACGCAAAAAAGAACATAAACACAAAAATAAAGAAGATAAGGGAAACATGCGTCACATCCACGCAAAACGGCTATCGCTCTGCATAATGCTGCGACCCTATGCAAGACAGAGCGCTGGTTTTCAGCGACAGCCGGCGCTGACGTTATGTCGTCCGGTGCAGCACACAATTATTATAACACTGTACTGTACTGATCATTGCCACAATTAATTAAAAAAATTAATTTTCAACCTTTTGTCGCAAATATTGACTTAATCACAGACTGAGCGGCATACCGGTTCTACAGTCTGTCATTAGAGGAATATTGGCAAAAAAAACGGGTATCATTACAGACCTCGTTTGCTTGTGAAAGATTTTAGACCCCGTCACCTTGCAGTGTTTAATTTTAAATCAAGCCTTGCCGACGCCGGCTGCAGCATCACATTTCGTGATAAAATTTTCTTTTCCCGACAAAGTTTCAAATTAAAATGACTGAAGATCTAGTTGCAACATATTATTCTGTAGTTACGTTTTTGCGAGGTATTTTACTCAACATAAGCGTGTAAAAGAAAAAAAGAAACACTTAACACGTCCAAGAAGTTTTCCTGCAATGTTGCTGTACCAACAATTTTGTTACAACTTGTAACATGGTTCCATGACGACTAGAAACGGAAAATGTTACCAACAATTTCGTTTACTTTCAACAACAAAGTTGAAAAATTCTCTCGTTGTTACCAACTAGTTTCGTAGACGTGAATAAGAAAGGTCCCTTCATTCAAGTCACACTGCTAAAAGGATCTTTTAGGGATAGAATGACGTTGACAAAGGGCGCTATGTTTCTTGCTCCCCCAACCCTGCGCGTCGTATCGCATCGCCTGTCAGCGCTTTTTTTTATGAACGGGAAATCATCAAATGACCCCTCCCGCTCTGGGTGGAGCGGAAGGGAGTGTCAGACTCTTACTGACGAAAACCCATCCATGTTCCTACCTTAGCCCTTTATGTTCCGGGGTAGCGGTAACCCTTTCGGACAATCCCGCACCCCCGACAAGGTTCGGCCCTGACAGGCCCCTTCCTTTATGCTGAGATCTCTTTAAGGCGCGCGTGGAACACGTACGCGCCGCCCGGCACGGGCCTGGTCCTGATCGGACGGTGAGCTACCCGGATTACTCTCCGTCCGCAGACCCGCGCCTACGGTGGCCAGGAGTCGTCACGCGGCTACCCCGCCCCGGTTCAAGCCATGGTCCGGGGCGAGAGGGAGTAGGAGGCAGTCACCTCCTTCTGCGAAGCAGTCATGCTAGCGAAGGAGGTAGCGGGATCGCTGAGGGAGAGAGCCTCACGTCCCAGCAGCCGCCGCGGGAGACGCTCCGGGCGTCGGGAGCCGCGTGACGGTAACTAACAGCTTAAGTAAGCCTGTCAGCGCTATGACTTCGTTTTCGCTAAAGCGTTCTTCCTGACTTTTTTTTCTTTTTTTGCTCGGCTTCTAAGGGTCGATGATACTATTTTTGGAGTCAACAACCGCTTGTATTGATCTTACTTGAAGTATGAATTGAGAAGATCTGTTTTTTTTTTTTTGTTTTAAGTAATACATATGTTTACATATTGAAACCCATCATGTCTGTGAAGTTTACACGAAAAAAAAAAAAGATTTTTGGAACTGATATTTCAAGTGACTGCTTTACCTGCGGTTGATGACCCCGTAAAACAACTCATCAAATTAATTTATTGTGTATAAGGAGTTTCGCTACATAAACAAGATGGCGTCGTTAGTTCCGATTTTGGCCGCGCGCTAGGTTACTGCCATTGACAAGTTTGTCAAATTCACAGTGATCTTTATTGTTATTATAATAGGTTTATTCCCAGGAGCTCCAAATCTACTGTTCTTCAAACAATTTCACTCCATACATTGATTCCCAAGAGCTCCATAATTTTATTAATATACTAGCTGTGCCCCGCGGTTTCACCCGCGTAAGTTTCGATCTCGTGGGAATATCGGGATAAAAACTATCCTATGTCCTTTCCTGGGACTCAAACTATCTCTATACCAAATTTCATCGAAATCGGTTCAGCAGTTTAGGCGTGAAAAGGTAACATAAAGACAGACAGACAGACAGAGTTACTTTCGAATTTATAATATTAGTATTATTAGTATATCCCCATTGCTTTTTTTAATTTAGAGCCGCCGGGAATTAAATTATGGAGCGCCTGGGAATAAACCTTTTAATAAGGTTGTATTGGGTGGCTGCTGTCAGAGTTGCATAAAGTTTATCTTATGAAACTTCAGTTAAGTTTAAAACAATACTAATAGGAACTGAAGACGTATTACAGTGTCTTGTCTATAAAGTTTTGTTACAAGAATAAAGTGTACTTTACAATGCAGGTTTCGGAATTTTGCATGTAGTTTAAAAGTTATAGAGTATTCATTGATATTGTTTGTTGTTGTTGTTAGGGCAAGTTGTATCATAACGGCGCGGTCTCGCGGTGAAAGTATAGTTCTCATTTTCTTATGAAATAACCTAGGTACTAAATAAATATTGATGACTAGTACTTCGCCCGCAACTTCGTTTGCGAAAATTTTGAATTTTCCCCTCCTTTCATCTCTTTAAAAGGCAGTTTTCGAAAATTTTTGACTACGATCTTAGTCATTTATTTATTTATGTTTGTATTCCAGCCAAGTTTTTAAGTTTATAGATAAAAGGGATTAAACTGTAGTACTTTTCACCCGCACAGAACGACCCAAACGATTTTTCAATATACCATCCATTTTGAAAAATCGTTTGGGTCGTTTAAGCTAATCAAGCCGCGAAGTAAAATCCTACTCTAAAAAACAGAATGACCCCTATTTGCCTCGAAAGGTTTAATATCCATAAAAAAAAACCTTAATTGTCGCCTATATTACGAAAGAAAGCCTTCGCAAACTTTCACGTAAATTCTAGTTTCGGTTACATTGTGCAGAAAGAAAATGAAGATTATCCTAAGTACTGATGCTGTATTCGACATCAATATAACAGTGTGTGAAGCTAGTGGTACTATTAATTTACCCCCTTACTAATAAACGTTGTAAAGCGTCTGTATAGTTACACAACGCTTTGTCTTCTTCTTTCGAAAGTCAAATTACTGAAGACCGAAAGAGAAAAATCGGTGTGTAACTATTCATCTGATATATTATCATTTGGTTTATTAGTAAGGGGGAGTATCTCTATTTGTCTATTACTGTTAGCAAAACACCTCCCCACATACCTCAACTGAATGAAACGAAAATTAAATCGGACCATTTGACCCCTTGACAATTCAAAAGTGCCTGTAATTGGTTTATTTGAAATACATGCTTTAGACATACATACATACTCACTCAGCCTATAATGTTCCCATAGCTGGGACACAGGCCTCCTCTCTGTGAGAGGGGTGGGCCGTAATCCACCACGCAAGCCCAGGGCGGGTTGGTGTAGGTGTCACATGTCTTCGAATTTTTGGTTCTAGAACATGCCGGTTTCCTCACAATGTTTTCCTTCACCGTTTTGAGAGCAGTGGTGGTGTTATAATTTACACGAAGTAAATCCCCTGACTGGGTTCGAACCTACGACATACAACTCGTAAGTCGCGGTCGTTTCCACTGGGCTACCACTGCTCGACAGTACTGATTGCCAGTACCTCTGAAAATTATTCAAAATAACCTACAAAACTCAAAAGTGAACTACCGCAAGTACTTTTAGTTATTCTGTGGTACTGCTTAAATATTTTAAACTCTCGTAGAACCAACTCGGTCGAGTAAATCGTAGAAAAAAGAAATACTTTTTCGTACAAATTCTTTGCCCGTGGCAGCTTAATTTTCGGCTCAAATAATTTCAGCGTTCCTGAAAACGAAACATTAATGTTGAAAAAGGTGTAATATGTATTGTATCAGAGAACAAGAATCAACAGACCGAGCCACATGAATAAAGATGTGAATATGCGATGAAAAGGAATGACATTAAAAGTCATGATGCAACCGACGGATTGATTAAATATCCCTGCACGCTCGCGCTCTGAGAAAAATAATTAAGTAATACGATAATTGGTATACCACAGACGGTAGTCTGTGGTGTACCAATTATCGTATACCACAGACTACCTTCAGTATTGCCTTTCCTTCTGCCTTAATCCATCCAAAAGTTGTCTTTAAAAGATCGCTCTTACCGATAAGACCGCCCATTGTGTCACCCATTGTAAAGTTTCTATATTTATGTCTGTAATTTATATGGTGTACATAATTATATTCTAGGATCTCCCATTCTGCCAATCCTTGTAAAATCCCACTTCCTCTTTGTAACAAAATAATCATTTATCGTATTTTTAAATGCTCTGTAGTGAATGCAGTTTTCAAACACTAAATATTAGTTTGGGATTTGAGATTACCTACGTGTCCTCCAGACGGAGGATAACGGAGACTAGTTTTTGGCGCGGGAGATATTATAGTGCACAAGTGTGTGCGCAGACAGAGGTGCACTCTCTCTTCCCTCACTCTCATAGTCCGATGGGACAGCAATCCGACACGACCGGAGAGAGATCAGACGCAGGACCAACGGCTTAACGTGCTTTCCGAGGCACGGGGGTATCACACCGCCATGTTCCAAACTCCGGGCTAAGAAATTCCTAATGGAAAAATCCAATAACAAGTGCCCGGCCTGGGAATCGAACCGAGGACCCCACGCTTAGCAGTCGCGCTTGCGACAACGAAACCAGAGATTACCTATAACCCGCACAGCATGTAGCCAAATGACGTTCCATTCGGAAAATATAATATTAAGATGCATGCACCAACCCGCACTGGGTTCGCTTGGTGGATTATGTCCCACTCCTTCTCACAGAGATGAGGCTTGTGTCGCAGCAGTAGGAACGTTATAGGTTCATTATAGTTATGCATGTTTAATTATACTTATGCTTATGCATGTAATAATTATGTACCTACTTATCGCCTAAAAGTTTTTCCTGAAAGTCATGAAACAAAAGAGAAAAATCCAAACACAGACCGTCAACACAAGTTTCGTATAAAAAACAAACTGACAAAATAGCGATTTGCTGTATATACTTACGCATGACGTGAATGTATTTAGCTACAATAATTATTCTGAGTCTATTCGTATTTAAATTACCTACAGTAACAATAAATTCGTTACTTGCTACTAATACACTATTCATTAAAACAACGACACGTGTGAGCGCCACTGTGTACGCGGATGCCGCCCACTGCGCGCCACTGCCCAGTGCCCGCCAGACATTTCATGAATGCCCGATGCTCTTCGTGTTTACCTACATTAAACACGCCTCACGTTATTATGCTGCCAAATACTGCGCAATTAGTACAGGAATAATTAGCTATATTTGGGTAATAGCGGTTTCAATTCTGATTAATAAATAAATGGCGTAGGAGTGTCGTAACTCATTTGTACATTTACCTAAAACGCTCTTTATCATTTTCTTGTCCTTAATTCAATTCATTTGGGGTCGGTGCAACAAGTTTTCTGCTATATTTCTCTACTAGCTTCTGACCGCGACTTCGTCCGCGTGAAATTTCACCCTCCCCCCATTCTCCCTCTTAGGGGTGGAATTTCGAAAAACCCTATTGCACCCCTAGAACTCATAAGGAACTTACGTGCCAAATTTGGAATATCTAGACCCAGCGGTTTGGGCTGTGCGTTGATATGTCAGTCAGTCAGTTTCTTCTTCATTCGTGGATCTTTGACAGCCGTTACGGGTAGTCAGAAGCCCGAAAGTCTGATAACCAGTCTTACCAAGGGGTATCGAATTGCCCAGTAACTGGGCTGTGGAGGTCAGGTAGGCAGTCGCTCTAAGTAAACTACTGGTATTCAGCTGCATCCGGTTAGACTAGAAGCCGACCTCAGCATAGTTGGGAAAAGGCTAGGTAGATGATGAGTCGTCATCTCGCTCTTTCCTCTCTTGTCTATGTAAAACGGGTTCGGTGTAATGAGCCGGCCATATCTACATACACATACTCATACATATGTCTAAGGACCAAAGGCTGATGGAGCAGAAGACGAATCTTTGTGTGGAGACTGGGACCCGAGTTGTGTAGGACGACCCATCCATACTTAATACATACTAATATTATAAATTCGAAAGTAACTTTATCTGTCTGTATGTTACCTTTTCACGCCTAAGCCGCTGAACCGATTTCGATGAAATTTGGTATAGAGATAGTTTGATTCCCGGGAAAGGACATAGGATAGTTTTATTCTGATATTCCCACGGGATCGAGACTTATGCGGGTGAAACCGCGGGGCGCAGCTAGTCCATACTTATATACTTATAATATTATTACTTATTTACTTATAATATTATAAATTCGAAATTAACTCTGTCTGTCTGTATGTTACCTTTTCACGCCTAAACCGCTGAACCGATTTAGATGAAATTTAATATAAAGATAGTTTGATTCCCGGGAAAGGACATAGGATAGTTTTTATTCCGATATTCCCACGGGATCGAAAGAAATGCGGGTGAAACCGCGGGGCGCAGCTACAGCTAGATATACCGACGACGCATATTGTTACGTCCGTCATAACTTGGGATAGATATGTCCAACAATTTCAATGGTCTGGAATAGGGTCTTAGTTGAAAAAATAACAGTTCTGTAACTGACTGACTAAACATGCACCAGAAAGATAAAAACATGTTTAAAATTAAAAAAAAACCGGCCACGTGCGAATCGGACTCGCGCACCGAGGGTTCCGTGCAAAAATGTTTAAAATATTTTTATTATATGATGTAACTAAAAATTTACGGTTTTCGCAATTTTTCTTTTATCTGTGCTATAAGATGTTGCTTCGTACCAAATATCAATATTCTGAGTTCACGGGAAGTATCCTGTAGGTTTTGATTCCCTTGCGAGTGTCGAAAATTTGCGGCATAAACGGCTGTATCTTTTGATTGCGTTGGCTTAGAAGTTTTATTTTTTCACAGCTCCAAGGCACAGTAGACTTGAGTATTTGATATAAATTCCAGCTTGATACCTCCACGCGTTCCTGAGAAAAAGGGTCTTGACAAACAGACAGACAGACGGACGGACAGACGGACAACAAAGTGATCCTATAAGGGTTCCGTTTTTCCTTTCGAGGTACGGAACCCTAAAAATAATAATATAATTGGCAGAGGGTATTGAGTACTACAAAGGAAAGGTATCGAAATTTTACCTGCGTGTGTATGACTTTCATTTTCATATAGTTACATCGGTAAGGTTCGATTCGCAACCTTGGTGTAAGATGGATGACTCAAAATAGGCTAGTCGAAAGTGAATTGAATACTTACTGGCGCGGATACGGAATAATCCCCGGCTTTGTCACGGGACAAAAACCCGTCCCTGAGCGAAAAACTGGTGAATAGACGCGAAAACGTACCTACTCATAATCGGGTCATTTCACAAGCGGTAATGTGAAGCCGGGTTTACATTTAGGTACAAGTATGCGATCTTAATATGGCAATACATAATCAATTGCTCAAAACATTCCTCAAGGCCTTTTTTTCATTTGTCCGCATCACATACCCATACCATGACAACCCATTTTCATACAACTTTTCTGTCACCATTGCCACTTTCAGAGTTCCTCATCTAGATAGTCATTTAATCCCTCTATTTATTTATTTATTTAACCTTTTCGCACAAAAAGGCACAAATGCCTTAGGCATTCTCTACCAGTCAACCAAGGGTGGTGAAGAGATTAGTTGTGAGGAACAATGATAAAAAAAAACTTAAAATCTCAATCAAATTTCAAGACATCGCCAAGCGGTTGGTCAACTCATCACGTGACCAGAGGGCTGGCCTATTTTTTGGCCAAAGAATCAGCATTGCCATACAACGTGGCAATGCTGCCAGCCTTTTGGGCACGTTTCCCGTTGACAGTGATGCGGACGAATTTTTTGATGCCCTTTGATTATTTTCCCTCCCTTTTTATATACTTGTACATATTATTATTTTAAGATTGTTAGCTTTTTAAATCTCAATCCCAATCTATCCATTCGCGAAACACCACACATCCCTTTTAGCATTCTCATCTAAACCAATGATATCATACGACCAAGAATAGTACAACATGTATTCTAGCATTTAATTAATTACACATTTTATTTTTACAGAACTAATGCAATATGCATGCTCCGGCGGACGGACGCCAAACATTTGTACAGTATTATGAGTGAAGGTTGTTTGCATAACTATTACACGCTATGTGCAGTAATAATTCCATATAATATATGCTGTTTTATGGCTCGTTTCTCTCACAAAGACAGGACTAAACCAAGTAATTTCAGTACTGGGCGTCTCTTTTTATTTATTACATTTGGGAAAACAAACAGTAGTATATTAAGCATAAACAGTGTTGTCTTAAAATTAAACTTAACAAATATACTACCCACAACATTTTCCACAAATTAATATATTATATAAAAAACAAGCTGTTAGCAAACTTTAACTGTAACAGGGCTAACTCAATGAAAAAGAAAAGATAAACAATTTTCTATACAAGACAAACAAAAAAAAAAAAAACAAAAATCAAAATAAAATATCATGCGTGATGTATCATACAGGTCCCTAGCCAATGATACATCCATTAAAAATGATACCTATATTGTGTGAAACTCTTTGCCATGATTCAAAAGTTCAAATTAATTTTGGTATGCTATTGCCAATCTTAACTTAACTACGTAACACACGAATAATTGCAATGCCTTTCATTTTAACATTTCGACAACATTCATTGCGTGATTTACGTGGTAAAGCATACTACATCATCTACCTAGCCTTTTCCAACTGTGTTGGGGTTGGCTTCCAGTCTAACCGGATGCAGCTGAGTAACAGTATTTTTACATGGAGCGAATGCCTATCTGGCCTCCACAACCCAGTTACTGGGGAATACGAAACCCCTTGGCAAGACTGGTTGTCAGACTTTCGGGCTTCTGACGACCCGTAACGACTGTCAAAGGTCCACGAATGACAGCCGGGACCAACAGCTTAATTTGCTCTCTTGGTATGTAAAGATGGTCACCTATCGACGGACCAACCGCGGCAAGAGTAGCCCCGTGCGGCTGTTATTACGTAGCCACGAGGCCCTCGTAAAAAAAAAAACATACCAACAATGGATTAAAATCCTTCGCATTGTGAAGGAAAGTGTGCGCCGATGGAAGCGATGGATAATGACGACGTATAATTGTGCGTGCCCAGACGGTGTCAATTCATTGCTTTAAAAGTAGACCGGTAAAAAGGAATTCTGACGCTGGCACACTAAAATGGAAATGGGTACAGTCACAGATATAGAAACACCTAGATAACGCAAGAGCAACTACTTCGCGTGTGAAAAATCGCACTAGCTTACGTTCCAAAATCTTAAGGCGGCACTTTCGCGCTCAGTCCTGTGTACTGCTGGCTGGGTGAGTTTGAGCGAGAGCGCAAGCTTGTGACGTCATAGTTGGTAGTCAAAAAATGCCACGCTTGGTTTTCATACAGATCGTGATACTTACGTTATCTATGTCTATCTATATCTGTGGGTACAGTCTTTTTTCGTTTTAAGGGCACCTTTTCCACCGCCAGCTATAAACGAGAAGCGAGTAAAGCTAACAACTTAAAACGATTTGGCGAGCAACGAGCAGCGAGTGCGCGACGGTGACAATTACTCACTGTTATGCGTATGTACAGACTCCAGCACATCAAGCTACTGCAATCTGTCAAATTTCATTAATAGATTTTTAACTTTATTGCTAAAGCACAAGGTTCAAAGTTGATTGGGAAAATTTGACAGTTTCGGGTAGCTTGATGTGCTGGCGTCTGCACCAAGCGTGAGTCTATCAGTGAATGTTCTGTCCGCTAAGCGAGCGTCGCTGAGAGAGAATGTCTCTTTGATAGATCTTCTCGCTGTGACAGACGAGTACTTGCCAACAGTGTGAACAGTCAGCGATAAACTATATCTATCTCTTTTACTCACACGGGGCCCACAATCTTCTGTACGTTTCTTGAGCGAGAAAGTCGTTCGTGAGCGAGATAGCTAGTCGCTTTCTCGCTGACGGTGGGACAAGTGCCTTAAAGTAAAATTACATTTTCCTTCAAAAGGACGCGTGTAAACTCTCTTTGGTACCTTTCAGCTCCAGAAGCATACAGCAGAGCTATTGGAGCGAGACCTATTCAAATCTGTTACATTACTTTTTTCACGAAAGAGTCTTTGCACGGGAGAATTGGTGATTGAATTCAGGAGACATTTACTTTTTTCTTTTCTTTAGGTATATTTTATGTCAGCTGATATTGTAGTGTACCTTTTACCTAATTTTTTATTCGTGAAGCATGGGTTTGTGCATTATTTACGGTTTAAGATATTTATTTCTTAAAAAGAATACAATTCATTTATCATGAGACATACAAGTTACTTGATAGACGAACTTGTGAAGAATGGTAGGTAAGTGCTCGTAAATAAACTACATAGTAAGTAGTAGATGCCACTGACCTCTAATAATAGAGGTCAGTGAGTAGATGCACAAATATTTTTTCTTACAATGCTGAGGGTAGCAAGAAAAAGTGAGTGTATCTTTACATATCGTTTCTTGATGGCAAGTCAATAGCAATTACACATTTTAGTAGTCTAATAATCTATATAATCTGTTAATTTTACAAAGTGATAAGATAGCTTAGGACCTAAATGTATTTTATACCTTGGCATGTATTTTAAATAAGTAACAATTGAATATACAACGTGTAACGTTAAATGCG
Source organism: Amphipoea oculea (assembly GCA_945859645.1). Lineage (NCBI taxonomy): Eukaryota > Metazoa > Arthropoda > Insecta > Lepidoptera > Noctuidae > Amphipoea > Amphipoea oculea. Next base: position 23,197,733 of record OX243862.1, read on the forward strand.
CAAAACTCAAACTCAAACTCAAAGCATTTATTTCAATTAAACCATTACAGGCACTTTTGAATTGTCAAAATTAAGTAGTCGGTCAGTTGGTCAGAAAGTTGAAGCTAGGTGCCCATTCCAAAGCGTAGATCTCAATGGAGAAGAACGGGCAAGAAACTCCATGGACACTCTTTTTAAATCAAGATATTACAAAATCCTGGGTACATTATTCTTGTTGCTTCTATATGTGAGAACAATGTAAAAAAAACACACAAATGAAGAAACAATACAAGAAATAAGATTAAAAATAAGCCTTGGCAGTTAAGAGATGACCAGTCTCAACCGACGGCGTCCGTTCACGAACATGACGCATGGATCAGCACCATCCAGCTCAACCATTTTGTAGGGAACCGAATGATCCAACACACGCGCCACCATCAGTGAGACATTTAAGTGAGCATGACACATTCTCAACTGCCATGCTCTTTCAAGTCAACATCAAAAAATCATAATAAACGGATCCATGGTTCTTACATTTACAAAATTGAAAAAATGCTTCTAAATTATACAAAACTATAGATTGCAATTTATTTAAGAGATGAATAAAATTTTTAATACCAAACAAGAAAAGGTGTTTAGTATTGCAGCATTAACAATTAAAACATGATTGAATAAAATAAAAATAAATATTAAGATCGTAATGTCAGAAACACTAAAAAAGTAAAAGGGAAGCACCTCTTCCAAATATTGAAATTTTAACTAGTGAGCTCAAGTGCCTGTGGAGCAGGACAAGCATTTAACCAAGCATTTTTATCTGCAATATAATCATCCAACTTATAATATGCTTGTCTACATAGTGTGCGTTTAATGCATGTTTTAAATTTCTTCTCATTTAGTTGAAGAATATCGAGTGGTATTTTATTATAACATTTTACACAGTAACCCATAAAAGAAGTTTTTACTTTAGACAATCTGAAACGTAATTTGTTCCTACTTCTTGTGTTAAAATTATGCCTGTCACTTATCTTACTAAAAAGATGTACATTTTTTCGAACGTACATAATGTTTTCATATATATATTGACAAGGAACCGTCATGATGTTAATGTTTTTAAACAGTTCCCTTAGAGAATCACGCCTGCTGAGCTTGTATATGGCTCTGACAGCCCTCTTCTGCAGGATGAAGATAGAATCAATATCTGCAGCCCGTCCCCACAACAAAATACCGTAAGACATGATGCTATGAAAGTAACTAAAATAGACCAGTCTCGCGGTATCCACGTCTGTTAATTGGCGGATTTTCCAAACAGCGTAAGCGGCTGAACTTAGCCGCCCTGCAAGAGATGTTAAGTGCGGACCCCACTGCAGCTTTGAGTCAAGCGTAATCCCCAGGAAAACCGTATTTTCGACGAATTCAAGTATTTCCTTATTCAATACAACGTGACATTTACTACTTCTAACATTTGGTAAAGCGAATCTAATGCATTTAGTTTTTTTTTCATTTAATACCAAATTATTTACAGTAAACCAATTATGGACCAAAAGCATAGCGTTATTTACGTCGTCAAGCTCCTGTGCACGTCTGCTTACTTTAAAAATCAGAGATGTGTCATCCGCAAATAACACCATTTGTGATCGGTTTATCAGTAAATGAGGTAAATCATTTATGTATACTAAAAATAGGAATGGCTCCAATATTGAGCCCTGCGGTACACCCATTTTGACTTTCAAACCCGATGAATTCACACCGTTAATTTGAACTTGCTGAAATCTGTCATTTAAATATGATTTCATTAAGCTAAGAGCAAGTTTACCGAGTCCGTAATGCTCAAGTTTCAAGAGCAGTGTATCGTAATTCACGCAATCAAATGCTTTGGATAAGTCGCAAAAAATGCCTATTGCATCTTGTGCCTCTTCCCATGCGTTAAAGATATGTTTTAATAAGGTGACACCGGCGTCGGTTGTACAACGTCCTTTGGTGAAACCATACTGTTGATCGTGTAGGATGTTATTACGATTAAAATGATTGAGCATTTGATTTAACATTACTTTTTCATAAACTTTACTTAAAACCGGCAAAACCGATACGGGTCTATAATTATTAGTGTCTTTACTGTCCCCAGATTTGAAAAGTGGAATAACTTTACTGAACTTCATTAAATCCGGGAAAACCCCTTGATCTACACACAAATTAAATATTAAAGCTAAATAGGGTGCAATTGTCTCAATAATGGATTGACAAACTTTAGTAGACATGCCCCACAGATCCTCGGTAATTTTGATCTTAAGTTGCTTAAATGCCTTTATAATGACTGTAGGGTTTATATGTTTAAATTTAAATTCCACAGGACAGGCTGAGACATTCGGTTTTAATAATTCAATAGCTAGTGCAGGCGAGGAATTTAACCTGAAAATAGTTTGATCAGAATAACGAGCAGAATCAATTGAACCACTTTTTAATATAGGTCACATTTTTCAAAAAATCTTCATTAAAAACGTTGCCGTGTCTATTTATTAATAGGTCAAGCCATCACATGCGCAAACCCGCCAAAATAGGTAAACAAACACAAGTTGTTGTCGACCAATTTAAATTTTCTCAAACGCGGGATAATAATAGCTCTTATTTCAATGCTAATACGAATCTTCCGTACAGTAAGTACCATGAATAAGACAATTTGAAGTAAACAATAATGCTATCTTTTTTTAACTTAAACTTAACCTAAGGGTTAGAAAGAGAAAGGAAGATCTGCACGGGAGCGGGGCGGGCCGTGTGAAATACGTGACAGTGGCCATGTTTACTTCAGTCTGAGCGGCGCCGCGCCGGCACAAGCGTCACAGGTGTAATTGTTCTATCCCCCGGCGAGGCGGCGCGTGCGCGCGAATTTCGCGACTATGGCGTTTTTGTACACAAACATTCAATATTGTGAAATGGTGAGAATGTTGGCGCGTTGTAATGACAACGTTAATTTGGCCATAGCCTGGAAGTGTGATGGAAACATTTAAATCCCTGTTCAAAGATAACCAAGTTTTTAGGAGGGTAGATAGTAAATAATAATTTCAGCGCAGCGCGGAGCGGCCCGGTGACGACTCCTCCCTCAATAGAGCGTCGTCGCAGACGCTATAAACGATTGGAACTGCCAGTAACACTAAAATAGCACATAAAACCTTTACAATTTTTTTAATGATTGTTTTTCTTTCTGAAATAGGTCAATTGAATTAAAAATCAGTTGGGGTGTCTGAGGTTTTGCGCATTTAACGTTACACGTTGTAGTAGAGTTGAGTATTTAGATAATTATAGATAAGTTTTTATTGTATTAGATGCATATGTCATGCAAAATATGAATATGAAACATCTTTTTACACACACATGTACAGACGCCAGCACATCAAGCTACCCGAAACTGTCAAATTTTCCCAATCAACTTTGAACCTTATACTTTAGCGATAAAGTTGAAAATTTATTAAAGACATTTGACAGATTGTAGTAGCTTGATGTGCTGGTCTGTACCTACTGTAGTGTTTGAACGCTCGTTTTAGTTGATATCCAAGTGACAGAAAATGAATTACTTTCTAGGGAAATAAAAGGTTTGAAGTGTGTAAGAAGAAAATCGTAGTGGCTCTGCTTTCCAAGCACTAGAGGTGGTTTAAAAACACTTACAACACCTAACAACACAAGGTTTTGTGTTGATCCGAAGAACTTCCTTAAGCAAGTTCCGGACAATACACAAGAAAATCCCAAGGATAAAGCAGAAGATTAATAACACCTGTAATATACAAAGCGTCTCCAAGGCGGCCAAAAACACGATTTATCATCAGCGACCCACAAGACCACGCTCGGGAGATCTCGACTGTCATCCCGAATATTCCCGAATAATAATTATGATTCGGATCAACGCGGCGGTTTAATTAATGTTTGTTTCCCACGTCATACAAATGAGGTTATGAGGCTTGTAAGGACCACAAACGTTACGCTGACGTTTGAGGTTTCTGGTGCTTTGTGCGGGGGAAACAATTCAGCATAGTAACTGCTAAGCTTTTCATGGTATTAATATTAATTAGGTAAGAAACATACGTCATTTTATACCTAACTAGCTGACCTGGCGAACTTTATACAGCCTCAGAATCAAAGTTCTCGAGATATCATCAAAAAAGCGGTTCCATACAAAATGTATGAGGAGTTATTAGTTATTCTGCTATTCGGGGCGGAGAAAAATCCAACAAATCAAATATCATTAAAATCGGTCCAGCCATTCTTGAGTTATAAATGGTGTACCTAACCCGCCTTTATGTAGATAGAAGATTAGCGACCCGTCAGCTTAACACGGCTTTGCGACTTGTCAAGACGTCATGATTTCTTTTTTATTATGTCAAATTAAACCGTCCGGAATTTACGTATAAGTGCCTTTTCACACGTCCCGGCAACCGGGTAGCCGGTGCCGGGTACCCGGCGGCGAAGTGTATAGCTATGTACAGACGCCAGCACATCAAGCTACTACAATCTGTCAAATTTATTTAATAGATTTTCAACTTTATCGCTAAAGCATAAGGTTTAAAGTTGATTGGGAAAATTTGACAGTTTCGGGTAGCTTGATGTGCTGGCGTCTGTACGTTAGCTTTCAAACGTATCGGCGTAGTTTGCCTGGCAAGTTTACCGGATGGTCGGCACCGGCTACCCGGTTGTCGGGACGTGTGAAAAGGCACTGATAGTGAAAACTAGGCAGTGGTTGCACAGATAGACGCAAAAAGCGACTTTCATCTATACAAATAAATAAAATTGGAGTGTCTGCTTGTAATATTGAAAAAAAGCTTGTAATAACCGCTTTATACTAAATGCATATGGATGTATACACGGTACATAATAACATTTTTTACAATTTTTGTCTGTCTGTTTGTTCCGGCTAATCTCTGAAACGGCTGGTCCGATTTTGACGGGACTTTCACTGGCAGATAGCTGATGTAATAAGGGGTAACTAAGGCTATTTTTTTTTTAGAAAAAGCATTAGGGTTCCTCGCAAAAAAATAAAACGTTGTCCGTCATGCACGCGAACGAAGTCGCGGGCTCAGCTAGTTTATAATATGTTTAGATAGGTATATATTCAGATATATTCAAAGAAAAATACGGTGGATTATCAAAATTACAGCAAACCAAAAAAAAAAACAAAATTAAAATGTCAAATGCTGCTTTATTATTTGAAAACAACACAAATTATCATCGACAATATTTTCTCCTAAAAAAAGAACTCAAGCCTACCAGAATATTTAAGCTAACCGCAAAAACTACACAGTAGAAACAGCTTTGGTATTGAACTAACATCAAAGTGTTGTGATTGAACTGTCACTCAAAACCACAGAACAGTGTTAGTTTTGATTGGCTGAATGTTATTTGGGAGTGAAGTTTTGTGATATTTTGTCTGTGAAAGAAGATTGATGTTCGATTGGCAGCGGAAATGATTTGACAATGTTATTCTTTGTGGTCTTGGATAGCATAATTTCTAGAGTTCCTTCGAATGTTTTTTACTTTAATCTGTCAAGATCCGCTAATGAGACACAATTGATTTTCTATTGTTTCGTCGCCAATGGGCGGTCTCTATTGGCGGTCTCTACTGTACATTCAACAAAAGAGATAGGTAAGTATGCAGGATCGTCGGATATAGTTGAAGTTTAGTAAGAAACCGATGGATGTTGTAGACTGAAATTTAATTTGACAAATGAGCTGTTTGTTTTCTATTAATATAGTTAAACTTTATTCGAGAACATCCATCGGTTTCTTATTAAACTTCAACTATATCCGACGATCCTGCATAATTATCTCTTTTGTTGACTGTACCTACTTCGAAATGTCAAGAGAATGGTTTCCTGACACCGGTCAGTGCGAAAATTCTACACTTGGGAGCAAATAAATCGAGCCACTTCCTTTTTTCACGTATAATGGTTATTATTTTTGGTATTATGGAACGTATCAAATCGAAACATATATCGCCTAAGAGCTTATTTAATAATCTTTACAATGAGGGTAAATTATTGAATGATAACCTTATTTAATGATAAATTATTGGCTCTGAAAGAAAAACGGTAATTTTGATAGAAAATTGTCAGTCCAGAAAAAAACAATTAAAAACAAAATTATGGTATAAACTTATTCTTAATATCTTGTATTACCCCCCCTTGCCCTGATTTCGATAGATTTTCTGGACTGTTTTAACCCTACAATTTTCTATCAAAATTACCGTTTTTCTTTCAGAGCCAATAATTTATCACTAAATAAGGTTATCATTCAAAAATTTACCCTCATTGTAAAGATTATTAAATAAGCTCTTAGGCGATATATGTTTCGATTTGATACGTTCCATAATACCAAAAATAATAACCATTATACGTGCAAAAAAAAGCAAGTGGCTCGATTTATTTGCTCCCAAGTGTAGTAGCTAATAAAGATCAAATTCGCAAAACACTACTTATTCGTTTATATAAAACTGACGTCAAGAACGCATTCTCTCGTCGGCCGCATTGTAGTTTTGGACTCTAGGAAAATAGGAAACATAAGTTATGCACTTACTATGAGTGAATCTTTATAATCGAATGATAAGAATGTTTTAATATTTTTATATATTTTTTTATGTTTTATAATCTAAGAATGTTTATTGTATACCCCTGCCTAAGGGCCGGGACACATAAACACGATACGACGTCGCGTCGTGCTACGACGAATATGATGGTATATGATTGTAGTAACTTTTCATACAAACGTTAAAACGATGCCGCGTCGTAGCACGACGCGACGTCGTATCGTGTTTATGTGTCCCGGCCCTTAGGGCTCCAACAAATAAACACGATACGACGTCGCGTCGTGCTACGACGCGGCATCGTTTTAACGTTTGAATGAAAAGTTACTACAATCATACACCATCATATTCGTCGTAGCACGACGCGACGTCGTATCGTGTTTATGTGTTGGAGCCCTTACCCTTCGTTGTTATGTTATATTCCTATTTACTGCATCATTCTGAGGTCTACGAACTTTTAACGAAAGGAAAGTTGTCAGATTTTCAGACAAAAATTGCACGACAATAAAGACAGAATTGAACGAAAGTTTCCCCTACCTCGTTCATTAGGTACTCGCTTAGCTAATCAAACTATTGTGAGCGTGAAAACCAATTTATTATCTACAGGTAGGTACACTGAAACTTTGCAAAAGCTATAAACCTTTAATCTTATTTGAGCGACTTTCTAGCATTCAATATAAATTTTGTATCTTAAGAGTTTAAAAGCTAATTCCAATGCAAAAGTTTCGAAGCTAAATGCAAATTGTGTATTCTTTATAAAACATTGTTTTTTGATAAATACTAAATGTTTTCTTTGGGATTACTTAGGAGGGGATTACCTTGTAGATAAAATAAAAGAAAGAGTTTTGAGAAAAAGTTGGTATCACTTCTTAAATAAATAAAAAATAAATGCGTATTTTGGGGAGCTGTAATATTCTGTTCTTAGAAATACGTTTACAAAAATGTAAGTGATGACCCCGCAATATAAGAGATTTCCCAGTCGCTTAGGGGCTCGATCACAAATACCATAACGACAGCACGTGGACGGATGTTAATTTGTATGGAAATTAATATTTTGTTCACAGAGACCACACTTGGCCGTCAAAATCAATCGCAGCCACAATGCATCCACGGGACGGCGCACAAGCGGCCGTCCACATCGCAAACACAACGTTGCGTCGACGTGACGACACGAAATTTTGTGACAACCACAACGCAACAACAGCAGGAAGCTGCAGAGACACTATTCACATGTAAATGAAATGAAATACTTTACGCCTGGACAGCTTTTAACCCTATGCAAAGCACAAGTCCGATCCTGCATGGAGTATTGCAGCCACCTTTGGGATGGCTCAGCGAAATACCAACTTGCCGCGCTTGACTCAGTGGAACGCATAGCTAAGAGGCTCATTGGCGACGTAAAACTGGTGGATGCCAAGCTTCACAGCTTGGTTCATCGCGCAAGGTTGCCTGCCTGTCGGTCTTCTACAGACTGTACTTCGGTGAGTGTGCCCAAGAACTCCACGACCTCATTCCACCGGCCCCCTTCTACCTTCGGACATCCAGGCGCACTGCAAGTTACCATCCCTACCTGGTTGCTGTTCCACCAATACGCACAAAGCGTTTGCAACTGTCGTTTATAATGCGCACAGCAAAAGAGTGGAACTCTCTACCTGCGTCTGTTTTTCCGAGCGCATACAACCCGAATCTCTTTAAAGTGAGAGTGAACAGGCTTCTTCTGGGTAAGCTCGCTCCATTTTCGACTTTGTCTCTGTCACCTTTGACCTAGACTAGAGTCAAGAGCAAGACCATTAAAAAAATAAAATAATGTTGTGACATTTTTTAGATGAACAAAAACATTTCTTTGCTGTCTGCAGAAAACATCAATAAAATAATATAGGTCATAAATCATCGCTGCATTTTAAGGCGCTGCCCTAAGGTAGACGCCGTAAAAAGTTCAGTCTTTTGTCGTTCATTTAGGCATATGGTACATATTACAAGCCAGAAAATATGTAGTGTATTGTTAAATGTTTAAAGATAAGACTTATTCTAAAATATGTCATAAAAATAATATTACCTATCATAATAAAACAATCGTAAAACAGCTCAAAAAATATATTTCGTCGCATATTTCTCGAAATGTTGAGCGTTAACTAGGTATCATATTCTACCGGTCAAGCGGCGCGCGTCGCCGACAGGCGACAAAACAATAGAAAATCAATTGTGTCTCATTAGCGGAGCTTGACAGATTAAATGACAATAAAGGGAATTCAATTAACTAAAGAAATACCTAAACATTATTTCACTGAGCTGTGCATCTATTTTATAATTTAATTAAAATGGAGAACACTTATAACAAAACATGTACTAAATACCCATATTTGCAAACCAGTAAATGATTTAATTTTATTTAAAACTGCAAAATTATTCATATCTTGGTGGTCATTTGATTCAACTACTCGTAACATTAAACGCATCGCTATTTTGAACCTTATTTGTTGCCGCGATGCGCTATTGTCGATTACCAAAAAAAAATGATTCTTACAGCGCCTTAACGACGTGCTTACTCTATTTAAACGTTTACGAAATATTAGGAAGTATGCTCAGCACACACATGGTCGCCAGATGTTAAAAATCCACCATCATTTTTTAACGATTGTTGTGTAACAGGTTCGTTTTATATACCTATCTTGATTCAGCTGTTAAATAAATTCTGATGAAATTGGGCTAGTGGCGTGAAAATATCAATTTACATTACTCAACCATAATCACACTAATATTACAAAGGCGAAAGTTTGTGAGTGTGTGTGTGTGTGTTTATATATTTGTTACTTCTTCACGCTCAAACGGCAAAACCAATATTGATAAAATTTTGTATGGAGGTAGCTGACACCCTGGATTAACACATAGGATACTTTTTATCCCGATATTCCCATGGGATCGACACTTATGCGGGAGAAACCGCGGGGCGCAGCTAGTCTATAATAAAGCTGAAGACTTTGTTTGAACGCGCTAATCTCTAGAATCACCAGTCGTATTTGAAAGAATATTTTTGCCTTTAATAGGCCAATTCTTGAAGAAGGCTTTCTTTAAGAATTGGGCTATCAAAGGCAAATATATGTTTGTAGACTATTTAACATCACGCTAGGACCCTTAGGACCGAGCAAAAAAAAAAAAAATAAGTCGGAACGAAAACGAACTAATAGCATAGGCCACTGACGCGGGGGAATAAGAAATTTCACGCGGACGAAGTCGCGTTCAGAAACTAGTTAAACTATGTTTTAAATGAGTGTCCATGGAGTTTCTTGCCCGTTCTTCTCTACAGTACCTACTACGCTTTGGAATGTGCAACTAGCTTTATCTTCCTGACTGACCAACCCCTTGGCAATTCTAAAGTGCCTGTAATTACTTTATCCATACTAATACTAATTATACTAATACTAATAATATTTTAAATTCGAAAGTAACTCTGTCTGTCTGTATGTTACCTTTTCACGCCTAAACCACTGAACCGATTTAGATGAAATTTGGTATAGAGATAGTTTGAGTCACGGGGAAGGACATACGATAGTTTTTATGCCGATATTCACACGGGATCGACGCTTATGCGGATGAAACCCCGGGGCGCAGCTAGTCTGAAATAAATTTTTTTGAGTTTTGAGTTTGAGTTTCGCCAAGTATTATTTCACAAGCAACCTACTTCACTGTGGCTGGCTGGCTTTTCTAGAAATACATCTGTATTTTTACTAATCGAGAAGTATCAATACGAAAGGATTGAGAAAATAAACATCTGGATTCTGAAAATAAATATCGATTATTTTTTTCTCAATCCTTTCGTTCAACGTAGGGTTGCGAAGGAAAAATATGAACAGGAAGATTGAAAATCAGGGCAAAATCCTACAAAACGTATAGCATTAACTAGAATAACCTCCGTAGACGTGATGGGTATCAATATCTAAATATGATAAAACTAAACAAAAATTAATTTGATGGTTTTTTTGTGTGGTTATCGACCGCAGTTAATACAGGGTGAAATTTTAATCACTATTTTCCTGGGACCAAATCTGAAATCGTAAAAAAAAATCAGCACCTATATTTATGTTCGCATAACTCGTCAAAATATAGGGAACGGCTGATTTTTAGGGTTCCGTAGCCAAATGGCAAAAACGGAACCCTTATGGATTCGTCATGTCTGTCTGTCTGTCTGTCTGTCTGTCTGTCTGTCCGTCCGTCCGTATGTCACAGCCACTTTTTTCCGAAACTATAAGAACTATACTGTTGAAACTTGGTAAGTAGATGTATTCTGTGAACCGCAGTAAGATTTTCACACAAAAATAGAAAAAAAACAATAAATTTTGGGGTTCCCCATACTTACAACTGAAACTCCAAAAATTTTTTTTCATCAAACCTGTACGTGTGGGGTATCTATGGATAGGTCTTCAAAAATGATATTGAGGTTTCTAATATCATTTTTTTCTGAACTGAATAGTTTGCGCGAGAGACACTTCCAAAGTGGTAAAATGTGTGTCCCCCCCCCTCTAACTTCTAAAATAAGAGAATGATAAAATTAAAAAAATATATATAATGTACATTACCATGTAAACTACCAGCGAAAATTGGTTTGAACGAGATCTAGTAAGTAGTTTTTTTTTAATACGTCATAAATCGAAAACCGCAATTTACCTTTCACAAAGTTACAACGAACTACAAGAACTTTTATATTATGTTACTTGCTGCTACGGAACCCTTCATGGGCGAGTCCGACTCGCGCTTGGCCGGTTTTTTTTTTTCGCGATTTCATGTTTGGTCCTATAGTAAAAGTTATTCATAATGATGAGTACAATCTCGCATTTCGATTTGTCGCATGTTTTCAATTTCAACCTGTATAATGGTAAAAGATAATTGCAATGTATCTCGTTGGTAATCCTTAAATAAAAAAAATAAAACTAAACATAAATTGATTTGATGGTTTATTTGTGGGGTTATCGACCGCAGTTAATACAAGTATAGTCACTTATTGGAAACGTAAACTGTAAGAGACCTTAGGTGTTGTCAGACCATGTCTCCATGACCATGAATCCATCTTTATTTTGCAAAAGAGAGCTGTCAGAGCCATTTATAATCTACGTCGCCGCGAATCTCTCAGGGAACTATTTAAAAGGATTAATATTATGACGGTACCTTGCCAATTCATTTATGAAAACATTATGTATGTAAGAAAAAATCTACATCTTTTTAATAAAATAAGCGATAGACATAACTTTAACACAAGAAATAAAGATAAAATACATCAACCATTTTTCAGATTAGCCAAAGTACATACATCTTTTATGGGGTACTGTGTCAAATGTTACAATAAAATACCTTGTGATATATTGCAATTAAATGAAAGAAAATTTAAAACTCACGTTAAACGTACACTTTGTAAACAAGCATACTATAAATTAGAAGATTATATCCAAGATAAGAACGCTTGGAAACATGTTGGTCCTGCTCCATAGGACAATCTAGAGTCTAGACAAAATCAAACTGGTTGCTAATTTAATTGTAATTTTTTTTTATTAGTTTTTACATTCATTACTCACACCCTGACTTATTACTTGTATTTTTTTTTTTTTTTTTTGTAAAAATCGTTTTGCTTGTACCATGTTTGTAAATATGTGAGCACCATGTATCTATCAGATAATTAATTTATATGCCATGGTTTCGTTTTTAATTCTTTTACCTATTGTGGTATAGTAATTTTATTTTAGGTGCATCGTCCTCACATGTTATTATATAATTGATGTACCCATGCAAAATATTGTACCTAAAACATTTTAAAAGAGTAACGGTGGAGTTTCTTGCCCATTCTTCTCCATACGAAAACTACCTTTTGGAATGGGCGACGAGAATCAATTCTATTTTATTTAAGATAATTTTTGACGTCCAAAAGTGCCTTTTTTGTGCCTATTTGAAATAAATGCTTTGACTTTGACTTTGTCTCACTTGCTGGAGTGTCCTAAGTGCTCGTTCACTTCAACTTTTGACGGTCACTATAATGTTCTAAATTGGCCACATTTCGCATACTGGGCGCAAACAATACAGGGTGGCAAGGACACCGACGCGCAACAGGTTACCATGGATTCAGTACATGATTATGAACCTCCTGCGTTGCAATTTTTCGTACGTTACAAAAAAAAAAAAAAACTTGTCTATATATTTTGACCACGTAGGTTTACTTTACTATAAAACAGCAGATTTTTTTTTTTGATAACTGACGTCATAAAATATATGTTTACCTACACTAGGAGGTCTAGAATCATGTGCTAAATTTATAGGATATTTTAAAGATGCATGAAGTAGCCTCCTCGTGCCTGCTCGAACCGAGCGCTCGGCGCATCCTGGACAGTAACCCAACACCATATTTGACTGGCCAATTCTTCCCTTGCGCTGGTAGGGCTAACGCTCGTCTGGTTTGCGATTCCACCCTCCCAAAGGAGTCTGGCGTCAAGCAGCCTGCTGTGTTTTGTCGATGCGTGGGAGTTCCAGGGCCTTAGGCATCTTCTGGGCACGCTCGCTCCATTATAGACCTCGTTCATTGCTTTCCAACAGGCGTGATCGAGGTCAAGAGCCGGCCCATAAAACAATTAAAAAAAATGGTTACATTTTGCGTGTGGACGTTCCTCCCACCCTTAAGGCTCGTACACACAGGCGCGACGCGACAGTGCGACGCGATTCTGCGATATATATCCGTAGAACAATTCCTATGGAAACGCGCGCGACACTTCACACAGGAGCGACTTGTCGCGCCGCTACACGGTCGCGGCGCGTCGAGCAGCGCGACACCAAGAGGAAGTTTGTATGGCGTCGCGGCGAATCGCAGCCGCGGCCGCGATTCGCCCGCGATTCGCCGCGAAATCGCCGCGACGCCATACAAAATGAACATTTAGTATGGTGTCGCGGCGAATTCGCGGCGAATCGCGGGCGAATCGCGGCCGCGACACGGAGAGGGTATAAATGCCAGAGCAATCCAAGCTGAGCTCAGTACTAGACGATCTTCGTCAGAGGACGAAGGCAGGTCTGTGCGTGTTTGCCCAGCGGGGGTAGGTTAGGTTGGGTTATGTCGGCCGACATAACCCACTATAACCTAAGTAGCAAACACGCATTGCTGAGCGTGGGGTCCAAGGTTCGATTCTCCGGTCGGCTGACATAATTATTACAAATCATTATTATTATAAATGTTGTTACTTATATTTTTATTTTAGTTACGTATAATATGCGGGACAACTAAATAAAGTGACTAGTTAAACAATCGTGTAAATATCTGTGATTTAAAAGTGAAGAGTGAACTGATAAGGACAGTACATAGTGTTAATGATAGTTAGTATTAAGGTTTGTAGTCTTATATTATTAGTTAAGTTTCTTATCAGAATATTACATGTTTCTTATAGGATTTATAGTATTAGTTTTAAGTTAATTTGACCTTGTTTAAATTGATAGTATTGATAGTTTGTTTTACTCTCATAGTACTTAGAAGTAGGAAGTTAAATTTATGATGACTGATAATTTTATGTCATGTTTTCCTATATGTTATATTTTTCTCGAATAGATTATAACTCGTAGATTCCAAAAACATATAATTTATAATATGTTACCATTTAAAAACATGGTGAAAAACGCAAATAATGTCACGCGGCTCGCATTACGGTAAAGTTTCGTTGTACTTAAGCCTACTGTGCCAAAATCGACTGTTCTTATTGGTCAAAATTCTCGTACCATGGTTGGTTGACCAATCAGAGGGCCTACATTTTCTTAGCAAAAATCGTATAAAAGAAGGCTCGGTTTTCGGGTTCGACACTCAAGCCCGGTTAAGCAGACGACAACCTCATAGGTTGAACTGAGAGATGAAATTTTTAAAATAAAAAAAACGGGTTCGACACAGTCGGCGAGCAGCAGCCATAGAAGAAACTGAAAGAAGAAAATAAAGAAGAACTACCAAGAATCAAGAAGCCTTTTGTTCCCCACCAACCCCAGCAAACAAATGTGCACCCTGCACATATAATTTTCTTATTATTATAGAACTATTTCATGCATCAGTGTTTTTATTTCATGGATTCAAGGATTTTCGAATAAATATGGATCATATCGATAAAAAAAATTGATGATACGAATCGATATGTAGGTGTAAGTACCTACATATCGATTCGTATCATCAATTTTTTTTCCGCTGCGGGTTTTTACGTCCGTGCCGACGTAGGCTTAGTTTTATTTAAAGTTTTAACTTTGGAATACAAAATAAAATAGAATCATAAGCAAAACAATAACCATTGCAATAATAATATAATAATAATAATAAAACTTTATTACTCAAAAATTATATACAGAGATTTTACATTGGCCCCAAACTAGGCTAGCCTGTATCTTGGGCACCAATATGGAGGGTTTACCATTTAAACATTTATTTTTAAAAACATGTTCGGTATTGTAATAAAAGTAAAAGTAAAATGTTTGCTTCAAATTACAAAAACTAAATAAAATCTGAGAATCGAAATTAAAATTAAAGAAAACATAACAATCGAAACGAGAATCAAAGGAAAATAATAATAAAACTATAAAAAAGTTATGAAAATAATAAAACTATAAACTATAAAAAACTATAACACTATTATTATGTTAATGGTGTGAGATCATATGTTGTGAATGAGTGTGAGTGTGTGTGATCATGTGTTGTGAGTGAGTGTGATCATGTGTTGTGAGTGAGTGTGAGTGTGTGTGGTCATGTGATGGTGAGTTTGAGTGTTTAGCGTGAGTATGTGTATGTGAGACAAACTAAAGAATTGTATGTGTCTCTCATTGTTTTAAGGTATAGATTAGAATGTTTGATGAAATTTTGAAACTAAACCACCAACCAACCAACCATTACAAACTGAAAAAGTCCTTGCAAATATCAATCATTCTAATTTATACCTTATTGCAATGAGATAAGACTTATATTTGAATGACTCACTAATGGCATCGGCGGCGCGCGCGCGGCGCGTTCAAATCAATTTCACGTCTTGACTCAGACTTTCGAGCTTCAGACTACCTGTAACGACTGTCAAAAGATCTACGAATGACAGCCGAGACCACTTTCTGAGCAGAGGTGTCTCGGTATGATAAGGATGGTCACCCATCCACGGACCGACCTCGGTAAACGTTGCTTAACCTTGAAGATCGACCCGTACCGCTGTTATTACTTAGCCACGAGCCCCTTTACGGCTATGTATACCCACCTAACCTACGATTACCTACCTACGGTACCGATTTCAGATTTTGATCGTGGTAGGTAATCTAAAGATGTAAGTAGGTACTTACTTGTTGATTGTAGTTCCGTTGCAATTTGCCTCCATAGCCTGTCTTTTGCTCTGTTATCTTTGTAGGAAGCACACCTCACATCATAATGTACAGGTCTCGCCTGCACTAAAGAAATTAACAATTCAACGTTCATGTTTAGCTCTTTATAGACCTTAGACTTAGGTACGTAATCGGAAAATCGAAACCGTTATAAAATCGTAATCGTTATTATTGACGTAGGTAGGTAAGTAAAGGCCATAATTTTGTGAAACAACGCTTCTTTTTTACCCGACTACGGAGGGTATATGATATTTTTTGGTCACGAAACAACCCGCCCTAATACAGCAAAGATAATGAAATTAAAATAAAAACTTCCTATTGCTTTCGCTGGGAAGAAGTGGCGCAACAAACTCCTCAGCAGCACAGCTGTCTGTTCAGCTTCAGTTAAAAAATACTTGATCCTATACAATAGTAGATAATTATGTAAAGTAATTAACATTACGAGACACAGAACATTAAATTAAATTATTTGCCATAAAATATGTCAGCGTGTCATATTAACTTATTAACCTACGAACCTACGAACAATTTCAACGCAGGATGGTTCGGAATCATGTACCTACTGAATACATGGTGTTAGTTATTTTGGCATCCTATGTTTATTCTAGCTTTATTTATGTAGCCAGCACATCAAGCACCTAAAATCTGTAAATTTCTTTAATATAATTTCTGCTGGCGTTGCAAATAAATTAAAATTAATGTTTTATGTTATAATTTGATTGAACTATCCTTTTCCACTTAATTGATGCATCAAACAATTTACTGCCCACCACAATATCTAATTGAATCGAGCGATTTATTTATTGTTTTCAGCGTAACTGCACAGCCCTACATGATCTAATTCAGTAGTGGTTCCACTATAATTCGCTAGATGGCACTGATTTAGGCAATCTCTTGAGATAATTCAGATTACCGAAAGTAAATAATTTTATTCAAAGACGTGTTTATTTATGTTAAATTCAATACTTTTTGTTTAAATGCCTGTATTTTATGAAAATTAATGCTTAAAAACTTAATAAAATTAATTCAAATGCGTGTTACGGGCGCGTACGTGGTTCGGCATGGTGGCTTCTCTTTGAAACAGCGAATACAGCGCCTTTTCTTTTGCATTATTTTATAGAATATAATGCTTTTGGCAGGTTTCAATGATTACAAAGAAATACTTTGTCAAGCATTCGAGTCTGCAGGAAGTTTAGTTGTTTTATCATTTAGTTGGTGCTTTAATATTACAGTCAGCGGACTTTAAGACATCTGAAATTGTTCAATGCAAATATTGTTTGTTACTTATTTTTTTTATTAGGTAACAAACAAATTACTTAACAAATTATTATCACTAATAATATCTACTTAACTCTAAATGGGCGGGCGACGCAAGTTGCAACGATCTGCGTTCGTCGTACCTACTTTTAGCGGACGCGGTCTGTTGAGAGCGCTTGGGTAGGCTCCGCTAGGAGTCGAGTGCGTGATATCAGCTCTGCGGCTGTGCGTGAGTCAGTTCGAGGTCAACGTCTGAATTCGAACGGCTGTGTTACATTTACTACAACGTACAACATTGCAGCTTCCACAGGACCTCACGAGCAGTTGCACTTGCGACCACTACACCAACGACGCAGTCTGTTAGTAGGTATAACACTACTGTATTTATAATTAGATCACTCATTCATTACGACATAATAAGTTATAATTGATTATTTCTTAAACATACACACATACATAACATCACGCATGTAATCCCCAAAGGGTTAGTAGGTACACCCACATTTCGCCAGTTATGCTTAAACATAGGTATTGAGCATAATTTTACTAGAGAAGAAGTCACGTAGATACCTGCCGAATTGGTTTGATAAGTAGGCAAATTAGAAGTAAGTACGTACCTACTTAAGTTAGTTCCAATTTAAGTACTCCTATGTTGTTTTCAACTTTACGAATGTGTAAATTAAGATGATTTTAATATGGTAAGTAAGTACCTACCTTCTCATAAAGGCCACACAAATGTGTTGCATCCGAAAGTACGCATTACCTACTAAGTATAAATTAAAGTTATTTTTCCGAAATCACATAAATCTGAAACCAAAAAGTCCGTAAAAATAAATCTTAAAAATTATATTTATTTATTTATTTTTATTTATTTTATTATTTATGTACACACAGTGAAATACATAAGGATATGTCATAATTACAATTTGAGTACAAAGGTACTGCTTATTTCTTAAGAAATTTCTTCCAGCAGACCTGCGAAAGGAAAAGTAAAAGAAGAAATGTAGACAATACCTAAGTAATTAAAAAATATTGGTTAGTAAATAAATACTTCGTAAAAGTAGGTACGTCCGAATTCACCAGTGTCTTCGTTCGTGCTTGTGGACGACACAAGCGTCCGTCTAGCACTATTATATATTCTGTGCTTGTGTGTCAAGCTTAGGTACCTACTTAGGTTAGGTTGGGTTATGTCGGCCCCCCCCGGTGGGTTCCCGCATTGTCGAGGCGGCCCCCCCGCCTCAGTAGCCGTGGCTTGGACACCCACGGTGAAGCGAAGTGGAACCCGAGGAGGGGCCGCTCGTCAGGGCTTTTGCCGGTAAGCCGACGACGTAGCGGCCAACAAGTAGGTTGCGGTGCCGCTTGAGCGACATCGCAGCTGAGGCGGGCCGCGATGTCGTATCGGAGGCATCGCGGCTGAGGGTTGGAGGCCGCGGTGGGAGAGGAGTGCCGGTATTGCGGTGCGCCGCTCTCCCTACCTTCCGCGGCCTTGACGGGGTCGCCACCGTCTGATGGCGGACGCGGTGGGGCCGCAGAGGAAGAGGAGTGTTGGTATGACGTTGGCCGCTCTCCCTATCCTCTGCGGCCGAAAATTGGCAGGCGGCGGGGCCAATGACCTGACCCGTCGCAGGGGGACCAAGGGTGCCCAGACACGGGGTCGTCTGGCGCCCATGTGCTGGTTTGGTCCCTGGGGTGGTCACGGCGTGCTATGTGTTCTGGTGCGCCGGTGATGGGGAATACTCCCCAGAGGAGGGTCCGGTGACGGACAGCCGCGGCGGGTTCACGGATGAGTGCTAACGCGTGCCCGTGTTCCCGCCGTAAGCGGCAGAGGAGGACACCGTGGAGTTTTAGTGGGTTGGAGTCCCACATAACTGCACTATCTCCCCGTGGTAGTGCAGAATGCATGAGCATTTCTCCAAGTAAAAAAAAAAAAAAGGGTTATGTCGGCCGACATAACCCAACCTAACCTACCCCCGCTGGGCAAACACGCACAGACCTGCCTTCGTCCTCTGACGAAGATCGTCTAGTACTGAGCTCAGCTTGGATTGCTCTGGTATTTATACACTCTCCATGTCGCGTCGCGGCCGCGGCAGCGATTCGCCGCGAATTCGCCGCGACACCATACTAAAATGTCCATTTTGTATGGCGTCGCGGCGATTTCGCGGCGAATCGCTGTCGCGGCCGCGATTCGCGTCGCGCTGGTGTGAAAGGTGTTGCGTCGCAATAGTATCGCCGAATCGCCACGCGACACGTCGCGCTACAAGTCGCGCCTGTGTGTACGAGCCTAAACGTATTCAATAAAAGTACTGTCGACACGAAAAGAAGACGATGTTGTCGATGTTCATATTGTAAAGTGTTTGTTTATTATGTTGTATTGTGGCGTTATACCGGTATACTTAGTACAGTAGTACCGGAATAACCGGAAAAACCAAATTCTATTGTTTAGTAGATAAATATCGTCATCCAAAAACCTTTGCCTCTCCGCATTTACCACTGAAATTGAGTTATAACAAAATGAAAACAATATTTTTCCCTGTTTATTTGTGGCCAGATAATCAAAGAGCAAACTTCGAGAAATGTTACTTGTCAAAAACCATTCAAAATTAAACCTTTCTCCGACGTGATAAGGTACATCTAAGAAGCATTAACGCCCATCCCTTCTTCCTTTGTTAGATTATAAATCACTTTCGAAGGCAATTTCGGTCCACCCCTACCGTGTATTGTGGGAAACAGCCTTGTTAAAAATAGACTTCAAACAAATCTTAACTTTAAAACCTGTGGTATAAGACTCAAAATTTCTACAGCATCACTCTGAACAATTTATCTAAAAGGTAATGGTCTTATTTAAAACAACCCGAAACATTCGTGGAGATGTTTGAACATTTTTTTTATTTAAAAATATTATGAGGTGCGAACATTTTTGATGGCGCTTTATATCGTTGGAGGAAAAGTGCCTTGAAGAATTTATAAGAAATCTTGCTCAAATAAATGCAAACTTAATTCATTTGCTTCAAGGTCCAAAATTAATTGACAGCCTTTTTATCTAACGATAGTAAATTGTCGCTTTCTGAAAGTTGTCTTACGACCTACGGCATTTCATACAATCTTTCAAGCCCTTGTTTTTCGAATCGAATGTACCGATTATAATGATACTTTATACGCATAAGCTAAGCAGGGCAACTGGAATCAATTCTATTTTCTTGTAAATTTTGACATTCAAAAGTGCTTTTTAATGGTCTGATTGAAATAAATTATTTGACATTCTATATAGTTTTACTTCCAGTTTCTAAGTTTTCTCAGAAAAATCTTGGACTCAATTGAAAATCATTCAAAGAAGTGATTATCTATTTAGAATTTACCAAGACGACTGACGACGAGTCGTTTCGCGGGTTTTATGATTTGAGAAAATATCGAGTTTTCTTTATTATATAGAAGTTAATACTAATGTATTGTACTCACCTTCCGGAATAAAGTCTCTAAACGATGGTGAAAACAGCATTACAATCCGTTGCGCAGTTTAAAAGAACAACGCAGTCATGCACGCGTGTCGCCCATTGGCGACGAAACAACAGAAAATCAATTGTGTCTCATTAGCGGAGCTTGACAGATTAATTTATAATAGGTATGTATAGAAGAATTGCCAAACTTAAGTTGCAGTGAGAAGGGCATATTGCTCGCAGAACAGATGGCCGATGGGGCCGAAAGGTTCTGGAATGGCGACCGCGTACCGGAAGACGTAGCGTTTGGAAGGCCTCCCACAAGGTGGACCGACGACCTTGTGAAGGCCGCAGGAACTCGTTGGGTGCGAGAAGCATAAAACCGGTCGCAGTGGAGGTGCTTGGGGCCTATGTCCAGCAGTGGACGTCTTTCGGCTGAAATGATGATGATGATGTATATGTTGCAACCAACTGGTTAAATTAGCCCTTTAGTTAACCGTCTGGCCTTCGGAAGTAGTCCTCGCTCACTCGGCTTGATCACAGTTCTAACCTAACCTAACCCATTTGGTCGGGGTGCCCTTGCTTAGTTCCTGCGACCAATTCGGCACGCGCGTGATTGGTTATAGACTTCTAACCTACACTATATTCGAAATTCATTCCGGCCGTTAGTTGAACAGCCGCCGTTTAGTTAAAACGCTAGGCGGTTAACTAAACGGCTAATTTAACCAGTTGGCTATACATACATATAGATATAGATTTTCCGAGACAAGGAGTTCCTCGAGGAAGGTATTTAGAATTTTGAGGGTAGGTAAACCAGCTTTTTGTAACAACAGTTCAGTTGTAAAAACTAAGTATTACTACTCATTTTTGTAACTTTTGCATGTCTACTGGTACAATATGGCTGGATCTATGTATTTCCCTATATCACCATGTACTGTACTCATATTTGCAAAATAAAATATCTTTATTTACGGAGATGGCGGGATGAGCTGGACTCCTTCAACAAGAATTGGTCCTTAGCAGCTTTGAACAGAGAGAGGTGGAAAGAGAGTAGGGAGGCCTTTGCCCTGCAGTGGGACGTCACAGGCTGATAATAATAATAAACACGATCAATGAACATCCTAAAAAGTCTTAACTAGACAGTCTTGCTAGATAAAAACTGTCTAAAAATACGTGTTCCTAATACAATATTAGTATCTTACTAAATACCTAAAAGGGTCAAAAACATTACACAAAGCGACACGTGACTACGTCCAAATGACGCCATATTGTTTCTCGTTCAAATTTAGAACGAACACGTTCACTGACGGCTAATGAATACAACGCAGTACAATGGACGTAATTGACAATCTGTTGACATGAATTGTAGTGTATCCTTCAGACTAACGAGGCAGTTCTAGTATTCTATACAGGGTGTCCCTGGAAGTATGGATCAAATCGAATAGAGGCGTGGGCAAGGTCATTTCCAAAAACTTTTAACCCTGAGAATGTCAATGAATTTTTTTACGGTTCAAAAGTTACGACCGATTTTTTTTTCAATCACTTCGCTTAGTGCTCAAAGAAAATAATCATAAAAAATACTATCAGGGCTATCTAAAAAAAAATAAATTGATAGCCCTGATAGTTTTCACGAATTCAATTTTTCTTCTCTTTTTTTTTTTTTTTTTTGCTAAAACGTATGACCTTGCCTACGTCCCTATTCGATTTGATCCATACTTCCAAGGACACTCTGTATAACATCAAGTCTATTTCCCCAAAGGGTTTGGCAGAGGAGTGCCTATAGTACACTCACATTACGCCAGTTATGTTTAAGAACCATGTAACAGGGGGCGAGCCTATTGCCAACAACCGGGCACGAATCCAGACTCCGAGCTCCTCCTGAGAATTTCTTGACTTAATAAAATAAATGTATTTACTTTCTTTTCTTTACTTCCATCCTAAATATTAGCTGGAAGAAATTACTCAAGACAGAGACAAAACCATAAAACCATCGATCTTCTCGCTCCATCATACTATCGTTACCCCGGCCGGCTATTGTCCCCCGTCTTTGATTACAGGCCGAGCTATCTCTGGCATGAATTGTTACGTACTTCACTATAAGGGTATGAAGAGATCCGACCTTCCCTCGAGTACAAGAGTTTTTACCTCACAAGATGAGTGACGTCATTGACATTGTTGTCTGGTCCTTTATTCTGCGTATAAATGTCCTTAGTAAGCTACAGTACCTGCCCACAATGCTTCTGATAACAATCGAAGATCGTTTTCCACAAGACAAATAAACATAATTAACAAAACACAGAAATGCTCTTTTGTTTTCAGATAAAAAAAATGCAGTTGGACATTATGATTCCTAGAATTTGGAAACACGTTTAGGCCTCAGTCTTATTTATTTAACCTCTCACACGTTTGCCCACCTGGCTGTCGACACACCCCACGCGTCGGAGTAGATTAATGGACGCAGTGAAGTCATTGTTTTCATAATGACAATGACGTTATAACAATGACAAACAGCCATACAGATGGAAAGTGGTTACTGAGTGTAATAGTTTACATCACCTTACTCAAAGTTGAATAAAACTAAAAATTGAGTAATGTTTGGGCCGTTTGGGGTTGGTCAACTCTTCAAGTGACAGAGTGCTGGCCTATTTTTTGGCCAAAAAACCAGCATGGCCATACAACGTGGCAATGCTGTCAGCCTTATGGGCACTTTTCCTGTTGATAGCGATGTGTAAAAATGTTTGATGCCCTATGATTCTTTCTTCTCCTATTTTTTATTACATACATATTATTATTATTATTTAAAAGCTGTTAGGTTATATATTCTGTAAATATTAACTTACTCGAATAAACAATTTTACATAATAAATATAAAATACCAATATTTAAACAGCAGATCGCAATTTAATACAAAATAAACATTTTGTCCAACCTATACCTATGTCTAACCTAACATATTACTCGTACCAACATTAGAATACTAAATAAAGCCACATTGAAAATCGTTATGTTCAACATTATATCTAACGTGACCTCAAACCTTAATTTATTATGTTATGTAGGGTTATTCAAAATTACGGCTCAGCAGGGCAAGCCAGACCGTGTTTACAACCCTCATAAATACCGACAGTTTGCGGTTTTTAAACGGGATTTTACATAGTTTCAGCTAATCTATTTGTTTCGGTTTCAGATTGCTTTTAGGAGTTATGTTGTTATTAAGTAGGTAGGTATCTACTTTTTGACAGGCTCACACCAGGCTCCCACACTTATTCATCTATAACATTAATCATTACCTATTAACACTGTGATTAGAAAACATTGTAAACACCGAATTAATTTTAAAAGAGTAATCGTGGAGTTTCTTGCCGGCTCTTCTAGAAAGAAAAGAAGAAAGAAAATATGTACAGACGCCAGCACATCAACCTACTACAATCTGTCAAATTTCTTTAATAGATTTTCAACTTTATCACTAAAACATAAGGTTCAAAGTTGATTGGGAAAATCTGACAGTTTCGGGTAGGTTGATGTGCTGGCGTCTGTACTAAAGTTTATTCGCGGTAAACATGACGCATAAAAAGAACACAAACACAATAAAAAAAATTGGGCGAAAACATTCGTCACATCTATGCAAAACGGCCATTGCTTCTCCATAGGAAACGACCAATTGGAGCCGTGCTCCTAGATTTAGACGTTTTATAAGTGCCCATAATTTTTTAATCATATTAATATTAGTCTGTAACTTCAGCATAGCTTTTAGCCTTCATATACCTACCTACACATACAGTGATGCTGACATGGTTTTGCAAGTCATCAGAGAGCTCACGAAAGGAAACAAAATCAGTCTGGGTCCTTGTCGGCCGGATACGATGAAGAGGACTATACAGGATGTCTCTGGAAGTATGGATTAAATCGAATAGGGACGTGGGCAAGGTCATTTCCAAACGTTTTAGCAAAAAAAAAAAACTAAAAAATAAGAGAAGAAAAATCGAATTCGTGAAAACTAGCAGGGCTATCAATTTATTTTTTTTAGATAGCCCTGATAGTATTTTTTTATGATTATTTTCTTTGAGCACTAAGCGAAGTGACTGAAAAAAAAAATCGGTCATAACTTTTGAACCGTAAAAAAATTCATGACATTCTCAGGGTTAAAAAGTTTGGAAATGACCTTTCCCACGCCCCTATTCGATTTGATCCATACTTCCAGAGACACCCTGTATAATTATATGCTTTTAATAGTCGGTTAGCCGACTTCTTCTAGTACAAGAAGAAACGAGCCATGAAAAATATGCTAGGTCACTGCGAGTTCGCAATTCGTTATGTCCAGACTAGCTGCGCCCCGCGGTTTTACCCGCGTAAATGTCGATCCCGTGGAAATATCGGGATAAAAAGTAGTTTATTATTAAAGTATCCAGGGTGTCAGCTACCTCCATAGAAAATTTTACCAAAATTGGTCCAGCCTTTTGAGCGTGAAGAAGTAACAAACATATAAACACACATCCTCGCAAACTTTCGCCTTTATAATATTAGTGTGAATTAGTGTGATTCCCTCACGATGTTTTCCTTTACCGTAAATCAACGTTAATTTACGAAGCATGTAAGAAATCGCGCTCCACAATCTTCAACTTTTCTTAACAACAAAAGTTCCGATCAAATAGTTCATTGACTGTTCCGATCCAACTTAGGATAAACTTCATTAACAAAGAACTAATTTAGCGAAAATCCTTATGTATTTGGAAAGGCCGATTAATTACAGAGATTTCATTAGTCCATTTTCATTAGAAGGCAACAAGGAGCAAGAATAACTGACACAGTAGGAAGGCAACTTCAACTAATTATTATAGTATAAAGCCGTCCTCACATGAAGCTGTATTTTAATAGTTACGGTCGTAAGTTTTGAAGTGAAACTTCTTTACGCACGCTTGACTTGGGGAGTAAGCTGGCGAACGCGTGACGTAAGCGTTACGAAAAGTGTGATCGGGCGAGGCGAACGGGAGTTGAGTGGGGGATATAAGCAAGAGAAAGCAGTGTACGCGCACATTTTCTTACTCTCTTCCTCTCATTGCCAAATACGTTTGAAGTTTCACTTCAGTCGTGTGGTCATAAGCACACTCGGTTTTTTTATTTGGAAAATGTACCAAACTTCGCCACTACATTTTACTTTTTTCGAAAGCTTCGAAAGCAATGCGACATGTCATAGTACAGACGCCAGCACATCAAGCTACCCGAAACTGTCAAATTTTCGCAATCAACATTGAACCTTATATTTTAGCGATAAAGTTGAAAATCTATTAAAAAAAATTGACAGATTGTAGTAGCTAGATGTGCTGGCGTCTGTACAAAAACTTCGAAGACATGTAGCATCTGTACTGGGTCCGCGTGGTAGATTGTGGTCCACTCCCTCCCACAGAAAGCAGGACTACATAACTAGCCTATAATGTTCCCACTGCTGGGACACAGGCCTCCTCTCGGAGAGAGGGAGTGGGCCGTAATCCACCACGCGGGCCTAGTGCGGGTTGGCAAAAGCAGCAAAAGCAGGACTGTGTCCCAGCAATGGGAGCGTTATAGCCTTATTATGGTATGCTATGCTCTCTATGTGATAAGCGCCTATGTCACCTGTCTAAGCGACAACACTCCCTTCACCAGTTGGTCGCAGCGAAAAGAGTTATCAAAGAGCGTACTCGCTATAAGCGACGCTCGCTTGGCGGCCCGAACATTCGCTGAGAGACTCACATTTGGTCAGTGGCGTGCATTGCATATAGGTATATAAGCAGTGCCTACCTCGATATATCAACATAATCCTGTCAATTACATTTTAATGTGTCTCACTAAATTATCATACCTAACAAAAACAAAATCTTCATATAAATACGGCAGTCGCCGGACGGCCTACTCGGCTCCCGTACTACCTACATATTCGCACATTGACAAGGGTCTTTAGCTTTACCCGTTTAAGTTAATACGACAAAATTAAAAATACGTACGTCTCACGCGTAATACCATGACGTTCGGCCTTCGCAATTTATCACCCTTAAGTAGGCGTGCCTACTCAAATAACCACACTTTTGTCCTCACTTTTTTTTTTCTGATTAGTGACCGCGTATGCCTAGACTAGACCCGGCCTAGTGCCTACCTATTCTGAAAACTAATGCACGCCACTGCATGATTTGGTACATTCGTATATCAGCGAGTGATCGCTCGTCGCCGTCGCGAACTCGCTGTTAGTTACTCGACAAGCTCTCGCTTCTCGCTTCTCGTTAATCGCCGGTAGTGGGACAGATGCCTTATATACAACTCTGACAATGTAGCAGGACCGCGAAGGTTCAAACGTCTACAACTTTGTATCTACAAGTTTCTTAATAACGCCTTAAGGACATAAGCGACCTTTGAGGTGAGCTCTCCTTAACATGAAATTGGATTTACCATTATTTTATAGAGTATTTATTTTGCCTTAAGGAAAATAATTATAAAAATAAAATACAAGGGCCAAAGACCTTGTATTGTAATTGAACTTGGGTTCTGTAATTTTGATTTTAATGGATTTTTATTTCGCCTGGGTCTACATAACCTAAGTTGTTAACTGTTAAAAGACAGCAGAACCTTTAAATTTTCTTAATAACTTCCAATCGAAAACAACAACGTATTTACGTTGTTTTCTAACTACAAATGTCGCCAACGAAAACCACTTAAGTTTCAGCAAGTTTAAAGATCCTAAACGGTGAGAATTCATGGCTTGCAATAAACGTATTTTATTTGAACACGACACTTAACTCGGCGGCGCTATCACACCAGTCGCAATCGGTTGTAAGACAAATAGTCGTTCGGTCGTAATTTTC
The DNA here is from genome assembly GCA_945859645.1 of Amphipoea oculea. Lineage (NCBI taxonomy): Eukaryota > Metazoa > Arthropoda > Insecta > Lepidoptera > Noctuidae > Amphipoea > Amphipoea oculea. The sequence continues at coordinate 23,225,149 of OX243862.1, forward strand.
GGAAACCACCCTTTTTTCTGGATATCACTCTGACTCTTGTTAAAGAGTAAAGTTTTAATTAACTGTTATTTTTTATTGGAGGTCTGAAGAGATTTGTGAAGACATTACAGTAGGTACAGTAAATATCATTAAATTCTTATGGAATGGCTCTTGGTTGAAGTTTTGAAGATTTGTCTCTAAGATCTAGTAGTTGTATTAGTTCTGTAGTTCGTGTATATTTGTAAGATGACCTTTATTGTTAGCACACCAAATAAGCACACTCAACAATCGTTTTCGTCTGCGATAGAACGGGATGGTCTTTTCCGAGTGAACATCAGTCTGCTTAGCCTTTTCTCAACTATGTTGGGGTCAGCTTCCAGCCTAACCAGATGTAGCTGAATACCAGTATTATGTATGGAGCGACTGCCTATTTGACCTCCACAACCAATTAAAATCAAAATCAAAAGTCATTTATTCAAACTAGGCTGAGAATCAGCACTTTTCGAACGTCAAAATTACAAAAGACAGTCCCCCAAAACGCCCGCCCTTCGCCACTTCCTAGTGCTTTCGCTGGGGAGAAGAAGTGGCGGAACAAACTCCCCAGCAGCACAGCTGTCTGTTCAGTTAGAAAATCATTTATTTTATACAATACTAAGTATGCAAAGTAATTAACATTACAGGACACAGAACCTTAAATTAAATTATTTGCCATATATTAGCTAGCCACGCCAATATACCAACAAATAAAATAAACACTATACGTACATAAGCAAAAAATTAAAATTAAAAATGTAAACAAAAAAAAACTTACCGACCAAATTATATTAATTTATCTGATCTGATCTGATCGCCTGGACCCCCGCTCCACCCCCCTGGATCGCCTGCTAGTTCTTGTTCTGTTTTAATCTCTGTAATATCCACTTTATCTAGGTTACTCTTTTTTTGACAGGTAAGTACAGTCAAGAGAAAATAAACGTTTCATATGTTTCAGGACCTAATCAAAACAAATTTTTCTAAAAAGATTCTTTATTAATCCCCTTCCTTCCTTATTCATATAATATCCTTGTTGCCTTTGTTATGCCTTAACAAGGATATTATGTTAACACGTAATAATCCTAATTACTAAGGCTTCACACCGACACCGCTCACAGCTCACCGCTCAACGGGAGAGCTCTCGGCACGTTCCCGATTAGATAAACATCGAATGTTGTGACGATGCAGGAATTAAGATCAAAGTACTTCCTCGATCAAGTATAGGGCTGGATTTCTTTAATTGTCCAGGGACCCCTGGACAATTAAAGTCAGTCAGAAAAATGAAACTAGTTGCTCATTCCAAAGCGTAGCAGGTTCCTATGGAGAAGAACGGGCAAGAAACTCCAAGTACAAAGAGAAGATTTTTTTTAAATGAAACTTCTTTACGCACGCTTGACTTGGGGAGTAAGCTGGCGAACGCGTGACGTAAGCGTTACGAAAAGTGTGATCGGGCGAGGCGAACGCGAGTTGAGTGGGGGATATAAGCAAGAGAAAGCACTGCGCACGCACATTTTCTTTCTCTCTTCCTCTCATAGCCAAATACGTTTGAGGTTTCACTTCAGTCGTGTGGTCATAAGCACACTCGGTTTTTTTTTTTTTCATTAGATTACCTTCCATGTATCTATTAGGTACGTTGTACAAGATAACAATCAAGTGGAATTTTCGAGACGGGTACGTTACCAAAATAAATAATGAAAAGAAAACGTTCCATTCACCTGTAAAAACAATTTAAATTACCTATGCGAAGCGAAAATGATTTTCATTTTCACGGCAATAATATTTTCACATTCCCAATAAAATTAAGAACACGGTCCTGTAGTACTCGCTTTAATATTCATGTCGCTTCAGATAAGTGATGGATAAGCTCAGTAAAATAACGTTTTGCAATGTCAGCGCTATAAGTATTAATTTTTTGTCATAAACTCGGAAAATTATTTTTTTATTTTTCTATTAGCAGCGCCCTGCGGTTTCACCCGCATATTTTCGATCCTGTAGGAATATCGGGATAAAAAGTATCCTATTTGGTAATCCTGGTTATAAACTATCTGTGTGCCAAATTTCATCCAAATCCGTTCAGTAGTTTTTGCGTGAAATAGTAACGAACATCCATCCATCCATCCATCCAACCGACCTCACAAACTTTCGCGCTTATAATATACTAGCAGCGCCCCGCGGTGTCACCCGCACAAGTTTCGATTCCGTGGAAATCTCGGGATAAAAAGTAGCCTATGTGTTAATCCAGGGTGTCAGCTACCTCCATACCAAATTTTATCAAAATTGGTCCAGCCGTTTGTGTGTGAAGAAGTAACAAACATACAAACACACAAACTTACGCCTTATAATATTAGTGTGATTCGATTTCTCTGCAATAAATATTTCGAGTGTGCCAATTTGGTAAAGTCTGAAACTAAAAACGCCGCCCACAGTATAGGTACGTACATCTGGCCTTTCCTGAGAAAAATGTATTTGCAAACAGAGAAGGTAAATGCATCCAGGTAAATCAGTATTTTAATGTCCTGAACCTTTGGTTTCGGCAAATCCAAAAAAAAACATGACAGAATATTTTCCCCTCTCAGAAATGTCAACAAAAAATCAAATATACACTTCAAAAATAAATTAAAAAAAACCGGCTCCAAATATCTTCGGGCCCAAATTGATAATCCCAATATCATATTATTACGGAGAGGAAATCAAACGGAAGAGGTAGCGAGAAACGATCGGTCGTCGGTCACGTGACCTTTCGAGAAAACGAACGGTCGTCAGTCACGTGACGTGTCGAGTAAAAGATCGGTCGTAGGTAACGTAACGTGACCTCTCGTCGTCGGTAGGAGTTACAACGTGACGCGAGTAAGTAATAATAGTGACATCTTATTTTATGAGTGAGTCTACCGACTGATATGTGAGGCGTGATGTCGTGAAGTAATAAAATAAATAGAGCGTTTTGTCGTATATAATGTCGTTGTTTATGACCTCAAGGCCCCAATTCATCAACATCTGCCTAGCCTTTTCCCAACTATATTAGGGTCGGCTTCCAGTCTAACCGGATGCAGCTGAATTATTTTCCATGAAACGCAAATTAAAAGCAAAAAAAATCGCAATGCAAATTGGACCTTCACAACCCGGGTAACAAGACTGGTTTGACTGATTGCAAGATTGGTTTTTAGAATTTCAGGCTTCTGACTACCCGTAACGACTGCCATTGAACGGATCACATTAACGTATTTTATGTCATACTGTAGTTATGTTACCGCAGCCAGCTGCAGTAATCTTTAGTTTTGAAAAAACCATTGGATTCGCGCCACTGTTACCGTAACCGACACCGCTTCGAATTTGTTCGGCTGTCCTCGAGATGTACTCGGTTTTAATGTTTATCCGATATGTCAGTGAGTGATGGCAAAGTATTCTGTTTGTGTTTAGAACCTTTGGCACCTGAATGACATGAGACATGAGGGGGGCGTTTTTGGTACAATAAGCATTTGTGAAATTGTCACAGAAATAGTATTGAAAAAAAAACTGGACAAGTGCGACTCGGACTCGCGCACCGAGGGTTCCGAACTTTTTTTTTTTAATGTAACTGCAAATTTACGGTCTTCGGATTTTTTCCTTTCTTTGTGGTACATGACCTAGCTTCTTGCTAAATTTCATGATTCTAGGTCAACGGGAAGTGCCCTATAAATTTTGTTTCCCTTGACAGTGTCGAAACATACATTTTTTGCAGCATAAACGGCCGCGGGCCGTTTCTTTTTACGTTAGCTTATAAGTTTGACTTTTTCACAGCTTTAAGGGAAAGCAGACTTGAGTATTATGGTTTCAATTTCAACTCGATACCTCCACGCGTTTCCGACATAAAGGATCTTGACAGACAGACGGACAACAAAGTGGTCCTGTAAGGGTTCCGTTTTTCCTTTTGAGGTACGGAACCCTAAAAACAATATGGCAGCGTTAATTCCGATTTTGGCCACGCGCCAGAAGATAGTTGTACCGTTGTCCTTTGTATATTATGCAGTCATTCACGTAGTTAACTGACAACCACGCTATAAACAAAAACACGCAAGGAGCGTAAAATAGAGAAACAGGTAATATCTTCCTCTATGTATCGAATATCGTCTGTTTTATATGCCAATCGCATTATGTACGCGGGTTTATTGTCTTCTATTTTTACGACTGGGAACACAGATATTTTGTTGTATCGGCTGTTGCCGCTGTTTATACTTCGAATAATGGACTGGTGTTGGTTCATGCATTTAATTTATTTTACTTTAATTAATATGACGAAATGAAATATGACGACGACCAAGACTATGACAGGCCCTCTGGCGGCGCGAAGTGGAGATGCGGTATGCCGTATGGCTCCGCAGGCATGGACGCGGAAAGTCCTGCCGTGCGCCATCTGGCGGTGGCAGGGCCGTAACATTTGTCGTTTTATATTATTATAGTCCAACAAATTATAGCTTAGTTAGATGGGTATTTATGGGCGAATAAAGTTGGTACAAAGTCTACTCTTCGGTTCTTTCGATGGTTTTTAGGCAAAGAATCAACGAATTAATATTGTCAAACAGACAGGTAATTTTTATTCGCGGAATAAAATTGACGTCCCACAGTTTTTGTATGATAGAACTGTCAAAAATTCCAAATTATTCCTCCGATAAAATTACCAGAAGGCCAATTCTCGTAATTTAAAACGTTAAAAATCTAGTCGCAGTCTCATCTTGGCGACAAAAAAACGTCAAAAACTTGTCAAAATGTAGGGAAATTAGAGGTATATTTGACAGATTGAGACAGATCAGACTGTGAACGTTCTTAAAATTACGAGAATTGCCCGTCTGACGTTGGAACAATCAGCCCTAAATGTCATAAGCATTTTCTACCAACCTTTGGGTGATGCAGAGACAAATAGTGGTAGGTGCTATTATGAATATAGGGGTATAATTGAAGACGTGAGTGGATGAAGGGGATATGTCACAAAATTCTAATTTCATTTATTGAGTTCAAAGTTTCACATAAAGTTTATGTGAAACTTTGAACTCAATTTTTTTTTTTTTTGAATTTTGTGACATATCCCCTTCATCCACTCACGTCTTCAATTGTTTTTCTCTGAAATAAACAATCAACGAGTTATTCCGATCAGGCATAAAGTAGCTTTTAATGTGACCTTTATGGCGATCGTAATTAACTTGTTGTACCTACTAGCGTAGTTTTAATGCAACGACAGGTTTGCACGAATGATCAAATAACTGACATGTTAGGTGCGTTAGATGGGTGAATACCTTGCTGTTGGGTTCATGAGTCCGATTCCCGCACTAATACATATACAGCTGTCCTCCCATACCTACTGTAATTTGAAGGCATTGTAAAAGCCAATTATTTTTAAAAGATTAACTGTGGAGTCTCTTGCCGGCTCTTCTCCATGGGAAACGACCAATTGGAACCATGCACCTAGCTTCTGACGTTTCATAAGTGCCCATGTAGGTTTATGTAAGTAAAATATTTTAATTTTGAAAAAAAATATATTATTTGTATGAATCTCAGAATAACAGGTACAACGTTAAAGTGATATTTTGGACTGTGACCAAAATCGGAACTAACGCCGCCATCATCTTTGTTCAATACAATTTCACAATTGTTTACCAACAACGCCTTCCGTCAATGTCATTCAGGCGCCAAAGATCCTTGCTGCACCATATATGGCCTACTCAAGCCTCAAGCCTCCATAATCCATACTATATAATAAGTATTATAAATGCCTGTCTGTTACCTCTTCACGCTTAAACCGCTGAACTGATTTAGAAAAGGATAGTTTGAGTCTCGGGAAAGGACATTGGATAGTTTTTATGCCGATATTCCCATGGGACCGACACATATGCGGGTGAAACCGCGGGGCGCTGCTAGTATATTATATTTTCAGGACGAGATATATTTTTGTTTATAAGATTTTGCTCTGTAAACACACATACGATAGAAAAAACCCTAAATGAATCCAGGCTGTTATTTCAAAAAAATCTTAATCCATTCATAAAAATCCAGTCCATAAATTAATTGGACCGATTTCTGCAAAAATGATCTAGTCCACACCAACTTCATTTCGAGATAATTGAGTTTAAAGTTTATTGCGGTATTTCTCTGGCTTTGTAATCCTAAATGTTGTGTTTTTAATTTTATCTCATTCTAAGTGTACTAAACTAATTTACATGCATGTATTTAGTAAATAAATTTTAATAGTTTAGTAGATATTCAAGAAAACTTGCGCGTGGATCATTATTACATAATACATTTTGTATGGAATTAGCTGTGTAGGCTGCGGAAAGAAAAATGCAAAAATGTTCCAAAGTATGACAAAAATAGAAACTCAAAAATGTTTATTATTTTTATTTTATTTGAAAAAATACAAAAGTTACCCTACTCCTCATCCAATTCAAAGTCAGGTTCATCACAATAACCATCTATATCGTCTATTATTGCATCGTCTCCCTTCAGTTTTTTATAGTAACCAATGCAATCATTTGGTATAAGATGGAATAACGATTTCAAATTGTTTAACTTCTTTTTGTTAGTCTGTTTTCCTGAAGGCCATAATTCTTGCAAATCTTCTTCTACGACATCCAAATCAACACCTTTAAATTTCTTTTTTAACATTCAGTTCTTTGTAGTCCTCATTAAAGGAAGTTCTCATGAACAAAGAATGTCGAGTCTTTTTTGTGATTAAAATTTCTTTTGTTTTGAGCCAATTTCCTGAGTGAGCTAGTTTAGTGATTTTGTTGGATCTCAAATTCTAGAAAAGAAAATAGTAAATAGAAAAATATTTAATGATAAATATTTAATGGTAAACTGGCTCAAAACAAAAGAAATTTTAATGACAAAAAAGACTCGACATTCTTTGTTCATGAGAACTTCTTTTAATGAGGACTATAAAGAACTGAATGTTAAAAAGAAATTTAAAGGTGTTGATTTGCAAGTTGTAGAAGAAGATTTGCAAGAATTATGGCCTTGAGGAAAACTGATTTACAAAAAGAAGTTAAACAAGAAGTTAAAGAAATCGTTATTCCATCTTATACCAAATGATTGCATTGGTTACTATAAAAAACTGAAGGGAGACGATGCAATAATAGACGATATAGATGGTTATTGTGATGAACCTGACTTTGAATTGGATGAGGAGTAGGGTAACTTTTGTATTTTTTCAAATAAAATAAAAATAATAAACATTTTTGAGTTTCTATTTTTGTCATACTTTGGTACATTTTTGCATTTTTCCTTCCGCAGCCTACACAGCTAATTCCATACAAAATGTATTATGTAATAATGATCCACGCGCAAGTTTTCTTGAATATCTACTAAACTATTAAAATTTATTTACTAAATACATGCATGTAAATTAGTTTAGTACACTTAGAATAACATAAAATTAAAAACACAAGCCAGAAAAATACCACAATAAACTTTAAACTCAATTATCTTGAACTGAGGTTTGTATGGGCTGGATCATTTTTGCTTAAATCGATCCAAATTTCATGCAAAACATACAATTTTATTGTAGGTACAAAAAATTGCAATAAAAAAATAGAAGGTTTAAATAAATAAATGCCTACTTCATTAAAGTTTTCGGTGTAAAAATAATATTCTGTTTACTTTATAGCCCAGATATTAAATCATAATTTTATATTTAACCGTGAATCGTTTTTCTGAATCAGTATTCTGTAGTCGAATGTTATTTGGAATTGAGTTAAAATGATACAAGGTTATTGGAACATTTAAGCAGAATGATTTTTGTAATATTTTCCATATTTTATAAAAAGCATAATTGTTCCTAGTAGTTTGAATCATTATAGCAAAAAAAAAAATTACACATATCAGGGTAACCAAGAAAATGCAAAAATGATTCAAATAGCTTGAAACACTTATGCATTATAAAAAATGACGTTTGCCATGACAGCTGTGGGTTGGACTATACGGATTTTCGTCAATTATTAACATAGAGTTCTGAGTCTTTGATATGTTAAAATATACCTTATTTGGAGTAAATAGGTCACAAAAACTCAAAATTGTCGAGGTTGTGGGTTGGATCATTTTTGCAGAAATCGGTCCAATTGATGCGCGTAAAATAACATTATTTTCACACCAAAAACCCTTTGGAAATCCTGTCAGATCAATAATAAATGAAATCCCTTGATAACCGCTTGGCTTATTCTCTTTATAAATTCACAGGAAGTAATACCTGTGAATTTTAGGGTGTTTCCTGACTCCATAGATTCAATCAGTCAATCAACTCCGCCTATCGCAGTCCACTGCTTGACATAGGCCTCTCCCAGACTGCGCCACAACACTCAGTCTGTCCTCCGCCTTCCGCATCCAGTCTCCATATAATATTATAAAGGGGTTAAATATAATGATCACCAAAAAAATATATTGAACACCAAAAAATGAAGTCTAAAATTACAATAGTTCTAGCTGGGTACCCCGAGGTTAGGTTTGGTTAGGTTACTTTAAACCTTTTACACAGAAATAGGAGCCCCGCGAAGCGGGGCTCCGTCGACATAGGATACAAGAGCGATCAACTGAGAATACAAATACCTTTACCTAGGTATTTTACAATAAAATGGAGTTTTAATTTTGGTGATCATTTACTATTTTTGGCAATAAAAAGTGTTTTTTTTATGTTATATTTTACTTTATCTGGTGATAAGTTAAACATAAGCCTATTATAAATAAATAAATAATTAATGCTAATGAAAAACCTTTTTATTTTTACGCCAAATACCATCCCATTGCAAAACCTCCCATATAAATAATAAAAGATATCCCTTATAACCGTATGGCTAAATTCACAGGTATTAATTACAGTTGCAGTTGTCGCTTCGAGATTATCTTGCTTAACGTTGATTAAACCATCTGTACTCGGTAACGATAGTCGCAGGTAACCGATACGCTATCGGCTCCGATTGCATTGCAGATGCTCAATTTGGGACTTGATTGCGAACGTAATTGATTCGAAATTAAGATGGCGTGATTGATAACTGTGATTACAGGTCGAGTGGGGTGGGACCTGATTGATTCGGAAAGATGTAAGCTACATAAGCTAGGATTTGAAGTGTCTGCATGTGACTAATGGTAAGTGGGGCAAAGCGATCGATCTTCGAGATCAAGCTACACTTGGGGTCAATCCTTAGATACACTTGCGTGCAAAAAATTGGCCCGCCCATGCTCTCCATTTGGGACACGATATCTAAAAAGTCGTAATGAATATCATTTATTATTTTATATTGAGTGATGCTAGAGGTAAGTTACAGTATAGTAGCTGCTCGCTCAGTCATCAGCTGGAGCTGCAATGCAGATTTTCTTAATTGAGTCAAATTAGAGTAGAATGAATTTGAGATAAGGTTTGAATATTAGTTGTGAGTGTTGTGACAGTAATTCAATTAAAATAAAAGATGGATTAGTAATCCGTGGCAAGCTGGAAAGTCTATTAAAACGTACGTAAAATATTTATTTATTTGGTAGAAATATGCACGTTACAGAAACATTTCAGTAAAAAAAACGGACATATTTAGGTACAATATGGAAGGAATAAAAATAAGAAATAATACACAACAATAACTAACAAATAAAAAACTATTCTTGTACAAATTATGATTATAAATAAATAAAATGATATTGGCATAAAATAAAATTAAAAACTCATCTATCATCGTCCATCATCTCACAGAACCTTAAACATGTACGACGTACAGTCAACAAAAGAGATAAGTATGCAGGACCGTCGGATATAGTTGAAGTTTAGTAAGAAACCGATGGATGTTATCGACTGAAATGTAATTTGATAAATGTTATGTTAGTTTTCTATTAATACAATTAAATTTTATTCGACAATATCCATCGGTTTCTTACTAAACTTAAACTATATCCGACAATCCTGCATACTTATCTCTTTTGCCATGATGCCAGTAGAGCTTTTAGAATTGGGAGCGCGCAAACTAAGGACGAATTAGCATGCCAAACCGTGCGTGGTTACGACGGAACGGCCATCAATCCGTGTCATCGCTGTCTCAGAATGGGAGGCTGAAAAATTCGAGAGGTGTCGTGGGACACTCGGTTGGAACGAAGTGCTTTTCGTCGCTGTATATTATGTTTTAAATAACGAACACAATGAAATAAATTAACAACGTTTGAGAATAAGAAAATAAATCCATATTAATATTATAAATGCGAGTGTGTCTGCCTGTCTGTCTGTTAACTCTTCACGCTTAAACCTCTGAACCGATTTAGATAAAATTTGGTATAGAGATAGTTTGAGTCCCGGGAAAGGACATAGGATAGGTTCTTTTTCTGATATTCCCACGGGATCGACACTTATGCGGGTGAAACCGTGGGGCGCTGCTAGTAAAAAATAAAAGTGTCGTAATCGTCAAAATAACACTTTTGCCGATCTAACTCTCATTCGCCGAGTGTGCAGAGTATAACGTGCAATAAGGAATTTCGTTCCAAATACTCTCACATGAAAAGTTTATTCAGTTTATTTATTTATTTTATTTATTCCACTAGGCCCGCGTGGTGGATTACGGCCCACTCCCTCTCACTGAGAGGAGGCCTGTGTCCCAGCAGTGGGAAAATTATTGGCTGATTATGATGATTATGAACAGTTTATTCTATGCCGTTTGAAATATTTCATTCTATAGGACTACCACAGTCTAGAATCTAGATAGGTTACACTGCGTTCGAATTTTCGACGTGAACTTATATGTAGCCCTCCATTACATAGCTTACTACATGTTTTATAGGTATGTGGTACCTGCCTAAAACCAGTAACAGACATACTTGGCACACATTTCACCGCTGCTCTCAAAACGGTGAAGGTAAATATCATGAGGACCAAAAATTCAAAGATATGTTGTGACATCTACCAACCCGCACTGGGCCCGCGTAGTAGATTACGGCCCAATCCCTTTCACAGCGAGGAGGCCTGTGTCCCAGCCGTGGGAACATTATAGGCTGAATATGTTTATGCTCATGTTTCTAAAACTGTAGTTTCCGGGTGTCATTTGACTATGTACAGTATTAAATTGAAAAATATTCGTGTTTTTTTACGTATAAAGTTTTTCCAATATTGCACATGATACTGTTATATATATTACTCTCACACAATATCTAAAGCCGCAAGCAGAATAGCCTTTGCTGATGTAATAAATATGTTATATTCCGTGTCCATGTTTTCTATACGAAGTACTTTCGTATTTTTATTTTGGTTCCGCAACAAAATAGGAAAAATCTTCATCCATTTTTCTTGACGTATGTATGAGTTAATACATGCATCAGGGTGCGTTTCCACTGAAGCGGAGCTGGGTGGAGAGGAGCGGAGACGTGCAGGAATCGACCAATCACAATGGTTTAAATCCTCATCGCGTCACTCGTCTCGTCTGTGATTGGACGATTCCTGCACGTCTCCGCTCCGCTCCGCCCAGCTCCGCTTCAGTGGAAACGCACCCTTACGAGGGTAGTATGCAAAGTATTTTCTGCGTGAAGCTACTGTTTGAACTAATGACGCACTAATCGAGTAAACATCGAGTCGACTGCAATATTGGACTTAATCGAATATTAAGCTTGAATGCAACTGTAAATAATGTAGATGGTCATCTCTAACGTGAAATGGACATCAGAGAAATATGGATCGAAGACAGACTTTTTCGTGATTTGATTTTCTATAGAGGATTACCTGCCGATCTATTCTGCAAAAATATCACCTTGAAAACTTAGGTGAAGCGAGCTTGTAATGAGCTGTCATTACACTTGATGCTAGGGATTGGTAATGTTGAGAGCTCATTTCACCTCAGTTACCACGGTGAGTTTTTTTACAGAATAGCACTACTGCCGGAATATTCCGTTAAAATCTCACCGTGAAAACTTAGGTATAGCGAGCTTGAAATGAGCTGTCATTCCACTAGATGCTAGGGATTGGTAATGTTGAGAGCTCACTTCATGCTAACTTCACCTCAGTTATCACGGTGAGTTTTTTTACAGAACAGTTTCTTTCAGTTCTCTGTTTCTTTTATTTTGGTAGTCCGCATAGCATAAATTACTAGGCTTTCATAGTCAAAGTCTAACACTTATCACGAGCTTAAGATGTAAAAGACACGGATTAGCCCAGATTCGTACGGGCGCGATGTTCCCGCGGCGATTTTTTTCGCGCACGAGTGCCGAGAGTTAACTATCCAGATATTATTACGTCCATGCGAACGTGACCTAAGGCATAACCCTTCACCCTTCTTTAAATTACTCAAAGTTGAGCATTTTGGTAGGCCAAGCCCGGGCGACTATGTGGGCGTTTACAAACAGGACCCGACTTGTTTTAGTTGTTAAGTACTAACATAGGATAAACTATTTTGCTACTCACATTGTGGACCTCATTGTAGTAAGAATAAATAAAGTTTATTATTAATGCTTCCATTCTCTAAATACAACGAATTAAAGCCTAAAGGACCTTTAGTAAGTAGATGTTTCGTAACCTCGTTACTGAGACTTGTAAAACAAACATTAATGAAACTGTTGCGTAGATGCGACTAATATTACTTGGTATGACAGCGGACTTCTCCTGAGCGTGGTCTTGTGGTGCTAAGAACCATCATCATCTGCCTAGCCTTTTCCCAATTATGTTGGGGTTGGGGTTGGCTTCCAGTCTAACCGGATGCAGCTGAATACCAGTATTTCACATGGAGCGACTGCCTATCTGAGCTCCATAACCCAGTTACTGGGTTAATACCTACTCTTGGTAAGACTGGTTGTCAGACTTTCGGGCTTCTGTCTACCCGTAACGATTGTCAAAGATCCAGGAATGACAACCGGGACCAAGGGCTAAACGTGCTTTCCAAGGTACGGAGGGGTCTCGGTATGTAAAGATGGTCACCCATCCACAGACCAACCGCGGCAAGCGTAGCTTAACCTGATCTTTCGACCCGTGCGGTTGTTATTACTTAGCCACGGGCCCCTCTGATGCTAGGAACCATATTAAACTTAATTATATTATGTGCGGGCTTGTTTAGTTAATTGGTTTCAAAAACATTATAAGACATTACCTATAAGTTTTCTTCATTTTTTTTAGAACCTCAGCATAACACACTGCGGCTTTGAAGATAAGGAATCATAAAAAAACAAAACAACAAGACATACAAGCATGTGAAAAAGTAAAATTGTAACCGTTAATGCGTTTTCTAACTCTAATTTGAATAAAAAATTAATTAAACCTAAATATCGTAATCCTACTTTAAAAACCCAACAATACACTTGCAACAACACAATTTAATTTAAAAAAAATTAAAAACACATTCTCCAAAAATCCATCTTTCAAATACACACAAAGATAAAATCCAATTAAAATTGAGAAAATATGGCTTTACAATTACACTTCTCAATTGGGCACGCTTTTGCCAGCTCTCAAGCCTGATCACGATACGTTTCAGCTCCTATAAACGGAGACCTTTGCCGAGAGCCGATACACCACATGAATGTTCAAGTATATCACACTAGTTATACATATTCATTACTGTTTTATCTGATTTTTTTTTTATTTTTATTTTTATTTAATTTAAGTAAGTATGCATATACACGTCACGTTGCAGTATGAAACTGATTTACATCCGTCACCTCACACACAGGTCCAGTTAAAAACCAGCGTCAGGCACTAGTTGTCTGGCATTTTTGCTGAACTGGCCCTTTTAGCGCAGCCGTGAGGCACACTTTCCTGCTTATTTTTTTTTTGAAGTGAAAACTTCTTTAGCGGCGTTGAACACTTTTTGTAATGGGTAAAAAATGTTAAACTCGCGTCAGGGCATCGCGTCAGGACACGTGACCGTCAGGAGAGATTTCCCCCCCCCCATCTCTTTCTACGGCGCCGGGCGGCGGCGCCAACCGAAGTGAACCAAGTGAGACACGACAAAGATGGCCGAAGAAAATGACATTTGACGTACAAATGTTTGAAAAGTCAGTTTCGTAAACAATAGTACTTCGAGGAGCCGCAGTTGTATTTAATTTATTTTGAACTTCTGTTTAACCAATTTAGTTTATTATTATATACCTACCTACAAAACAAAATAGAAGCGACGAAAAATATAACGAAGCACATTATAGCAACAAGAAATACTGTGGGACATTGCTGCTTTTGTGTGAAAACAATGCTTCCGTGTCGACCACGGAAGTTTACACCCTGCAGGGAGATGCTCCAGTAGGGTGTGGCTGTGAAGCTGTGTTGCAAAACATGCTCCACCTATCCTATCCTGCCTTATTTGTCCTACCCAAAACATGCAGTCAAAGTGACCTCTGCGCTGCCACCGACGACAACGTGGAAGTGGCAATATTTTGAGCCAACAAGATCTAAAGTAAAAGAGAAGAAATTTAGGGAGTAGTTCATTAATAAAAAGCTTGTATACAAATATCAGTTTATTTTTATAATACATGTACGCACCGGGACTTACAGCTTAGTACGGCTGTTATTCCAAATGCATACAGTGTGGCTAAGTTTGTAACAATTGAGCCTGGTATCTATGGTTACCTCACCCTACTGATTATAAACCTACAGCAACTACTTAACACCCTAGTTATCCTAACACCCTAACCTATCATACAAGCCTACGGGAGACCTACGGGAACAGACAGAATTTGGGTAGGAATAGGGGTTTGTGTACGTCGTGCAATGTGTACACAGGAAATAGTTTTGTCATTGCCGGTCCCACAGACTCATAGAACTGGTGATGGCTAAAGGTGTCTTGGCCATAGTGAGAGGAATTATGGAAGATGAATCAAACTCTTCTCCAGCTTGATGACTAATTTATTCATTTACTAATTACTAATTTATGTGGAACGAATGTACGTATGTCGCTCTTGATGCTGACGCTGGCATATGTAACTCTTGCCTGTTCACGGCTGAACAATACTCTAAACTCTAATTTGGCTTCTAAAACTTGTGCAAGCAGAACAACATTTTTAAAATGTTTGCTTTTCATTTGCCATCTGTGCCATCTCTTCTGTAGGCCGTTTCATTTTCTGCTATTCGTAGTGAAGCACCATCCTTACTAGTCCTATTGACCTGAAATACAAAACTAATGTTATAAATTCTTTTCTTTCTTTCTTTCTTTTTTGTTTTTGTTTGGCACGATGCCGACACTTCGTGCACAATAGTTAGTTTTTATAATTAAAATATGTATGTTTAGGTTAAGGTATTTATCTATGGGCCTGCGTCGCCTGAAATAAATGGATTATTATTATTATTATCTTATTTATACTGATTTAATTAATCAGTGGCGGCATCAAAATAACAGTCATTATTATTCTTATGGTGGGTTTTTTTTTTGTTACAATGAGTTTTGTACAGGCAAACGAAGTTCTTCGTAAAATTGTAAATTGGATAGGCACCTAATTCGTAAACCATGCCAGGCTGCCCCTGTTTAGCGTTAGTGCTTGTGTCTGTGTTTTTATTTTCTATTATGGAGACCTCTCCCTGACCAATTCTTCCAAAAAATCTAAGGATTAGAAGCAAAAGCAAGCATAAGTATAAGAAATTGAGAATGTTTACAAAACATAACTTACTTTGAACACATTTTAGCTGTAACAGTAGGTACACACCTTATCCTCCTCCAACCAATATTCAATTCTTTGCCCTTTATTGCAACTAGTCTCCGGTCTTAATTTCATTTATTTTAAATACAAAAAAAAATATTCAAAAGTTTTTTAGTTTGACACATACAATATCAAATTCATTCATTGACATATTCATAATGTTTCCATGACGACCATGACGTTGTCGCGTCAAAACTGTTGAAACTGTAGACAATAAATTAGTTTTTCATACGTAATAATATCTAAATATTCGGTTCGTAGACAGATATTCTCGTATGCCGATTTAATGTGTTGGCCAATTTGTTGGATGACTTCATTTTGAACAAAGAACTTGAACAAAGTGCATCTATTAATGAAAAAAGTGACGCAGAAATATTGAAAAAAAATAAGTAATATTAATTAAATTAATAATTGATTTATTTCAACGTTAATATTCAAGTTTTCACTTCTGCCGGCACTCCCGGAGTGCAACCCGTCTTTTTTTTTATATCGGACTTTATACTTTTTTTTTTAAGGCGAATGGTTACGCCAAACTTCAAAGTAGACCTCTCTTTGAAGGCCTACTTCTCCCAAACGGATAGCCCAAATATATTTAAAAAAATATATGATATGTGACATATGTTTACAAATATAATTTAAGTTCGATTTTTTAAATATTACTGTTAGTTTTAACAATAAAAAATCATATCCATCCTCTTATTTTACGCAAGAATTTTCTTTCTACTTTCAAACGCCTGAAGCGATTTTGATGATTATTTCACCAAATTATAGCAAATTTAATGGTTTATAAAAATTAAGTTTGTTTTTTTAATAATTATTATTTAAGTGGGAAAAAATCAATAACACCATGGTTTTACCTATACGGGCGCGGGCAGCAGCCGCCCGGTCAGTCTCGCTGTATCGTTCGCACGGGGAGGTTGTGTCGCATGTCGGCTCGCTCCGATCTGCATTTTTGTGGCAAAGACTAAATAGCGCAGGTAGTACACTCGGACTGTTCGTTTACGCTTGGACGTTGATAGTATTAGTAGTAGTGATAGTTTGTTTGCGAGTGGACGCTATATTATTGTCTATTGAATACTAATATAATAATAATATCAATAAAAAACGTTTATTCAGTATACAGTTCGTTTATTCACGTATACAGTTTATAAAAAAAAATACAATTACAAAAAAAAATTAAAGCTAACTAATGACTAATACCGCTCTTAACAGTGGTAGTTTTTAGGGTTCCGTACCCAAAGGGTAAAAATGGGACCTTATTACTAAGACTCCTCTCTCCGTCTGTCTGTCTGTCACCAGGCTGTATCTCACGAACCGTGATAGCCACAAGAAGGGTTATGTTTTTCGAGAGTATATAATATATACTCTCGAAAAACAATTATACATACATAAACACATATTATGCATGTATGTATAATTGTTTGGCACGCTCTGCGGCCTGAACGGCTCGATGGATTTTAGCTTGAGAGGTGTCGTTAGATTCCTATGTACTGTGAGAGTACACTGGGTACATCAAAATAAAAAATACAAAATGGCGGATTTTTGGCGCAATATTATTTCTTCAAAATTTTTTTTCTCTCATAACCTATCGAGTGGGGTATCAAAATAAAAGGTTTTAAAAGGTGATTACAAAAATATATACAACTTATAATATGGTAAAAACTAATTCAAAGTGACAAATCGTAAAAAACACCTACCAAGAACTAAATCGTCTGCGAAATCTTTCACATTTGTAAACTAAAAAGCAGGAAATAAAAAATTTAAAAAACCCGACTGCAACCTTATACTAAAACTAACTGAAAAGCTAAAAACAAGCTCATTATAAATTAAATAAAAGTAGGAAGCAGGCGGGACCCATTTGAGTTTAAAACTATAATAATGGTACTCTTCTGGCAATCACGGTTCGTGAGATACAGCCCGGTGACAGACAGATAGACGGACAGAGGAGTCTTAGTAATAAGGTCCCGTTTTTACCCTTTGGGTACGGTACCCTAAAAACTACCACTGTTAAAAGCGGTATTACCTAGTCACAAGTAAGTTTTTTTTTTTTGTAATTGTATTTTTTTATAATCTGTATACGTGAAAAAACGAACTGTATACTGAATGAACGTTTTTTATTGATATTATTATTATTTTTTATTTGTCTCTAAGAAAGCAGTATTTTTAATGTACAATAGCATTCATACTCACAACATAAATATTGTACGTATTCTCGATCCATCTACACTCAGTAGTAGGTAGCGTCATAAAACTGCCTAAGACAAAATGCGTCCCACGCCGCATCTGCATGCACTACGTACGAGTACGACACTCTTTGACATTGGGGAGGTAAGGGGGCGCGCGGGGTGAGGCACTGGATTCGCCTATGCTCCGCCCAAACGCTCAAGGACATTCGAGGCTATAATCGCCTTAAGTTTACTTTTTGTTTTTATTTGATGTATGTGTCTGGTGTATTGTGTGTCTTTGAGTCTGTGCTAAATAAATGTATTTTCTTTCTTTCTTTTCTTTTAAATAAGGATTTAACACACCTCCATTAGGATTTGGCAGATTATTATCTGTTAACATTGCTAGCGACATTACTCGAGTATCAGACGGAGAGAAATGGAAAGACCTCTCTTTTTTCTACAAGTTTTTTTAAGTGAAAACTTCTCTAGGCGTGTTCGGTATTTTTTGAGATAGGAAAAAAACCATTGAATTCGCGCCACTGTGGCCGTAACCGACACCGCTTCGGATGTGTTCGGCTGTCCTCGGGATGTACTCGATTTTAATGTTTATACGATATGTCAGTGAGTGATGGCAAAGTATTCTGTTTGTGTTTTGTTTTCACTTCTGTCGGCACTCCCGGAGTGCCACCGTTTTTAGGGTTCCGTAGTCAACTAGGAACCCTTATAGTTTCGCCATGTCTGTCTGTCCGTCCGTCCGTCTGTCCGTCCTCGCTTAATCTCTGTGACTGTTAGCACTAGAAAGCTGAAATTTGGTACTAATATGTATATCAATCACGCCGACAAAGTGGTAAAATAAAAATTGGAAAAAAATGTTTTATTAGGGTAGCCCCCCTATATGTAAAGTGGGAAGTGTTTTTTTTTTAAATTACAACCCTAACGTGTGATATATTGTTGGAAAGGTATTTAAAAATGAATAGGGGTTTACGAAAATCATTTTTTGATAATGTCAAGAATTTCGGAAATAATCGCTCCAAAAGTAAAAAACAATGTGTGTCCCCCCCCTCTAACTTTTGAACCATAAGTTTAGAAAATATGAAAAAAATCTGAAAAGTAGAACTTTATAAGGACTTTCTAGGAAAATTATTTTGAACTTGATAGAAACAACAGTTTTTGTACAAAAAAGACAAAAAGTTGTACAAAATTCGTAGTATAATCGTATATGCAAGCATTTTTTTTAACTTCGTTTACATATTATATTATCCTGAACGTATCTTTTTTCAAACAAAAAAAGAATTATTAAAATCGGTTCTCGCAATCCAAAATTACCACCGAAAACTTCTGGCACGTCTATGTATTAATTAGTAACCCAATTCCCCGAGAGATGGCGCTGTAGGTACTTATTACATTGGGTCGGGTATTATCGAATTGTACGTGGGAACACTTATTGTGACGGACGGGAAACTACGGAACCCTACACTGAGTGTGGCCCGACATGCTCTTGGCCGGTTTTTTTTTTTTTTGTAGTTTGACCATTTTTTTTAATCTTTGTTTTTTTTTTTCTCACTTTTTTTGATGTTCTTTTAACGCCTGTATTGTGTCTTTTGTTGCATTAAATAAACGTTTTACCTATCTATCTATCTATTTATTCACCTTTCTCACATAAATTATCAAAGTCCAAGTTGAGGGCACAGTTTCTTTGGTGGTAAAGCCACTGGTCCTCTGCAAACAGACATTATGATCTTCCTGCCCTTATCAAATGTTACTTGGGGTCTGCGCAACACGTTTTCTTCTCCATTCTCCCCCGTCAACCGTCACGCTACCACGTACCGGACAAAGTAACGTTGGAAGGCCTCCCACAAGATGGACCGACGACCTTGTGAAGGCCGCAGGAACTCGTTGGATGCGAGAAGCACAGAACTGATCGAAGTGGAGATGCTTGGGGGAGGCCTATGTCCAGCAGTGGATGGCTGAAATGATGATCTTTATGAACCGTCACGCTATCATTCACTCCCTTCTCTTTCATATCATTCCTCACACAATCCATTCATCTTTTCTCCGACCTTCCTCTCCCTCTATATCCATCAACATCCTTTGCAAACAGACATACCTTAAAATAACTGTTTAACTGACCAACATCCATTAAAGGGAACTATATTTTCTATCACCAAAATTTATATTTGTCATCAAGTTGTATCACCTAATAAATAGATCTATCGCCACGAAATATTTTCGTTCTCAGATAGCGGGGCTCCGTCGACATAGGATGCAAGAACGAGCGAAGGGCACCCCGAGGTTCGGTTTGGTTAGGTTACTTTAAACCCTTTACACAGAAATAGGGGCCCCGCGAAGCGGGGCTCCGTCGACATAGGATGCAAGAGCGAGCGAAGGGCACCCCGAGGTTCGGTTTGGTTAGGTCACTTGCATTGTTTGGTGACTACATTTTGGTGACAGATCTACTATTTGGAGGACAAACCCTATTATTTAAGAAACACAAAACTAATTAAATTGGTGATAGCTTAAATGATACCCTCCATTAAATATGTGCATGCCAGCATTGCATAGCGGGATGTATAATAACAATAAATAATAAAAAAATATTCAAGTATAAAGTAAAGTAAAATTATGATTTACATTAATTACAATCGAGGAAAGTTAAATTCTAACTGTAATGTAGACCTGCCTGATCTAGGTTTATGAAAACCCTATGTTTCAGGCCATCAATTTACATCAAACATTTAAAAAGAAGACAACAATAAAAATGCATTATAAGCTAAATAGAAAAGAAGGTATAATATTTTCAATGACTGGTATATTATTTGAAAACTTGATTGTGTAAGATACATTATGTTTAAACAAATTAACGAATAATTAAAGTAGATAAAGAGTAGATACCTAAATGTGTCTTTGCACTAAATTTTATATGTAACATCTTTTTTAAGTACGTACCTACAAACGGGGTGAATAGGGATGCAGGGGTGAATCGGGACGAAACCTTAAAATGGATTTTAACGTTGGAATAATACAGTTTGTTGTCAATAAGGGGCACGTAATCGTTAATTAAATTACAGTAAACACATTAGGGTCCTTTTTGGGCACAAACTATATTTTAATTTTAAAATCCCTTTTAAAGTTTTGTCCGTATTCACCCCGTTTGACGGTACCCACCACATTTTATGTAAATAAATGATTTTGATTTTAATAATATCTGATATTTTTACTCATCAATTCAATTTATAGGTTAAAAAAGTAGTTTATTTAGGCGTTTTTTTCACAGTTTAGGAACTCGCTTCTAACCATCACACTGCAGATTTGAACTTGGCTTTCGAATTTCGGTTTCATCTCTGTTTAGAAGAAGTGTATTTTAAATGCAAGAGAACCAAATCTATTCTTCACCTGACACCAAAAGCGAAGCTATGCTAACCTATTTACTAACAAATGCAAACACGAAGATTTAACACGTTAATATTATATGCTATTAACAAAGATTCACTTAACGTTAGCCGGCATTGTAACCCTTGTGATCATGAATATATTGAATATTTAACACGACCGACGCGACGCCTTTGAGGATAATCCGATAATTTTCATAGAGGAATATGGAACATGAATTTATTAATTATTTTGTGTGATCATTATAGGTTTAATTTATGTAAATCTGGGTCTCGTCTCGTGTTAGATAAATTTTTGCGAAAGCGTAATACATACGTAGAAGCATTAGTTTAGTTTTTGGCAGATGAATATTATTATCAAAAGGGAAATATATAACTGATCCTCTAACCTCTCTGACCTTCTAATGATGTACGCTTTTTTTAATAAATGCGCTTCTTTTTTTGAGGCCGGCGCGGGCGAGCGCAACATGTAAGTCGGTCGCAGTTATTCGGCTATTTCGTATTTTTAGGACCTCAAAATAGGAATTATTTGAGCTTCACAAAGAGAAGTTGCATTCATTTTAAACTAAAGAGTTCAATAATATTTTAAGGAAAGTCAAATTGTAATTATTTGATGCCCGACATACAGATATCAATATAGGTATCAATCAAACTAAAAATGTTAGGTCTTTAGGTCCCATAAAATATTTTTTCCCAATCACACAAAACTCCAAGATCACTAGTGCTCTTAGTTAATACAATTATTTAAGTATGTTCTCCCTCAATATTGAATTTGTTACTGGCACTAAGTAGATTATCTATCTAGATTCTAGGTTATATGTTTAGACAGTCTCTTTGCGGCCGGAGAATACCAGCTGGTCCTAATCGAGTTTCAGAACAATCAATCAAATTAGGTACGGTTTGTTACCACGTAATTAATGAACTGGCGAGCCTTTTCAGAAGTCACATTGAAAATAACCTTATTTACTTTATAATTTTCGTCGTTTCGTATTTGATCAAAGAGGTCGGTTAGAAAAGGCGCAAAAGACGTGCAAATTGTTTTATTAATTGAATAGACATTTAATTGTAAAGTCAAGGGGTTCATTCGAATTTACTCTGGAATGGTTAATGGTTTAATTTGTTCATTCTTAGGTAATACGGACTGATGTCCGCCAATGCGAGTATTTTGAGTACGGTTGGGAAAATCGATTAATCGAATCACCCCAGCTCCATAAGGAAGGCCAGAAACGCCTTGATGTTACTGACCTTCTCACGGAGGGTACCTGGGTTCATCTTTACTGTTCCAGTCGTATTATTAACATGACAAAATTGTAGTCAAATTAATATTCAAAAAATAAAAATTATAGCTCCGCCGCGACAGTGTATCACTGCCGTGACCAGGATTCGAACCTGGGTTACTACGGCCACAACGTAGGGTCCTAACCACTAGACGATCACGGCTACCGGAGCTGGTGACAGAGCTACCGAAAATTCAGACCAATTTTAACGAAATCCAGCATCATTTACCAATATTGTTGCATTGCGTCTCTTGCGCAACTGTGACAAATTGTAAGTGAAAGTACTCCAGTATAAACGAGATAAAGTCTTATATTTCGGTACCAGAGTCACCAGCTCCGGTAGCCGTGATCGTCTAGTGGTTAGGACCCTACGTTGTGGCCGTAGTAACCCAGGTTCGAATCCTGGTCACGGCAGTGATACACTGTCGCGGCGGAGCATCTGTTTTACTTTTTTAATCAAGAAAGAAGCGCCCAACCCGCATGCATTCATGTATGGTTTCAAGTTTTAAATACTGGGATTAATGAGAATATAAATTCTGGGCCAGGAGCAAATTTTTATGTGGCAGGAATTTAAATCTAGTCAAAACATGGTTATTTATAATCCAATTCACGAAATTATAAAGTATAGCTCTGATTCGCATAAAAATGGAAAACCTCTTCAAGTTTAAAGAATCCATACTTTAATATTATAATTGCGAAAGTGTATCTGTCTGTATGTTACATTTTCACGCCTAAACCACTGAACCGATTTAGATGAAATTTGGTATAGAGATAGTTTGAGTCCCGGGAAAGGACATAGAATAGTTTTTATTCCGATATTCCTACGGGATCGAGACTTATGCGGGTGAAACCGCAGGGCCCTGCTAGTACATTATAAAAGTAATCAAATCTTGCGCAAAAGCAAGTTTAATGGACTGTGAAGTGGTCTCGTTTCAATGCATTTCGTTAAATATGATCAGAAATTTTGGATTCACAATCACCAGCTCCGGTAGCCGTGATCGTCTAGTGGTTAGGACCCTACGTTGTGGCCGTAGTAACCCAGGTTCGAATCCTGGTCACGGCAGTGATACACTGTCGCGGCGGAGCATTATTTTGGGATTTTTTTACTTTCAAGTGACTGAATGAATTATCTCTTTAATCCTACTAACAACGCCTTGTGGTTTCACTCACGTAAGTCTCGGCCCCGTAGAAATATTGGGATAAAAGTATCCTATGTGTTAATCGTTATAATATCTGTGTAACAAACATCCAAACACGTTCAGCTGTTTTTGTGTGATTGAGAAACAAACATTTAACATAATTCCAGATGTATAAATTGGGTTCCTACTCATTCAATTCAATTATTTATACATCGACCTGCAAACTGCAACCATTGATTCAGCACATGATTCTCGACCTCTCTGCATAGAATTTTTTTCGTTTTTCAACAACCCTCTGAACCCATAGAAAATCCCTCGTATAGCCATGTTTCTTTCAGCCATTTTAGCAATTCACCGTGAGAACGCACTCTGTGTTAGATTATATTCATGCCGGAGTAGAGTACGTTGAAATTGACTCATGTCGGAATACTACTGTTGTCGAAGAAGCATGTCGTCGAAGTCGCATAGTTTCCTAGTTAAGTCATGTCGAAGAAAGGCTTTGTCGGAATACAGTGGTGTATTTCAAACTGAAGTATTGTCGAAATGAAGACGTGTCGGAGTTCCATATTGTCGAAATAAAATCTTGTCGTATTAAGTACGATTCAGACCAACCGGCTCGCATCGCGCCGGGCCGGGCGGCATTTTACAATGCGGTAAAGAACATTGAAATGTATCAACAGTAATTACAGTTCATATTTGCATGCAACTTACGCATATTTACCTCCGTCGGCACCCCGCGACGCGTCGCGACGTGTCGCAGAATGCATTCGGCTGTCGCAACGGCCGACCGGCCCCGACCAGCTCCGAACGGCGACGAACTGCGCCGTCAGCATCCAATCGGCTGCCGTCGGGTCCGTTCGGAGCCGGTCGGCCGTGCGTCGTGGAATACGAAGGGAGATAACGGTGCAGCAACTAGCGAATCATTCAAGTTGTGTTCTTCAAGCGACTGTTTCAAAAATGGATACGGAAGAAAAACTAATTTCTTTAGTTCAGACATATGATTGTCTTTATGACGTTAATTATATACGCTTAGAGTGCGTACGGATTTCAGCGGACGCTGTCGGCTGCCGCGGCACGCGTACGGCTATCACGGCAGCCGAACGCATGCCGCGGTAGCGGTACGGCTCCGACGGACGCGTTCGGCTGCCGCGGCATGCGTACAGCTCCGTTCCGATGCGGCACGACGCGAGCCGGTTGGTCTGAATCGTACCTTACGGTTTGTCGAAATTCAGTTGGTAACTCTATAAGATTAACTTACCTGTAAAATGTAAGAGTTATAATAAAGTTATAAAGTATTAATTAAATTCCACATTTGTGTTAATTCTATTATTTGAAAATTTTGCATGACGTAACATAAAATGTACTATTATTATAAAAACTCCACCTTAACTGTATACCAACATTATAATCTAATAAAATAGTATATTTCACTGAACAAAGTTCTCGTATTATTGTTAAATGTTTAACACAGAATTCCTACTAACTGGGTTGTGAAAAACAACGGACAACTTCAGCCAACAAGTGGGGACAAACTTCAAAGCGGTAGTCTTTTGTTCCATAGCGGTATGTACAGACACACGGGGCTTTTTCAATGTAAAAAGTGCTTTAAAATTCAGCTATTCAATAGATTTTTATATGCGAATTTTTTGCAGAGGTTTATGCAGGCTAGTTTTAAAATATGCTGGTATCTGATCGGTCTATTGAAAATATCGTATGGGCTGTATAGTGATTTAGATTTGTTTAGCAAATTAATACCTACGTAATTTCAGAACGAATCTCTATAACGCGGCTTCCGGTGAGTAGGTAAACTGGTACAAATTGTTAAGAAAAAAAAACTTAAAATCCATGATGGCGGCTGCGAAAATTTTAAAATTTTTCTGCATGGGTGTCGTTTTCATGGTTTTGGAACTGCTAAAGCCAATATCGAGGCCTAAATGAAAATTCAAGATGGCCATGTCTTTATGAGAGCTTTTAAAAACTTATTAAATACACAATTTTTTTTCTCTCTCTCTCTGACTCTTTTTCTTTTCTATTATATACGAGTGTGTGTGCGTGCGAATATCGGGTAATAAACTTCGTTCCTGACAGGGTTCCTCCGACCACACACGTTTTTACTGGGACATGTGACGTAATTACGGTGACGTAAAACATCTGAGGATTTCTTAGACATATAGGTAAAGAGCAGTGGGCTTAGCAAGAACACGCGGAATAAATTAATGTAGATAACGTGCATTCGAACGATTTTAAAACTAAAATTGTTTCGTACATAATATTGACTTCGTTTTAAGATTTTATTCATATCTATGGGTGATACATACTGCGCATGTTGCAAAAAAATAATGTAAAAAGAATAATTGTACATACTTATTGTCTATTAAAAAATCGTTCAAATTTACATTACCTACGCTTACGCACGTTCGTGGTAGGGTCTCAAAAAGAAGAAAGAGTGGTTATTACTGATCGTAACTAAAACGCGCTGGTAAGTAGCCACACTTTATTATACATTCAATAGCGAAACCATGAAGAAGCAAAAAGTCACAAGTGTCAAACCTGACAGTAATACTAGAATTTAGAATACAATTAATGTTCCGAAAAAAAGGTGATATGCTGCACTGTAATGAGTTCGATTCGCAACAGTGGTAACGTATTGTCGTGCCATTGCAACTGCTGTGAAAAACATTACTTAATTAGGCAAAATATGTTCACTGAGTTTTCAATGAACATATTTTACAGAATTTCTACTAACACGAGTGCGAAAAACAATTGACAACTACAAACAACAAGTGTACGTACGACCAACTCGACAGCGGTAGTATTTTGTTCTGGTGCTGTTTGGAAGTGAATATCTTTGTCCATTGGTGTGTAAACCGTTTTGTTAAACGAACCTATTCTTTTTGTTTAGAAAATTTAAAATTGGATCGTGTAATTTACTTACACCTATCCTTAATAATCTTATAAAAATAAATACTATATTATTTTTGTAGATTTTGACGCACAAAAGCGCCATTTATGTGGCTGTTTGGAATAAATGATTTAACTTTGATCTAAATATATCTAGGTAGTGGAGTAGGTATGAATAGTTTTCTCACTCATCCTTTGACAGATTCCTGTAGTTTGCCTTCTGTATCTACCTGAATAATGCCACGTTTTAAGGGTTTTACCCATTCTACACATTATTATGAATCAAGTAATTTATTCAAACTAGTTTGAGATTTAGCACATCTTGAAGGTCAAAAATACATAAAACAGTCCCCCGAACGGCGGCCTTCTCCACTTTCTGTTGCTTTAGTAGGGAAGAAGTGCCGCAGCAAACTCCCCAGCGTGGTTTATCTAGTTAGGTACAGTCACGTCTAAAAGTATGTATCTATACACTTGGCAATTTTCAATTGCGATTTTTTCGTGAAATAACGAATGCAACGTTCAAATACGACACTTAACATAAACCTATGAGTTCGAAAATACTATTTTCGTAATAACATAAAATTTCATTCAAAAATAAAGGAGAAAATTGCCTTTGAATAAAGCCAAGTGTATACATACTTATAGACGTGACTGTACTTCTAGTGTAAAAGGCTTAAAGCTATGAAAGATTGATGCTGCGTCCGCCTTTATGAATATCAGAAAAAATGCAAAAGAATGACTCCGCCGCGACAGTGTATCACTGCCGTGACCAGGATTCGAACCTGGGTTACTACGGCCACAACGTAGGGTCCTAACCACTAGACGATCACGGCTACCGGAGCTGGTGACTGTGCAGATAAAATTTCCGATAACTTTAAACGAGATGCATTAAAATGTACTTTCACTGTCGATTAAACGTGCCTTTGCGAAAGATTTACTTGTTTTTATTTTAACTGTGGATAATACTTTTTTACAGGTACCTACTTCCTAAACTTGAAGAGGTTTTCTATTCACTGACCAGAACATAACTTTATAATTTCGTGAATTTGAATTTATAAATACTTACCTAATTAATCTGTCAAGCTCCGCTAATGAGACACAAATGATTTTCTGTTGTTTCGTCACCAATAGGTAACGCGCGGGGCTTGACCGGTTAATTATGTTTTGACTAGATTCAAATTCCTGCCACATAATAAAATCTGCTGCTGTCCCGGGGTTTATCTTCTCATTTGTCTCAATATTAATTAGTGGCTTTTTTTTGGATGGGAAATTATCAAATAACCCCCGCTTTGGGCAGAGCGGGAGGGCGTGTCAGACTTTTACTGACTAAAACCCACCCGTGTTCCTTCAGTTGCCTGTGCCACGGGCCAAGGTATCTCTTTTGAACAACCCGCGACCTTGGCAGAATTCTTGTGCCCCCGATCCACCTCAATCTCTTCGCATCACCTGCCCGCGCTATCACTTGGTTTTCGCTAAGCGTTCTTTCTGACTCATTTTTCTTTTTGCTCGGCTCCTAAGGGTCATAGCGTGATGTTAAATAGCTTATAGCCTTCCTTAAGAACTGCAAAACAAAACTTGAAACCATACGTCCATGCATTATAGGGTTGGGTGCTGCTTTCATGATCAAAAAAAAGCAAAAGAAATGCTCCACCGCGACAGTGTAATCACTGCCGTGACCAGGATTCGAACCTGGGTTACTACGGCCACAACGTAGGGTCCTAACCACTAGACGATCACGGCTACCGGAGCTGGTGACTGTGGTACCAAAATATCTGTTTACAATGTTACAGTGACAATAAAAATGCAGTTTTATTTTATTTGGACAGAACAGTTACGATTGCTGTAACGGCTGACTGGTTTTTATTGAAGTTAATTGTTGTTGGGTTCCGTGGAATTCGAATGTGAGGAAGTCGCTCAATTGCGCGAATTATTTTGGTATTGACAAATCATCTTCTATCTATATCTATATCTATAAAATTCAAAGTCCTGACTGACTGATATATCAACGCACAGCCTAAACCGCTGGTTCTAGAGACACGAAATTTGGTGGGTGTATTCTTTGTGAAGGGTAGGTATCCACTAAGAAAGGGTTTTTCGATATTCCACCCCTAAGAGGGTGAATGGGGGGAGGGTGGTGAAATAATACATTTCCTGGCGTTATTGAATTGGACACAAAAGGCTCCATACGACACTTGCAAATATTTCTTCCACTAGCAAAGTTCGTGGGTTTGCTGATATTCGTAGATCTTTGACATTCGTTACGGGTAGTCAGAAGCCCAAAAGTCTGACAGTCTTACAAAGTGGTATCGTGCTACCCAGTTACAGCTCCATGTAAAATGCTGGTACTCAGCTGCATCCGGTTAGACTAGAAACTGACCCCAACATAGTTGGGAAAAGTAAAAATGAAATTATACAACATAAGGAACCCAACCCACACCAAATGTAAAACAACACCATAAACGTCCAATCGATTGATTGGAAAACTTTTGACTCAATTAATCATAGTTGTTTGCCAATCAGGGAACGAATGATGAAGCTTGCTCGTTCCCTCTAGACATCCGGCAAACATTGGACGTTATTTTTTTGTTTTTTTACTTATGCAGCTAGTACGGTCTGTTCAAAATGTATTAGATGAAAATGTAAACAAATGGATTAGAAAACTTACCTGTGGATGCCAATTTATAGTGCCTCAAATAAATTGAGTATTTTGAATTGATTACTACTTACAACTAGCTTCAACTTTCTGACTAACTGACAGACTACTTAATTTTGACAATTCAAAAGTGCCTGTAATGGTTTAATTTAAATAAATGCTTTGAGTTTGAATTATTTAATTACTTGAACCTGAAATTCTAATTTTATGTCACCTTAAATATGTTTTTCTTTGAGGTTAATTTTATAACCTCAACGATAAACGTCGATGATTTTTCATCACTGTTGCTCTCAAAACGATGAAGGAAAACATCGCGTGGAAACCGGTATGTCCTGGAACCAAAAATATGAAGACATTTGACATCTATCCTATCGTACCAACTCCCACTGGGCCTGCGTGGTGGATTACGGCCCATTCCCTCTCATAGAGAGGCCTGTGTCTCAGCAGTGAGAACGTTATAGGCTGATTATGCAACATGTAAACGATTTTCATGTTCCACAGATTTGCCCAAGAACTGAATTCCAAGCAGCTTTATTCATGACGTTAATAACTTAAAGTTAGTTAATTAGGTGTTAAAAGTTACTTTTGACACAAGATTTCCCTCATAAAAAGTTATTTTAATTAGTAAAACAACTTGGTGTGCGAACCCAATAAACAAACTTCCCAACGTTTACTTAATGTGTACGAAGTCTGGAACATTGCTTTATGTACATACTAGCTTCTGCCCGCGACTTCGTCCGCGTGAAATTTCACCCTCCCCCATTCACACTCTTAGGGGTGGAATTTCGAAAAACCCTTTTTTAGTGGATACCTGCTCTTCACAAAGAACACACCCTCCAAATTTCATGTCTCCAGGAAAAGCGGTTTAGGCTGTGCGTTGATATATCAGTCAGTCAGGAATTTGAATTTTATAATATACGAGTAGATAAAGTCGTAAAATATTCCTTTAAGTTTATTATTTGGTGAAATAAATTATATACAAGTAGGTACTCAAATTATAGCTCAATTTAAAAAAAAGGCTATAGGCTCCATTAAATTACGTTAAGACTCTGAAGAGCCTAGCCAAAAGTCTTAAAGAACGCCAAACGAAAACGAATTTATAGCTCGGGTAGGCGATGCGATGCGACGGGGTGGTTCGGGGAAACAAGAAATTTCATGCGGTCGATGTCGCGGGCAGAAGCTAGTATTCACTATAAAGAACAGGTTTCGTCATGTCACGGTCGGGAGATAAGTACGGTCTACCTTTTTTGCTCAGGCGACTCGGCCAAAACGAACACTTCGGTACATCATTTGCCCCCAAACCTATTGACGCGCAAGTGCCTTTTCACACGTCCCGGTTGCCGGTGCCGGGTACCCGGCGCCGAATTGTGTAGCCATGGCGTACGTGTGAAAGGTAACGTAATTAAAAACGTTCAAAATCTAGTCGCAACCTCATCTCAGCGACAATCGATGTCAAAAACTTGTCAAAAATGTAAGGAATTTAGAGGTATTTTTGACAGATTGAGACTGAGATCAGACTGTGAACGTTCTTAAAATTATGAGAATTGCCCTCTGGCTTCAGACAACATAGTCAGGTCACTATTACAACAACCAAAATCAGATCAAACACCGCAATTCATCAAATCAATTTCGAGAAAAGGATATCAAAGTCAAAGCATTTATTAATCAAATAGGCACATAAAAGGCACTTTTGAACGTCAAAATTTACATTAAAATAGAATTGATTCTAGTCGCCCATTCTAAAAGGTAGCTTTCGTATGGAGAAGAATGGGCAAGAATGTGCCGCTTTTAGCTCGACTAGGCGGGGGCACTACCGTGCCCCCAGATTACTACCTAACTGAACCCGTGTGCTTCGACCCGGAAGGGTCTAAGAAAGGGTAAGATAACATTTGACGGTTTCTGCCATCTTCATGTTCATGCAAAAGGTACAGTCTAATATAAAGATAAGTATACAACTGAACTATTCTGTAAAAATCTCACTGTGACTTAGGTGAAGTGCGCTGTCATTTCACCTGATGCTAGGAATCGACACTACTGACAGCGCACTTCAAGTCCCCTTGAGTTAAGTTTTCACGGTGAGCTTTTTACAGAATCGATCGGCACTTATGTACTTCTTACAATGTTGTGAAATGCTAGCAATTTACACCCGGTTTTTGGGAACAAAAATCAACGCCGTATCAAAGTTCGTCTCAAGCGACTTGATTGGCTGTTGATGATTCAGTCAACCGATCACAGTTAGTAGTTGACATGCGTAAATCTCTCTCACAGAGAGGAGGCCTGTGTCCCAGCAGTGGGGTCATTATTATATAGGTTTGCGAGGTTTAGATGCGTTTGAAAATTTGTCCCAGAGACAGCGTATGCTTTATATATCACTCCTATATGTTTGACTTAAGCTTCAAAAGTTATTACACTCACCATTAATATGTATAACCAAGGCAGTCAAGATGGCTAGCGGGATTTTCCGAAAGGGTTACCGCTACCCCGGAACATAAAGCTAAGGAAGGAACATGGGTGGGTTTTAGTCAGTAAGAGTCTGACACTCCCTTCCGCTCCACCCAGAGCGGAAAGAGTCATTTGATGATTTCCCATCGACATAAAAAAGGCAGTCATGATAAAAAAATGTTTTTGCCTGTATACCTAACTCCTTGTTTGACTGTACCTTAGTACCTATCTATGTCTTAAAAGGTACCTGTATGTTAGAGGTGCTCAGTGACCGGATAACGAAGGGTTAAATAATAGAATAGACGGGTCATGTGATAAGATACCTCTGGCTTTTCGGAAAGGTTATATCGTATGACTATAAAATATATATGACCGATACCCAGATATTAGTTATATTGAGATTAGATGGAAGACCCTTCATATAGAGCATTGAAAAGAAATCATAAGCATACAAAATAATATGGTATTCAAATAGCTCATCGTTAAGCCACGTATTCACTGAGCAACAATGTTTCGGATACACGGTTTCTGAAACATCACGTAAATGTTTCCAGGAACAATGTTTCGGAAACTCTGCCGTCCACACAGTCAGTTGCTTAGGTCATGTCGCCCGAGGGTATTCTTGTAGTCCTTTGTCGAGCAATCCCATAATATTAGTTTTTTCTCAAACGGTTCTATCAATTTAAAGACAGTTTCATCGTCCCACACTATAGCCATGTTTATAAACAAATGTTTAGACGCGTCCACACTCGCATGCACCTGTTGCGCAACTGTTTCTGTGTTCTCCGCCGCAAGTGGGGAGCACCGAAACATACCGATAAACACCTAGTGTTTACAGAAACAAAATTATATGTTTCTGAAACAAAATGATTTGTTTCAGAAACACGTAGATTTTGTTTCTGAAACAGAGTTTATAAACAATTGTTGCTCAGTGAATACGTGGTTTTAATTTTCGCTCAGTTTCAGTTTAGGGGCCGTCTTCACGAGTAAGAGAATCCCGGCAATATTGTCGTCGTGGCACGTATACTAGTGGGACACTTGTCCCATCATGGGACTGGGTCAATGGGACTAGTGGGACAGACCGTTTCTACACACTCTTTTAGAACGTGTCTCCACACGGCGATATCATCGCGCCGAAAATTTGATGGCACGGCGAAACTATCGCCGCAATCCTCTCGCTCGTGGAGACGGCCCCTTAGTTCTAGTGGTCGCAAGCGCCACTACTGAGCGGTCCTCGGTTCGATTTCCGAAAATCCGGGCAAAGTGTTATTGAGTCTGGATTGTATCTGGACTTTTTAGTAGCAGACTGCAGTCTGGAATTGTGTCCGGTTGATGGCAATAGGTTCGCCCCTTATTACGAGTACATGGGTCTTAAACATTACTGGCGAAATGTGGAAGTACTATAGGTACACCACTGCCCAACCACATTCGGGGCACCAAAAGATTCTTATGTTGATGGACTTCTTTTGGATACCTAGTGATCTTTTCGACGCCCACATGAAGATGTGGGCGTCGAAAAGATCACTAGGTATCTAGCTAGGTATAGGTAGGTATGGTGGGTACTACGATCAATTTTTAAGAAAGGTCTTCACCTTTCTTCAAAATTGATCGTAGTACCCACCCTCTTTATGTAATTTCGAACTTCAAATCGAAATGTTTAGAAGCAAATCGAACGTAGCAAATACGAAGACACTGAATGATTCCAAAAATGCAAATGCTGCACTATTTACAGTACTTTTAAGTCATCATCATCATTATCACCCATAGGCCTACTTCTCTCACTGCTGTGTCAGCCTCATCCAGGTTTTACCCCGATGGAAACAATGTCGTCTACCCATTTCTCATTTTTGTAGAGATAGGAGCCTTTTGGCTTCGTATAGGAGTTTCTGTCTCATTTTTCTTTTTGTTTTAACTTTTTTTTTATATAACTTGGTTTTTATTTTTTACTGTGTTTAGTTTAGTTTGTGATCTTCCTGTACGAGTCACAATAAATACTTTTTCATTTCTCATACTCGGAAAGTAGTATTTGTTTGATCCAAGTAGCGGGTGGAAGACGCTGCTTCCCACCACAGGGCGGGAAAGACTCATAGTAATTACTTCCCTCTTTAGGGTGGGAATGAATTTTAAAAATAGAACTGTAGTCAGCTACGAAATTTTTTACATAAATTAAGAAAAATGCTGCAGTCTTGTGAGTGTATAAACAGCCAGTGTGAATTTAAAAAAAAACCTATTAAGCGGGACAGCCCGCGGCGATGACGCGGTGTGTTCCATATTTAAAATAAAAAAAGACAATAGTATTATTTGGCGGGTTACTAACCCTGTAAGTTGTACCGAAATTCAAAAACTTTGCATGTTATTGTTATCAATAAATATTTTAGAAAAACCACTACTTTTTACTTTCCTTATATTCGAAATGAAAAGTAGAATGTTTAACACGGGTGAAAGTCATCAATTCCTTTCGACTCTTGCATAACAATCTACTATTTCTTTCTTCTTTCTTTCTATTTCGCTTTTTAAGTAAGTACTTCACTAAACTTAATAAAACCACACAATCTAGAGCAGTCTGAAGAGTGACATTTAATTTTAGAGGAACCACCCTGACGCGAACTATTTCCACTCTTGTGTTCTTCAAGCATTGTTCTAAAATGGTTCTCGAGAAAAACAAAAGAATCGCGGCAAGCCAAGGCAAGCAAGTGTCGGGTGACGGTTAGTATAAAACTTTGTTTGAGATCGTTTTTTTATGGTTTTTCTTTACAGAAACTCATCTGCCCTGGAGTGTAAATGTGGCGCTGTCCCACAAAGTGTCCACAATACTTGGGCACTTAATATCGTGTTCAGCGTGTCCTGTTGCCTGTACCTTACAGGAGCTGATGGACGCTATTGATGATACCAAACTCGGAGTAGCCAAATTCGAAGCCGAGTCCATTTAGATTGGCATCAACACGCTAAGAAAAATATTAGAATACTTACCTATCTCACAAAAATATAACTCACAAAAAAAGACTTAGTAAATATTTTTGAAAAGGTATAAAAACTAAAATAAGGCTTTTGATTGTTTTAGATGCTACGCCCCCCGTAACATCGTACAAAATAATAACTCCGTCGCGACAGTGTATCACTGCCGTGACCAGGATTCGAACCTGGGTTACTACGGCCACAACGTAGGGTCCTAACCACTAGACGATCACGGCTACCGGAGCTGGTGACTGTGGTACCGAAATACTATATAGCATTGCGCTCAAACCAGATTACTTTCACTCAGGTATAATTCGTTACGACATGCCATGCGCAAGCGTTGTAATAAGTGTCAAGCAATCATTTAAAAACGTGCCTACGTAGCATGGTTAGGTAAATTAATTGTTTCATAATAAATAATATTATGGACTGTTCAAAAAGTATTTGATTAAAATGTAATTATTCGATTCGATCCAATACCTGAGTATATTTGAAGTGCTTCTTACAAATTGTGTTTTGATTATTTGAATGCTTTAACAGGAAATTCTAATTTAAAATCGCTTTAAAGATGTTTGTCATTTGACGTTTAAGGTTAATTTTATACCCTCAATTTTATTTTCATCGAATTACAATTTAATAACCTATGTTATTCAAGCAATAATTGTTGAAAAAAAGTTGTGAGACATTAAGTTGAAACCTTCTAAATACAGATGAATCCACACCAATGCGAAAGTGTGTCTGTCTCTTACCTCTTCACGCTTAAATCACTGAACCGATTTTGATGAAATTTGGTATAGAGACGGTTTGTGTCCCGGGAAAGGACATAGGATAGTTTTTATCCTGATATTCCCACGGGATCGAAACTTATGCGGGTGAAATCGTGGGACGCTGCTAGTGTGTTAATGATTCCATTTAGTGAGTGACTGCGACAGAATTTAAACTGAACAGGGTTTGCTTACACTATCATCAGATTCTCATAGAACAGACTATACGTAGCGTGGTTACGGTTAAAGATTTTTTTTTTCTTAAACATGCTTGGAAGTTTGAGCGTTCTTTTGACCACCTTCTTCGAGATAAATCGAAATAGTAAACTCATATCTGTCGTGTTATTTAAAAATGGAACGATATTTTACTCCGAAACACGGCAACCAAGGAGGTAACTTATCAAAGGTTTTATTAAATTTCGAACTGGCTTGCAAATACATAGAAAGCTGTTTATTGTAATGCCGGGGCCACACTATACGGGAAAATCGCGATAAGTTGTTTCTTATTGGCTGACATCGTAGATCCAGCCAATGAGCATCAACTTATCGCGCAAATCTTCGCGTTATCGCGATAGTCTGGCCCCAGCATTAAAAAAACAAATGAACACTTTAAGGCTGGCCGCATACATTCGATTTCCGAATCAGGAATTCAGATTCGGAGACCTGTATGCACGCATTTCATACAAAATCTTCTCTTTAGCGCACACGTTCTTATATTTTCCGTTCGGAACCCTGACGGAAAATATAAGAACGTGTGCGCTAAAGAGAAGATTTTGTGTGAAATGCGTGCATTCAGGGTCTCCAGATCTTAATTCCGAATCAGGAATTAAGATCTGGATCGAATGCCGCCAGCCTAACGCGGGTAAAAATTATTGTTGTTCGTCATTGATTTTGAAAAGTAATTGGACAAAAAAGTTCTGCCTAGGTACTACCTACTTAGTTTTAATTTCCGCGCATTATTTGAGAAAGGTACTATACAAGCCTTGGCCACAACTAGGCATTGATGGACTTACGTATGTGTGCCTCGGCTTCGCCTCGGCCCACATTTACACGTTCGTCCATCAATGCCTCTTTTGCTGGCCACTGCAGTAATGTACTATATCATACCTATAGTTTACGCTTTGTTAGCTTGCAAAGTTAGCAAGTTGAAGTTGCAGTGGGCCGCCCGTAATAGTCAAAGAAACGATGGCTGTTGGACTAGACGAGTCCTTGTGCTTTCTGTTGTTTCAAAACTTACATAATTGGTGCTGAATTGCAGTTTTTAAAGTCTAGTTATGTGTCTTGGATCTGGTACATTAAAAAAACTGAAACTATTATTGTTCAGGCAAAGGTCACGCGTTCCTCAGGTCTTAGAAGATTATCTTTAAAAAACGTTAAAAAGTTTTCTTCTAACATTATACATTATGTATTAGTCCCAAATGTTAACCTAAGCTACCTAGAGCGACAAACTTGTACCTTATTCGAGTCATAATGTCTGCCAATAAAAAGTAAAGAAGAAAAGAGATTTTCTTGCTCAAAAAGTCGACTCTTCATAAAAGTTTAAAAATATGAATTCACAGTAGATTAGGCGTTTATTATTCTTAACAAAAACAACAAGTGAAAATGTTAATGTTAATTTTGGATGCAGATAATGGCGGCCATTGTAAGGGCTGTTGTACAGACGCCAGCACATCAAGCTACCCGAAACTGTCAAATTTTCCCAATCAACTTTGAACCTTATTCTTTAGCAATAAAGTTGAAAATCTATCAAAGAAATTTGATTATAGTAGCTTGATGTGCTGGCGTCTGTACATTAGTACGGAATGTCTAAGTAATTTCTTATAGAAAATTGTTATTACTCTGTTCCTGAATTTTTATCGACTTGAATCTTTTAAATGTTTCATGTCCGCTTGACGATACCTTATTGTTGTATTGTGTCTGTCATGCATGACTAATAGTAATAATAGAATTTGTATTTGATCTTCAATGAAATTTATATCAAATCATTAGAATTTTATAATCATACTAGCTGCGCCCCGCGGTTTCACCCACGTAAGTTTCGATTCCAAAAAAAATCTGGAGAGTGCCACCTTTATCACCTAGGGGTATGAAAAATAGCCTACGACCTATTCTGAGACCTACCAAATATACACAAAAAATTTCATAGAAATCAGTCAAGCCGTTTCGGAGGAGTTCGATAACAAACACTGAGACACGTGATTTTTATATATGTATTTAGATTTTCATTTATGTTAGTTATTAATTTGTATGCCCAAGTGGCTGATCATGGAATGAATAGAATAGAATACTCTTTATTATGTACACCATATAAACACATTACCAAGAACACAACAACACAGCAACATTATACAGAACATGAACATGAACTTGAACATTATTAAGTAGGTATATAATTATGAAATGAACACCTGTATGTAACCCATGTATCACAAATAAACGATTTGATTTGATTTAATGATCCGTCACAGAAAAAATGACTTACATATATTAGATAGAAACAGGAAAATGCTTTCAAATATTTAGGAGCACAATACTTTGTTATCTACAAGGTCTCGGAACCAGAAAATATTGAAGTCCATATTAATATAGATAAAAAAAAACTTATTATAAATGCGAAATTAACTCTGTTTGTCATGTCTCCACGTACAGACGCCAGCACATCAAGCTACTACAATCTGTCAAATTTCTTTAAAAGATGTTCAAGTTTATCGCTAAATTAAAAGGTTCAAAGTTGATTGGGAAATTTTGACAGTTTCGGGTAGCTTGATGTGCTGGCGTCTGTACAAATCACAAATAAGTCTGCAATAAGTCATGTAAAAAAATGTAAATAAAGTAAGGTAAGTATAAGTCTGCGTGCAACCTGAAAAAGGACATAGGCTACTTTATATCCTGGGTAATTGTCATTATAAAATTATGAAATACAAAATACACGCAAAGTCACGGGCAACGGCTAGTATTTACTGAATAATATTGAATAATATTTCAAACGAATGCCGTCGAATTAAAGCAAGGAAATTGAGACGGACATCTTAATTTCCTCTCCTTTAACGTATGTAGCTACGCTTTTATCTATTTGGCAAGTACCTACAGTCGGCAAAATGGATAATCCATCGTAGTCATGTTCCTTCAGCCATTTTTAACAATTCACCGTGACAACACACTCTGTGTTAGATTTTACTTATAATTTTATGTGTAAATTAACACATTTACTGTTTTTACTATCTGTATAGTAATTAATGGATAACCTCTTAAGGGGTCATTCTACTTATTATTATGAACAACTTTTACTACGGGACCAAACATGAAATCGCGAGAAAAAATCAGCTGTTCCCTACATTTTTGTTCGCATAACTCGTCCAAATGTAGGAAACTGCCAGCTAGGCAACTGCTTGCTATGTAGGAAACTGCTTCTTCAGAGGTACCTACGCTTTGGAATGGGCAACTAGCTTCATTTTTTCTGACTGACTGACTTCTTGACAATTCAAAAGTGCCTGTAAATGGTTTAATTGAAATAAATGCTTTGAGTTTGAGTTTGCCGATTCTTTTTTCGCGATTTCAGGTTTGGTCCCATAGTAATAGTTGTTGATAATGATGATTACAATGACCCCTTAAACGGATGCCCATGAATTAAATTTCACCCTGTATACCAAACGGGAGAAGAATGAAAAGAAATAAAAAGAGAGCAAGAATAATTGGAGAATAGATATACGGCTTTATGGATTTGGATAAAATTTGGCACATAAGTAGACCATGACCTGAATTAGGACATAGGATACTTTTTATCTCGATATTTCTACGGGATCGAGACTTATGCAGGTGAAACTGCGGGGCGCAGGTAGTCTACAATACAATACGATTATTTCGGATTTGAATAAATTATAGTATTCAAGTCCGAAATGATCGTATTCTATTGTAGACTAGCTGCGCCCCGCACTTCTATTATTGTTATAATAGTACTAATTCAATTATATTTATTTATATCACTTCTATTGTTTGAAAATTTTGCATGCCGTAAGGTAAAATATATCGCAACTATTTATAAAAATTACATCTTATATGTGTACCTACATTATAAACAATTAAATTAATATTTCTTTTTGTCTCTATTAAGTTTTTTTTAATCAAATTAATTAATTTTCAGAAAAGGTTCACAAAAACAATTTTCCCACAAAAAATGTGAATTGCAGAAAAAAAGTGTATCGTTTGTGCCTGTACTGTGTGTGTGCTTGTATAAATGATTTATATTTCTACTAGCTGCACCCCGCGGTTTCACCCGCAAAAGTCTCGATCCCGTGGAAATATCGGGATAAAAAGTACCCTATGTCCTTTCCCGGGACTCAAACTATCTCTATACCAAATTTCATCTAAATCGGTTCAGCGGTTTAGGCGTGAAAAGGTAACACAGACAGAGTTACTTTCGGATTTATAATAGGTATGGATGATATTTCTGTTACGCAGCAATTCAGAAAATTACCGTAACGATTGTCAATTGTTTTATATCAATGTACCCCCCTAAGCCCCGAGCATTCCCACGAGGCACAGATAACGTAGGATTATTAATTCATCTCTGAATACATCGGCCCCTCGAATTTTTACAACAACGCCCCGAGCTTTCATTTACACAGCCGTTAGTCACATTAAAAATATTTTATAAGCTTACTCTCGTTTCTTTTGTTGTACTGAGCTCTCTGATTAAATATTCTATTCGAGAGGAGGTGAGGTATATTTTTCATTTTTATCTGTTTTAAAAACAAAAGCCGGATTTTCCAACGTAAACATCGCGTTGCCACTCATGTTTGAAAAGATAATTATAAATGGTTTTTTGACGATAAGCCGCCATAATATTTGGAAAGGAACATTCGAATGAAAACTTAAATCTCCAAAATGCGAGGACAGACTTTACGTAAATCATCATCATTATTTCAGTCGAAAGACGTCCACTGCTGGACATAGGCTTGGCATAAAATCCTGTCGTAGTAAAGTTTGTCGAAGTTCAGTTGGTAAGTCTTCCCCCAATCACCACCACTTCGACTGGTTCTGTGCTTACCACATCCAGCGGATTCCTGCGGCCTTCACAAGATCATCGGTCCACCGATCGGTGGAAGGCCTCCGTGCTTGTGGGATTTACGTAAATGTCTACAAAAATCTAGCTGAATCATAGACGTGAGACGTTACTTTATATACCAACTTAGAACATTGTGCTATTGTAAGTCAAAGGTTTCTTACTAAACTTCAACGATATCCGACGATCCTGCATACTTATCTCTTTTGTTGACTGTACCTTTATTTGCGGTCTGCGCAACATGTCTTTTTCTTCTATACTTCTCTATAATTAGTCG
Source organism: Amphipoea oculea (assembly GCA_945859645.1). Classification (NCBI taxonomy): domain Eukaryota; kingdom Metazoa; phylum Arthropoda; class Insecta; order Lepidoptera; family Noctuidae; genus Amphipoea; species Amphipoea oculea. The sequence goes on from OX243862.1 coordinate 23,265,782, forward strand.
TCATCTCGGTAGTCACCCCCTTTCTAAAAATATCATCTTTTACACATTTATTTATCGTTTCTTTGGTCTTCCGCTACTCTTATAGCCATCCACATTAGGGTTACCATCCGTCCGGATTAGTCCGGACACGTCCGTACTTCCAGGCTGTTGTCCGGACTTTGTCCGGCTCTTTAATTTGTCCGGATTTTTTGTCTTAGATGGAATACGAGTAATAAAACTTATATACATAGGTATTTGGATTTTTTGACTAAAATGTCCGGACTTCTATTGAAATGTCAGGCTTTTTGTCAGGAATTTCCAAATTTCTAAATGGTAACCCTACTCCGTATACAGGGTGAAAATAAATTCATGGGCATCTTTTTAAGGGGTCATTTTACTCATCATTATGAAAAACTTTTACTATGGACTAAACCAAAAATCGCGAAAAAAGAATCAGCTGTTCCTTGCATTTATATTCACGTAACTCGTCAAAATGTATGGAAGAGCTGATTTTTTTTCGCGATTTCAGGTTTGGTCCCACAGTAAAAGTTGTTCATAATGATGATTACAATGATCCCCTAAAAGGATGCCCATGAATTCAATTTTACCCTGTAGATACTCACTGTACACAGTATCATTATCAAAACATATTTTTTAATCAACAATATTTCCTTTTCTACTCGTAGAACTTTCAATAAATACTGTCCATGACGATTAATCGTATCACGGATAGCCAGCTTTACAGGAACCGTCATTGTCCCATTCACATTAACGTCCGCGTGAAAACATACGGAAGCCTCATTCAGAACCGAGCGCGACCGTTTAAACGTCATAAAATGTTATTTCTATTGTTATTAGGTGTTGGTTATTGTGTGATTATTGTGGTGACTGGGTGGTTATTTGGCTGTTTAGAAGTTTAGATTTATGACTATTACCTACATTTGTAATCTAGGGTTGTTATTTTGGGTAAGTTTTAATAGAGGCGATTTTGTTTACCCTTACGTAGAAGGGTTTCTAACATTTGTATCCCTTTCATTTAGAAAGAGACTTCCCTGTGGGTAACTGAAAACCTAAGTAAAACCAAGTATTTATTTTAGTTTTATTTTTAGAAACATCAAATTGCTTAATTATATCAAATTATTACACAACTAACTATTCACACTACGTACTAAATTAAATCACTAACTAAGTAACTATACAATAATAGGACAGAATACTCTTTATTATGTACACCATATAAATTACAGACATTAAGGTGATTGGATACTGACACTTTTTCATACATTCTTTCGGGGTACAAATCTCGAAATATAAACGATTTTTGCAGAATAAAAGCACGTATATTAAGTTGTTATGACTTATTATTGACGCATATCGACAAAAACCTATAAAAAAAACACTATTTACAGGATATCTAGGCCTGATAAAATCGATAAATTTTTCTATGTGTGCGCGGCCGGAACACGCCCTCTGCAGGATATTTCAAAGAACCATCGAGAAGCAGAACATACATTTTTGCTATGGTTATCAACAACAGTTGATCTTGATCGTTAGATGGCGTTGTAGTCAACCGTCGCACAGGCATTATTATGCGTGATTTTGTTGACAAGTTTAGTTGCGAACATCGATCACTATTGATCGATGGTTGCGAAGCGTAGGTATGCAATTTTTAACCGACTTCAAAAAAAGGAGGAGGTTCTCAGTTTGTCGGAATCTTTTTTATTTTTTTTTATGCATGTTACCCGACCCGATTACTCGAAGACGGCTAGACCGATTTGAAAAATTATTTTTTTGTTTGAAAGGGTATACTTTCCAGGTGGTCCCATTGTCATCAAGTCAGGATCTGATGATGGGATCCTGGAGAAATTGAAGGAACTCTTAAAATATTATAAGCACACCTATAGCCATTTGGGTACCTATTTTTTATAGTACCTAACTCGTGCATTTGCTTTCGGAAAGCGCCATTTGGTGAAGTGGAACTGATGATGAAGACCACATGACTGATGGCCACTGGAACTACTCAATAATAAGTATTTCACGGGTTGCGATTCGAGTACTTTAATGTGCTTGCTAAGCAATTAATTATTATGCTCGTCACAATGCGTATGGTGAAATGGAGCTGATGGTGAAATACCAGGAGAACTCCTCAACAGTTAACGTCCCTGCATCGGGAAAAGCAATATTTTGTAAAAGGCGATAAGCAAGTTGACATTAGGCTATTGAAACTTAGATAAATTATAAACAGACCCACTAAAAAGCGAGATTTATTTAATTAAAAAAAAATACCGACTGAAAAAAAACACTAGGTACTAGGCGAAAAAACCTTTATTTTCGGAAGTCGGAGGCAAAAACTAAAGTAGGTACTAAAGACATCGAAGTTCTTTTCGACTTAGTAGTTGTTTTTTTGGAAGGCGGTTTTTTTTTGTTAATTTTTTTTCTTACAAGGCTGGCGCGGTGGCTCTGCCCGCGCAGTTAGATTTTATCAATTTAATCATGAAGTGAGAAAAAATGCTTTACTTTGTGATAGAATTATCTGTGATCTACCCTGGGTTCGATATTACTGTAATAATGAACGTACTTATCATCTATAAAGTTTATGAGCACACTAGCCGAAATATTTCCATACTTACTTACAAATTTCAGGAATTTATTAGGTAGGTACTCCACCGTTTGACATAGCACAGACGCCAGCACATCAAGCTACCCGAAACTGTAAAATTTTCCCAATCAACCTTGAACCTAATACTTTAGCGATAAAGTTGAAAATCCATTAATGAAATTTGACAGATTGTAGTAAGTACCTAGTTTGATTTGCTGGCGTCTGTACATCCAAAGTTAAACATTATATCGTTTTTTCTTATTTAGTTTTATTCATTTTGTTTGCGCGGAAGCAAAATAGTAAAATGAAAAGCATTAAAAAGTTATGAGCTAAGAAAGATTCGTTTTTTTTAGGGTTCCGTAGTCAACATGGAACCCTTATAGTTTCGCCATGACCGTCAGACAATCCGTCCGTCCGCCCGCAGCTTAGCTCAGAGACTCTTAGTACTAGAAAGCTATAATTTGGCAAGGATATACCTACATATTAATCACGCCGACAAAGTGGTAAAATACAATCTTGAAAAACAATTATTTTTAGGGTACCTCCTGTACACGTAAAGTGGGAATGTTTTTTTTTCTCTCGTCTACCCCATGGTGTGGGGTATCACTGGATAGGTCTTTCAAAAATATTGCGGGTTTGTGATAATCATTTTTCGATTCAGGGATCCGTTTGTGAAATACTAGAAGAAATACTAAAATTCACGGCAGTAGTATACGTCACGAAATCAAAATCACAGCTGAGTAGACTTTACGAGTAATAGTCGACCAACTTTTAGTTGCAATGTATGGGAGAACATGATTTTCAACTACAATGTTAAGCTTGTTCTTGGGATAAATTCATTTCAACTACGGAACTCTTCATTGTGGTCCGACATGGACTTGGCCGGTTTTTCCTTGCTAATTTTAATGTAACTTAGGGTGTAAATAAGTAATAAAAGATGTATAGAATCTTCAAAACAAAGTCGGTACCAACAAAGCTCAATTATCGAAGAGAGAGAAGAGTTCAATAAACTTTATTTGCAACTAGCTGCGCCCAGCGGTTTCACCCGCATAAGTTTCGATCCCGTGGGAATATCGGGGTAAAAACTATCCTATGTCCTTCCCCGGGACTCAAACTATCTCTATACCTACCAAATTTCTTCTAAATTGGTTCAGTGGTTTAGGCGTGAATAGGTAACATACAGACAGACAGGCAGAGTTACTTTCGAATTTATAATATTAGTATGGATATAATATAGTATAAGTATATACAGGGTTATTGGAACAACACTAACATGGTCATTGTACTCATCATTATGAACAATTTTTTTTACTATGGGACCAAACCTGAAATCGCGAAAAAAATCAGCTGTTCCCTACATTTATGTTCGTAGGTATAGGTAACTCGTCAAAATGTAGGGAACAGCTGATTTTTTTTCATTTTCTCATTTGAAATTGGAATTGTTGGTTCGAGTGGACGCTGGTGTATGTGAAGTTGTTGGTTTTTAGGCTAAACATACAAACACACGTAAATAGTAAACACATAATACATATTACACATAACACTTATATACATATACATACACATACACACAACAGTAATAAAATTACACTAATAATTAAATACCCACAACCGTGTGTACACGGCCTAATAATTTCACGCGTCTGTACACTGCCTGTGGCGGCGGCGGGCACGCTGGGCTGGGCTGCGGTTGAATGATACATTATTATACCTACGCTACGACCGAAATTCGCGGAATTGATACGATGATCGTTGCCGCACCCCCGCCGCGCCTCGCGTCGCCCGCGCCGCGCGTTGCGCCGCTGCATCTCTCGCACACGACTCAAATAAACATTTTATATATTTTGTTTTATAGTAGCGTTTAATTATACAACAAATCTTAACTGTCCCGTTGGTTTCGTGGTCACAAGTGCATCTGCCGTGCAAGGGGTCCTGGGTTCGATTCTCAGGTCGGACAGTGTTATTTAAATTGGGTTTTTCCCGTTAGGAGTTTCTTTACTCTTTTTCTTTTTTTTTTTTGCCCGGAGTTTGGAAATTGGTGGCGTAATACCCCCGTGCCTCGGAAAGCACCTAAAGCCGTTGGTCCTGCGCCTGTTCTCTCTCCGGTCGTGTCGGATTGCCGTCCCATCGAACTATGAGAGTAAAGGAACAAAGAGTGCACTTGTATTTGCGCACACACTTGTGCACTATAATATCTCCTGCAAACCTGGCTAATCTTCTTTGAAATTGGCCACCGTGACCGAAATCGGTCAGGGGATTTATTATTATTTTATTACCTATTTTTAAACCTAAACCTACCCTAACACACTACAAAAGCACCCTTAGAATAATTGAATAAGCAACTGACAACCCTTGTAGCAATCAAGTATTCTTTTCTTCGGTTTTTACTATAAAAAGTACGCTTTTCTTTAGAGAATGATGGACAGTCATAAAAATATTTTCGTAAAAATATTTTATTTTAATTAACGACACCTCTGGAAAACAAGTTCACAAACCATGTTTATGAATACAACGCCATCTAGTTCCATCGCAAGTAAAACTATACACGTAGTGTGTAACTGTACATGTGTGTGTAAAGACATAGTAAAGATATAAAGTGAAACGGCTAAATGTTTAGGGGTACAAATCTTTGTATGAGACGAGTTAACAAGCAAAGTGAATATCTAAAAAGATTATGTTAATGCGTTAGTTGACGCATATAATAAAGTTGTTTCGCAAAGCTTTCTGAGTTAGGCGTAAAAATTGAAAATGTTCGAAGTGCGAATGTGCCGCCATCTAGCGATAAAGTGGCTGGGAGATCATGTATCGAATATCCTTAATATAGAAACTTTACTAATTTCTAATTTAGTTTAGTTTTAAAATAATCGTAAAAGTTCAAACGATATTAATAAATAAAAGAAGTTATAAAACAAGTTCAACTGAACATAAATCTTAAAAAGAATGAGTGTTTATTTGTTAAACTACATCACATTAAATACATTAATGAAAATATTTCAACGTTAGAAAGAATGTACAAAAGCAATATTATGTATCGAATAGATACCTAATAAAATATCTATAATAGATGTTTTAGAATCTAGACAGAGTCCATGTTGATTCTATAAATATTTGAGTCTGTGTTCACGCCCACTTAAATTCCTACGTATTTTTAAGGATTTTATAAGATATTAAGTCGTCACTACACTTTATTGCAAATATTGTCATAAATCCCTACCAGTGGAGATATAAGGAACAGGGGAATAATATTACGTAAATTACGTTTTTATTTTCTTAGCGATTTTGCAAAATCGATTTCTGTCACCAGTGTTATTTATCTACCTTATCAACATGAAAATAAGCTTATCATTTACCCTTGAATGACCGTATGGACAGTGTTATATATTTTTTACCTGCAACCCCCCGTACTTCGCCCGGTTTTCACAAGTTGAGAAAATATCGAGATTTCATGATTATCGTATATAAGTTTATTATATATTGAGGGGCCCTTGGCTAAATAATAATAGCCGCACAGGTCGATAGATCCAGTTTTATTCACCCGCATAAATGTCGATCCCGTGAAAATATCGGGATAAAACGTAGCCTATATGTTAATCCAGGGTGTCAGCTACCTCCATACAAAATTTTCTCAAAATTGGCCCAGCCGTTTGAGCGTGAAGAAGTAACAAACATGTAAACACACACTCACAAACTTTCGCCTTTATAATATTAGTGTGATAGTGTGATTTGAAAACTAGAATACTGACCGTAAAAAAACTTTTTTACAAAAAAAACAACCGACTTCAAAAAAAACACTACAAAGTGAAAAATAAATTTAATTTCGGAAGTCGGTGTCTTTGGTTCCGTATTTTCGTTTTTTGACACCGACTTCCGAAATTAAATTTATTTTTCACTTTGTAGTGTTTTTTTTGAAGTCGGTTGTTTTTTTTGTAAAAAAGTTTTTATTTTTCACTTTTTAGTTGTACCTACCCCACATAAATTCAATTAACACTAGTGCATTGAAGAATTGAAGACACAACTCGAAGAATCATCAAAATTCGCATAGAAATGCCGGAGATGCAGTACATTTATGCATATAACTTCGTACATAAGAATAAATACCTAATGTATTATATACTAAAACCTTCCTGAAAGTATGTAGATCACACTAATGAAAGAATTATCAAAATCGGTTCAGTAGTTTTTGAGATAATCGCGGACATACAAACATACATACATACATACATACATACATACATACATACATACATACGGGTCGAATACAGAACCTCCTTTTTTAAAGTCGGTTAAAAATACGTTAAAATAATCTAAGCGTCAAAATCCAAAATCAAGTTTCTTGTAGAATTGTGCAAACAGACAGCCGTATTACCTTGGGAAAACCAAGTTTCCATTTCTAACATTCACTTGAAGGTAACTGCCCGTGAATTCTCCCGATATTATCTTCAAATCGTCGCCATTGGAGAGCATACCCGTGTTCCCGACATATACGGGCTACGCTATCGCACAAAGATAAGAAAAGGACAGATAGGAAAATAAAAAGAATAGCTCTGAATTTTGCTATCGCTACGATCAAGAAATAGAAAATGTTTCTGTACCTGAAGTATCAAGAGATCTACTGCATTGAATACGTGGTTTTTGCTATAAACCCTTGGGTTCACTATCACATGGTCATATAATACATTGATTGTACGTAAAGTCTTGAGTTCTGTTATTTACCCTGGGTTAGAATCAACGAAGCAGTGGTGGCCCAGTGGTAACGGCCGCGGCTTGCAAGTTGTAATTCGTAGGTTCGAACCCAGATAGGCGCTTTACTTTTTGTAAATTATGTCATCACCACTGCTCTCAAAACGGTGAAGGAAAATATCGTGTGGAAATCGGCATGTAAAAAGCACCATAAATTCGATGACTGTGACATCCACCAACCTGCACTGGAAAATAACATCTTGCTATTTATACCTAAAACATTATGTAAAGTAAACAAGCCAATATTGGCTTCCTCTTATAAACTGCTAACCAGTTTATTTTAATAAAGAACAACAATTTGTAACACAAGCTAATTAGCGAGTGTTGTTTCTATTTAGTTACGATTGCACACAATTTGGGCTCTGAGTGTGTACAAATTATACACAAATTGTGCAAATCGTACACAAAGTGTGTACAATTATACATTAATTATGCAAATCGCACACAGTGTACCTACAAATTCTTGAGAGTTGACGCGGTGCTTTGTATTAAAACGTTAGTATTGCTTTAGGTTAGAATGTCTTCTAAATGAGACGTTGCATACTTCAGTTAGGGGCTCTACAGACGAACTTGAGAGTAGCACAGCGGTTATTAGTTTCATTTAATTATTGAAAATGTAAATTGTGGTTCACGTATTTATTTTCAATGTTTATATTAATACTTGCTTTTGCCTTCGGATTAGCCGTTGTGGATATCGGGAAATAGCCCAAGGGAACGTATTGCCGGGATTAAAATTACCCTATGTGTTAATTTAGGTTATAAACTATGTATGTACCGCACTTCATGCAAATCCGTTCAGCCGTTTTTGCACACATACAGACAAGTTACTATTTTAATTAAAAACTAAAAAAAAAACAATGCAACATGTATTTTATTCAAGAAGATGCAATCATTTTTACCCGACTACGACGAAGCAAAAGGAGGGTTATGATTTTGACCGGTACGTATGTATGTATTGTATGTATGTATGTTCATCTGTTCCCTCATAACTTCTAAACTACTTGTTATAATTAGACAAATGAGGTATCTTTAGAAGCGTCTTGATCATCCGCTGGTTATAGGGTATGTGACGTCACAAAATTTAAAACTAATAAACATTTTTTCATTTCATTTTTCATTTTCATTTTCAAATTGAATATGGCGCCCTCTAGCGGACATAAAGCCATGACCTAGTTTTTTTTTTATAATCTTGCCGTGTTGGGTATCAAATGAAAGGGCTTAATTAGCACATTTCAAAAAAAAAAGGATGAAACAAGAAAGTACCTTCCCGTAGTCGCATGCTGCTGTACTATACAAAGCTATGGTAGCATGCGACCACGGGAAGTTACTTTCTTGTTTCATCCTTTTCAGAAGTCGGGTTTTTACGTAGGTAGGTAGTAAAAGTAATTTTAACAATAACCGTTTTAACTGCTCGCTGCACATTCTAACGTGTGAAACTCCATAACCCTCTGCTGCCAACAATAACAATTCTGTTTCACATCAGTCTGACGCCGACATACTCTAAATACAAATGCATTGATGTCCGATACAAATACAAGACAAGTGTTACTTGATATCGTGGAGTGATGACGTCATCACATAGAACAATACCTTGCCTCTAATCCCTAAAGACGTAAGTATAGGCGTACCTATAGTAGATACAACCATATTTGACAGTCATGATTGGTCTCATGTAGGTAATTACAGGGCATAGCATAACCGCGTCAGTCTAGAGATAGGCAGTACTAATAAAATTAATTGCGGAAAAAGTGCGTACTACCCGCCAGAGTTAGGTAAGTTGAGACCCGAGCTCTGTTACCGTTCAGCTCGGACGCCTCAGTACCGCGCGCTTACGTCATCTGAGCGAAGTCTCAAGTTAACTCTTGCGGGTTGTAGAGCGCAAAGCTTCTGTCACGGACTGCTTTCGAAACCATCAGTTTCGCTTTGTGTGTATGGAAATGCCAAGGCGTCTCCGTGCATGTAATCGAGGGAAAGACTATTATACAAATCAAGACTTGGGGATGGATAAAATGTCGGTCCAGCAAAATACTAGTAATTTTTTTACTGGAGGAACCCACGAAAATAAAACGATGTCGTTCACTAGGCTAATTCACTTAATTTCATGACGCGCTGATTAAGTTGCGGTGTAGCTGCAGTTAAGTTCAAGTTTAAGTGCTAAACTCTATTCTTGTATGATATTTGTACTGCGCGTAGCAGTAGAATGCGCTCTTAGTGCCAGGGCAAACTGTGGTGCGGTGGAATGTGGTGCATTATTTTTATCATGCGGTATAAAAAAGCCCCGGATCAGCGCACTGGCGGTGAAAAAAAACCGAGTGTGCTTATGACCACACGACTGAAGTGAAACTTCAAACGTATTTGGCTATGAGAGGAAGAGAGAAAGAAAATGTGCGCGCGCAGTGCTTTCTCTTGCTTATATCCCCCACTCAACTCCCGTTCGCCTCGCCTGATCACACTTTTCGTAACGCTTACGTCACGCGTTCGCCAGCTTACTCCCCAAGTCAAGCGTGCATAAAGAAGTTTCACTTCAAAAACGCAAGTTTTCCATTCGAATCACACTCAGCTAAATCGGTACACACGTCGTCGTTGTAATGGCAACCACACAAGATTAGCATCGAGAGGCCCAATGTTAAGGCGACTACACGACCTAAAGCGCGGTCACTGTCGGACTGCATAGAAAAGAAAGAGAAGCGCGATGACACAACCGTGGTAATTTATTGCAAATATGAAGCAATTATCTATTTACAAAAACTCTCAAACACCAAACAAATAAAAACCGTATACTAAAATTCGGGGAATTAAATTGTCTTTTAGATGGTGAAAGTTTTATGAAAATACACCCGATAGTGTTTGCGCGATTATCGTTTTTATGTCCGCGGTAGACATTACTTTACAAACTAATTACACTATGTTAAAAAAATATAATTGCAAATATTCACATATCAAATTACGAAGCAAATGGTCTAGTATAACATTTATTTTTTTCAAAGAAATCAGTCCGGTCGATTAGACGTGATGTTGAACTTAAAATCATTAGAAGTCGTATATCTGCGCCTTAATAAACTGCATGCGCTTTCATGCCATTCCATAATTCACAGTTTATGCGATAAAAAACGCACGGAAGTGCGCGCTAGTATCTGACGGTATACGAAAAACGTTGGTTTGATTGAAAGTGCACTGCAAAAAAAGAGATTTAAGAAAGTAAATAATTGCATGTCTTTGACTGCAACTGAACGGCTTAAGTTAGATACGTATTAGTCTTTAGTTACGAATTAGCCTACATAATATGTAACATAATTAACGCAAGACCTCATACACCCCAATTAGACTATTAAGTTAAAAGCATAATACAATGACAAAAACTTATTTTTTTTAAGCTAACTGATGTTATAAAGAAAATCGTGTTGATTCCAGCATTACTTTATGCATTTAAAATTGAGTCTTATTGCCTTGAAATAAGATTTAATTTTCTTTGGCTCAATCAGCGGTCACTATGGCAAAATACATACTTTTTGAAAAAAATACCTACATCAAAAGTTACTGAAATCGATTCAGTAGTCAATTATGAACAAAGTACTTTCAGGACTTGCATTAATTCTTAATTAATTAATGTTACACCTTGTAGAATAAAACATTACCAGATGATTCTGGGGCAGTCAGGTAAAAGTGTGCTGGTAGGCTCATATTGATCATTTGTAAACGTCAACCGATCTATTCTGTAAAAATAAAAACCACCCTGAAAACGTAGGTAACGTGAGCTGTCAAGTGTCAATCCTTATACATCAGGGTGGAGTGACAGCTTTCTTTACCTAAATTTCGGTAAACATCGGCAGGTCATCGTGATTAGCATTTGCGAAGCGCGTACCCGGTTTCTTCAAGTCAAGTAATTTCCTCAATTAGAGTTCAACGAAGTTTCGGTAAACTTTTTAATATTATCATCAAGTTGAGAAGCAAACTTCTTTGACTTGTTAAGGAAACTGTGAAGCCTATTAAAATTAAAAAAAGCCTAGTTGATCGAGTGCTCCGGCTAGAAAGGCAAAGAGGAAATTGAATTTTTTATGCTTTTTATTAAATAATTTTCTTAATAAGTGTTTTACTCTACGATTTTTCTTTAATGGCCTTTTCATTTGTTTTAAAAAAAAGACGTTAATAAAAGGCTTAGAGCTAAGAGCTGCTGTAGACCCTGTTAGGGCACAGCAAAAATTAAAGTTTGATACATAGCTATTACCTACTTAAAGTTAAAAATCTAAATCATCACACTTCACACTAATATTATAAATGCGACAGTTTGTGAGTGTGTGTGGGGGCGTGTTTATATGTTTGTTACTTTTCCACGCTCAAACGGCTGGACTAATTTTTATAAAATTTTGTATGGAGGTAGCTGACGCCCTTGATTAACATATATAGGCTTTTTATCCCGATAGTTTAGTTTAGTTTATTTATTCATAATTATTAAAAATACATGTCAATAAACAAAAAAGCAGACAAATACTCAACTTATAATTAAATCAGTTACATGTTACATGTCAATAAACAAAAAGCAGACAAATACACAAATTCTAAATTAATCAGTTATAACCATTCTTTTAGGTCATATAATACCTGGTCGGTTAACCAGCCTTTAAGTTTTGCTTTGAAAGCATTGTCAGACGTCGCGCTTACAACTTCATCTGGTAGCCGATTGTATACCGATGGACCCATGATATGAATCAACTTTCCAGATTTAGACAGGGTGTGTGGGCAGCCAGCTAATTTATCTCGATTTATTTCCGTTGGATCCCGTTTTTGAATCCCATTTTAATATTTTTGGCGTTGGATCCCGCAAAACATTATTATGTATTTCGGTTGGATCCCGAATTTAAAAACTGCAAGATAATTACGTTTTACTGTCGTTGAATCCCGAAAAGTATTTCCGTTGGATCCCGAATGCTTAAAAAAATCTGAATGCGGGTACTTTCAACAACAAAATTGTTTATAATAAAATGAGGGGTTCACTAATGTTTCACCAAAACTCCATTGACAAATTAGTTTACAACCAACGTTTCGTATACTATTTATTTCCCAAACAACTCATTTTCTATATAATCTAGTCGTTTCTGGCACTCGCCGGCCGCTGCCGCGGCACCGCTCGCTTTGCTCGCTCGGCTCGTGCGTAGGGGTCACAGTTGTAACCTAACCTAACATTGTTTTTTTTTTTAAATAATTAACCTAATCTAACTAGTTCGGTTCCGGGTACCCCACTAAAAATAATCTATTTTTATTGTTTGATAAAGGTAAATCACTTTTCTTCTGAAATGTACACATGTTGTTATAATATGGGATTCAACGGAAATAGCAAACGGGATCCATCGTTAATACCTAAAAAATGGGATTCAAAAGTGGGATCCAACGACAATAAACAATTTATCTCTACCACGAGTACAGTAGTTATGCCTATCTCCGCGTTCGCGTTCGTATTCGTTTAAATTCTGCCTAACGTATCACACTAATATTATAAAGGCGAAAGTTTGTGAGTGTGTGTGTGTGTGTGTGTTTATATGTTTGTTACTTCTTTACGCTCAAACCGCTGAACCGATTTAGATGAAATTTGGTATAGAGACAGTTTGAGTCCCGGGAAAGGACATAGGATACTTTTTATCCCGATATTCCCACGGGATCTAGACTTATGCGGGTGAAACCGCGGGGTGCAGCTAGTACTATTATATTCCCATGATATTCCCATGGGATCGACATTTACGCAGGTGAAACGGCGAGGCACAGCTAGTAGAGACTAAAATTAAAATAAAATTATACACGAAATACTGAATAATTAACAGTGGCTCAGTTTACAAGGACAGCCACCCATCTCTTTGGAAATGTTTACAACATACCTACCTATACCTTTTATAAATGTTAGTAGGGAAAGAGAAGTAAAATTGACCTCTAAAGAAAAACTCATTGCGTACATTTGGTTTCTCGTCTTCCCTATTAATCATAAAAGGGAATGCCCAGATACGGCAGTCGGTTCGCGAACAGAATACTAAACACGACTAATGAACGTACGTGGTATCGCTTTATCAACGAAATTTATAGGAAAAAAACACGCTATCAAAGACCCACAAAACTCTATCATGAACCATCATAGACCTCGTATCTTAAATATCTGGCTTTTATTGTCCATATGTAAGGCAATGGGCCATTTTCATAAAGAAAAGGGTCAAGGGAGGCATTACAATAGGTGTTGGTGATTTCAGACTCCAGTAGGCCTAGCCAAGTTACAAACGTTTCATATCGAATCTCTTTCTACAATCGTTAACGCTTCGGCGTAAGCGATTATAGAAAACGATAAGTTGCTAGCCAAGTTGACACGACCGAGTCGAACGCTCATTCTACAACGTATTTAGAAAAAACCTATACTTTAGTCTATGGTGAGCGTTCCTACAGACGTCAAACTAACGTCAAAGTCACAGTTGTGTACTTAGTGCGCGGGCAAATAATTGTTTTTAAAGTGTTTTGAAATTTGAAAGTAAGCTAAATAAGTTAAAGCTCTTCTTATATTTGATTTATTATTATAACACAGTGTGGAATGTAATTTTAAATATTACTGCGTCTCGAAATGTAATGAAAGATACCTTAAAAAAATGAAGTGATAACTTTTAAGTATAGGATGGAATCTAGATCTCGAGCAAGCCCAGAACAGTTCGCAGCTTTATTGGAATTCATGGAAAAGTACGTAAATTATTAGTTGTTTCGTAAATATCTTCCTTTGTTATTTAAAAATCTATCATACTCGGGCCACCTCGGGCACTTGAAAGTTTGAAACATAAACAATGACGTGATCCGCAACATAAACTAATACTTACGAAAGAAACAAACAAAACAATTGACCCTTACTACTTAATCAATAGACCCTTTGTTTCTCTGAAATATTTTTTTAAATGCTAAATGATAAATATAGTCCAAAAATAAGGTAAATAAACAAAACACTTCTCGGTCTTAACACAGCTGTATCATAATAGACGCCATTTTTTATCGTTTTCTCTTGGGTCTCGGCGATCGCTTAGCTATCGTTCAAAAACTTCGACAGCGTTTCGTTAGCGCTTGTCAAAAGTGTAACTTGGCTACCATTTGTATGGGATGTAGCGATCTACGTTGTAGAAACGATTACATTCTATTCTAACATTTTGAACGAGTAAACTTGGCTACGAATTTTCTATTCGTTTGTACTGACCACGTGACTTAACGATGAGATGATGTCATTCCTATACATTTGATTAGTTTTCTACTAGCGTTAACGATTGTAGATTGTCAACTTGGCTAAGCCTACAGATTTCCTCACGATGATTTTTGACGTCATAACGTCTTCTAAATCGATGAACACCGGCTGCACGCACAAAAAACATTGAAACTCATTGTCACGTTTCGCCTAAGCCGAGTGTGCAAGCGAGAGCGCGGAACAAGCGATAGAGAGGCACGATCGGCCTAACCGTTCGGCTTAAGACGCATCTATTTGATGTTTTCTTATGACATTATCATGTAAAATTATCGTCCGTAAACCGACTTTACAGACAACTAATTTTTCACGTCAGTAGATAAGATAAGCTAAGATTATATTTCTAAGATAAGCTGCGAAAGAGGGTCTAGGTGTAGTAAAAGTACATAAACATATACATAAAACAATAAACGAAAAAACAAATATACGATTATTACACAAAACTAAATATACGACAATATACTAAACACTGGTAATACCAATGCATAACAGTATTTTGAAACTATCAAATAAATTCTAGTATCGAAATATTAATTTTTAACTGTTTATGTTAGGATAGACCGAATATGGGTTTGGTCGATCAGCCGTCTAGCTATAGTGACTAAACTCTTTATTATATTTTCCACCTATATGTATAAATCGCCTAAGCATCAACCAGCCAGTTCATTAAATGTTGTATTAGACGCATTGGCTGATTATCATTCAGGCAGCTAGTTGAACGGCGCCGTTTAGTTAAAAGGCTAGGCAGTTAACTGAATGGCTAATTAAGCCAGTTGGCGGCGACATATACGAGTTTTGCACAGTCACTTTAGTACAGTCAGCATCAAAAGTCGATTAACACTATCATTTTTACATGTTATTAAATTGACAACAACTTTTTTCAATAAACTGATTTTTAGCTTTTCACATAATAGACAAGAGTATATATTCCAAAAAAAATCTTCTGCTGCAATTTTGAATAAATATTTGGCTCAATAACTAAGATGAAAAAAACTGAAGTGTTAATCAACATTTGATGCTGACCATACATTCATGTTTTCGAACCCACATTGTGGACTGGTCCTTAACATCCAGACGATCACAACTATTATATGACAATAATGATAAATAAGAACAAAACCCTCACGAGTACACTCATCACCTAAAGTGGGCCATTCAACCCGACGCGTTGGCTCTTCAAAAGACGCATTGCGTACTAAATGGCAACATCCCAAGAGCAAACCATGTGACTGGGCAAATTGTCTTAAAAGAACTTAACTTCCTTCTGCCAAGCTGAAATCAACCTTAGGAATTGTGATATAAAGTACAAAATGGTTTGTGGTGGGGTACAGACGATAGTGTTGGGATGTGACCCGTGAATGTTAATGTCCCGGTTGCATAATCAGTGTCCAGCTCGTACGGAGAGGAACAAACTTCCTATTTAGTCTCTATGGACTAATAAAAGTCTAATCGAGACTGGACGAATGTTCTCGTGATTTATATTCGCTGGGGGTGAAGTTCTGGGCTATATTGTATAGTAATGTCGAGTTTCTATATGCAAAACGAATAGTTTTAATGTTTAATCAATGGTAACTAGTAGATTGTTATACCTTTTTGTTTAGACGACAACAATTAGTCAGTTAAAACTTCTATAATTTCCCCTAACGCTCACCTTTGCCTCGGCCCACATTTTCACGTTCGTCCAACAATGCTTGGATGACGCCAAGGCTTGCATAGAACTTTCCAAATCGAAAATTAATTAAACATTTTAATATTAATGACGAACACCAATATTTTTTCTCGCGCCAATACCTATGTTCATTTGTTTTATGTTTACTTTAAATAACTCTATTTGCATGCCAGTTCGAAAGGAGAGGGGAAATCCTGGGCCCAGCAGTTAACTAGTTGAAATGGGTATTAAAAAAACCGTTATATTTTTCTAAAGGAAATCACAAAATACAGTACCATGTTTCTATCTAGGAAGCGAGAAAAGTTAAATTAAGTTATGAAACTAAATAATCGATAAAGTACATGCCTGAATTCGATAGTGAATAAATCGGTAAAATCTCAGAATATGTATGAACATCGAGTGACAAATGCTTATCAATCTTTTCGTGGAATCGATTCAAAGCGAATCGAGTTCCATTAATTTTTCTTCTGTTAGCAACACTGGTCTCTCAGTATAGTCTAAAGTAATCTGTGCTGGTCACCGACTGACAGATGACAGGTAGAAAAAAACCGGCATCTATCAAAAAGTACTCTGTGACCGGCTCTCGTTCGTTTTCTTTCGTTGTGAGTGCGCACGTATTTTCCGTTCTCAATCCTTGTCAGGATCTTCAACACGTCGCATATGGAGGCTCTCTACTTGCACTCCATGCGTAAAACCATTATACAACCAACACCATTCAAAAATATTTCGCAAATAACATCAAGAAACTACAATGTTATAATGTAACCTCACTTTTACTACTTATATTTCATATAACTTGATTCCTAGATAGCCAAATTTCACCAAATTTTCAGTGAGGCCTTGTTATTATATCCACTTTCAAATAAAACTAGTTTGATTGAGTTAACACCTGGGCCCAGGAAACTATGGAGTCTTTCCCTTCTCCTTTAAATAAATCGTTCATATGTTGCCGCCTTGGTTGGTATGTTTAGAAGTATACATTTCTTTCCATTTTTAAATTACACTATAGAATAATGAGTTTTCGTAGTAATTTATTCGGCCGCTAAACATGACAGATTATGGATTTTCATACTAACTTTGCCGACCGCTGCCTGCTCGCATTTATTTGGCCAGTACAGCATTATCGTTTTATCTTGAAGAAGGTTGTCAAAATAATGTTCAAATATACAAGCATGTTTAAGAAAATACTTATAAGCTGCTTTCTATTTATAAGTTCAGTTTTGCGCTATTAATTGATAAAAAAAAAACAATTCTGGACGAACATTTACATAAATGTACAGTCAACAAAAGAGATAAGGATGCAGGATCGTCGGATATAGTTGAAGTACAGTAAGAAACCGATGGATGTTCTCGGATAAAATTTAATTTAGAAAACAAACAGCTCAGTTATCAAATAAAATTTCAGTCGACAACATCTATCGGTTACTTACTAAACTTCAACTCTATCCGACAATCCTGCATACTTATCTCTTTTGTTGAATGTACCTACATCACGAGCAAAAAAACACATGTTTTGGTGTTCCCCAGGGAAGTATTTTAGGCCCCACCCTTTTCCTGATTTATATTAACGATTTATGTAATTTAAATATTGAACATGGCAAAATTATATCCTATGCAGATGACACGGCGTTAATATTCACCGCTAAAACAAATAACGAATTGTACGAATATGCACAAATAGGTTTCAATACTGTGTCTAACTGGCTTCAAAGCAACTTACTAACACTAAATGCCGACAAGACAAAATATATTCACTTTTCTATCCGCAAACCGCACCTTAATATTACTAACTCTCATCTGTATGCCCATCATTGCGGACTCCGCTCAGTCAGCGTATGTAAGTGTCCTTGTATCCTCCAAACATGTAACATAAAATATCTCGGGGTTCTAATAGACGAATCGCTCTCATTTAGACCACATATTGACAGTTTGGTTACAAGAGTGCGCAAATTAATATTTGTTTTTCAAAAGTTGCGAGCAATTGCAGATAGAAAACTAGTGTCACAAGTTTACTTGGCCCTAGGTCAATCTGTAATACAGTACTGTATTACTTCATGGGGTGGAGCACCAAAAACTTACTTACTGCCTCTTGAAAGAGCACAGAGAGCAATTTTAAAAGTAGCAAACTTCCATCCCTTTCTCTATCCCACAGACTTTTTTTTTTTTTTTTTTTTTTTTTTTTTTTTTTTTTTTTTATGGATGGGAAATCATCAAATGACCCCTCCCGCTCTGGGTGGAGCGAAGGGAGTGTCAGACTCTTACTGACTAAAACCCATCCGTGTTCCTTCCTTAGCCCTTTATGTTCCGGGGTAGCGGTAACCCTTTCGGACAATCCCGCAGCTATACAAATCCTGTAACGTGCTGACTGTTCGCCAGCTTTTCATAACGCACCTGGTTTTAAAACAGCACTCCATGCTTTCCTATAACATCCCAAGTACTAATAAGAGACGGTATGATATTGTATGTGAGTCAAATGCATCCTCTAAATATGTTTTTGTAAACAGATTCTATACATTTTTAGGCCCATTTCTATATAATAAATTAAATAGGAAATTAAGTATATATAAATTAAATAATTACGACTGTAAAAAGATTATTCAGCAATTTTTACTTAGCATAACATACAATGAGACAGAGGATTTACTCGTTGTCTGTAAATAAAACATGTTAGTCTTTTAAGATAATATTAGTTTTTAATTAGACTTCTTAGTTTTAATTTTGTATTTTTATTTTTATATTATAAAATTCTAGGCACCTTTCTAGCCTGAAACACAGGTTCTACCTAGTTCAGGCAAATGAGCAACTGTGTCCTCTACATATAATTGTTAAGTTATATTATTGTAAATCTGCACCATTTTTATGAATAAACGATATTATTATTATTATCTATACAAATAATATTTTGACCTACTCCCACAGATTGTCTCACAATGACCGCAAAAGAAAAGTACCTACTTATGTTATTTTGCTCAGAAACTTACTAAGAACTCGTCAAGAAGAAACACAATTAGGGGACACCAGGATACAACTACAGCCACAACATCTGAGGTCGCGGGTTCATATGACATAATATCTATGGTCCGCGCGGAACTAGTTGGCCGCTTAAGTGGGGACAGGGGTGAGGCGCAAGTTCGCAACGCACGTACTGAGTAATGTGCCCCTGCCCCTCCGTCCCACCGCTCACATACCTAAGGCGCGACCAACTAGATCCGCGCGAACTATAGCTTATTGTACTAGCCGTTGCCTGCGGATTCACTCACATGGTAGGAAAACTAGTTTATGTAACTGGATAAAAAGTATCTTATGTCCTTTCCTGTGGCGTGCTTAAGCTTAGTGTTAAGTATATGTTTTTAAAATCTGTCCAGTAGTTTTGACGTGAAGTTCAAACTGAGTGATTTATAATAGGTACCTATTGAAGTAAACAGTTTTCTTTCTTTCTAATTAATAATTGAGGTACTTTTACAAGATTTCAGGTTTCTTTCAGGTTACATTATTCCCGATTATTCTGTTATTTTGGTAGTGAGATAAAGAATGAAACGGAAGAATAAGAACAAGGAAAAAACGCGGAATTTTACAAGAGCGTGTATTTGATCAAACGTCAAATAATTCCCGTTTTGCTTTCTAAAAAATATTATTGTACACTCTAATATAAGTAATGAATACGCTTCTTTTTGTGAACCCCAAATAATTTTTATTTTTGGATCCTAAAAATACGAACAAATCCAAGTAACTGCGACGAACTTGGGTGTAGCGCGCGGTTGGTGACAGTTCTAACATAACCTAACCTATTTGGATGAGGTTGCCCTAGCTTAGTTAGTGCAACCAACTGTCAGAAAAGGTCAGAAAGCTCAAAAGGTGATCAATTATTCAAAAAAAAGCACTAGTAGAAACCCGAAAGTGTTTATTGATTCATTCATTTAAAAAACCGTACTTTATTAGAATCAATATTTTTTTAGAGGAACAGTAAAATATGTATCTTTCACAAGTGACTGAAAACATTTTTTGATCAACATAATATTTATCCGTAGTTTCACAGTATAAAACATCTCGATACCTATCTGTCACTGTATTTTCTACCGAGATAAAACCAACGGCGGTAAATGGAAAAATAACAAACCAACGAAACAACTAGATATCTTTTATTACTTAGTTATGTCTATACCTCACTGTGGCCGCTTTTACGGAGTATTTTATAGGCGAAACAGTTTTATACCTTGCATGGTAGTTTCACATACATATTATTTTTCACAAACTAAAAGCAATTATATGAATTTGACGGCGCAGAAAGTGGCGCGGCCTCGTTTTGTTACGAAGTTACTGGAATCATCAAAGAGTTTGGATAACAGCACCTAACGCTGGCTGGTAACAGTCACTCCAGCAGAGCATCGCATCAATGGTTGCATGGCGGCTGTCTTATGATGACAGAGATTACTTACTCTATGGTCAGAGCCAATTCTGTACTTATGACAATTATTATTCCACGCGTAATCTTACCACATGCAAACCACGTCAATAATGTGTCTTGTAGAACCTCGTGATGGCAAGGAACCCAAATTTCAACCGTACGGACAACATAACATGTATTTTGACAGTTCAAAACACGCCAACTTCGCGTTTATTTCGCGCGGTTTTGTTCATTGTGTCATAGAGAATACGTTAAAGGCGGAATCAGACTTATAACACGCCACGTTACGCGACATCAATCAAATGAAGCTTACTCATTGGCCACATTTTTCGTCTCGTTGAGCTATTTTCGTCATTTGGCCAATAAGTAAGCGTGGCAAGGGGTCGGGTGTTACAAGTGTGTAGCGACCTTAATAACAGATGTCGTGATTAACTAAGGAATTGACGTGGTTTCGAAGTATGGAATCATTAACTGGTCATAGTGAATTAGAGCCCAGGGGAGCCGCTGCCGTACCATGTCCACAACGAACTGCTATATTCCGGCACAATTCTGATAAAATTAAAGCTGCTGAACCACTTTTACGATGACCACTTCTGGCAAAGGCTATCTTGCCTCGTTTTTATTAAATTCTCTGTGAACGCTCCGGCGTTTGATGAGCCTTTGCTCATAAAATCAATTTGATATTTATGAATTAGAAGCGATTCCTGGTTTACCTCTTGCTCAGTTTTTTTTTAACTTGTTTTCCTAAAGTAAAAGTGCGCAGTGCTGCACGCCTCTACCCTATTTCAAGTTATAAAAATATCAACTTTATTTCAATGAGCATTAAGTTGATTTCAGAGTGACTAGCACTATTGACAAACTTATAAAAATGTTTGAAGTCGCAGCGTAAACTGAACTTTCTTGTGTAGGAATTAAAGTAATTTTTGCATTAATTGATATTTGTTTACATTTTTGGCAAATAAATCGCGAATGCGCGGTAGGTGAGCGGTGGCCGCAGTGACTGCTGTCATGAAAATGATGGCAGCGGGGTTTGACTTCACGATGTCAAAAACCGCTCTTTATGAAAAGACACTAACTTAGGTCCTACAGACGCCAGCACATCAAGCTACCCGAAACTGTCAAATTTTCCCAATCAACTTTGAACCTTATGTTTAAGCAATAAAGTTGAAAATCTATTAAAGAAATTTGACAGATTGTAGTAGCTTGATGTGCTGGCGTCTGTACTTTCATAAATAACGTTTCAGTGACGTCATTCGTCGGTCAATTGCAGATACTATGGCCACCGTTCTTCAAGGAAACCGTAGCTTTAATAAACGTTTTGACTTTGACTTAGCTTTGGTTTCCTAGAAAAACGGTTCCGTCATAAACAGCCGTCATGAAAATCTGTCACTTACACCAGTATTTGACTTAAGTCAAAACACGCTGCCCAAAGATTTGAATCACTAGATTTGCTCTCATCGTACTTAAGTCACGCGAAAAGTGTCTCTAGTGAGAAGAGTGAGCTCACACATGATTAAATAGCGTTGCCATGACAATCAAGTCAAGTCACTCTGCGTCATTGTGTGACAGAGGTATCAAAACGAAACCGAAACGCGACTATCTATTAACGCGGTATCTAACGATTTAAATCTTCGTCACTGTCATCATTTTCATGACAGATGCCAGTAAATTGCAGATGCCATGTGGCGGCCCCGCGGCCACCGTTCTTCCAGAAAATTGTACACAAACATTCTCTTTCAAAAACTGCCTGTGCCATTTTAACATCCGGGCACTCTAAAGTGTGCTTGCGTTCTTGAATCCGATAAAACTGTATAAAGCATCATCTGCCTAGCCTTTTCACAACTATGTTGGGTTCGGCTTCCAGACTAACTGGATGCAGCTGAATACCAGTATTTTACATGAAGCTAATGCCTATCTGACCTCCACAACCCAGTTACTGGGTAATATGATACCCCTTGGTAAGTCTGGTTGTCAGACTTTCGGGCTTCTGACGACCCCTAACGACTGTCAAAGATCCACGAATGACAGCCGGGACCAACGGGTTAACGTGCTTTCCGAGGCACGGAGGGATCTTGGTATGTAAAAATGGTCACCCATCCACGGACCAACCGCGGCAAGCGTAGCTTAACCCGATAGATTGACCCGTGCGGGTGTTATTACTTAGCCACATGCCCCTTGAAAAAACTGTGTAAAATATAAAGTAATTTCAGTGAGTTTGCTTAGCAATTCAATTTATTGAATAAACACGACGTATCTTCTCAATTTTCCTCGTTCTAGTTTCCCTATGCAGTTTGCACAGAGTAGTTTTTATTGAAGGAATTTATGAGCAGAAGGATTTTGAACGAGTTTGCCAATATTTTGTACTAGCAGCGCCCCACGGTTTCACCCGCATAAGTTTCGATCCCGTTGTAATATCGGGATAAAAAGTATCCTATATCCTTTCCCGGGCCTCAAACTGTCTCTATACTAAGTTTCATCTAAATCAGTTCAGCGGTTTAAGCGTGAAGAGGTAACAGACAGACACACTTTCGCATTTATAATATTATAATATTAGTATGAATGGGTTGACAAACGTTTCTACATCTGGATCACTAGCCATCGAATACTCAAACAACACTTCACTTTGAGACGTTATTATAAGTCCTCCTGTAGCTACATATACTATGTATTGTAGCTATGTATTCCGCTTTATAAACTGACAGCATAATCAACCTATAATGTTTCCACTGCTGGGACACAGGCCTCCCCTCTGTGAGAGGGAGTGGGCCACAATCCACCACGCGGGCCCAGAGCAGGCTGGTGGATGTCACATGCCTTCGAATTTTTAGTTCTAGGTCTTGCCGGTTTCCTCACGATGTTTTTATTCACCATTTTGAGAGCAATGGTGATTTGTAAGTGCCTGGTTGGGTTTGAACCTACGATCTCTCGACTCGGTAACCTAAAATTGATTTGTTTCTTGAAAAAAGTCCGTTGGATGGTGCATGGCTGGCAATAAGAGCCGAAGTTGAATGTCCCTGTAGTTTCACTGGCACCCATTACACTTAAATAATTTTCTGACGAAGCTTCTTCTACGGGACACGTAGGGATGATGGCAATACTAACCTAGACAAAGGCTTTCGTAAAGGTGCATCCAGACAGAGAGAGGCATGTGCCGCAAATGATTTGTTTTATATGTTAGATGCGTCAGCCTGAGGCAGCCGTTATACCTATACGTTGCTTACCGGCACAGACCTCTTTATGTCTGGACGCACCTTTAGAAGCACCTCTATTTAGGTACCTTCTAATATAGGTTAGGAGAACGCTCGGGATAAAGCTAAAGAACTGTACTGACGCAGTGCGCAATCATAAAATGTTTACTGAACTGTCTTACCGGAGGAAATAAACATATAGTGGTATGGTCAGCAACACTACTACAACAATACACACTTTACTACTACTACACTACCACTAGCTACACTACTAGCAATACTGGTATTCAGCTGCATCCGGTCAGACTGGAAGCCGACCCCAACATAGTTGAATAGGAAAAGGTTAGGCAGATGATGGTGATGGTCAGCAACAAAAGTCGATTTACACTTCAGTTTTTTTTTAATCTTAGTTATTGAGCAAAATATTTGTTCAAAATTGCAGCAGAAGACAAATTTATAGAATATAAACTCTTTGCTAATTATGTGAAAAGCTAAAAAGCAGTTTATTGAAAAAAAAAAATGTTGTCAATTTAATAGTTAATCGACTTTTGTTGCTGACTGTACATACGTAGATACGTATTTATAATATTATTTTCAATGACTAACATTCCTTACAATATGCAGTTGGTCGGTAAACATATAATAGAGACAAAACTTTCTGATACTTTTTTTTGAGTTTAATCGTTGTTTTCTTTTTAGAGTAATTTAAGGTTGTAATGATATTCTGTTTATTGAATTAAGTAAATACCGCAACTTAGTTATTTGTTAAAAAATAATTCCTCCAACAAACTGTTTTAACAACCCGGAATTATTCTTCATCAAAATTAAAACCACAACAATGTTTCCTAAGCCTGTTAAATAAAGTTAAAATTTTTGAGGTGAGCCGATGTTTTTGGCTCTTCACCTTAAGAAGGAATTATATTAGGAAACAGGTTGAGGTCATAATTTGACCTCTTTCCGCAGTCCTTCTGAATGTGCCAAAAGATTTGATAGAGCGGTCATATATTTCTTTTTGACGAATATGAAACTGTTTTAGTATAATTATTTTCAGGTAAAAGGAAGTTTTTGTGAGTAGTTTAAATCCGATTACAGAGAGGACTTTTTATTGTTCTTTGAATTAATTATACTGAAGTAAAGGGACTTCCAAAACTATAAAAAATTAAAAAAAAAAACTCGACCAACGAAGGTCTATTTTCGAGTTTGCTCAAACGAACAGGCTGTTTTTCTCTCTTCATTTTTAAATTGAACGCACCAAACTAAAATTATGTTACTTTAAAATATAAAATGAGTAACGTAAGTGTTTTTTCCTGTGATAGTATAAGTCCCCATCATAATCCAAAGACACCATAAAATCAGTTCTTTTACCTTTGAAATCTAGCCCCTCATCATCATCATCATCTGCCTAGCCTTTTCCCAACTATGTTGGGGACGGCTTCCAGTCTAACCGAATGCAGCTGGTGCTATTCTGTAAAAAGATCACCATGATAACTTAGGTGAAGTGAGTTTAAAGTGAGCTGTCATGCCACCTGATGCCAGCGATTAACACTATTGACAGCTTATTTTAACTCTTCGTATGCTTAAACGTGGACCCATGCGAGACACACTGGCTTTTTAATTGTGTCTGTAATAACGGCATTCTACCGGTTATAAAGCTCACCTAAGTTTTCACGTTGAGATTTTTACAGAATAGTATTACCTACAGTATTTTACATGAAGCGACTGTCTATCTGACCTCCACAACCCTAATCTAGCCCCTCAAAAACCTAAGTAGACTGTTAGTAAACAATTTTGTACCTAAACTAGCTTCTGCCCGCGACTTCGTCCGCGTGTTTCACCCTCCCCCATTCACCCTCTTAGGGGTGGATTTTCGAAAAACCCTTTCTTATTGGATACCTACTCGTCACAAAGAACACACCCTCCAAATTTCATGTCTCTAGGACCAGCGGTTTAGGCTGTGCGTTGATAATTATATCAGTCAGTCAGGACTTCGAATTTTATATGTATAGAAGATAACATAACCTGTTGCCTGTAATCGCCAAAGGGTTAATCAGAGGTGTACCTACAGTACCCTCACATTTAGCCAGTTATGTTTTGGTCCCATGTAATAGGGGGCGAGCCTACAGCCATCAACCGGACAGAAATCTAGACTCCAGACTACTACTGAGATATTTCTGATATTCCTATTTTATTTATTTATTATTATTTTTGATATTCCTGCTATTTTTTTTATATCGGACTTTACACTTTTTTTTTATCTTTACTTTTTGTTTTTATTTGATGTATGTGTCTGGTGTATTGTGTGTCTTTGAGTCTGTGCTAAATAAATGTATTTTCTTTCTTTCTAACACTTTTTCCTATCTGGGAATCGATTCCAGGACCTCAACCTCAACAGTAGCGCTTGCGACCAGTAAACCAACGAGGCAGTCAAACCTACAAACTACATCTTTAGCCTCTCATTTGTAATTCCATTTCACGTTAACACCCTCGATTTCCCCATATTACCGAACTAATGAACCGTGTTCTCTATCCTCATATTTAATTGGGGAATATTAACACGTTCACCGCCAGTGTATCATGTTTGCACATGCTTGTTATTACAGTGTGTATCAAAACTATACACCGTGCCATTAGCGTTCAAAGCATTGTGTATCACTATTTCACACGGTTTTCATACATTTTATAATATGCATAAAATAAAGCTCGGGCCTAGGACACTTTCGGTGAATTTGGGTTTGGGGTATGTCGTATACCTACTTCAGAAAATATGACGTTTTGGATCTTGGGGTAGCTGAAAAAAAACACTTACTACTTTTTGCATAATTATTATTAGTAAATAATCAACGTGGTAATGCCGCCAGTCTCTTGGGTACATTACCAGTCGACAGCGATGCGGATGAATTTTTCGACGCTATGTTTTAGTTTCTGTATAGTTTTAGTTAAGTTATGATTTAATTTTGTTATTTTTAATTAATTAATTAGGAATTAGTTATCATTATAATTAATCAATCAACCCAGTCTATTGCAATCCACTACAGCCGATGTATTCTGTATAATTCTCACCGTAAAAACTTAGGTGAAGTGAGCTAGAAGTGAGTTGTCAATAGTGTCAGTCCTAGCAACTAGTGGAATGACAGTTCACTTCACCTAAATTTCCACGGTGAGACTTGCAGAATAGACCGGCTGGAGATAGGCCTCAAGGTCGTCCGACCGGTATACCGCGAATCGAATATGGTGAATTCATGCCACGTCAAACTTTAAAATCGACCCGTTTCAGTCCTATTCTTGTTCCTCACAAAGCGGATGTAGGGTCTCGACACAAACCCCTTTCATTGTTCCACAGTGAAGCTGTAATACTTCTTGACTTTCACTCTTCAAAGCCAATATGCAGCTTTGAAAGAAGGTCAAGTTGACTGTAGACTGGCTAGAAACTTTAATCCGTTACTGAGTACCATTGAAGAAAGCCTTGAAATATAATTTTGAAGTTTGTTGAACTTTTCTCATTATTATGGTTAAGGAAGGGTGAGATTTGTCATAGCTGGTAAAGATCTAAGACAAATTATAATTATCAATGTTATTCCTCACAGAATTCTATTTAGTTTTCACTCAAGCAAAGTTGCGAGTTGACAGTTGGCTGGCCATATTTATAGAAGGTCCGATGGCCGGTGGAGCAGTCGAGTCCTGCAGTGGAGACCGCGTATCGGCAAGCATGGTGTGGGACGCCCCCCAGCTAGACGGATCGACGACTTTAAGAAGGTGGCTGGGACATGCGGAAGGCGGAGGACAGGGTGCTGTGGCGCGGCCTGGGAGAGGCCTATGTCCAACAGTGGACTGCGATAGGCTCAGTTGATTGAGTTGTGAAAAATCTCTTCAATGTATTAACACAATTTACTTTGAATTTTCAAAATACTTTCATCCTTTTTCTAACACAAAATAAACACGACCCTAAGTATCTCCGACATAAAATCACAAACAAAGCTAAACACGTAACGCTAAATACAAAGTTAAACTTAAGTTACGCTCGACATGTCTGCCAACGTAACAAAGCTTATTTCGCGTCTTTCGGAACAGACTCCTTAATGCAAGTTATTCGAGCGTGCTTGACGCTCCCAAAGATGTCATTAAAAGATGGTTGACCTCACTAATTAAGTTAGAGCTTCATTTGTTTTTTTGTTAATGTTTACACCAAATGGATATCAACTTCAAAACTAATAAGTATTAATTTTGCGTAATGTCACCCTTGCGGTTGCGTGTTCCAAGCTGTCTGGATATAGCTGCCAATACGTACAGTGGCCTCCAAAAGTTAGTTGATATTTTTCCACCTCAGCTGTGACACACCACATTATGATTTAAAATTGTAGTGATCCAAATGTTTGAAACGCTATAACATTTTTGTTCACTAATTCAACTAACGTTGACTTACCATCAAAATTGGTTGCTGTAAAGTCGGTTTACGGATGATAATTTTACGCGATAACGTCATAAGAAAATATGCCTCTCTATCGCTTGTTCCGCGCTCTCGCTTGCACGCTCAGCTCAGGTGGAACGTGACAACGAGTCATGCTTTTTCGTGCGTGCAGCCGGCGGTGGCGTTCATCGATTTATAAGACGTTATCACGTCAAAAAATAGCAAGTAATTCCTTAGGAGTATCTGATTATTTTTGTTTTAAATCATAATGTGACATCACAGCTGAAGAGGAAAAATGTCAACTGACTTTTGGAGGCCATATATAAAAAGAAAGTCGCAATAACACGACGATTTGAACATCTTTCATCATCATTCTCCGGCCGTTAATCCAACTTAATTGGGGTTTGCGCAATATGTGTTTTTCTTCCATACTTCTGTATTCGTCATATCAGTAGTCACCCGCTTTCTTGCCAAATTGTCTTCCACACAGTCCATCTATCATACTCGCATCTCGAAGGACAAGAAAAGGTAGCATCTATCTTAATAAAAAACTTTATGTAAGTTGTCAAGTCATTGTTCGAGAAAATTGCCTGGTGAGTCCCGCCTCTATAAGGTGCTATAAAAATATCTGCTACGGTTTCAATGAGAGACAGTATTCTGTATATAGATTACAGTAGTGAAGAAATTTTGTACCCCGGAATAGTTAAATCAATTTTAGAAAATAAAGTAATTAAATAAACATTTACTCTATTCTACATAACGTGGTTCACAAACTACGCGCGATGTGTCGCTTCGTCACATTTTGCGAAATTAAATGACGGTGCGGCAACAGCTAATTACTATGGGACGGTTTCATGCAACTAAATCAATTCAAATTTACACGCACATTTTTTTGTATGAAAAAATGTATGACATAAGATAAATAATGTACCTTTACTATTGTAATCTATAATTCTATATACAGAATACTATCTTTCATTGAAGCCGTAGCAGATATTTTTGTAGCACCTTATATAATTCATGCACGGACATTCTCGCGTCGCGACAAGACACGGACAATCGAAAATCTCCAATCGTGTATCCCGGTTATGGATTTTTGTAATCACAATGCATATCACCAATTAAAAATGGGTTTTGTTTCAAATAGCCATGATAAGCTCCACCAAAACATTTTCCACAAATTTTCAACTTACGATGAAAAGCTGGTAAAAAGTTAAATTAAAATCCGATGAAAATGCGTTTTTCTTTTGTGAACTAACTCAATTATTTTTGCGCGTCACCGTAACTCTAATTTATGGTTTGTGAAGTCAGGTAAGATCCTTTAATATGTAAGTTATTCAGGTCATAAAGTATAATCGTCCGACCTCGACTGAGGTCACTAGTTGAGTTAACTACTAGAAGTTATCGGTTCCACGACCGTGATTTGATCATAAAAATACGTTTTATATTGTTATTGTTTTGAAACGAAATTAGAGGTCGGTACCTAATTGAATTGACCGGAGTCTTGTTGGACGTAGAAGTCCATAAACACGTGTTTTTATTTTTTATCAGTTTTAACCTCTCTCGTAATTTCACTTTACACCTACCAGTGGTCTGCTCTATATCTTTCATTGTGCTGTTGTTCTAGTACTTTTACCTTTCTTTTCCTTTTCATAATCTGAGAGGCAATTCTCGTCATTTTAAGAACCTCTTTTAATTTTAAAATACCTCTAATTTCCCTACATTTTTACCAAGTTTTTGACATTGATTGTCGTTGAGATAAGATTGCGACTACATTTTGAACGTTTTAAATTACGAGAATTGGCCTTCTGAAGATAGTGCAATCTACCGAACTCAATATAAGCATAAAACCAGAAGGCCTGGACTGGAGTCACATTCTATCAGCGACAATGAAACAGTCAAAAATATATGAGACATATAGAAGCTACCGACTAGCGTATGTCAACCCTGCACGCATCGCACGTAATCATAGAAACGGGTTTTGTCGACGAAAGAATAGACAAAATGACAGATGGTAGATTTTGTCTATTCTATCTGTCAATTTCTGTTCTTTCTTCCGCCGACAAACCCCGTTTATAGGCTACCTTTACACCAGAGATGAGCGAGGATGCGTAGCGAGGAATGTGTGTAAAACTAACCAATAACAACGCTAACTTAGTTCAGGCTATAAAAATGAAGCGATGTTATTGGTTGGTTTCACACACATCCCTCGCTACGCATAATCGCTCATCTCTGGTTGAAACGCAGCGGTGGTCATGCTACGCGTGTTGTTGAAAGTCGTTCTTGACATACGAAACCCTTTGAAAGCAATCGCCACAATACAATAT
The DNA here is from genome assembly GCA_945859645.1 of Amphipoea oculea. Lineage (NCBI taxonomy): Eukaryota > Metazoa > Arthropoda > Insecta > Lepidoptera > Noctuidae > Amphipoea > Amphipoea oculea. The sequence goes on from OX243862.1 coordinate 23,296,343, forward strand.
GTCCTCTTCTGAAACACTTGTAGGTCTTAAAAAATAAGATGCAATAAATATGGCTTATTTTTAATATTATTTTTTATTGTTTCTTCATTTGTGTGTTTTTTTACATTGTTCTTACATATAGAAGCAACAAGAATAATGTACCCAGGATTTTGTAATATCTTGATTTAAAAGAGTGTATATGGAGTTTCTTGCCCGTTCTTCTCCATAGAGATCTACGTCTTGGAATGGGCAACTAGCTTTAATTTTCTGACTAACTGACCGACTATTTAATTTTGACAATTCAAAAGTGCCTGTAATGGTCTAATTGAAATAAATGCTTCGAGTTTGAGTTTGAGTTTATGTTGCAAAATTAAATACCTTATTAAATATCATCAGCCAGACATTACTCTCGCCTAAACAATGTAGTACCTACTTACTAACAACCGCACATTATTCTACTGAAAACTAAATTCAAATAAAGTGCCCAGTAATGGAGTAGATTAGGTTACATAGAAGACTGAATTACGAAGATAATGTCTTGCGGCGGGGCGCACATTTTGTTGTCCCTCGAGTGATGGTATTTTTGTATTATTTACGTTATTATCTTTAGTTGAAGAGCTTTGTTTACCTTAAGTATTCTGTCTAAGTTGTATTGTTTATTTTGTATTTATATTTATTATTATCTATTGTAGACCTTGTTGTAATTTACAGGAATTTATTCTACGTTTTTTTTCTAGAGTCTTACCTAAGTCTGTATTTGCCATCCACTAAATATTTCGTACTAGCTGCGCCCCGCGGTTTCACCCGCATAAGTGTCGGTCCCGTGGGAATATCAGGATAAAAAGTAGCCTATATGTTAATCCAGGGTGTCAGCTACCTCCATACAAAATTTTATCAAAATTGGTCCAGCCGTTTGAGCGTGAAGAAGTAGCAAACATATAAACACACACACATACACACACCCCTACAAACTTTCGCCTTTATAATATTAGTGTGATTATTTCCGTAAGAGATTCCAGACTCGTAGTTTTCACTAGATTTATAGCCAAACTCCCGGCACATAAATGCCATTGCTAGATAAATTTTAATGCATGGTAGCATTAAAAATGTTCTAACAATGTCATAAATGTTATGGTGCACTCGAATTTCACATATATTGTCACAAACAACTCGTATCATTTCACTCAGGGACAGTACGAACCATAAGCTACATAAAGGCGGTGATTGGGCAGAAAAACCTCTAAAAGTGAGATTTAAAATTACCCAAACTAGAAATTAACCAAATATTTTGGGGTCGGGTTCCAGTCTAACTGAATACAGCCTAATACTAGTACTTTACATGGAGCGAATACCTATCTAACGTTCACTATCCAATTACTGGGTAACACGAATACCCCATGGAAAGACTGGTTGTCAGGATTTTGGGCTTCTGACTATCCGTAACGACTATCCAAGATCTACAAATGCGAGCCGGGACTTAACGTGCTTTCCGAGCCACGGAGTAGTCTGGATAATATAAAGGAATTTGCATAATTTAAGAAAAAAATATTCTCCTCTACGTACATTCAATCTAGAGTCGGGCCGAGAGTAACCTTGGGTCCTACAGCTAGTCTCTCAATAAAGATAACAAGGAACCTAATTTAGGGACAGAATATAATAGCAACAAAATTAAATGTTAGACGTTTTCGTATCACGATCAAAGTTACCTCCCAGAGATTCCAAAGCAATTTTTCACGAATGACAGGATTATTACGTGTAGGAACATTGTCTTGGTTTAAACGTTTCCCTTTGATCACATCACTCTAATTTGCTGTGCAACGCTCGAGACGAAGTAATTGTTCCTTCACACTTGTTTACAAAGCGCGGAGTTTCAGTATCAAAGTAACGTCAGAGGCAAGTCTTGTGATATTTTGTTTGTGTAAATATCTCTGAGTGAGCAAATGCTTTTGCTTTGCTTTTGGACTAATTACAAATAGATAAGTAGATTTAAATTAAATACATTAAAAATTCTGTTGAATAAAGAATTTTTCAGGATACTTAATTTTATCGGTTGTCATGCTATGGGCATGTAATACGGAGGAATGAGGAAAATGTCATGAGGAAAGTTTTGAGTATGAATGTCGATGTCTATAAGAGTAGGGAAAGACCAAAGAAACGATGGATGGACTGTGTGAATGATGGCATGGGTTGAAAGGGGGTGACTACCGAGATGACGACTAATAGAGAAGTATGGAAGAAAAATACACGTTTCACCGACTCCAAATAAATTGGGATAAGGCCAGGAGAATGATGATGGCTTATTGAAAAAGAGCAACATTAAATTGTATATATGAAGCTCACATACGACGTGGAAAACAAACTAGGTAGGACCGCAGATACATTTTTTATTTATTTATTTTTATTGCTGAATGGGCACTCTCTTGACCTCGATCACGCCTGATGGAAAGCCATGGATGAGGTCTATGATGGAACGAGTGTGCCCAGAAGATGCCTAAGATACTGGAACTCTCACGCATCGACGAAACACAGCAGGCTGCTTGACGCCGGACTCGAGAGGCGGGCGTTAGACCCACGCCAAGGGAAGAATTAGCCAGTCAAATAAGGTGTTGGATGTGACTGTCCAGGATGCGCCGAGCGCTCGGTTCAGTTTAGTAACTGGCAGAACAAACTGCGCTACACGAGGAGGCTTCTTCATGCATCCCAAAACACACGCTTTAATAATAAAATCAGTCAGAAATGGACACTGACATTCTGGATTTGAGTCGAGACTCATATTATATACTTGAACATCATTCTAGAATTGTGCTTCCCTAAAATAATGATAGGTATGCCAGTCAACATATAATATGGTAGTTCCTTCAAATATATAGAACTCAATAAACGAGTAAACCAAAAGATGAAATGTCATTATTCAATAATAAAAGTAGGAATGCTTCATATCCCATATTTCCATAAAACGTTTTTAATGGCGTTCTTTGTCTGCATTTAATCCCTACGAAGAAATTCAATTAAAATGAGGTTGTTTTATTTCAATTACGCCTGAGATCATTTTTAATTCAGCGAGTTTTCCTAAGCTATTTAGGTAAAAAATTATGTTAGAAGGTATTTAACAGAGATAATTAAGTAGGTACTGTATAATTACGGATGCGTTGCTTTGCCTTTTACGGCATCAGAATATATGAGTAACGTTTGTTTATTAATTTAACCATTAATGTACACACATGAAGGCGGGTACTGATACACTGGCGTAATATAACGTGTTACATTACGCCTCGTAACGCCGGTCAGTACATGCCTTAATATATATAAATATACTATAAGAAAAGAACAGAAAAATACGTACAAAATGATGCTTATTTCTAAAGAAATATCTTCAAGTTTACTGCATCATCTGATAGGAAGGTAGATAAAAATAGATGTAGACATCGTGAGTAAGAGTAGAAGATAAAAAAAAAACATAAAATTAAAAAAAATATTAACTTGACTGTCAGTGAATCAATTTAAAAAAGTCTTATTATTAAGTAGATCGGTACAAATTGATATAATTATTCTTTGTCTCAGGTGTAAAAAAGAGAGTTCATAGATTTAGGCTATTCTTTCACAGCAGGCACACATACATACACTGTTACAATCTCTGTACTACTTTACTTACTTTGGAAAACTTCGTCAAGTCTTCTCGTCGCCGTCGACCCTGCAGTGTTTGAAGACTAAGGTCTTCAAGCAGTGCGTCCTGCCCTGCGCTTTGGAGCGAGCTATGCTCGGAGTCTCTTTGAGGGATAAAATCAGGAATGAAATTATCCGGAAAAGAACCGGAGTTACCGACATAGCTTGTAGAGTAAGCAAAATGAAGTGGCAGTGGGCTGGCCATGTCTGTCGAAGGATCGATGGCCGGTGGAGCAGACGTGTCCAGGAGTGGAGACCGCGCCGCGTATCGGCAAGCGTAGTGTGGGACGCGCCCCAGCTAGATGGACGGACGACCTAAAGAAGGTGGCTGGGGTAGACTGGATGCGGAAGGCGGAGGACAGGGTGTTGTGGCGCAGTCTGGGAGAAGTCTATGTCCAGCAGTGGATTGCGATAGGCTGAGTTGATTAAATCTCACTATATACATAAAGCATAGATACATAGTTCTGAGCATAAAGCGATTGAATTTCTCTATATCAATATTGTTGTATTTGTAATTCAAAACACGTCGTAGTAATATCAACCGGGACCGTTGCGCACTGTGTTATGCATTCCAATTTGTGGTGACAATTCTATTCTATTTTATTGTCAAAACAATATTTAAATTAATAAAGTTTTGTATTGCACTGTTAAATTAATAATAAAGTTTTATATTGCGCTGTTTGTAACTTATATTGTAGAAGTTGTTACTAATGTAATAAAACAAAAACATGTTTAACAAATAAAATGGGAGAATAACCAGAGCTGGCAACACACAGAAAAGAGTGGAGGGCTATGGGGTGACTTTTGCCCAGGAATAAAGAGGTATTATTAACGATTTAACGTTCTTATATAAAGGCGTAAATGAAGGCGTGGATTGCCCAGATGCGGCGAGTCAGGTGACAATGACCTAGACCGTCCACCAGTGTTTAAAATTATTGACTTTTTTCGATCAAATCTAGTCGAAACAAATGCGGATACAATGCGCCCCTTGATGTTTTCGGTGGTAAAATATGTAAACATATCTTTAATAAAATGAAGTTTTATTATTTAAAAAAAAAAAACATTTGTAATCTATAACGCAGTATTCAATTATTTTTAAATGTTTGTTTTTTTTTTATTAATTTTCTAATACGCTACTTAATTGATAGTGCCGTGCTTACCTTTAATCACAGAATACCTCATATGTAGTACTGCGTCTATAATTTAGATAATGCGAGTTCTATACTATGACAAAGACTTTGGGTTAATGCTGTGTATGTGTTTAGGGTGTATTCCCATTCGTCCCACCGACTTCGTCCCCGTCGTGGGACGAACGGGAATTTACAAAAATAATATTAAATTTGTTCCCGATCGTCCCATTTAGTTGGTAAGTCTATATAATATTATATAAATAAATAATTCTATATTTGGTTTATTTTGTTGAACATACTTTTTCTTTAATACCCGTATTGAGTATCATGTATCGTTAGATCTTTGAATCCCGGATCATTTTCAAGGGGTACCTACTTACTTTGAAATGATCGGAAAGCTGAAGAAGGTAATCTTGGGCTCTTATCTTGACCAGTCATGCTTTTGATCTTTATCATAGGAGCATCGTGTAATCTCGTATCGAGCACGAAAGTAGATGGCTATAAGAGTAGGGGAATAAATGTGATACTTGTGGAATAATAGATGATGTATACCATTTGTTGATGGAGTGTGTTCAATTTCATGCAGAGAGGGAGGAATTGTTTGAAAAATTGGAACTGGACAAATTGCAGGTCGGAATCATGAATTCCATACTCTCAAACCCTAACAGTGAAGGACGAGCTTGTCTTTTGTTTAAATTATTATCACCTTAACTTAAACTAATGATGTATAACTAGTGAATAAGATTAATCGGACTGACATATACATGTAGTATAAAAGTCCAAAAAAAATAGAATACAAAAAAAAAAGAGTAGGGGAAGACCAAAGAAACTATGGATGGACTGTGTGATCTATAATTATTATATAAAAAATTCAAAGTCCTGACTGCCTGATATATCAACGCACAGCCTAAACCGCTAGTCCTAGAGACATGAAATTTGGAGGGTGTGTTCTATGTGAAGAGTAGGTACCCACTAAGAAAGGATTTTCCGAATTCCACCCCTAAGAGGGTGAATTGGGGGAGGGTGAAATTTCACACGCACGAAGTCGCGGGCAGAAGCTAGTTGATGATATGGCTAGAAAGGGGCTGACTATCGAGATGACTACTAATAATTTTGCTGTTACTGTTAGTCTGCATCATCCCACTGTTGGGCAAAGACCTCTCCTTATGACTTCCAACTCTTATGATCCAGGGTTAAAGTGGAGTTTGTTTTGTCTAGCTCGTCCCGCCATCTTCTACGGGTTCTGTCGCGATGCGTTCTGTCTCTGTCAGGGATCCACATAGTGGTAATTCTGACCCACAATTCATTGGACGCACGACAGACGTGGATAGCCCAAATAACTAATATTTTAGTTATTATTTTAGCTTGAGTATAGTTTTCGTTGTATTTGTTGGTATAATGGCGTGGCGAGCTGACATAACTATGTCAAAAAAATTAATTTAATGATCTGTGTCTCGTAATGTTAATTACTTTGCAACCTAGTAGGTATTGTTTAGTATCAAGTTATTCTAACTGAACAGACAGCTGTGTTGCTGGGGTGTTTGTAGCGCCACTTCTTCTCCCCAGCGAAAGCACTAGGAAGTGGTGAACGGCGGGCGTTTTGCGGGACTGTCTTAAGTAATTTTGACTTTCGTAAAGTCCTGATTCTCAGCATAATTTGCATAAATGTCTTTTGATTTGAAATGTATGAAAGAAAAACATCTTGCGCTGACCTCAAATAAATTGGGATAAAGGCAGAATAATGATAGTATCCTGTAGTCTCGTTTCAGTCCGGTATCGGTACAAAAAGCTTATTGTAACCTCGCAACTTGTGCAAGTTCTCAAACTTGCCACAAGTTTTCGGAAGCTAATGTCTTGCGCACACTGTATCATACAGCTTCTTGTAAGTAGTTGTCAGTTAGAAATACTAAGTTAAACTATAGATAGGTAAAACTAGGTATAAAATACATTTGGGAGTAAGTATGAGCAGTAGCAATGATATTAGATATAAGTAAAAAGAGGTACCTAAGTAAACATAAGGACATAGTATATATTCTTCTTATTCAGTTTATGAAATATTTTTTAAATTGGTTCAATATTGGAGGAGGAAATAGGCGAGAGTCAAACCTCGAATTATGACTTTTTAGATAGGCTTTTTCAAAAGTCTCTCCGACCGCATTTCCTCTTAAGTCCCACGTAACAGAGGTTGAGCCTATTGTCATCAGCCCGACACTAATCCCGACACCGGGCTGCTACTAAGTACCTACCTAACTCAGTTTTATTTTTAATTTTTTAATTAAGGAACAAAATATAAACAGAAACATCTCAAAAACCTTAATAAGTTAGTCCGGATGTTGAAACACTTGCGGCGACTAGAATCAATTCTATTTTATTGTAAATTTTGACGTTCAAAAGTGCCTTTTATGTGTCTATTTGAAATAAATGCTTTGACTTTGGCTTATAAGTACTAAATATAATAATTAATAATAATATATAATTTTTATATGTTTTTTATACTTATTTTATTTATTTTAAGAAATATTTAAAAATGTAAATCAATATGTACATAAATATATGATATATTATTATAACGAAATATTTTTATTTTTTTATCGCTAAATGGGCCCGCTCTTGACCTCTATCACGCCTAATGGAAAGCGATGGATGAGGTCTATTGTGGAACAGAAGATGTCTAAGGCACTGGAACTTCCACGCATCGACGAAACACAGCAGCTGCTTGACGCCGGACTCCAGTGGGAAGGTGGTCGCAAACCAGACGGGCGTTAGCCCTACCACCGCAAGGGAAGAACTGGCCAGTCAAATAAGGTGTTGGATGTGACTGTCCAGGATGCGCCGAACGCTCGGTTCAGTTGAGTAACTGGCGGAACAAACTGCGTTACACGAGGAGGCTTCTTCATGCATCCCAAAACAATTTACCGTTACAACATATTTATAAAACATTGTGAGGTAGTTAGTAAAATAATAACAAAAAAAAAATACATAAACGACGACGGCGCGGGTCAGACAGCCCACTAGAATGATGCATTTTCAATGTGAATCAAATATTATTTTGTATTTATTTTTATAATTTCTATTATTTAAATAAATAAATAAAGGAGATTGTTCTACGCCCATACATTGTTCGCCCCGGAGCCAACAGCATAGAAAAAATCATCTTCTATTTGTAAAATGTCCTTAGTAGCCCATAAGAACAAAGTTTCTTGACGGACACTTTAGAGAACCGATTTATTTAAAAAAAGGAACAGATTTTGAGGTTATTTTTAATCAAAGAAAACTTAAGTATAATTCCTTCTAAAATCGCTATTTCTGGTTTCTACAAAGCATTAAACTTCAAATACAGTAAAATATTACTGTAATTTCAGTTTTATTATGCCTTTTAGGTACAGTTATTATTTATTGGTTGAACAAAATCAAAAACGCCAAATAGGTAGGTAGTCACAACAACAAAACACAACCACAGCTAGCGCGTGAGACGAACCGACCACAGAACATTAATACTCAAGAGGAACCGACTGACGTAGTGACGTAGAGATGCTCTCTCGATGATCGATCATTGTATATCGATTTTCAATGAATCTGTGGTTTTAATTTAGTAGACCAAAATGACAGATCAATATGTCAAATGTAAATTAATTTGTTCCGTTTCAAACATAAAAACGTTGTTGCTATGATTCTACTTCACATTAAATTAATGCAAAAATAAAATATTTTGTTCCTAACGAACAATGTGAAACGTTGTAGTTTGCGACATTTAAAAATAGAGTTTAACCGGTTGAATGCCGTAATTACAGACACAATTAAAAAGCCATTGTGTCTCGTGTAGATCTACGTTCCGGCATACGAAAGGTTAAGTACTTAAAAAGTAAAAATATGGCTATTGAAGTCGTTCGTTATGAGAACAATTCACTAGTTGCGTCGTAAATGACATTCCAATCGTTCAATGAGAGATTTTCTGACAAGTGAAAAAACATAAAAAATACGTCTTTGTTTTACTGGCTTCTGATAGCAAAAATAATATCCGTTAATAAGAAAGCTTATTTGATGTCAAAAACCAGAGACAGTGACGTATTTTTCACCAACGCCTCTTTTGAACTAATATTTTCTCACTTGTCAGAAAATCCCTCATTCGACTACTAAGTACATTTTTTGAGTTTGTTTTGTTCATTTTATTTTCATCATAATCGTGCTAGGCCATACTCATCATAAGTTCCATTAAAATGTTCACGGAACTAATTCCATGAAAAAAATATGCATGAAAAACTTTTATGTTGCACATTTTCAATGTTTTGGAAGTGATAAATATCGAACATCCATTATTTATCACTAGATATTATGGACATCGTCATCGATATCGATATTTATGTAATATGAGCGAGAGCGACACTATCAAATCTTTTGTGACATTCACATTGACAATTCCATGAAAGATGGCGGGTTTAGTTGGTAATAAAATCAATGAGGTCACTTTTAAAAACCTATTAAGAATTAAACAGTGTCCGCTTGAATTTATTATTTTCAAAAAGCATATTAAAATATAATTAAAATTAACGTACACGTCAAATGTTTGTTGGTTATAGGGCGGTCTAGAACAATCTCCTTTCCGATTGAATGTCTATTGAAACATCATTAATTAGAATAGGTATTAAATAAGATGAATAAAACCCAACTTACACTTTACCCGACCCGGGAATCCAACCCTTCTTAGTGAATTAATTATTTATTTATGGGTCCTAATAAGATAAATCCGACCTTCCAAGAAGAGGAACACCTGTTTTTACCGCTCGCTGGTACAGATGCCAGCACATCAAGGTACTAGAATCTGTCAAATTTCTTTAATAGATTTTCAACTTTACCGCTAAAGCATAAGGTTCAAAGTTGATTGGGAAAATTTGACAGTTTCGGGTAGCTTGATGTGCTGGCGTCTGTACTTACAGGTTCTCGTAATATCATGCCATTATATTCAGGTAATGGATTAGCAGTCCCTCTCGTACCTGAGATTGAATAGTATATCGTTTCTAATCAAACTGACACATTTTGATCGAGTGTTACAAGAGCCGAACATTAACGGTGACCTCATTAATACCATCTATGTCGTAATCAATATTACATTATGTAGGAAAACAAATGAAGGGTTCGTGACTAAATAATAACAGCCGCAGGGGTGTAGTGTTCCTGTATCTAACCAATAATGTTATCTCGAGCATACGGGTAGTCAGTGGACAGTGACGGGAGAGCCACGGGCGAGAGCAAACGTCTACCTTATACTGGTGGGTAACCGAGCCGACAATAACACCCGTGGTTCTAGGAGTACTACAACAGAACGATCGGAAGTCATGCTATACAGTGCTGCACACCCCCACCCTATTCCAAGTTAAACAAATATCAACTTTATTTCAATGACAAATTAAGTTGATTTCAGAGTGACTAGCACTATTGAAAAAGTTATATAAATGTTTGGAGTTGTAGCGTAACCTGAACTTTATTGTGTAGGAATTAATGTTATTTTCCCATTAATTCATATTTGTTTACATTTTTGGCAAATATATGGCGAACGCAGATTAGCTACGCTAGCCGCGGTCGGTTAGTAGATGCGTGACCCTCCATTGCATATCGAGATCTCTGCGTGCCTCGGAAAGCTCATTGGTCCCGGCTGTCTTCGTAGATCTTCGACAGTCGTTACGGGTAGAATCCCAAAAGTACCCAGTAACGGGGTAGTGGAGGTCAGATAGGCAATCGCTCCATGTAAAATAATGGTATTCAGCTAGGCTGTTAGGCTGCCCAGTTAGGCTGGAAGCCGGCCCCAGTATAGTTAGGAAATGGCCAGGCAGATTGATATTGTAGGGAAAAATAAGAAATTAATTTCTACATGAGAAATTAAAAAAAATAGTACTACACCTCCTAGTACTATAAGTACTACAGATACATCTCTGCCTAACACATCAGGAAAACAGGCGTGGCGTTATGTTGTTTGGTTTTATGTTAGTAAAAAAGTTGGTAGATGTAAAGTCATGACATGTTTAATTTCCTGTGTCGATGAAATTAGAGACGACCTGGATCACGAAAAGTTCAATTACCTACATCTGTACCAACGATACATAAACCTAGGCACATTCATAAACAGCTTCTTAATACTGCAGAAATTTTAGTTTATGAATTTCATCACACTAATATTATAAAGGCGAAAGTTTGTGAGTGTGTGTGTGCGTGTGTATATATGTTTGTTACTTCTTCACGCTCAAACGGCTGGAGCAATTTTGATAAAATTTTGTATGGAGGTGGCTGACACCCTGGATTAACATATAGGCTACTTTTTATCCCGATATTTCCACGGGATCGACATTTACGCGGGTGAAACCGCGGGGCGCAGCTAGTTTTATTCTAAAACAAATGAGTGCAATGTACACAGTTAAATAACATAATATTGTGTAGTAGCACAATGCTCAATCAAAATACATCTGAAGGGCAATTCTTGTAATTTAAAACGTTCAAAATCTAGTCGCAGTTTCATCTCGGCGACAAGAAAATGTCACACTTGTCAAAATGTTAATCTGACTGAGCGTTCTTAAAATTATGAGAGTTGTCCCTCTGGTTATATTTTAAAGTTTTTAAAGTTTCAGCTTTAGATTGTTTGTAGGTCACTTTAGAATATTTAAATCAACAGCATTTACGTTTTCCAATTTGAATGTAACCTTGTTCTATTTCAAACCTGAATGGGAGTAAGAAATGATCTGTCATCTAACTCCACGAAGTGCGAAATGACGTGACTTGGGAGGAAACTAGGTTACGTGTCGATCACAATCATTCAGTGGGCCTAGCACCAACGTGCGATGTTAATGTAGCGTAAATACGAACGAAAATAATCGTTTCGAACATATTATTTCTTTGGTTTAAGACTTTTGTTCATATCTATGGGTGATACTAAGGCGGATCGCACATTACAATGCGCCACGTGACAAGGCGCGTGAAACGGCGCCAAATTCCCCGCGCGAAAACGCGTTTTTATTGAATTTGTATGTAAAAAATCACGCGCGGAGGCGCGTTATCTGCGCCACGTCGCGTGGCGCGTTGCAGTGAGTGATCCACCTAATTGTAGGTGCAATTTAAACCAAAATACTGTGTTGTATATTCGATTCAAAAATTGATCGAGTTTACGTTATGTCGCGCGTTCGCGCTAGGGCCTCTACACTGAGTAATGTGTCGATTTTGTTAAAAGCAATTTTATTACCGAATTTCCGAATTCCCGAATAAAGTATTACTTATTTTTATTCTGGTTGTTTGTTCCCGCGTCCTTGTTTTTGGGGTAAGCCGATTAAAGTTCAAACTCAGATTTTCGTCTCGTAAAGAGCTCATGAATACAACAAAGGACTCGGTACCAACAAGATAATGTAAACATTTACCAACATTGTATTTTTTTAACTGACATGGCCACTAACAATCAGGTACCTAGAAAAAAAAACATGAATTTTAAAATTAATTAACAAATGATAACGGCACATCGACTAAGGCTTCGATAGATGAACTCTCCAAGGTCATCATAAGTTTTTGCATTGCCAAGTGAAAATGCAGCTCAAATGGCAGTGGGCTGGCCATGTTAATCAAAAGACCGATGGCCGGTGAAGCAGACGAGTCCTGGAGTGGAGACCGCGTATTGGCAAGCGTAGTGTGGGAAGCCCATCAGCTGGATAGACTGACGATCTTAAAAAGGTGGCTGGGACAGGCTAGATGCGAAAGGAGAGGCTATGTCCAGCAGTGGACTGCAATAGGCTGAGTTGATGTGAAAATAATCTTAATGTAAGCCAAGCATTATAATAATGATGACCAACACCTAAGGAGGCTCTCGTTGGGCAGCTGGATCAAGGGCCTGATTCAGAAAGCTGTACTTCTGGACACGGCCCGCATTGTTAGGAGGTTCCTCTCTCTGGAGCCCTGACCGCCGGTAGCTTGGACCCTGTTCCCGATACCGTTGGGCTACTATTTTTTATATTTTTAAATATTTTTGTATTTTTTATATCTTATGTTTAAAAATATAATTTACACAAAGTTTTCTATGCAAAAGAGACCAAAAGTCCTTGACATTTTCTTCATGAAGTTTTGTGCGATAACGGCACAATTTGGCCCATCTATTCACATCCATTTCGGTAAGCATGATAACTCATTATCGCCGAGTTATCAACGCGTGGGCGTAACTAAGGATTAACTCACGCATACTGTATTCAACATGGATAAAACTATGTTGCTACGTACAGAAGTTTCATTGGCATAACATAATCAGCCTAAAATGTTCCCACTGCTGGGACACAGGCCTCCTCTCGGCGAGATCCCGGAGTAAGCCGTAATCAACCACGCGAGCCCAGTGCGGGTCACATGTCTTCGATTTTTGGAACGAAGTTCTTTAACGAAGCTTGCAGTAGGAGTAAACTTTTAAAAATCGTCACGTAACGAAAAAACCTCATGTCCCTCCATGAGACTTTTTATTATACACATAATATAATAGAAACACTGAAAGAGAGAGAGAGAGAAAGTTTCCATGGTTTTCGAGGGAGCTGTAGCCGATATTGAGGTTGAAATGAAAATCCAAGATGGCGGCTGCAAAAAAATCTATTTTTTGTCATTGGTGTCGTTGTTATGGTTTTCGAGGGTGCTGAAGCCGATTTTGAGGTCAAAATGAAAATCCAAGATGACACTGCGACAATTTTTAATTTTTTCGTCATTTAGAATGTTTGCAGCCACCATCTTAGATTTTTATTATAAACTTCTTTCCTGACGGCGCTCCCCCGACCCCAGACGTTTTTTTTGGTTCTAGGACTTACCGGTTTCCTCACGATGTTTTCGTTCACCGTTTTGAGAGCGGTGGTTACGAACTAATATACACTAATTAAAGCACCTACCTGGGTTCGAACTTACGACCAACAACAACTCGTACCACCCCGTTACTACTGGGCCACCGCTACTCCCTACATGAAATTGTTTCATTTGTGCTTCTAGGTTTCAACGTAGGTACTTTGTTTTACTTGAGCAAAAAGTCTGAAGTGAAAAGTTTAATGGCCCATTTGTCATTTTACGAATGCACAAATTTTCTTTCTTAGTTTAATGTAAAACGCCACTGACTTACGACAAAGGCAAGCATCGTAAAATTGTCAACAACACGTGCTGAGCAAGCATAAAAATCAAAATATATGAGCCAAGTAGACACCTCTACTTGACTCTTATATTTTTATTTAAAGTTCCTAACTCTTGTTTCGAGCCTCTTCTATCTTTTTGCGATTAGCGTAGTGCTTAATATAATGTTAGTAATGAATTCAAAAAACGAGAAATATATTTGACAGGCAAGAGCATTTTTTTTTTCTGACCTATGTAATAGCAAACCTACTTACAAAAATAAAATAAAATATCAATGACTGACATTTGTATTTGTGGTGAGCTGAAAAAGAGTATTCCAAACGTAAAGTAACTGCTCGCCACAGGCATATTATTATTGTTAAGAGTGGCTCTACTGATAACCAATGCACAGTGACATTTGCCATTAATCAGGGTTGCTGATGCGCATATTATCGTTTTACTAATTAACAGCAGAATGGATCGTGTGAGGGCTTGCTCATTTGTGTTACGAAGCTCTCGATTATGTAACTTAGGGCAATGCTAACGTGACTATAGGGGATTATGAACTCGAGCAGAATAGTGGAGCTTCTACCAACAATATTGGTCAATATATCCATAGAGAAATAGAATTTAACTTAAACTTTAAAAGTAGACACGGCGATTATTCGGGATACTAAGGATGCAAATTGGATCAACCCTAACTATTTTAAGAAATAAAAAGTTCAAAATTCACTTACTCTATGGCGATTTCATGATATATCCTTAGAGAAATAGTCAGAATAGGTACTTTAAAAGTAGACACGGCGATTATTCGGGATACTAAGGATGAAATTTGGATAGTCATCAACCCTAACGATTTTAAGAAATAAAAAGTTCAAAATTCACTTCCTCTATGGCGATATGATAATTGTTAAACTGAAGAAGGATACTAATGTAATGAGACAATCCATACTTCCATATTAATATATTAATAATATTATAAATTCGAAAGTAACTCTGTCTCTCTGTCTGTATGTTACCTTTTCACGCCTAAACCACTGAACCGATTTAAATGTTTAGTATAGAGATAGTTTGAGTCCCGGGAAAGGACATAGGATAGTTTTTATCCCCATATTCCCAAAGGATCGAAACTTATGCGGGTGAAACCGCGGGGCGCAGACAATATGAAATAAAGTATTTACAACTAGCTTATTAGTAACGGTTACATACTTAGCCATGTTCCCACTGCTGGCACACAGGCCTCCTCTCTGTGAAAGAGGGTGGGCTGTACCTAATCTACCACGCGGGCCTAGTGCGGGTTGGTAGATCGTAGAGGGACGGTTACAACAATGGAATCAGAGAAAAACAAAAGACGCGTGGTTAACAGCTGACAGACAAAAATTCGTTGAGGAACACACTATTACAGCGAGCGCGCGAATCGTTTAGAAACGAGGTTAGGTTTATGTTCATATTCCAATAGATACTCTAATACATAAATAAATACTTTTTTCCGCATCTTTATTTGCGGAGAGAAACCCCGATCCATACATTTCTAATTCAGGCTTTCGCTACCAAATGATACAGAATTTCAGCGTAACACAACACGTAACAAGGTAACTTTTCTTTTCCCCTCGCATCAAAGAGGGCCTCCTTTGCCTATAAATCAACTGGCTCTGGCTCTAGCACCAGAAAACAGGAAAAGTAGTGTTTACCGCCAATTTCACCGATGGATGATCACGTAAAAGGCTTGCAATTACGGCACTCGATTTCATGGCACACTCGTTTGTCACGATCGACTGGTTTTAGCATAGTTTCAGTATGTGGCGCTGGCGCAGGAAACTCTAATCTGTATGAACTATTGCAGTTCGTGTGAAATTTTGTGAACTAGGTTAAACAGAACGCCCTCTATGAGGGTTTTTGTTTGTTTTACTGTAATGATTTCAGTTTACGCCTCTTCAAATAAAGCGAGTCATAAAACTGCATAATCAGCCTCTAATGTTCCCACTGCTGGGACACAGGCCTCCTCTATGATAGAGGGAGTGAGCTATAATCCACCACGCGGGCCCACAGTGCGCGTTGGTGGATGTCACGTGTCTTCGATTTTTTGGTTCTAAGACATGCCGGTTTCCTCACGGTGTTTTCCTTCACCGTTTTGAAAGCAGTGGTGTTCACCGCAAATAAACGTATTTTCTTTCTTTCTTTCAGTGGTGAAGAAATGATTTACACAAAGTAAAGCACCTGCCTGGGTTCGAACCCACGACCTGTAACTCGTATGTTGCCGGGCCGAAGCGCTTTTGTTATTTATCTTTTGCTGCCGACCTGTGTTAACGCTACAGTTCTAAAATAATAAAGAAAGAAATCATTTTGAAATTTATCATTTGTAAACAAATTCATTGCAAATCGGCAAACTATCGATAGTCGACAACACTACCAGCCGACCCGATCTAGCATCGGAGCAGTCACTAAAACGCGCGATTCCGAACGCAGGAAGTTGCAAAATCACGTTGCAGCATCGATAGAATCTCTAAAACGCGCGATTTTATACTGTGATGGAAAGCAGAGAGTCGCAAAAACGCGACGCAGCATCGATACAGTCGCAGAATCGCAGATCGCCGATGCTAAAAGTAGCGTGTGCGTCCTTTACAAAACGAAAACCTTGGTATCCGACAGTGCGGCCGCTGAGAGAATGTGTTCCTGACACCTGTCAATTTCATACTAACGATTACGTGTTTTCTCGACGGCCGCACAGTAACAGAAAAGTTGTTAGTTACCTAATACTTATTATTATGCTGTATCTTCGCACACAAGACCCCTCCGTGCCTCGGTCCCGGCTGTCATTCGTGAATCTTTGACAGTCGGTACGGGTCGTCAGAAGCCCGAAAGCCTGACAACCAGTCTTACCAAGGGGTATCGTATTACCCAATAACTGGGTTGTGGAGGTCAGATAGGCAGTCACTCCATGTAAAATACTGGTATTCAGCTACATCCGGTTAGACTGGAAGCCGACCTTAACATACTTGGGAAAAGTTTAGGCAGATGATGATGATGATCTTCGCACACAAAAAAAAACACTCGACTAAGTTTAAAATTTTCCCCGTATTGTTGCCAATTCCTTTCACAATCATCTCAAATACGAGTATAATCCACGTGTCAACCGACTTCAGCACGTGAATGTCAATTCAAATTGCTTGACATTTGGCGCACCTCAACAAGATTTGCCTTTAATATGAAATTGCTTTGGATGCTCAATATTATTACGTAGATTCAACTGGATGTCGAAGAAAATGAACTAAAATTAGGTTGAATTCCTGTGTGGTTTTCAAATTAATTACTGTCCATTCTCAATGGTTTACGTGTAAGTAAGCCTATAAGGCATTTAATGGCCCAAGACAGAGAGGAATGGCGAAAGATGGAGGAGGCCTTCGCCCTTAAATGGGCACCCAATATGTACTAATTGAACAAGAAACTGTTTATTTTATTCAATTTATAAAACCAATTTATTTAATTGTTAAAATGCATGATTCAATATTATTCAGATTATAATTAGGAATGAGATATGTATATTTTATGATAATATTCTAATAATTTTGAAAGATTTGGGAAATAAAAGGATTGAATAATAATAAGCCTCTACGCTATGGTATATACTATTCTTCAATAGTTATGCTTAGTACTATACCTTATCTAAACTTATATAAAAAAAAGATTTGTTTTTTCTGTTTGTTTGTTACACTTTCACGCTAAACGGCTGAAAGGTTTGAATGAAATTTAACACATGGGTAGACTATAACCTGGATCGATATTCCCACGGGTCGAGACTTATGCGGATGCAACCACGGGGCATAGCTACTAACTTATATACTTTTACATTTAACGTTTAGAAAATCTTGGCTATTACCTTTTTTTTTTTTTATGGGTGCCGGGATTGGTTGCCATTATTAGAATGATTATTGTTACAAACAATATTAACAATAGGAGGCTAATATAGGTTTCATAGGCCATAACATATATTAATCTGTCGAGCTCCGCTAATGAGACACAATTGATTTTCTATTTTTTCGTCACCAATAGGCGACGCGCGGTACTTGACCGGTTAATTAAAACTACTTGGGACTATTGCCATATACCACGTTCGAATATTATATTCCATGATTTTGGCGTTTTTGAAGCGTCGAAATGTCCGAAAGGGACAATTTAAATTAATTCAATACAAAGAGCTATCGGTATTTAAATATTGTTATTGTTTAACTTTACACCCTGTTCCTCATACCTCTATGATGATATATCTATGATGGTATGATGTGTATTTCGCATGTGGCGATGCAGATATGGCCACTTCGTCATCTGTTACGTGTGTGTGTCCCTTTCCATTATTCACAAACATTTTTTCCCAGCAGTGGCATTATGGGCTAAATAGATAGATATATACTGTCATCGGCTTTAACTTTTTCTTACCACATTCGGGTCCATTAAGATAAGATAAGATAAGGCATTTATTTGTAGAAACATGAGTATACATACAAGGCATGCAGGTTGTTCATAACCAAAAGAGATCCGTCATGTTCGGCCTTTGTGGCATACAAATATAGGTAAGAAAAGTCATATACAAAGCTAAAAACATTATTAAATTTTCACATAAACTAAAAATTAAATTTAAACAATAAATTATACATTTGAATTAAATTGCTATATAATCTAATCATAAATTGCAAAAATTATAAAATGTCAGTATATATTTGTTAAATTCGTAATATTAGATACATTTTGTCATTTAAAAATTCTAAAATACTGTAGTATGCTTTTCCAACTAGAAATACTTTGAGTCGCTTTTTTAGTATGTGTGCGCTTAGTTCCCTCCATCCCTTAGGAAGCTTATTAAATATTAAAGGCGCCATGCAAAATACACTTTTCCGCATTAATGCTGTTTTGGAACCATGTGAGCAAAGCATAGTGTTATCACGTCTGACGCGACTGACTTTGTCAGCCATGCGTGGAAATAATTGCCGATTACATTTAACAAACATGACAACTTCGAATATGTACAGAGATGGTAACGTCAATATGTTATAATTAATGAAATACGGTTTACAACTGTCTGTCGATCCTAATTTAAACATCGTCCTAATACACCGTTTTTGGGCTTTGAAAGGTATATCCTTGTCAGTCGAATTGCCCCAAAGGATAATTCCATACCTTAGGTGCGACGAAACTAGGCCGTGATAAGCTGTTAGCAATGCGTCAGTGTTAAGCACAGGAACTAATTTGTATAAGGCATAGGAAGAGTTACTAATTTTTTTACTTAAAATTTCAATGTGTTCTTTCCAATTTAACTTTTTGTCAAAAGTTACACCGAGGAATTTAGCAGTGTTGACTTCTTCAATTATTTTGTCATTATATTGAACCTTGAGATCAGGTAAAGTTGGTAAGCGTTGACTGAAATGCATAATATTAGTTTTATTGAGATTTATCCTTAAATTAGTATTATCCAAATATTTTATTATTGATGTCAGAGAATTATTAATGTCACTTTTATATTTGTCTTTAGTATCACATTGAATTGTTATGGTACTGTCGTCAGCAAAGAGGGTCACAGGTTGATCAATTAACTAACTCGATACGTCTTAATGAGTGAAACCCAAAACTACAAACACTTTTCTGCATTTTGACGCAGTACAACCTCAGCAAGGCAACATTTAGCGTCTGTCGCAGAAACAAAGTATTCGTAATCAGCCTTTTAAATCGTTGCAGACTGGAGCAATCCATTTCTGACACCGTCTACCTAGAAAATGGAAAATAGCTCTTCGCATCGTGTTAAAACTTTTCCTGAAAATAAAAGTGTTTTTCAACCTCAGAAAAAAGTGTTAGTATTTTCTCGGAAAAACAAAAATTGATAATGTAAAATAATTTTGCTGTGCCATAACAGGGTCTAAAACGGATCTTGGCTCTAAGCCTTTTGTAAACATATTTTACCTTGTGGAACGCAAAATAAATGAATATGAATAATTTGCCTCTTGCCTTTCAGAGTTAATTGCAGATGACAATAGCAATAAGTATTAGGACCATTTTAAACCCCTTTGACATATTTGGTACACCTTCATCAAAAACAGTACGCTGCATTGTTAATTCCATAGACAACCCTATTCATTGGGAGGTTGACAGGAATAACCATGGAACAGGGAACGTCACTACAGCAAGTAATTAAGTGGTCTGGTACTATTTAGTGACCGATTAATAATATATAATAGATCACTATATCACTTCAAGTGACATTTTGCCACTCTATTCAACCAACACGGGTCAAGCACGTACACTTATAATAAAAATTAACTGCGTAGTTTTTTCACTTAATCATTCGTAGCAGTTGCTACGAAATGTCGCAGAAAGGGCGCTACGCATGCGCTACGAGCCCCGTCTAATAGTAAAGCCGGTCTATGAAAATGACCACACTTAGAACTGTCAAATATGTCACGTCACTGGCGTATGGTCGACGTCATAATTGGTTTAATGCTTTGCCCTAAGGTTGAAAGTCAGTTGCACGTGATGAAACGTCAAGGTTTATTTTCTTTATAGTTATAAAATAAATCCTTTCATTAAAATTAAAAAACTTATTTTTTCAAAAAAAACTAAATATTATGTAGTAGTGATGGGCTGACTATGGAGTTTTTCCAATCAGCCGACTGGCTATAGTGACTAAAGTATTCGATACATTTGGTTGAATTTTTACTAGGAACTTCTCAAGATATATTATGACATTTAAATTATTGTCGTGCCCATCTTGTATACAAGTGGTGCAGACAGTCACTGACGACCCGCAGCTAGATGGACCGACGACCTAAAAAAGGTAGCTGGGGCAGACCGGATGCAGAAGGCGGAAGACAGGGTGTTGTGGCGCAGCCTGGGGGAGGCCTATGTCCAGCAGTGGAATGTGATAGGCTGAGTTGATGGAGACATTTGGGATGCATGAAGAAGCCTCCTCGTATAGCGCTGTTTGTTCCGCCAGTTATTCAACTGAATCGAGTCGTCGGCGCATCCTGGACAGTCACACCCAACACCTTATTTGACAAGCCAATTATTCCCTTGCAGTGATAGGGCTAACGCCCGCCTGGTTTGCGACCACCCTCCCACCGGAGTCCGGCGTCAAGCAACCTGCTGTGTTTCGTCGGCGCGTGGGAGTTTCAGTGCCTTAGGCATCTTCCGGGCACGCTCGTTCCATCATAGACCACATCCATTGCTTTCCATCAGGCGTGATCGAGGTCAAGAGCGGGTCCATTCAGCAATAGAAAATTCAAGAATGTAATATACGGTTTCGTATCGTAATTTTACGCTCAAATAGCATTAAGTTTTAACAGTAAATACATAAATCGTCTGCAAACTGCTTAAGTATTGCACATGAACAAAAGATAAGGCATTGTTAACGACTATAATAAATGGGTTCAGAGAGAATTTTAAATTGTTTACGAGATAATTTGAAATGGTTTAAGAGCTTTGTGCAGTTTAATATAAGTTATATGTTCTTCTATTAAAAATGTATAGCTTAAGTATAGTTTTAATATGAAAGGCTCAAATCTTCACCATTAACCACACAGATCCATACTAATATTATAAACTAGCAGTGCCCCGCGGTTTTCAATTTAGTGGGAATATCGGAATAAAAACTATCCTATATCCTTTCCCGTGACTCAAACTATCCGTATACCAAATTTCATTTAAATCAGTTTAGCGGTTTACGCGTGAAGAGGTAACAGACGGATACACTTTCGTATTTATAATAAACTAGCTGCGCGCCACGGTTTCACCCGGGTAAATGTCGATCCCGTGGGAATATCAGGATAAAAACTATCCTATATCCTTTCCCGTGACTCAAACTGTCCCTATACAACATCTAAATCGGTTTAAGCTTGAAGAGGTTACAGACAGACAGATACACTTTCGCATTTATAATATTATATACAGTATAGATGCAAAAGTGTGTCTGTCTGTTACCTCAATAGTCGCACTTGCAACCACGAGACGAAGGGCAGTCAAAAAATAATAATACGGGCAGTAATAACGAGTATATTATCTTAAATCCAGGCTTGTCCATTCGCGGGCCTGCGGATGGAGACTAATGGGTAGCCCACTGTCCGATCAAGACCAGGCACGTGCCGGACGGCGCGTACGTGTTCCACGCGCGCCTCAAAGAGATGTCAGCAAAAAGGAAGGGGCCTGCCAGGGCCAAAGCCTGCCGGGGTTGCGGGATTGTTTGAAAGGGTTACCGCTACCCCGGAACATAAAGGGCTAAGGAAGGAACACGGATGGGTTTTAGTCAGTAAGAGTCTGACACTCCCTTCCGCTCCACCCAGAGCGGGAGGGGTCATTTTTGATGATTGCCCATCCATAAAAAAAGGCTGGTCCATTATTAAAACTCTTAGTAGCAACTAAGAGTTTTAATAATGCAAAACACTCAATATTACTTTTTCTGACCAGGGACTCAAAACTCAGCCCCATGCTGAACAACAACTAGACATCCAAACAATGAAGTCGAATTTACCAAATCTATTCCTATTAATATCGCCGTCTTGCATAAATCAATCTAGTTTAGTTTGTCAAACTTTCCGGTTCTTAAGTTTAGTGCAGAGTATGTCAAAAGTTTGAAACTTACAAGTTACTTACATCTGGGTACTTACTAACTTCAGAGCAAAAACTAGACAAGACAGCGTATCAGTTTTCTCAAAGCGGTTTTTGATAATGTTGCGTATTTTTTTTACTAAACTTATGGAGTCCTGTCTGAAATAAAAGTTTTCTATTTTATTCAATTTGCGAATGTATCAACAGTTTTTACGTTGTAGTTGTGTCCCACGACGTTTTCTGAGTGTTGAGTATTGATTTTCGCGTATCAAAAGTACCTACCTAGTAGTATGTTTTTCAAATATACCAAGCTGTCTTTCCTCTGTATGTTTTCATAATTTGAACTTTAACTTAAATGCAAAATTTAACAGGTTATTTATTTGGAAAATCGTACTACTAAAACAGTCTGGCTAAAGTCACCTTTCTCGAACGAAAATTAACACAAAAATTAGCTAAAAAATAATTAAGCGCGGAAACTGTTGTAATTGGTTGCATGAATTATAATTAGCCAATCGCATTACTTGACTTGCATTTAATTGATACGTCGATAATTTTTGTTTCAGAAACCGATATCTACCAATTTTCCGAAAGTGACAAGTTTCTTAAGAACAGTGGTGGCCCAGTGGTAACGGCCGCAATTTACTAGTTGTAGGTCGTAGATTCAAACCCAGACAGACGCTTTACTTTGTGTAAATTATTTTAATCACCACTGCTCTCTAAACGGTGATGGAAAACATAGTGAGGAAGCCGGTATGTCCTAGAACCAAAAATACGAACACATGTAACATCTATCACTACACAGGGCCCGCATGGTAGTTTATGGCTCACTCCCTCTCACCAAGAAGAGGCTTATGTACCAGCAGTGGGAATATTATAGGATGATTATGCTATGACAAGTTACTTATATATTTTTTTCAGATCGGTGTACAAAGTTCTCTATCATAGTGTTACAAAGCCAAAGCACAAACAAATAACACCCAAACGAAAAAAAATAAACATACCGAATCTCACAGCAAGATTAAAAGTTTATTTTTATGTTCCACGTAAATGAAAAGCAATCAGGTATGAAACCATTTTAAATACATAGAAGAACCATTTTGTGTTTGTGTGCAAAACAACTGAAGGCCAATTCTCGTAATTTAAAACGTTCAAAATCTAGTCGCAGTCTCATCTCAGCGACAAACAAATATCCAAAACTTGTCAAAATGTAGGGAATTTAGAGGTATTTTTCACAGACTGAGACAGATCAGAGGGGCAATTCTCGTAATTTTAAAAACGTTCACAGTGTAATCTCTGTCTCAATCTGTCAAAATTACCTCTGATTGTCCATGTGTTTGTCGCCGAGATGAGACTGCGACTAGATTTTGAACCTTTTAAATTACGAGAATTGGCCTTCTGGTATGAAACCATTTTAAATTCATAAAAGAACCATTTCGTGTTTGTGTGCAAAACGTATGGGGCTTAAACTAAGTCGGCATTTCAGTTGTGTGCATTTTATTTCACTACTAAAGCCAACAGCGTTCGTGCTGAAAAATACTCACGTATTAGCAAGAGAGGAGATTATGTATTTTCTGTGCAGTAAGCTAATTTGAATGTACAATTACGGAAAAAGTCTGTGAAAATATGCGCTGTTATTTTACGAAGAAGAATTTGTTACTGTAACAGTTTTCAGATGCGGATGTTGGAATAGCGGATCCTGGAGACAAAACAGCCAGGCTGAAGTCGGAGTGGGCCGGACACGTCTCACGAATGCACCCGGAGAGATGGGCAAAGATCGTCACTCACTGGACGCCTGAGGCAGGAGGAATGTACTATAGGTGCACCTCTGCCTAACCATTCGGGGATTAAAGGCGTGATGTTACGTTATGTACAGACGCCAGCACATCAAGCTACCCAAAACTGTAAAATTTTCCCAATCAACATCGATAAAGTTGAAAATCTATTATAGAAATTAAACAAATTACAGTAGCTTGATGTGCTGACGTCTGTACTATACTAACATTATTTAAACAAACATGCACTTTTGTATTGCAATGACGTGCAACAAAAATTCCTGCTATTGTTTCGTTTGAAGATAAAAAGCAAGAAATCGAATAAATAAATAAACGCTTAAACGTCTAGGAAGACGCAGCTCCCACACACCACTTCCACGGCGTATGCGTCATGTACCGATTGTGCGGAATGATTGAACCACCTACGCTACGCTAGAAAATCTTTAGAAATATAGCGTTCTAAGGAAACCTTGTCAATTCGTAGATAGGGATATAGTTCGGAAACGTTTAATTCGATAAATTTATTAAAACTACGCTTCTCTGTTCGAATCTTCGGTTTTAGTCAAAGCTATACTAGATATTGCGGTTTATCTTGATTACAGGGGTAACTAATTTATGTACCCATATAAAAGGTATTTCTAGGTGTAAATCCCACAGTTTTGTATTTTGAACAAAATGTTCGAGTGACTGGAGAATTAACCATTAGGCACCGTGTATACACAGGTAGTCATTCTGTGCCTAAGGTCTGGCCGCGCTTAATTTACCAAAGCATTTTGCAGCTGTTTCGATGCTGCATTGCATTTTGGCGACTCTCTGCGTTCGGACGCTGTATCGGAATCGCGCGTTTTAGCGACTGCTCCGATGCTGGATCGAAGCTGCATCGCGATTTCGCGACTTCCTGCGTTCGGACGCAGTATCGGAATCGCGCATTTTAGCGACTGCTCCGATGCTGGCGCAGATGCCAAATCGTTGCGATGGGCGACCGGCATGTGTCGAGCTTCCGAAAAGCGACTGAATCGCCGCGTTTGGCGTTTTAAGTGTGCGGTGTGGAATGCTTGGTCGTTGCATTTAGCTTCTAAAAAGCAGCTAAATCGCCGATCGCCGATGCTAAAAGTAGCGTGTGTGCTTTGGCCCTTAAGCAAAAAACCGCGACTTTCAGTAAATAATAACCTAAAAATACGACAGCAAAAGCAATTCAAAAGATTAATTGAACATGAAGCTCATTTTCGCTTGATGGAATATCGAAATAAAGTAGGCAATCCGTCTTTATAACACCTATTACGGTTCAAATAAATGTGTTAGAAATCTATGAATCTAACAGCAAAGTTTACCTATTGTACTGTAAGTGAGTTAACGGATTACTTAGTGAGCTTTTCAAAGTGAGAGTGAACAGGCTTCTTCTGGGTAAGCTCGCTCCATCGTCGACTCTGTCTCTGTCACCTTTGACCAAAGCCAAAGCATTTATTTCAAATAGGCACATAAAAGGCACTTTTGAACGTCAAAAATTACCTTAAAATAGAATTGATTCTAGTCGCCCCTTCCAAAAGGTAGTTTTCGTATGGAGAAGAATGGGTAAGAAATTCCACCGTTACTCTTTTAAAATGTTTTACAATATTTTGCATGGGTACATTAATTAAACATGTGAGGACGATGCACCTAAAATAAAATTATTTTACCACAATAGGTAAAAGAATTAAAAACGAAACCATGACATATAAATTAATTATCTGATAGATACATGGTGCTCACATATTTACAAACATGGTACGAGCAAAACGATTTTAATTAAAAATAAAATTACAAGTAATAAGTCAGGGTGTGAGTAATGAATGTAAAAAAGAATAAAATTTTTACAATGAAATTAGCAACCAAATTAGCAACCAGTTTGATTTTGTCTAGACTCTAGATTGTTCTATGGAGCAGGACCAGCATGTTTCCAAGCGTTCTTATCATGGCCTAGACCTGACCTAGATTAGAGTCAAGAGCAAGCCCATTCCAAATAAAAAACAAAAATAAGGGGTAAACAGATCTGTGGGTGGCAGTTGTGAGGGAAACTGTTTTGAATTCGGATCGTTTTGTTTTGGTAGAAGGTGAGATATATGGTGCTTTCATAGCATTGTGAATCGGATATCTATGATTGTGAACCTATAATGAAACCAGACGCACTGGTTGACGTCATCACGTCAACGCCGGCAGTCGATGTAAACCAGCGCTGGGGCTGTCTCGTATAAGGTCTTAGCATTATGCTGAGCAATGGCCGTTTTGCGTGGATGTGACGCATATTTTCCCCCAACTTGTTGTTTTTTGTGTTCTTTTTATGTGTCATTTTGACCACAAATAAACCTATTTTCTTTCTTTCCCAGTAGGAAATGTTGGCTAACTATGCTTGTCAATATGGAGCCTATAATATTACCACAGTTGGGAAACAGCCGTAATCCACCACGCGGGCTCAGTCCGATTCGGTAGATGACACATGTCTTCGAATTTTTGGCTCTAGGACATGGTGCTTTAATGGGAAAAGTACATGTTATAAGCACTATATCGTGTTACTTCACAGGTTAGGGATCCTTTTAATTAATTACTTTTGCGGCTTATACATCGTATGTGTGCAACCTTATGTAGCGCTAACGTTGACATGTAAATTGCATCGTGCGTAAGTGCCCTTAGTTAGGAAAGCCAGCATCCTATTAAGCGCTAAGCTATGTTGATTTATCTTCTGCTTAGATATATACATATATAGATAAAACATTTATTTAGTGCACACAAAAGACAACACAACCCACAAAAGCACAACAATTTATAAAAACACCCAAAAAAAGAAAACATACTTGAAGAAATAAAGTAACACTATGACATACTTTAAATCAAAATAATTAATGTACAAAGAAATTGCCGAGTGCGTCTCAAAGTTGGTTGGAGTCCACCTCAGCACGTGTTAGGCAAATGTACAGACACCAGCACATCAAGCGACTACAATCTGTCAAATTTCTCTAATAGATTTTCAACTTTATCGCTACAGCATAAGGTTCAAAGTTGATTGGGAAAATTTGACAGTTCCAGGTAGCTTGATGTGCTGGCGTCTGTAGTTGACGCTGATATTCTGCTAATTCCCGGTTAGGAATTGTGTCAATGTTTAAAAATAGACATTCAAATACCTAGGACACTACGTTACTGAGGGCCTTGATGATCAAGCTGATGTAGAAAGGGAACGTAGGGCATTGGCGGTCAGGAGCAATATGCTGGCCCGCAGGTTTGCGCGTTGTAGTGAACAAGTCAAGGTGACACTATTTAGAGCCTACTGTCAGACTTTCTACACGTGCAGCCTGTGGTTCAGGTATACGCAGAGGACGATCAATGCCCTACGTGTCCAATACAATAATGGATTTAGGATGTTGTTAGGGTTGCCCCCTTTTGTAGTGCCTCTGGTATGTTTGCGGAGGCTAGGGTAGATGGCTTCCATGCCATTGTGCGCAAGCGGCTCGCGTCGTTACTGAGCAGAGTTCGGAGTAGCACTAACAGCATCCTACAGGTAATTGCTCATAAACAGGACTCAAATATCCTGAAAGAATTCATTCGTGTGCAAATTTTATAACTCTCGCTTGTATTATAATATCTATGGACCTAGTCTGAAATAAAGATTTTATTATTATTATGTAATGTTATGCGGCTAACATAGGTAAAACGTATTCCATTTTCCCTAATTGACGGGGGAGAATGGGAATAGAAAATCTGTTGCGCCGACCCCGAGTAACATGGAACAAGGACGGGAAGGTGATGATGTGGCTAAAACACCTCTAAGCCGTGCCTATTTAACTTCAGTCCCTAATCATTTATAAAAGCTCTTAAAAGATATTGAAAGATAAAAGAAAAAAGATAAAAAAGCCGAAGAAGAGCCTGTCAATTGCAATTTCTCATCGGTGAAAAAATTTATAGATGGACCAGTCCATCTATAAATTTTCTCATTTACGATAAAGAATGAATTTATCAAAGAACAAGTTCAGACAAAAGCTGAGAAATTTGTATTTTTATAGGATTCAAGAATTTGAAATGTGATATGTCTTGTGTCTATACAATGAATGTACCTACAGGTGACCGAACGAGACTAGGTACAGTCAACAAAAGAGATAAGTATGCAGGATTGTCGGATATATGTAGTTGAAGTTTATTAAGAAACCGATGGATGTTGTCGACTGAAATTTAATTTGATAAATGAGCTGTTTGTTTTCTATTAATAAAATTAAATTTTATTCGAAAACATCCATCGGTTTCTTGCTATACTTCAACTATATCCGATGATCCTGCATACTTATCTATTTGTTGACTGTACATTATAGATTTCTTTCGGAGATTTATTTTAATTGTGTTTTTTGGCTGTATTGCATTTTTTTACATGTGCGGGTTTTTAAATGAAATGGAAAGGATTGTCTTATATTTATGTAACTAAATGCCTATTCAATTTTAATCTCATATCAAACCAAATCACAATTAATATTATGATATTATTTTCTTCAACCTGACAGCAGGTTGACTAAAATGAGGCTTCCATATTAGCTGAAAAAGTAAGCCCTAAAATAAAACCCACTGGTCCAATTTTCAGTAAATTCCGGCTGAATTATTTACCATCTGGAGAAAAACAGGATGTAAAAGGTAACAGAGTAATATGAGCCAGAATTATTATTTACTAGCTGCGCCCCGCGGTTTCACCCGCGTAAGTTTCGATCCCGTGGGAATATCGGGATAAAAACTATCCTATGTTCTTTTGCAAATTTCATCGAAATCGGTTCAGTAGTTTAGGCGTGAAGAAAAGACAGACAGAGTTACTTTCGCATTTATAATAATAGTTTGGATTTTTACAAAAAAAAAAAAGAACGGATAAATCGACAAATAATATGAAAATTCAAGTTAAAGGCACCCGTTTGCCCGTTTGGCAATGACTTTGTAGCGACATTCGATCAGTAAGAAAGGAGATTTTATATTTTATTTTTTGTGAAAAATACGGAGTAGAAGCCTATATAGGCTCCATTCACCTTTTATACCCTGTTTTGGTCCAGACGATAAAAAAATGTCAGCCGGTATAATAACTAAATTAAGCTCTCCAATTTTACAAAAAACACGACCGGTAAATTCAATTTTCTTCGTACCAAATAAGTACTAAAAATAACCCCTTTTACGCACAACCGGTAAGACAAATGACGTCAGAAGACACGCGGCAGACATGACAAATATTTATACAACTCACGCGATCCGCCCCTGCTTCGAACGATTTTCACGACTTGATGAAACATGGAGATTTGTTTACTAAGTACAAATTAAAAAACATTATTCTCTTCGGCATCGGGATCCAACAGAAGAAGACGAAATTATTCGAATACCTAGCCCAGACACCGTAGAAAAAATCCGTTATGGTGTATATGAACAACGCGGTCAAACAGACAGATACGAAAAGTAACTTAATTTTATAATAATGTAGGTAGGTATTATAAATTTAAGTCACTTTTTTCGTACTATCGATCCGCCACCGCTTGGCGCGGTTTTTACGACTTGACAAAAAATCGTCATTTCTTTATTGTAGGTAAGTTTAATCCCGTGGCTAAATAATAAGGTCTATTCTGGTATTCTTCTATAATACTGGTATTCAGCTGCATCCGATTAAACTGGAAGCCGACCCCAACATAGTTGGGAAAAAGCGAGGCAGATGATGATGATGATTCGTGTATAATATACACATAAGCCTTCCAGAATAAATGAACCAAATGATGGTAAAAACCATATCAAAATCCGTTGCGTAGTCTATAAAAAACGCGGTCCAACATACACGTAAAGCGACTTTAATTCATAATACCTCAAGCGATCCACCCCTGTTTCCCACGGTTTTTATGACTTCACAAAACGGAGAGATTTTTGTTATTAGGTACATGTCAGTAAGTTAAATATTAATGTATTTTACACATAAACCTTCCGGACTAAAATTTCTGAATTATGGTGAAAACCACATCAAAATTTGTTGCGACACAAACACGAAAAGCGACTCGCGTTTTATACAATTTTTAGATCTATGAGGAAGATGGTAAGGGTGACTGGTTAGATACGACGTAATCAATGATTCCATAATTCGAGCAAAAATAACGACTCGAAGAGATTTCAACCTTTTTAATTGACTCCTTTAGATTAACGATGCTTGGACCTTTTTTATTAACCGACAAAAAAAAACGGAGGAGGTTCTCAATTCGACGCGTATATATTTTTTTTTTTTTTTTTATGTATGATCACGCATAACTTTATACAGAGCAGTCCGATTTTTAACCGACGAAAAAAAACGGAGGAGGTTCTCAATTCGAGGCGTATATATATTTTTTTTTTTTTTTATGTATGATCACGCATAACTTTATACAGAGCAGTCCGATTTTGATAATTCTTTTTTTATTAGAAAGGGTATACCCTGAAGTTGGTCCCATATAAATTTGGAAAAAAAATTCCAACCCTAAGGGTTAGAAAACAGGGGATGATTGATTGTTCACTCACTGATTGTAATGTATGACCACGCTTAACTTTTTACAGAGTAGTCCGATTTTGATAATTCTTCTTTTGTTGGATAGGACATACTTTGAAGTTGGTTCCATGTAAATTTGAAAAAAAAAACCTACCCTAAGGGTGGGAAAATAGGGGTGACTTATTGTTCATTCACAGATTTTAATGCTGAGCTTTGTATTACAATTAAAATGGCCTATCTATGTTGGTATATAAAGCCTGTTTTTTTAAGTATTACATTATATTATTTAGTATTATATTACACAAAAAATAATAGTTAAAGTAGGATTATATAACAGTTAATGTCTAAAGTAAGGTAGGTATTTTAAAAGTAATCAAACATTAAGCATGTAGTAATTATTAAATAATAGCCTCAAAAAATTATAAAATAAAAACTTTTTAACAAAAAATTAAACCTCCGAAAAAACTGAAAAGCAAAAAATAATAAACTTTTCTTATTTAACCTTAATAAATAAGTTCTTAAACTAATGCAAGTATATCTAAGTAATTTTGAATCGGCGCCAAACAATCAATGAACAAAGATTACTAAATTACCTTAAATTTAAAGAAATAAGCAACGTGAAATCTATAGCGATAAACATTAACATTTCAAACAAAAAATGCGCTCTCCGCACGACCACTCGCAACGAATTAATTTGCTTGTTTGGCGCCGACTCTAAATTACTTAGGTATACTTGCATTAGTTTAGGAACTTATTTGTTAAGGTTAAATAAAAAAAGATTATTTTTTTTTGCTTTTCAGTTTTTTCGGAGGTTTAATTTTTTGTTAAAAATTTTTTCATATTTGCTTTGAACCTTTTTGGATTCTGTTAATTGAAAGTCTGTTTAAATATAATCTGTGGTGTTTTTAGTTAGGTTGTTAGTCCAGTCCTTTCACAGTTAGAATAGAATAGAATACTCGTTATTATGTACACCATATACATAAGTATAGAAACTTTACAATGGATGACACAATGGGCGGTCTTATCGCTAAGAGCGATCTTTTAAAGACAACCTTTGAATGGATTCACAATAACACAAAGATTTTAATTCTGATTCTAATTTCTAATATTTCTAATTCTATCTCAAAAAGATGCTTTATATTTTTCTTATGATAGATTTAAAAGGCAAACTTTTTACCCGCGTAAAAAGCACCAGCTGGCTAGACACTTCGATACCATCGCGCGACAATTTTCTTAATAACCCTACTCAATCTTATGAAATTGAGCGATTTTTTCAGCAAAGTTTGTCTAAGAGGCTCCCCAAACCACTTGTAGGCTAATAAACGTCAAGGGCTCTGGAAAGGATAATAGTATTAAACCAAAATGATTAAACCAAATTCTATCATGAGTATGACCCTCTGTCACTTGGTTTTGACGTAAATTATTCCATTTATCACTAATTGAAATAGGTATCTAAAATGATAATTTGGGAGTAAACTTCGCACCTCTTTAGAATCAATAAATGTTGTGTTAGCTTATCACACTAATCACACTATCACATCACACTATCACACCAATATTATACAGGCGAAAGTTTATGAGGGGGTGTGTATGCGTGTGTGTGTTTACATTGTTTGTTACTTCTTCACGCTCAAACGGCTGGATCAATTTTGATAGAGGTAGCTGACACCCTGGATTAACATATAGGCTACTTTTTTATCCCGATATTCCCACGGTATCGATACTTATGCGGGTGAAACCGCGGGGCGCAGCTAGTTAACTATATCATCAAAAAAGCCGTTTCATACAAAATGTATGAGAAAATGAATTATCTTCATTGATATTTTTTTCGTGAATTTTCCCAAGTTTTAATTTCTTAAAACTATTCGTTCCAGAAATCCTTCAAATAAAATATCATAAAATCGGTCCAGCCGTTCTTGAACTCTAATAGTGTAACTAACTCGACTTTGTTTTATTTATAAGATTATTTATTAACGTATTTCGTAAACAAAAAAAACACATACTGAGATTTCAATTTTGCAGGTTTTCGTGTTATCATACCTTACTTTACCTTTTACCTTTTATTACACAATGTGATTGATGCTACGTACCATCGTGTTTGTTTATCAAATAGAACAAGAGGAAAAATACACTGTACAGTCAACAAAAGAGATAAGTATGCAGGATCGTCGGATATAGTTGAAGTTTAGTAAGAAACCGATGAAAGTTGTCAACTGAAATTTAATTTGAAAAATCCTTAATTAACAAAAATAACAAAATTAAAACCTAACTTAAGTAAAACTATACAAAAACATTTTCGACGCTATATTTTAGCGTCGAAAAATTCATCCGCATCGCTGTCGACTGGTAATGTACCCATATATTATTGTTTTTCGAATAAAGTCAAAATTTGTTTATTTTCACTGTAAATAACATTTTTGTAATTATAATTTGATAAATGAGCTGTTTGTTTTCTATTAATTTAATGCAATTTTATTCGAGAACATCCATCGGTTTCTTACTAAACTTCAACTATATCCGACGATCCTGCATACTTATCTCTTTTGTTGACTGTGCCTAAGTAAGAGTTGTACATAGACTACAATAGCAAAAGTAAATGAAGAAGGCATTGTTTGGCCAAAGGATATGAATACAAATAGTACTCATTAGTTTCTGTTGTGGTGAGCGCATTTTTAGTACAAGAATAGTAATGTAGAAATAGTTAGTGTCTTATACATAAATATTTGTCATTCGTAGCATCATACAAAAGTATATTTGTGTGACGATGAAACCTCCACGGAAAAAGAAAGAGGTGGACGCTTATGGATCATTTAGATAATTTGTCAATGTAATTTTATGAAATACTGAATAATGTTTTGGATTAATGTTAAACATTAGTATTAGTGAGTGTAAATGTGGTGCTGTTCCACAAACGATGGGACACCCTGCGTGTCCTGTCAACTGCACGTTACAAGAACTGATGGACGCTAGTGATGGCGCCAAACAAGTGGCCGAATTCTGGGCCGAGTACATTTAGATTGCTATCGACACGCTAAGAAGAAAATTAGTATTAGAAAAGTACGTCCCGAAATGGATATTTTATTTTCTTTGCGAAAAGAATTGTCTAATATTTTCGTCAGGCGCTCGTATCATATTGTCTGTGCCTAAGGCAATACTGGCCAGTATTGTAAAATAATAAAGACAACCACCTAATGGATGCCATTAAACCTTCAACCATTGTTGTTAAACATTAGCCTTATCGCTTTACCAACTCTATTGGATCCCAAAACACTTAAGATCCTGAGAATTTAATTAAATGGCGTTTTGATTTGGTTATTTTGGATCCCCTAAATAACCTTACCCTTTGGAGGAATCTAAATCGGTTTTCATATTCATCAATAAACAGTTACCGACTTTAAATGATACGTTTGTGTCAAAATGGTTGAATGTTTAAATATGAAACACATTTGTTTTGTAAACTGCGTTCGTTGATGTTAGGACGTAAATGTAAACCAGAGTTAAGTTTAGAACAATAGTACTTGTAGATGTTTAGAAATACCTATGTGTGTGTATTGAATATCCAATGTATTGTTAATTTATTTGAAAATATGAGTCAGTGAATAATCTGCGAAAACAAAAAAAAAATTTTGTTTCGACGCACTGGCCTTGCGAATGCTAAATCGATGCATTTTATCTTATCAACCGTCAAGTAGATAAGTTCTTGTTGTAACAGTATTACGATAAGATAACAAAAAGCCCAACTTCCGAAAATTGTCGAGCCTCGAAATAACAAATTCAAAATTAACTTACCGAACAAAACAAACTGAGAATTGCCGCTAATCAGCTGTTTCAATCCGCTTTTCTCCGGAACCCACTCTTCCATAACACTTATTTATTTCTTAATTAATAAAAACCAATCAACTTGCACTGTTTTCTAAACAACATAGAATGAATGGACTAAATTAAAAAGTGCCATTTGCAAACCGCTCACATCTCAAGCAAAAAGTTTACAACTCACTCAAAAGATAGAAAAAATTCGAAATTCGAAATCACCATCGCTAAGAAACTTCAAAAGGAACTGGGAAATGTTTTTTTAAAGAAAGGTTTTTATAATGTCGGTTTGTTGTTATGAAAATTACGAGGTGTTTTTGTTGTCGTTTTGCCGCGCGGCTAGGGGCGGCGCGGCGTGTATTCTGCGCGGGTGGCGCGCTTACACTGACTCACTGAAAGTCCAACTGAAAGCTCCGCCAGCTCGTAGGTACTGAAATACACATCAATTTATATTCCTATGAAACGACGCTTTATACTGCGGATTTGTTTCGAAACTATTTCGGCTTCTTTCATTGTTACTTGGGAGCGTGAAATCAATTGAGAATTTTAATCTGAAAACTCGTTAGTGCATATACTCGTAACTCTAAGGCATAAAAAGCCTTTGCGATATTGTACATTTACGTTGAATATTTTATAATGATGCATTTTTACCTTTCGATAATAAGTACTATGACTATTTATTGATTTTATTCTATTTGATGTTTTTCTTTTTTTTCTGTTCATGTATTTGATTACATTAAAATATGTATGTAATGAAATGATTACCTACTTTCATACAGTATCAGTTCATTGATTTGAATTTACCCGCGCTCATTCTCGCGCGAGTGAATAATTATTAGAATGACAGATACGATGAATGTAGGAATGAATGACTGACTGACATGAAGAGAGAAAAAAAAAAAAGAGATGTCAGTGTGTTGTCATGTTGTACGCGCCATCGTGATATTTGGAGGTTATAAACTATTGTGAAATTATATTCGTGAAATTATAAGCTTTGACTGTTGTTTCTTTATTTACAGGTAAAGTAATATTTTGTAAACATTATGTAGGTACCTACTTACTTTATAAAACAAACTTTTGTAATACAATAAAAAACTTTATTTACAGAAACGCAATTGAGTTTATTTACGGACGTCGGTTACCTTAAATAAGATATCTTATATGTATTATAAAGGTCTCTTGTCATACATATAAGGCTCGGGCATTGATCACCACCACAGATATAGATACACCTAGATAACGCAAGTATCACGAACTGTATGAAAACTAAGCGTGCCACTTTTTGACTACTTACTATGACGTCACAAGCTCGCGCTCTCTCGCTCACGCTCACCCAGCCAGCAGTACGCAGGACTGAGCACGAAAGTGGCGGCTTATGATTTTCGATCGTAAACTGGTGCGATTTTTGGCACGCGAAGTAGGTGCTCTTGCGTTATCTAGGTCTAGGTGTATCTATATCTGTGGTCACCACGCTTGCTCAAGACGGATTGGCGATTTCAGAATTACATTAAGTCCAGGTTTCCTCACGATGTTTTTCCTTAAGCCATGTCAGTAATACATACATAACCTCATGCCATCTTCCCATGGTGGTAGGCAGAAACTACAATATGTCTATGATAAACTCA
This sequence comes from Amphipoea oculea, assembly GCA_945859645.1. NCBI lineage: Eukaryota > Metazoa > Arthropoda > Insecta > Lepidoptera > Noctuidae > Amphipoea > Amphipoea oculea. The sequence continues at coordinate 23,332,497 of OX243862.1, forward strand.
GAAAGAACAATTGACTTGAAAAACATTAGTACTTGCTTGGATTTGAACCTGCAACTTCATGCATGAGAGGTGAGGTCTTCTTAACCACAGGGTCATCACGACATCATCCATTGCATTTGCTAAACAATCCTTTGAAAATCTGTCATCCTTAAATTAATGAAGCTAAAACCAAACAATGAACTTTTCAAACAAAACACGATCTACCTATCAATTGTACACGCTCGAAAACGGTCTAAGTATTTCGGAGATTAGCTCTATCAAACTCACACACCACTCCAATTAAGAAGCAAATGGCGCGTAAGATTATTCGTTTAACTTTATCAAAGGAATTCTATCTCATCGCATCGAAACTCTAAACGATCTAATCAGTTTGATTACAAAAGATAGACAGAGAAGAAGACTCACTTCGATCCAATTTGTGTGGTTCCTTCCTCAAAAGGCTATTTCAGGAGCTAATCTACATGGTGCGCAGATGTACTGACCAAGATTATTTATTTATTCATTTATTTCAGGCGACGCAGGCCCATAGATAAATACCTTAACGTAAAAATACATATAGTTATTAAGTATAAAATAGAACTTCACTTCACTAGCTTGTTCTTGTGCTGTTCTGTGGTAGCTACTTGTCCGCGGAAGCGACAGAACACCACGCCCTGCGGCCAGAAGTCTTCTTCCATGACGACGGGCAGATAACAATTCGGTACGCGCACAACGAACGCCTTGAAGTTGACGTTGCGGTACGACTCCAGTAATTGCACCCTCGGCGTGTACCTCGTCTTCTGGCGCACGTACTCCACGACGTCCTCCGCCTTAGTGGTGTAGATTTGGACTTCTCTGAAGAGACTGTGATCTCTGTATTTATTTCGGTCTTTCTTGTTCTGACAAGAAAGTAGTAGTAGTGGAATAGGAAATACCGAACTTTTAAAAACATAATTTATTTTTAACCTGTAAAAGTGCTTCTACAAACCTACTTACAGAAATAAAATCATTTAACATTGAAGCAGCAGTACATTATTTTTAAAGGCACAGACAGGTCAGTTGGTACAGACGCCATCACATCAAGTTACCCGAAACTGTCAAATTTTCCCAATCAACTTTGAACCTTATTCTTTAGCGATAAAGTTGAATATCGATTTAAAAAAATGACAGATTATAGTAGCTTGATGTGCTGGCGTCTGAACATTCTTATAAGTTACAGAAATGCGTTGGAAGTTAAAAGTGTTTGTTCAAACCTACTTACAGAAATGTATTAATCATTTAGCAGTACATTATGTTTATAGGCACAGACAAATCTATTGACACATTCTTTTAAAAGTACAGAAACAAGTAGGAAAATAATTCGATTTAAATATGTACAGACGCCAGCACATCAACCTACACCTAACTGTCACATTTTCCCAATCAACTTTGGATCTTATGTTTCAGTGATAAAGTTGAAAATCTATTAAAGAAATTTGACAGATTGTAGTAGGTTGATGTGCTGGCGTCTGTACCTGATCTTTGAAAAATCAAATAAGTAAGTGTATTCGCGAAATGCGAAAACTATTGTATTTCATCATTAAAATTGCTTAGTATTTTTATCAAATCAAATTGTAGGCAATTGAGAATATAGTAATACTAGGCAATTATGAGAGAGCACCTTCTGCATTCATTTATTTCGTGGTTTTACCTCCAAACTTGAGATTTGCGGGCTCGGTACTTACCTATACATAATTACATCAAGATACATTAAATTTAGATTAGACGAACGATTGTCTGAAGACAAAATGATTAATGTACCTACATAATTGTATTTGGTAATTGTTATCTATTATCCTTTAATATCTCTTTAGGGGATATCCGACAGGCGGATGATTTGAATACATTAAGTGCTTGGCCAGACTGGCAGCGCGGGCGGGGAGCGGCGCGGGTGTGGGAACGCGCGCGATCTGCCTGCCCGCAGTCGAGCGCGGGTTCGAACTAAGTGTTGTCGTGTCCCGTGTTTGTCTAAATATAATATGAATGAAGAAGACTTATTTTTACGAGAAAAAAGTTCGAAATATTTTGAGAACCTCGGTACCCGCGCGAGCCACCCGCGCTTTCACTGCGGCCACTTGTATGAACGAGCTATGGCGTGAGTTGCCCGCGCGCTGCCCACGCCAAGCAGCCCGCGCCGCTCACCGCGCTCGCGTGCACACAATGGACGCTCAAATGAAGTTCTTATGTTTGAGTAAGCCGCGCCGCGCCCGCCACACGCCCGCGTTTGCATTCTGGCCAAGCACTAAGACGCGATCATAAAATTGAGCTACTGTATTGTCTTCGCAAGATCAACTATTAATCAAAACCACACGTTTTAACTACCGAGGTAATTGCGTAACAAACTATCAGCAGCAATGGGTTTCGTTTCGACAGTTCCACAATATTCACTGCGTTATTTACATTGCTGAGCGGACAAATTATTCAAACATATGAAGCAATGGATTACCAATATCCTTCAAAACGATTTAGATTGTGAATTATAGTGTTACACAGTTATATCTATCTGTTAATAAATTAATTTATTTCAGCTTGATAGTAACGCACGAGGCAAGCATTGAAAAAAATAAAGAGTTCAAATCCAAGCAAGTTGATTGATTTTGATATACTTACCTTCGCTCTTGGAAATAATGAAGAAAAACGTTATTATATCGTTCATTATTATTCCCTGAACCTTATACAACGTGTAACGTTAAATGCGCAAAACCTCTGACACCCCAACTGATTTTTAATTCAATTGACCTATTTCAGAAAAAAAAACAATCATTAAAAAAATTGTAAAGGTTTTATGTGCTGTTTTAGTTTTACCGGCAATTCTAATCGTTTATTGCGTCTGCGACGACGCTCTATTGAGGGAGGAGTCGTCACCGGGCCGCTGCGCCGCGCATTATTTACCATCTACGCTCCTAAAAAACTTAGGTTATCTTTGAACAGTGATTTAAATGTTTCCATCACACTTTTCCAAATTAACGTTGTCATTACAATGCGCCAACATTCTCACCATTTCACAATATTGAATGTTTGTGTACAAAAACGTTGCGAAATTCACGCGCACGCGCCGCCTCACCGGGGTAACGGGATAGAACAATTACACCTGTGACGCATGTGCCGGCGCCGCTCAGACTGAAGTAAACACGGCCGCTGTCACGTATTTCGCACGCCCCGCCCCCGTGCAGATCGTCATTTCTCTTTCTAACCCTTAGGTTAAGTTTATGTTAAAATAAGATAGAATAGCATTATTGTTTATTTCAAATTGTCTTATTCATGGTACTTACTGTACGGAAGATTCGTATTTGCAATTTGCATTGAAATAAGAGCTCTATTATCCCGCGTATGGGAAAATTTAAATTGGTCGACAACAACTTGTGTTTGTTTACCTATTTTGGCGGGTTTGCGCATGTGATGGCTTGACTTATTAATAAATAGACACGGCAACGTTTTTAATGAAGATTTTTTTTAAAATGTGACCTATATTAAAAAGTGGTTCAATTGATTCTGCTCGTTATTCTGATCAAACTATTTTCAGGTTTTGCGCATTTAACGTTACACGTTGTATATGTTAGAGATAAAGACTTTTTAATGGTTATTTAATTTGTTCGAGCGGCAACACTTCGGACTTGTCAGTGTTGGGCTGTCAGTGTCAACGTTGTATCTATCAGTAGTGCGTTCGTTTTATATTGGAGTGATCTCTGGAGACAGCGCCTGTGCCGGTTGTGCGCACTGATTGAATGAATGCGACATGGCGGACACCAACAGCGAACACATAGACGCTAATCCGTCCGAAGCTCCGACATATATATAAATGATTCCTGAGGGGCAATTCTCGTAATTTTAAGAACGTCACAGTCCGATTTCAGTCTCAATCTGTCACAAATACCTCCAATTTCCCTACATTTTTGACAAGTTTTTGACATTGACTGTCGCTGAGATGAGATTACGACTAGATTTTGAACGTTTGTAAACGGGAATTGACCTTATTATGACTATTATAGTCATCATTCTGTAAAAATCGGACCATGAAAAACTTGTTTGGAGTGAGAAAGAAAGAAAGAAAAAGTATTTATTGCGACTCGTACAGGAAGATCACAAACTAAACTAAACACAGTAAAAAATTAAAACCAAGTTATATAAAAAAACAAAAGTAACAAGAAAAATGAGACAGAAACTCCTATACGAGGCCAAAAGGCTTCTATCTCAGCATGATGCTGCGACATTTAAAAAATAAATGTCGCAGCGCTGGTATTCTGATAGGACCCGCCCATGGAATTATTATGTACTACGTTACATAATAATTCCATGGACCCGCCGCTGTGATGTCAGTGAGTGAGCTGTCAGTGTCATCCTACCAGCCGGTCTATTCTGTAAATATCTTAGGTGAAGTGAGTTGTCAATAGTGTCAATCCCTAGCATCAAGTGGAATGACAGCTCACTTCACCTAAATCATCTTCATGAGAATTCATCATAATCATCATAATCAGCCTATAATGTTCCCACTGCTGGGACACAGGCCTCCTCTCAGTGAGAGGGAGTGGGCTGTAATCCACCACGCGGGTCCAGTGCGGGTTGGCAGATGTCGCATGTCTTCGAATGTTTGGTTCTAGGACATGCCGGTTTCCTCACGATGTTTTCCTTCACCGTTTTGGAGAGCAGTGGTGATGAAATAAATTACACAAAGTAAAGCGCCTGTCTGGGTTCGAACCTACGACCTACACCTCGTAAGTCGCGGCCGTTACCACTGGGCCACCACTGCTCTGAGATGAGAGGGTTATATGATAACAATGTGTTATAATGGTCAGGATATACTGATATGAACTCTTATTTAAATCAGTTTAAAGAATTACAAATAAACAGCGAGTGTGAATGGAGGTTTGAATAAGAGATAAGGAGTACCCCTATCATCCAAAACCTTACAAATTGTAACATATCACAACGTAGTATTCTCATAACTCATAAAGCATACTATTTTTGCTAGAACTAAAGGGATGTTCGTGAGAATATATTATTATGTATACGAGTCCTAACTATTTTCCAGACCATGAAACTTAAACCACGTCAAGCCTAAAAGCATAAACAGTGATGGGTGTCTGGGCCATTGCGTTCATAGGTAGGTACTTAGTCCTATGTACTAACCCTTTACTGTGTTTTTATTTTTACGATTCGTTTGTAGAGCCTGTGTTTATGTAAAACTAGCTGCGCGCCGCGGTTTCACCCGAATATCGGGATAAAAAGTAGCCTATATGTTAATCCAGGGTGTCAGCTACCTGTGCGGGATTGTCCGAAAGGGTTACCGCTACCCCGGAACATAAAGGGCTAAGGAGGGAACACGGATGGGTTTTAGTCAGTAAGAGTCTGACACTCCCTTCCGCTCCACCCAGAGCGGGAGGGGTCATTTGATGATTTCTCATCCATAAAAAAAAAAAGGGTGTCAGCTACCTCCATACAAAATTTTATCAAAATTGGTCAAGCCGTTTGAGCGTGAAGAAGTAACAAACATATAAACACACGCACACGCACACACCCCCTCACAAACTTTCGCCTTTACAATATTAGTGTGATTAGTGTGATGTAGATACATAAATAAGAAGTAAAGTCACGTAGTCACTTTTTAGATTGACTGATCATTTTGTTTTTAATCTTTTATATATTGGTTTCATTGACCTGAAAGATATCGGTTTCGAAACTCATGTCCATGTTATTCCAGGGAAATGTAATACCAGGATAAAAAGTGTATGCACACTTAGACGTCGAAGTACTCGGGGGCATCGTTGTCATCCGGAAACGTGCCCAGAAAATCTTTACCACGTTGAACAAAACTTACATCATAATATTCTATATGTTACCAGTTTACGTAAGAAAGTTCCTAACAAAGTTGCTACTTAACATTATCTTTGGTTTAGTGCCAAACTTAACTGAGGACTGCAGTTAAATGGCGTATGACAAGAGAAGTCTGCTGCCAAATGTATTGCACTGTGCATAGTGTTACGTAAAAGAGAAGAAAGGGAATTCTTTTGAAGTGAAAATTCTTTACGCTCGTTTGACTTGGGGTGTAAGCTAGCGAACGCGTGACGTAAGCGTTACGAAAAGTGTGATCGGGCGAGGCGAACGGGAGTTGAGTGGGGGATATAGGCAAGAGAAAGCAGTGCGCGCGCACATTTTCTTTCTCTCTTCCTCTCATAGCCAAATACGTTTGAAGTTTCACTTCAGTCGTGTGGTCATAAGCACACCCGGTTTTTTTTTTTTTTTTTTAAGTTAACTAGGTATAGTCATGCTAATTCGTTGATGAAGATTTTAGTATTATCTAATAAGTCTATTTGAAAAGTGTTCACGAATAAGGCGTACCTAATATGTGTCTCTATATTTTAGATACAATAATCAGCCTATAATGTTTTCACTGCTGGGACACAGGCCTCCTCTCTGTGAGAGGGAGTAGGCCGTAATCCACCACGCGAGCCCGATCCGGGTTGCTAGATGTCACATTTCTCCGATTTTTTGGTTCTAAGAAATGCCGGTTTCCTCGCGCTGTTTTCCTTCACCGTTTTAAGAGCAGTGGTGACGACAAAATACAGCGCGTGTCGGGGTTCAAACATACGACTTACAACTCGCAAGTCGCAGTCATTACCACTGGGCCACCACTGCGCTTCCAGTTTTTAAATTAACTAATAAGCTTATTTGAAATGTGTTCAGTTGTTCACAAATAGGGCATACTTCCCTAATATATGTCTATATCTATACCTACATATTATACAGGGTGAATTTTCCAAGTGGGCGTGGATGGCCAAATCCGAAACATGAGGAATAGCGAAAAGTACTCAAAGGAGTCACGGGCTCGATTTTGATGAAAACTAGAACTGCATCATTGGATTTTTGAAAAATCAATATTACTAGCCAGGAATCGAACCCACTGGTTTTGAAAAAAAATACATACTGTATTATTACACCATTCGATAGTGTCGCTAATAACGATCGAATTCTGGGAAGTAATGACATACGGCAAACTAAAGGAAAATGTTGGATTTTAATAAACTGCTTTTTTATTTATATTATAGTCGCTTATATTCGTCTGTCTGTGTGACCGCGTTGTTCATCTAAATTACGCAACGGATTTTGATGTGGTTTTTATCATCATTTAGTGATATAATTATTATTGATATTAAACTTACATACAATAAAGAAATATCGATGTTTCGTCAAGTCGTAGTAGTAATTACATGAAATAATAAAACCTATTGCTATGATTTACACACAGCTAAAACAAAACACTAACGGACAAAGGGCTATAAAATATTAATTAGGGCTGTATGGAAGTTTTTATTAAAGCTGATTTGGAAACGTCCAAACATTTTACTAAAATGTCTAAACCAAAATGACAGCTCCAAACTTCCATCTCTGTTTTTCCTGTAAGAGAGAAAGAGAGAGAACGTGATATTATCTTTTGTTGGGAAGTAATATGTTCTACAAAATAAAGACGCTATCAGTTTCAATCGCCTGCAGTGTGGCTCCGTCGTAGCCTCGACTTATCTACGAAGTTGTCAAGTCCAGCCAAACAGACGCTTGCTTGATTTCATGCACTACTTAGCATTTGAGCCACTATTATCTAAGTTCTGTGCACAGAAAGCTGCATGCTGTCTTTGCTGAACGTTGTCATTCTGTTGGAATCTGTCTGCTAATCAGCAGACAGATTAAAATTCCTACTATTTATTCTCTTGACATAATACCTAAAGTATGCCCATGGATGGGCAGAATACCTAAAGTATACCCATATTTCGCCAGTTACGTTTGTATCTCATGTAGGTAATAGGGGGCGATTCCATCAACCGGGCACAAATCCAGAGCCCGGGCTGCTTCTAAGGCACACTAGATAGAAAAACCCAATAACACTTTGCCCGACCTGAGAAACGAACCCAGGGCCATCAGGACAAAGTGACATTCTATCAGCGATAACGATGAGGAAAAAGGCAAAAATGTATTAGATTGAGATAATATTCAGCTACCGAAAACTTTATAACAATCCTGTTGAATATCGTTGTAGATATACGAAACGTTTTGAAACCGATTGTCACTAGTCTAAGTCCTCTTATCTTTCTGCACTCGTATAAGAAGTATGAGTTTAGAAGGACCAGCAAGGTAATCGCATAACGTACTAACAGTAGGAATGGGGTCAAGAGCGCGCCCATTCAGCAATAAAAAAAATGACTTTCATTTTGACAGTTGAACAACATTCATTGCGTAATTTACGTTGTTGATCAGGCAAATTTTTCGAACATATATGAAGCAATGGATTAGCAATATTCATAAGTCATAAGTCATTTATTCTTCAAAATTATTCGGAAGCAATAGTGCTTGCGACCAATAGACCAATATGGCAGCGAGCCACGGTTGAAGAGGGTGTGTATAGAAGCAACCTGTGACTATGGAGACACTGTGATAAGAAATATTTATTTGAACGATTACCACTGTTGCTACACCCTTTCATCAAAGCGGTTGATCATCTCTCAAAAGAAGATTTGAACCAGATAATAGGATAAAATATGAAAAAAAAAAATTGCGTTTATTCACAGGCATAAAAAAAAATTACGGGACATTTTTACTCTGCCAAATTGCAGGGCAGATGTAGCTCCTTTTTTAAGTAGACAAACATAATTAAATAACATTATTTCACATATATGCGAAACCAGTCATGCATGCTTAAAATTTTATCATATTTTATTAGCATTGCATTATAATAAATTCAATAAACTATCCCCAAATCAGACGCAAGTTAAACCTTTATTATCCCCGCATTATCCTTTTAAATTCGTCTCACAAGACGCTTACTAAGCAATTTATCAGTCTGAAACGACCTCCGAAGTGCGAATGACCGATCAGTGTCGTTTGATGTCCATAAAAGATAGTAAAATATACGTCGCTCTTTTATTTGATGACATAAAATATGTGTGAATATTATCAGGGGTACGGAAGTGTGGCGTCATGCAGAAATGTGTCACTTCGATAGCCTCGAGCGGAGTTTGCGCAGCTGAATTTTGGGCCTTGGAATGTTAGAACTTTTAGCCATCAATACGCTAAGAAGAATAGTATCCTTGGGGCCGGTTGTTTCAAACGGTTGGTTAACGTAACATACGTACGGTCGGCAACAAAACTCGATTAACACTTCAGTTTCTTAAATCTTTAGTTATTGAGCAAAATATTTGTTCAAAATTGCAGCAGATTTTTTTTTTAGAATATAAACTTTGCTATTATGTAAAACGCTAAAAAGCAGTTTATTGAAAAAAATTGTTGTCAATTTAATAACATGTAAAAATAACAGTGTTAATCGACTTTTATTGCTGACTGTACGTCAAATAATAACGATTACGCACTCGTTATATATTATTTGACGTACGGCAATGATTGTAATTTGAAACAACGCTTTTTTTGTTTGACGATATTTAGCGCCATTTTTGAAGTATAAGCGTGCGTCAAGTGACAACGCATACTCTAATCCGCAGTGTCTAGAAACTGCAATAAATATTGCATTACAGTTCCTTATACGAAAGCGGAAGAGAAAATTAAGGAAGGACTTTTAAAAATTCATCCCCTAAAGGTATTTAAGAGGTTGAAAGTTTGTATGAAAGGACGAGAATCATATCCATAAGGTTCGTATTCGTTTTTTTTCTTAAATAAATATCATTATCAAACGGCAGCTTATTTGAAACACTCAAGAAAAAAGGAAAAACTGTCATAGGAAAATCTTCAGTAGCGTTCGACAAAGGATAGAAAATAAAAAGAATCCTTTATACCATTAGTTGGAGCGTTTTATTTATGATAGCGATAACAAACATACACTCCGACGCCTTTACAATTTATACTCGCAAAGAAATATTGTATTGTCTCTTTGGAAATGCTTTGCTTATACATTTCTTGTATTTGGTGGTAGTAAAAATCTATGAGTAAAAAAAAGAGAAATAAAGAATAAAGTTTATCTGGACACAATTCGTGAAATACAAAATAATAATAATGTTTCAGACAACAATAGTGTGTGCCTCACGGCTGCAGCAAGTAGGTTCATTTCAGCATTATTGCCAGACAGATGCTGTCTGACGCTGGTTTTCTAATGAACCTTTAGGGACAAGTGACGGGGAGTACACACAGTTTCAACATACCTAATACATACTTTTTTAAAACAACAAAGTATTAGCAAAACCTCAGAAAACGAATATGAGTAAAGTGTCACATCGTCGGGGCAATTGCGTAACACTTTATCAATCGGAATCGGTTTCATTTTGACAGTTCAACAACATTCATTGCGTTATTTACGCGTAGAGCAGACAAATATTTCGAACTTATGAAGCAATGGATTAGCAATTGGCTTCGAAATGATTCTGATTCCAATTGATAGTGTGTTACGCAATTAGGGTGCTGGTCTTATATCTGACTACTGTTGTATGCAATTATTGCTTCACGCTATCAGCCGTGTAGAAATGTTTTTCTAATAACCACGTAATCGTAAAGTCTGTAATTAATTTGGGAGTGTATATCTTTTTTTTTGGCGCTATCCCCTTTTTGAGAACAATACCCTTTCAACTACACCCGTATGAAATGCATCGGTAGGGACTAAAGGTACGGTTTCCTATATGAGAGGTGACCGCCCACGTAGCGTCCGCAATTTACCGGTGAATGAGGATTTGATCTTTATTAGTTATAATCCCAGTAACTAATAAAGATCAAATTCGCAAAACACGTATTGGTTTGTATGAAACTGACAGGTGTTAAGAACGCTTTCTCTCATCGACCGCACTGTCAATGTGGGATTTGTGATGGTCACTTGGAATTATACTTTAGCCTCGTCCTCGAGATTAGCATTGTACACTTGTAGTAGCACATATAATGTCGCCTCTTTATGCACTTTAGTTTAAAACTCCTTAAGGTTTTTTTCTTAAGACGGATGCCTTATTCTCGCTGTCAGTTTGCCGTCAATGCTTCAATGCTTCATTCACATTTTAGTGCTCCGCCATTTTTGCGCACAAAATATAATTATGTTATTAATTAACAAAATACGTTGTTTTCTCGTTATAAAACTATTTAAAATAATATTATACCGAAAAGGATGCAATCGCATAGTATCTACATCGACCGCACCAAGAAGGATAAGGAAGTTGGGAAGGAACTTGACGAGGAGGCGTCACAGGTCATCGATTTTTGGTCCGATGCATGTCCGATGTATCTGCAGGGTCACAGCACCCTTTTTTGAAGGTTCACGTTTCAACGATTCGAGTTGTTACTTACCTATCAAACGAGACTCACGTCATAACGATTCGAGGTATGACTTGTCTTGAAATTCGGGTTCACGGTACAACGCTCAGAGGTGTACCTTACCCGAAGTATACCTCCGCATTGTGATAACATTATCCTATGCATGATTACCAGACCAACTGTAAGTATTCCCATTTTTATATAATATGAGACTCACGTCACAACGACTCGAGGTGTGACTTGTCTCGGAACTTGGGTTCACGGTACAACGCCTAGAGGTGTACCTTACCCGTAGTATACGTATTGTGATAACATTTTCATATGCATGATTACCAAATCAACTGTAAATATTCCTATTATTATAATATGAGAATCACGTCATAACGACTGTAGTTGTGACTTGTCATGAAACTCGGGTTCACGGTACAACGCCTAGAGGTGTACCTTACCCGTAGTATACGTATTGTGATAACATTTTCATATGCATGATTACCAGATCAACTGTAAGTATTCTTATTAATATAATATGAGACTCACGTCATAACGACTGGAGTTGTGACTTGTCTTGAAACTCGGGTTCACGGTACAACGCTCAGAGGTGTACCTTACCCGTAATATACGCGTAGTGATAATATTATCTTCTCACAACGACTGGAGGCATGGCTTGTATCGAAACTGTGGTTCACGGTACAACGTTTAGAGGTGTACCTTACCCATAGTTAATACATGGTAACAGAAGCATTCTAACGCATGATGACCATATAATTTGTAAATATTTCTTTAAATATATCATGAAACTCACGTCACAACGACTTGAGGTGTGACTGGTCTTAAAAGATACTGGGTTCACGGTACAACGTTTCGAGATGTACCTTACCCATAACTGTTAACTCACTATATATTAATTCTCTGTCCCCACGTGCAAATTGCTCGACTGGTGACTTTATAAGTACCTAACAGTGACTGTCCTACTTTAATGTACATGAAATTTGGTCAAAGAATCGATTATTTCATATTTATCTATAGGTAATACCTTCGATTTCAAGCAGGAATCTTTACCATACTACAGTAGTATAGGTACGTAACTATTGGAACAATTGACAGTTAATTCCAGATGAGCTTTTAGCGTCTGACATTGTCATAGTTTTGCCAAGACTAGGACACAGACGTCTTCTGGCGGCCCTGGTCGAGAACTAACGACGAGTCAGTGACTCGGCCGGTGATTCCGCAGTCGCTGACAACAAGGAAAGGAAAGAGTCTGCTTTGATATCTACGACCAAGACTGTGCCCACATCTGTAACAGAAGACAATCCCCTAGAGTAACGAAGTTGCTTTCGAGGTTTTAAGAATGGATCCTGCAATATCGAAATCCTGCAATAAAATATGGAATTAGCAATTCGGTATGTACTTCTGTCTGATGGTCTAGATGGGTGCGAGTTACAGAAAGATCTTTTGGTAGTACTTATTACCTGTTTGATCGATACGCCTTTTTTGAATGCTGAAATTTAAGGTAATTTGTTTTTATTCATTGGCTGCACTGAACGATATTGTTAGAGAGTTCATTTTGATAATCAGAGACTTGCTGATTCTGTAATGTCTCAGTCAAACCATCACTTTGTTGCTATCAAGATATGCTTAAAATCAACGAAGTTCTGAATTTAATTAAAAAATTGTGTGATACACAATATAAAACTATTCGATATCTAACTTTATACGAGCAGTTCCAAAGAATAGCTGAAAACTCAGTAAACAAAATCAATAAACTCTTGTTTAAAGATGAACTACCTGGTACACATAGCGATGCAAAAGCATTCGCAAATGGAACAGAATTAAAACTGATCCCACTGCTGCAAAATACTGGTAAGGTTTACTTTGACCCTGAGCTCCGCGCCGCTATATGCGCCGCCGTCAGCGACAACTTGGAGTACAGTGCCAGCGCCGATGAACCCGCACGCGCTGTGGTTCTGTCGACAGTTTCGTAGCAGACGCTCTTCAACAGCAGCCGCTAAATCCCGTACGCTATGCTGTTAAACTATCCCATCTTCATAAGCTTTGGTCACGGATAACTTTCGATATAACCATATTTTCGTGGCACATGCTAGGAAAATGCCCACATGGATATTAATCATGCATATATTATGAGATCCCATTCTCATTCCCATCTAATTAAATTAATCTTACCTTATCGAAAGTATTCTTAAGAAGAAATTGATTATTCTGTTAGTAACAACTGGCTAACAATATACGCTATTTCACAGTGTGTTTATATTAAATCAATACAAAAAAGAAAAGGGTAAACGTTTAATTGAAATTCGGAAAATATTTTTTTTTTTTTTTTTTGTAAACTATGTTAAATACGAAAAATATATTTTATTTTTTTGTAATAATACGTGAGTAACGATCATTAATTTTTAAAATATAGTATGAGTACGGATTACTGTTTAGCAGTTATGCTCACACTTAAGAAAGTTCTTACGATTTATATGGTCACATTAGATACCATTTTGGTCTACTATAATCTTCCCAGTGGTAAAATTCCTACGCTCACATGGTTCTATGTGTATGTACTAAATGGTAGACACCATTTAATCGGTTGGCTTTTGTGGAACAGTCCATAAACACAACTCATGTATTTGAAACATTGATGCGATGAAACTTTTATCAGCTTTAGCTTTTAATAAAAGTTATATGGTACCTTCTAGGTAATACTTGCATATATCTGGGATATATAAAGGATACATTAAATCTATAGATCAGCTTTCCCCCTAAAAAAATGACTTAACATATTTCAGGGTACAGGGTACTAAACCACTGTAAGAAAATTTGCACGCCTATCTAATAGGACTGCATTTACCTACCAGTCCATGTTGAATATGATTTGATATAAGTACTTATACCAAGTAATTGAATAGATAATTTTTGATAAAAAATCAGAACGCAAATGTATATTCACATTTCTTTTGGTGGGTAGGTATAAATTCCATTTAGAAAACTCTATATAAATAAATTTATATTGTTATGTTGAGATATTTCCCTTGCCTCAACTACTGGGGGGGGGGCTCTGTCTATGCGGATCTGACAGAAACTGCGGAGTGTTGGGAGTAAAAATGTACGATTAAAACCGCATAGGCGGGTACCTACAATCCCCTCATCTTCACATAAACATCAACAAAGAAATTTTGTTGTTGTGCAGGGTATTTATTTGTATTCGCTTTATATTATTAAGTATATTCAATTATTCATTCAGCTGAGAATGGCGTTGCAGACGCTGAGTCAAGATGAACTTATTCATCTTGACATGCGAGTGGGTTCTAAGATTGGGCCTTTCAAGAAGTATATAAAAAGCTTTGACACTCCTAGTTTAGGCCTTCTCGCAAAACAAGGTCTGTCGACTGTCTGAAATATATAAATAGATTACACGGCATATCAAAATTCCGTTGTCTATTATTAAACGCTTTCACAGTCAGCTTATTTTTTTTATGGTGTTATCTACACCAATTCTTCAATAAATCTTTAAAAAAAAAAAATGTGAGGTATATATCAAAAGTGTCTAGGGATCAACATATATTTTTGCAATAACTTTTCTCCTGATTGATATTAATTAAAATTTTCTTTAAGGATTCATCAAATAAAGTGTTTTCGTTTGTCACAGTAACGATAAACCAAGTCACCTTTGCATTAATAAAGAAATTTGGCATTTTCCTAATAAAGGGATTTTTGACATTTGAACCACTAACACAAAAGTTCGAAAAAAAGACTGAAATAACAGTTTTCTTTAAAATTTTATTGGGTAACTTAAACAATTAATAATCCGTGTTTCTACCGCGAACACTAACAACACAAGAACATCGGTTTGGCATACTCAAAATGAGTTCATCCAAATCACGCTGTGGAATGGCCGCCCATGTTCGTTGCAACAACAAAAAAAGGTCTTCTTGCGACTGAATACCCTCCATATTCGGCAGAGCTCTTCTCTGTAGCATATCCCATGCATGCTCAATCGGGTTCAAGTCTGGCGACTGAGCAGGCCAGGGCAGGACATTGATGTTAGCTGCGGCGAGAGTCTGTCTTACAACTCTTGCGGTGTGCGGTCGTGCATTATCATGCATTAACTGAAATAAGGGACCGATTTGCACTTGTAGAGGAACGATGACGTCTGATACAATCGTCTCAGCATAAATTTGAGCGTTGAGGTTGCCTCTGATCCAAATCAACTCAGTTCTTCCGCCGATCCAAATACCCGCCCATACCATGATGGTTCCACCACTATAAGGATGGACTTCCTGGCAGGATTTTAATCGCTGTTGGCGTCCAGGGGTTCTCCAGTATCGTATACGTCTTATATCCGGTCTCATACCAAAACGAGACTCATCAGAAAAGCACACGAAACGCCATTGTTCTTCTGCCCAATTTCTGTGTTCAAGAGCCCATTGATATCGAATCCTACGATTGTGCATTGCTATAGGTGGTACCCGTAGCGGTCTTCGGGAATGAAGGTTCACTTCATGCAAGCGGTTTCTGACTGTTTGGTCGCTAATTAAGTTCCCTGAAGAGTGATGAAGCCTCACGGCTAACATCATGGCGGTTATTGTTGGAGCTCTTCGAGTTAAGATTTGAATGTATCGGTCTTGTCTCCGTGTGGTGCAGCGATACCGTCCTCCATGGCGCTCAGCCACGGTACCATTGCTTCGGTAACGTGTCCAAAGTCGACTGATAACACTCTGACTTGTATTCAGAGCTAAAGCCACAGTACGTTGCCGGGAACCAGCTTCTATCATTCCCACGGCTCTGAGCATTTCTTCCCTGCTTAAATGACGTCGCCGCTCCATAATAACGTTGGTTTTAATCAGTAGTAGGGAAACAGTAGCACTAATAATGTCTTCAATGCGTTGTATGTTTTTATAGGGAAAATATTGACAGCTGATTTTCATCTTTTACTCGAATTTGATTCACAGTTCCTGATTCAAATTATGAAATGCACCAAAAAGGATCCATATAAATTTATAAAATCATAAATTTATTACAAAGCCACATCTCAATCTCAAGAAATCCGCATAAAAATGCTTGATCCCTAGACACTTTTGATGTGTGTAATTCATTCCCTCTCACTCCAGCAGTCACTAAATACATTGGCAGATGCCAGTTATCGCTGTTGCCAGCTTATTATTCGGGCATCTTTATTGTCGAAGAGCTTCCCATAGATATGTTGACATCGATCTCTGAAGACTCTTTTAAACAGTATGTTTACTATCTGAAGCAATGGTCTTACTTCTTTTAAAGAATAAATAGGCATTTTGTTTGTAACGGCTTTCGCTACCACAATGACATACCTACCACTGATTACTGGTATCAAAAGGAATTTAAAAATAAATGATTTTAATTAGTATACATTACTCGCCCTAGTACTTCATGAAGTATAAACATTACAATTCAAAATATTGTTATTTTTCGAAACGAAATAATCCAAAATCCCTGATCCTATTAAAATATCCAGGATTCTTACTGCCTAGGCTTTTTCTTTTAGAATTAACCAGATCATTTCCCCGCCAAGCTACCTAATTTGTTCATACCTTGATTTAACAAGAAACATAAATACATAGGTATTATACAAGAAAGCATTAAAAAAAAAAAAAAATTCGTACTGCGGTATTTTCGTAAAAGTTAAGCAGTTTGATATAAAACACGAGCGTTAAGTGGAATTTCAGAGATCTAGTATAATTAAAGAAACTGACACTGGTCAGTTAATTTGAAATCTTTTAAAAGATTGTGTTTAAGGTGTGAAAAGAATAATAACTATAAGTGGTATTATTCTTTCATTTGATTGAGTTAGGTACAAGTACCTTTATTCTTTTATTTGATATTTTACTATAATCTCTCAAGATCTACAAGTGTACAATGCTAATCTCGAGGACGAGGCTAAAGTATAATTAGTGATTAAACGAACTTACCTGTAAGTGAAGTTCTATCATAATTATATGATAGCCTCGTCCGAAGAGATTAGCAACCCACCCTCCCCTTTACCTTTCAGTAGACCCCTTGTAGTAAAATATCTGTTAAGTGTCGTTACAGCTCTGAACTTAATGAAGCATTGACGGCAAACTGACAGCGAGAATAAGGCATCCGTCTTAAGAAAAAAACCTTAAGGAGTTTTAAACTAAGGTGCATAAAGAGGCGACATTATATGTGCTACTACAAGTGTACAATGCTAATCTCTTCGGACGAGGCTATCATATAATTATGATAGAACTTCACTTACAGGTAAGTTCGTTTAATCACTAATAATATAGAAATGAGTATAGGTATTACTGTCTCGTTGGTCTAATGGTCGCAAGCGCTTCTGCTGAGCATGAGGTCCTTTTTTTTATGGATGGCAAATCATCAAATGACCCCTCCCGCTCTGGGTGGAGCGGAAGAGAGTGTCAGACTCTTACTGACTAAAACCCATTCGTTTTCCTTCCTTAGCCCTTTATGTTCCGGGGTAGCGGTAACTCTTTCGGACAATCCCGCACCCCCGGCAGGCTTCGGCCCTGACAGGCCCTTCCTTTTTGCTGACATCTCTTTGAGGCGCGCGTGGAACACGTACGCGCCGTCCGGCATGGGCCTGGTCCTGATCGGACGGTGAGCTACCCATTACTCACCGTGCGCAGGCCCGCGCCTACGGTGGCCGGGAGTCGTCACGCGGCTCCCGACACCCGGAGCGTCTCCCGCGACGGCTGGGACGTGAGGCTCTCTCCCTCAGCCATCCCGCCACCTCCTTCGCTAGCATGACTGCTTTGCAGAAGGAGGTGCATGAGGAGCATGAGGTCCTGGGTTCGATTCCCGGCCGGGCAAAGTGTTATTGGGTATTTCCATCATGAATTTCTCAGTAGCAGCCCGGAGTCTGGATTTGTGCGCGGTTGATGGCAATAGGCTCGCCCCCTATTACATGGTACTTAAACATGACTGACGAAATGTGAGCGTACTATAGGCACTCCTCTGCCAAACCCTTTGGGGAAATAGACGTGATGTTATATAGAATACTAGAACTGCCTCGTCAGTCTGAAGGATACACTACAATTCATGACAACAGATTGTCAATTACGTCCATTGTACTGCGCTGTATTCATAAACCGCCAGTGAACGTGTTCGTTCCAATTTCAAATGAGAAACAATATGGCTTCATTTGAACGTAGTCACGTGTCGCTTTATGTAGGTACTGCTTTTGAGCTAATGTTGTATAAGGAACCCGTATTTCTTGAGTCCATATAATCTAAAATGACCCTTGTCGTATTTAAAAACAAAATTGAATTGAGTGTTAAGGTATGGTTGGTGGTATGGTGGTGTTGGTGGTGTTGAGATCGGAATCATACCTTTAATGAGCGTACAGTCGCGGTTATGGTTAAAGTCAGGGAAATTAATTGATAAGCAAATTGACTACAAACTCAAATTGCCCGTATGTTCAAATCACAACCATTGTTCTTTGAAATTGTTATAAGATAGCAAATTGACGGAGAGTGTCAATTTGCTTAGCAAATAATTTCCCTAACTAACTTAAATGCTAAAATGTCCCAACATTTAAGCATTAATTATACTGTAACAGCTGACTAGATAACATGTCCAAGATTAATACAGGTTAATAATTATTATACATACTGGTTATTTAGCGTATTGGTCATTAAGCCTGTTGGTCATTTAGCGATTGGTTATTTCGCGTATTTATGACGGTAACCATCATCACACTAAAGGCGAAAGTTTGTGAGTGTGTGTTTATATGTTTGTTACTTCTTCACGCTCAAACCGCTGAACCGATTTAGATGAAATTTGGTATAGAGATAGTTTGAGTCCCGGGAAAGGACATAGGCTACTTTTTATCCCGATATTACCACGGGATCAACACTTACGCGGGTGAAACCGCGGGGCGCAGCTAGTTGGTCATAATGCGTATTAGTCAATATGCGTCGTAATGAACAAAACATCTAAATACGAGAACATAAATCAATTTTCCTTTCCAAAAATCAGCCTTGGCATCGCATTCGACAAATGAAAATCTGCAAAGCTAACAGAGATATCAACAAAAACCTTCATAATCAAATATTCGCTTCATTGATTAAACTGACCTTTTGCTAACAGGATATTCTAATTAAGACGGCAAAAAACGAGATCTGCAGTTTCAGATTGCGAAAGAAAAATGAAGGAAATTCCTTTTAATTAACTCTTGTCGCTTTATTGCTGTGTTGCAGATAATAAAGAAAAAAAAAACCGGCAAAGTACGAGTCGGACTCGCACTTGAGGGTTCCGTATCACAAGGCAAAAAACGCCGAAAAATACGCGATTCTTGTATGGGGGACATAGGGGGGTGACCCCTTTAATTTTTATTAATATGTAATAGAATATATAGAATACCGGGATAAAAAGTATCCTATGTGTTAATCCCGGTTATAAACTATATGTGTGCCAAATTTCATCCAAGTCCGTTAAGTAGTTTTTGCGTGAAGAAGTAACAAACATACAAACACACTCACAAACTTTCGCCTTATAATATTAAGTGTGATTTTATTATTTGTTGTTATAGTGACTATAGAAATACACACTCAGTGAGCAACTGTCTACCTATTACGGTTCATGAGATACAGCCCGCTGACAGTCGACAGCGGAGGCTTAGGGTTCCGTTAGCACTGTTTGGGTACGGAACCCTAAAAAGTGAACAACTAAAACATAGTTGTTTACCATGCAAATAGTTCTTCGACTATAACTTTAGCTTTACATAGCTAGCGATCAAAGCAACGTGAGTCCTTGCACTACAATTTATAAACCACTAGCTGCGCCTCGCGGTTTCACCCGCATACGTCTCGATGCCGTGGGAATATCCAAAAAAAATAAATCCTAAATCCTATGTTCCGGGACTCAAGCTATCTCTGTACCAAATTTCATCTAAATCAGTTTAGCGGTTTAGGTGTGAAAAGGTAACATACAGACAGACAGACAGAGTTACTCGTACTTTCGAATTTATAATATTAGTATGGATTTAGTTTTATTTCAAGACGTAACTGAGGGGCAATTCTCGTAATTTTAAGAACGTTCACATTCTGGTCTCAGTCTCATTCTGTCAAAAATACATCTAATTCCGCTTGAATTTTTTTGACAAGTTTTGGACATTGATTGTCGCTGAGATGAGATTGCGTCGAGAATTGGCCTTCTGTTCTTTGCTGGATTCCACCGTCGTTCTCTTTGAGAATTTCAGACACCAATCTACATGGTCTTCACATGATCTGACTAAGGTTTTGTCTGGACTTTAAAAGAGACTGTGACCTCTGAGTTTGTTTCGGCCTTTCTTCTCTCAGAGTAGTCAGATAGGAAACGCCGACCTCATCTAGCTTAAAAATAATATGATTGACGTGTACGAGTAAGTGTTTTTACAAACCTACTTACAGAAATAAAATCATTTATCATTTAACTAATTATATTTTGAATAACATTCGCCGGGAGAGAGATTGAGGGCCGATAAAGGTAGTTGAACTCCTACCAACTGAAACAAGGACTCTAACAACAGTTGCCAAAATCCAAAATATCAAGCCATTGAGAGTTATTTACTCATCTTACGGGAATGCAATCAATTCATCCAATGTTGCAAAGCTGATACTTGTTACAATCAGTGGCGTGCATTTCATATAGCAGTGCCTACCTCGATATATCAACATAAGCCTGTCAATTACATTGTGTGTGTGCCCCACAATTACGAAACTCACTAAATTATCATACCTAACAAAAAACAAAATCCTCATACAAACACACGCTGCAGTAGGCAGTCGCCGGAGGGCCTACTCGGCTCCCGTACTATTCGCACATTGTCATTGGTCTCTTTACTCGTTCAAGTGAATACGACAAAATTAAAAAATACGTACGTCTCACGCGTAATACCATAACGTTCGACCTTCGCAATTTATCACCCTTAAGTAGGCATGCCTACTCAAATAACCACACTTTTGACCTCACTTTCTTTCTGATTAGTGACCGCGTTTGCCTAGACTAGACCCGGCCTAGTGCTACCTATTCTGAAAACCAATGCACGCCACTGGTTACAATCCACCTTCAACAGCACCGCATTTTACTTCACAGTGCACAAATCCCTCTTTCATTCATATCTTCCCTTGCCACACAGTGTATTTACATATGTATAGCCTAGCCCGCAGGTTGGAGCAATTTCTCGCTTCACAGGACGTCCGCATCCCGTGTACATTGCGGTTGCTAATCCTACACGTCCGTGTCGCGGTATCTGACCTCAAACTGTGATGTTCACGTCACTTTAAGTTGTTACATTTTATTGGTATTGTAATTGTGGTATTAAAATCATATCGGAAATTGTTTTTTTAACCGAAGAACCGAACCGATATTTATAACCGAAGAAAAAAGGAGGAAAGATGAGATGAGAGATGTTCTGAATTTGAGGTGATTCCCAAATGATGAACATGGTTTTAGCCTCAAAGCTGTAAGGATATTTTGCTGAAACTTCATGTTCCGCAGCTTTTTGGATAGATATCAAAACCTCATTGAATAAGTTAACTCTTCGCTCGCTTGGCACATCAAAACTTAGCCTTTTTTTAAAGTCTATAATCAGACCAAAGGGCAATCCTTTTATTTGTATAATATACTAGCTGCGCCCCGCGGTTTCACCCGCGTAAATGTCGATCCCGTGGGAATATCGGGATAAAAACTATCCTATGTCCTTTCCCGGGACTCAAACTATCTCTATACCAAATTTCATCGAAATCGGTCCAGCCGTTTTCATGTTATGTCGTGACAACGGAAAACGGGTTTCATTTTTATATATATAGATTAGAAAAAAAAAATACGTTGGCTCGTATAACCAAAGTTTCTCAGGAAGCGAACCGAATAATCATACTAATATTATAAAGGCGAAAGTTTGTGAGTATGTGTGTGTGTGTGTGTTTATATGTTTGTTACTTCTTCACGCTCAAGCGGCTGGACCAATTTTGATAAAATTTTGCATGGAGATAGCTGACATCCTGGATTAACATATAGTCTATTTTTATCCCGATATTCCCCCGGGATCGACATTAACGGGGGTGAAACCGCGGGGTGCAGCTAGTATCAAATAATACATGATCGAATTTAACGTAGCTTCCCTCCTCCTCCGTGTCTACTAATTTGAATGAACTATGTGTTTACTTACAAAGGAGTGGATATCAATGGGAATCACAAATCCTGGCCCGCGAGAGATCATTTCCATATTTATTTGTGTCTAGCTCCTATTTGAATACAACAATGCTATGATTGATCGCCTCAAACATTTCACCGATTTTCACTTAGTTTGGTCTACTTTTATGTAATTTAACCTAATTTCATGATTGTATGTGTAACTGCACAAATTACTTATTAATTTACCGATATCACTTAAATACAGTCAACAAAAGAGATAAGTATACAGGATCGTCGGATCTAGTTGAAGTTTGGTAAGAAACCGATGGATGTTTTCGAATAAAATTTTATTTTATTAATAGAAAACAAACAGCTCATTTATCAAATTAAATTTCAGTCGACAACATCCATCGGTTTCTTACTAAACTTCAACTATATCCGACGATCCTGTATACTTATCTCTTTTGTTGACTGTACATAGGTACATACATACATAATAAGCCTATAATGTTCCCACTGCTGGGACACAGGACTCCTCTCGGTGAGAGGGAGTGGGCCGTAATCCACCACGCGGGCCCAGTGCGGGTTGGCAGACGTCACATGTCTTCGAATTTTTGGTTCTAGGACATGCCGGTTTCCTCACGATGTTATCCTTCACCGTTTTGAGAACAGTGGTGATGAAATAATTTGCACAAATTACATATGTATAATTCAAGGTCGCTCAGCGCGCTATGGAACGAGCTATGCTCGGAGTCTCTTTGAAGGATAAAATCAGGAATGAAATTATCCGGAAAAGAACCGGAGTTACCGACATAGCTTGCAGAGTAAGCAAACTGAAGTGGCAGTGGGCTGGCCATGTCTGTCGAAGAACCGATGGCCGGTGGAGCAGACGAGTCCTGGAGTGAAGACCGCGTACCGGCAAGCGTAGCGTGGGACGCCCCCCAGCTAGATGGACGGACGACCTAAAGAAGGTGGCTGGGGTAGACTGGATGCGGAAGGCGGAGGACAGGGTGCTGTGGCGCGCCTATGTCCAGCAGTGAACTGCGATAGGCTGAGTTGATTGACATAATATATGTGGTGTAAACTGTAAATATAAGTCGGTTACTAATAAATAAACCTCTGTGATATAATTAGTTTGCCCTAACAGTACCTATTGGCAAAGTATCACAATCATTATTCTCCCGCCCTTACCCCAATTTATTTGGGGTCAGCGCAACACGTCTTTTTCTTCCATACTACTTCATAGTAACCGTAATCTCGGAGGTCACCCCCTTTCTAACCATATTATCATGCACACAGTCCATCCATCGTTTCTTTCGTCTTCCCCTACTCTTATAGCCATCAAAATTCATGCCCAAGACTTTCGCAATTTCTTTCAATTTTATTTGTCGTTTAATTTAAGGGGCTTACAGGACCTAAACGCAAAAAACGCAAGTTTTAGAAACAGTAAAAGTATATGATCGACTACATTATTAAAAATCAAAAAAATATATGGTATTCTTCAGGATATATGCTAGGTAGATAGTGTGTTGAAAACATAATACAACTTATTTGGTACGATAGAAAAAAATCATGAAGATACCTCTAAAAACTTTCTTTTTACAATAAAAACCATAGGTTAACCATAGGTACTAATATACATACAATCATTATGATTTTTTGTCAGATTATTCTACAAGCAACATACTAAAACTCTAGTGTTTTAATTTTTTAGTCCGAACAATAGATTTCTCGTAAATATACAATATGTAACAAAAACCCTGTCCGATCCAATAAAGGCGTATTCCTGGTTCAACATACGTACTAGAAAAAATGGTTATAAAAATGTAACTCATAAAAACCAAAAGTTATTGATTTTTTATTTTTATAATCCATGCGAAATTTAACACTGAATATGGCAAATTTTCATAAGTTGACAACACTCCACCCACCGGCAAAATCTTTTTATTTTTACCTATTTTTATTTCAAAGAACACCGCCCTACGCTACCGCGTAGTAGGCAATCTTTCAACTAGTCGCCGACTCTTTGATCTCGCCGACTCGTTGCCTACCGGCGCGCTACTTCTTGCCAGTCTTTCGTGGAGATAGCTTCCGATCGGACGTCCGTACGTATCACACGCTATCGTTTCGTGAACAATGTCGTATTCAAATCAGGAATATTTTAATAAGTTGATGTGTTTAGGCAAGACCGACTGCAATTATGCAGCTGCGCGTAGAACGTATGAGGTGCGTTTCGCGAATAGACCAGGTGTGACAGTACCGTCGGAGCGTGCGTCCCAACGCCTGCATAACCGCGTGTATACCACAGGCAGTGTTCAAGCAAATTTAGTGAAAAGGTGTCGAATGGGTCAGTGGGTCGTCTTAGGTTAGTGTTGGAGGTGGACATGTGGAACACGATCGCCGAAGTATGCAAGAACCACCAGTGAACGTTTTAATAAGCTGATACCTGCAGTCGGTTAGTACATTGCCAAAAGCACATCACATTTAAAAAAGCCCTTTTCAGGGCTACATTTAATTCAATTAATTATTTCTTGATAAACAGAATAAAGTCTGAAACACAAAATACAGAGAGTGTGTCTGAAATCCGAATCACTATGCCCACAAAACAATATCAGCTGATACCTACACGTAGGCAGGTATTTGTTTGGCGGCACGCGACAAAGCGGGGTCATGAGTTCATGACAAAGGATCATACAAACCGCCTCGCTCAGGCGGCTTCTTTGACACAAAACTCTAGGTGAACTTTGTCGAGCGATCAGTGTTGCCATCGGTCAGATTTTATTTTTTATTTTATTTTAATTATATTCACTGGGGAAAAATAATAATCTCAAATCCATTAAATGGTTACGTATATGTGTTCGCAATACGATGCCGAATAATACCCTTAAGGATCGGACAGGGTTTTTGTTACATGCTGTATAATTGCTTCATATTTTGCAATTAATAATTAAATTACCAGGGTTGTGTCATCGCGCTTCTCTTTCTTTTCTGTGCAGTCCGATAGTGACTGCGCTTTAGGTCATGTAGTCCTCTTAACGAAGAATAAACAACAAGAATTTCATAAAGACAGAGGAAAAAGTATCGACAGACGAAGACAACGATAAACCTCTATTTCAAATTATGCCCTTTGAAAGAAATTACACTTCGTTCCATTCAATACTGTCTGTGACAACACTATAGGCAAACCGCTTAATTGAGTCCTCGCCTGCGGGGTATAGGGGCGCGGGGGTAGGACGAGAACGGGGACTGAGAGAGGTGCGAGAGGCGGACGCTCGTAGCATGGTACACAAGAGGCGAAATGTGCACTGGACAGTTCTAAATATATGTGACATCAGGACAAAATTATGTGAAACAACTATGTGTAGGGAACCTTTTGTTTTTACTTGCGTTCCCATTGAGGGACCACATTTGAATTTTTAGCTTTTGAATGCGTCAGCCTTTAGTAAAAGTTCTCAAACAATTGTAAATTCAGCCTTTAATTTGTAAAAGTAGCCACTCAAAAGTTACAATAGATTAAAGGTGGTCCCTCAGTCGTGACTGACAGGCATCCCTATCTCAAAACCTAGTTAAAATTTGCAACTGCTATAAATTACTACTCTTAGTAAAAGATTTGTAAAACTAATTTATTTGAATATCAACCCTTCCTGTTCAAGGAATAAAAAGAACTAGCAAGCGGAAGGTGGTCCCTCAATCGATCACCATATATTCACCTTGAGTGGAGACCACAATGGAATTTGAAATTTACATACGGGTCTAGCGTTAGTAAAAGTACTTGAACGATTGTATATTCAACCTTTAGTTTGTAAAAGAAGCCATTCAAAAGTTACAATCGAATTAAGGTGGTCCCTCAATTGAAACGTTTATCATAAGAAAAATCTATTTACGTAGCATTCGGAGGTTAAATAGACGAATGCTACAGTCTATACTTTAGTAGTATTTTTTTACTAAGGATTACTTTTCTAAACAGTATCAAAAAATGTACCGTTTTATTTCAAATAATAATCAAATTCCTGGGAAGAAATACCAAGATAGAGGTGACCACACAGCAGGGTTTTTCTAGTGACTGTTGATAATAATTTTTAATAAAAATAAAATCTGCGCGTCGCGTACCTACGTGAACATACTTAAAAAAAAATTGGTTCAATGACTAGTAACTCAAGCCGCAAATAATTAAAAAAATCCGGATAAGTCGGACTCGTGCAACGAGTATTCCGTAAATTTGTAGGTATGTAAATAGTTTATCACAGTTTTTTTTTTAATATAACTACAAATATACGATTTTCGGATTTTTTCCTTTATTTGTGCTACATGACTGCTTTAATGAGGCTAATGTTGATGATGACATAATTTAAATGTATATTAAAGGCTTGAATGACAATAATTACAAGATAGATGATATTTAAATCCTGAGAGCACAAATAATTTCCCAAGCTTGTAATAAAAAGAATAAAATCAGAGACGTCGTTACTTACAGTTGCGAATGTAATGTATCTACCGTTTTCGAAGAAGTTATTAATAAGATTTTTTTTAGTGTCAAATTCTCCAAACTGTGTAGCAATGCATGGTGTCAAACAGAAAACATTTTAAAAAGATATATATTTATCAGTTTGAACATTCAGGTTATTAAAATATTTGGCATTAGTATTTTGGAAGAAGCCATTTTAATTCGTGACGAAATTAAAGAATGTACATTGTGTAATAATCAAGTGACGTACGAATATGAGCTTATAGATTTTATATCTTTCAATTTAAACGACTCACCTAAAGGACCGATTAGCGAAATACCTCGAACGATCAAAGTCAAACAAAATTTCTACAAATTAGTTGGGGCTATTGAATTTATTCCCGGAACTAGCGCCAGTGAGCTCGGCCATTACAGATGTCTCTACTTCTTTAATGAGAGCATACGTTCTTACGACGACTTACGCTTTAAATTTGATGACAGTCCTCTAAACGAACAAATTTTTATACATACACTTTGCTACTGTCTCATTAGTAGTAATGTTTGATGTAAAAACCTTTTTACAAAAAAACAACCGCGACTTCAAAAAAAAAAAACACCAAAAAAATGTAAATGCAGAACCAACGACACCGACTTCCGAAATTAAAATTATGTATCACTTTGTAGTGTTTTGTTATGAAGTCGGTTGTTTTTTTTTCGTAAAAAAGTTTTTATTTTTCACTTTTTAGTTGTACCTACCCCACACAAATTCAATAAGCACTAGTGCACTGAAGAATTGAAGACACCGACTAGAATAATAATCAAAATTCGCATAGAAATGCTGCATTTATGCATATAACTTCGTACATAAGAAAAATTACCTTATGTATACTAAAACCTTCCTTAAAGTATGTAGATCACTTTCTTTGATCACTTTTTTTTAAAATCTCGGACATACAAACATACATACGGGTCGAATACAGAACCTCCTTTTTTGAAGTCGGTTAAAAAGTTCAGAGTTACATTTTCAGTGCAGGGTAAAATTTTGTTTCTTTTTTTTTTTATTAACATAAACATTATTTTCTTTGTGTTTTTATTTAGCTAAGTGATGTCAAATATTAATAAAAATTAATATCAACAAACACTCACTACTTTTTACTTAATAAACAATCCTGCTGTGTGGTCACCTCTATCTTGGTATTTCTTCCCAGGAATTTGATTATTATTTGAAATAAAACGGTACATTTTTTGATACTGTTTAGAAAAGTAATCCTTAGTAAAAAAATACTACTAAAGTATAGACTGTAGCATTCGTCTATTTAACCTCCGAATGCTACGTAAATAGATTTTTCTTATGATAAACGTTTCAATTGAGGGACCACCTTAATTCGATTGTAACTTTTGAATGGCTTCTTTTACAAACTAAAGGTTGAATATACAATCGTTCAAGTACTTTTACTAACGCTAGACCCGTATGTAAATTTCAAATTCCATTGTGGTCTCCACTCAAGGTGAATATATGGTGATCGATTGAGGGACCACCTTCCGCTTGCTAGTTCTTTTTATTCCTTGAACAGGAAGGGTTGATACTCAAATAAATTAGTTTTACAAATCTTTTACTAAGAGTAGTAATTTATAGCAGTTGCAAATTTTAACTAGGTTTTGAGATAGGGATGCCTGTCAGTCACGACTGAGGGACCACCTTTAATCGATTGTAACTTTTTAGTGGCTACTTTTACAAATTAAAGGCTGAATTTACAATTGTTTGAGAACTTTTACTAAAGGCTGATGCATTCAAAAGCTCAAAACTCAAATGTGGTCCCTCAATGGGAACGCAAGTTTTGTTTTTTGTTATTTTGGTGATAGTGTTATTTTTTTTGAAGTGAAAACTTCTTTAGCGGCGTTGCACACTTTTTGTAATGGGTAAAAAATGTTAAACTCGCGTCAGGACACGTGACCGTCAGGAGAGATTTCCCCCCCCCATTGACATGTATATTACTCCTTTTGAAATCATTGCTCACCCCCCCCCTCTTTCTACGGCGGCGCAAACCGAAATGAACAAAGTTTATTGACACACAATGGATGGATGGATAGATGGAAGTGGAAGTGGAAGTGGAAGTCGAAGTGGAAGTAGAAATGGAAGTCGAAGTCAAAGTGGAAGTGGAAGTGGAAGTCGAAGTGGAAGTCGAAATGGAAGTCGAAGTGGAAGTCGACGTGGAAGTCGAAGTAGAAGTCGATGTGGAAGTCGAAGTGGAAGTCGAAGTGGAATTCGAAGTGGAAGTAGAAGTGGAATTCGAAGTGGAAGCCGAAGCGAAGTGGAAGCCGAAGTTGAATTCGAAGTGGAAGTCGAAGTGGAAGTCGAAGTGGAAGTTGAAGTGGAAGTCGAAGTGGAAGTCGAAGCGGAAGTCGAAGTGGAAGTCGAAATGGAAGTCGAATTGGAAGGCGACGTGGAAGTCGAAGTGGAAGTCGAAGTGGAAGTCGAAGTGGAAGTCGAAGTGGAAGTAGAAGTGGAATTCGAAGTGGAAGCCGAAGTTGAATTCGAAGTGGAAGTCGAAGTGGAAGTCGAAGTGGAAGTCGAAGTGGAAGTCGAAATGGAAGTCGAAGTGGAAGTCGACGTGGAAGTCGAAGTAGAAGTCGATGTGGAAGTCGAAGTGGAAGTCGAAGTGGAATTCGAAGTGGAAGTAGAAGTGGAATTCGAAGTGGAAGCCGAAGTTGAATTCGAAGTGGAAGTCGAAGTGGAAGTCGAAGTGGAAGTCGAAGTGGAAGTCGAAACGGAAGTCGAAGTGGAAGTCGAAATGGAAGTCGAATTGGAAGGCGACGTGGAAGTCGATGTGGAAGTCGAAGTGGAAGTCGAAGTGGAATTCGAAGTGGAAGTCGAAGTGGAATTCGAAGTGGAAGTAGAAGTGGAATTCGAAGTGGAAGTCGAAGTGGAAGTCGAAGTGGAAGTCGAAGTGGAATTCGAAGTGGAAGTCGAAGTGGAATTCGAAGTGGAAGTAGAAGTGGAATTCGAAGTGGAAGTAGAAGTGGAAGTCGAAGTGGAAGTCGAAGTGGAAGTAGAAGTGGAATTCGAAGTGGAAGCCGAAGTTGAATTCGAAGTGGAAGTCGAAGTGGAAGTCGAAGTGGAAGTCTAAGTGGAAGTGGAAGTCGAAGTGGAAGTCGAAGTGGAAGTCGAAGTGGAAGTCGAAGTGGAAGTCGAAGTGGAAGTCGAAGTGGAAGTCGAAGTGGAAGTCGAAGTGGAAGTCGAAGTGGAACTCGAAGTGGAAGTCGAAGTGGAAGTCGAAGTGGAAGTCGAAGTGGAAGTCGAAGTGGAAGTCGAAGTAGAAGTCGAAGTGGAAGTCGAAGTGGAAGTCGAAGTGAAAGTCGAAGTGGAAGTCGAAGTGGAAGTCGAAGTGGAAGTCGAAGTCGAAGTGGAAGTGGAAGTCGAAGTGGAAGTCGAAGTGGAAGTCGAAGTGGAAGTCGAAGTGGAAGTCGAAGTGGAAGTGGAAGTCGAAGTGAAAGTGGAAGTCGAAGTGGAAGTGGAAGTGGAAGTGGACGTGGACGTGGACACACTGCTGTGTATTCGTACTTAACATTCGTGTATATAAAGTGTTTAAAATATGGAAATTGAACAAAGTGCATCTATTAATGAAAAAAGGGACGCAGAAATAGTGAAAAAATGAGTTATATTAATTCAATAATTGATTTATTTCAACGTTAATATTCAAGTTTTCACTTCTGCCGGCACTCCCGGAGTGCAACCCGTCTTTTTTTTTCGGGTTAAGATGTTCTATAGTGAATCATTATCATCGGTTTAGTCTTTTCGCAGCACGCTCAGAAGATGGCGACAAGAACTCGACTCTTTTCTAAATTGGATAAGTGGGAGGAGGGAAATGGGGGTCTTTTTGATACTATTTTCGTGTCGGCTTCCAGTCTAACCGGGTGCAGTTGAATACCAGTATTTTACATACGAGTACATAGAGTGATTGCAGCTATCCTTCACAACCCGGTTACTGGTTCTGCAGTGAATATTTACACAAAAACTGCGGCGTCGTATAATAAAAGATCCTAGATTGAATTTACTTATACGGCAAGAAAAACTTGCGGGATTTTATTACGGTTTAAAGAGTTCTCTTTGCAGTTTTAAATTAACATAGCACTTTGTGTTTTCACTACCCACGCTTCAGGGCCGCTATAACGTAGTTTCACGATTGAAGTCGTTTTTAAACACTGTTAGATTGCTAGGTAATTGCCTAGAAATACAGATATCGTAGACTAGATTAAAAATAGATTGCTGGAGCTTAGACTCGTTTAGAATTCTTTATGACTGAAAACTTAAAAACTTTGTAGTCGTCTTCTACATTTAGCGTGATTACTTGTTTTGTTTATTTCAGATATTATATTATGATATGGAAACCATAATTAGACCTGCTGTCTTGTATGGATCAGAATGTTGGGCCACAAAAGGGATGAACGAAAGGCAATTACATGCAGCTGAGATGAGAATGCTAAGAGGGATGTGTGGCGTTAAACGAATGAATAGAATAAGAGGACGTTTAAAAGTGGCACCGGTTGCTGAAAAGTTGTGTGGAAATCGGTTGTCATGGTATAGGCATGTGATGCGGAGAAAAGAGAAAAATGTCGTCAGGAAAGTTTTGAATTATGAATGTGGATGGCTGAATGGGCTCAATCGGGACTTTATAATAAAAGAAGTAGTGGACTGTATTAAAATAGGTGTAATACCGTAATTTACAATAATCAACATTTAAGAGAAGAAACAATGAAATGCCCGTGGACGAGCGCGTCTGTGAGCCGAGTGGAGTGAAGGGCACGCAGCGGCCGTCGCGTACCGGGTTCGGTACCCCGACGCCCCGCGCCTTCCCCTCGGTCAATCACGCGCATATGTGATGCGCCGACATGGCTATACGAGTTGGGGAAGACCATAGAAACGATGTATGGACTATGTGAATGATGATATGGCTAGAAAGGGGGTGACTACCGAGATGACGACTAATAGAGAAGTAATGAAGAATTGGGAAAAGGTCAAGTGAATGACGATGAT
Source organism: Amphipoea oculea (assembly GCA_945859645.1). Taxonomy (NCBI): domain Eukaryota; kingdom Metazoa; phylum Arthropoda; class Insecta; order Lepidoptera; family Noctuidae; genus Amphipoea; species Amphipoea oculea. The sequence goes on from OX243862.1 coordinate 23,364,356, forward strand.
GATAATTGTAAACGTCAGTATCCTTCGCCATTCGACCCTATCAATATCGATGGGTCCTATGTAAAAGGGCCAATGTGCAAATTGACAACTTTTCAATAGAGGCTGTTTGTGAAACTCAGTTCAACATGATAACACTCGTTTGGATGATAATTATTATGGTTACTATGACACTGGTTGTTTTAATTTTGGCAATAAGCTAACTGTTTCAGAAACTTTTATAGAGGATTTATAGCATGGGTGTAGATAAAATATATTATCAAATTGAAACTTTGAGAGCCTCTAATGAAAAGTTGTCAATTTGCACATTGGCCCTTATACATAGGAGTAGGACCCATCGATATACCGAATAGTTTGCTCAAAGTTTCTGGAAGCCTTTCACTATCTTGTAATCTCTTTTCGTCAATCAATATTACGTCATATTGTTACAAGTACTCTCAATAATAATCTAGTTATTGTCAAATTATTACCTTAATAACAAATCTCAAGAATGAACGAGGTCCACGTGTCGTCCACTTCTCACGTAAGAACTACAGGCATGCCAATAAGTTGCAATACTTCACGAAATTTGTATATGCCGTTTTCGCATCTACCCACAAAAATATTGGGGTTAAAATTGCATGAAAATTTTCATCCATGCCTTCGTGAACTCGAGTATCTAGTGTGGGCGTACCGATCTCCAATTTTGCAGGTAATTGAAAGTCTTTCAGTGTATAACAGCCAAACTAGTTCAGATAGCACTGTCAAGAGTCGAAAGTAAGTAGATAGTTAGTCCTAGACGTGAAAAGGATTTCAATAAAGGGGTACAAAGTTTCTATGAAAAACAAGTAATGCTTGCTTTTTCGTGCTAGGTACGAAAAGGATCTCTGTAAAAAAAATACTCGTATCATAATCATTTTTATTTCAAAAAGTTCCTAATACATTTTGACTTTTTTTTTTGTTTTATTTTTTTACCTGTACCATAAGAGCTGGTATGTGCGATAGATGCATGTGTCACAGAGCAGTAAAAAGCTAGTGATATCTTCATGAAACCTCTATTTTTATGCGAAAAGCTCAAAAGCTTTTAGCCGGACGGAGGTGTCAATAAACCTCCCTCTGGCCACCCCATTATTACGCAAGATATCGTAACTGCATTTTGTTCATAGCGTTTTATTTAATCAACATCCGATCACGCGCGTACCTAGGTATCTGTAGATTTATAAACATTCTAGCAGCGCCCCGCGGTTTCACCCGCATAAGTTTCGATCCCGTGGGAATATCGGGATAAAAACTATCCTATGTTCTTTCCCGGGACTCAAACTATCTCTATAACAAGTTTCAATTGAATCGGTTCAGCTGTTTAAGCCTGAAGAGGTAATAGACAAACAGACAGACGGACACATTTTCGCATTTATAATATTAGTATGGATGTAAATACAATACATTTTTGTATTCATCACTTTGGTTATTCTAAATACTTAGTTCTCTATAGTAACATTGTAAAACGCTTGTATAAAATTTAGTAGTTAGGCAATAGGGACATAATTTATCGTGAATTCGCTCATCCATTCAAAATATTATAAATTTCATTCAACGGCAATTGTCCAATTAACTAATGTTTTATAATCATAAATACTTCATAATTATTCATGTACGCCTTAGGCCTGTTTTAATTATTTTATCTTTTGAAGTAACAGTTTATTGCATTAACGAGTTTTTTGCACCAACTCTTGCGCATACCGTGACAAATTGACAGAGAAAGTGCTCCAGTTTTTTAACGTAATGTTGAATTTTGATACCACAGACACCAGCTCCGGTAGCCGTGATCGTCTAGTGGTTAGGACCCTACGTTGTGGCCGTAGTAACCCAGGTTCGAATCCTGGTCACGGCAGTGATAACACTGTCGCGGCGGAGCATTTCTTTTTTTAATATTTTAATTAAGATATGAATATGCATGTTGGGTTTCCGAGATAGTTATACCCGTTTCACTTAGGACTCAATCCTAAACATGCAGCGTTACATATACAATTATGTTATCAATAAATAATGTGTCTTGATTGATATTATTATCTTTCTTTAATCACTTTATCTCTTAAATATTATTGTGATAACTTGTAAAAAAGTATCGTATGTATTTCTATTGTTACTATGAGATCTCGGTAAATGACGAGCATTATTTTTTTTTAGCCTATCCCACAGCTGGGTAGTGGTCTCCCCCAAGTCCTTCCAGGAACTCTTTTGCCGCGCCACCTTCAACCAACTGTCGCGGCACGCGTCCGGCACCCTAATTGCGTAACACACTATCAATCGGAATCAGAATCATTTCGAAGCCAATTGCTAATCCATTGCTTCATAAGTTCGAAAAATTTGTCTGCTCAACACGTAAATAACGCAATGAATGTTGTTGAACTGTCAAAATATAACCGATTCCGATTGATAAAGCCACCTCGCCACCGTTTTCTGGGCCGACCTCGGCGGCGCCGTCCATCTTCAGGCACACATTGTGTGGAGACGTTTGCCCAGTGGTCATTCTGCATGTGGCTGATGTGAGAATACCCAAACTAATTTATTGTTATGCTAATAGCCTACATGAATAATTAAGGATATGGAAATCGGTCAAGTGCGAGTTGCAGACTCATTTAGTTGGGTAGTCCATCGAACTTTCGTCTACCCTTCATAACGATCGATAGTATCAAAGAGTTAGAAATTGCAGCAACAATTGACCTTACAAATATGTTAATTTTATAAAAAACCTTTTTCTGACCCCTACGAAAAACAAACATTAAATCATGACTGTTTTTTCCAACAGATATAGATAGACCTAGATAACGCAAGTATCACGTTCCGTATGAAAACCAAGCGTGCCATTTTTTGACTACCTACGATGACGTCACAAGCACTCTTTAGTGATGGGTAAATCAAATCGATTCAAAGACGCCGCCGCGTGCGGCACCCGTCTCGCCCCATGCCCGGGACCTAGCGACAGGGCTCACGCTCACCCAGCCAGCAGTACTACAGGACTGAACGCGAAAGTGGCGGCTTACGATTTTTGTACGTAAGCTAAGAAGTAGTTGCTCTTGCGTTATCTAGGTTTATCTATATCTGTGGTCTTTTCACATTGTCCCGTCGTAAATAAGTAATAAAAGTTACTAAAGTAATCCCAATGTTGCCGACCTCTGACCTCAATACAAATACACGAATTTGGTCCTTTCCTCCAAATAAACTATAAAGAATGAAATATCTTTTTAGTCCTTATCGTGCTGACTAAGATAATGTTGTCTTTTTTGGGATTATTTCGAGTATAAATTCGTGTGTGTGTATAGCATTTGATTTATCATTGATTACTGGCAACGGGTTTATTATTTTGAGTAAAACTAAGAGCAACGATTAGTTATATTATAATGAATATGTAATTGTACAGGGCTTTCAATGTAATTAAACAGGGTTGAATTAAATTAGCCAGCGAAACTTGAGGTGTAAAAGTAGCGATATCTACTGACTATGAAACTAACTGCTAGCCTTTTGGGCACTTATCCCATAGACAGCGATGCGGACGAATTTTTTGATGCCCAATGAGCTCGTCTTTTTTTATTTCTATTTGTATATAGTATAATTATATATATTTTAGTTTGTGTACATATGTAAATAATTATAATCAAATATATAAGCATTATTATTGATTATTTCTCATAAAAAACTTAAATTATTATTAAACCTTACAATAATAACTTTACCTAGAAAAAAAGATAATTTTAAGTAACTATACTACCAGCGGCCGTTGACCCTATAGTCAGCTAGTTCCTTAAAACTAAGACGGTAGAATTTTTTTCTTGTTTTTTCGCCATTAGATGCCGATACCCATCACGTGCTTCGCCAGCTAATTTAATTTGACTCTTTATTTCTTAAGACGTATTTTTTGTATTTTTGTAAGCGTTTGTAACCTCTTGTTTCATTCAGTTTGACGAGCCTGAAAAGTTTCCATTACTTTAATTCTAACCATTATGGAAACTCTAAAGTCTATGAAGACTTCTCCAAAAAGTCGATATGGCCCATCAAGTTGGACATTAGTTCGGTCCATTCTGTAAAACTGTCACTTCAAGCTCACATCTTTTTTTTGTTTCGGGGTGGTACGTCCTCATGGATGTCCGCTACTGGGCGGACGAAGGGATCTGTCTGACTCTTACTGACTAAAAACCACCCCGGTGAGCGCCGGGGGTCGCGGGAACGTACGATCCTTCCGCTACCCCCGACTGGTGCCAGCCCGCCACTGTGGGTCTTCCCCGGGTCAGGGGGGGAGTGATGTGTTTGACTGCCCCCGTGACGTCAAAGAGTTGTGCGCGTGGAACCCTACGCGCCACCACCTCGGACCCTGACGTGTGGGGGGCAAAGGACGTCCTCGAGTCCGAACATCAAGCTCACCTCACCTAAATTTTCATGGTGATATTTTTTAAAGAATAGGTCTGCTGATGACTATCAAGTAGCACTTGAGATACTCTGGCTAGCAGAAGCGTGCATTGATTTTCAGAATAGGTAGGCATTAGGCCGGGTCTAGTCTAGGCAAACGCGGTCACTAATCAGAAAAAAGTGAGGTCAAAAGTCTGGTTATTTGAGTAGGCATGCCTACTTAAGGGTGATAAATTGCGAAGGTCGAACATCATGGTATTACGCGTGAGACGTACGTATTTTAAATTTTGTCGTATTAACTTGAACGAGTAAAGACCAATGACAATGCGCGAATAGTATAGGAGCCGATTAGGCCGTCCGGCGACTGCCTACTGCCGCGCGTGTTTGTATGAAGATTTCGTTTTTTGTTAGGTATGATAGGGGGCACACACACTAAAATGTAATCGACAGGCTTATGTTGACATATCGAGGTAGGCACTGCTTATATGCCTAAATGCAATGCACGCCATTGCTGGCTAACAAGACAAACACGTCATCCACCACAAATTAAAACCTTTTAAATCAACATCCACCACCGATGTTTACTACCAACCTAACGACCCAATACCTTTATGCTCCTGTCTGCTAATTACTCCGTGAACCATCCACCTTTCGCCCCAGTAGTCGCACACGCAGTTATTTACAGCTATAAACCTCAATCGTTAAAATGCACTAACAGTTCATGAGGAACCCTGGGAGTGTTAGTGAAGTTTTTATAGAGGAACCCTAATGGCTTGGTGGATGTATGGGGTGTGTTGCAAATGGGTGTGCAGCTTAAATGGCGGTTTTTGAGTGAGTCATGGGGGAGGTGTACGCTCGCTAAGGTTGGTTGTGTGGATAACATTTATGTACCACCTATGTAGTTGTGTTTGGATTAGAATGAAACTGCCATGCCATGCCACGCCGCGGTATCTCTCCTCCACTCTAGGTTGACTGGTAGAGAATGAATAAGGCATTAAGGGGCTTACAGGACCCAAACGCTAAAAACGCAAGTTTTAGAAACAATAAAAGTATATGATCAACTACAGTAAACCAAATCAAAAAAATATATTATATTCTTCAGGATATATGCTAGGTTGATAGTGTGCTGAAAACATAATACAACTTATTTGTTAACAATAGAAAAAAATCATGAAAATGCCTCTAAAAACTTTCTTTTTACAATAAAAACCATACTAACGTACATACAATCATTATGATTTTTTGTCAGCTTATTCTACAAGCAACATACTAAAACTCTAGTGTTTCAATTTTTTAGTCCAAACTATACATTTTTCGTAAATAGATAATTGCTTCATATTTTGCAATAAATTACAAGCGTTGTGTTGCGCTTCTCTTTTTTTTCTATGCAGTCCGACAGTGACCGCGCTTTAGGTCATGTAGTCCTCTTAAGCCGCCCTTTCTACCTTTGTAGTGCAGAAAGTGTAATAAATAAATAATTGGAACACCTTACATGATTTAGCAGTAAAAAACTAGCAGACCATATTTTAAAAGATGCAGCAATTAGGTATGTACTACATCCGAGACATTATTGTGCAGACGCCTTAAAAAACAAAGTAAAGGACTGACTAGCGAATGTGGTTGCAATAACTAAGATAAATAGCTTGAAGAGTACAAAGTTACAGTAAAGTAACAAGTGCAGTTTGAACTCACGACCTCGCGCTGCTCAGTCCGATAACTTAGCCATTGATCGATTGGCACTACAATCATTTCCAACAATGCTTGAATGGACATTTCTCAAGAGATGTCGTAACGAACCCAATCAATAGTGAAAGTGTTCTCATTCCAACGATTTTTGAGCAAAGCGGTCGAGAAATTCGGCTTCACAGTCACCAGCTCCGGTAGCCGTGATCGTCTAGTGGTTAGGACCCTACGTTGTGGCCGTAGTAACCCAGGTTCGAATCCTGGTCACGGCAGTGATTACACTGTCGCGGCGGAGCTATTATTTTTAATATTTTAATTAAGATATGAATATGCATGTTGGGTTTCCGAGATATTTATACCCGTTTCAATTAGGACTCAATCCTTAGGGATTATAAAAGGGAATCTGGGCCAAATCATGCGGCCCTAAATTCTTCTAAATTAATAACAATATTACTTCACATTATGCGGATTGCAAATTAATTACCCGGTCGGACAAGAATATGCAAATTTTTGGACAGTGTTTTAAAGGATTTCTGATGGTTTATGCGCAACTTCAAAGCTGAAATAGAGTACGTTAGTCCCAAATCAATAAGTCGTCACGACCGCAAACATTATTTTAAGCGAACTATTCTTGTATTCTTAGTTTTTCCTTATTGGGAAAAACTAAGAATACAAAAATAGTTCGCGACCGTATAATAATCACAGTAATATTATAAAGGCGAAGGTTTGTGAGTGTGTGTGTTTATATATTTGTTACTTCTTCACGCTCAAACTGCTGTACTAATTTTGATAAAATTTTGTATGGAGGTAGCTGACACCCTGGATTAACATATAGGCTAGTTTTTATCCCGATATTCTCACGGGATCGAAACTTATGCGGGTGAAACCACGAGGCGCAGCTAGTCAGAAATAAAGGGATTAAAGTCCTCCAGACAGAATTTCGGCCAATGGCGACCAATCTCAGCTGAGACTAGCCATCGGTGCGGGGGATATTATACTGCACAAGTGTGTGCGCAGGCACAGATGTACCCTCTCTTCCCTCACTCTCATAGTCTGATGTGACGGCACGTACTCCGACACGACCGGAGAGAGATCAGGCGCAGGGCCAACAGCTTAACGTGCTTTCCGAGCCACGCGCGTATCATACCGCCAACTACCAAACTCCAGGCTGATACTAAAAAATTCCCACACATTGCCCGACCCGGGAATCTAACCCGGACCCTACGCTTAGCAGTCGCGCTTGCGACCACGAGACCAAAAGGACAGTCAAAGGGCTTATAGAGTAATTGGAGAGTAACCTTGACCTTCAAGTTCATTTACATTTCCATTTATTATTATATTTGCGACCAACCTAACCCAACCTTTGTAAACACGACCCATATATCTACAGTTACATAGGAGCACGACCGGGCTTAAATCACAATGTTTGTAACGTTACCAATCACTTGATCAAATATTGGCCGACCTTATCGGTACCATCAATTTAAATATTCGACCTCGTAACCTATTCAATTTCTTAGTACGGTCAACAAAAGAGTTAAGTAAACAGGCAACTAATTTCAACATCCTTTTTTAATCTATGATATGTGTGTGCAGTGAATGCTTTGATATTGCTCTTCCGAATGCGCCTTTTTAGGGTTCCGTAGCCAAATGGCAAAAAACGGAACCCTTATGGATTCGTCATGTCTGTCTGTCTGTCTGTCCGTCCGTCCGTATGTCACAGCCACTTTTTTCCGAAACTATAAGAACTATACTGTTGAAACTTGGTAAGTAGATGTATTCTGTGAACCGCAGTAAGATTTTCACACAAAAATAGAAAAAAAACAATAAATTTTGGGGTTCCCCATACTTACAACTGAAACCTGTACGTGTGGGGTATCTATGGATAGGTCTTCAAAAATGATATTGAGGTTTCTAATATCATTTTTTTCTGAACTGAATAGTTTGCGCGAGAGACACTTCCAAAGTGGTAAAATGTGTGTCCCCCCTCCTCTAACTTCTAAAATAAGAGAATGATAAAATTAAAAAATATATATAATGTACATTACCATGTAAACTTCCACCGAAAATTGGTTTGAACGAGATCTAGTGAGTAGTTTTTTTTTAATACGTCATAAATCGAAAACCGCAATTTACCTTTCACAAAGTTACAACGAACTACAAGAACTTTTATAATATGTTACTTGCTGCTACGGAACCCTTCATGGGCGAGTCCGACTCGCACTTGGCCGGTTTTTTTTGAAAATACGACAATGTTTTTTAACTTGTCCAGAGTCGACGAATGGCACAATTCATTTCTATAAAAAAATACTACCAGGGCTATCTAAAAAAAAAAAAATTGATAGCCCTGATAGTTTTCACGAATTCGATCTTTCTTCTCTTTTTTTTTAGTATTTTTTTTTTAGTTTTATTTTTTAGTATTTTTGTTTTGCTAAAACGTTTGGAAATGACCTTGCCCACGTCCCTATTCGATTTGATCCATACTTCCAGGGACACCCTGTATACAACGGAGTCATGGAGGTTCCATGCTACAACCATGTCAGGTTACAGCTTCTACAATACCTAGTGGAGAAATATTCAATTTTCTATATACTTACAGGTTGCCGCTTTAATGGCGACATTACTTTAACACACGTGAGTATATGTTTTCGCGTTTTCATTTTAGGAACATATTTTACCATCATTAAACGTTATACTTATTATTTATTTTCAATTTTCTAAAAAAACATCTTGGAGCAACTTCTACTGAATGAACTGTAGCGCAAGTGTCATTTGTCGGGGTCACGAATCATAACATTGCACCAATGAAGTTAAAACATATACGAGTAAAGTGCAAGGGGTAGGCGAATTGAAGAAAAGAAAAGAAAAATCCCTATGTCGACGAGCGGCGCATGCGGCAGTTTTTAAATTACGAATTATTTTATGTTGTTACTATCTGCGCCCCGCGGTTTCACCCGCGTAAATGTCGATCCCGTGGGAATATCGGGATAAAAACTATCCTATGTCCTTTTCTGGGACTCAAACTATCTCTATACCAAATTTCATCTAAATCGGTTCAGTGGTTTAGGCGTGAAGAAGTAACAAACATATAAACACACACATACACACACACAAACTTTCGCCTTTATAATATTAGTGTGATAGTGTGATAATTTTTATGATTAGTGGCCACTAGCCCTACCCTTGTGTTGAATTAATATCGCCATTGTACCGGCACGTTGTAAGGTACCTACCTACCTTTTTTGTCGACTGTACTAAAGCAATATATGGGTCGTACGGTTGCTGAGTACCGAGAGGAAGAGACACGTTTCCTTTTTGTAGGTATTGTTAAAGATTTATTTATTCTCATATTATTTCCTTGAAACATTCTTACCTAAATGGAGAAAAAGGACCAAATATGTCCCCTATTATCGAACTATTTTTTATCATATATTATTATGTAGGAAGAAATTCGACTCAATGCGTCTGCTATCTCGTGTCAGCATGAATTTTGCGAGTATAGCTGATACCGTAAGGGCGCCCTTAGTCAGGAAGTGTTAATGCTCAAAGAACACCCGACGCACTCAAATATTTTTAGTCCTGAAGTCTTGTAGCACAACTGCACAATCCTATAAATTGAGCAATATTGAGGCTTAGCTAGCTGTTTCCGAAAGAAATGGCACTCGGGGAGTGCCGCGGTAAAGCTATTGCATAGCACGCACACAAACACGGTGCCGATGTCTGCCGAACAGAAACGACGTTAGACGATGCACGGCTTTCAACGCCACACCGCTGTGCCGGTCGGAGTGGGGGTGTCAGGTTTATTTTCGTTACGGAATTTCATGATTCGGTCGCCGCGCTCAAGGCCCGCGATTAAAGCTATGCAATAGCATAAAAAAAACGTTTCTGTGGTCTATGAGTACCAGATACCAAGGGGCCAATACCCAGTGACTGGGTTTAAAAGGTCAGAGGGGCAATTCTCGTATTTTTAAGAATGTTCACAGTCTGATGTCAGTCTCAATCTGTCAAAAGTACCTCAAAAATTTCCCTACATTTTGACAAGTTTTTGACATTTGTTTGTCGCCGAGATGACACTGCGACTAGGTTTTGAACGTTTTAAATGAAGAGAATTGGTCTTCTGATAGGTAGTTCCTCGATGTAAAATACTGATATTCCATTCCATCCGGTTAGACTGGAAGCCTTCTTTAGTTGGGAGAAGACGACATGCTGGTTTTCAGTTAAAATAAAATAAAATTGTCTTGTTATTTAGTAGTTTACTTATAAACGATGGTTAAAGTTATGTAACGTTCAAACGTCAAAAATGTGTGTTTAAACAGTCGTTTATCACTACTTAGCTTTAAGCAACGTTTATGAATAAGGGGGCTAGTGTTCACAGCGCTGGTTTCTTTACCAACTTGCAGAATACTTTGTCATCTCTTGCGCAAACTGTACCGAATTTTCAGTGAAAGTACTACAATTGAACTCAATATAATGTAAAAATTCGGTAGCTCTGTCACCAGCTCCGGTAGCCGTGATCGTCTAGTGGTTAGGACCCTACGTTGTGGCCGTAGTAACCCAGGTTCGAATCCTGGTCACGGCAGTGATACACTGTCGCGGCGGAGCATATTTTTTTATTATAACTATATGTATTTTGGAATGGCAGCAGCTCAAAGTCTTGTTTATGATAAGTCTACCAGAAACTCAGAGCAACTAAAAAAAAATTGTGATTTTCATATGGCAATGTCAATCCATATGAAAATCACAATTTTTTTTGCCATAAGTTTCTAGTAAACCTATAGACATTAGCATGATTAATATGACATCTTGGTACAATTTTTCTATCTCTTTTTTAATGTCTTGCCGTCTTCACGTGCTAATATTAAGATTTGTATATTATCTGATTTTACCCTGGAATATTGTAGTACTTCGTAAATGTACGAAGTACGAACCACCCATATTAATCCGTAGTCATAACTGCATATGTTTGAAAGAATTCAATCACAGCTGCAATTCAACCGTCAATGGTCAACGAATGGTTGCCAAAATTGGTCTTTGTACACGCCGGTTGTTACATTTCGTCTCTTGCGCAAACCGTGGCAAATTATAGGTGAAAGTACTCCAGTTCAACCGAGATAAAGTCTTATATTTCGGTACCAGAGTCACCAGCTCCGATAGCCGTGATCGTCTAGTGGTTAGGACCCTACGTTGTGGCCGTAGTAACCCAGGTTCGAATCCTGGTCACGGCAGTGATACACTGTCGCGGCGGAGCATATTTTTTGCTACGCCTGCTACGAGCTACGCGCTACGGCGTAGCGGAATTGTGTGATGTTTCTAGGATATATTTTATATTATTTTTGAATTTTGTTCGTATGTATAGACAGTTAATTAACTGGGTAATAATTTAAATAAAATGATTATTTTGATACGTTAAACTTTATTTTGATACAGAAAATCTTTTTGATCAAGGTTTGGCGTAAATATTAGTATGCCGTTAGGATTTCATCCCGTTTTCTAACCACTCTCGCAAAACTTGCTCTGAGACGCTATACAACACGCACTCTCAGCTACTTTTTCTAAAATAAACCTTAAACTGTTAAAGTTTAAAAGCTTTTCCATCCACTTTCCTCGGATCGACGGTTTAACAAGATAAACGTAAAAGAACTAACAGCAGGCAAGATTGTCGCATAATGTTTTAGAACAAAGAGATTTTTAATCACCCCGTCTGTGGGCGTAATTGCATAGTTATACCTACTCAGGTTTAAATTGAAATTGAATTGAGGGGAAATTCAAAGAAAGAGGGTATTGGCAATGAGAATGAAAATGTTAATAGTACGTGCAGTAAGTGGGTATTTTGTTTGGTAATTGCTGGCACGACTAGTGCAAGTAACTTTGCCAAAAAGATGAATTCAAACAAAACTGTGTTTTCCTACCTAAATAATTCAGTCTAAACTGGCCTAAACTGGCTACCTAAACGAAGACGCTTCTTCAGCGGAATCCCTTCTACCAAAGTGATTGATTATAATATGCTGGAAATTAATTGAGTTGAACATTTAAATGTGGTTAGAGCCGTAAAATATATGCCCCTTATGCATTTCATGCATCATAACCATTATTTATTCCATAGAAGTATGCAAACAAAAAATATATAAAAATTATTATGTCTGTCTGTCTGTCTGTATGTTACCTTTTCACGCCTAAACCGCTGAATCGATTTAGATGAAATTTGGTATAGAGATAATTTGAGTCCCGGGAAAGAACATAGGATACTTTTTATCCCGATATTCCCACGGGATCGAGACTTATGCGGGTGGAACCGCGTGGCGCAGCTAGTCTTACATAAATCGATAAAAATACTAATACATCAAGTTTAAAAAGCTGAAAAACCGAATAGTTTTACCGCGTCCTTGTCACAACTAAAAATTCGTTAACAAGAAAGGCACTCGCGCCTACAAACAATAAAGTTGGTACAGACAGAACGCTACAGAACTCAATTTAGTTGCGTGAAGCCTTCGTCGAGTGAACGTCGAGCGCACTCCACTCGACACTTAGTGACAGACTATTTAGAGCGACCTCGAGCAGTTTAGCTGCCAATTAGTGACTATTGTTTATAGTCTAATTTGAACCTTTCAAAAGTTTAATGTCGTTTTATTTTTACGGAATAAAAACTATTTTTGTGGAAGTCTTTCGCCAATCTGCACCAAGTTTTGCCAGCTGTTTTTGTTATTTCGTCGTTCCACCTTTTGAATGGTCTTCCTCTTTTGCGTATTTCATTGGCGAAAGGCAGAAGGTCATGGAAGCATTTGGAGGAGGCTTTTACCGCTTCCGGCAGTCCCTACTTAGAAAACTAATACTAACACTACAATTTAAGATTATATGAAAAGTATCTACTAACATTTTTATTATGTTAATGTTTAGTGAATAAGTCGTTGGTGTACCTTTAAAATTAAAATAAATAAACATATTTTTATTTCAATTTTTTTTCTATTTTTCATTTGTTAAGTAAGGAATCAATTAAAGCTATTTTATTTTTATTATTTATTTTAGTTTTGTGGAAGTCTACGTCTAAAATTATTCAGCAAAGATAGCTCCAGAAATAAATTTATTTATTTATTCATCATAAAAACCGTTCCATACTAACCCCCTTACTAATAAACGTATTATATCAGATGAACAATTACACACCGATTTCTCGCTTTCAGTCGTCAGTTATTTGACTTTCTAAAGAAGAAGACAAAGCGTTGTGTAACTATACAGACGCTATACAACGTTTATTAGTAAGGGGGTTAATGTATGAGAAACAAAAATCTTCATAATTTTTTTTTTTCGTGAATTTTTCCCATGTTTTAATAGTTATTCCGCTATTCGGAGCGGATACAAACCCAACAAATCTAACATCATAATAATTGGTCCAGCCGTTCTGAGTTGTAAATGGTGTAACCAACCCGACTTTGTTTTATTTATATAGAAGATTATAAATATGCCATCTTCCACCAACAAAACCAATAAGACGACAATAGGTATAGACCTCTATACCTATTGTCGTCTTATTGGTCAACGGCTTAACGTGCTTTCCGAAGAACGGAGGGGTCTTGGTATGTATAGGTATACATATATATACCTATACATACCAAGACCCCTCCGTGCTTCGGAAAGCACGTTAAGCCGTTGATCCCGGCTGTTATTCGTGGATCTTTGACAGTCGTTACGGGTAGTCAGAAACCCGAAAGTCTAACAACCAGTCTTACAAGGGGTATCGTATTACCCAGTAACTGGATTGTGGAGGTCAGATAGGCAGTCGCTTCATGTAAAATACTGGTATTCAGCTGCATCTGGTTAGACTGGAAGTTAACCTCAACATGGTTGGGAAAAGGCTGGCAGATGATGGGTTGGCGCGTGGATGTCCCTGCCACCCTGTATAGGTATTACTACAGCGCTACAAAACCAACTCATAAGTCATAACCTTATTTATTGAAGCAGTTTCTATTGCTACGACGCAATCATTCATACTCCAACAAAACTAATAAAATAAAACAACAATATAAAGTATTACACCTCCGCAAAACTGATATAACCAGTACACATAATAAATGATTTATTAAAGCTTTCAAACAATTACTAAAGTCCGACACTCTAAGTTCACGACAAACTTAACCGATCCGTCTTACAATTCATAACAACTTGAGCTAACTTAAATTACTATCTTAAACGTCTACACTTTTCAAGATATATTATTAGTTATAAGTTATCTTGCTGCACCCTAACAGGGTCATGTACTCACTAGTTTAAGGGGCTTACATGACCTAAACGCAAAAAACGCAAATTTTAGAAACAATAAAAGTATATGATATGACTACAGTAAACAAAACCAGAAAAATATATGATATTCTTCAGGATATATGGTAGGTAGATAGTGTGTTGAAAACTGTTGAAAACATAATACAAGTTATTTGGTATGATAGAAAAAAATCATGAAGATATCTCTAAAAACTTTATTTTTACTATAAAAACCATATTAATATAAATACAGTCAGATTATTCTACAAGCAACATACTAAAACTCTAGTATTTTATTTTTTAGTCCAAACAATAGATTTTTCGTAAACAGATAATTGCTTCATATTTTGCAATAAATTACCAGGGTTGTGTCATCGCGCTTCTCTTTCTTTTCTATGCAGTCCGACAGTGACCGCGCTTTAGGTCATGTAGTCCTCTTAAGCCTAGCGTGTAACTATGGTTGTGTACATTGTTTATTAAATAAATAAATAAAGAGTATATTGATACTTGTACTTGTTTTGTCTCTGCATCACCCTAAGGTTGGCTGGTAGAAAATGCCTCAGGCATTAAGTCCGCCTTTGTACAGTTTTTTTTTTTACTTGTGCATAAAGTTTTAATAAATAAATAAATACTTGTATGAACGTGTATAGAGTCTTTTTGGTACTTTATTACATATAATCACGCCTGTAATCCCAGAAGGGTTAGGTAGACGTGTACAGACGCTAGCACATTAAACTACTACAATCTGTTAAATTTCTTTAATAGATTTTCAACTTTATCGCTAAACAATAAGGTTCAAAGTTGATTGGGAAAATTTGATGGTTTCAGGTAGCTTAATGTGCTGGCGTCTGTACCTATATTTCACCCCCATTTGGCTAGTTATGTTTCAAGCCCATGTAACCGGGGGCAAGCCTATTGTCATCTACAGGACACAAATCCTACAAGAAATTCTTGATTGAAATACCCAATGTTCGTGCACAGCACTGATTGAGATGTCTTGGAGCGACACAAGCCAGCGAACCCGCAGCGCGACCAGTCATTCGTATACGTTCTTTTATCTACACCCATGCTATAAATCCTCTATAAAAATTTTCTGAAACAGCTTATTGCCAACATAAAAACAACCAGTAACCATAATATCATCCATACGAGCGTTATTATGTTGTACTAAAGGAGAAGGGAAAGACTCCATAGTTTCCTGGGCCCAGGTGTTAACTCAATCAAACTAGCTTTATTTGTAAGTGGATATAATAACAAGGCCTCACTGAAAATTTGGTGAAATTTGGCTATCCAGGAATCAAGTTATATGAAACTAGCTTCTGCCCGCGACTTCGTTGGCGTGAAATTTCTTATTCCCTCGACCCATCTCGTTGTATTGCATCACCTGCCCGCGTCTTCTGCTCTATCACTTCGTTTCCCCATAGCGCTTTTGCTCGGCTCCTAAGGGTTAGCGTGACGTTAAATAGCCTATAGCCTTCCTCAAGAATTGGGCTATCAAATGCAAGAACAATTTTTCAAATCCGACTGGTAATTCCAGAGATTACCCCCTACATACAAACTAACAAACAAATTTTACCTCTTTATAATATTAGTATAGATTAGTAAAAGTGAGGTTACATTATAACATTGTAGTTTTTTATGTTATTAGCGAAATATTTTTGAATGGTTTTGGTTGTATAATGGTTTTACGCATGGAGTGCAAGTAGAGAGCCTCCATGTGCGACTTGTTGAAGATCCTGACACGTTTAGATTGAGAACGGAAAATACGTGCGCACTCACAACGAAAGAAAACGAACGAGTGTCGGTCACAGAGTACTTTTTGATAGGTGCCGGTTTTTTTCTACCTGTCATCTGTCAGATTACTTTAGACTATACTGAGTGACCAGTGTTGTTAACAGAAGAAAAAATAACGGAACTCGATTCGCTTTGAATCGATTCCACGAAAAGATTGATAAGTATTTGTCACTCGATTTTCATACATATTCTGAGATTTTACCGATTTATTCACTATCGACTACTTAGAATTCAGGCATGTATTTTATCGATTATTTAGTTTCACAGCTTAATTTAATTTTTCTCGCCTCCTAGATAGAAACATGGTACTGTATTTTGTGATTTCCTTTAGAAAAATATAACGGTTTTTTTAATACCCATTTCAACTAGTTAACTGCTGGGCCCAGGATTTCCCATCTCCTTTAATTATGCAACTCGTTTTCAAAAAAAGAACCTTGTCATGCACGCGCGTTTCACTACCACAGCGCAGTAATTTAAAAAAGGAACTTATAGGTTATTCGAATTCACGTCGTATCCCGCCGGCCACCATTTTTGTTCCATATTAGTATTGCAAAAAAACTGTTTCAGAACCTTTTATAGAGGACTCATATCATGAGTGTAGATAAAGTCTTGTATGCAACAGTACATAACTGTTAAATATCTCGCTGTTTTGATGAATTTGTAATATTACTAAATGGAAATATGTATGAAATATTTATTCTTTTAATCTTTTCGCCATTGAGTTAAATAACTAGAGAAGCAAACCTCAATAAAATGTGTCAAAAAAGTGTAACCACTATTTAAACGTGACGACGTAGCTTTGAAACCACTAAACATTTAAAAGAAAACATATATCTGTCTCACTTACACAAGTCACAAGAATAATACAGTCACTTAGATTAGACAAAGACCGCAATATAAACATGCAATGGCGGGATGGGGTTGCCTACCCATGCAAAATTTTACCCAACTTTTTAAACCATAAATGACGTTCAAAAAAAACGTTAGGCCAAATTATTTATAAAATATTTGAATTATGTATTTCTTATTCGATGTGTATTAGAAGTTTATAACTAATGACAATAATTAAGACATTTTCTTTTTAAATATTTTTTATTTATTCCGTTAGTCACTTTTCTCAGCAATTTGATTATTTGCACCCATTTATCGCGGCGTGCTGCATCTTTAGGCACCCTGCAACGTTGTTATTATTTAAAAAATATTTAAAATCACTTATTCCAATAAATTAAAAACTCCCATAAATGTGGGAAACTAAAACTAAGTTTTTAGTGGTAACACTGAACCTAATTTACAAAATTCTGCAATTTATTTATTTTACGTTGATATAAACACAGAAACAATAAAATTACGCGTGGAATGTAATTCTGTTTAATTTATTATGTTTTTGTGATCTTGAATCGCACTCTTTCACTACGAATTTACCCATTTTGGCGATATTTTTGTCATGTGTCACTTGGTTCACTTCGTTTGGCGCCACACAGAGCACTGAAGTGACATTAGCTACGCATACGGCTGTGGCCTTATGACAAGTGGCAACGCCTTGGCGCGGTAATTACTGATCTAGTGTAACATATATATCAATGCTTTTCGCACTCAAAAAAGGTGCAAAGGCGGACATGATGCCTCAGGCATTCTCTACCAGTCAACCAAGGGTGGTGAAGAGTTAGATAGCAGCTGTGCTTTGGTTGAGAAGAACAATGATATAAAAACGATTAAAAATATACCTTGCAGTACTTAGTTATTAAATAAATACCGTTCTTTACTGCACTAAAATATTGATTATGAATTGCAATAATTAATATCGTAACACTCATAAACTATTTGACAGTTATTGGCGACGTTGCCAACTTCAGAAAACCCCTCCCTCTGAAACCTTTTCACACATAATACAAAAACATCGGATCTTTTCTCAAATCAGCATGAAAATGAAACAAAATATAATTTTCCTTATAAAGGGAACATTAATTTACAAGAGCGCGCGCTCTCATAATCCAGCAATTTAGTTAGAAGGCAAATTACTTTGTAATAAGTAAATTATTTTAGCGGTGGTCGTAGACAAGGGCTTTCAGCGAGGTTCATAAAAATGTTAATCATTGCTGTTGGGGCAATTATCTACTTGTCCTGAGAGGTTAAATTATACTTTTGGGGGATAAATAAACATCAATACGAGTATATTATTTATTCATTCATTTATTTCAGGCGACACAGGCCCACAGATACCTTACGCCCTGCGGCCAGAAGTCTTCTTCCATGACGGCGGGCAGATAAGAATTCGGTACGCGCACAGCGAACGCCTTGAAGTTGACGTTGCGGTACGACTCCAGTAACTGCAACCTCGGCGTGTACCTCGTTTTCTGGCGCACGTACTCCACGATTTACTCCGCCTTGGTGGTGTAGTGTAGGCGGGAGATATACACCGGTATGTTCGGCTTTGCGTCGCGCAAGCTGACTTCGGGCTCCGTAGGAGCTTTGCCGCAGCGGATCTTGTGCAGTCGCGATCGGCGCTTCCACCTTTGCACCGTCAAAAAACCCTCATCATCAGCCCTATTCGGTGCCTTTTCTGGCATAGGCTTCATACTTGGAGCACCAGAGATATTATGCCATATCATCTGCCTAGCCTTTTACCAACTTTGTTGGGGTCGGCTTCCAGTCTAACCGGGTGCAGCTGAATACCAGAAAAAAACACCAGTGTACCCGAATATATTATGTAAAAAATGATATATCGGAAAAACTGAATTTGTGAAAAAATATTCATTTGAGTTGAGTGTGCCTGCTCATTCGATAATTCGCAGAATTGGTCACAAAAAAAAAACTACTGTTCTTTCAGTTGGCCAAATATCACTGTTTTCAGCTCTCGTTACAGAATAGGATTACCACTTTTAATTTTAATTGAGATGACATACTTGAATTTAATTTTGTGATAATGTACAGACGCATCAAGCTACCCGAAACTGTCAAATTTTCCCAATCAACTTTGAACCTTATGCTTTAGCGGTAAAGTTGAAAATCTATTAAAAAAAATTGATAGATTGTAGTAGTTTGATGTTCTGGCGTCTGTACTAGGGTTCCTACGTCTTTCGGTACCATGGTAGTAACTGAGCTACAGTTAGTACGCTGAAATCACCACATCATAATTTATGTACAGGAAAAAGCGAGTATTTTTCACTTGGAATAAATTAAGTTTTGATTTGAGCTGCATAGTCGCATCCAAAACCAGACAAAAGCTTTATAACGAACACTAAAACAGCGCAATACTTCAGCGAGAATGAATTTAAAAAAGAATGCCTTGATTTTTATTCATTGTATTCTGTGCAATCTGAAATTCTAAACGAAGCTATTTAGATGAAATGAAACAAAAATATCGTGCGGTTTGGTTTTAAATCTTCTTTTGTTTGAAATAGGTATAGATTCCAAGTAATTGCAGCACGTTCTGGCACTTTTTTGGGCCAGATGTAGCTCGCAACGATTTTTTTTTATTTGCCTTTGTTTTATACCTACATACAAATACTCAGGGTAAATACTTAGGCTTTGGGGTTTTAAATCTTTGGACCTACACCTACCTCGAATGGTTAGGCCTCTTTAGGGAATACTGTAATGCCATATTACATTATGCAACACTGTATAAATAACAATGTTCCTAGTCGAGAAATACAGATACACAATGACAAGCGATTGTGGTCTAATGTGAACCGCCTGCCAACTCCAGCATAAGTGAACCAATAGAATGCTGAGTGCTTTATAACGTCGGAGTGTATCACGTTGCATTGGAAATGCCGCAGGCGCTCGCCTTTGTATGATGATGTGGTAATTAAACCAGTGGTTTTGTGTTCCATTGGCAGATAATATTGTGTATAATACATAGACTCCATGATAAAATAGTTTTACGCTATGTTAATAATCCATTTCCTAATGAATACTGAATAAAAATATAAAGTTATTGGAATTAACAAGTTGTTAATTAGTTGCATCATGAGTAATTAGCAACCTACCATCGAGTTTCATCACTAACGTAACAAATATTACTAAACATAACTGACGAAATGTGGATGTACAGACGCCAGCACCCAAGCTACACGAAACTGTAAAATTTTCCCAATCAACTTTGAACCTTATGCTTTAGGAAAATCTATTAAAGAAATTTGACAGATTGTAGTAGCTTGATGCGCTGGCGTTTGTACTATTGTACAATAGTGGTACAATATTGTAAAAGATAAATATTTTCGATTAAAAATAAGATTTACAATACAATAAAAAATTACGAGTATAAAATGTATTTCGTTGTTTATATTTCTTATTCTATAAATATCCAAACAGGGTCCGAGCGAGTTGCTCATCATTAATATTTAACATTGCTATCAACAAACCTCCAGGCGCTGCATATCGTTGCAATATAGTTGACTCAAGGCGCGCGCCCTTCTGTCCGTATCGAGTGCTCTTGAATCGGACGCCGACAGAATTGAGATATCGTATCGGCACTGTACTAATTGGAATTTTAAAAAATAGGAAAAAGCTTAGAGGTACAGTTCGCACAAAGGCTACGATGAAAGGTGCCGATAGGAGAAGTAAGCACTCTTCAAATATACAGTACTGGCAGTAGACAAGGGTGAAACTCGGTGATTTATAATACCCAGTTGTTTAAAATAAAATGAAAAGCCTTTTTATTAGAAAAATGTCTGTATAATATATCAGACCTAAAGCCACACAATAATTAATGATAAATCTATACATAATATACCTATTCTAGAATCTTTTGACATTATATTTAAAACTTTTTGACATTACATTGAAAGCTGTTTGACATCACAATATTTGAACTTTTTGACATTATATTTAAAACTGTTTGACGTCCCCCTTATTCATAATCCTATTTTATCTCTATTTTAGCTAAAATAGGTTTATAGAACGTTTGTCTTTATCTGTCACGTTGTCATTTCTGTGTGTAAGAAAGAGACAAACCCCATTTTAACTAAAATAGGTTTGATAAGTTTTATGAATAAGGGGGTTAAAATCTCTAACTGTTTGATATTATAATATTTAAAACTGTTTGGCACTTTTGAATTTCACTTGGATTGTTAATTAATCATTTATAGTTTTTTGTATTTGTATTTACATTGCATGTGTATGATATATTCAACACAATGTAAATTGTTTATGAACAAATGAAATGGACTCAAAATTTATGGCCTGTGAAAAATGCAGTATTTTTCTTTTCAGTACTTGAATCAATAAACATTACTTTCATTTAGGGCTGGCTTTTACTTTGGCCATAGGTTAAGCATTATTATTACTAATTCATTTATTTCAGATAATTACAATCCATATAATACATTAAATTAAAACCAATCGGCACATATACACTGACATTACACAAAATTAAATTAAAATCAATTCACACAAAATACTAACATTCTATTCTTTTCTATTTTTAATTATGGCAAGTAAAGCCGATGTCGACTATTCTGCCAATGTCAAAAGTGAATTGGAAAAGCAAGTGTGTGAAAAAAAAAATATTTTTCGATGCTACAGTTGAACTTAAAGTAGATCTTGTGGGGTTAGTAAATACTAACATTACCTTAAATTAAATGATTTACAATAAAATCACAATCAAAATTGAGTTAGTAGAAGAATCAATGTGTCAGTGAGCGCCCAAAACAATGCGCATCCATTTGTTTTGTTGCATTGCCATATTTGCCATACAACGTGACAATGCCGCCAGTCGCTTGGGTACATTACCAGTCGGTAGCGATGCGGAGGAAATTTTTTGACGCCATATTTTAGTTAGTTTATAATATTTTTATTTTAATAGTTTATTTTGTTTCATTTTCAGGTTATCGTGGTTCAACTATCTTTAGAACAACTATGTACAGGGTTTTTCAACAAGAACGTTGTTTTCTAAAACAAAATAAAACAAAGAATTTAGATGAAGACGATTCAAATTTTTATTGTATTACGAAGAGAAAAGTTTGGCAAATATGAATGAAAAATGATATCTGGCAAATGTCCACCAGGACCACGCTGACTGTCAATTCTTTCATCTAACCCCCTTATTCATAATCCTATTTTATCTCTATTTTAGCTAAAATAGGTTTATAGAACGTTTGTCTTTATCTGTCACGTTGTCATTTCTGTGTGTAAGAAGGAGACAAACCCCATTTTAACTAAAATAGGTTTGATACGTTTTATGAATAAGGGGTTAGTTTTTAGTCAATTTTTGGCAAAATGGTGGGTCCATTTCGTTAATCACACCTCGGATTTTGAGTTTTAAGGCTGCAATCGATTCGTTTGGCTCCATATAGACTATGTCCTTAACATAACCAAGCAAGCAATTGCTTAACATACTTCTTAATAGCGGTCTCAGAAGGACGATTATGTTGTCCGAAAATATCACGAATTTTACGAAATATAACTTTAACAGAACCACCATTTTCATAGTGGATTTTAATAATTTTAATTCGATTTTCGAGCGAAATTTAATTCATTGTAACAATTGCCAAAGCATCTACTACGAATACGTCAAAAAAACTAAATGTCAATACTGTCATGTTGTTGGTTCTGCCCCAATTGAAAAACAAAGTTCTTGTTGAAAAACCCTTTAGTTTCACCTAATCCGAAGTCTGTTCCTTTCTCAAAATATTCTCTATATCCAAATGAGCAAAGCATTCTGATATCAACCGTATTCCACAAGTGTAAATTTCAGTGAGTTTACTCAAATTTCTATGTAAACTTGGGTAAGCTGAACGGTAGACTGACGATGTGGAGGTAAACAGTATTGGCACGGCTGAAGCTGACACTTCGAACAATACCCGAACTCAAAGTGTTTCATGTTTGCCGTTCAATGGTTGACTGATGTTTGGTTCAACAGTTGACTGAATGTTTGGCGTGTCATGTGCAGGGACGTGGTACAGACGCCAGCACATCAAGCTACCTGAAACTGTCAAATTTTTTCAATCAACTTTGAACCTTAAAATTTAGCGATAAAGTTGAAACTCTATTAAAGAAATTTGACAGATAGGTTGATGTGCTGGCGTCTGTGCAACGTTTGACTTGGTAACTACAATCGCGGCACTGTATGATGGCTTGTGACGCTTGAATATTTTGATCAATTTCTGATCGACTGCTAAATGTTAAAGTTTCCTCACATTTAGCAGTCAAGGTGACATAAATACTAGATTGTTGTACGAGCTGCAATAAAATTGTACTGCTGAACTATAATTAAACAAATTCAATACTCACTAATATTAATTGTAATTTGTTTTTAAGTATGTATCTACATATCTATGTATAATAAAGCTGAAGAGTTTTTTGTTGTTTTGTTTGAACGCGCTAATTTCTAGAACTAACACCCGGATATTAAAAATTATGTACTTTGCTATAAAGTCACCCCTATCATACAACTATAGCTATAACTAGCGTCTAGCGTTATTTGTTGTATGATATACTAGTACGCTAATTGATAATGCCGTGCTTTCCTATAATTTAAATATATGTGAGACCAATATTATGTCATCGTCTCTGGGTTAGTCCCGTGTGTGTGTTTAGTTGGTAACCTTGTTAAATAAAATAAATAAACTATACCTTCTATAGAAATACCAACTCAACAAAATCCGCCTTCCGAAGATTGCCGACAGTGCACGAAGTTCCTAATTATCCGGTCAGCTCAAGTGTTAACAGATAAAAGTCCACCAACACTTACCGAAAGTTACCGACCGTTGATCCCTAATTTGCGTGGAAGAATGATCTTCGTCCCCTAAACGTTTTGGGGAAGATTATTTCGTTGCCAAAAATTAACCAGTTTTGTATAACAACTAAGTCTTTTATGTACTTATATCGTGTTGACATAAGCAATGAAATAAATGTTTGTTAAAGTTCAAAGGTCTTGGGGTCGGTTCCCAATGTGTTATAGAGTTTTTCCATCAGAAATTTCTCAGTAACAGCTGGACTGGATTTGGTTGATGGTAAAAGGCTCGCCCCCGTTACATGGGACTTAAATATAACTGGCGAAAACTGGGTAGTACCTACACCCAGTTTACATAGGTACACTTCTGCCTCCTAACCCTTCAGGGATTTCAGGCGTGATGTTATTTATTATTATTAGCCTGTGAGGTCCCACTGCAGGGCAAAGGCCTCCCTACTCTCTCAAGAGAGAGTAGGGGTTTAGACAAATTAACCCACCGCGCTTGTCTAGTGCGAGTTGGTGGGTGTACAGTGGACCGCCTGACTGGGTCCGTGGGCGCCGCCTTTGACGTGCTAGATGTTCATCAGCCGCCGCCCTGAGTTGATATCCTGCACTAATATCGACTGTTCCATCCGAGCCTATTTTATAATGTTTGTAAATATAATATTGTATAATATAATTAATATTATTTTACAAGGTACTCAACAATCTTCTAGCTAATCCATAAAATTCAAAAGCAATATCTTGAAAAATATAAAACTTTTCATACGCATCCTCCTTGAATACTAAACGAAACCTTGGTAAGTCTCAAGTATCAACATTCCACCATTTACAAATTTACTTTTGTCACAAAAAAAAACAGAGAACACAACTTGAACTGTCTAAGGACTTTTAAAAAGTCCGTATAACTAAATCCGTCTGATCTCTTTCTCAAAGGACTAGGCAATATTAGTTAATATCGTTTTATCTCAAAAACGACCTTCTGCACTTAGGTATTTATGCATAAGAACGAATGAAAATAAGTAAACCTAGAAGACAAAAGAATGCCTTATGGCACTTGGCCTCACAGGTTTGCAGAAATCAGACCAAAACGTTCAGAAAAGCGAGCCTCATAAGCCAACATTAAACAAAACGGGAAAAGTTTTGCAAGCAATATTTAAAAAAGAACAATGATAAACCAAAGATCCAATAAATCCGATATTAAATCTATTTTTGGCACTATCTGAAGCTACATAAAATATCTATCCTAAACAAATATTGACAAAGACTTTCACGTTAAAGATTTTACTTCGCGTAGGTATAACAGACAAATCCTTTCTAAATTGTATTGCGCTGAGGATGCGGCCGTCTCGGCACACAGTCGTCTGGTTTGCGGCGCTCCTAAATTGGAAATAGGATGTTGGTAGGAACTAAATCTTAAAGGAAAATGGTCCAAGTCTGGAAGAAAAGACAATAAGGTGAAGGCAGTTGTATTAAGAAGAATACCTAATTATGATCATGCTTTAGGGTTTTAAAAGGCAATTGGATACAGCTATTTGTCTTTTCACCACCAGCGCTGGGGCTCTGTCTTGCATAGGGTCGCAGCATAATGCTGAGCGATAGCCGTTTTGCGTGGATGTGACGCATGTTTCCCCCTACCTTTTTATTTGATTTTTTGTGTTTATGTTCTTTATTGCGTCATTTTCACCGCAAATAAACGTATTTTCTTTCTTTCTTTTGGTAGACTTTTATCACCAGCCTTTTATTTACCAGAGTTTTATTATTTATCTACTTGTATAGTAATCATATTCAAATATTATCTGCTTCTTCTTCTTCTTAGCGTGTCGATAGCAATCTAAATAGACTCGGCCCAGAATTCGGCTACTTGTTTTGGCGCCATCACCAGCGTCCATCAGTTCCTGTAACGTGCAGCTGACAGGACACCCAGGATGTTATCTGCTAGGGGAATAAAAGGTACCGAAACCATTAACACGCCCGTAATCTGCTAGGGGAATAGAAGCTACCGAAACTCACGCCCGTAAACATATTCGTCTGAACATTAACCAGTCAGGAATAACTGCTTAAAATCTGGTATGGGTCTTGTCTTTTATGATTAAGAACAATGGTGGCCCGTGATAACGGCCCCGAATTACGAGTTGTACATCATGGGTTCCAACCCAGACAAGCACTTTACTTTGTGTAAATAATTTATCACCACAACTTTCAAAACGGTGAAGGAAAACATCGTGAGGAAACCGGCATGTCCTAGAACCAAAAATTCGCAGATATGTGACATCTACCAACCCGCACTGGGCCCGCGTGGTAGATTACTGCCTATCGAAGAGTCAGCCTCTCTCGAAGAGAGGAGGAATGTGTCCCAGCTGCAGAATCTATGGGAATATCATAGGCTGATAACGCTTGTGCATATAAATTGCAAGAATTAAGTAATCTTATTAATCTTTGGGATGCATGAAGAAGCCTCCTCGTATAGCGCAGTTTATGCCGCCAGTTACTCAACTGAACCGAACGCTCGGCGCATCCTGGACAGTCACACCCAACCAAACACCTTATTTGACTGGCCAATTCTTCCCTTGCGGTGGTAGGGCTAATGCCCGTCTGGTTTGCGACCACCCTCCCACTGGAGCCTGCTGTATTTCGTCGATGCGTGGGAGCTCCAGTGCCTTAGGCATCTTCTGGGCACGCTTGATCCATCATCCATCGCTTTCCATCAGGCGTGATCGAAGTCAAGAGCGGGCCCATTCTGCAATAAAAAAAAACTGGTTGTCGATTTTCTTCTATCTAGCCGCCGACATCGGGTTCAAGAGCTGCCATTGTGATATTTTACAACAAGGACGCCCCTGACAGCTCTTGAACGCGGTTTAGATGTGCTGATCACGTTCAGTTTCATTGGTGAAATAGCAAAAGGAGTATTAAGGATCGTAGAAAGGGGTGTTCTGTAGTTTCTGCCAAAGAAGAAGAAAGGAAGAAGGCGTCAGTATGTGTATGTTAATTTTTAACAAAACTATATGAGCAAATCATCATCATCATCTATATAGCCTTTTCCCAACTATGTTGGGGTCAGCTTCCAGTCTAACCGAATGCAGCTGAATACCAGTATTTTGCATGGAGCGACTGCCTATCTGACCTCCACAACCCAGTTAATGGGTAATACGATACCCCTTAGTAAGACTGTTGGTTGTCAGATTTTCAGGCTTCTGACGACCCGTAACGACTGTCAAAGATCCATGAATGACAACCGGAATCAACGGCTTAACCGGTCAAGCAGCGCGCGTCACCGATCGGCGACGAAACAATAGAAAATCAAACGTGTCTCATTAGCGGAGCTTGACAGATTAACGTGCTTTCCGAGGCACGGAGGGGTCTCGGTATGTAAAGATGTCACCTATCCACAGACCAACCGCGGCAAGCGAAGCTTAACCTGATCGATCGACCTGTGCGGCTGTTATTATTTAGCAAATGTGCAATGTGCATCAAAATTTTAACTCCACAGTTCCTCCACATCCAGTCCAGATTTTGTAACTGGATTACCTACTCAATCATAGTAGGTACGTATAAGCTCACACACGGCATCCTTATTCCATACATACGTATGATACTTCAGTAATAAAATTTGGCGTCTGCAGCCGGTGCTCATGCAACATGCAACTCGATGCTCACTGTAATTCGATCTGAAAGAACATCTCTATTTGCTTTAACGTACGGATAATGGATTTTATTTTAGGATTTTAAAGTTAAAATAAAAGATAATATATTTTTGTAAAGTCTTAAGTATTTGCAGAAAGTAATTTTAAGGGTTAGAGGAGTAGACATAGTACATACCGTTATTCACTAATATATTTAGTTGTTATTAATTTTTCTTTCAACCCATTTCGACTACCAGAATTTCTTAAAATATTTTTAACCTATTTGCCGAGCCTTCTTTCGTCATTAACTCACGATTTGCCGGGGACGGACCCGTGCTTCACCTAGTTTCTCCACCTGGGTGAAGCACGGGGACTACGGATCCGTGATCGGGTCCCGTGCTCCAACTGATGATCAAGTACAGTCAAGTAATTAAGAAAACACATAATTTAATAATGTACTATTCTGTCAAAAAAGTACCTGCAAAAGATCAATAATACACAAAGTGTTAGTTATTCATTTATTAACTTGTGCTAGCGACCATTACATTTTACCATAGTTGGGAAGAGGCTAAACAGAAGAAATTGAATATAAGAAAATAATAATTTTAATTAAACTAATTATACACACTCACACACACCCTCATACATAGTTACATACATATTATAAATTCACTGCCGTTAAATAATTGTTTAGATCTTTTGAATCATATAGGGAAGACAATTTACGGCATCACTGTACAATAAACGCCATCAGTTGGAGCACGGGACCCGATCACGGATCCGTAGTCCCCGTGCTTCACCCAGGTGGAGAAACTAGGTGAAGCACGGGTCCGTCCCCTTATTTTTGTATCACCATCCAAATTTTTACAGGGTGTTCTACCCATGAATATGAACAACTTTCACTATGGCACCAACTCTAAAATCACGAAAAAAAAATCAGCTGTTTCATACATTTTGGTCAAGTAGGTATTGAACTTTTGTATGACGCAGCTGATTTTTTTTTCGTGATTTCAGTGTTGGTCCCATAGTGAAAGTTGTTCACATTCATGGGTAGAACACCGTGTAAAAATTTGGATAGTGATAAAAAAAAAGCCTGTATAGTAGGTGAGCCCCAAACTAGACAGTTAGTCGGTATCTTGGGGCTCGGGGTACGAATTCCAGAGTAGAGACTAGAAAGGTGATTTTAGGTATAGCATGGTATGTGTGTATGAGAAATGTTTGTGTGGTGAATGTGTGGTGTGTGGTGTGTGTGTGTGGTGTTACTTCGGTTTGTCAAGAAGCAGTAATAAAATTAGCCTAAATTTTTTCGTTTGGCCAATTAATCAATAATTAATAACAGTATTTTCAAATGGATGTAGGAACCTAGTTGCTCACAAAACCCACGGGACATTACTATAATAAATAATATCTTTCTCAATAGAAACAGTGCTCAGCTGTGATTGCGGTAACAAAAACATTAATTAGAAGCGACTTGAGATTTGTTCTCTGCAAGTAAAATAGCTTGCACAAACTAAACAGCCGCTAATAACTTGCAGACATTGCCCTATTAGTTAGAACGCTTGCAACTCGCCAGCTCACTTTTTTAGTTGCGTTTTAACTATTTATTTTGCGGATATTTATGGCCTTAATTTAGAAAGCATGATTCTTTCTATTTTCCTTTTTATAGCAACTACTAGCTGTGCCCCGCGGTTTTACCCGCGTAAATGTCGATCCCGTGGGAATATCGGGATTTTAAGTAGTGTGTTTATTATATTTTGAGGATTCTTCTAGTCGGTGTCTTCAATTCTTCAATACTTACAATTAAAAAGTGAATGAAGTCGGTTAAAAATTAAAATCTTTTTTACAAACAAAACAACCGACTTCAAAAAAAACACTACAAATTGATAAATAACTTTAATTTCAGAATTCGGTGTCAAAAACGAAAATGCGGAACCAACGACACCGACTTCCGAAATTAAAGTAGTGTCTTTTTTGAAGTCGGTTGTTTTTGTTGTAAAAAAGTTTTCAACTTTCCGATCATTTTCGAAGGTTGAAAAGTTTGTGTCTGTATTTTTACTGGAACAACACGAATGAAATTATCACTTCCTTTTGCAGAAGGACTATAACGATTTATAACGATCTATTGTAAACATGCAAAATCCTCCATTTGAATAACTTCCCACGCGAGTATATAATAATAAAAGGGGATATCTATTAATAGAAAGAGTGCCGAACATCCAAATCCTCCCCATGTAATGGGTTATATGGGGAGGATTCGGATGTTTAAACATTATGCTCGTAATCTGGGGATTAGGAGTAGAATGTGTTAATATCGCGAACTGTTCGTTATTAATTGGATTTATTTTAGCTTAGGGTTCTACTGTGACATTAAGGTTGGAATGGTGGAAACTTTTGTAGAAATGTTAAAAATGTTTAATTGCATTTATTTATCTGGTAGAATGCGGGGCAGTGGTCCAACTGCTCTGTCCAACTAGTTGGACCACGGGTCTTTACTAGGGGCAGTTGTCCAACTTTAAAAATAGTTGGACCACACCACCTTTTGTGAGTTCCGTGGTCCAATTCATTAAAAATATAACTTGCCAACTCTAAAAACCTCAACTGCATCTTTATGTGTGTATGGTACCTAACGGTTTACGGTTATATTGAACCTCTTTGCAGTAAAATAATAAAATTAAAGTCGGGTGACTATTTTTAAACATTTTTTTTTAATGTTTTACAACATTCAACGAAATTTATCTAAAGCATGACCTACAGTAATATCACCTGAAATCAGTTGTAGCTGAATTTCTCGTATATAACCATCCTTCTCAATTTGGACTTTATGTCATTTGTGTGCGGTTTCATTTATAAAGTTGTTAAATTTTCTAAAACATTTAATAGACGTAACATTGTAACATTTTTTGCATTCATGCGCCGACTTAGTTTTGCATGTGAGCTTTCTGAAATGTTATTAGTCCTATGCATCTGGCTAACTACGATTATAAGCTGAGAAAATTCATCAAAATTTCCTTTAATCCAATAACGCTCTATACCTATATTGAATCAGTTTGTTAGATTAACACCACTTTCTTCTTTTATGTAATCCCAGCCTTATACAAATTTATCACTCTGCAATAGTGGAAAAACTAAAGCGATTTGACGAACAATACCAAAGACAGGACATTTGGGTAGGCCGCATAAACTACTCAAACTGCCAAACCATAATTAAAACAGAAACAATGACCCACATAGTCCTCACCTTCACAATAATTAAAATAATATAATACTTTACACAGTAAATGTACATGTCATTATTTAAGTAAATAGATTTTAGATTTAGTTTTTGAGATACCTAATTTTTTTGCTTTTCTCCGGTACCATACACACATAAAGATACAGTTGAGGTTTTTAGAGTTGGCAAGTTATATTTTTAATGAATTGGACCACGGAACTCACAAAAGGTGGTGTGGTCCAACTATTTTTAAAGTTGGACAACTGCCCCTAGTAAAGACCCGTGGTCCAACTAGTTGGACAGAGCAGTTGGACCACTGCCCCGCACTCATCTGGTAGTGTCTACTGGAATTGGTGTAGGTAACTATAGCTTTTGCTGGAGGATCGTACGTTCCCGCGACCCCCAGCGTAGGTGTGAGATGGAACACCGGGGTAGTTTTTAGTCAGTAAGAGTCTGACAGACCCCGCCGCCCCAGGCGGCAGACATCTATGAGGGTTTTTCACCCCAGAAACAAAAAAAAAAAGGTAACTATAACTTGGGGTGATTGTGGAGACTGCAAATGCATCCCCGCACTCCAGTTAGAAGTGACGAGGAGGAATACTGTGTGCTTTCAGACAGTAAGGTTCATATCTCACTAAGACACCATGGTGGCGCAACCATGGTCACGCTGCAGCTTTATGGTGGGTATCTCACCAGGCGTCCAAGCGGTTGAAAGAAAGAAAGAAAAGGTATTTATTGTGACTTGTACAGGAAGATCACAAACTAAACTAAACACAGTAAAAAATAAAAACCAAGTTATATAAAACAAAAAAGTAACAAAAAGAAAAATGAGACAGAAACTCCTATAAAAAAGCCAAAAGGCCAAAAGGCTCCTATCTCAGCATGATGCTGCGACACTTAAAAAATAAATGTCGCAACGCTGGTATTCTGATAGGGCCCGCCGCTGTGATGTCACGGGCAGTTACAGAAATAAATAAATAAATATTAAAATAGATGTAAGCAAATAAAATAAAAAATAAATTTTAATCCGCGCCAGGCGTAACCTCATTACTTGTCTATGCCTTGAGTGTCACGGGCACTTTGGTGTGTCTGTGGTGGTCTGCGGTTGCGCAACCAACCATACATTTTTTGGACAGTGCGACCATGGTTGCGCCACCATGGTGTCCTAGAGAGATATGGGCCTAAGAGCCTGTCAGACCCCACCGCGTTCTAAGATCGCTCATTGTATGTTATGTTGTAGAGGAAATCCTTGAAATTATTGACAGATAAAAAAACAGAACCAAAATGTTTCTCTTTTTTTATTGCAAAATGCCAGCTCTTAGCGCTCTCGCCAGTCTCTTGGGTACATTACCAGTCGACACCGATGCGGATGAATTTTTCGACGATATATTTTAGTTTGTGTATAGAGTTAAGTTAGGTTTTAATTTTGTCATTTTTATTAATAAATTAGGTATTAGTTATTATTTGCTTACTTATTCTTTTAATTTACAACAGGCAGCATTACCACATTGTATGGCAAAGAAATAAATAAGAAATATTTCAATTCTTGGCTAAATAAAGAGCTAGTTTGTATAGACTTTTTTTTTGTATTTTTTTTGCTACGTACTTGCAATATTTACGGTAAATCCTTGTATTTCGACCTTTATCATTGTATATTTTAATAATGCACAAGAGACGTACGTAACGGGATTTACAAAAAATCTACGTCTGCCTTGTTTTCTCTCAGAGGTAATTTTCTACGTTACGAGGCTTCACGTTACTTGAGCTAAAAATAAAGCCTTATTTACGTTCAATTATACGAGAACGTAATGCTACCAAGAGAAGTAATTTTTGAAGATTATCAGTGACTGGTGACCCGTTTTGCTTTCCGTGGTACGCTTAGCGTTGGTAGGTAGGTACGACTTGACAAACCATCGAGATTTTTCTTTATTTTTGGAACATTAATAAATACTCTAAATGACGGTGAAAACCGAAGTTTAGAAGAACAACGTGGTCGCGCAGACAGACAGATATGGAATTAGCGACTTATATATACGTATATTAGGAGGAAAAACCGTTCTTGATACTAATATTTTTTAAAAGGTTTGCCTGAGAACCATAACTCAACCTGAGACGGGCATTTTACTATATCTGTCTATTCAAAGCTGACACATGTGTGCGTATCCTATACATAAACGTACAAAAAATAATAATCTAATCGTAGATACAACGATTTCTTTCTAAGTGTATTTTTTGGAACTTGCCTATTTTAGTAAAAACTTTTTTACTTACAATTACATTTCTTCAAGTTCCTTAATTTTCCTGAAATTACGCCAAAAGGACAAAGCATCACTATATGACTACAGTCCGTTCAAAGTCATTTTATGTCTTACAACAGCAACCCAAATGCAACCTTATTTTGACGAAAATAAAGATCACAATGATTTTGACAGACCTGTCAGTGGCAGCTACCCAACAGCATCATTATTAGAATGAGAAAGATCGCTTTAATTTGGAAAGAGATGCAAAATCAGAGGTAAAATAGCTTTGAAAGGACTGTATAAGCGTCCAAAAATAAGGAGAAGAACAAATCACTGATTTCACCGTTCATTGTATCGGTTTTAGGCAGCAATAAAAAAATAAAAAAACGCTTTAAATGTGTCCAATGCCTTATTCAAAAATCAAATTCAAAATTTTTATTTCACATAAACCAACGTGGACACTTACGAAACGTCAGAAGCTAGGCACGGCTCTAATTGGTCGTTTCCTATTGAGATGAGCCGGCAAGAAACTCCACGGTTACTCTTTTAAATAATTGGCTTTACAATGTTTCATAGTATTACAGTGTTGAGAGGGCAGTGTAGGTGTGCCACCAAGTACAAGGTACTTAACTAATGGCTGATTTCTCAATAGTCAGATATCTCTTGTATCTGAGGAATAAATATTGCGGTTTGATAGCTTTTGTATGGAAAATTGATAAACTGTCAGATCTATTCTTTAGATAATATTTATCTGACTATTGAAAAATCAGCCATAAAACATAAAACTAAATAGAAAAAATATTGTTCTAATCATACCTTGCTGGTTTTACTTCTTCAGCCTTTTTTTTTATGGATGGGAAATCATCAAATGACCCCTCCCGCTCTGGGTGGAGCGGAAGGGAGTGTCAGACTCTTACTGACTAAAACCCACCCGTGTTCCTTCCTTAGCCCTTTATGTTCAGGGGTAGCGGTAACCCTTTCGCACAATCCCGCACCCCCGGCAGGCTTCGGCCCTGGTAAACATTCAACAACTTCTTCAGCCTGCGGTAAACATGACGCGGAAAAAAAAAACACAAACCCATAACAAGTTGGGGGAAAATATACGTCACATCCACGCAAAACGGCCATCGCTCAGCATAATGCTACGCCCTATGCGAGACAGAGCCGCAGCGCTGGTTCTTCTTTTTATTTGCCAACCCTACCGTCGACAGGTCTCGTAACAGGCACTTCCAGGCTCACGTGAGCTTCACCTCGAAGCTTGTAGAGTGCTTAAATAAACTTTATATTAGTGCTAAAGCCAGTATTTACTTCAATGTGGACCCATCGTTCCTTCTTATTATGTGTATCATGCTTTTATTTATTTACGTAGATACACTCAGTGAAATAGATGTGAGGGGCTTGTAGCTAAGTAAAAACAGCCGCACGGTCAGTCTTATCTACAATACGGAACCCTCGGTGCGCGAGTCGGATTCGCGCTCAACCGGTTTTTTTATATTTGATAGATTGTTAGAGCTACGCTTGCCGCGGTTGGTCCGTGGATGGGTGACCATCTTTACATACCAACACCCCTCCGTGCTTCGGAAAGCACGTTAAGCCATCGGTCCCGGCTGTCTTTCGTGGATCTTTGACAGTCGTTACGGGTAGTCAGAAGCTCGAAAATCTGACAACCAATCTTACCAAGGGGTATCGTAACTGGGTTGAGGAGGTCAGATAGGCAGTCGCTTCATATAAAATACTGGTATTCAGCTGCATCCGGTTAGGCCGACCCCAACATACCTAGTTGGGAAAAGGCTAGGCAAATAATGATGTTATTATTTATGTAGATACACTCAGTAAAATAGATACAGATACGACGAAGATAAACACACAACAACCAACAACATGAACAACAACAACATACATGAATTATTCTAAAATTATAGATTATACTATTTCTTTCTAACCTTAGGTAAGTATTACTATACGAAGCTATGCATAACTTCGAATAGTAGTTTTTAAAAATAAAATTGGTTACGGTCGCGAATCACATTTTTAACCGACTTTATTAACCGACTTTAAAAAAGGAGGTTCTGTATTCGACCCGTATGTATGTATGTATGTATGTATGTATGTATGTTTGTATGTCCGCGATTATCTCAAAAACTACTGAACCGATTTTGATAATTCTTTCATTAGTGTGATCTACATACTTTCAGGAAGGTTTTAGTATATAATACATTAGGTAATTATTCTTATGTACGAAGTTATATGCATAAATGTACTGCATCTCCGGCATTTCTATGCGAATTTTGATGATTCTTCGAGTTGTGTCTTCAATTCTTCAATGCACTAGTGTTAATTGAATTTATGTGGGGTAGGTACAACTAAAAAGTGAAAAATAAAAACTTTTTTACAAAAAAAAACGTCAAAAAGTCGGTGTCTTTGGTTCCGCATTTTCGTTTTTTGACACCGACTTCCGAAATTAAAGTTATTTTTCACTTTGTAGTGTTTTTTTAACCGACTTTAAAAAAGGAGGTTCTGTATTCGACCCGTATGTATGTATGTATGTATGTATGTATGTATGTATGTATGTATGTTTGTATGTCCGCGATTATCTCAAAAACTACTGAACCGATTTTGATAATTCTTTCATTAGTGTGATCTACATACTTTCAGGAAGGTTTTAGTATATAATACATTAGGTAATTATTCTTATGTACGAAGTTATATGCATAAATGTACTGCATCTCCGGCATTTCTATGCGAATTTTGATGATTCTTCGAGTTGTGTCTTCAATCCTTCAATGCACTAGAGTTAATTGAATTTATGTGGGGTAGGTACAACTAAAAAGTGAAAAATAAAAACTTTTTTACAAAAAAAACAACCGACTTCAAAAAAAAAAAACACTACAAAGTGAAAAATAACTTTAATTTCGGAAGTCGGTGTCTTTGGTTCCGCATTTTCGTTTTTTGACACCGACTTCCGAAATTAAAGTTATTTTTCACTTTGTAGTGTTTTTTTTTTTTGAAGTCGGTTGTTTTTTTTGTAAAAAAGTTTTTTTTTGAAGTCGGTTGTTTTTTTTTAATCAACATACTACCTGACATTGACCCGCAAAATACATAAGTAAATTTTGCGGGCTACTCCGAATTTCCTAGCGCTTGTATACCTACCTTCTTTCCGAGCTTCAATTTCCCACGATAAGAATATCTGGGGCGAGACGAAATTTTCTTCGCGATTTTCCCGGAAAATTCCCAGCAGCTCGTAACGGTGATACCATGCTGAAATTATTGTTATCTCTAGTAAATAAAGTTTATTTTAGACTGCTACATGAAATTGCTTAACAAATGTTATCACCGAGTAGGTAAAAGTTGGAAATCTAATATTTTTATGTATTATGATCTTTTGTATACCATTGTACTTAGCTAATTTTTATGTATATAAATAAAACAAAGTCGGGTTAGTTATACCATTTATAACTCAAGAATGGGTGCACCGATTTTTTTGCTTTAATTTGTTGGATTTGTTTCCGCTCCGAATAGCAGAATAACTATTAAAATATGGGAAAAATTCACAAAAAAAAGGAATGAAGATAATTCATTTTCTCATACAATCCTTCTTATACAGGGTGTTACAAAAAGGGTATATCAATACAAACGGGTTGAAGAGTGTATCTGGTCTAGAATCTCTGTACAAAATTTCAGCTCAAAAGCATTAACTTTGAAAATGCTTAATATTTTTTTATTTCGACATCACGGCGCTGCACTGGCGCGCGGCGGCGTGATGTGCGTGTACTAGGCGCACAGACACACTACAGATAATGGATAATGACCCTCGTAGTGCGGTGACACGTTTGTTATGATTTCAATTTAATAAACTATCGAAATAAAAAAATATTAAGCATTTTCAAAGTTACTGCTTTTGAGCTGAAATTTTGTACAGAGATTCTAGACCAGATACACTCTTCAACCCGTTTGTATTGATATACCCTTTCTGTAACACCCTGTATAGGTATTCTGAGGCGGTACGAAGTTCTCCGTGCCAGCTAGTATTTTATAGAAAAAATATGTTTACTTTAGATTCAATAAAACAGTTGCAAACTAAAACGTAAACGAAAACAACAAACGAGAAATAAACGCATTTTCTTTCTTTCTTTCTTCCTTTCAAACGCTATCTGTATTCATCTAAATTACACATATTATACTTACATAATTAAAACTATATAATTTATATTATATACTAACATTATTAATTATTTAATTTTTTGTACTTATATAGTTAAAAGAAAGAAATCCCGATGTTTTTTCAAATCGTTAAAAACGTGTGAAGTCGGTAATTAATTATAATAACGATTACGAACTGTGGCCATATAATAAATATTTAGTTGTTAGCAAAAAATCTCTTAATGACCTAAAATATTTAAAAAACCCATATCAAGGTAATTTTTATGTTTTGCACATATTAAAATTCACATCCGCAGAAAATATTTTAAAATTCCGCAACAGTTTTCATTTCAACATAATGAGGGAACTGCAATATTTCACCTCGGTACTCCCCATCGCCCTCTATAAATATACGGCGGCGAGCGCGGGAACTAACTCGTGTCATTGGACAGGTTTATTACGTGTTGCTGTTTTCAACGAGGTAGTCTGAAGTTAGTTCGGAAGCTCGTATTCCTTGTGGGATGCAGTCGGTTTGCTGAAGGATGTTGCATTTAAATAATGTTATGCTGCTAAAATCCCTTTTTTTTGTTCTCTCTAGTCTATAGTCGACGTTTCTAAATTTGCCAAAGATGTAAACAAAGGCCGCTCGAAATTGAATAAAATCAATATACCTACAACAACAATCGATAAGAACATTTATTTGAAGTAATGTCTATTTTCGTCTAGTTAGCTCGGAGATTTAGACGAAAACAAACATTATTTAAAATAAATGTTTTTGTAACTCTAAAAGATTCAGTTTCGAGCGGCCATTGTTGTTTACATCTTTGGCAAATTTAGACCTTATTTCTATGTGTTGTACTAAGAGAAAAATACTTAGGTACTTTCGAGAACTGTTACGTACGTTCTGGCTTTCACAAATCGGCTGAAATCAATTTGTCACTGCAGCATAGCCAGCCTAAGATGTTCCCACTGCTGGGACACAGGGCTCCTCTCACTGAGATGGAGTAGGCTGTAATCCACCAAGCGGGCCCATTGCGGTTTGGTAGATGTCACAGTCATGTCTTCGAAATTTTTAGGTTCTAGGACGTTTCCTCACAATGTTTTTCTTCACCGTTTGGAGAGCAGTGGTGATGGAATAATTTACAAAAAGTAGTGCCAGTCATGATTCGACCTTACGATCTACAACTCGTAAGTCGCAGCTGTTACCACTGAGCCACCACTGCTCTTTGCCGTAGCCATATATGTAATTTTAACATTTAAATATATCGGTATTTCTGAAACAGCAAATTATATATAAATATTAAATAGGTAGCTACGTGAATAGTTAACGACTAGAAGTAGTTTCTTACTGATATAGAGGTATGAGGAACAGGGTGTAAAGTTCACTCACCCTCCATAGAAAAGGGAGGATGCTCCGACCAGACGGGTGTTGTGTCTGGCGGGCAACTGCCCGATGATTTATTTCGGGCCGTTGTATATAAGGTCCCATTAAAATAGATGGACAAACTTTTAGAAACCATTCAGATCACCAAAATAAGGACGATGTTAAAAAAGATAATAAGAAAAACGCATTAGATACTTACAAGAAAAATAATCAGATCACGAAAATACACTAATGTAATAATTTATTATGTTAGGTCAAGATAAAATCACTTTAATCAGTATTATTTTTTTGCTTGGATATCTTTGGTTAGTCGTACTGAGCGCTGGGTTAAAATTTGTCCATCTAGTTTAATGGGATCCTATATATGCTAGTTGCGCGGTAAACTCTGCTTGCGAGATGCAGAATTCTGTGTGACGTCAGTATGACTCGTAGTTCGCATGTGGCGTTTGTAGATACGCTACACTGATAGATACTAATAAACTTTTTAAAAAAGCTTGGAAAAACAATTTTATGTGGCGAATAACAACAGCATTCTATAATTCATCATAATCTGCTTAGTCTTTTCCCAACTTTGTTAAGGTCGGCTTCCAGTCTAACCGGATGCAGATGACTACGTACCAGTATTTTACACGGAGCGACTGCCTATCTGACCTCCACAACCCAGTTACCAGGTAATACTATACCCCTTGGTAAGAGCATTCTATAATTATAGAACAATATTGAAATTAAAAACGTTATGTCTACATTTCTGAGATTAAAAATATTCAGTACTACCTACTTTTATTTTATTTCCAGCCGAGTATTATCAGAGAGAAGAGATAGTATTTACTCACACACCTCCAGGGATATCAACTAGCCGACAGAGCCGTATTAA
The DNA here is from genome assembly GCA_945859645.1 of Amphipoea oculea. Taxonomy (NCBI): domain Eukaryota; kingdom Metazoa; phylum Arthropoda; class Insecta; order Lepidoptera; family Noctuidae; genus Amphipoea; species Amphipoea oculea. The sequence continues at coordinate 23,403,613 of OX243862.1, forward strand.
AACTAAACCGTAGCATCTTTGCAAAAGTTCTGTTCGTGTAAAACTTGTATTATACGCGGAGTTAGAATAAAGAGAAAATGTACTAAGAAATACATTTACAATGTTTGTATGTCTGTTAGGTGAAAGAAACTTGACTCGGAAGCAACTTTGTTAAGAAATTTTACTACATGTACCTGTCTACCTGTTAAGGAATTATACTAGGTACGGTAATAGAATAGAATACTCTTTATTATGTACATTTTACACCATATAAATTACAGACATTAAATAAGTATAATAAAAACTTTTCAATGGGTGACACAATGGGCGGTCTTATCGCTAAGAGCGATCTTTTAAAGACAACCTTTGGATGGATTAAAAAGGAGAAGGACATACAAATCCTGTAGGTAGTCTGTGGTGTACCATTTACACAAAACACATACAACTGACCTACATACATACAACTGACCAAAACTGTCAGTACCGAAAAATTCAAATTATATTATTCACAAATAATAATAACAATATATTTACCATACAAACAACGCGCAGATAATTATATTAAACGTTAAATACGGTAACTAATGAGAAAATATAGTAGTTGTTTATTTGTGAAAATAAAGTAGGTAAGTACCTTGGGAGTCGAGTACAACAAGTAATGTTCTCTCCTTACTGAACGAAAATGCACGGACAAAGGGGTAATTATTGCGTAACACACTATAGGTAGCAATGGCTTTCATTTTGTCAGTTCAACAACATTCTTTGCCTTATTTACGTTGTTGAGCAGACTAATTTTTCGAACATATGAAGCAATGGAGCAATAAGCTTCAAAGTGACTCAGATTGAAATTGATAGTGTGTTATTTACACACAATTAGGTTGCTGATATCATAAAGTTATATCTAATGTATTTTTTACAAATTATTATGGAATACACATTAAAACACTTCTAGGTATTATTTCTCAAATAGACCACACACATCTTTTAACCCCAAAGAAAAGATCTCTTAATCTATAAATATAATAAATAAAAATGGTTTAATGGTAAAACAAATTTAGGTATAAACAAATTTTTTGTTTGGATCCTCCTTTTAGGCAGATATTGCATGTGTTAGGAGAGCCCGCTCTTCCATAGCATATAAAATTCAAAGTCCTGACTGACTGATATATCAACGCACAGCCTAAACCGCTGGTCCTAGAGACATGAAATTTGGAGGGTTTGTTCTTTGTGAAGGATAGGTATCCACTAAGAAAGGGTTTTTCGAAATTCTACCCCTAAGAAGGTGAATGGGGGAGGGTGAAACTTCACGCGGACGAAGTCGCGGGCCGAAGCTAATCGACTGTTAAAATTGCTATTTCTATTTTAATTATTCCTCCACAAGTGGGGGTTCATGGAAGACTAAGACCTCCGGACCGGGGTCTCAGAGTCTCAGTACCGGATACACACCGGAGGCTCCGGTGTGTATCCGGTGTCTCTCCACAGACTACTCGTATGTCTCACCTCTTATATTGCACCGCATGCTCTGTCACTTGCACAGACATAATCAGCCTATAATGTTCCCACTGCTGAGACGCAGGCCTCCTCTCGGTAAGAGGGAATGGGCCATAATCTACCACGCGGGCCCAGTGCGGAATGGTAGATATCACATGTCTTCGAATTTTTGGTTCTAGGACATGCCGGTTTCCTCACGATGTTTTGTTTTTTTGTCACTTGCACACGTAAGGACCTAATGGCCGCCTCAGCGAAAGGTATCAGCGTTGCTGAATTTTGGGCCAAACAAATTTAAAAAACCACATATATTTATTTTTTCTATTTTTGCTATCGACGCGCTAAGAAGATCGTCTGAGCTGCTAATTAAATCTATGTAACGAACTATATAAATGACTAGCTTGTACACGCGACTTCGTTCGCGTGAAATTTCACCCCCCGACCCACCGCGTCGCTTTCCTTTGCCAACCCGAGCTATTACCTCGACTTTTTTTTATTTGCTCGGCACCTAAGTGTCGTAACGTGATGATAAATAACCTATAACTAGGTATAAGTAATTTTCGTTTTTACGAAATACATAGATGCGATAAATGCAAAATTTACAAAAAAGGATTGTTAATATTATGTTCTTGTGTAAGTAAACGTGTTACAAAAACACGGGATATCCATTGCTTAACTTATAAAATGTTTTGCACCGAATACGTAGATTAGCTGTGTTCGTATCATCAAACAAACAATTTCCCCTTAATACATAAAAGATAAGGTGACAAAATGTTCTCCTGACAAGAAAATAAAACAAATCCGGTAGTTGTTTGTCATTCCACTAAGATACCCTAGATACTTTTCGCTAAAAAACTTTGGTAATTTATGTTAATACGGCTACTGGACAAATAAAATCTGAATTTGCTAATGGATTACTGACGTCAGACAATTATCCTAAGCTGTCTAAAGCAAACTGATGCTTGCCACAGACTATACAGAATTGCACTTAAACATTCTGCCTAATATGCTGAGTCTTAGTGCCTTTTCAACACTTGCCGAACAAACTACGCCAGTACGTGTAAAAGCTAACGTACATGGCTATACACTTTGCCGCCGGGTACTCGGCACCGGCTACCCGGTTGCCAGGACGTGTGAAAAGGCACTTACAGGTTGTGACCCCTTTTTATAGGTTTCAAGTGACAAAAAAAGTAATAGATTAGAGAGATAGATAGATTTTATGTGTTGCCTTTTTAATTAGACTTTGATATTTATAATTCTTATGCCATTTACGTACCTACTTCAAATTCGTAGAAAAAAAATCAGGTGACACTAAAATAACAATGAAGAAGAAAGTCTATTCAACAAAACTCCACCCTTCTAACCAGCCTTCGGCTACCCACGTGTTCATTACTTCCTAATAAAGGGGTAATTAAGTAAAATAACACCGTCCCTTGTTCCCTTTAGGGTCTTTTATCTCTGGTTTAAAAAGTAAAGCAATGTCAAATGGAAAACCTTTAGTTAATTGTCGCGTGAGGGCTGTGGCCTCTAGAATAGCGGATATAATTGAAAGATAATCATAAATTAAGCTGCTATCTGTTTTCATTTACCTACTGAGTTTTTCATATGAAGCTATGAAAATTAAAAAAAAAAAATTCGGGAAGAAATTATTCTTCCCGATTTTTTTTTTTAATTTTATATAATAATTATATTATCTTCGGTCACCAATCCCAGCTCACACATGTTTCTTTTTTACATTTTTCTCATCACAAAATTATTCTAATTTCATTTTTATTTTAACAAAAATATTTGTCATAGTTTTTGCTGTATGAAAACATTAACTTCGCCATTTGAAAGTTCTAAAACAAAAGTTTATGACGAGTGGATATCTGGATATGTTCGAGCTATTAAAATTCACGGCATAGCTTTTATGAGCTAACACTTACTGTGGCTCGAGTGTGGCTGTGTGTGTGTGGTGTGTGGGGAATTCCTGCTTATTTAAGCGCTTGAACCAACATGAAAAAGAACTAGCCTAACAACCTAATGTATTTTCTCTCCGATTTCATTTACTATATCGCAGTACAAAGAAATATTTTGAAAATAATTCTGTAGCGGTATCTACAACGCCACATGCGAACAACGCGTCATACTGACGTCACGCAAAATCCTGCATCTTGCAAGCAGAGTTTACCGCGCAACTAGCATAGATACAACGGCCCGACATGAATCGTCGGGAAGTTGCCCGCCAGATACAACACCCGTCTGGTCGGTGAATCAGGATGAGTGAACTTTACACCCTGTTCCTCATACCTCTATATTCTAAAAGTAAATCCCGCACAGGTCGATCGATCAGGTTAAGCTCCGCTTGCCGCGTTTGACCTGTGGATGAGTGACCATCTTTACATACCGAGACCCCTCCGTGCCTCGGAAAGCACGTTAAGCCGCTGGTCCCGGCTGTCATTCGTGGATCTTTGACAGTCATTACGGGTAGTCAGAAGCCCGAAAGTCTGACGATCAGTCTTACCAAGGGATATCGCATTACCCAGTAACCGGGGTGTGGAGGTCAGATAGGCAGTCGTTCCATGTAAAATACTGGTATTCAGTTGTATCCGGTTAGACTGGAAGCCGACCCCAACATAGTTGGGAACAGGCTATAGATGCTTGGATCTCTGTTGTCCGCTGAATTTGAGGCCAACCACACCAAGCAGCCGAATGAGCCCTGAAGGTGATTGCTTAAACTCCCAAACGTAACTTCGAAACGTATCAAAGAAAGTACCTGAACAGTATTCTGTTGATCTTTCGCCGACACTGAGTACCTAACTAATGTATTGTATTTTAATTACAATTTGTATCAATATTGTATCAAAGTTAGATTTCCAATTAATATCTCTGTCATTTATTTCTGTTATTGAGAATTTAAGCAGAGTGATTGATGTTAATGGTATCTACCTGTCTATTAATTGCAATCAAAACGAAGTATTTACTTATTAATATAATCACTCTTCAGTCTCTAAGTGTACAGTCAATTATAATTTGAGTCAGAGCTACGAGACGAATACTCTTTTATAATAAAAATATGTATGTTTAGGTTAAGGTATTTATGTATGGGCCTGCATCGCCTGAAATAAATAAATAAATTAACTTTCGATAAGACCGCCCATTGTGTCACCCATTGTAAAGTTTCTATATTTATGTCTGTTATTTATATGGTGTACATAATAAAGAGTATTCTTGAAGAAATGAATGAGTAAAGGTATGATTCCGATCTCGGCAGCACGCAGCAGTGCTGCCGCGGCAGTGCGGTCGCAGCACTACTGGTCCTCATACATTTTCTATAGGTTTATATGAGATTACAGACAGCTGCTGCCGAGATCGGAATCATACCTTAATATGAAATGTGTTATAGAGGTGTGAGGAACAGGGTGTAATGTTCACTCACCCTCCCCTCCAGACGGGTTTTGTGTCTGGTGGGCTACTGCCTGACGATTGATGTCGGGGTATAGTGCGCCTTATGGCGAAGACGACAATACGTCAATAAATTAAACTGCGTATATCAAACAACGGAGATGGCGGGATGAGCTGGACTCCTTTAATAAGATTGGTACTTGGCAGCTCTGGACAGAAAGAGGTGGAATGAGAGTAGGTAGGCCTTTGCCCAGAAGTGGGACGTTAAAAGCTAATAAAAAACAGTGGCACTCCGGAAGTGCCGACAGAAGTGAAAACAAAACACAAACAGAATACTTTGTCATCACTCACTGACATATCGGATATATATTAAAACCGAGTACATCCCGAGGACAGCCGAACACATCCGAAGTGGTGTCGGTTACAGTAACAGTGGCGCGAATTCAATGGTTTGTTCCCATCTCAAAAAATGCCCATCGTGCCTAAAGAAATTTTCACTTCAAAAATATTAAATGATGTTCTCAGTCAACATACGAATATTCAATCAAATATATCTAATATTTTACACTAGGTATAGCTAGTAAAAGATTGGCAATAGTTTGTTAGAAAATATTGTTTTTTTTAATTTCGATGCTAGGATTTATTTGATAGTTCCAAAATAATATTGTGGCCAACTTTTACTGTCGTTCTGTTGTACTTGTATATGCTAGTTGCGCGGTAAACTCTGCTTGCGCGATGCACGATTTTACGTGACGTCACTGTGGTGCGTAGTTCGCATGTGGCAATGTAGATGCCGCCACAGTGTCACCAAAGTAATAATTTACATTAATCCATTCTATATTATAATCCATTCAGACTGATACCAAAAATGCAAAAGTAAGTCTTTCTGTCTGTCTGTTTTTCAGTCTTTTACCTTTTCACGTCTCGACGGCTAAACAGATTTCAATAAATTTTGGCACACAGGTAGACTGTAACCTGGGTCTGAACATGGGACACTTTTTATCCCGGTAGTAAGCTTGCGTGGGATCATTTTCCCCTTTGTGCTCACTAGTTCCTTCAAAGGAACTACTAAAGGACTACTGTGAATTTTTGGATCAATAATTCCTTTGCAAAAGCTAAAGAAACTTAGCAGTTCCACACGGACAAAAACTAGTCATAACACGAAAATTTATTAATTAATTTAAAAATATATGTTTAATTAGACTAACGTGCGTGAAGATCAACCTCAAACTTTAAAACAAGTTCACAAGTCCAAGTGCGCAGGCAAACGATGATACGCTTAAGTTTTAATGAACTCTAGATTATCATTATAATGAGCAGGTTAAGATGAACTTGGGCTTTAAGGTATTTTTAGAAGGTTATTTCTCCCAAAAATTTAAATCGTGAGATTCGCCCTATGGCGTCAAAAGATAATCGAGTTTTGTTTCGTTTTAACTCAATACTCAATATCTTTATTGCTTTACCATAATGTGTACCTACTTAGGTGGTAACTATATAATTTAGATCATTAGGGACCCTGTAGGGCACAGCAAAAAGGGTAGGAGAAAGGAAGCCCTGTTTTTGGAGATAATTAAGTTGTTTTTTGGGAAAAAGTTTTAACTTACTAATTATAATCAGTGTCAGGACAAGTAACATCTCCGAAACGTGACAATGACTCAGTGGCTTGACTTGATTATCATGGAAACACTATATTTAATAATGTGTGAGCTCACTCTGCTCAGTATGAACACTTTTTCGCGTAACTAAATACGGTGAAGGCAAATCTGGCGATTTAAATCTTAGGGTTCTCCGAAGAGATCTTAGTCTTAGATACCTGATTTGCCAATTTACCTTGAATTCGACCTTTTTACAGAAGTAGGTATACTATTTAAATCGTGAGCTTTTTTTCTCTTGGAGATGAAAGCCGTGAAAGAATTTCAAAGGTATTAATTATAAGTCGGGCAATGTTCGCTCTGGTTCGCTCGAATCGAATTTCTAAAAAGTTTTTAACTTAATCGGCTTCAGAAAGAAGTGATTACGTAGAATTTAATACCTAATCATTTCGTTTTAATTCAAAATTATTTAAGGTACTGCCGTTTAACGTCGGTAGTTTTAATAGGTTGTCATATTCGCATAAACTTTGAACCAGGCTTTGGAAAGGACATAAACAATAACATAAATAATAATAAATAACAGTTTTAAATACACACAACATTCTGAAGCCACGCTGGTAAATTACTATGGAGAGGAAAAACGTTTTATATTTTTCAAAGGCTGACGTAGGTACTAAACTCATTCATAGTCATTTTACCAGTGTGGTACCAGCCTTAATAATTACAAAAATATAACAACAAATCAAAGTACAGTGCCCCCAGTATATCGTCGCCCGCATGACTAAAAAGTCATGCGGGCGACGATATATCTTGGCATTTTGAGCTTTACGTTTACGCTATACAAACATCTAGAAGTGTACTAACATAGACAAGATATAAAATCTAGGAAGCAATCTACCTACTACTACTTAGAAGAAAAAAACAACAAAAAGTTCAAAAGACCAAAAATCTTAATGTCAAAAAGACCAAAATTCTTCAAAGCTTCGAGTGGTCTCCTTCACGTGTCGAAGTCGTATCGTTGACGTAGATGGCACTTAACTCCGGTAACCTAGCTTTATGATGTCAACAAAACTCATACAGCTAGATAACCAAAGATAATTAACCTATCTACTTTTTCTTTCTTCATTTGAAATCCTCTAACTTCTGATGAATCTTCTTTTTTCGTTCTTCCAATCTTCTCTTCTGATTTTCCTAATTTTCTTTAAGAAGTGTAGATACAGTAGCTTGATAATTCTTCTCTGAAGTCTCCACAACAATTCTTCCTTCTTCGTGATGACCGATGACCGCAATCACATTTCCACGGACCTGGAATTATATACAAAACTCATATCAGTGTCATTCTTACTATAAGTAATAGTTTTACACAAGATTCAAAACAATTTTCGGTTTCTGTCTCAATTGGTAAATGTAAATTAACCTCATGATTTTTTCTTTATTTCTTTCAACAACAAAAGCAGAAATTCTTACTAAAATAACAAAATTTTTACTGAAAAAGTTAGTCTGCACAAACGCGCCTTGCTCACGCCCAGAAAAAAAAAACAAACGCCAAAGAGAATACAGAATCACCAGTATTTTATTAGACAACGCATTTTAAAAAAAGAATGTTGTTGAAATTGGAAGTCCAATTCACGAATGAAAGAAACTTTGATCTCTCAGGATGTTTTGCAACAAAAATTCGCTTTGATGATACCTTCCAACTTGTTTTGTATAATCTCGAAATTAAAAGGAGGCTCTCTATTTGTATTATGATATTAATAATTAAGGCTTACTTATTTTTCCATGGGTTTTTTTGTGAAATTGATTGTCTATGTAATTTTGTGCTACGGACAGTTACATAAGTGAAACAAGACAATATTTTCAACAAAAACTCCAATTTCATTTTGTTTATTAATTATCTATTCTGTCGTATCAATGCCGCAATACCCACCCACTACTTAAGTAAATTATATTTATAACAAAATTAAATGTCAGCACAAGTATTTGCCGAATTATTCCTACTTATTATTTTTATAAACCCTCCGAGGCGGACACTATAATGAGGTCGTGACTTGTTCTTTTTTTTTACAATAATTGTTCTGTCTTGTATTTTTTTCAGGACCTTTTATTCGTCTAAAAACCACAGAGGCCGTGTGTCTTTTCAAAGAAAGTTTTGAGAAAGTCACTTATTACTAAAATAGATTTTTGATTTTGATTTTTGGATAGTGTTTAATTTTTGAAGTTCCAAACTAAAAGTTACAACACGAATTGTAACAGATAGTTTCCTAATCTATGGTCCTAAGGTCAGTTTTTTAAACACACGAATGCTAACAAAACTGACCTTAGGACACGTGATATTTTTTCAGAAAAGGCTTTTGACCACCTGGGGCCTGATATCAATTTCGTAATAACAATATTTTCTAAATAACAACACAATCGATCTTTCCTAAACCACAACCTAAAATGAACTGCCATCATCCTACAAAAAACCAAGCTCATGCACCTGACAGCAGGTACGACTACCATACTTGTATTGACTGCCACGAAACCGCATATCATCCGACCATGACCACAAAAAAAAGAGAATTAAAAAAAAAACATATGTCAGACCACCGCTGCACCGGCCAGTACTACAGACCTATCAGTTATTTTACCTCTGATTTTGCATCACAGTCCAAATGACAGCGATCTTTATTCTCATTGTAATAATGTTGCTATTGGGTTGCTGCCACTGATAGGTCTGTCAAAATCATTGTGATCTTTATTCTTGTTATAATAAGGTTGCTGTTAAGTTGCTGCTGTCTGAGGTAAAGAACAGACTGTAGTGAACGACTTGTGTAAAAAACGTCTTTACTTCACGGAATTTTGTAGATAGGCTAATATACTATGAAGATGCACCACTGTATCTTGAGCTCCAAAATCCTTTTTAAAGGAAGTGATAAAAGAATAGCTAATGGTTCTCGAAAGGTCATCTTAAGTCGGTTGTCCATGAACCAAGGAAAACGGCATACCATCTTTTGCTTGTCATCGGTGAATTTTCCTTCCTTTAGATTTGAATAGAACAATGTTATTGTTATAAAGGATGTTTACTTGAGATTTTTCATGACAACACCGTTTTCTTGGTTGGATTTGAGAACTTTACAATCAGCGTTATAATATTAGGTATAGTGTAATAATATCGTCAAGAACTTATGACATGAGCACAACATGAGCATGACATAATTTAGCTAATTGACGAAGATGAATTTGGACATCGGATAAACAGTGAAGTAGCAAGGACTTTTAATTTAACTTGAGATTTTTAATGACAGTATGATTCAACTTTTTAATCAGCGTTATTAGGAACAGTGTAATAAAATTGTCAAGAACTAACATCAAGAATTCAAGACATATTCAAATAACCGACAAATATGAATTTTTAATAATCACCTAGAAACCGATAAGTATTAGTTGATTCTACAGAAAATCTGTAGATTCCTTACCTAGTATGTTCAAACAAAGACAAGACTGTTTTTGTCGCGACGACCGTCAGTCGTGACCACGTGACAAATGACATAATGCCACGAAAAAGGTAAAAGTCTTGAAGCACGAAGTCACGCCAAGGAACCGCGTCGCCTCTTAGAAGGTCAGTCTGACGAGCCAACGGCCATTGACGACCTTGTCTCTGTTTATTGTGAATTCCCAGCTAAATACATCTGCATACTATGTTTTACGAGGCGATATTAAAAGTTTCGTTGTCCATTGCTCGGTTTTCTTTCAGCTATGTTATTTTATATGGGTTTAAATGAGTAATGGATACTGGATCCAAAAATTTGGAAGTATTTTGAAGTTGGTTCTAATATTGTTTGAGTACTTATGTAAATAGATCTGTATCAAACAATCGTCATATTTCATATTGGTATGGAAACTGTATTCTATCATTAGGTTATTTAAAATTCCACTTAAACTACATAATTAAAGAAGTTTTGCATTAAGAAAACTCTTTCATTTAATGGAAACGATGCTTTTGTAGGTATTGTACGAGACCTAAATCAATAAAAAGTAGCCACCTACCTACTCATTTCAAAATAAATAATAAAAGACATGATATCCTTTGTAAAGGACAATGATAAAACGGACACCATCATTAGAAGCAGAAGTACCTACACCTGTACACTACAGTCAACACTGTTCGAAAACCAAAACGTATTAAAGATGGCTGGCTTATTTTCTTTTATTTCAAATTCGAACTCTAACGGCCACGCCTGTGATTGGCCGTTAGGCATATCGTCCTATGGTGCGCGTGAATTGTGTTAAAAAACACATGATTTGAATTCGGTATTGGCAGACGGACATTAGCATTCATGTGTGTCGCTCGTGTACGCGTTTTTGTCGTTCCTCTTCAGAATTGCCTTGTGAAGACGTGATGGGAAACGTGCTTAGGACTTATTTGACTCACATTGGACATGTTTAGGCTAGTTTTAGTATTAATTGCGCGTTTTTGGGGCATCACTTCATACGTTTTTGAAGTCATTGGTTTCTTGAAGACCACCTAGGTTGAATTTTAAACCAAAATGTCGTACGATTGCGTTTGGTGACGCAATTACTATACTTAACTACTTAACTATTCAGTTCTAATCATAATCGGAATCGCAGAATACATAAATGAATCGATCACGTTATTAATGTTTCCTGTGTCTGCTTTATAAGCATCTGCGTGTGTTTAAACATCTTATAACGATGCCCAATCTAACTGTTAATATCTGATGACATATTCATTATGAACTACACCGTTATCAATCAAAAGTTAACATAGGTACTTCCAATTTAATTATTAAGTACTAGCTTCAGCCCGCGACTTCGTTCGCGTGAACTTCTTGATTCCCCCGAGCCACCCCGTCGCGTCGTATCGCATCACCCGCCCGCGCTATCACTTAACGTTCTTTTTGACTTTTTTTTCTTTTTGCTCGGCTCCTAAGGGTCATAGCGTGATGTTAAATAGCCTATATCCTTCCTCAAGAATTAGGCTATCAAATGCAAGAAGAATTTTTCAAATCCGACTGGTAGTTCCAGAGATTACCCCCTACATACAAACTTACAAACAAATTTTACCTCTTTATAATATTATTAGTATAGATATAGATTTAACATATTTAATTTCTGCATTGTAATATTCATTCATACTTCATTCTCTATAACATTGATTGCACTTTAATAGTTAGACACATAAGTATACATAGGTATAGAGGAAACATTAGCACAATATTGTTTATAAGTGTTATGTTATCTAAGTAATTTTACCTACGCCGTAAAGCAATTATTCACATTGTATGTTGCTGTATTTGTTACATAGACAATCAATTATTTAAACTTTAGAAAAAATAAAAGGCCGCCAGTCTTTTGGGCTTTTGGCAGTTTTTTTCAGTCGACAGCAATACGGAGGAATTTTTCGACGCCAAATTTTAGATTGTTGTTTTTAAGTTAAGATGTTTTACTGCTTTTTTATGTGTAAAAATATGTTAAAGAAAACGCAGACAACATATTAAAATTCCATATTCTTTATAGAGGTACTTAACCGACTTAACACACACTCGCAATTTTAATGACAAAACACGATTCAAAATTCAGTTCAGTTCAGGGAAACGAGTGACATAGTTAGTCGGCCACATCAAGATAGGAGAGTGGTCACGACCGAGTCAGACCAAGTCATGGCGACGACAATCCGCCCGTGTGCACGTGACTTGCAATACCAATGCTCCTCATATTTCTGGAATGGACTTCTACTATCGACTGCAGCAGTTTTAAATATAGAATTTTGTTTTATTTTTTATTACGTGCCAGTTTATTTAAAGCCAGTTTGCAGTAAGTTGAGAAAGTAGGTTGTAGTGCTTAGATACGCGCTGGCTGCTGGCTGCAAGCCATCGACCTCTGCGTAGGTTGTCTGAGAGATACGTGTAGCTACATTGCAGAATTTAAAATGACAAGGTTATGTTTGCAAATCATTTGCAACTGGCATTACAACAACAGGGGGAAAGTCAGTTCTGTAATTAAAACTTTTTCTAAAGTCATGTCAAATCTCAACCGAGAAAGCCTAATTTTCCAACTCCATTTAAGTCTTAGAAAAACCTTAAAAATAACAGTAAAAGCGCGACGCATAAGGCCGGTGTACACTAAAGAAATAACCGTCCGATTCGGGCGAGCATCTGTGCAATATAAATTTTATGCAGCCGACCAGACCAGGCCATTTAAGGGCACTAGTAATTGCTGTAGAAACTTTAGTAATGGCTTATTCAATCCGCGAAGCTATCAGACCGGTTGTGGCAGCCATGTCTATGTTCGCAGACCTATCTGCACTAAAAGTAAGCGAAAAACTCTTTGAATTTATCTAGAGATTCGCCGCTGGATAGACACCTGACCGCTTGAAATTTTTGGTTTTGTAAGACAGGAAGAGGACTATTAGGACCAATGGATAAAAAAAATGGTCCTTTGGTACTATGTATCTTAGATACCACCGTATTAAAGTAAAGTATATCTTCCAGGATGGTACCTATTGTCAGTGAAGACGCCAATGAAATTCTCAACATTGACAGTTAAAAGTTCCTTAGCCTCTTTTTATATTTTTACTTGGCCGTAACATCAAACCAGTTTTTTAGAAATTTTACTGGTTTGAAAGTGGTTGTCTCAATTACGAACCAATAAAATGTAATACAATTATTTTCCAATCAAAAGTTCATCACAACTTCCCTTATATCGTTCGCGGGAGATCAAAAGAGATCGAATAAACGAACTAAATTAAATTCATTCGTTCATTCTTTGATCGGAACCATTTACGGTTCGAAATAAATCGGGTTACAACGAGACGAACAGGACACCCTTAGCCGTGGTCAGATTTGAGTCTAACAGCTATACGATTGACTTGATTGAATCAAGTACTTCTGTGCCTTTGATTCAAGTCTTTGTGAAATTTTCTGCTTGATTTGCTGTGGCAATTGGAGATACCAATGGCTTAATGGATTTGACAGTGCAAATTCAATTTGATTTTACTTGTTGTAAAAGCTGTAGAGAAATTCTCTTGATTTAAGTAATATTGGTGCCTTAAACTCATCATTAATAAAACGCCAAAAGGCGAGTCCCTATAAATCAGTTATTTTTATACTTAAGTGAAACAAATTCATTTAGACCGTATCTTTTAATAACTATTTAAAATTATTTCTGTCAACTCATTGCAGTTAACTTTTTACGAAAATTCATTTGTAACGCCTGAAATAGTTCATACCTACAAGGATCACTTTAGTCAGTAGAACAAAAAACTTACAATTTAAAAAATATTTCAATCACAAATGTAATTCAGTGTATCGCAAATTAAAACTATAACTATAATATAGATAATATAATACTCTACGTACTATAATATAGAGTTTAACATAAAGAGAAACGAATGTTAAAATTTCTATTCAAGAAATAAAACTTTACGTTACTTCATTTTCAACAAGACACTGGCCACAATTTAGTTAATGTACTTACGTGAAAGATGTGAATAATGTTTGTGACCCCTACACACGCAGAGAGGACAAACATTTTCTTTAAAACAAAAGATAAGCGACACCACTTTATCCTTATCCAAAAAATAGAAACTCGGCTCCGTCGAGGCTAAATTAATATTTATAAAGTTCACTAAATGCTAAAGTTCTAAAAAGTTCTGACAGAATGCGGACTATGATTGATAGTCCTGCTCCAAATACTCGTAAAACCACTAAGCTACGTGGTAGGTGTTTTATAAATCTACATTAATCAGGTTTTTTTACTACAAATGGCCCGAAAGAGCGATTATTTTTTTTATTAACTACTAAATTTCTTTAACTATAATTTTATCAATTGATTTTGTGGTAAAGAATACAAACACCTGCTTTCTTCATCTGTCGCCGATCACCTTTAAAAAGGTGTCCACCCAATGCAGACTTGCATACATTATTGTAAAAAAGCTCACGTAAACATTTAAAATTTCGAAAACGAACCCACTCACATTTTGTATTCCCGATTGTAAAATTCGTAGTAAACGTACTCGGGTGAATTTATAATATTATGGCAACATTATAATAGAAAACGGCCGTTTGCATTGATTACGGTGTTAGGCGAGGTTCACACTGACGACGAACGTGATAAAGATTTGAAACACGTACGGATATGCGTGACACATTGTTTGAAATGTCAAATGTAATTTATGATGGGTCCAAGTCAGTGACTTTGAGTCAAGAACTGTCATAATACATATTTTCATATCTTCCGTACTTTATAATATTAAGTAGCTACATAAATGTATCCTTTTAAACAACCTAATATGCATGAATAATATCTGCACTTTAAAAACACCATCTTATTCACAGAAACTTTCATCTTCTATTTTCGAGGAACGCAGTCGTCACAATGAAATAAACAAAATGACATTTTGTAACTTAAATTGTAGTTCCAGGTACGCCACAAAGGTTCATATTTTAATACCCGCAGTGCAACACAATGAGAACGTCTGATAAACGACAACTTATTATTTTCTATCTGCACTTTGCAAAACTTATTATTTATTGTCTGGGAACTGGTTGAGGGGATTGTATTTATTTCTGCACCGTCTCGGCAAAATGCGAAATAATTTGAATGATAAAATTTTATTTTTGGAAACCAATTGGGAACGCTTTACAAAGGGACTCGCAAAAATACTGGTAACTTAAGATTGCTGCAAAATTATGGCTGAAAAGAACGTTGGACTTATCGAAATAATATATCAAATGTTATTTTTGAAACCAATTATTGAGAAATCAAACATTACAAAGAGATTCGCTAGAATATCTGAATGCCAATTCCAGTATTTAAAAACGTTCAATAAACGTCAAAAACTTGTCAAAAAATTGTTAAATTAGAGGTATATTTGACAGATGACTGAGACTGGAATGCGAAAGTTCTTAAAAATACGGGAATCGCATTACTCCTAATAAATCATCACAACCCTCACGACCAAATTCAAATAAAAATAAAACACGAACAAAACCCGCAGATACCAAATAACAAAAGCAGAGAAAAAAAGGCCACCAACTTGAAATGAAACAAAAGCAGAACTAAGCCGGGGGCCGCAATAATACCTGTCACTGCAGATAAAGATATAGCACTTCCGTCTTATAATAACCGCCCTGCGGCCTTTCTATCTAGTCTTTCATCGGCCGCCATAACTGGCCGCCTTCGTGAAATGCCTGGGGCTATGCCAGGCTATTTCGGTCTTGGACGTTTAATATTCCGCGCTTATGGGAAGATGTTATTTTGACTTGGAATATATGAATGGGTTTTATTGTGGCTTTTTGAATTATGATGATAGTATTTGCTGTGTATAAGATTTTAACGATTGGATCTATTTTATTTTGATGCAGAGCTTTCCTGCTTTATTATGATTAAATTTCTTGGTTATAACTTGACACTCACTTTTGACTTATTCAGCCTTTGCTCCCATATCCACTCCTGGGACTCAGGGCTTTTCTCTGTGAAAGAAGGTTGGACGAAATCTACCACGCGTGCCCAGTGCGGACTGGTAGATATCCACCAAAAACGAATGACATCCTCACAAGTTTTCAGTCTTCTTTTGAAACCAACCTTGCAAATCGCGATTCGCTTGCATTTGAGCCTCACTCTTCCATTCATCGTTCCATAATCGATTCATTCATTCATACTCGTTATTGGCGCCATTACTCGCACCGCATTGGCGCACACAATTACAAGTAATTACAAATTCATCATTATCATAATAGTAAAACGTCTGTGCTTTTTTCTTCTTCTGTGATCAGCCGCTGTGGCGAGTTTTTTAAACGTTTTGAATGTATAAGCGATTCTTTTTACGACTCGTTTTCAATGGATTAATTTAGTAGAAGTTTTTTCTTTTTTTTTGGCGTATGATTAGTGTGGCCGTGTTCGCTCTTGTCCGTTTATGTTAAGATCGCAGATACAAATCACAAGTCTGGTAAGGATTTTATAATTCACCAACTTGTTCTTCATCAATCTGTTTTCAAGGCAAGAGTCTCCTCGTGGGATTTTCTCTACCATAGCTATTTGTCACAAGAGCAAAGCCAAAATATCTGTTCTACTAAAGTTTTGAATGAAGGGGAGTAGTAAAGGTTACACGAAGAAGTTGTCAATGAAGTAAACATTTTGAAAGATAGATTCAAACAAAGCAACAGGAAAACATCAAATACAAAACGAGCACAAGAAAGAAATCTTTAACCCAACAAAAAGAAATGACAGTCTCGACTCCACATTACAGTACCCAGGTGTGTCAGTGTAATAACTAAAGCAAGAACAGGTGGACGGTGCCAAATAAGGCCGTGAACACACCATCGACATGCCAGATGCGAAAGAAGGCGTTGCTAACAGAATTGCGTGACTTGCGTAAACCACAGCGTGGAAAAGTACCAGTAGTTCGTGTTGTTTGACTGGTGGTTTTTGTAAATTTTTGTATGTATTTTCCTTAGAAAGTGGTCGTGTGATTTTAGAAATTACACGTTTGGGAATGCGATCTTATGATTGGCATATGAGAAGAAGCAAGGAATCAGCTCACTGAGATTGGAAATCGTCAAAGAGAAAGACGATTTTGAAGATTTGATTTTGAATACTTAACTGCCATGCAAGCCAATGACTAACAGTTGTATCAAAGAGCATCAAACAAAATTACAACATCAGAACAGACACAAACCAAGTTCCTCACAAAATTACGAATCACAACCACTACACAAATCAGACGCGACGGTTCCTTTCCAGTATCAACCGAGAATACATCGGCACCTTACATAAAGGTCCGTACAAAGAGACACAGCACAAACCTTCACAACATCCATCATCATAAAAGCATCAATAACACATAAACTCCTTACAATAACTTCGAATCTCACACACTCAACAGATACAAGAAAAAAATTACCTTCAAAAGGACATCTGCCTGTAGACAATAACACTACGTCAACTGCACACTAAAGGAACCGTGTATACCGCACAGGTGGCTGCACAAGACTGACCAACATATGAAAAGCTACCCCGGCCCCCGCACCGCACGTCTTCCAAGGCGACGCAGGGGCATCGAAAACAATGTGAAGAGTTCTCAAACGACAGGTGACCGAACACTTACCTGCTCGAAGGGGAAGATAAAAGGTACCTGCGATCCGGTCTGGTCTCCGAATTAATTGGTCGAAACCGACTTTTGGGATTTGTTACGATTTGTTGGTTTTTGTACTGGAACTTGGTCATTATTTCGGGTTATTTACTTAAATTAACGAGGTCTGTTTGATGTCGTCTGGGCTTGAAAAATTGAGTAATTGAGCTAGGGAGTGGTATTCTCAGAATTCTAATTGTGAGAGAAAATTAGTTTGGGACAAGAAACTGGGTTGAGTGTGACCAAAGAAACTCGTAAAAGAATAAGAAGCTATAAAAGTTCTTGGCAGCAACCGGAACTTTGACAAAGTTTTGATTTCCTCTGCCCCTTTGTAGGACTTCTCTTTGGAACGCTTTTTAATTTTATTTAAAACTACCTGCGCCCCGCGGTTTCAGCCGCGTAAATGTCGATCCCGGGGGAATATCGAGATAAAAAAGTAGTCTATATGTTAATCCAGGGTGTCAGCTACCTTTGTACAAAATTTTATCAAAATTCGTCCAGCCGTTTGAGCGCGAAGAAGTAACAAACATATAAACACACACACACATACACACACTCACAAACTTTCGCTTTTATAATAATAGTGTGATAAATAAAGTAAAGCGCCCTGGTTAAGTTTTATCACGTTTTTCCGCAGTAATATCAACAACTGAAGGGAAACTTGATTTAATTCATTTTAAATAACCGTATCCTAGTCAAAGCAATAGAGAAAACAAAAAAAAACAAAAATCTAGTATAGGTACATGACGAGGAAGTTTATGAATTAAGTACTAACAGTAAATTGCTATAGACACTAGTTCAACTCCCTTTTAGCAAAGCCCCTATGAAAGCTTCTTCTGTTCATAATGACGAATACTAAGTCTCAAAATGCAAATAACAAAACCATTGAAGCTAAGGGGTTTGAAGGTTTTGGCCCTAAAATCAGCCGCCATTTTGATTTTTTTTCAGAATCGCGGTGCACAACAAAAGTTATATATTTAGATAGAGGACACTTATACAAACAAAAAATGTTATACAACATAATATCCTAAAGCGTCAGGTTTCGGAGTTATTCACCGAAATATAAGTCGAAAACAACAAGGATTTTTTTGTTTTTTTTTCCCTCCAGGTAAGCATATTGAACTATTGAGGTAATAGAAACGTTATAAAACCTTTATGTTGAAGAAACAAATGAAGAATAGACATTTTTTAAATAAATAATTAAGCACGGCAATTTATAATTCGTTTTTTAATCCCAGAGACTAATCTGACAAGTGTAATGTCAAACTTCTATACTGAAAAAAGAAACGAAAACACAAAAGACTTAAATGTCAGATTCGTCTCTGGGATAAAAAAAACGAACTATAAATAGCCGTTTTTAATTATTTATTTACAAATTGTCTATTCTTCATTTGTTTGTTCTCCAGAAAGGTTTCATAACGTTTCTATTACCTCAATAGTTCAATATGCTTACCTGGAGGGAAAAAAAAACAAAAAAATCCTTGTTGTTTTCGAATTATATTTCGGTGAATAACTCCAAAACCTGACGCTTTAGGATATTATGTTACATAACATTTTTTGTTTGTATAAGCGTCCTCTATCTAAATATGTAACTTTTGTTGTTCACCGCGATTCTGAAAAAAAATCAAAATGGCGACCGACCTTAGGGCCACCCTCCATACAAAAATCTTCTAACCCCTTTGGTAAATCGATTAGTGTTCCCACGTTCATCGCAATCGATCCACCCACTCGAGTCAAAAACAATAGTTGCCTTAATTGGTTTCACGTATCGTTACCCAAGTTAAATAGAGAAATTTGCCATTACTTGCCTTTAAATTTATTGAATCGATTCTCTCGACTACCTACTTAGAATCGATTCAATAAAGAATCGATTGAATAAACACTGAGTTTTGTGAGACACTGTTACGAAGTTTCTCAGTAAAAAATAAGTCGGGGTGGCGTAACAGGTGGCCTTACTAAGTTTTTATAACAATGCCTCTTGGAACAACTTAAATACTAGACAGTTGTTTTTGTAAGTCGCAATAAAATCTTACCTATTTAATTTCGTAGAACCAGACAGACCACTGTTTTGTGTCTAGATAATAATGAAAATAGCTTTTGATAAACACAAAAAGTATTAACATCTTCTTATCTATAAACTTTGAAGAATTATATAAAAAATATGTTCTGCAAAATATTGGGCACCTAATTAAAAACTTTAAAAATAAACTACATACATGTGCAATAAAATTAAAATAACTATTATGAATATGATCAAAACATTTACTTTTTTTAACCGACTTTAAAAAAGGAGGTTCTGTATTTATTATATTAAATATACCTACTATTTAGAAGCACAGGCAAAGCAAGGTCATCTACATAAATTGTATATCTATATAGTTAAGTTCTGATATATATACCTACTGAATGATAATTGTACATAATTATATAACCACCAATCGTGATAATGTAGTTAATAAAACGTGTAGGACACGCACACATATTATAAAACTATAAACAATTAAGTGGCAATCAATGCTGCATTGGTTTGTTTCACCCTTAAAGATTTTACTAACGTTTCTTTACTTAAATAAATTACAAGAGTAGGTATGCATACATATTTTTTACGATTAAATAAAGAGATGTGTGTACGATGCCTAATTCAGTAAAGGTAAGGTAAGGTAGTATTTTACTAAAATTCTGCTGTGAGTTACGCAAACTTTATGTAGTTTTTTTTTTTACTTGGCCTGTAATGGGCAAAAGCTTCCACCAAGTTCTACCAGGAACTCTTTTAGGTTTTTTAGGTTAATAATGATTATTTAAATTCGAATATTTCGTCATGATTTATTACATAGATTTATTAGCATACAATTATCAATAAACAAGTGAAGCTATTTGACAGTTACTGTAATTCAATACTGACACAGTGCCTAATATTTTCTTTTTAAAAACATATTTAATTTAGTCCACTTTTTGTTCTCAAATAATATTCATAATAAAGTCCTGGTTAATTTGTTTTCAGTTTATTAAAATACATATACTTAAATTAGATAGGTTTTGGAACGAAGTTTTCATCGCACGGTATACTCAGCACACTTAACGAAGACAACTAAACCGAAAAAATAGTAACATTTTGACCGCCACGATCACCACACTTTTGCTACAGTAGTATTTTTTTTTTTCATTCTGTTACTCTCAAACGTTGTTAATTTATTTCATTGAGCCTTAATTTTTATGTCACACTTTTATCCAAGTTCACTTCCTTGTTCGTTCACAGAAATTATCGCACGCACTTTTTCTCAAAACCTATTTTAGCTACGTCAAAAATATTAAGTACCTTACTCGTACTACCCTCGTACAGCCGGCTATTGTTCTACACGAAAGTATTATCTCAAACTTCTAAAGGGGTATGGCCGAATTCAATTGTTTATCTTTGTTTAATTTTAGTGGGTACTCCAAAAACTGGAGAAGAATGAAGATTTTTATGGTGCTACAGGTATTGCTTGAAAAGTTGGAAGCAGTAAATTACCTTCTTAGAGTGGTTTTATTTTTTCTGTGGTATTGGTTTTCTGTGAAGCACAGTGAAACGTCGTAGTTATTTGTTTTTGTCTCTTTTGGATTTTAGTTACCATTCGGTGAAACAGTTCGGTTATCTCCGGAATTCGGTTCTTTATTGATAAAAGAATATAAGATATAAATTTTCGACGACTGCAGTTTTCCAGTTTTATAAATTCGTACACTTCACTTTTAGACTTAACACTTGTGTAACAAAGCAAATAAATTCTCAGTGCTTGAATCCTTGCACCTTATGGAGAATGTCTAGTAACAGTTTTATTTAATTTTGAGCCTAAGCACTTGGTATATTATATTTTTTAAATCACTTGATGATTTTTTAGCGTAATTCCCACATCTACAGGGTGAAATTAAATTCATGGGCATCCTTTTAAGGGGTCATTGTACTTATCGTTATGAACAACTTTTACTATAGGACTAAACCTAAAATCGCGAAAAAAAATCAGCTGTTCCTTGCATTTATGTAAGTACACATAACTAGTCAAAATTTAGGGAAAAGCTGTTTTTTTTCGCGATTTTAGGTTTAGTCCCATCTGATGATAACAATGATCCTTTAAAAAGATGTCCATGAATTCAATTGCACCCTGTATCGTTTAAAAAATCGATAAACGAACCCGTCTTTTCACAGCCAATCCCCAAATGAAAACCTCGATTTATTTCCGTTGGATCCCGTTTTTGAATCCCATTTTAATATTTTTGGCGTTGGATCCCGCAAAACATTATTATGTATTTCCGTTGGATCCCGAATTTAAAAAATGCAATATAATTACGTTTTATTGTCGTTGAATCCCGAAAAGTATTTCCGTTGGATCCCGAATGCTTAAAAAAATCTGAATGCGGGTACTTTCAACAACAAAATTGTTTATAATAAAATGAGGGGTTCACTAATGTTTCACCAAAACTCCATTGAAATTTTTAGTTTACAACCAACGTTTCGTATACTATTTATTTCACAAACAACTCATTTTCTATATAATCTAGTCGTTTCTGGCACTCGCCGGCCGCTGCCGCGGCACCGCTCGCTTCGCTCGCTCGGCTCGTGCGTAGGGGTCACAGTTTTAACCTAACCTAACCTAACATTGTTTTTTTTTTAATAATTAACCTAATCTAACTAGTTCGGTTCCGGGTAACCCACTAAAAATAATCTCTTTTTAGTATTTGATAAAGGTAAATCACTTTTCTTCTGAAATGTACACATGTTGTTATAATATGGGATTCAACGGAATTAGCAAACGGGATCCATCGTTAATACCTAAAAAATGGGATTCAAAAGTGGGATCCAACGACAATAAACGAAAACCTCTTGGTCGTTTTAGAATCGGACAATCAAGCCAAATTTTTTCACTAGTCATCTTTATCCTCAAAAAATTAAACTTCCATCTTTTTCTAACAGTTAGAATCAAAAGTAGGCACGCACTGAACAACAAGTAGGTACCTACGATGAAGTAGATATGTCTATATCGAGCTCGTCCGCGGTCCGTCCGTGACTGCACTCGCAATGAGCTCTTAGGCTATAAGGAACACGATGTCACACTGACAGGATAAATTTGGATAAAATTACATGCAAATATGTTTTTCGTAGAAGTTTAGCGAATAATATTGTGTGTGCGTCATTAAATAAAGGCATTTTTTGTTTCGCTTGCGTTTTGGTACATTTTACGAGTCAGGGCACATTTTTCCGAGTTTGAACCTTGCAGCTGATTTTAGGCACGATGCAGGAGAAAACCCTTACGTGGGGCAAAGCTTATAAAATTATATTGAACGTGCTTCGTTTATTTTACGAAATATCTATAACTAACCAATAGGCGCACGATGTTACACAAACACAATTCAAACTAACACTGAATTCACACAAACAAATTAATATAGATTTTAGACTTACAAGTTATCTAACACACGATCTCCTTAAAAAACAACCACAGAACGTTCTAATTTAATTTGGACATCAACTATAGAAGAACTCTGCACGCTCCGACGCCTGAGTCTTTTCACACGAGAAATTCACGGTCACTGACTATGTAAATGTGAAACGTTGAAACACAAAATAAATAGCATACAGAAGTACCACTGGGAGTAAAAAACTTACGCGTTTTAGTGTTAAAACAAATATGGCGGACACACGTGTAACGCTCGCACTTCACTTGACGTATTTGCTCAAATATTTGGATGGCAAAAGAAACTTAATTCGAATTGAAACATGGTATATTATTTACGAGGACCGTGCATACCCGGAGGCTGCTGGTTCACGACTGTCCAGGTTAAGCCTTGTTTCTTAATATCTTCCCGTAAATCCTGCTTTTCAGGCACTGTCATTAACTGGGACACGTCATGCTTGCAGTTTTAATTAACAAGCACTTATGTACCTTTAAGGGGCTTACAGGACCTAAACGCAAAAAACGCAAGTTTTAGAAACAATAAAAGTATATGATCGACTACATTAATAAAAATAAAAAAATATATGATATTCTTCAGGATATAATTATGCTAGGTAGATAGTGTGTTGAAAACATAATACAACTTATTTGATATGATAGAAAAAAATCATGAAGATACCTCTAAAAACATTCTTTTTACAACTAATATACATACAATCATTATGATTTTTTTTCAGATTATTCTACAAGCAACATACTAAAACTAGTGTTTTAATTTTTTAGTCCAAACAATAGATTTTTCGTAAATAGATAATTGCTTCATATTTTGCAATAAATTACCACCGTTGTGTCATCGCGCTTCTCTTTCTTTTCTATGCAGTCCGACAGTGACCGCGCTTTAGGTCATGTAGTCCTCTTAATATTTGAGAGGTACGAAAAAACTGCGCCTTCCATTATTTCATTCTCCATGTCCCAATGACTAATGCCTGAGGTACAGACAAAAATACTGTTATGTACCTATTAAGAGACAGCAAGGCTTAACTGGCGCGAAGTAAATATTGTAGAAACAATAGAAATATGAAATATAATGATGTATGAACCGTTTCCCGAGCGTTCGGCGATTGTGGCGCGCCGGATGAATAGGAGGTAATTTAGTTATAATAGGTACGAGTCAAGGAACTCTCGTTAATGCACTACAGAGTAAGAGCGATTCTGCACTACATCCTAACCGAATATGAATTAAAGATCCGACTTCAATCCGAATTGGGAATGTTCTAAATTCGGACGGATAGAGTTCGGCTCTAGTGCGCAACCCCTCATACAAATAGGACTATCTATGATCATTTCGGATCGGCTTTTCTCGGTTTTGGATTGGATATAGTGCGAAACCGCTTTAAGGCTTCCTTTGAGCAATCGTTTCAGGTTGTAAAAAGATATTAGGATGATAAACAGATGTTTGTAGTATACTACGAAATTGGTGCGTAAAGATGAATTAGTAGAGTTCACTTTAGCTCTGGGTCGAAAAAGATGGAAGTCATGGGGGCCTTTGCCCAGCAGTGGGATGATGGAGGCTAACAGTAGTAGGATTCAAAGTTGTGTTCTCAAATCAAACTTTGGTTATTTTAATAAATATTTTAATGATAGCACTGTTTTACCCAAGAAAATATAACAATGAAATCTTCTCGAACTCTTCAGAAGAATGAACTAACAATCACAAAAGAAAGAAAGCACTTTCAAACACAAAACGTACTAAAACACAATATCTTAATCCTCACGAATACCGTTCGGCTCCATTCGCCACCATTCGGCTTTTTCCGGCAAACAAAGGAAAAGTTAACGTACTCAAAACATCGAGATGAATGCCAGACATTAGAGAGGAATCGAGCTGCTATTAACTTGCGAAACTCGGTTAACGACACTGTCACACTGCGACATTGCGAAACTAATAGTTAGTCATCATGGCTGACATCCGAGCCTTTTCCTAACTGCGTCGAGATCAGATTTCAGACTGACTGGATGGATATATCAATATTATTTAAAACGACTGTCATCTTGCCTTTAAACCTTACAAAATTCTCGGAATCAAGACAAATACTTCTACTAGTTTCTAAATACGGTAAAATACAATTAATTATTAAAAAAAAAGAAACCTTGGCGTTTCTTACCGACTTTTCTCCATAAGAAACGAAACGACTATACATGGAACCGTGGAACCATGCACCTAGCTTCTGACGTCTCATAAGTGCTCATGTAGGTTTAGTGAAATAAAATATTTTCTTCGGGTTTTCGGCACCAATAAAAGGCCTAAACTTACAAAGGACGTTTGCAGGGAAATGTATAGTTTTGAGCAATTGAACAACAACATTTTCAAATACTGCACTGACTTTGAGAAGACGATATTTCATAGATATTGGAAAATGAGAAACAACATACTTGAGCTCTAGGTTTCTAAAGATAGAACAAAAGACAAACGGCAGTCTTGGCCCGAAGCTAACGATAGTCAAATGTTTCTAAGGAAATACACGACGAATTCCTCAGTTTTCTGGCGGCACACCAAGAAACGTCAAAGCCAAACGAGGTCTTAAACTTTCAAAGGACGTAAAACCCGTGAAAATCACATAAAACTAAAATGTAAACGCTATGTACTTTAAAGGTCATTAAACTCTTGTGTGAACTATGAATATGTACATATACAAGTATACAACAATATTAAGACAGCCTTCGTCTCTTATTATAGACACGGCATCCATAAAAAAACGAATAATTTTACCATGAAATTCAACGGACCGTCTATGTTTTCGACTATCAAAATACAGTTAGATGGTAGAAATTGTTGAAACATACATACATTTTCCCCTAGTGTGCAAGTTTTAATAGCTAAGTAGTTAAGATATATGACCAAAGAAGGAAAAGCGTTAATCCAACTTTCTGTTTTGGGAGATGAATAATTTATATTTGGCGTCTAACGTGCTTTTTCGATTTACCAATTTAAAACCCTTCGTGCCTTCTCACTAAGCATTTTTTTATGTGGTCAGGATTGTATATTCAGTCACCAAAAGAGATAAGTAACCAGGATCATCTAATAGTTGAAGTTTAGTACGAAACCGATGGATATTTTCGAATGAAATTTATTCTGATAAATGAACTATTTGTTTTCTATTAACTAAATTAAATTTTATTCAAAAACATCAATCGGTTTCCTAATAAACTTCAACTATATCTGACGACCATGGATACTTATCTCCTTTAGTGACCGTACTTCCTTCCAAACATACCTACTTCGTTCTATATTCCTACTACAAATCCTAAAGAAAAAAAGTACATAACATAATTTTATCAAAAATCCTGGCCACTAACACATGAATGCTTGAAATGCTTCCCCCGCATTCTCAGCCAAGAGGATTCACACGCTCGTCACTTGTGAATGATACTTACATACATTCACGGTCGCTGACTATGTAAATAGGTATTTGAATTCTATCACAGCGAGCGTCGACCGCCCCAGGAATATTATTAGCTTCAACAATGAGTAAGTGAAGAATTTTCTTTTAAAACAACTTTTTACCGCGTTGATTGATGAAACGAGTTAATTAAGTGCTCATCGATTTAGTGTGTTAATCGTTTAGAACGATGAAGTTGTTATGGCAAAGGGTTATTGAACCGCGTTAGTATTATAGTTTGGATATTGAATGTAGTTGTAAAAAACGCTAATGGTTATTAGAATTTGAATAGCGTGAGCTTTTTCATTGGTTTTTAGTTGGTGATGACGTAAGATTTTGTTACTGGAGGACTAAGATATACTTGTAGGCACAAATTGTATGCGGAATACCTATATAGATAAAACACCTACTGCCAAATAAAATAAAGACCCGTATCACAAAACCTCACTCAAGCATTAGTTAAAACTATTTTATATAGTCATTTGAATGGTGGAGTCTAGTTTTAAGTAATGCTTGAGTCTTGAGTGAGGTTTTGTAATTTTATTTTATTTATTTATTTTATTTTATTCGGGAAACTTACTGCTAATTTAAACTTAAACAGTGCTCTTAAACAATATGCATAATGCGAATGATAATGTATGATTAATGCGAGGCTTAGTTAGTAACCTTTCGGAAAAACCTTTTCTTAACGCACGGAGAGCACCTCTAGATCCTATCTTATGCTATCCTCGTTGTTTATCGTTTATATGATACGTTGTCAGTCTGTCAGTCACGAAACTTTTATATTATATACAACCGTACTTTTGAAAAACCCACATTTTCTTAACATAATCAGCCTATAATGTTCCCACTTCTGGGACACAGGCCTCCTCTCGCTAAGAGGGAATGGGCCGTAATCCACCACGCGGGCCCAGTTCGGATTGGTAGATGTCACATGTCTCCGAATTTTTGGTTCTAGGACATGACGGTTTCCTCACGATGTTTTCCTTCACCGTTTTGAGAGCAGTGATGATGAAATAATTTACACAAAGTAATGCGCCTGTCTGGGTTCGAACCCACGACCTACACCTCGAAAGTCGCGGCCGTTATCACTTGGCCACCACTGCTCTCTTAAATTCACCCAAAAACATTAAAAGACGCGTCACACTGACGCAAGATCAAAATCTCTTAGCCAATTACAGACAATTAGTTACATATCTGTCCCCATTTCGGCGGCAGTAAGTACATAAGTGGAAACTTGCCTTAATAAAGGTTGTGCAACGTAAAATGCAATATATTTGTAAGTGAAGTGTGGTGTCGACATGCTCCGACATCATCAGTTTCACATTATATATGAGATACCTACATGTAGTATTTCGTAAGATGGTTTATGTGTAGGAGTTTTTATTTTCTAGTATATATTGTGAAGGCCGCAAATGGAAATTCAATGAAAATCTGATAAAGTATTAGGCTTTTGACCAAAAATCAGCGAATTTATATAGTCAAAGCGAAACTAAATTTTGAAGAAAAAAATTTACAAACTGAATATTTTTAAATCATTTATTTTTGAATAATTTAATCGCGAAAATTGGTATCACAAAAGCTTTATTTTGTCCTAGAATTGTATTAAAATTTCATTGAAACGAAGGAAAAGGTACCTATTTATATTTACAGAATCCAAAGCTCAAGGCTCAATATTTAATATCAGCCGAGAGGCAGGGATAGGCTTTCAATATTTCACTAGTTCTCGTTAATAACATTTATTAATACAATATTTCTGATTGTTGAAGTTTAATGACACTATATTTTAGGGTAATTTTTAAAAAATGCGTAACTGCACTATTGGACTTTGCATATTTTACTTTAAGCTAAGTTAATCAAACGTTCCTACGTCATATTCTGCACTCAAAATTGCAAGCACTCGCTAAGCAATCTTATTAACGAATTTTCAAGTCAAGTGTAAGTATGAGTAACTTGTTACTTAAACCTAGATCAACTTACAGTCTATTTCCCAACTTAAAGCTTTTTACTCCAATGATAAAGTTACAAGAAAATGTACGTTTAACATTTCCATACTGACAGACTTCGCTCGCTATTCGCTATTCCTGTTGGCCCCACGCCAAAACCTTTCGCAACTAGACCACGCATTTTATTACATCCTTTCTATTAAAACAGAAAATATTATTATTCATGAATAATAGTAGCCAACAATTTGGCCTATTAATAATTCTGTTAAAGTTAAAATATTTGTCAGCTGTCAATAATTTTATTACATTATTATCTCACCCAAACAATTTCCTTTGCATTAATATTGTTTTAAAAGATAGGTTTGGTATTATTAACTCCGTATAAATACAATTTGGATGCTAATCGCCTCGCCCGGTATAAAAGACATCAACGCGTAACTACGTCATTATTATTAATACTTGAATAGTTTAATTTATTTATTTATTCACGTCAAGAGATTAGGTGTTTTATAATTTTTCATCATAATTATGAGCTATTTTTAATTTTATGCAAGTATTGCTGCTGTGTAATATTTCTTTGAGCATTAACGGTCTCTTAATCAAATATGTAGATGCTACTTAACTTTTTCATGCGTGGGAGTCGAAAGCAACGTCAAACGCCAAAAACATTTTTATTTGCCGCCTAAAGTTATTCAAGAGGCGTAACTAACTGAACATTGGTTCATCGTACCTACCTGCTACCTACTTGAGTATTTTCCCAGACGAGACTTAGATTTTTATCTTGTATACGCCGCCATTTTTAATTTGACAAAGTATACAAGCACTTACCTACTATGAACTCTTTAAACCCATTTTTTTACCGAAAAAAATGTATCAAGGAAACCGCAAACTTTGTATGTAACCGCCGAACATAAGTCGTGTCGTGTCGTGCTCGTGTCGTGGTCGAGTCGTGCCTGTCGCGTCGGGTTCGCGGCGATCAAGGCCTGCGGTGGGCGGCGCAGACAACGAACCCGGATGTAAATGCCTCACAAAAAACCCACATATGTTATGTACCACTTAGATTTATACCTACATCTTAGAATTAGATTTGAATAGAACAAGATTCTTCGCTTTGACATGTGATTTTAAGATAAAACTAATACCCTCTTTTTGTCTTGTTGAACACCTCATCTTCTGATGAGTGTCTCAAGAAAATTGTTTTCTCAAAAATAGCGATTGAGATGTTAATAAACCGTCTACTAACATAAAGATCGTGTTGAAGGAAAGAGAGAAAAAATGACAAAGACACGAATTCAGTTCTAGTGAAGAAATATTTCCCAGCTATATAAAAAAACCAGGAAACATTAAATGCGTATCTCAATCATCTTAATACATTGAATAAACTAATAATTAGTTCATTAAAGTATACAGGAAATTACTTGTACTAATTACAAAATAGGCGGTAGTCAGATCACAAAGATTAACGGCGGCCGGCGAGGAATTCGCGCTCGCCGACCAATCTACGAGTGGTTACAAAACCGGTCGCGCTTATTACTCTAAAGTAACCGAAAAAGAACTCACCCGGGATCCGAATGTTGATCCGTGCATCCGGAGCTCCGAAAAACCGCACGATCGCAACCCTGGCGGTAAAACGAAAAGTGCCTTTCAAGCCTAACGCGTAAAAAAGTGTCTAATAAAAAGGCCTTTTGATACCGCACGCAGGAGGCTACGCTCCCTATGAAGGTCTGAAGCAAAACCTCAGTTTTCCCTGACCGATCGCTGCAAGATGGGAGCGGCGTGCGATCTGCGGTACTCATGAGGTATGAGGTTCACTGATGCGCGTGCGGCTCGCACTGGGCGGCGGAGAGCCGCGACTGGCCGCGAGCGCCGCGCCGCGTCCCGCGCACCCCGCGCGCCCCCGCGCCCCCATTGGTCCAGCGAGCCTGATGACGTCAGCTCACGATGACCCCGACACACGACACAGGCGGACGCGGCGCGAGAAACAAATAACAAAGACATGAACTTTGTTTTGACTGGATTTAGACGAATCTTTGAGAGAGAACCGAGGTTGTCAAAAACACCATGTTGGATTGGGTATCGCTCCAAACTCGACCAACACAAACGACAAGAAAGTAATAATAATGGAGTAATTACTGAAGCATTCGACGAGACAGGAACTTCAATTCCAGTGAGAACAACTTTTTTATTGAACTGGGTATGAAAAGGAATACTTGAGTTCAAAATAAACATGTAAGTAATGGAAGAGAGAAGATTAGGAGTAGAAGTATTCCAACTTAAAGCCTGACACATCTAGGTGTAGGTTATCTAAGTGCTCAACATTATATACCATTGACATAGGGCTTACCTACTCATTCAGCACCCCCCACCATTTAACGTACAATAAAGTCCGTTACATTCAAATATGCATCCTGAGATTTCAGTTTTTAACCGACTTCTAAAAACGGAGGAGGTTCTCAATTCGGATGTTTGTATGTTTTTTTTTTTTTTTTGTGTTTGTTCGCGCATAACTCCGTCGCTTGCGAACCGATTTGAAAAATTCTTTTTTTGTTGGAAAGGGTATACTTTCCAAATGGTCCCATGAAAATTTTATCGAAATCGGACAAGCAGTTTTCGAAAAATCAACAAAAATCTAAAAATTTATCTATATTGTCTACATTAACGATCTTTTCGTTTACATTTTTGTGGGGTAGGTACAACTAAAAAGTGGAAAATAAAAACGTTTTTACAAAAAAAAAACAACCGACTTCAAAAAAAAACACTACAAAGTGATAAATAACTTTAATTTCGGAAGTCGGTGTCAAAAAACGAAAATGCGGAACCAACGACACCGACTTCCGAAATTAAAGTTATTTATCACTTTGTAGTGTTTTTTTTTGAAGTCGGTTGTTTTTTTTTTTGTAAAATAGTTTTTTTTGTCAAAAGTTTAACGGGAAAAAAAGGATCTGGTCATTAGTGCCATAAAAATTTACCTCATCAAAGTTTTTAAGCTTCAGCGTTTCGCTTTTCCTGTCCACTGTGTCACCGGCCTTATCCGTCGCCAACGCCTCTGACATGTAACCACAAGTTATTCACGCCGACAGACGAACTCAGACGAACTATCCCGAATCATCTGTTCGAATTTGAATTTTGAATCCGACACGACGTCTCTAACCGCGACTAGACAGATCGTTCACTTTTGCCGCGTTTTTGCGCCGTGAAACAAACATGGCCGAATTTTCGTAATGGCCGCCCCACAATGGCGGCTTTCTTCGAACGCGAGACCGGTTTGGGTCGCGGTTATTTCGCGAACGCGCTCCGAACACAATTTCATGCACTAATTTTGTATAAATTACGTCCAACCTCTTCAGGCGGTCTCACGGCACTGAAATAACCGGTTTTCTAAACCACAAGAGTTATGATTACCATTGCAACAAGTTCGCGCTAGTTGGCACCTCCGTTCAAGGTTAGCGGCTGAATTTTACGTCGAGTTTACTATTTCTCTGTTGGTATGAAATTACTTGCATACTTGCCATTCACCGAGAAATGTGCGGTGGTTTATTTTGAGGTTTAAAAATACTCATTTGTACTTAGGAACCAGTTTCGAAAGAGTTGTGTCTTAAAATAAAATAGTTGGACTGTCGTATCTAGATCCGCTTGACGGACGTCGCGTCGGTATGAAAATTCACGTTTAATTACTGTGTGGCGCCAACGCAATTAAGGCGAAAGGAGTACGAACGTGGAATAGAATATTTCTAATTTCCGTGCATTTCAAGTGTATCGTTAAGTATCCAATGCTAATCAAAGTAAATCGTGTGTATTTTGATAGATTTGTAGGTAGCCATTCGTAGTACTAAACATGGTTATAAAACTCAAAGCATCAAATACAGGAAACGCTAAGTATCGTTTGCATTCAGTTGATATTCGATTAGCAAATAAACAACTTTATAAAACCTTCTACGAAATATATCTTACTCCTTTTTTAAAAAGGCAGCTTCTTTACATTCATCATCATTGTCATCTATCGCAATCAGTGAGAGAGATAGATACAACCTGCTACAACTACAACCTGATATTTACGATTTTATATACACATCTACTCACTTCGTCGTCGATCCGCTCAATCAGTTGATCAATACTTAAAGAGCGATCTCTCGATATCTGTGGATGGATATCTACTACCTTACCAAATACGCTGACATGGAGTCACCAGCAATGGATAATGGATATGCAGACAACATCGTTTGGCTAGATCTTCTGATACTGGAAAGTATCGATTGATCTATCTTTTACATGGACATCTTTCCGGTAAGAGATAGAGAACGACTAATCGCGGTTAAAGTGATAGTTTTCATGTATATTTTACAAACAGAAAATGTTTCGGTTTTTATCGAATCGATTAGTGAAGTAGCAACTGGAAATATCGATATTCAGTGACTTATGGTTATTAGCCAAATTATGATAAGCAACCACTTTTAACCACAAGATGCCATAAGCCACCTCTCGCGTCCGGCCCTGATTCAAGCCATGGTCCGGGGCGAGAGGCAGTGGGAGGCAGTCACCTCCTTCTGCGAAGCAGTCATACTAGCGAAGGAGGTGGCGGGATGGCTGAGGGAGAGAGCCTCACGTCCCAGCCGCCACGGGAGACGCTCCGGGCGTCGGGAGCCGCGTGACGACTCCCGGCCACCATAGGCGCGGGCCTGCGCACGGAGAGTAATGGTAGCTCACCGTCCAATCAGGACCAGGCCCGTGCCGGACGGCGCGTACGTGTTCCACGCGCGCCTCAAAGAGATGTCAGCAAAAAGGAAAGGGCCTGCCAGGGCCGAAGCCTGCCGGGGGTGCGGGATTGTCCGAAAGGGTTACCGCTACCCCGGAACATAAAGGGCTAAGGAAGGAACACGGATGGGTTTTAATCAGTAAGAGTCTGACACTCCCTTCCGCTCCACCCAGAGCGGGAGGGGTCATTTGATGATTTCCCATCAATAAAAAAATAAAAAAGATGCCATAAGCCCATATTTCTTTGGCAAAAATTGCTCATAGCAACTAATCGTTAATCACACTCAAAGAGATACTGAAAGCAACTTTCCTTTGCAATCATGTTACAATACCTCAATCACCGTTTACGACATTACCCAATCAATTTAACCCCTATAAGGCAATCCACTTAATTACTGCACGGTTACAACCAATCAGCTCGTTTCCAGAATAGCAACGTCTAATAATAACCTAGACATTCACGATTCTTCACAACACTCACAAGTACTCGCTAGTACTCGTTAGTACTAGCGAGTTCACACGTCCATACAAACGGTAGGTATTTGTAATCGATGTAAATTCCTCAGCCAGCTAGGAGCCGCTAAGATAAACGGTGGAATGTCACCACAATGTGTACCTTTTAAGGGTTGTGCCAGTTCTTGTTGCTAATCGAATAGTTCAGGGGAAAATGGTTATTGTTTCTTTTAAGTGGATTTGTAGACTGACTAGATTGGTTAGGATTATAATAATTAGTAGATTATCAATAAGATTTTGATTTAAATATTTATTGGTACTGATTAAATAAGGTTTCTTTTAAGGTTTGCTATTGTGCATGAATTCCACAGTACCCTAGGCTAATGGTCCTTTTTGAAGACTAAGGGGAACTGAATATTGTGTAAAATTAGAACGTCGGTCAAGTACAGTCACCAAAAGAGATAAGTTACCAGGGTCGTCGTTAGTTGTCTTCTTTGGTGACCGTACCTTCACACATTCTAAATCTAATTTGCCATCATCACGAATTCACACCTCGACATCGTTCGAGTTTCGTAGTGATGTTTGGAGGATAACACTGCAGGCCTCTCGTTAGGTACTTACCATTAAATCAACTCATATTAAGAAAAACCCGCTCATACAAGTACCTACATCCAAGTACAAATATTTTCCACCGAATCTCAAGCACCTATCAGAATATAGCAGACTTATCCGGTCAAGCACCCACGATTCCTGATTAGCCACACCGTCTGCCCGCGGCTCACGAATTATCACGAAACTTGCCGATTATAGCCGAAGCCAAGCCTGCTTCACCTTCCAATTTGCCGCAGATATTGAGAAAGAAAATGTATAATTTATTGAAGTAAGATTTCTGCTGGTTTCAAATGTACAGAAAGGCTTTGAGGCGGTTATTACCCGACCCAAAAAAAATGTTTATGTTGTTGTTTTTATATTCTGTTCTCAAAAAATGTCCGTCAGTCGGTCTGTCACAGAGCTGAATCTCAGTAACTTGATGTTTAAATAGAAAAAAAATATATATTCTAGTAGGTATTTCAGATTTTTCTAATAAAACCTCCATTCGAATAGACCACACAGCACATGTAAATTGTTTTATCTCAATTCTGGTCATCTTTGACAGCATAATGCTTTGGGCGAACGTACCCGAATCAGTTAGCATGTGGACATTAATAAGCACCTGTAATCTTATGGGAAACACAAGTACGCTGGCATTGTGTTTACCTACTAATGATGGAAATTAATGCATTCCTCATGGCGTAGCGACTTGGTGCGTAGAACATTTTAGGAGTTTCCAGAATTGACTACTACTGTTTTATAAAATCTTTGTTCGTCCAACCTTCTTTCTAATCTTTATATAATACAATGAAGTACACCCGTTTGGGCACCTATTTTTTGAGCACCTATGCATTGAGCACCAAAGGTATTCCCATTTGAACACCAATCAATATTTTACCTTGATGCTCAAAGGGAAACAACAAAAAATATTCAACTGCACCTATCACTACACCTGAACTTCTAAACGCCTGGACCGATTTTAATTAAATTTCGCGATAGGCGGCGCTATTGTTTAGATCCAGTTTTTTTTTTTTTTTGATTGTGAATTGATATTAGGAAAGGACAACGTCTGATGGGTCGGCTAGTGTTACATGATTGTTTTGGCTTGCTATATGCTTGGTTGAAGATGGATGATTTTATGCAACACACCCCCAACATCCCAAGCTTATTGGGGAAACTGCTAGACGGATAAATTTTAGAAGAAGCTTATCTCCGTCTGACGATTCACTGCAGTGCATACTGCAAATGAGCCTCTTTGTGGATCTGAATATTTTTATGGTAAGATGTTGCTTAGATAAAGTTCACTTTATAAAGTGAACTTCATTTTTTCTTCATTTTTCTTTTTCTTTAAGAGTGTTATTTTTTTAAAGTGAACTTTATAACCCGTCAACCTTCCAAGCAGGAGTGAATATATCTTCTAGTTTACTCGTTCCACCACAGACCTCATCCATCGCTTCCTACCAGGCGAGATCAAGGTAAGGAGCCGGCCCATTTTGTAATAAAAAGAAATTATTGACCATTGAAAAAAAATTAATCGAGTGTGCTTATGACCACATTGACCACACGACTGAAGCGAAACTTCAAACGTTTTAGGCTATGAGAGGAAGAGAGAAAGAAAATGTGCGCGCACTGCTTTCTCTTGCTTATATCCCCAACTCAACTTCCGTTCGCCTCGCCCGATCACACTTTTCGTAACAAAAATATATAAATTATCTATAAGCTCAACCATAGGACCACCGCAATTCAAACACTACAGAGTTGTTTGAACCTGATCATAATGAACATGATAGCGCATAGTATTCTACGTAGGTACGTACTCCGATAAAAATCATACCTATTTATAGAAGTCCGTCACGGACGAGGAAAATTCTTAGTACCTACTTACATGAGTTTTCGCGTCAACAATATCCGTTTTACCTATGTATGTGGAATACTGCGTGATGGCACAGACTTGCATATCCTACAGAGACCATCATACATTCTCACTGCGATATATAACAGCTAAGCTATGATCGTCAGAAAGACTGTTTAAGATTTTTCTCTCATTTTGTTCAAATCATCCATTCCATCACAAAGATAACTGATCTCACTTGGAAAGCTGCCACGCTAAAATGGAACTGGGCTGGACACATCTGCCGCATGTCAGACGAACAGTGGGCCAAACTTACGACCCAATGGGTCCCTCTTAATGGCAAACGACATCGTGGCAGGCCCAGACGGAGATGGCGGGATGAGCTGGACTCCTTCAACAAGAACTGGTCCTTAGCAGCTTTGAACAGAGAGAGGTGGAAAGAGAGTAGGGAGGCCTTTGCCCTGCAGTGGGACGTCACAGGCTGATAATAATAATAAATTTGTTCAAACCTATCTATGGTATCGGATTAAAAATAAAGCTTATCCGATACTAGGTACACCTACAATGAAAAATATCAATATTTTAATTTTACTTAATGTAAGCCATACTGAAAAATTACTCTTGTCTCGGTTAAAACGGATTACAATAAATAACAATTTAATAACTACGATCCACGACACACACGACGACACGAACGACACACTACCACGACGACAACAACGACAACAACGACAACAACGACGATATCGTCGGCTAAGTATTCTAAGATGCTAACTCCATTTGACTATTTAGTATCAAATGAAAGAGAAACCTCACCTATTTCTGCCGTAACTCACCAGCCCCCTTATTCACAAACACTCGATACGCTTCCGTATCGTATCGAACATTAATCATTGTTATCGTAGGAGTCTTCTCAATGCTGTTCACAAGTCCAAAACCCGAAAATTTTGTCAGTTTAAATCAAATAGACGCCCGCTATTCTTCCAACAGCTATTTTCTGTTGAGGGGAAGTCAAATCAGGTTATTGAAATGTCAGGTTTTCGATACGATAGCCTGTCGTATGGTTGTGAATCAGGGCTCTGGAAGGGTAGGTATATCGCACTGTTAACACAAGACTGTCATCATCATCATCTGCCTAGCCTTTTCCCAACTGTGTTGGGGTCGGCTTCCAGTCTAACCGGATGCAGCTGAATACCAGTATTTTACATGGAGCGACTGCCTATCTGACCTCCACAACCCAGCTACTGGGTAATACGATACCCCTTGGTAAGACTGGTTGTCAGACTTTCGGGCTTCTGACTACCCGTAACGACTGTCAAAGATCGACAAATGACAGCCGGGACCAACGGCTTAACGTGCTAACGTGTTAACACAAGACTGTATCAACTCAAAATGAAGCTTTTTTCAGAAATTATGGAAAACTGATTAAAAGTAAACACTGTTTTAAAATTAGTGATAAAATTAAGGGGTTTCTTTAATTATGAGTAATTTCAGAGATTGCAGGTTATCAAGTTATTTCATTTTACATATGAAGAATGAGTTATCTCGAATATGTCTTTTTTTGCGCGATATGTGCCAACGATATTGCATAACATTGCTTAACTGTATCTTTAGAATAAAAATAGATTTTTCTCTTTCATTTGATACTAAATAGTCAGTTAAGCCAAAAATGGAGTTAGCAGCTTAGAATACTTAGCCGACGATATACTACTTCGATACCACGATGCATTCTCCAAATCTGTACTATGTAGCCGAGCAAGGTATGAAGCTGGCTGTCTGTTGGATAATTAGTCTGTGGCCCAGGGTTATTTATTTGCAGTTGTAATTGATACTGCATGCAAAACAGTTAGTTCTCGTGAATCCTTAAGAGATTATTAAGTTAGGGTTACTTTTTATTGCGCATTTCTGGGCAATTAAAGCCAGTTTTTAATTATTAGTCAGATTTATTCCAAAGATGCCGTTTCTTGTCAGACCATAAATTAGTATTAGAATTTAATTTTATGAACTTAATTATGAGATTATGTTGCCAAACTGTAGTTACGTTTGTCTTCATAGCCATATAGCGTGGCCAGAGGCTTGCAAATATTCCAACCAGTACCCCAATCTCGTAATACACTTTTTTTACAATCTGATGGATTTAGATTAAAATTCCTAATCAATTGATCATATCACGGGATCATATATTTGAAAATTTCGTCTGGTCGACTACGTAATGAATGTTGTCGAATCGTCAAAATGAAAGGCATTGCAATTGTTAGTGTGTTGCTCCCGCAGGATCCCATCAAAGATAATAATTAACATAATATCACTAGCTTCTGCTCCCGACTTCGTCCGCGTGAAATTTCTTGCTCTCCCGACCCACCCCGTCGCATCGTATCGTCTGCCCGCGCTATTACTTCGCTGTCGGTTAACGTTCTTACTTACTTTTTTTATTTTTGCTCGGCTCCTTAGAGAGTTATGTTAAATAGCCTTCATCTAGAATTGGGCTATCAAATCCAAAACTAATTTTTCAAATCCAACAGGCAGTTTCAGAGATTATAGCGCGTTCAAACAAACAAATAAACAAATTCTTTAGCTTTATTATTAGTATAGATAGATATATGGAGGGGCCCGTGGCTCAATAATAACAGCCGCACAGATCGATCGATCAGGTTAAGCTACGCTTGCCGCGGTTGGTCCTTTGATGGGTGACCATCTTTACATGCCGAGACCCCTCTGTGCCTCGGAAAGCACGTTATGCCGTTGGTCCCGGTTATCATTCGTGGATCTTTGACAGTCGTTACGGGTATTCAGAAGCCCGAAAGTCTGACAACCAGTCTTACCAAGGGGTATCGTATTTCCCAGTTACTGGGTTGTGGAGGTCAGATAGGCAGTCTCTCTATGTAAAATACTGGTATTCAGCTGCATCCGGTTAGACTGGAAGCCGACCCCAACCTAGTTGGGAGACGGCTAGGCAGACTGATGAGATAAATAGAAAATGCAACGAGATTGTTATAAAGTTAATAGGTATCATCACATCACATCACACTAATATTATAAAGGCGAAAGTTTGTGAGTGTGTGTGTGTGTGTGCGTGTGTGTGTTTATATATTTGTTACTTCTTCACGCAAACGGCTGGACCAATTTTGATAAAATTTTGAATGGAGGTAGCTGACACCCTTTTTTTTGGATGGGAAATTATCAAATAACTTCTCCCGCTCTGGGCGGAGCGAGAGGGCGTGTCAGATTTTTACTGACTAAAACCCACCCGTGTTCCTTCAGTTGCCTGTGCCAGGGGCCACGGTATCTTTTTCGAACAAACCGCAACCCCGGCAGGCTTCGGTCCTGGTAGACCCCGTCAGTTAGTGCTGACATCTCTTTGAGGCGCGCGTGGAACACGTAGCTGACACCCTGGATTAACATATAGGTTTTTATCCCGGTATTCCCACGGGATCGACATTTACGTGGGTGAAACCGCGGGGCACAGCTAGTTTGGAATAATTTGTAGTTACAGAACCTATTTCTACCTACACTGGTATGTTCTAATCAAAATGGTGGAAGAGAAATTCTGCGATGTTCCTTTACATTACAGCTCAAGCTACTTTGCCACCTACGTAATTATATTTGAAATTATTTGTGTAGGAGGAGTTCAATGAGTTCATAAGTGATGAGTAAAACTGGAAAGTAACTTACCACATCACGTGAAGAAATTGTACTAGCTGCAAAGTGAACTGCCAGCTCCTGAACCTAATAAAAATTGAGAAAATGCTTGATGTTTTAAAGTGCTTAGGAGTATTTAGATCTATTAGGGCTTGGGTGCCGGATAAACACTATCTACCAGACGAATACATAAAATAAAACAATTATAGACAATTTTATTTATCCAAGAACCCGATCCCAACATACACACACACACACATATCCCAACATATTAGGGAAAAAACCAGGCAGATTGATATAATATATTGTCCAACTAGGAGCGCCCCGCGGTTTCACCTGCATAACTTTTGATCTCGTAAAAATATTGGAATAAAAAGTATTCTATGTGGTAATCCTGATTATACACTGTCTGAGTGCCAAATTTCATCGAAATCCGTTCAGCCGTTTGTGCGTGAAGAAGTAACAAACATACAAACTTTCGACTTTATAATATTAGTGTGATAAGTTGATCAAAGCATTTCCATATTCCAGCAAAAGTGTATAAATTAAGTCTTAAAGTGGCGATCAAGATTTGGGTGGAAAATATGGGAATCTTTCTTCATAAAAAAATTATCTTATACCACTCTTAAAGAAACCTTACACGCCACAAGCGCCCACCACCATCCTAAAAAAAAACCGCTCAAAAGTACTTAAACCGACAACACACAGATCTATTATGTGTTTCGGACTCAGTTGAACGACCTCAAATAGAAGTTTAAATACAACCTGCTTATAAGAGTATGGTCTTGTAAATCAATCGGCTTTCCGGCCCCTCAGCTTGTCAAGTATGTTTCGGTCATGATTGATGTGGATGATAAAAAACTTGAAATTGAAGTAGAACGGAGGTTTGGTACTTAGATAGTACTGTTACTCGTGTTTAATAGGTACCATGCTTGGCTAATGCGTTGGTGGTCGTAGAATGGTAAAGACCCAGCCTTGTATTAGGGACCATTGGTAGTATTTAAGTTGATGGTTTCTTTTTAAAGAATTGTTCAAGGTAAGCAACACTGCCGAACTATCATCACCGCAGCTGCAGTAATCTTTATCTACGAGTATATCCATACTAATATTTTAAATTCGAAAGTAACTCTGTCGGTCTGTCTGTGTGTTACCTTTTCACGCCTAAACCGCTGAACCGATTTAGATGAAATTTGGCATAGAGATAGTTTGAGTCCCGAGAAAGGACATAGGATACTTTTTATCCCGATATTCCCACAGGATCGAGACTTATGCGGGTGAAACCGCGGGGCGCAGCTAGTATATAATAAAGCTGAAGAATCTGTTTGTTTGTTTAAACGCTCTTATCTCTGGAACTACCAGTCGGATTTCCAATTCTTGAGAAAAGGCTACTTAACATCACGCTGGGATCCTTAGAAGACGAGCAGAAACAAAAAAATTAGAAAAAACGCTGAGCGAAAACGAAGTAATAGCGGGTGCAAAATTTACGCGGACGAAGTCGCGTGCATAAGCTAGTCTATCGACAAAAGACGGAGTAAAATATATTTTTTTTAATACAAATGTTAATCTCATATGTATCTAGCAAAAATAAATGCTATAAACTTTTTCTAAACTAACGAACTTCAACATCCTTTATCTAACAAACAAATAGGTAAGTGGAAAATCCCCTAAGCCATCGTCGTTTTATATCAAGTATTATAGTAAAAATACTTACGATTTTTATTTAAAAAAGCGTCAACCGGTTGTTGCGTTCCAAGTTATGTATATCGTAGGAGCACCTAGCAACCGAACAACCAAGCATGGGCGTTATCCTTAGACTCGACAACCAGTTTCTATAATTTATGGATCTATGAGATGTATTCAACGATTTAAATCTTGTGAGATCGAGTCGCAAGATGTGTAATGCAGTGTGAAAAGTATTAACTGACTCAAAATGTGAGAGTAAAATGATTTTTCTTTTGTAGAAAGAAATCCATTTATAGGAACGCTGCAGAGATTACAAAAACGCAGGTTTTTTTTAAAGAGAAGTCGACTAATATTTAAACAGACTTTTACAAAAAGCTTGCTGTCTGGTTTCGTGTTTAAAGTAAGACTGTAAGAAGTCCTATCTGACTACAAGCGAGATAAGTTTTCTTCTTTAATGTAAGGTTCCTTGTTAGGACTGGGACTCATAATCAGCTTACAATGTTCCCACTGCTGGGACACAGGCCTCCTCTCAGTGAGAGGGAGTGGGCCATAATCCACCACGCGGGTCCAGTGCGGGCTGGTA
This sequence comes from Amphipoea oculea, assembly GCA_945859645.1. Lineage (NCBI taxonomy): Eukaryota > Metazoa > Arthropoda > Insecta > Lepidoptera > Noctuidae > Amphipoea > Amphipoea oculea. The sequence goes on from OX243862.1 coordinate 23,445,555, forward strand.
GATGTCACATGTCTTCAAATTTTTGGTTCTAGGACATTTTCTTACGATGTTTTCCTTCACCGCTTTGAGAGTAGTGGTGGTGAAACAATTTACACAAAGTAAAGCACCTGTTTGGATTCGAACCTACGACCTACAACTCGTAAGTCGCGGCCGTTACCACTTGGCCACCACTGCTCTCGCCTCTCACTCAACTGATATCATTTCAATGTGTAGCTGAATCCTACAGTCTATTATTTTCAAACACCAGTCTGCCTGCCAAGCGTGGTCATTTTGATAATGGGTATGTATCACAAGAACATAATAAATCCTCCCGATCGAATTCGGTCACGGTGGCCAGTCTCAACGGAGATTAGATAGGTACGCAGGAGATATTATAGTGCACATAGATTACTCTCATACTCGTAGCCCGATGGGACTGCAACCCGACACGACCGGGAAGAGATCGGGCGCAGGAACAACGGCTTTACCTGCCTTCCGAGACATAGGTGTATCATACTACCAACTTCCAATCTCCGGGCTGCTACTGAGAAATTCGTAACGGAAGAACTCAGTAACACTGCCCGATCTGAAAATCGAACCCAGGACTCCACGCTCAGCGGTCAGATTAGCCAGGTACGCAGAAGATTATAGAGCAAAAGTGTGTGCGCAAGTGCAATCTCTGTTCCTCTACTAGTATAGTCTGATATAATGGCAATCTGACACAGCCGCAGAGATATCAGGCGCAGGACCAACGGCTTTACATGTTTTCCGAGACACGGGGGTATCACAGCACCAACTTCAAAACTCCGGGCTGATACTGATACATTCCTAATGCAAAAACCCAATAACACTTAGCCTGATCTGAGAATCGAACCCAGGACCCCACCCTGGTGCGGGATTGTCCGAAAGGGTTACCGCTACCCCGGAACATAAAGGGCTAAGGAAGAAACACGGATGGGTTTTAGTCAGTAAGAGTCTGATACTCCCTTCCGCTCCACCCAGAGCGGTTCCATTCCATTTGATGATTTACCAGCCATAAAAAAAGGACCCCACGCTCAACAGTCACGCGTGCGATCCGTTTGAGTGCAGTTAAACCAAGAACTCAATACGCGTGGTTGAAACGTAGTCTACAAATCTCCAGATATTTCAAAAAACTAATGACTTAACTTTTCCTCTGCTACATGAACTACAACGCAATTACAATCAATTATCATCATCATCATTTCAGCCGAAAGACGTCCACTGCTGGACATAGGCCTCCCCCAAGCACCTCCACTTCGACCGGTTTTGTGCTTCTCGCATCCAACGAGTTCCTGCGGCCTTCACAAGGTCGTCGGTCCACCTTGTGGGAGGCCTTCCAACGCTACGCCTTCCGGTACGCGGTCGCCACTCCAGAACCTTTCGGCCCCATCGGCCATCTGTTCTGCGAGCAATGTGCCCTGCCCACTGCCACTTAAGTTTGGCAATTCTTCGGGCTATGTCGGTTACCTTGGTTCTCCTGCGGATCTCTTCATTTCTGATTCGATCCCGCAGGGAAACTCCAAGCATAGCCCTCTCCATTGCCCTTTGGGTGACTTTCAGCCTTCTAATAAGGCCCATTGTGAGCAATAAATTACAATACAGTATACAATAATACAATCAATTAAATTGTAACAAATAAAATACACAAACGAATGGACTTATCACAATATTTATTAGATCTTTTCAATTGATAGTGATCTATTGCCGCTTATATTTATTGGTCATAATTACAGCCGCGGTTTCCACGGTACAATAAAAGATATAAAAGAAAAAAGATGGGTGTTTCACCTGCTTATCGTACCTACAACATGTGGACAAACAAGGTTTCATATTGACTATGAACCTTCATATTTTTTATGCTTACAGGATGGACAAATCTAAAATTATAAGCTGTCAGAGTAAACTCGTTTTTTTTTGCCATGATGGAATATCATTCTAACCCAAAAACGCTTGTGCAACTCATCTCGTCTGCCTAGCCTTTTCCCAACTATGTTGGGGTCGGTTTCTACTCTAACCGGATGCAGCTGAATACCAGTATTTTACATGGAGCGACTGCCTATCCGACCTCTACAACCCAGTTACTGGGTAATACAATACCCCTTGGTAAGGCTGGTTGTCAGACTTTCGGGCTTCTGAAGATCCGTAACGAATGTCAAAGATCCACAAATGACAGCCGAGACTAATAACGGCTTAATGTGCTTTCCGAGGCAAGGAAGGGTCTTGGTATATGAAGACAGTCACCCATCCACGTCCCATCACGGCAACGCTTGTGCGACTTCAAGGAATAATTATTCTCAGACTTCAATTATTTTAAAACTACGTGGATATCAGTCTCCTTTTTTTTCAGTTCAAAAACTTACTTTTTTAATTTCTGAAATATTGCTTTGCCTAATTCTTATTATTCACTTCAGCAACAAACAGCCAAAGTGATATGCAAGTAGCTCCCAAAGTGGGAAACCTGGTGACTAGATCAATCCAAAGTCTCACTATGTTTTTACCCCTTACATAACATAATACCACACATGTACTCCAAAATGGTAGGGCAGAGATGTGCCTATATTACTCCCACATTTCGCCAGTTATGTTTAAGACCCATGTAACATGGGCGAGCCTATTGCCATCTACCGGGCACGAATCCAGACTCCGGGTTGCTAGTGAAATTCCAGATAGAAAATCTAATAACAATTTACCCGAGCCGGGAATCGAAACCAGGACCTCATGCCCAACAGTAGCGCTTGCGAACACAAGACCAACTAAGCAGTCAATTACAATTTTCCAAAATGTTGATCATCATCATCATCATCATTTCAGCCGAAAGACGTCCACTGCTGGACATAGGCCTCCACCAAGCACCTCCACTTCGACCGGTTATGTGCTTCTCGCATCCAACGAGTTCCTGCGGCCTTCACAAGGTCGTCGGTCCACCTTGTGGGAGGCCTTCCAACACTACGCCTTCCTTTACGCGGTCGCCACTCCAGAACCTATCGGCCCCATCGGCCATCTGTTCTGCGAGCAATGTGCCCTTCCCACTGCCACTTAAGTTTGGCAATTCTTCGGGCTATGTCGGTTACCTTGGTCCTCCTGCGGATCTCTTCATTTCTGATTCGATCCCGCAGGGGAACTCCAAGAATAGCCCTCTCTATTGCCCTTTGGGTGACTTTCAGCCTTCCAATAAGGCCCATTGTGAGCGAAAATGTTGATAGTTCACCTAATTTACTCCGCATCAAAGTCAAAGTCAAAATAATTTCAATTACAAGACTTTTCAACCATTCCGTGATGATCAAAGAAAATTTTCACAACAAAAGCCGCCTCAGGACATTCCCAGCGATAAATTGAAAGACACTCGTACATGTTAGTTTAAGATTAAGCCAAACTAATAGCACACTACTGTTCACCGTTTACGATATCATATCTCAATGATTATCTTATTGCTATTTATGAAGTTATTCTATCTTAGATTTTCCTAGCACCAGCACTAACTGAACTTACTGCTATGGCCGTCCGAAGTGCGAAATTATATTGTCCTTATCGCCACTATCTCTAGTACGGTCGAACAAGCTATTTGGTATACAGGCAGCTAACTTGCAACTACTTTTAAACAATGGTGTGCTGAGTTAGTCAATAATTTTATACCACTCTATTTAATTAAGGATGCCATAAGCTGAAAAAGTTATAACGCACAAAATAGAACTAAATATTGGCAGTGTAGTGGAAAGATGAATATGCGAATGATGAATGTGCGCTGCGCACTCTCAACACGGTGGCGGATGCCATTGACATATTCACCTGTACACTGGGGGAGTTCACAAGAGCCACGTACTGTGTAGCATGTAAGATATAGTTAAGTATATTTTATGTTACTTTGTCGCATTAGATTTATCTGTAATGGCAAAGGAAACACATCATCATCAGCCTATAATGTTCCCACTGCTGGGACACAGGCCTCCTCTCTGTGAGAGGGAGTGGGCCGTAATCCACCACGCGGGCCCAGTGCGGGTTGGTAGATGTCACATGTCTTTGAATTTTTGGTTCTAGGACATGCCGGTTTCCTCACGATGTTTTCCTTCACCGTTTTGAGAGCAGTGGTGATGAAATAATTTTACACAAAGTAAAGCGCCTGTCTGGGTTCGAACCTACGACCTACAACTCGTAAGTCGCGGCCGATACCTCTGGACCACCACTGCTCTCAAAGGAAACACGTGATGTGATAACTAAATAAATAAATATTTTTGCTTGTATACCAAATAGCTTGTTCGAGTGTACTATGCCGACCTCACACTTTCCACCGATCTGGCATTTAAAGTTATTCTTGGTACTTATTCTACTTAATAAGGCACTAAGAGTAGACTATTATAAACCAGTTTCCCTTAGTTTCTCTTATATGTCTGTATTAAATGCTGCGTTGCCTGCACAGATATAGATATACCTAGATAACGCAAGTATCACGAACTGTATGAAAACTAAGCGTGCCACTTTTTGACTACCTACTATGACGTCACAAGCTTCGCTCTCTCGCTCACGCTCAACCAGCCAGCAGTACGCAGGACTGAGCGCGAAAGTGGCGGCTTATGATTTTCGATCGTAAACTGGTGCAATTTTTGGCACGCGAAGTAGGTGCTCTTGCGTTATCTAGGTATATCTATATCTGTGGTTGCCTGTCACTAAGTATTTAAAGTTTTCTCGTGATATTTCACTACAAAGTAAGTTTATTACCCCAACCTTCTTGTAGCTTATAAAGGTTCTAGAATTCCAGCTTTGGACCGATCCCTAAGATACAAGGCCTGCTTAGTTTCGGGGTCAATGGTTAAACCAAAAATTGTGATGTACAAACTTAATCTGTGTTTATGTAAAACTAGCTTCTGCCCGCGGATCCGCCCGCGTGGATGTCGGAAATTTTCCCATGAAAAAAAGTAACCTATGTCTTTAACCATGATGCCATCTATCTCCTTGCCAAATTTTATCGAAATCCGTTCATTGGTTTAGGCGTAAAAAGATAACATACAGACAGTTACTTTCGAATTAATAACATTAAGTATGGATTACTGTCTGTCATCACCCTTTCTTTTTGTCAATAAAACTTTTTGTATTTTGCTTGGCTTTTCATGGTGTTTTCTGGCGAAAATGTCTTAGGCTGTAGTGACAACCTTATGCGCAAAAGATAAAATCAACCAATGGAGCATGGAAATAAAATGGTTTGAGTTGGTCCATTGCGTCACCCCATCCATATCATCATCTACCTAGCCTTTTACCAACTATGTTTTTTTTTATTGCTAAATGGGCGCGCTCTTGACCCCGATCACGCCTGATGGAAAGCGATAGATGAGGTCTATGATGGAACGAGCGTGCCCAGAAGATGCCTGTTCACTCTTGATTTGAAGGCAGACGGGTTAAATTTGGGAGAGAACACAGCAGAGAGTTCCACACTTTGGCTGTGCGCATAATAAAAGTGGAGGAGAAGCGCTGAGTACGACTCATCGGGATATCAACCAAGTGCGGATGGTACGCTGCAGTACGTCTGGTTGTCCGGTGGTAAAAGGGCGATGGTTGGAGTCGGCTGCTAGTCTAACCGGATGCAGCTGAATACCAGTATTTTACATAGAGCGTCACCCCTTTCCACATAATCCTATATTTTTTAATTCAGATTAGTTTTTTATTTTGTTAAAAAATTATTTCCTTGCATACGTTACTGTGCCAAGTAAACATTTATCTTTTTTCGATCGCATACAGAATCCACGCTTTTCATCCACAACAGGAATACAAATAACCCAACCACAACAACTAATACAATTTCCCGGGGCTTAGGTAAGCATTGATACTCGTACAGTCAACAAAAGAGATAAGTATGCAGGATCGTCGGATATAGTTGAAGTTTAGTAAGAAACCGATGGATGTTGTCGTCTGAAATTTAATTTGATAAATGAGCTCTTTGTTTTCTATTAATAAAATTAAATTTTATTCGAGAACATCCATCGGTTGCTTACTAAACTTCAACTATATCCGACGATCCTGCATACTTATCTCTTTTGTTGACTGTACATTCTGTTTTCGTATTTTCTTCGCAAACATATTTTTCATATTCGACGTAGCTCAAAACCGGCGTATATTTCAACGGCATGACGTAACGTATTGCCTCAGGCGTTCGTCCATTTTGTATAAAATTCTTATTGAAGGAAAAATCTACGTTGTGGTACATAAATTGTATGTCTTTGTCGTAACTTTGGGGTTGTAAGCAAAGTTATTGTTAGATGTCGCGGCCAACGATGAGTTGGGCGGGATATCAGTTTTGTGGTATGTCTTTTGTGTGCTGATCGTTATGAAGGAAGGAGAGAAAGAAGTAAAAAGAAAGAAAGAAAATACATTTATTTAGCACAGACTAAAATACATCAGAAAAAAAAGATCAAATAAAAAGCGTAAAGTCCGATGTAAGTAAAAGAAGATATGAGTAAAAGAAGATGTAAGAAAAAGGCCCAGTTCAGCAATAATGCCAGACAATAGTGCCTGACGCTGGTTTTCAACTGGACCTGATACTGAGTACTCCATAAGACACAGCGGCCAATAAAAATCAGGCAGTGAATAATGTTAACGTTAGGATACTTTTTCTTTAGGTACCTACTTCTCTTATTCTGGGCTATTTGCTTATCAAAACACAATTTGGCTGAGGCCTAAAATAATGACGGAGGCGGAATAAGATGTGGACGAAGCCTGACATAAACCGGTAAAGAAAAACCTGCATAAAATGATGATGCAGCCATCAAAACTGCAGCAAATCTCAACAGAACCGCTCCGATTCAAACAGAGCCAACTTTTAAAACAAAACCTAACAATACTTCATCAGAAACACTGTTACACCTTGGTTACACCACAGTTCTACGTTTGATTCCGACTTTCTATGCAGACAATAGAGGGCGGGGGAGTCGGGTCGCGTTCGTGACGACTCGGCTAACTCCGTGACTCCGCCGTGACACATGACTCATCTATCCGATCCTATTGGCACGACTGGCCTACGTATTTGTTTTGAACTTTCTCGTGATTGTGGAGGTAGATTGGATTTGCCGTTTGGAGATTTGAATGTCGAACGCCGAATTATGACGTAATAACTTTGACATTTCCTCTTTAGAACTTTGTTAGAAGGAGGACGTCACATGGATGAGAGGTCCCTTCAGGGCATTTCCCTCGTTGTTTTCGATGTGATCTCGATAAATTTACACATATGCTGGCTCTAGCATATCTATCGATATGCAGTCCTGGCATTGATTCCCAGGACCAAAGATAGAAGTGTTATTAAGTTTTTGTATTAGAAATTTTAAATAAGCTTAGAGACTTGCTTTAAGTCAGATAACCAGTCCTACGAGTACCAAGGGGTATCGTATCACCCAGTTACTGAGTTGTGGAGGTCAGATAGATGCTCCATGTGGTGCTGCATCCGGTTAGACTGGAAGCTGACCCCAATATAGTTGGGATAAGGCTAGGCAGATTGATTTTCAGAGACTAGATTTCATTCAATTAAGACATTTGCCAGTGCCTAACTCCTCTCAACACATAAAGTCCGTCTCACACATACGCGTATCTAGAAAGTGTAGAACCGTAGACCAACAAAAGGTCAGCACTATGAGAATGGCTCCATGACCTTTACCTACAGAGACAATGAAGACGTGTCAACACAGTCTCAGCTACATACAACACCGCGCGACGTCGCTCGCTCCATTGTATGAGAGACATCTCGTTTGTAACACTTATGTAAGCTGTCGTAAAGTGCTTATTTGGAGCGGAAGAAATGTCTTAGTAGTGTCACAGTGTACGACGAACAGAGGTTCAAGGAAAATTTATTTGACGGGACTTGGAATAAATAATCTTACTGCACAAGAAGGGAGATAAATCTGATATTGGGAATTATCGCCCTATCAGCTTGGTGTCACATCTTTACAAAGTTTTTGTCAAAATTATTGAAAACCGTATATCAGGCACATTAGACCTCCACCAACCTCCCGAACAGGCTGGGTTTCGTCGAGGCCTTTCGACTACTGACCATTTACAGTCTCTTAACCAGGTGATTGAAAAACATCACGAATTCAATCTACCATTATACCTGGCGTTTGTAGATTACTCGAAGGCCTTCGACAGCCTAACACACGAAGCCATATTCTCGGCACTCAAAAAACACGAAATAGAACCTATTTACATACACCTGTTACAAAAAATATATTATAATAGTACAGCAGCCATTCGTATAAATACCACTGGGCCATCCTTTCCAATTCAACGAGGAGTCAAGCAAGGCGACCCGCTGTCTCCCAAACTCTTTACAGCTACGCTAGAAGAGGTTTTCCAGACATTAAATCCGCTCTGGCAGGACAAGGGTATTGTCGTCGGGGAAAGGAGATTGACCAATCTACGTTTCGCCGACGACATTGTCCTCTTTTCTTCCTCAGCAGCTGAGCTAGGCCAAATGCTCGAACAACTGAGCCACGCCAGTCTTCAAGTCGGACTTACGATGAACATGTCGAAGACAAAGCTGATGACGAACAGCACCGAACGCAACGTAGAAACTGGGGGTGTGCGGGTTGAATATGTCCATGAGTACATTTACCTCGGCCAAATAGTATCCTTCCAGGCGAGACAGGACAAAGAAATCGCTCGCCGCACAGAAAATGCCTGGAAGAACTATTGGTCGATGAAACATCTTATGAAAGGACCTCTCCCGCTTTCACTAAAGCGAAAGCTCATGGACATGTGCATTCTTCCCACCCTCACCTACGGAGCGCAAACATGGTCTCTTACAAAGCGTCAAAAGTCCGCACTTGGAGTCTGCCAACGGGCTATGGAACGAAGTATACTAGGTGTCAAACTGACTGACCGCATTAAGAACTCCATACTTCGTTCCAAAACACAAATAGCGGACGCTGGCCGTACAGCTGCTGGATTAAAGTGGAACTGGGCTGGCCATATCTGTCGCATGTCGGAGCAGCAATACGCAAAAGTCACCACTCAGTGGATCCCAAATGGCAGGAAACGACTGCGCGGCAGGCCCAGAAAAAGATGGCGGGATGAGCTAGACTCCTTCTTAAAGGATTGGCCCACAATCGCGGTAGACCGGGAAACGTGGAAAGAGGGAAGGGAGGCCTTTGCCCTGCAGTGGGACAATACAGGCTTATAATAATAATAATAAAATAATAATAATTGGAATAAAGGCAAACTTTACTGTGAAGATGTGTAACCAGTGAACTCAAGGTCAAAACTTCAAAATCTAATCGCAATCTCCACCACAACCAATGACAAAAACTTGTCAAAAATCAGAGAGGCTTTTTTTATAGATGGGAAATCATCAAATGACCCCTCCCGCTCTGGGTGGAGCGGAAGGGAGTGTCAGACTCTTACTGACTAAAACCCATCCGTGTTCCTTCCTTAGCCCTTTATGTTCCGGGGTAGCGGTAACCCTTTCGGACAATCCGGCACCCCCAAAACAATCCCGCACCCCCAAAATCAGAGAGGCTGAGATCAGGATGCATGAAGAAGCCTTCTCGTGTAGCGCAGTTTGTTCCGCCAGTTACTCAACTGAACCGAGCGCTCGGCGCATCCTGGACAGTCACACCCAACACCTTATTTGACTGGCCAATTCTTCCCTTGCGGTGGTAGGACTAACGCCCGCCTGGTTTGCGACCACCCTCCCACCGGAGTCCGGCGTCAAGCAGCCTGCTGTGTTTCGTCGATGCGTGGGAGTTCCAGTGCCTTAGGCATCTTCTGGGCACGCTCGTTCCATCATAGACCTCATCCATCGCTTTCCATCAGGCATGATCGAGGTCAAGAGCGTGCCCATTCAGCAATAAAAAAAAAAGGATGTGATCGTTCTAGAAAATACGGGAAATGTCCCTGTAATGTTTACTGATCAGAATTTCACAGTAAATTTTATATTCCCAAACCAAGTTTTAACACGTTTTGACTTAACTCCACCGATCCCCTTGCATGATTGCTCTACGAAAATGCTTCCGTAGTTCCACTACAAGTATTTATCTACGCAGACTGTGGCAACGTTGTCGTCATTATACGTCTTCATTCCTGTATGTTCTTAACTTGTCATTACAAGAACTGACGGTGTTCTACACATTGAGGTAACATATATATCAATGGTTCTACACTTCTTCCGAATATGTTCTCCTTCACAAAACTTGAATTAAAATATTAGATTAAAATGAGATTCTAGCTATTTATTGAAATTCAAAACCAACATCTAACTTTAACAAAATATCAAACAATTTCAAAAACATTCACAAACAAACAAGGAACACAGCGAAAATTGAATTTATTAAACTATACAAAAATATTTCAAATTATTCCGAGAAACAACGTCGAACACTCGCATTCAAACTCGCATCGGTTCGAAGTTCGAATTTATATAAAAATTCGCTGCATCGTGACGTCATCATGATTTTACAACCAGCCAGTGAAGAATGCGAAAATTTCACCTCGCGATTTTATTCGAAAAGATAAAAAAGGTTCGTTCTGCAAAATGTCCTCAAAGTCGAGATTGTATCGGGCAGTGCAGGATGGAGGAAATATAAAGAACCGTTGTTTGTAATGTTTGCTCGATCTGAATCCAATCTCGGGTTGTATTCCCACCGGCCAACAGTGTATATTATGCTCGTGGCTAGTTTTATCCGCTAGAGACAAGAATTTTACTTTTTTTTTTGCTATAGAACTTGTCTTGTTTCAGCCGATTGGAAGTTTGTCTTAGCGACAATTTGTTTTACTTATCTGAAAGTACCGTGTTGTTTTGGCTGAGATAAACTAAGGTCAAGTTTTCAGTTGGCTTTATTTTAAACTGATGTGAAAGAGAGACATTAATCTGTTTTCAGAGGGGCAATTTTCGTAATTTTAAGAACGTTCACAGTCTGATCTCAGTCTCTATAATAATAAATTATAATAATAATAAATTTATTTACTTCTTACCACAAATTACAGAGATAGTAATAAATAGTCTTCAGACACAATTTGATAGTTAATTTGTGGAAAACCAATCTGTCAAAAATACGTCTAATTTCCTTAAATTTTTGACAAGTTTTTGACGTTTGTTTGTCGCCGGGATGAGACTGCGACTAGATTTTGAATGTTTTAAATTACGAGAATTGGCCTTCTGCCCTTTGGCTTGGAACATCCTTAACAAGAGTCGATTTCCAGGCCGGGCAAAGTGGTATTTGGTTTTTTTCATCAGGAATTTCATAATAAAAGCCCGGTGATTGGATTCGTGCCCGGTCGATGGCAATAGGCTCACAATAATAATAATAGGCTCGCCCCCTATTACATGGGACTTATACATAACTGGCGAAATGTGGATGTACAGACGCCAGCACATCAAGCTATCCGAAACTGTTAAATTTTCCCAACCAACTTTGAACCTTACGCTTTAGCAATAAAGTTGAAAATCTATTAAAGAAATTTGACTGATTGTAATAGCTTGATGTGCTGGCGTCTGTACTAAGGTACATCTCTGCCTAACCGTTCGGAGATTACAGGCGTGATTAAATGTTTATACTATATTATAATACACTAGCTGCACCCCGCGGCTTCACCCGCATAAGTCTCGATCCCGTGGGAATATCGGGATAAAAACTACCCTATGTCCTTTCCCGGGACTCCAACTATCTCTATACCAAATTTCATCTAAATCGGTTCAGCGGTTTGAGCGTGAAGAAGTAACAAACATATAGACACACACACACACTCACAAACTTTCGCCTTTATAATATTAGAGTGATAATATATATATATAGTGTGAAGTGTGATAATAATACAATAGCTGCGCCCCGCGGTTTCACCCGCATTAGTTTCGATCCCGTGGGAACATCGGGATAAAAACTATCCTATGTCCTTTCCCGGGACTCAAGCTATCGCTATACTTAATTTCATCTAAATGGTTTCAGTGGTTTAGGCGTGAAAAGGTAACATACAGACAGACAGACAGAGTTACTTTCGAATTTATAATATTATTAAGTATATTAAGTATGGATTAATGAGTTGCTGGTGACATATACCAATTCCTCTAACAGGTCGACAGCTCTGACATTTACTACTGAATCTCAAGTACACACGTTCAATAAAGGATCTAGATTAATCACTACTATATCGTTACACCACTTTATGACCTATTAATTATATCGGAATGGGGTTCGAAGACTTTAATCACCAACAGCGCTGTGAAACTTTAGAATTATTAGTGACGCTGTAGTGTGTAGGTGGTTTTAGTTTTACTAGACAAATCTACAAGTACAAACAAATATAAAATGTCTAATAATAAAGCTGAAAAGTTTGTTTGTTTGAACTTTAAAAGCGCTCATCTGGAACTACCAGTCAAATTTGAAAACATATTTTTGCATTTGATAGGCTTATTTGAAAAAGGCTAACATAACATATCAGACAGACATACATGGATAAAGATAGAGGAGGCTTTCTACCCTATAGGGACCATACAATAAAACATATATACTTACTACTGACAGATTGTTATAGATGTATTATGAAATTTAACATAAATAACAAAATTAAAACCTTACTTAACTAAAACTATACACAAACTAAAATATAGCGTCGAAAAATTCATCCGCATCGCTGTCGACTGGAAATGTACCCAAGAGACTGGCAGCATTACCACGTACAAATACTACAAATCTTTATAATGTAATTTTTAAATGTATAGATAAATAAAGCTATAATATAATAACATAACATCACGCTAGGGCCCTTAGGAGCCGAGTAAATATAAAAAAGTCAGATAGAACTCTAAGTGAAAAGGAAGCAAACGGGGTGGATCGAGAGAATAAGATATTTCACGCGGTACGAAGTCGCAGGTATAAACCAGTTACTAAATAATCTTAAGTAAGATAAAAACCCAGAAATATGTACGATCAGCACACTGGTCGAACTTAATAATAACGTTTGTGATTGGTTGACCAAACTTCCAATCACATAAGTTAACAAAACAATTGAAAACAGATTTTCGATCCGAGGTTTGAAAACACCTCCAAAGTCAAGGTGATTTTTCTAAGACGACAAACGTTAGGTACTCTTTACTCAGACAAAGGACGAGGCAAAATCATGGCAACACTGACGGATAACCGTCCTTTTTCTAATCATATAAAAAAATACACATACAGCCAAAAAAAAGAAGCCATCATTGAATAAGACTCACGTATTGGCGAGCGAGCACATACGCCGCACCCAATTTAAATACAACAAAAACTTTTCAAATCAGCTCGGATTTAGTTCGAGAGCCACTCGTGTAGGCGGATTTCTTATGACCGTGTGGTACAACGGATAAGGTGCAGCGGTTTACGATTTCTTTAAAATATCGATGAGAAACAAGAAGTCTTGTTTATTTTGACAGTTGGGGGTCTAGCTACAGTTAGAAAGAAAGAAAATATGTTTAGTTTACATTAGTGTTTTACGTTTTCGTTTAGTTCTGGAGCAACGGTCATGGTACCAGTCTATGACATCTAGTTTGGGTTCATGGTAACGCCGCGGCACCGCCACCAACAGTGGATGTGCAACACTTTATTGCTGTAACCTACCACATATGGAATTTAAGCGAAAGCACTCTGCCGTCAGGTGACGGCATTTGATAAATGGAAAATCTCATAGATCTTTAGATCGATGCTGAACTCAGCTGTGCTGCTGACCCGTAGTCCCCTACTGAATTTACTGCTGGTTCGCATGGAAAAGGATAAACTCCTTTGAAAATTGCTGCAGTTATATTCCCCGCTCCCGCCTCCTCTCATCCCTCAAGCCCTCTCACGTGGGAGGTTGTAACGCTACATGTGAACGGCAACGCATCTGCATCAGCAAAGTTCATCGACCCCATCAGTATCACAGCGTTTGTGAGAAGGTCATGCGTTTCGGCAAGTGCGAATAACGTTCGATTTGAATTTGAATTTCGTTGCAGCTAACGTTCTTTTTTCTAACTGGTTTTCAAGATGGCGCGTGATGTAGGTATGTTTGGCAATTTGGCTATGTAGTACGTATGTGAACATGGTGTGTAGATATGTGTGCTAGGTTTTGGATTAATTTAGGTATAGAGTATGAACTGTGGGGGCAGTGACACTAGCGTTAACTGCATGGCTGGATTTTTGGTCAATTATCCCATGTATACAGGCTTTAGGTACTGACTGCCTATTCAGATTCTTGTTTCTAACAGTGCTGTGATAACGAAATTAATTGTCAGATACAAGAGTGCTCGGTACCTCCTCAAAACTTTTGAAGAAGTACTTCAAAAGTAACCGCTGGTTTTTGTAGTTCTAAAGAAGGAAAACATCAAACACAAGTTAGTATAGTTCGCGTCAAATAACTTTGCCACTCAGAAGTGGGCAACAAATCACTGCGCAGTAGTTAATCGTAGAAATAAAACAGCAGCGCGCAGGCGCGGCTAGCGAAAAAGCCTAGCTTCAGAACGGCAAAGTTATTTGAAGCGAACCGTAAATAAATATTTCCTTATCCATTTGATGAACACTGAACACACATCTAAACAAAAGGCATTTCAATTGAAACCCAAGTGTTTTATGATAAGTAAATACTCCACGTCGAAAAAGGTACGTGTACAGTCACCTAAGGCGATAAGTTACCAGGGTCGTCGGATATAGTTGAAGTTTAATAAGAAACAGATGGATGTATTCGAAATTTAATTAATAGAAAACAAATAGTTCATTTATCAAATTAAATTTCATTCCATAACATCAATTGGTTTCTTACTAAACTTCAACTATATCCGACGACTCTGGTCACTTATCTCCTTTGGTGACGTACCTGACCTCAAGACTAATTCATAAATTTATCATCTGCCCACACTTAACTTAATCGGACGTGAACACTCCTTAACTTGACGTGAAACAGTTAACTAAACAATTTGGGTTTTCCTTATAGTTTCAACAGAAGATTTCCTTTTACAATTTGGTTAGTCGAGGAAAACGTGTGTTGAAAGACCTTGTCGGGAAATAAGGTAGCTGGTGATTCAGAACAAAAAAAGGCTTGAAATAAAAAGATTTGGTGGTTTTGTTCTGCTTGTTGTAAAGACTGGTGGGAGGGAGCCTCTAAGATTGCGTTTACACAAAGCCCCTTCCCTTGTTCCCTTGGGATACTCCATATATTTATTTACATTCACAATGTGAAGTTAAGTTTCACAGGGACATGATCATTGTGGACCCTGTCGGGCTGAACAAAGTAAGAGACACGACGGCAGCAAGCAGAGGTCATGTGCTGCTGTAAGATAGCTAGGATTATGGGGCAGCCGAACGGTTCTGTCACTGGTCAACTGGTTCTGCACAAAGAGTTTTTTCTGTTTAATTTTTCTTTTTGTTACTTACTTTTTAAAAAATATACAATTTAGTTTTTTATTTTTGTTAAGTACTGTGTTTAGTTTAGTTTGTGATCGTCCTGTACGAGTCACAATAAATACTTTTACTTTCTTTCTCGTTGAAGCTGAAGTAGTGTAGTGGACAAACAGTATATCAATATAAATCAAATCAGCTCATTATCAGAACCTACTTTCAAATACCTTCATAAACAAAATTCGTAAGTTAAACATACAGGAACAATACATTCCGACACAGCTTTCGAGAACAAAATTATATCGATATTAAGTTCATATCTAAACGATATTGGAGTCGATAACTTTATAAAGTGACATTCTACTTTAGTTCCCTAGCTACTTGTACTGTTATCACATAAATCTAGACATTTTAGTAGTGTTTGGCATTATAGTTTTGTTAATTTCTATGCTAATGACAGGAAATAATAATATGTCGATCCAATTTGATCTCGATAGTATTCAAAAGATAAGTTTTAACTAACGAAACTACTTGATGAATATTAAATGCATAGAAATCTATACAGGGTGAAATTAAATTCATGGGCATCCTTTTAAGGGGTCACTGTACTCATCATTATGAACAACTTTTACTATGGGACTAAACCTAAAATCGCGAAAGAAAATCAGCTGTTCCTTGCATTTATGTTCATATACTACGTCAAAATGTAGGGAAGAGCTGATTTTTTTTCGCGATTACAGGTTTGGTCCCATAGTAAAGTTGTTCATAATGATGATTACAATGACCCCTTAAAAGGATGCCCATGAATTCAATTTCACCCTGTATACTAGCTGAATAGTCTGTTTGTTTGTTAGAACGCGTCTGGAACCGGATTTTCGGAATTTCTGGGGTCGGATTTGAAAAATTATTTTTGCATTTAGATAGCCCAAATCTTGAGGAAGGCTATAGGCTATTTAACATCACGCTAGAACCCTTAGAAGCCGAGCAAAAAGAAAAAGAGTCAGTCAGAACGCTAAGCAATAACGAAGTAGCGCGGACATTCGATGCGATGTGAAAATGGGTGGGTCGGGAAAATAAGAAATTTCACGCGGTCGAAGTCGCGGGCAGAAACTAGTTAGGTTATAAAAAGAATACCAAAGAAGAGACCACCTTTTTGTAAAAGGTAGTATTTTCTTTGATATTTTTCTAATTATGTTTAGACTGGACTAGAGTGGACGGGCTGGACTCCTTCTTAAAAGATTGGCCCACAATCGCAGTGACCGGGGAAAGTTGAAAGAGGGAAGGAAGGCCTTTGCCCTGCAGTGGGACAACACAGGCTTATAATATAAAAAAAAATAAGATCAACCGTCAGGACTTACACAATCTACGATTCTTTTAAGAAAATTAGTGGCTATCGCAGTATTCCCTAAAAAATCAAAATATGGACCAGTGTTAGTACTGTATAATGTTGTTGTTGATTACGGCGATGATATCGATAATGACTCCTTTATTCATAAAGGTTGCTTAAAGTTAAGTAGTGATTATTGAAGTCAGAACGTAATTTAAGTACGTAGTGAATATTGACGGTTTGAACGTCACTTAACTTAAATCATTGTTTATAAATAAACCCCTGAGTGTTTCATGTTTTGACTTTCGCACAACTACAAGCAAATTGACCATTTTCTTACGAAAAAAAAAAAAGAAAAGAAGTAAAGAAAATAATATAAACCAAAAAATTCGCTTTCTCAATTTCAAGTAACCAAGTCTAGGCCGATGACACACTACCTAGCCAAGATTATAAACTGGGCACATAAAGTGTGTAACACACTGGACCTCGTTATCTCAGAACTAGTAGGTAAGTGGTGATATGTAGGTACTGGACGGGGATATTGCGACATAGTAGTAGGTAGGTAAGTGCAAGTAGCACTGACAACTTGTTACCTCATTGCTTCACATTAATGACTCATTGACTCATGTGTTCCAGCTTATAACTTGTTCCAGCGATTGCGTTCCGATGTTTAACGAACCTATATCTTCGAAGGGAAGAGGGAGGGGCTTAGTAGTAACAGCCGCACGAGTCAATCGATCAGGTTAAGCTACGCTTGCCACGGTCGGTCCGTGGATGGGTGACCATTCTTATATACCGAGACTACTCCGTGCCTCGGAAAACACGTTAAGCTGTTGGTGCCTGCTAGCATTCGTAGATCTTTGACAGTCGTTACGGGTCGTCAAAAGCCCTAACGTCTGACAACCAATCTTACTTATCGTAAGTATTAACCAGTAACTGAGTTTTGGAGGTCAGATTGGCAGTCACTCCGTATGAAATACTGGCATTCAGCTGCATCTGGTAGACTGGAAGACAACCCCGGTCTTTTACTAAGATTTATGAGACGATATTTTTGTATTTTATTCATAATGCGGACGAGAGATGAAAACTATTGTATAGGTAATCCACTTTTCTCAAATGATGTATGAAATCTCGTGGAAAGTAGCTATTATCATCATCATCTGGCCTTTCTCCAGCTTTGGGTCGGGTTTTTTTCTGAAAAGGAACTTATGGTATTCAAATTATTCGCTAAAACTGCTTGTCACAATTCTGTTTAAAATATATAAAACTCGACAAGATTTTTATTAATAAAGACTTGAAGGGGAGAAAAGATGAAAATCTTGGATCTACTAGTATTAACATCGCACCTCCACTGGAGCCCGGAAAAGTGCTAAATTGAAAGATAAGAATTCTTATCTTTTTCAATTTTGCATTTCTCACAAAAGATAAGTATATATTGAACTTGTCAACATAAATATATCTCCTTAATACATACAGTTATTTTTATTTTATTTAATACATACAGATAAGACGATTTAAATAATACTAGCTGCGCCCCGCGGTTTCACCCGCATAAGTTTTGATCCCGTGGGAATATCGGGATAAAAACTATCCTATGTCCTTTCCCGGGACTCAAACTATCTCTATACCAAATTTGATCTAAATCGGTTCAGTGGTTTAGGCTTGAAAAGATAACATACAGACAGACAGAGTTACTTTCGAATTTATAATATTAGTATGGATATAGTAAGTATGGATTAGTGAGGTTACAAAGTCCTACAAATTGTAATGATGCTAGATTGCATGGGTACGTAAATGGACCGCCATTTTTTCTTGACAAAAATCGTAGCAACAACACCATATACGTCATAGTGTGGGCAGATAACATTTATAGTGGTCAATTCTTATCATTCTAATCAGTCCACTTCCTTACCTTGAAGTAGGAGTATTAATCTAGATACCATATTAGGATATTTATTTAAAAGATGGAAATTGAGAATTAAAAACTTGGTCTTATTGCATGTCCTGACACTGATAAACAGAAAATAAGGCACTTACTAAACCGATTGAAAATGAATAAGAAAAGTTTATTGCGACGCATTTAAAGACAATCTATAACTGTAGTTTTTTTTACCTGATATTATTATGTTCTATGTATAATTTAGCCTCTCCCTCTGACAGAGAGGAGGCGTGTCTCCCAGTAGTGGGAACAATATGGGCTGATTATGCTTATGAGTACAGAAAACATAATATAATAATAATATTCCACAACTATCACACAACGCCATCTAGTCCCAAGCTAAGCAGAGCTTGTGTTATGGGTACTAGACAACTGATAAACATACTTATATATTTCTAAATACATACATATTATAGATAAATTACACCCAGACACAGAACAAATGATCGTGCTCATCACACAAACATTTGTCCTGGATGGGAATCGAACCCACGACCTCCGGCATAGCAGTCAGGGTCACTAACCACTAGACCATCAGGCCTGTCAAATATGCTCAATTACGAGGATTCCTAAAATATCTAGAAAGATTTTCTACGATAAACAGAAGTTCTAAAATAATTAATGAATGCTTTCAGCATCATCCAATAAAGCCACGCACTCGTGCGCACATACCACTCCCAATAAGCATGGAAATATACGAAATAAATTCCGAGAAATTCTCTCAACATTTCCAAATCGTGAAACTGGATATTAAAACAAAATGGTCACTTACAATATGTGTTGTATAATGGTCGAAGCTTGTCTGGCGTCGCCTTTAATGGCGGAGCACGTGATTCGCGGTGCCGATGCAACTCATTATACAGCACTGAAGAACGTGATGCCATAGAGTAATGGGGTTTGAAGATGGTAGTGTCGTTGGTGTTGTGAATTTTATTCGAGAGCAGTGTATTTGAGAACGCTTCGCTAAATGCTGCTCTAAAATTGATAAAAGGAAATATCATGAAAACGGCAACGACCTGGACCCAAAAATTCAGAGGCATGTAACGTCTACTAACCCACAATGGATGCATTACGGCCCGTTTCCTAGTGTTCGGATTTTTGCATCCGTACTATATAATATTATAAATGCGAAAGTGTGTCTGTCTGTCTGTCTGTTACCTATTCACCTCTTCACCCCGCGGTATCACCCGCGTAAATGTCGATCCAGGGTGTCAGCTACCTCCATACAAAACTTTATCAAAATTGGTCCAGCCGTTTGAGCGTGAAGAAGTAACAAACATATAAATATACACACACACTCACAAACTTTCGCCTTTATAATATTAATGTGATAGTGTGATGTGATGTGACGATAGTGTGATATTTAATGTTGCTATTAGTACCTAATATATTAATTTGCACACCTCAGTAGGTTATAATACAATATACCTTTTATACCTGCAACACCTTTTTAACATGTCTTATTATAATACAACTTACATTTTATACCTGTAAAACGTTTTCAACATGTATTATGCAAATAAATTATTTAATTTGATTTGATTTACTACGCCTCCATACAAAAATCTGTCCTTTCTCTACCATAATCTTTGCGTTGCATGCAAATTCAACGTCGCAACGAAAGGCTTATCTCCGAGGCGTGGCTCCGATTTCTCCGCGACATTTCTCGGGGTGCGTGCATATTATTGAAGAAACAACATCGTTATTGAAATGGTATACTGATATGTATCCTTAATTAGTCGTCTGTTTAGGCAAATTGCTTGCTTTGTCTTATCTTAGTGGGGAATTCCAGATCTGCGCTAATTTGGTTGAGGAAATATTAGATTGAAAGTTTGTGGGTAAAGGTAACTACTGAAATTGTTTTGCTATGCAATAAACAGAATTTTGAAGCTCTCGTGAATAATATTGAATAGTTTTGGAATATTATCAGAGAAAGAATAGAATAATCTTTATAATGTACAGTCACGTCTATAAGTATGTATACACTTGGCTTTATTCAATGGCGATTTTCTCCTTTATTTTTGAATGAAATTTGATATTATTACGAACATAGTATTTTCGAACCCATAGGTTTATGTTAAGTGTCGTATTTCACCGTTGCATTCGTTATTTCACGAAAAAATCGCAATTGAAAGTTGCCAAGTGTTGACACCAACCAACCCGCACTGGGCCCGCGTGGTGGATTATGGCCCACTCCCTCTCACAGAGAGGAGGCCTGTGTCCCAGCAGTGGGAACATTATAGGCTGATTATGTATGTATGTATGTAAGTGTTGACATATTGGTGCTCGTGACTGTACACCATATAAATTACAAACATGCTGCGCCCCGCGGTTTCACCCGCATAAGTTTCGATCCCGTGAGAATAAATCGAAATAAAAAGTATCCTGTGTTAATCCTAGTTATAAACAATTTCTGTGCCAAATTTCATTCAAATCGGTTTAGGAGTTTGTGCGTGAAGAAGTAACAAACATACAAACACACAAACTTTTGCCTTTATAATATTAGTGTGAAGTGTGACAAGACCAGCTTCCACTCGCGACTTCATCCGCGTGAATTCTATTTTGACACTTGGCAATATTATAGTTTCCGATTACGTGAAAGATTTTTTGGAATCGGTCCAGTAGTTCCGAAAATTAACCCCTACCTACAACATACAAACTCTACATCTTTATTAGTACATTTTTAATAGCTGCGCCCCACGGTTTAACCCGCATAAGTTTCGATCCCGTGAGAATATCGTGATAAAAAAACCTATATGTTAATCCAGAGTGTCATCTACCTCCATACAAAATTTTATCAAAATTAGTCCAACCGTTTGAGCGTTAAGAAGTAACAAACATACAAACATTAATTAATGTATTAATTAATGTAGCTAGCTTAAACTGGCTCGGTACAGTTCATGGTACCTGGACACGCGAGACCAGGTTAGTACCGAACATTAATAATTTATTGGTTAGACCGTATTTAGATTTTCTGTGATAGTTGGTTAGACTGGAGGTTGTTTAGATAGTGATGGAAAATGCTAAATTCTAGGCTAAGATTTTGCCAAGAAAAAGTGGTGAGATATAGCTCGTAGAATAAAAAACCTTCAAAAAGTGAATGATTGGATAAAAATAATACTTGGACAGGGTTTATTTACACTTTCGTCAGATAGTTTTGGAACAGAAGGCCAATTCTCGTAATTTAAAACGTTCAAAATCTAGTCGCAGTCTCATCTCGGTGACAAACAAATGTCAAAAACTTGTCAAAATGTAGGGGAAATTAGAGGTATTTTTGACAGATTGAGACTGAGATCAAATGAACGTTCTTAAAATTACGAGAATTGCCCCTCAGATCATAAGTCATTAATTGTAGGTGGCGGCTTTTGAATACAATCTGTTAGTTAGTTCATCCAGAATTTTCGTAAAGGCGAGATGGCTAACTCACGCTGATGAAAGCAACCACCATTCTTACTACAAGAATTTAATGAATATATCGTTCATGGTCTGAAGAAGGTTCATTTACGAAGGAACCTTCTTAAACCGTTTAAGTTCACAGTACAGTCAACCAAAGAGATAAGTGTGCACGATTGTCGGATATATTTGAAGTTTAGTAAGAAACCGATGGATGTTCTCAAATAAAATTTAACTTTATTAATAGAAACAAACAGCTCTTTTATCAAATAAAATTTCAGTCCACAACATCCATCGGTTTCTTACTAAACTTCGACGATCCTGCATACTTATCTCTTTCTTTCGTTGACTGTACAATCGTACATATAATAAACTGTAAAGTATTAGAAAAATATATAAGTAAACTAGCTGCGCCCCGCGGTTTAACGACAGTCTCGATACCGTGGGAATATCGGGATAAAAATGCTATTTTTTGGTACATGGGTATACCATAACCAGGAATATGTCTTAGTCATGGCCTACCCAAGTGCCAAATTTCATCCAAATCCATTCAGCCGTTTTAGCGTGAATACGTAACAAAAAAAAAAATTTTTTTTCTTTATTTTATTACAAAATATTAGTTTTGATAAACAAAATAATATACAAGATCCGTAAACATAAAACTGAAACGTAGCATTAAATCAACGAAGTTATAATATGACCGCATTTACGATGTTATGCAAATAAATGAATCCATAATTCTGTCCTTATGACATATTACTCGTATAACTAACAAACGCACTACTCTGGGTGCAGCCATAAAATGTTTGATTTAAATCCTACAATCGTGATAGTAAAGACAGCTTACAAAGAAGAACGGTCATTTGTGACTCAGACCCGACACGAAAGAGACATATCTCAGTTTTTTTGTTATTTTAAATATAGCTAAAATATATATTTTTTATATTCCAAATCAATAGCTAACACCAAAATATTGCCTTGTGTTTTTGTTCAGGCGATATACAATTTTCTTTTAATACCTAATGCATTATATACTAAAACCTTCCTGAAAGTATGTAGATTACATTAATGAAAGAATTATCAAAATTGATTCATTAATTTTTGAGAAAATCGCGGACATACAAACATACATACATACGGGTCGAATACAGAACTTCCTTTTTTGAAGTCGGTTAAAACGCACAGATCTCAACACAGAAAGCCAATTTTATTTTATATTTTTTTAATGACATCTCGCAGTTAACTTTGAGGTTATCGTCTGCTTAACCGGGCTTTCCTGTGGATGCCTCAATAAATTAAGGCCTGCAGCTGTCTATTTTTGTATTTTTATCTAAATTGGCGTCATTTTAAATGGATATAATTGCTATTCATTAAAAAAAAATATTTTAAAATATTTTGCCTTACCAAAAACAAATGGCAATATAATTATGGGTGATAGCCACTGATATTCAAAATAGTGTTCATTTATTTTTGTTATATGTAATATAACAAAATAACTGAGATGCATTCCTTTTGTGTCGGGCCTGGGTAAATTTTCTATGGGACGTGACCCTTCTTCTTTACGGCTACTTTAAAAGTAGAAGCGATGCACGTAATCCATAAAGGATAATTAATAATAATAATATTCCACAACTATCACACAACGCCATCTAGTCCCAAGCTAAGCAGAGCTTGTGTTATGGGTATTAGACAACTGATAAACATACTTATATATTTCTAAATACATACATATTATAGATAAATTACACCCAGACACAGAACAAATGATCGTGCTCATCACACAAACATTTGTCCTAGGTGGGAATCGAACCCACGACCTCCGGCATAGCAGTCAGGGTCACTAACCACTAGACCATCAGGCCTGTCAAATTACAAATGTAATGTCACCATTAAACAGAAAATCAAGTAGCAATATAATATCTAATCGATGAAATAAGCAATAGATATCTTGGACACGCCTGTAGGGACAGCGAACATGCCACTGTCGCTAAATCCGGACCAAAGGACCAATAACTCTTTTAAGTGCTAATTGGTACGATTCAGCCTTAAGAAATGTTCTGGTAAAGGAAATTATGGAAGTCTGTATGGGCTTATTTGGAAATGCGATAAATTCTTTCACACTTACGCTTAAGGCGAATTCATTACCTAAAGCGCAGTCACTGTCGGACTGCATGGAAAAGAAAGAGAAGCGCGATGACACAACGCTGGTAATTTATTGCAAAATATGAAGCAATTATAGCTATTTACAAAACATCTATTGTTTGGACTAAAAAATTAAAACACTAGTGCTTTAGTATGTTGCTTGTAGAATAATCTGACAAAAAGTCATAATGATTGTATGTATATTAGTATGGTTTTTATTGTAAAAAGAAAGTTTTTAGAGGTATCTTCGTGATTTTTTTCTATCGTATCAAATTAGATGTATTATGTTTTCAACATATCCTGAAGAATATCATATATTTTTCTGATTTGATTTACTATAGTCGATCATATACTTTTATTGCTTCTAAAACTTGCGTTTTTTTGCGTTTAGGTAATGTAAGCCCCTTAATGCTACCTGGGTTGGGGTTAAGGGGACTTTGTGTGGTCTGTGGCGTGTGAATCAATGCTTACACGTAAGAAGTGTTTTTTTAACATATGAGTTTTCAACCATTACGTGTAAAGACCTTTTAAGAGGATGACTTTTAGTTCTTGGGGTCTACTATATGGTTAATAAACACACTGTTTCCCCGAACCAAAGTAAATGTTTATGACCAACCTGGAAATCAAACCCAGGACGTCGTCCTCAGCAATAGCGCTTGCGACCACTAGACCAACCACTTAAGGCCGCTGCACACCCGTAACACCCGACGCCATCCCACGCTTATCTACTTATTGGCCAAATGACGAAAATAGCTCAACGAGACGAAAATTGTGGCCAATGAGTAAGCTTCATTGATTTTGCATAACGTGGCGTGTTATAAGACTGTTTTCGCCTTTATGCATATTGGACTATAATGCGTCTTGTTAGAGATAGCTCATGTATGGTCAAAATTGCTTGGGTTTTCTTTGTTTGAGAAATTGAGCTACTATACTAGGTGCAATAACGTGCAACTTCGTGCTACCCGGCTCGTAGCACGCTGTGTTCCTTTATTAGAAACTACAATTTATAATAAAAATTATAAAAATTATTATTTTTATTATAAAATAAAAATATATTCATAAAGGAATAGCTAACTTTGGTCCTTTGCTAAGGCCAATTCTCGTAATTTAAAACGGCCACAAACAAATGACAAAAATTTGTCAAAAATGTCGGGAAATTAGAGGTATTTTTGACAGACAAACAATTGACAAAAACTTGTCAAAAATGTCAGGAAATTAGAGGTATTTTTGACAGGTTGACTCAGGCTGTTAACGTTCTTAAAAGTATGAGAATTGCCACTCTGATCTTTAAGACTCCCTGGCATACAGACATACTTAACTAGTTGTTAAAATACATTCTATTTCATAAACTAAAACGACGACATGCAGCCTCGGAGCTTTGTGAGACAGGCGCGATAATTACCTCCGTTAATTGCTCTATTTTAATTGCAAATACATCGAAGTATTAATACAATTTCGAATTTTTTGTATAACTACTATCGATTAGGCAACATTTATCAAGGATTTGTTTTAAATTGTGCAATGTACAGAATTTCTTAAGGCTGTACATGGGTATTTGAATTATTTCTTCTTTTTTAAGACTGTAAGAACGGTTTCGCACTACATCCGATCCGAATCTGAATTAAAGTTCCGACTTAAATCCGAATTGTAAATGTTCTAAATTCGGACGGATAGAGTCCGGATCTAGTGCGCAACCCTTCATACAAATAGGACTGTGGTCACTTCGGACCGGCATTTCTCGGATTCGGATCGGACGTAGTGCAAAACTGCTCTTATTCGGCTAATCCACACAAAATAACAAAATCCACAGCATTGTAAAATAGTCCACGCGCTCGTCACTCAACGAATGGGTCCCAAAACAAAACTACTCGTAATCTTATCATAAGTACAGCAAACATTCAATTATTACGAGTACCTACTACAATACAGTAGCATATGACCAAAAACAAATGACCTTCCATTAGTTCAAGACCTACTAAAGTACCACTAATGTAAGAAATGAAGGACCAGCTTACACTGGACACCCGAATGACGCGTATATTTTGACTGAGAGCTCAAATTTCGGTCTTTGGAGCGGCGCAAATTGCATTTCGTGCTGAATTCTACAACAAAACAGGTCAAATGCCGATAAGTGAACGAATTGTCGCACGTACTGATTCGAAACAGTCGCCTTTTAGAGCACAGTGTGGAGTTTTGAGAAAGATACTAGATGCAATAAGTACCCCCGTAACTGAGTTTTTGTCATAGGGATATGTGTGATAAATGAAAGTACAAAACGCGGCCCAACTCGATATCTTTTTTTTAGAATCGAACATTCGATTCTACGACACACGACAACATTCGATTAATCGACATTTATTTTGCAAATATGGGTAATACATAATAGGCCATTTTCGCCAATACCTATGTATCTATATGTATATCATAGACCCATTGTCCTATGTAATCTATCTATATCTACAGGGTGAAATTGAATTCATGGGCATCCTTTTAAGGGGTCATTGTAATCATCATTATGAACAACTTTTACTATGGGAATAAGACTGAAATCGCATGAAATATTATATTAAATATCATAAAAGAAAGAAAAAATGCATATCAAATGTATTTATTCTGTCATATCACAACGTCACATCTGACAATATTTTTTTCTTAAAAAAATAGTAAAAACAACGAAATAAAGCAACACATTACAAGGTGTGTGTATTAAGTTGCACATATTCAGTTAGCTTATTTTATTGCAATTCCAACGACATAAGCTTTATAGAATATAATACTCTTTATTATGTACAGCATATAAATTACAGACATAAATATAGAAAACTTTACAATGGGTGACACAATGGGCGGTCTTATCGCTAAGAGCGATCTTTTAAGGACAACCTTTGGATGGATATACATAGCTTTCATACAAAATTTTAGATATATCGTCATTATCACAAACAACTTATAGTTTGCCTTTTATACTGACTCTACTTATTTTATTTTGGAGCGTAGTGGAATGCATTCCTGGAGTGCAGTGGAACAACCCGTGACCAGTTCCCCCAGTCTCACCTAACCTCAACACCAATAATTACTAGCTAAAAGTTCCCACCGTACTTCCTCAAGCTAAATACCAGGCAGCTGACGTCACCGTCTCTCCGTCTAGTCCTGTCTAGTTTCGTTCCATTCCATAGTATCGTTGACCCGGTGCAGTTCGACGCCAACCAGTCACGGACGCCGAAGGCCACCGCGGCCGTTACACAAAGACGCCGATTTTTAACAAAACATAGTTATGCTCAGGTTTGTGGCAAAAAAACTGATGAAAATATGCGTTGAGGAAAAAGAGTTCAACAAGAAGTCTTTGTTGAGTTCGTAAAGATTTGTGGAGAAGGCTCGTCTGGTGAAGGAGACCGTTTTTGACTGTCGTAAGGAAAGATTGTCAGCTGCGGGGTAATTGCGTAACACACTACAGGATGAAATTAAATTCATGGGCATCCTTTTGAGGGGTCATTGTACTCATCATTATGAACAACTTTTACTATGGGACCAAACATGAAATCGCGAAAAAAAATCAGCTGTTCCCTTCATTTATGTTTACATAACTCGTCAAAATGTAGGGAGCAGTTGATTTTATTTTCGCGATTTCAGGTTTGGTTCCATAGTAAAAGTTGTTCATAATGATGAGTACAAACTCCCATTTCGATTTGTCGCATGTTTTCAATTTCATCCTGTATAAAGCAGCAATCGCTTTCATTTTGACAGTTCAACAACATTCATTGCGTTATTTACGTTGTTCAGCAGATTTTTTTTTCGAACATACGAAGCAATGGATTAGCAATATCCTTCAAAATGTTTCAGATTGTGATTGATAGTAGGGTGCTGTATAAACAGCAGGTAACAGTATTTTACAGGGATTTCGTTGTCATAAGACAACGAAATCCCTGTAAAATTGTACCTATAATCGACTTTCGATTCCATTAAGTCTAGTGCACATAAACACTATACTCGTTTCCAAAAAGATTCAGCAGATTTGGTATTTTGAGGAGTGATAGCATGGAGCATTGATAGCAGTAAAAGCAGATATTCAGTATTCAATACCGGATAGTCACAGCTCGTTTCTACCAAAACATGATAGAATTTGCATATTCGCCAAATCACACACAATCACGCTAAGGATTACATTCCAAATAAGGTGTTCTGAAGACTGATTCAAGTTAAAAGATTGTTGTTCAACAAAGCTAGCGCTTAGCCCTTTAAAATACCAAAACATAGCACTTTAGGCTACTGCCATAATCACGCTTGCCACGCATGTTGCTAATCAATTTCGCTTGGAACACGTGATCGACGTAATCAGAATCCAATGTAACAAAGAGTTGCAAAAGGTTAACTTTAAATTACATCGTAGCTCATGCTCAGTAAGCTCGAAAAACAAACATTATGGGAAAATGAACCGTATTTTCGCGCGCATATTTCCTGCAAGAGATAAATCTAACCGGAAAACGCGACAGATTTTCGTTGATCATGGCAACGTCAAAGACATTTCCACCCCGAAATGGCACGGCTAAAAAAGAATTTACATCTCTAAAACATGAATCATTTCAGGAAATCGAGAATCTATGCGTAGGTATGCAATCACTATGTTTCAATGTTTATATTGTTTACACCGTTTGTACCACAAGACAGTAAATCCATTTACCGTTAAACCTATTAAAAAAAACGTCATTATGCCTCTGTCATCTTTAAACGATTGACAGAAATAGAACGATGTTTTAAATTCGTTTAGCGCTAAATTTAATTACTGATTTGTGGTGGAAGTCAACCTTAGATTATCGGAAAGAAAAGAAGGAAAAAAAATACATTTATTTAGTACAGAATAAACGACACACTACACACAATACACCAGATACAGACATCAGTTAAAAACAAATGAAAAGTGAAAAGTCCGATGTAAGAAATTAGCAGGGAAGTGTACCTCACGGCTGCGCCAAAAAGGCCCAGTATTACACAATGAACCTTCTACCTTTCCCAAGAATAGTTGTCTATAGGTATCCACGTCATGTCTCGAGTAACCAGGCTACGAACATTTCGTCTAAGCCCGAAGGCCATTTGACCAAACTGGTTCGCAATAACTCATAAAACCGTGGGCTTCTAAAAATACCTATTAACAGACATTCGAGACGACAAAACGAATATTTAGCTATTTTCTAGGAATTATTGTATTTGTGTTCATTGTGTTTGACAATTTAATTGATTTAATGCTTGTAAAGACTTGTTCACACTGTGTTAGTCAAACAATATAGTATGCAGACAAAAAAAAACGAAAGCGTCTAAAATATTCCTATTGAGTTTTATGCAGGGTATGGATTCAGTACAATCATGATTCTGAACCCCCTGCGTAGAAATTTTTCGTCGGATATTTTTAAAAATCTGCTGTTTTCTACAAAAGTGCAATACCTACGCGGTCAAAATGTATAGAACAGCAATATGACAAAAATTTGAAGAACGTATGTAAATGTATTTTTGAATAACTAAGTAGGTACCTACTTAAAATTAACTTATTCAATGTTTATTAGCTTAGTATTGATTTGATTATTTAAATGTTCGATACCCTCTAGTTTCATTTAATTTTCTTTTTATTACATATTATACTGGACATATGTATTTTAATACCACTCTTATAATAAATATCTCGGCACACCCAAAAACAAACGAAACACCTGAAACGGTTCTTTGACATCGAAGCAGTATTTATAAATACAGAACCTCCTTTTTTGAAGTCGGTTAAAAATAGCAATTTTTTTTCTGTGATACTTATTTTAAAAGTAACTTAAGGTACAGTCAACAAAAGAGATAAGTATGCAGGATTGTCGAATATAGTTGAAGTTTAGTAAGAAACCGATGAATGTTCTCGAATCAAATTTTATTTTATTAATAGAGAACAAACAGCTCATTTATCAAATAAAATTTCAGTCGACAACATCCACAGGTTTCTTACTAAACTTCAACTATATCCGACGATCTTGCATACTTATCTCTTTTGTTGAGTGTACATTAAATTAATACCTTACCACCGAAATCTTAATTATTCTTACGCAACCTCCACGCTTGAGTACAATCGGTAACACAGATCCCTGAACTATCCCCGTCTGCGTACAGCATTATCACCTTTACATGCATAATTCGAGAGGTTATTTTTTCGTATTCTGTGATGGTAACTTGAGAAGGTCGGTTCTCTTCGTCACGGGAGGCGCGTATGGCGTAACAAACTCGACGCGCTACGTTTGTTCTGCTTTGGGTGGTGAGCAGAAAGATTTGGTGGAAGTTTTTAGGGTTCTACGCACGTGAGAAAAACATTCCTAGGGTACGGTTGGTTGATAGAGTAAAACAAAAGAAGGGGCAACAATTATGAATGAAATGGACATTGTAAACTAAAATATAGGGGAAAAATTAGCTGCTGCACAGTTGCAGGAATAGGCAAAAAGCTTCTGAGAATTAGTCTTTATTATGTACACCATAAATATTACAGATATAAATGTAGACATTTTACAATGGGTGACGCAATGGGCGGTCTTATCGCTAAAAGCGATCTTGTAAAGACAACCTTTGGATGGATTGAGGCAGAAGGAAAGACAATACTGAAGATGGTCTGCGATGTACCTACCAAATATTAGGGGCCGTCTCCACGAGCGAGAGAATTGTGGCAATAGTACCTATAATATTTTCGCCGCGATGATATCGCCGTATGGAGACATGTTCTAAAAGAGTGTATAGAAATACGTGGCACGACGATAATATAGCCGCGATTCTTTCGCTCGTGGAGATGGCCCCTTAGTGACGGCGCTCTAATGATCGAAGGAAAAACAGCAGTAACTAGGTACTTACTGAATTTCCTCCCTAAACCAGTTATACGGGTGAAAAAGTGGAATTATTTAACAATTTTTTTTTATTGCTAAATGGGCGCGCTCTTGACCCCGATCACGCCTGATGGAAAGCGATAGATGAGGTCTATGATGGAACGAGCGTGTCCAAAAGATGCCTGTTCACTCTTGATTTGAAGGCAGACGGGTTAAATATGGGAGGGAACACAGATGCCGGCAGAGAGTCCCACACTTTGGCTGTGCGCATAATAAATACTAAAGATATAGCTGAAGATATAGGGCTAAAGTGGTCCCATATTGTTAAATAATGCAACTTCTGCTTCTGCGGTTCAATCTATATTTCTTCAATACTCAGTCTTATATGCAAATGACCACATAGTGCACTGCTACTGGTGATTGGTGAATTGGCAAGTTTGAATCCACGTCCAAACTTACCAAGGAGCCCTTTAAAAAAACGAATATACAGTGTGAAATTTTAATCACCGTTTTCCTCTTAAGGGGTCATTGTACTCATTATTTCAGCGATTTCATGTTTGGTCCCATAGTAAATGTTGTTCATCATAATGATGAGTACAATGACCCTTAAGAGTAATACGGTGATTAAAATTTCACCCTGTAAGTATAGATTTAACTATTTATTTTTAAAAAGTAAAACACCAATAAAAGTCGACTACAAAAACTAGTTGACAACGCTCATAATATTAAATACAAAAGAAGCAATACGCTAAAACAATGCGCCCAGAAATTTGAGAACAAATTGCTGTTCAACTCGTGGGATACTCCGTAAGTCTGTAATGAGCGCTTGCGCATAAAGATTTGTGCACACCGGCGAGTTCGTTCGACAATTGATTTGTGTAAAAATAATTAAATTACATTAAATATCACTTTTATGAAAAATACTGCCGCTGCAAAGCTGTAAATTGATAAATAAAACGCCATGAGTTATACTGCAAGGTTATGAAACTTTTAAGAACGCCCAATTCCTTATTAAAAGTAACCATTATTGAAGAAAGAAACAAGGAAAAACAGGTTTATTGATTGGAACAAAAACACCTTAAAATTATGAAAACACACAGAAAACAATGCATATAATGTCGAAAGTGCCTCAGCAAAGCTATTTCGAAGAAACTGTAAGGAGGATTTAATTTACGTAGTTCTTCATCTTTACTTTAAATCATTTGTTTAATCTCTTTGTGCATGTTTTTCACTACGACGTTAAGTAAAACGCGAGAGGAACAGATTTTCTCATTACTTATATAGCCATCAAACAGATTTGATTAGATAATTAGAATTACACATTATCTTTGTTCCGATATCTTCCTTTCGCTGTTTTTTGTATTTGTACTGTTAGGTTGGCAATCCCATTACTAATGTATTGTGTTTTATTAGGCATAAGCTATTCAGTGCTATATTAAAATAAAACGAATAGATAAAACATCGATTATTCAAATGTGACTAGATTAAAAAAAAATGCTAATGGTTTTACAAATGAGGTGTGTTTTTTGAACTACTACACATACCTATCCATCTGTGCTATGAGCCCATGCAAATGTTGAGCTCCTCAAGTTTTGAGTTCAGCTGCACGATTACTGACAAATGTGTGCACTGATTGGACAGGTCCACTCAATCTGTGTGGTTCTTTCCCCAAAAGACCATTTCAATCATCAATATACATGGTCTTCACTTGGTCTAACCAAGATTATGTCTGGACTTTAAAAGAGACTGTGACCTCTGAGTTTGTTTCGGCCTTTGTTCTCAGAGTAGTCAGGTAGGAACCGCCGACCTCATCTAGTTTTTAAAATATTATTGACTTACAAAAGTGTTTGTACAAACCTAGTTACAGAAATTAAATCATTCATCGTTTAAAATATTCTAAAACACTTTCTAACGTTTTGTACAGCAAAATCGAAAAAAGTCTTTGACAAAATATTCCTCGTGTGTCTTCACCCTTACTGCGCAGACGTGACGTGTGCGTTACAATTACACCTGCACACGTGTGTACCTGTGTGCGTAACAATGAATTCTGAACGCAACTGTACCGGAACATAAATTGTTATATCAAATTACCCGTTTCTTACCTAATTTAGAGGTATATTATGTACGTAAATATTACTCAATTTTGTTAATAATGTCTTTTGGCAGGTATGTTATGAAGTAATCGTAATAAGTTTCATATATACGGCCTAATACACAATGGACCTCATATGGATATACATACAGTCGCCATATTGGCGATAATAGAATAAAGTTGTTCTTAGAGCCTTACTGGTATAGCATGGCTAGCACATAAGTAGCTTAAGCTTAAACAATTTTGATTTACATACTTGCAAAATGTTCACAAACTTTAACATCCAAATAATGTAAGTACATCATCTGTCAAGTCTTTCCCCAACTATGTTGGGGTCGGCATCCAATCTAACCCGATACAGCTCAATACCAATACTTACTAGAACTTTAAATGAAGCGTCTGCCTATCTGACCTCCACAACCCAGTTACTGGGTAATACGAAACCCCTTGGTAAGACTGGTTGTCAGACTTTCGGGCTTCTGACGACCCGTAGCGACTGCTACGAAATACTTGACTAATACCACAGAATACTTACCTAATAGTACTGCTAATACCACAGAATAACTAATAGTACTTAGCTAATACCTACAAGAACTTTGCCAAAAATTAGCAAATTATTTTTATTACACAGCGATTATTATTCGTGAATACAGGTCACAAAATAGAAACTCGAGAAGACACACGAGCGTTACATTGATTCAAATGCTCCATTACGATAAGGGAGTGCTAACTAATAATATGACCACGAAATTAGACTAATTGAATCATTTGTTTATTTGTCAAACAATCGTGTGCCAAGTATTAAAATGGCTGTATTTATTAACTTGGCACGTGTAGCCAGCCTGAAGTAAACTTGCTTTAGTCGTAACTTGTCCAACAAATTGTGACCGTTTGCGAATAAGTTATTATGTTGCCCGTTTTACCTCGTTTCCAGGCAGGAAATATCTATCTACTTTGTCATTGAATTATATTTTCGTTCTGCTGTCAGTAGTGAAATACAGAAATATTTGAGCAACCTCTATGTATTTGGAATTCTTGTGACGGAAGTCGACATAAAATTCGAAGTAATTTACGTAAGAATTATCTATCTATTGTTTATACGTAAATGTCTAATAAAAATACTATCCCTCACTATGACTGAGCTTTTACGTCATCAACATATACAGGGTGATGGGACATCGAAGCGCAAACTGCACATCGACGGTGAAGTGTCAATATCTAATAAATAACAATTTAGCGATTTTCACTTTATTGCATATTCGTAGGTAAAATATGAAATAGCTCATATTTGCAAAGACATAAGGTCTTGAATCGACGACGACGTTTCTTACTATTTGTTTAATATAAGTAACTTAAAATATTAAAAACTATAGAAATGAAACGTTTTTTTTCGCCTCCTGTAAAATCATAATTTTGTAGTTATTAGAAATTGACACTTCACCGTCGACATGAATCTAACGTAGATATGTTTCGTCAATTATCAAATAAAAATCTGCTATTTCATAGAAAAGTGAAATACCTACGTGGTCAAAATGTATGGAACAACTATTTTATTTTAATAACTGACGAAGAATTTCAACTCAGAGGAGTTCAAAATCATGTACTAAATCCATGGTAACAGGTTACACGTTGATGACCACCCTGTAGGTATATCACCCTGTAGGTATGGCATGTTTATTCCTAATCTTCGAGCTATGAACTCAGTATTCACCGACTTCCAGTCATATCATTTTAAACACAACAAATAATCTAATTCTGTAATATGTGTTGTGTGTGTTGTGTTTCTGTAATTTAAATGGTGTACATAATAAAGAGTATTCTATTCTATCGTTTTTTTGGTCTTCCTCTATTCTTAAAGCCATCCAAATTCACACCTCAGACTTGAGCGTCGCATCCTACAATGTCTCTATATTTCTTATTTTTGTTAGCAACAATGTGAGGTAGCACCTCGTAACAAATTGGCACCCCAAGTGTCCCCACTTGCCTCCCAACTGTGTCGTAGCTTGTAGAATTCAAACCTGAAGTGTATATAAGTATTCTAGACTTGTCACAAGTGTCTAGGTGCTCCTCTAGTCTAACTAGATGCAGCTGCATCTTGTTAGTGTGAATTCCAAATCCACAAAATTCCAGTTACTTTTACAGCCAAAATGTCGAAATATATCGTAAAGGTAAATTATCTAGATGTTTTATTGTGATTGCACAGTAGGTAGGCTTGTAAAAATTCATAACTATTCATCATCATAATCAGCCTATAATGTTCCCACTGCTGGGACACAGGTCTCCTCTCAGTGAGAGGGAGTGGGCCATAATCCACCACGCGGGCCCAGTGTGGGTTGGTGGAGGTCACATGTCTTCGAATTTTTGGTTCCAGGATATGCTGGTTTCCTTCCGATGTTTTCCTTACCGATTTGAGAGCAGTGGTGATTAAATATTACACAAAGTAAAGCGCCTGTCTGGGTTCGAACCTACGACCTACTACTTGTAAGTCATGCCCGTTACCACTGGGCCACCACTGGCTCTCCATAACTATTATCATGGATTTTTACTAACTTTTGAATTCGGTGACGGAAATAAATAAATGTGTTATAAATCAAAATCAAAAGTCATTTATTCAAACTCATATCATTATTTATTGAAAATCATCACTTTTTGAACGTAAAAATTACATAAAACAGTCCCCCAAAACGCCCGCCCTTCACGACTGTCTAGTGCTTTAGCTGGGAAGATGACATCTCCATGTGAAGTCGTACAACCATTTAAAGCCAGTCCTATTCTAATTTAAATCGCACAGTAACAACACAAATAGAAAATCAAATAATTCTCATCTACATTTATTCATTCTGCAACTACTTTAAAAAAAGAACAATAAGAAGCCACCGTCTTACAATCAAGCCTGCCCTTGTTCTACAGCCAACAAAAAGTCGAACAACGTCCAAGATTACTGGCTGCGCACACGCACACACTTGGCAGTACTTGGCACATACAATCCCCCGCTGGGCCAGAGAACTACGGCGTCTATTTATCTCCAGGAGGGCTTCAAGCTCTCGCCATTCTTTACAATAAGCACTATCTTTATAAAATATGGCGATTTTACGGCGTTTATAAATAAGTTTACATTCAACGCTTTCACGAAATAGCTGCGATTCAAGTTCTGAATACAATAGCGCCACATCCTAGTGTGTAGGCGGCCTGGGACCGTGACTCACTAGGATACCTAAGCGTTAGAGTACACTGTGAGACCGCAGGAGTTCACTCAAACTCAAAGCATTTATTTCAATTAAACCAATTACAGGCACTTTTGTCAAGGGGTCGGTCAGTCAGAAAGATGAAGCTAGTTGCCTATTCCAAAGCGTACCTATGGAGAAGAACGGGCAAGAAACTCCATGGACACTCTTTTAAATCAAAATAATATGGTTACAAAGTCTTGGTTACATCATTCTTGTTAAAAATTATACATGTGAGAACGATGCAGAACGTTAAAAGCGTCCATAATGAAAAGATGAGAAAAACAACAATTCAAATATTAAATTAAAATAAAATAAGCCATGGCAGCAAAGAGATGACCAGTCCCTACTGACGGCGCCCGTTCACGAACATGACGCATGTCACTATGATATCTCAAATCTTGGGTTTTCCAAATTACGTAAGCTTGGAAATATTTTATCTAGTTTTATTCGCATTATTTGTATGAGACGTTACGGGTCGTCAGTAGCCTGAAAGTCTGACAACCAATCTTACCAAGGGCTATCGTATTACCCAGTATCTGGGTTGTGGAGGTTAGATAGGCAGTCGCTCCATGTAAAATACTGATATTCAGCTGCATCTGGTTAGACTGGAAGCCGACCGCAACATAGTTGGGAAAAAGCTAGGTAGATATTTGGATGAGACGGGCTGGACATGATACTAAAGTGATATTATACAGACAATTTAAGTAGGTATTCGATTTGCTTAACAAATAATGTCCCTTTTTATCTATTGGTTACCATTGATTTTATTCATTCAATTGAAAGCACTGCCTTTAACGACATAACTTTAAAACTTTACAGTTATGTTAAACATACTGAGCTTAATTTAAAGCTACACAAACGGTTCCATTCGAGCTCAAACTCGTGTACAACTGCCCTAAACGCATTAAGCCTCGAACTTAAACACTACAGCGGCAGTGTACTCCAATCTTTATGTAGGTGTACCTTTCTAATTGACGTAAATCTAGAAAGCTGACTACATTAATATTTCTCGTCTAATGCTCTTAGTGCATTTTCTATTTTATCATTGTAATGAACTTCAGTTAAAGCACTTGGTTTAATTCAATAATATATTGCAGGAATGGTGTTATTGCTGTGAATTAGAGGTGTGCTGCAATTCTTTGAGAGTTTCCATTTTAATAAATGCAAACTCTCAAAGATCTCTTATTTTCAGCACAACACAGGCTTTTTTTTTCAGAATTGTAACTTCCGTATCTTGGGGCTCCTATTAGCTGTCTCTATTAAGGCGAATGGTTACGCCAAACTACAAAGAAGACCTCTCTTTGAAGGCCTACTTCTCCCAAATGGATAGTCCAAATATTAAAAAAAATATATTTATTTACAAATTATTTACAAATATTATTTTAAGTTTTATTTTTTTAATATTACTGTTAGTTTTAACAATAAAAAATCATATCAGCTGTCCTCTTATTTTACGCAAGAATTTTCTTTCTACTTCCAAACGCCTGAAGCGATTTTGATGATTCTTTCACCTAATTATAGCAAATTTAATGGTTTATAAAAATGGGACTAAAAACAGACTGGGTAATGTGCGTACTTTAACAACACCTATACCCACCCCATACAGGCGTCAAGACCGGAACACACATGCCTGTAACTTGCACAAAAGTTTGCAAGTAGCTGGCATGACATTAGACTTTTCACCAATCAGAACTTGTATGGCACACGGCATGCAAGTTACTTGCATACTTTTGTGCAAGTTACAAGCATGTATGTCTATTCCGGGCTTTATGTTGTATTTTAGTTAGTTCTCATTTCATCTTTCATTGTATTGTTTAATATGTTTATTCGCAGTAGGTATGTTAGCAAAGCACACTTTTTGTGACTGTTTGCATTTCCAATTAACGCCAGCTGTTTTCGTCAAATTACGGCTGGTCTGTTATGATAATAAATTATAAGTTTTTGTCTAATTATTACGGTAACTAAATATCTAGAATCATTAAATAGAAGGAGGGCATTTTTTGTTCGGAACAAAAAAAAACTAACCCCCTTATTCATAAAACTTATCAAACCTATTTTAGTTAAAATGGGGTTTGTCTCTTTCTTACACACAGAAATGTCAACGTGACAGATAAAGACAAACGTTCTATAAACCTATTTTAGCTAAAATAGAGACAAAATAGGATTATGAATAAGGGGGTAAGTATCTATACGAGTATTAGTAGATAAGAAAAACAGGAAACTACACTAATATAACTTGGCTACTTTAACAATTAAACTGGTTTTAAGAAAAGCTTCACCACATGCACAATAATAATTTTGGAATCATAAGGGACGATTTATATTAGACCGGACCGTGCCCGGGGCGTGCCGTGTACGTGGCCTGGACGAGACACGGATTTGAAAAGTTACATACATTTTGTATGAAGCAGTTTATATTACACCTTGCATGATCCGTGTCCCGACTGGGCCCGGATGGCCCGGATGGCCATACAAAATGTATGTACCTAACGTTTCAAATCCGTGCCCCGACCGGGCCACGTACACGGCACGCCCCGGTCTAACATAAATCATCCCTAAAAGTTGTGTCGGTGATGCGTAATGCCAACGTACTTATAATAAAGCTTAAAGTTAAAAACAATATTTAGGTATCTCTTCTTTTCCATTAACCTTTCAACCAACCAACCAACTACCATCAACATCGGTTAAAAGATATAACCCTACAAACATTCACATTCATAATCAGCCTATAATGTTCCCACTACTGGGACACAGGCCTCCTCTCTATGCGAGGGAGTGCGCCATAATCCACCACGCGGGCCCAGTGCGGGTTGGTAGATGACACATGTCTTCAGGTTCTAGGATATGCTGGTTTTCTCCCTAAGTTTCCTTCACTGTTTTGAGTGCAGTGGAGATGAAATAAAAATACACAAAGTAAAGTGCCTGCCTGGGTCCAAAATCACGACCTTACAACTCGTAAGTCGAGGTCGATGCCACACCTGGGCCACCACTGCTCAAACATACACATTGTTGCATTAAAATAATAAAAATAATAACTACCCGTATTTCTATGCAAATCTCAAACTTGTTGAAATTGCAAGCCCCAGTTCGAACAAGTTGGAAGCGTTGCGTTCTCATATACATATGAATAACTTACCCAAGTTAGGACCGGCGCACACGATCAATTTCCCACATCAACGTGCGTACGGGCGACTGAACGAGACTGTCGTTTGTCGCTGTCTGCCTGCGACAGTTTGTTTGATTGTCCTTAGGTCGATCGCTGATCATCTGTTTTGCATGTTACGTGGGACACAATCCTTTATTGAAACGATCCTGTACTTTATCAATACGGTACTTAGTTTTGTGTGGAAGTTCGCTAGCAATATTTTCTTTTGTTTTAATGATGATAAAGTATATTTTATTATAATATAAAAACTTTTAAACGTTAAAAGAAATTTTGATATTTCAATACTAGATAGATGTTTCTTAACCAACTACTCGGAGAAGAAACTGTGTTTCGATATGTAATATGGACTCAGTCTCAATAGTTTTGCAGATTACCTACATTAAAAAAAATACCTTATATTCCCTGATATATTTTAGCGTAGTTTATTTTACTAACATAATAATAAGTTAACAACTAACAATTATTGTACCTATGTCTAACTTTAAACATATCCGTTCCGATACTCGTTCCAATGAACGTTTATATGTATGTAACCAATGTTTCTCATTCCAAGTGAATAATTGTATTCTGTTTATGAGAAATAAATGTCTTAAACCATAAAAAACTCAAGAGTTCCCAGTCTCTTTTAAAGTCCATCTTGGTCATGGTCGTTCACCGCATCGGTCAAACACGGCACTTCAGAGTCAACCTGAGCAGGAAATTTCATTTCTATCTTCTATTCGTTAATGTAAGAAATAAATCTTAAGGCGAATTTCCAGAAGTTTCTAATGTTTCCGTGCTAAGCGCGTGGGTGGCTCACAAAGACGAGCCTCAGTAGCCTCCGGGGTCAAAGTTCACACGACTAAGCCTACTTAAGTAAATAATAATGGCTCACGAGGCTTATAATAAATATTAAATTGTGTAATAATATTGTTAATCTTCAAACCGGTTGGCTACGATCTAAGTAACGTACATACATTGATCTTTCTAATAGTAATTTTCTCTTTTATTTGCAGCTAGCTGACCCAGCAAACTTCGTACCGCCTCAGAATCAATAAGAACAAATGTATGAGAAAATGAATTTTCTTCATTATAAATTTATTCGTGGATCTTTTCCATGTTTTAATAGTTATTCTGCTATTCGGGGCGGAGAAAAATCCAAAAAATCAAAGATCCTATAAATTGGTCCAGATTTTCTTTAGTTAAATGGTGTAACTAACCCGACTTTTCAGTAATCGACGACAAATCGCAAGTAGCTTATATTGTTTCATTCATGAAATCAGTATTCAAGCAAGACCTTGTTTTAACAAAGTTGTGCTCGCCTTCGTCATAATAAGAAGCTCGAGTGCAAAATTTCATGTTTATAGACCTAGCAGGCTGTAGGCTGTTCAGGTGGGGATTCATAGACGACTCCGCCTTGGAGTGTAAATGTGGTGCTGTTCCACAAACGATGGGATCATTGAACTAAAGATTTATATTGTGTAGGTGGCCTATGTACTCGTATAGATAAAATTATTACACGTTAATCTGAGGCATCCACGAAATACAATCGCTTTGATATGAATTCGATTCGTTTATATCAATCAAACCATTTGGAGTTTGTCGGTCAGTTAGGAAGTTGCAAAGCGTTGATCTCTTTAGATTCCAGCTGGTCCATTCTGCAAAAATCTCACCGTGAAAACTTAGGTGAAGTGAGCTGTCAAAAATGTCACTCCATCGGTGAACCGTCAGGTGAAATGACAGCTCATTTCACTTTAGTTTTCAGGGTGAGGTGTTTACAGAATAGATCATCTCTCAAGTTGGTTAAAAAGCTAACAGTTTTAGAATAATATGTACAAGTATATAAAAAAGTAGGGAAGCATAAAAAAAATCGTCCTCATCGCTGTCAACAGGAAAAGTGCCCAAAAGGCTGGCAGCATTGCTACATTGTTTATACCAATGCTGATTATTTGGCTAAAAAATAGGCCAGACCTCTGGTCACGTAAAGAGTCGACCAATCGCTTGGCGATATCTCGAAAAACTAAGTGGGCACTCGTACCCCATAGCCCTAGTGTTTTAACCCCAAACGGCTCAAACACTTGACTTCACACAAGTTCAATATCGCAATACCTCGTTATAATCAATAGAACATTGAAACCTGCGAGGAGCCGGCCGGCGGCATCTTCGTTATGTTAATGAGTATCGACGGCGAACCGGCCCGGATCGACTGGATCCGGTTAGACTCTATTGTCTATCTGTTACCGGTCCTACGTAGGCGGTGGGGCTTAGCTGATATATCGTGCCTCGTTTATATGGTACGATATTCTGGCCATCTTGTTTTACATAGGTGCCATGAAAACGGGAAAGTTACGTGTACTGACAAATACGTATATTTAGATAACTTATTTCTAATTTGATCTTGTGAGTTGCCAATAACATCGATTAGGATATTGATATAGAACCATATGCATGAAGGAAAAGATGTTAAAGGAGTATGGTAAGACTTAATTATATCAATCGAGAATGCCTAAAGGTTAGACCTGCAGGGTGTAACCTTCCATGGTCCACTTGGAAGTCCTTAAACCGTCTCCGGACATAAGTGGGAAAATGTAACTCCAACGTGGTAAAGTGGAGCTTCCTCAACGGGACGGCAGTAGAGTGTGGTTGTGGAGCTATGCCGCAAACCGTGCTCCACCTCGTATCCTGACCTGTGTCCCAAAACATACAGTCAAAATGACCTTATAGAGGTATGAGGAACAGGGTGTAAAGTTCACTCAACCTCCATAGAAAAGGGAGGATTCTCCGACCAGACGGGTGTTGTGTCTGGCGGGCAACTGCCCAATGAGTCATGTCGGGCTGTTGTATATATGCTAGTTGCGCGGTAAACTCTGCTTGCGCGATGCAGGATTTGCGTGACGTCAGTATGACGCGTTGTTCGCATGTGGCGTTGTAGGTACCGCTACAACCTCTATGCTGCCACTGACGACACCGTGGAAGTGGCGAAGTTTCAGACCAACAAGATCTAAAATACAGTCATGCCCGCGACACGACGAAGAAGAATCGAGAATAATCGAACAATGGTCCATCTACAGGGTGTTACAGAAAGGGTATATCAATACAAACGGGGTGAAGAATGTATCTGGTCTAGAATTTCTGTACAAAATTACAGCTCAAAAGCATTAACTTTGAGAATGCTTAATATTTTTTTATTTCGCACATCACGGCGCTGCACTGGCGCACGGCGGCGTGATGTGCTTGTAGTAGGCGCACAGACACACTACAGATAATGGATAATTACCCTCGTAGTACGGTGACACGTTTGTTATGATTTCAATTTAATAAACTATCGAAATAAAAAAATATTAAGCATTTTCAAAGTTACTGCTTTTGAGCTGAAATTTTGTACAGAGATTCTAGACCAGATACACTCTTCAACCCGTTTGTATTGATATACCCTTTCTGTAACACCCTGTATAATGTCCACCAAAATCCAAAAAGTGCGTTTACAAGCATCACTAAATCAAAGTTTTAAGCGCAAGATGACTGAAGCCCTGTTACGTATGTAGACACCTTTACAGTCTCCACAGCTTCACCAGACTGTTGTGAGCCAATATTGCAGTTACTAGGTAGTTATAGGTGGAAATCGTAATCACAGTGTTTAAATATTTTATGGTGATCGTCACAGGAGGATTATGGTGCATTTTGTTTGGATAAACTCATTTCGTTGTCATCTATAACAGAAATGGAAACTGGTGGGTCATTCTTTACCAAGCAAAATGAATAAGCCGGTATAGCAGCATACTAGTTAAGACTTTAAATATTCGATGGTCCCTATTAACAATGTCGGTTCCGCAAAAAGACTACTGTTCAATAGAGCAGTTCAAAGTTTGTTGTGGCAATTCTATATTTTGTCTATGTCAGTATAGTACAGCAGATGACAAAAATCAGATTCTGCGCTTGAAATCGTGGCTCAAACGCAGTCTTCGTGAGTTCGTGACTTGTAAACGGTCAATAACGGCCATCCGTGGTCGCATCGCGGGTCACCCGAATACAATAAAATCGGTGACTTTGTATCAGGTTTCGGTTGTAGGTAATCATGTTTTGGGCAACTGTGTGTGGAATAGTAGGTACTATTGCCCACGCGTTGTCGTCGTGTGACAGAAGTTGATGGTGTGTCAATGTCCCGAAAATAAGTTCCTTTATCGGTGATCTCTTCCAAGTTGGGTTATTTTTTAAATGTAGGTATCTTAAGTGTTTCCTCTTCTCATAAAGGATCTTTATTTTTAAATTATTGGTCTTAGGTAAATGAAACCTTAAAACCCACCTTAGGAATTTCCAAAGTAAATGATATAGTAGCCAAGTTAAGTGTAATTTCCTATTTTTCTCATCTACTAATGTAATTACTTACGTTTTTTTCTACGAACAAAAAATGCTCTACTTCTATTTCATTATTTAAAGATAAATGATGATAGGTCATGTAGTTATCGTAATAATTAGACAAACACTTATAATTTATTATCATAACAGACTGTCATAATTTGACGAAAATAGATGGCGTTAATTGGAAATGTAAACCGACAAAAAAGTATGAGTTCTGACATACCTACTGCGAATATTAATAGAATACAATGGAGGATGAAATGAGACAAATCTGTAATCACCGAGGGTTAGGTAGATATGTTCAGACGCCAGCACATCAAGCTACTACAATCTTCAAATTTCTTTAATAGATTAACAACTTTATCGCAACATTATAAGGTTCAAGGTTGATTAGGAAAGGGGTTTGAAGGTTTTGGCCCTAAAATCAGCCGCCATTTTTATTTTTTTTCAGAATCGCGGTGCACAACAAAAGTTAAATATTTAGATAGAGGACACTTATGCAAAAAAAAATGTTACATAACATAATATCCTAAAGCGTCAGGTTTCGGAGTTATTCACCGAAATATAAGTCTAAAACAACTAGGACTTTTTTCCTTCCAGATAAGCATATTGAACTATTGAGGTAATAGAAACGTTATGAAACCTTTATGGAGAAGAAACAAATGAAGAATAGACATTTTTTAAATAAATAATTAAACACGGCAATTTATAGTTCGTTTTTTAATCCCAGAGACTAATCTGACAAGTGTAATGTCAAACTTCTATACTAAAAAAACGAAAACAATGACTTAAATGTCAGATTAGTCTCTGGGATTAAAAAAAGGAACAATAAATTGCCGTGTTTAAT
Organism: Amphipoea oculea; assembly: GCA_945859645.1. Classification (NCBI taxonomy): domain Eukaryota; kingdom Metazoa; phylum Arthropoda; class Insecta; order Lepidoptera; family Noctuidae; genus Amphipoea; species Amphipoea oculea. Next base: position 23,490,170 of record OX243862.1, read on the forward strand.
TATTTATTTAAAAAATGTCTATTCTTCATTTGTTTCTTCTCCATAAAGGTTTCATAACGTTTCTATTACCTCAATAGTTCAATATGCTTACCTGGAGGGAAAAAAAAACAAAAAAAATCCTTGTTGTTTTCGACTTATATTTTGGTGAATAACTCCGAAACCTGACGCTTTAGGATATTATGTTATGTAACATTTTTTGTTTGTATAAGTGTCCTCTATCTAAATATATAACTTTTGTTGTGCACCGCGATTCTGAAAAAAAAATCAAAATGGCGGCCGACCTTAGGGCCACCCTCCATACAAAAATCTTCAAACCCCTTTGTCAGTTTTGGGTAGCTTGATGTGCTAGTGTCTGTACCTGGGTTAAGTTTAATGCATTTAAACCGTGAGTCTCGAAGTCCACCATCTATTATATTTATGACTCAAGCCTACTAGGACATTACTCAAAGAAACGGAAAAACGCCGAAACAAAGGTCTCACAGTCATCGATTAACAAGAAAATGGTACCACAAAACGATCTGAATATCCGGAAGTGTTCGTTTTATTGTGATGACTAATTTGACCACTGTAATTAATCCTTTAACTCTAACGGGAATTCCCTCTCTCTAAATATTGCGTACCTACAATATAACAAGTGTTCGTCATCATTAGACAACAAAGTAGAAGGCATCGACCTCACTAAAATTAGATTAGTTAAAAAATATGAATTATATACCCATGTTGGACCTAAACATTGGCCCAACATACATGTTGGTAACTGTTCGGTATCCATTGATGGTTTACTTCATACTTGGGTACGCGTCTTGAAGACAAAGGCAGCAATGAATGTATTACAAGTGCCAATAAGAAAATGATTGCCCTGAGTTCGAAGAATTTCAATACATTATTGATTGGTCATTAACATTTCTGTTAGTGAACGGTAAATAAATGTGGTATTTAAGTACTTACGTACTTACTCGTGCGGTTTGCAAAACATTTGTGAAGAAATGCTGGTCATAATTGTCACGATTCTTGAAACCACAGGCAAACGTGATCTGAAGCAGTATCCGTTTTGCCAAATCCTGATGGGGAAATAGCTAGATTATTTCATTTTTATCTAGGGTCCTCTAGCTTAGGTAAAATTATAATCGAAGCCCCTTGATTTCCTGCTCCCGAGATTAATAATCAGGAATGACCTGTGAGCAAAGGACTCGTTAACAATAAGTAAAGGACAATAAGGATAAAAATAGGGTAGGTAAAAAATAGGGTAAAGGACAATAAGGGTAAAAATAGGGTAGGTAAATAATAGGGTAAAAGAAAATAAGGGTAAAATAGGGTAAAAGACAGTAAGGGTAAAAATAGAGTAAGTCTTGTACTTTGCGTCTTCCCTAGTTCTCTTGTTTCAGTTGGCCCAATAGTGTATAAGTATCAATAGTTTCTTTTAATCCATATACAAAACAGAATCGATTGAAGTCAAAAACCGTAGGTATTAAATAAAACATGAGGAGAATCTTCTATAACCGTTTCCTCGCCACAGTGGGTGAGCTGCCCTTAATGTCCCATCCCAAATTACAACAAATATTCCATTTCATTTCATATATTCTCGTTAAATATATTCATTGGTGTAATAAAATCAAAACGGTTATGACTATAGATAATATTCCTGGTACGAAACGACCGCAAGACTAGATTAATGGCTGAAATTCCAGGTATATAGGGTGTTATCCCGGATGTGACAATAACTATACAGCTAGGTTAGATAAATGTATTATGGCGTGGTGTTAGGGTTGGCAGTGGCTAAGGGTCAGGACACATTGATCGACCGCCTTTCGCATCGGCGTCGTTCCATACTTTGCTCTCTTTTTGTATGAACAAACTGTCGAACACCGGTCGATCAATGTGTCCTGACCCTAAGTATACAGCGTGATCAGCCTATAATGTTCCCACTGCTGGTACACAGGCCTCCTCTCTTTGAGAGGGAGTGGACTGTACAGTGTAAGATACATACAACGCGAGCCCAGTGCGGGTAGGTAGATGTCATATGTCTTCGACTTTTTGGTTCTAGAATATGCCGGTTTCCGCACGATGTTTTCCTTCATCGTTTTGAGTGCAGTGGTGATGAAATAATTTACACAAAGTAAAGTCCCTGGCTGGGTTCAAACTAACGACCTCGTTTATAAATAACGTTGAAATATGTTTTAAAGACAAAGCGGTATATTTGTTTAGGTAATAAATACATTAAAAGAACTACAGAATAAAACATCATAATATCAATAACCCCTTTTATTATTAGTTAGTAATAAAAAAGTAATAAATCCAAAGATTAGCATTTTTTTTTTCAAATTGAGTATCTGATGACGGTCGTTGCACTATTTATAAGACAAATTCAAACAAAACAAAATACATTTACTCATCTCCACTTACATATTACAAAAGAAAACTTAATAATATAAAAAAGTGTGAGTGTCAACCCTAAATGTGACCCAGCATGTCGTAGCGGCGCGTGGGCGAGCCACTCGGCGCACGCGCATGTCAAGTGAACCAGTATCTGCGCACCTACCTAGTCACGTTAGTTTTTACTTATTATTTTTGTTTGATTGGTACAAGTTTAAGTAAATGAAACTGCTATTGGTATAATGATAATGTATTTGGTAGGCACAGATTTGCTTGCGGTTTCTAAGCCTTATATCATCACTTTGTTTTCAAGCCTGAAGTCGATTTCGTAAACTTTTGGTTTCAATAACACTAAATTAGGATTAAGATTTAATTTTTAACTACGAAGTTTTAGAAGCTGGAAAACACGATTCTAAAAATAGGCAATTTAAGTAGGTCACAATAATTTGGACGACCATGTCATGTAAGACCAAAGTTGCAAATAATAATAAATACTGTTATTATTTGCTTTCAATAGGTTCTAGGATCTTTGACAGTCGTTACGGGTCGTCAGAAGCCCGAAAATCTGACAACCAGTCTTATCATTCGGTTATCGTATTACCCAGTAAATGGGTTGTGGAGGTCAGATAGGCAGTCGCTCCATGTAAAATACTGGTATTCAGCTGCATCCGGTTAGACTGGAAGCCGACCCTAATATATTTGGGAAAAGACTAGGCAGATGATAATGAGGTTCTTTTACTTTTATTTACTATTATTTTCTTTTTTTTTGCGATTATTTTTTGTTTTGTGAATATGAGAACGTTGTAGAACTTGTTGACTCAAAAATGCTTTGATTTGTTGACTATTTTGTTAATGCCTATAGTAGGTATTTGTTGAAAGGCCTATACTATCTTCCCATACCTAACAATGTAAAATGATATTTGTAAACATTGTAAAAACCAATTTATTTTAAAAGATTGACCGTGGAGTCCCGTGCCGGCTCTTCTCTATACAAAACGACCAACTGAAACCGTGCACCTTGCTTCTGACTTTTCATAAGCCCATGTGGGTTTATGTAAAAAATATAATTATTTGAATTTGCATTAGGTACTCATCATCTGCCTAGCCTTTTCCCAACTATGTTGGGGTCGGCTTCCAGTCTAACTGGATGCAGCTGAGTACCAGTATTTTACATGGAGCGACTGCCTATCTGACCTCCACAACCCAGTTACTGGGTAATACGAAACCGCTTGGTAAGACTGATAATGGTAATAATAATAATACTTGGTAATTTGCATTAGGTAGGTACTAAATTGTCTAAATACAAAACTGCAATAAATAGGATGAATTTACTCATTTGAATCAAAAGATTAACTAACAATCCTAATTTTTCCGAGAAAAGTTCAAAGACTCGGTAAATTCTTAATTATTTATTTATTCTTACCGCTATCTCGCATTAAAATCCGTGCTAATTATAATTAGTTGTAATGAGTCAGGAACAATTACGTCTCACTTGAATTATGTTAGATCAATAAAACACATTTCCCACGTTAATTATGTATCTATTGTTGATTCAAACTAACTACAATTTGTTAAGTTTTATTGTACTTACCTATTGCGTTTTAAATCAACGACACCATATATAGTCCGGCGTTTCTAAATTTGCCAAAGATGTAAACAACAATGGTCGCTCGAAATTGAATAAAACAAATAATACAAGAACATTTAGAAAGAAAGAAAGAAAAAATGTTTATTTGGACACAGTTCGTGAAACACAAAATACAAAATTAATAAAAAAAATAATGTTTCTAACAACAATAGTGTGTGCCTCACGGCTGCGCCAAAAAGGTTCATTTCAGCATTAATGCCAGACAGATGCTGCCTGACGCTGGTTTTCTAATGAACCCTTAGGGAAAAGTGACGGGGAGTACACACAGTTTCAACATACCTAAGACATACTTATAAATAAATAAACTAGACTACATTTATTTTTCATTTCATTTATTTTGAGCTAACTAGACGAAAAGGAACATTACTTAAAATAAATGTCCTTTGACAAATTTAGAAACGCAGCGCCGGACCTTAGGTTAAAATGTTGTAATGTTTAATGAGGATGAATGAGGAAAATGTCGTGAAGAAAGTTTTAAGTATCAATGTGATGCTAAAAGAGTAGGAGAGGACGAAGCGATGGATGGACTGTGTTAAAGATGATATGACTAAAAAGGGGGTGACTACCGAGATGACGACTAACAGAGAAGCATGGAAGAATAGAAGAAAAGATTTGATAGTCAGTTGAACTTTTGTCAATTTAAAGATCCAAATAATTACACTATTTAAAAGTAAATAGTCTGTTATTGTGAAGTTTATTTTATTAAAATAATTTGTACCTAAGTAAATAATAACTAATACGTAATTAAGTAATAAAAATAACAAAATTAAATCCTAACTTAAACAAAACTATACCCAAACGAAAATATAGCGTCGAAAAATTCATCCGCATTACTGTCGACTGGTAATGTACCAGCCGACATGTGTGGCGGCATTACCACGTTGTATGGCAATGCTTAGCCTCTAGTCAAGGTAAAAGCCAGGCCTTGGGTCACAGGAAGTGTCAACCAGCCGTTTCGAAATTTCCTTAAAATGACCATGAGCACTCTGACCCCACCGGCCTGAAGGTTTCAACACCAAACGGCTCGAAAATATAATTTCCGATAAGGTTATTATTTTCGACGCGTGGGGTTTTCCGCAGCCGCAGCAGCATCGCCAGCACAGCATGCCTCGCCAGGAATATGAGATGTCTTTTATTAATTAATCCTAGCCCCATTAGCTCGCAGAGAGCTCATAGTTTTTCTCAGGAAAACTCTAAAAGTATTAGGAACTCATAAAGAAGGGTATATTTCTCGCCAAAGTTAAGGTCCTCATTTATTTTATAGTTATTGTTATTCCCAGCGATGTGATAAGACGATTACCACGAATTCATAAGGTGAATGAACTTTATATGGCGTGACCTGCGAGTCGAATCAAATGGCTGTTTGTTTACAATTTTGTATGTAAAAAAAACATTTACTGAAAAAAACATTTCTGTAGAGATACATACACATCACGCCTGTAATCTCCGAAGAGAGATAGGCAGAGGTGTACTATAGGTACACCACATAATATGGTGCTTATGCACTCTTTTATCTAACAATATTAAGCATCAGAGCAGCAGAAAATTAAACTAAATGTAGGCTATGTCAACTATCCTCCGTTTGAAATAAGATTAGACATTTAAGTAAACCTTTTTTACAGTTCGTTCAACTGATTTTGACTTATATTGTGTTGGTGGCATGACTAATGGCAGCTGCAATAAACAGTTGGTATTGTAACCACTTTTTTGCTTTTAATGGAATCCTTATGCCTACGGAATTGAAGTGAAAATCTGTTGAACGGACTCTAAAAAAGGTCAAATGGAGTATAGGTGACTCGGAACGAAGACGTCGTCTGTAGGTGCCTTATTGAAAATATAAAAATATTAGATTTCAGGACAATTAACTCGCTTAGTGCTTTTAGTTTTATATTTCCGACAGAGCCAAACATATAATATGAAGTACCTACTATATGTATTAATAAATATCATTTCCATTAGTTTGTACCCACTATCCGGTAGGTCGGGTGACATCGTATGTCATACGAGTAGTCACATTATGTTTATGATAAGTTGATAATGTAAGTAGCATAAGTAATGTGGAGCTGGAGATGTACAGACGCACATCAAGCTACTACAATTTGTCAAATTTCTTTAATAGATTTTCAACTTTATTACTAAAATATAAGGTTCAAAGTTTATTGGGAAAATTTGACAGTTTCGGGCAACTTGAGGTGCTGGCGTCTGTACATCCCTAAAAATATTCCTCGGCACTCATGGTGACCCCACAAAACCTTGGACTGCGACCGCGCCTGGATATAGATCTAACTAGCATCGCTCAAATCCAATACAAACATTCTATTTTAGCCGTATGAAAACATACATAGACGAAGAGCTTTTGATACAATATTTTACCAAGCAATAAAATGTCGCACATCAAAAGCTGCGTGTGATAACTACTCCAAACGGCAAACTTCGTTTTGGAAGTGTTAACAGAAGCGCAAAATATGAAAGCCTTGTTAGTTATAATAGAACATTCATATGTCAAGCCTAACTCACATCCAAGATATAATAAAGAGAAACATACGCTTTGAAAACTGTGAAGATGTGAAATAACATCAAACGACATCATTATTCTCTAACACTTATTTATTATAACAATAATATTATGTAGTTCTAGATAAGGCCGAAACACGTTTTTGCTTCCTTTACATTTTTGTAATAAGAAAATAATGGGTTCGGCTTTCGGTATCCCATTCTTACCCGAGCATATCATGTAGAATCTTAAATACAAAACACTATTATGATTGGTATGCTAAACTTGAATTGATATAACATCAACTTCGGATTCGTTATGTCTGTGTCGGACGCCAGATCCTCATAATACCTCAATTTTGACGATCTAATATTTGACTGCCATTAAAACCTATATAGCGGACAATTTTGATGGTACTGTATGCATTCTAATGTGTCAGATATTAAAAAGTGGTCAATCGACATCGTTCTCCGTGTCTATTCGGTTTGCTTCCTTATGTGTGGCCTTTTTGTACCCAACTGAGATGATCATCCTTCCCGACCGCCATAGCAATTGGCAAAAGGGAATGCTATGTTGATCATAATACTAAAACGTAACCAACCTCGTAAAAAGAGACATATAATATCTTCCTTTCCGATGTTATCTCTAAAAATCATAAAAGTGAAAGACGTTTCCAGTATATAAGACGAAATGAACCATACGAAAGCTAAAGTTCCTTATACCCGTCAATATCATTATTTCAAACCACACAAAGAGAAAACATTAAAGGAGAGATTTCTTTAAAAACTTTATGTTCGATAACCAATAAACGTGCTAGTAAATACAGACTGCCGATTTACGACACACTTACTAGTACTCCACTCAATTTCTGGTTTCGGTTTTCATACTTATTGAATGCTTGCGACGAAGGTATGCCTTTCATGAGTACTTAATATATTCATCAGTGTCATAAATCTTTGGAATGACGAATGTTTTATCTCAACACTATCATCCACTACTTCTAATTATGGTTCAGTATATTTAATAGCCTGATGGCCGCTGGAGCAGGCGAGTCCTGGAGTGGAGACCGCGTACCGGCAAGCGCAGTGTAGGACGCCCCCCCGCTAGATGGACGGACGACCTAAAGAAGGTGGCTGGGGTCGACTGGATGCGGAAGGCGGAGGACAGGGTGCTGTGGCGCAGTCTGGGAGAGGCCTATGTCCAGCAGTGGACTGCGATAGGCTGAGTTGATTGATTGATTGATATTTAATAGTTTCGGCTTTCGGCCAAAGCGACCTTTTTTCGGTATCGGTTTTAGCGCTACACTAGTCCAAAAATATCGTAACTCAGTGACCAATTTTGTTCCAGATTATGATCTTAGCGTACTTTTAGTGCTTGTCTAACTAAGAATCTTGGTATATGAGGTATTGTTACCCCAATGATAACTCACGTACATAAAACTGCTTTATTTATGTCAGTGCTCGAAATGGTATCGAGTAACAGGATAGTAAAATTGTTATTGTTCGGATTAGGTGTCCTTGTCATGAATATCAGTCAATATTCTTGGAATTGTCTGTAAATATATCCAGTGGTAATAAACTGCGAAAGTCATAGGATATTCTCACTACGAAAGAAGGTCCGTTTTCGTTTTTTTTTTTTTTTTTTTGTGAAAACACAGATATTATTTGTGATAATGACTCAAAGGCTGCCTGCTTGAGATTGTATAATTATGTAGATATATAATATTAATGTTTCATGGTATTAATATTCTATTATTATCCTCGTCATTTTATTTTCTTTAATTTTTGAAATAAAATGTAAATGACTTTAAAATCCTTGCTTAAAACTGAATATAGCTACCCACAGAGTTATAAAATTAATTAAATAAATCAATTATAACTGTAAATACTATATCACACGTCGTTTAATCACCAATATATTATAATAAGCACGTAACAAATTAAATCACCATTTCTATTGATTGTAATTAAAAATATATGCGTTGGATTCTAATAATGACATAAAACTTAGAAGTTTAATGATTGCACTGTGAGGCATTAAACTAAATGATTTATAACCTGGATATAATTAAGACTTATCTAATTAAATACTAGCTTCTGCACGCGACTTCGTCTGCATAAAATTTCTTGTTCCCCGACCCACCCCATTGCCTGCACTATTACTTCGTTTTTGCTTAGCGTTCTTTCTTACTTTTTGCTCGGCTCCTAAGAGTCCTAGCGTGATGTTAGATAGCCTATAGCCTTCCTCAAGGATTGGGCTATCAAATCCTACTTCTTACTTCCTACTATCCTATATCCTATCCCACTAATCCTACTTCCTACTAATCACACTATCACATCACACTTCACATTCACACTATTCACATTCACAATTCACACTATTCACATTCACGATTCACACTTTCACACTATTCACATTCACGATTCACACTATTCACACTTTCACACTATTCACATTCACGATTCACACTATTCACACTTTCACACTATTCACATTCACGATTCACACTATTCACATTCACGATTCACACTATTCACATTCACGATTCACACTTTCACACTATTCACACTCACGATTCACACTATTCACACTTAATCACACTAATATTATAAAGGCGAAAGTTTGTGAGGATGGATGGATGTTTGTTACTCTTTCACGCAAAAACTGCTGAACGGATTTGGATGAAATTTGAACACAGATAGTTTATAACCAGGATTAACATATAGAATACTTTTTATTCTGATATTACTACGGGATCAAAACCTATGCGGGTGAAACCGCTGGCCGCTGCTAGTGCGAAAACATTTTTTCTATCCGACTGATACTTACTTCCGGAGATTAGCGTGTTTAAATAAACTTCTCAGTTTTTTACCTATTAGTATAGGTATATATAGTATAGATAGCTTAAAGGTATTCATTATTTTTTAATATGTGGTAGAATACTCTAATAAACTGTTTTAATAATTAATTGTTAAAATAATACTTATCGTAATTCTACTAATAACATAAGGTGATTGTGAAACAAACCATCGCAGATTAACATATGGTGCACGAATGGTTCTTGCAAAAGGAACACGGTAAGGTCCGATCGCGGCAGATTTGCCAAAGATGTAAACAACAATGGCCGCTCGGAATTGAATAAAATCGATCAGTAATGTTTGTTTTCGTCTAGTTAGCTCGGAGATTTAGACGAAAACTAACGTTACTTAAACTTACTCTTGTTTATCGATTTTATTCAATGTGAAGCGGCCATTCCTGTTTACATCTTTGATAAATCTGCCGCAGTCGGACTTTAAACGGAAGGGCAATTTATTCCTGTAATTAAAAACTTTCAAAATCTAGTCGCAATCTCATCTCAGCGACAATCAGTCTCAAGAATTTGTCAAAAATGTAGCAATTTTAGAGGTATTTTGACAGATTGAGACGTAGATACTTTAAACGTTCTTAAAATTACGAGAATTGCCCCTCTAAAGTGGAAAACTATGGAGTAGACAAAGATTTAAATCGTTAGATACATTAATAATTAATTAAAACATACGCAATCTATGGGGATAGATTGCGTATGTCTTATTTTTTTTTAAACACGGTTGTTGGTACCGCATAGGTATAAAGTAGCAGTTAAGTATGTTAAGTCACAGTATAATATACAGTAAGTTATCTAAGGCCGCCCGCCGAGTTATTAGCCTACTCTTGCGTTGATCCCCAGGGTTGTCACTTTTACTTTTAGTTAATATTTTCGAACAAGCAGCACTTGATCTAAATTTATGAAATAAAAAGCATATTATGATTGAATATTTTACCAATTTATAAATTTAGTAAAAATAAAAAGCCTTTATTCACATAACATTTATTATACTAAGTTACAAATTTGATACCGAGAAAATTTTTCTCCTGTTTCTGCACGTCCGGAACGCTTTATTATTATTTGTTAATGTAAAGTAAATTCTCATTCTTATGTAAAGTTTTTGTAAAGCTTTTGGGAAAGCATGGACAGGGCATCTTAAATTCTATATCATTCAGTTGATCGTAAATTGACCGGCCAATTTTAATGTTGATGTGGTCCTTTTCGAACGCTTTGCGAAACACCTGCTCCATCCTTTCTACATTATCGACAAAATCATCAGGTGGGATCATGAGTAAATTTCGATCTTTGCCGTAATTCCTGTAATGGGTGTATCTAGATTCTACACTTAAATTACACGCTCGTTGATTAACGTCGACGTAAAGCAACCCTAAGCGTTAGTCGGTCACATGTTACTGTAATTTTGTTAAGTTAATATTATGATTAAGACACCATATTTGGATTGAACAACACATCAGACAATAGAAAAAATAATAATTTCAATAGTAATTAATTTGCAATATTAATTATTGTGAAATTGCCCTTATTACAACTATACGCGACAAATACGTTTACCTAAACGATGTTTCGTACTCAATCCTCTGTTTTATAATATAAAAACTTTTTTACAAAAAAAAAACAACCGACTTCAAAAAAAAAAACACTAAAAAGTGATAAATAACTTTAATTTCGGAACTCGGTGTCGTTGGTTCCGCATTTTCGTTTTTTGTACCTACCCCACAAAAAAGTAAACAAAAAGATCGTTAATGTAGACAATGTAGATAAATTTTTAGATTGTTGTTGATTTTTCAAAAACCGCTTGTCCGATTTCGATAAAATTTTCATGGGACCATTTAGGAAGTAGGTATACCCTTTCCAACAAAAAAAGAATTTTTCAAATCGGTTGGCAAGCAACGGAGTTATGCGGGAACAAACATAAAAAAAAAAAAAATACAAACATTCGAATTGAGAACCTCCTCCTTTTTTAGAAGTCGGTTAAAAACTAGACTTCTTAAAATAAACTTTAGCTCTAAACATAGTATTCAGAAAGTAAATTTGGGAATACATTTATATGGAAAAATGCGACTCGGCTACGCTCTTAATAAAGCAAATAAACTGTGAAATAAACAATACAATACCATATTTTCTAATAATATTTAAGTATAAGTAGGTACTTACATTTCTGGTTGAGTAGGAACTATGAAGAATGATAAGTCCGGGTTTGCGAAATCATTATTGAGGCACCCGAAAACACTACAATATTTTTTTCCCCTTTTTGAAGTCATGATACTCGTAATTTAAGTGGCCGCCGCCGGCGAGAGTTGACGAACGCAAGCGGTCATGTAGCGTACGCGCGTGCTCACAGTCGCGCTGCACAGCCCGCACTGCCGCCACCTTATTCCCTCATATATTATGCTAGCGTGTGCGTGAAATCGCGTGCCGACATGGCGCGCGGCGCGCACGCACACATTCAAACCGAGAGCGGCACGTTTGTATGAAGATGTTCTACTGTATATTATACTGTGGTTAAGTCCCCTGCAGCCGAGTCTATTGTCATTTGTCATCAACCGGACACAAGACCAGCCTCCAGAATACTACTGAGAAATTCCAAATGGAAAAACCCAGTAGCACTTTACCCGAACTGGGGATAACCCCAAAAAGACATAAGCATAACATACATTGCGCTATTTAAGTTGTAGAGCAGACAAATTTTTCGAACTTATAAAGCAATGGTTTAGCAATATCTTTCAAAATGATTCAGATTGAGGTAGATGTGTTACGCAATTAGGGTGCAGGACGTATTAGCGTGACCCTATAGAGGTATGAGGAACAGGGTGTAAAGTTCACTTATACTCTATAGAAAAGGGAGGATCCTCCGACCGGGTGTCGTGTCTGGCGGGCAACTGCCCGATGATTCATGTCGGGCCGTTGTATCTTGTATCTATGCTAGTTGCGCGGTAAACTCTGCTTGCGAGATGCAGGATTTCGTAACGTCAGTATGACGCGTTGTTCGCATGTGGCGTTGTAGATACCGCAACAACCCATTTCCAACAATTAAGCACCCCATAAAGCCTAGGCGAAAATTCATGCTGTGAAATTCGGCTGTTATTATTTAGCCACGGACCCCTCGCGTTAATCTCTGGAACTACCAGTCGAAAAATATTTTTCGCATTGAATAGCCAAATTCTTGAGGAAGGCTATACATAGGCTATTTAACATCACGCTATGCACCTTAGGAGCCAAGCAAAAAGAAACGAAGTCAGAAAGATCGCTAAGCGAAAATAAAGTCATAGCGCAGGCAGGCGATGCGATGCGACAAGGTGGGCGAGCAAGAAATTTAACGCGGGCAAATTCGCAGGCAGAAGCTATAAATAAATCACACTTCACACAAATATTATAAAGGCGAAAGTTTGTGAGTGTGTGTTCGTGTGTGTTTATATGTTTCTTACTTCTTCACGCTCAAACGGCTGGACCAATTTTGATAAAATTTTGTGTGGAGGTAGCTGACGCCCTGGATTAACATATCGCACCTTCAGTGCAACAAAGTCACAACAGCTATTTTTTTAATTTTACAGGAGAGGACTTTTAATTTTTTTTTCGCATTTTTTCGCGTTTATAACCACAAAGGCACCTACGCCATCTAGTACAATTTTGAGTTTTTTTTTTTGTTTGCCCAAGTATAGGCATGGTTCAGAGACAATTTGGCATAGGTACTTACCTCAATTTTGCAGTTTTGGCTATTTGTGACTTTGTTGCATCGAAGATGCGAAATAGGCTACCTATTATTTTTATCCCGATATTCCCACGGGATCGACATTTAAGCGGGTGAAACCGCGTGGCGCAGAAAGTAGTAAATATGTACCCAAATGTCCGATCCATGTTTCGTATTAATTCTCGAGCGACCCTACAATACTCCCCGCGTACTATCTGAATCTCAGTCTTATCTCCGGACAGTTAGAACGCCTCCGTAAAGGCTTATCTGTTGAACAATGGCAATTCGTTCTTGTTGCATTTAAATCTTAGTTTATAAACATTCGAGGGCCGATACAAAGGCCATTTTAAGAATCGGGCCTTGGAACCAGCGGGTTTCGTTGTTTTGTAGCAATAATGGACTTTATATTTCCTCTAAATACACTTGCAGGTACCTACTTATGGTAGATGTTAATCCAGTTCATGCTACTCAAGTCAATTATGTTATGTTACCGTATGCACCATTGACCTGCACCATCAATGGTGCAAACGAAACTAATTAGTCTCCTCTGCACCATTGATGGTGCAAGTCAATGGTGCATACGGTACAACGGGAAGTACAATTCCGCATTTCGTACTGTCCATGAAAATTATTATTTCAAACTGAATTAACGGGCTTTTGTAAGCTCTTACACCCATAATATTTCATTTTTAGGGTTCCGTACCTCGAAAGGAAAAAAGGAACCCTTATAAGATCACTGAATTGTCCGTCTGTCAAGACCCATTTTCTCAGGAAGACGTGGAAGTTATCAAGTTGAAATTAATATCAAATACTCAAGGCTGCAATCCCTTGAAGCATTGAAAAAATCAAACTTGTAAAAAGATACGGGCGTTTATGTTACGTTTATGCCGCATATTTTGACTCTCGTACAAGGGAATCAAAACCTATAGAGTAGTTTTCATTGACCTAGAATCATGAAATTTGGCAGGAAGCAACGTCTTATAGCACAAGTAAATGAAAAAATCTGAAAACCGTAAATTGTAGTTACTTATTTATTTATTTAATACTTAAAGCACATAAATGTACAGAGGCGGACTTAATGCCATAGGCATTTTCTACCAGTCAACCCAGTCAGTCAGCCCGGTCAGTCTTATCTACAATACGGAACCCTCGGTGCGCGAGTCGGATTCGCGCTCAACCGGTTTTTTTATATTTGATAGATTGTTAGAGCTACGCTTGCCGCGGTTGGTCTGTGGATGGGTGACCACCTTTACATACCGAGACCCCTCCGTGCCTCGGTAAAGCACGCTAAGCCGTTGCAGTTGGTCCCGGCTGTCATTCGTGGATCTTTGACAGTCGTTACGGGTAGTCAGCAGCCCGAAAGTCTGACAACCAGTCTTACCAATGGGTATCGTATTCCCCAGTAACTGGGTTGTGGAGGTCAGATAGGCAGTCGCTCCATGTAAAATACTGGTATTCAGCTGCATCCGGTTGGACTGGACGCCGACCCCAACATAGTTGGGAAAAGGCTAGGCAGATGATGAGATTGTTAGAGCTTACATAAGCCCGTTCTTGTCGCGTTATAATTGTTTATAATAAATAAAAAGGAAACATTTTCACTTTGTCGCTACGGTAGCTTATTGCCTGTTTGGTGACCCATGAACCCTACCTCTTTGCATCGGATTGGATTGCTGAAGCATCTTATAATCCTTACACTCACTGTTGACTTCGGGGCCCCAATTTCTTAGTACCAGCGACAAATCATTCCCTATTATAAATTTCAATATAATTTGTTCCCAGTACAAATAAAATGTTATTTTCTAACGGGGCACATTCTCGCCTCGGGTACCGATCAGTTTTATAGTTTGTAACGTCTAGACGCACTTAGCTTTATTTTTATGACCTATAATAAAAACTTAGAACTAGTTAATCAATCAATGCTGTGTATTTACTCCTTTTTGAAGCGACTACATTACACATTTTATTGAAATACACTAAAAATGTTATTAAAAAGTTTAGGACCTACGATGCTCTCGTACAAAGGTCGTTGAACCAAATCAGAGCGCATAATGAAGAAAATAGTTCCTCTCTTATAACTTAAACTAGCAGTGCCTCGCAGTTTCACCCGCATAAGTGTCGATCCCGTGGGAATATCGGGATAAAAAGCATCTTATGTGTTAATCCTGGTTATAAACTATCTGTGTGCCTTTCATCCAAATCCGTTTGGTAGTTTTTGCGTGACCAAGTAACAAACATATAAACACACACACTCACAAACTTTCGCCTTTATAATATTAGTGTGATAAAGTTCAAACATTATTCATAAGAATTTCGTCAACAATTATTTTAATCAATATTGCGAATATAAAAACCAAAAATACAATGTTTTTTTTTCTATTTCCTCGCCCTTGTCTAAACGAATGCGTACTGGTTGTTCCAATTTCAAAATAGCGTGTTGTAGAAAAGCGCGTTCTGGGCCCCAATTCTGCATGGTAATTATTATTTCCCGCGTAATCTAATCACGTGCAAACCACGTACGGTTGTCGAGCGTGGTATTCTGACAGTTCAAACCACGCCAACTTCGAGTTTTTTCGCGCGGTTTCGTTCATTGTGCCATAGAGAATACGTTATTAGCAGATTTCGTGATTGTAGTAAGAAATTGACGTGGTTTCGAAGTAATAAGTGGTCATAGTGAATTAGGGCCCTGAAGCAACAGATAAAAACAAAGTGTGTAGACTATGGACGCACAATCGTTTGTCCTAGAATGTAGTTATATTATATCGCCATTGGAACGCACATAATGGAGTCTGCAAGCAACTTAAACGTTGAATGTACATAAAATTAAGATATCCTTTGTTTATTGCTCAAATAAGGCATACAATAACTTCAGCTTTACTTAGCTTCAAATATGCACCTATCACAATATCTTAGGCCTAAGAGTTAACTTATAGTACATTCATTTAAGTTAATGTGTCTTCAAAAGGTTGTTTGCATTAAAAGGATTTATGATTATTGCTGTTATAGTAGCTCCGAGCGACGCCATTGTTCTGAATTCGAAGTACAGACGCCAGCACATCAACCTAGCCAAAACTGTCAAATTTTCCCAATCAATATTGAACCTTAATATGCTTTTCCAATAAAGTTGAAAATTTATTAAAGAAAGATAGATTGTAGTAGGTTGATGTGCCCGTCTGTACGTTCAATTATTTTTATAATTAAATTGTTTATGTTTAGCTTTGATGTTTAATTTATTCTTTGATTTTCAGGAAAGATATGTAAAATTAATGAAATGGTAGAATACTTCCAGTATTCATTATTATTGGTGGTAGGGTATTTATTTATTGTACAGTTTATGTATACAAAACAAAATAAATAAATTTCTTTACAATACAATACATTTTATATCATGATTCATTTTTACGTAAAATCAAATCAATAGAATAATTATTGTTTATTGTTGCTGTAGCTATCGAATTATATTATTTATTATACACATAAGTATTAAAGAATTAGAATAAGTTAAATCAAAATGAAATAAATAAATTCATATAAAGAAATATGTAGGAATGTACAATGTAGCAAGTGCGAGCTAATTATTCTATTACATTTTATTTTATTTTTTTCTTCAAAAAACTATTGTAGTAGCACTTTTGGTTCAAATAAGTGAACAATTTAGTTTTAAATAAATTGTAACTTTTTATTTTGGGATTTTATTATTAATAATCTTGAAGCACATTACACACGGGCCTGAATGGAATCTTTGGTCCAGAAGCAATACAAAATGAATAAGGATGTAACTTACTAGAAAAAAATTGTTTTGTAAGTTATTTAGTCATTTATTTTAGTATCTAATGTATATAGTTACTTACTTATTATGAAGCAATAAAAGATATGATTTAAATAAAATTGAAAAGAATTAAAATAAATAGCCCAGTTGAATTCAGACTAATTGAATACCTCCAAGTTGGCGCATTTATCTAAAATTTTCTTTTAAATTTATTGCTGTTTAGAAGATGATATCATATATAACCATATATCGTTTTAGTCACCAAAAATAAACATAAACGATCAATATGTCAAAATTATCGCGTTAATTTTGACAGTTATTGGCTGTCAAATGACAGTTAACATTTAGATGTTAACTGTAAGTTACTTTGCCTAATTGATTTATTCGTAAATCTAGGCAGCATTATCATATTGATCTAGAATATTTCCATATTGAGGTGGGAACTGGGCAAATCGATTACCGGTGACATGCATCCCGATCTAACAGTTATGTAGATTGTGGCAAGGACTTGCTATTTAGTTTATCTGTGACATGCTATTCTATATATAAAGTTACATACCATATGTAAAGTTATCAAAGTTAAAACAAACTTTTGGAAAGATTCCATACCACAAGGCAAAAAACGCCGAAAGTTAAAAATTAAAGGGGGCCTTTTAATGTTTAACTTTATTTTATTTTTATAATGTGTTGTTATGGCAGCAATAGAAATACACGCTGTGAAAATTTCAACTGTCTACCTATTACGGTTCATGAGATACAGCCCGCTGACAGACAGACGGACGGACACCAGAGTGACCAGAGGCTTAGTAATAGGGTTCCTTTAGTTGGCACCCATTGGGTACGAAACCCTAAAAATGATTAATTTTCTAGCTTCTCTATATGCACGAGACAGATCCACTGTTCTTTAGGCTACTCTGGTTTCCAATTCACGTGACCAGATGGCTGGGCCGATCGTTGGCCAATGAATTAGTATTGCGATTCAACGTGGCAATGCTGCAAGTCGTCTGGGCACGTTTCCGGATGACAGCGATGCGGACGCGTACCTCGACGCCTAAATATCCTTTTCTTCTTGTATATATCTATATAGTTTTTAATTTAGTTTAATTTATTTTAACCCAGTGTAAATAGTTCTTTCAATTTAGGGAGGTACCACATTTGGAAGACATGGACAATAATCCATGCAGAACAATAATATACATGTCATCATGTCAATATATTTTACTACATAGTGTGCAAGGATTCTATGTAATCATTATGATGTATACCTATGAACCCACTAGTTTACACACAAACCAAAAACGTTCACGTCCAAACTCTAACACACGTCAAAACTGTTACTTTAGAACGTCAAACCTGTCAAAAGTTCCTTCGAATATAAATTGTGGCTACTGACATTTCAAAACTTCAGATCTGTCAAAGTGCACGTCACTTCATGTCATGTCACATAGGCACTTAGAGTAACCAGTATATTTTGATAGATCATAGAAACACTGATTCCATTGTGAAACTCTGTATCTTTGAACGTAGTTTCATATTTCCCTAAGACCATGTTAGCCTGGGTACCTCTTAATTGGTTCAGAACACGATGATGTCTGACAGGAGAGAAAACCTTCTTACCCAAGCTGTCAAAAGCATGGACGGACCTGTTGTTTTCTTGGCTATACATACTAATATAACGTATCATTATAGATTGGTGCCGCCCGAGTTAGTATGACCATTATCTGTAGACTGAGACCCGAGGCCCTTGTTGTGTTTATGGCTTTTTCACGTGTTAATGTGTATACATCGCCATAAAGTGACCCGAGGGCTCACAGCCCGTCTCCCTAAGGACCAGACCTCGGATAAAGAAGAAGCCAATTCAGTGTCGTATCTTGAAAAAAAATCCCAAACAAATCAATGTATTGGAGGTTTGGAAGAAAGGCATTTTTTATAAACCAGGAATAATTGGTAATTCGCGTATTCCCATTATAGATAGATATTAAATTAACACCTATGTCTGCCCTTTAAGTAAACACCTCGATATCCTGTTAGCTCCAATACCAAACCCCTTAATTGATTCTTAAAGTGCGCGCAGAATGAAATCGGTAGCAATTACTACTGCACCGCCTTCGGGCAAACCAGGTGGTTCAATTTAAAACAGCCGTTAATAAAATTTGCTTTAAATAGGAATAAATTGAATACTTGTGCCGACACGCTTTACATTCCAAATTGTTAGAATGTTCATTGATGGTAGGACAGTCTGTGAATTTTGATGAAATACTTGAGAACAATTTAAATAGTGTTTAATGAAATATTAAATATTTTAATTGTGTTGCTGTTTTACATATTTCGGACATCCTATCGACCCATAGCGGTAACAACAATTTCTTCTTCGCTAAAATCGACGCAATATATGATCCTTTCCAAACGTCTAGGGAGAGATAATATTTTTGCTGAACTCTCAAAATGGTTCGAGGTGGGGCGGGAAAAGAGTTCCTGGAAGGACTTGGGGGAGGCCTTTGCCCAGCAGTGGGACATTGCAACAAAAAAAAAAGTACAGTCACTAAAAAGAGAAAAATTTAATATGATAAATTAACTCACTCTTTTCTATTAATTAAATACAATATTATTCGAAAACATCGATCGGTTTCTTACTTCATCTATATCCGACGACACTGGTTACTTATCGCCTTTGGTGACCGTACATACTTTCAAACACGTGTTGCAAACAGGACCAAAAGAGACAGTGTACAGTTATTTGACCATAACAACCGATGTATAATAATTTGTATCAGTTTGACTAATACATCATAGCGAGGGCCACCCCCAAAGCGACGCGAATTACCGACAAGTTCCGGCTCAGGTAACGGTACAGCATTCAATATGTCTTCTCGATCTCGAGATTAATGTCATTGCTCATTAGTATTGTAGGAATCACCTTATCTGTGTGTGGGTGTCTACACCCACAGATAAAGTGATTCAGGTGGTTAAGATATTTTTTCAAGAGAATAAGCACAGTAATATTGTCTCAAATTATCTGGACACAGTAAGGTGAGCATCACACAGCATGGCACATGGTTTCCCGACCCCTCATGGAGTTTTTGAAAAGGCTTGATTTCAGTGTCTCAAAAAGGTAGCTAGTGTCCTTTGCTGCCATGGTTTATTTTATTTTAATTTAATATTTGAATTGTTGTTTTTTCTCATCTTTTCATTATGGACGCTTTTAACGTTCTACATCGTTCTCACATGTATAATTTTTAACATGAATGATGTAACCAAGACTTTGTAACCACATTATTTTGATTTAAAAGAGTGTCCATGGAGTTTCTTGCCCGTTCTTCTCCATAGGTACCTACGCTTTGGAATGGGCAACTAGCTTCATCTTTCTGACTGACCGACCCCTTGACAATTCAGAAGTGCCTGTAATTATTTTTTTTTTTCCGTTAGCCTGTACTGTGCCACTGCTGGGCAAAGGCCTCCCCTATTTTCTTCCAAAAAAACTCGCAGACACGTGGGCAACGAAGGGTAATTGGTTTAATTGAAATAAATGCTTTGAGTTTGAGTTCTGTCAGGTAATCACCTGAAAGAAGGACACTGCTTTAGGTGAAGATACTGCTTGCTTTGCTACTTGATGTCTTGTCCTTATCGTTGTGAAAAATTGCTATTGTAATCACAATAAGCAATTTTTTCTTCGAATGTTTATTGTGTATTTCTTGACTGGATATTGTAATATTTCCAGGCTGGAGGAACTATAAAAAAATCACCAATTTACTTCACGCACGTATTCATGATTGATTCCATATAATACCTATTGCTTCGGGTATTTCTACTTCAGCCCAGATAACGGCATTACAACAAATATGTTGGTCGCGATTCGCGGTTGATCTCGCCCAAAGGTCATTTATACGATGTGCGGTTATTAAATGCGTCATCTTTGCAGAATCACTTAGGTATCTGGTCCTCCGGTCTTTCGATGATAATATTTTGGATTTGTAACAAGCCTTTCACTTATAGTGTTTTCGGCTTAAAAAAATATCTTTCTCTCCGTCAGTTTCTTTGTACGGTTTCTTGGCTTTAATATAAAAATAGTTAAGTAACCGTTGACAATTGAATCCAGAAAAGCCTCACACCAGATAAATACATGCAACTGTAGGAATCTATAACTTATTATATTTTTAATACATCTACTACAACATGGAAACAGCCACACTTACGTACAAATCGTATTAAATCTATCATGCCGACTCCCAAGAGAGCGACTCACAAAAGATCATAAATTTTTGTCTCATAAATATTATGATTTAAAGTTGGTTAAATAAATATTATATTAAATTATTTTTTTTTTGTATTTTTTTTTAAGATAGCGTACACTGTCCCGCTGCTGAGCAAAGGCCCAAATCCTTCCTGGCATTCTTTACAATGCCTGGAACCTTGATCGATGATTGGATTATGTATTCATATTTCATACCAAAACAAAACCACTTAAATCTTAAGTACCAATATGATGTTAAAACTTGAGGCATTTTCCTGTAGGTGTAATTCTTAGTCAATATTCTCGCTCAGGGGTCAAGTACTATAGGCATCATTTACCTACGCTATGCTGTTTCAAATCGAGTGAATCACTTTTCGCAGAAATACTTGTCTGCTCCTCAGCGGTCCTTCGAACTCTTAATAGTCCTCTTGTACCGCTCCTTTGAATCACGTATATTGCGTATATTCTGCAACAATGTTTCACACTGTTGTGCAATTCTATTTTTATTAATTTAAATGTAAAATGTGTCTGTCACTCATCATCTGCCTAGACTTTTCCCAACTATTTTGGGGTTGGCTTCCTGTCTAACCGGATGCAGCTGAATACCAGTGTTTTACATGGAGCGACTACCTATCTGACCTCCACAACCCATTTACTGGGTAATACGATACCCCTTGGTAAGACTGGTTGTCAGATTTTCGGGCTTCTGACAACCCGTAACGACTGTCAAAGATCCACGAACGGCTTAACGTGCTTTCCGAGGCACGGAAGGTCTTGATATGTAAAGATGGTCACCCATCCACGGACCAACCGCGGCAAGTGTAGCTTAACCTGATCGATCGACCCGTGCGGCTGTTGTTACTTAGCCACAAACCTCCCTGTAACTGTTACTACACTAGTGTACATATGGTTCAGTAGTATATATTAATCTAGGCCTATAATAGGAATATAATAATCTGTATATAAACTATGGTATAACAAATTACAGTCCGAAATAGAACTCTGAAGGTAATGTAGTGCGTTGCCTGATCTAGGTTTATTTAAACCTGTGTGTTAAAAATAATGTTAAATATCAGTAAAAAACAACAAACCCACACTTCCTCTTTATTACATTACCGTAGACGAACCTAAATGATATAAACCCGTTCCCTCATTAATCTTTATCACATCAACATGATGGTGGTTTAAGAAACCAGTTGGTGGAGCGACTAGCGCCACTCTGCGCCGCCATTCATCTCCATCGCTCGTTAACGAGCCACAAAAACTGATGCAGCGGATACAGTTCGCCGTAGCTGCTGGAATACATCAACTGTACTACAAATTGTATGTAGAGTAAACGTACATATGCAGTAACAAACAGCTCCTGTTATGTGTATGAGAAGAAATGATGTTCTTCCTTTAGTTTACATTAAAGAATGGTCGTGTCCCGTAACTAAATTGGATTCGAGCTTAAGCTAAAAAGTCAGAAGACAAAATCTATAGGACGCAAAATCATTTACATTCGAGTAGTGTCAGCATGTTGTTATGTAAATAACGCGAGAGTATTTCACTGCCTATCCTCAAATTGTATTGTCCCTATATTACATTAGGAGCAGTGGTAGCCCAGTGGTAACGGCCGCGACTTACGAGTTGTAGGTCGTAGGTTCGAAACCAGACAGGCGCTTTACTTTGTGTAATTTTTTTCATCACCACTGCTCTCAAAACGATGAAGAAAAACCTCATTGGTCTCTGCCCTTATCCCAATTTATTTAGAGTTGGTGAAACATGTATTTTTCTTCCACACTTCTCTATAAGTCGTCATCTCGGTAGTCACCCCCTTTCTAACCATATCATCATTCACACAGTCCATCCATCGAAGAAAAACATCGTGAGGAAACTCGGCATATCGACGTGTGACATCTACCAACCCGTACTTGGCCGGCGTGGTGGATTACAGCCCACTCCCTCTCACATAGAGGAGGCCAGTGTCCCTGTCGTGGGAACATTATAGGCAGATTATACTATATTCAATTTATTCGTCCCAAGAAAACAACAATATTATTGAACTCGCGCACACTGATTTGGTCCTTTCACCCAAAAAAAAAACGCCTGCCTAAGTGAAACATAAACACAGTTTATCAGATCTTTCACAAGCCTTACAAAGTTTCAAACCATCTATAGATCTATATCTTGAACCCTACCCCCCGTTCCGTTGACATTTCCTCGCTCATAATTGGCAGTTTCCATAGCGCCATAAAAAGGTTGGAGCTAAACAATCACGCGGCAAAAGATAGATCTATCAGTAACAGCATCAGCTCCAACGGCCCGTAGAAAAAACAGGGTAAAAAATGTACAAGGAATTGTGCCAAGAATGGGTAGTGTGTGTAAAAGAGTTCCGTACGTTTTAAAAGCAATGATGACATGCCACACATGTATGAAAACAGAGCGTTTGCTGCTGTCACTGTCGTACAACTGTCAAACTATAAGTGCAAGACAGAGACAGGAACATAGCTAACCAAAGCACGTGCTAAGTAACGTTTTTCTGTAAAAAAATTCTAATAAAGATTAACTTAACCTTTTCTCTCCTACTGAGCTATAAAGAGAGGTAACATGAAGGTACAGGAATTAAGTGTAAGTAACAGCAATAAGGCTTTATTTAACCGGTTGTATGCCGTAATTACAGACACAATTAAAAAGCCATTGTGTCTCGTGTAGATCTACGTTCCGGCATACGAAAGGTTAAGCAATTCCTATATTCTTCAATGATAAGACTTATGGTCCTTGGATCACTTTATCGCAGATAATTTTCCACCAACTCGTAAAACGAATGCAATACGTTCTAAATTCTAAATTGGACACAGTTTTGGTCGCAGTTTTGCAAACTTGAATCTACCATTCAAATCTCAGGCTTCAGGTCATACATATTGAATGAGAAAGTTTATAGTGGATGAGACAAAGTTTAAAACAGAAGACGAACTAGCAGGGAATCGAGGAGGGGGGTGGGGGGGGTTCAGGGGAGCAGGGGGCCTAAAAAGGTCACTTTGGCAGAATCATAAAAGGATAACATTATGAATCATATTAAAAGTCGTAAAATGGTCACAAACCGACAATTCATAATATTATTTGCGCACAATTCATATCACGCAATTCATCTGTTTGACAGTTTTGAATGAAGATTCGTAAAATGGTCCACAAAATACGAATTGCTTTAGTGTCAAATAGCAGAATCATAAGAAGTGAGTCAAATGCAACATTTCACAAATCATATTGGAGGTTTTGTGAAGAAATATTGTTATAATGGCAGATTTAGCCCTATATGAAAATTTTCTGGAGCACGCGCGGCTTTCGGAGACCCTTTTATATCGCCTACGAAATGCAGCTCTTCGGAAAATGGACATAGCATTCGAAATGCCGGATCTCGAATTTGTTGGCTTATACAGGCTACTAAATAAAAGTGTGTCGCGACCTCATCCATGAGCTGGAGCCGTACTTAAGTTCCCGCCGAGGTGGCATAATTACTAGCTCCAAGGCAAGTAAAAGGATTGTACCTGGTTTTAATTAAATAGTTCTAGATAGACTATCATTTATTATTGTAGACGTTTAGGTACTCTGTACCACCCCCTCGATGAAATAAAAACATTGATCATATTTATGCTTAAGGGCCAAAGCACACACGCTACTTTTTGCATCGGCGATCGGCGATTCAGCTGCTTTTTAGAAGCTAAATGCAGCGACCAAGCATTCCACACCGCACGGCGATGCAAAAAGTAGCGTGTGTGCTTTGGCTCTAAAGGACAACTTTCTACAATCTTCTATTCACATTTTAGGTGTATTGTACACCTGTGCCTAACCCTTCAGGGATATATAGGTGTGATATTATTATGTTGTCATACTTTATTTCAATTTTATTAAGTAGTATATATAAGAGGACCGTAGAAGAGGATACCTTATACCTTTCACTAAAATAAAACAATAGTGATATGAAAAATATTGTATTTACTATATTAACAATCTCATCTTCTAATATTAAAAAACGAATACAAAACATAATAATGAATTAGCCTATTTTTCATTCATTTAGGTTTGTGAGTGCGACTCTTATTTGTGTCGATGCTAGCTGCGGAGGGGCAAACCATGTCTCCTTTTTATGGAATCACCATCCACTTAAGACCCACTTGGAACAACTCCACCAGGCTGAAAAGAAAAATTTGTGGGTTTTAGTAAGTCAAATCATCATCATCGTCTGTCTAGCCTTTTCCCAACTATGTACTATGTCGGGGTCGGCTTCCATCTAACCGGATGCAAAGTTAAAGTTTTTGTGGTATTTAAATGTTAAAATATAGTACCTATTTTTTCCTTTGTATTTCTTTATAATTATATTATATGAATGTTATACTTATTTTTTTTATTGCATGTACAAAAAACTCATACTTTACCTCTATAGGACACCAATAAATAGTCTTTCGACTGCATCAGCAAGCCTCTGAAGGTTCTGCACTATTCATTTGCCATATCAGCTGTTTCATCTCCACCTGAGGTAAAACTCTCCGAGCCTCATCTAGTGCAGCCAGAGGGTGACCTAAAAAACGTAATGAAAATACCTTACTTAATAGTTTTCAATACCTAGTCATTATGTCTTAACCCGGTCAGTGGGTCGTCTTAGGGGCCCCAATATGAATAGCTGTAGGATTAGAAAAATCCACTCACTGGGGTATCTCGCTTGCCGAGTTCGACGAGGCAGAGGCACTGTTGTAGCATCGAATTCGGCACTGGTAGGGGCTGACGCACGAGTCTGTCTGGCTAGAGCCTGGAATATGGGGCTGCAGCCAGTCTATCAAAAAGTACTCTGTGGCTGCAGCAATCAGCAGAAGCAGATTCAGTTTGATGTTGACTAATGTTGACAATAATGACAATAGTTGACATAACTCAAGGGAGAAACTTTAGGGTGCGTTCCGAGTTGGGATGTAATCGATTTGAGCGTGCTCCGTACCGAATTAGCGTGAGCGCGAAAACGATGTCCAGTGAATCTTCATAGATGACGTCATGACATGCGCCATCTTGCGATAATGCCGGCCCTGCCTTATAATAATATCACCGTGAGCGCTGTCAAAAATGACTGAGTGTGTGAGAAATGTGAGGATGTGTCAGTGTGTTTTGTGTTGCATCATATCTTTATATAAAACAAATGTGGCATTTTCGAAATTGTGCTTCTGGCTGACAGTCGCCACCTAACCAAAGAAGAACTGAAGAAGAAATATGGTGTTTATACAAAGAAATACTGTAAATAATATCGTATTGACATTGAGTAAGCACTGTGAGCGCGTTCACGAGCGTTCCGAATTGTTGACAGCTCTCAGCCATCATAATTAATTAATTAATTTAACGTAAGAGTTCTGGCCGAAGGGTGTTGTGTACCGCCGGTTTCGTGGCCGGCTACATGACGCCAGTCAGCGAAACACGACGCAGACACTGCGTATACGTTAGTTTTTAGTGTAATTATAATGTTGTATGTATTTATAAGTTATATTAATATTGTATTGTATGTGTTTATATGGGCCTTGATGCCTGAAATAAATGGATAAATAATCGTAATATCTAAATCGGAACTCATGTGACATGATGTGAGTGCTGTGAGCGATTATAGCTAATTCGGAATGCGGCCTAAAAACTTCTTTGTACGCGTTGCCAGCTTAAAAAGTTTTTATTGTTTCTAATTTCCCTTTTCAGGGCTTATCTGCGGTATGTTTAGCAGTTATAAGGCATATTATAATTTAATAACATTTAAACTGTAGAAATAAAAAATTAAAAACCAATTTAATTTATAAAAACTGTAAAGAAAAATTTACCGATAAAATTACGGTTTTTATTTTTTTCATGCGGTAATATTTACACCAAATATGATTCTAATATGAATTGAATTGTAGGCGATTCTGCTATTATGTGTCACCATTTTACGAAAATTAGAGGAATCGCTAATGATCTGCTGGGAATTCGGGAAATGAATTTCATTTAGAGGAATTGCTTAAAGTGGCGTTTTTAGCCCCCCAGACCGTAATAACTCATATTTTTAGTACCGTACCAGATTGGACTTGTAACCATCCTTAGGTACACCATTAAATCCTAAAACAACACTCACAAAATGGAGCTCAAGAAAATACTTACCGAACTCTGAAACCGGGCCCCGCCCGCGGCGACCCGACGTACACATATTTTTGTACCAAGGTTACCTTTTCGCGAGCCGACGTCTACACACACATACAAAACTTACTATATGTAGTAAGGTATAGTAAATCCGCCTTTGTACGGTATTTTTCTTTACTCGTGCATGAAGTTTTAATAAATAAATTGATCCCTGAAAAGAATCAAGTAGGTACAACCTTTGAATGTTGTATTTTATTTTCCTTTGAAGGCCGTTGAGAAAAACTGCTGTAGGACTTTAATAAAATTTTGATCAGCTAGCAATCTGACAATTTAATTCTATAGCAAGACACGATGGTTACGGCTAAGGTCCGTTCAATTTTTTTCACCATAAATTATTTGAGCAAAACCGGGACCATTCACTAGTATCTGTTGTGTATAAAAGCCAAACCCCATTCTCTCACTCCGCACAAAATTTTCGGAACTATAAAGGTTACAATTTACAAACTTGAAAGCCTGATGGTTTTTTTTTTTCTTTAATCTAATGACCTAAAAATAACCTAGAAACTCCGAAAGGATTTTACAAGATGCAACCCCCCAAGAGGGTCGAAGAAGCTAGTGTTATACATACATACAGTACGCACTGTCTGTCCGGTCGTCTGTGCAGTTAATAATATCAGTTCAGTACTTTACGAGCGACCAATCATGTTTCACAACTCGCAAGCACTGTTTACCGCCCCGGCCTGTTTATACACTTCGGGGAATTCAACCAATTTATACGATTTTAAGGGGACGTAATTTTATATTATTTATCGTAAGGCACATACATATAAATCGTTTTAAGTAGTTTTATGTGGGTCGTTTCGCCTTGGGTGACATCTGGGGACCTTTGACTAGTGAATTTCAATAGTCTGAGCTGGAGGCCTGGGGCCCAGTGGTAACGGTCGTGTCTTATGAGTTGTAGGTCGTGGGTTCGAAACTTTACTTTATGTAAAGTATTTCATCACCACTGCTCTCAAATGGTGAAGGAAAACACCGTGCGGAAACCGGTAAGTCTTAGAACCAAAAATTCGAAGACATGTGACATCCACCAACCCACACTGGGCCCACTCCCTCTATCAGGGGCCTATGTCCCATCAATGGGAATATTAAATTCTGATTATAATGAGCTGGGGCCCGATAACACGAACCACAACTACACCAAATCGCAGCGACAAAATGTGGGCAACCAGTGGTTACGTGTGAATAGTGTCGCTGCAGCTACCCTGAGTTGCGTTGTGATAACTTCAAACTCAAATCAAACTGTCGCGCAACGTTGTCTTTACAATGTGGCCGGCCGCTAGTGCGCGGTCTCACTGGTGGTTGCATAGTGCCTGCGACGTGGTCGCTATCTCCCAAACGGTTGATTTTGACGGAAAAATGTGGTCCGTGCGAATAAACTATTCATTTTCATACAAATTAGCGCTCGACCACGTGTTGTCGTTGCGGTGTAGTTATGGTGCATGTGATCAAGCCCTTAGTGATCTCTAACTTGGCTGTTGCATATTTATTACACTGTAATATGAAAACATTGTAAAAGCCAATTAATTTAAAAAGAGTAACCGTGGAGTTTCTTGCCGGCCCTTCTCCATAGGAAACGAGAAACGACCAATTGGAACCTTGCATCTAGCTTCTGACGTTTCATAAGACCCCAAGTAGGTTTAAGTGAAATATTGAATTTGCACGTAGTTTATATTACAATGTAGCCCAATTGCATTTCACGATCTCAGGATTTTGTATCCATGCAAAACGTTGATACATTTACAATCCCATACCTCATAGAAAAAATAACATCAAATAAGGGGGTGCGCCAAAGTTCACCTAAATTTTCAACTCCGATAATTGGAAATCCGAAAATGTTCTTCCTAACATTTTTCATCCTAACAATCACAATTCCTTACTACTCTGTCTCTAATGTTTATAATTCCGAATCATTCAACTTCATAATGTCAGTAGCAATAAACATCTATTATACTTTTATTTGTTTTCCTATATTTTCTCAACATAACCATCTTTTACAATATTATTCAAAGTCATATCTTTTTTGTTTAGATCGTCGACATAGGATGCAAAAACGAGCGAAGGGCACCCCGAGGTTCGGTTTGGTTAGGTTACTTTAAACCCTTTACACAGAAATAGGGGCCCCGCGAAGCGGGGCTCCGTCGACATAGGATGCAAGGGCGAGCGAAGGGCACCCCGAGGTTCGGTTTGGTTAGGTTACTTTAAACCCTTTACACAGAAATAGGGGCCCCGCGAAGCGGGGCTCCGTCGACATAGGATGACATAGGATGAAAAAAAAAGTGTTTATCATATTAGACTGAATAGGTTTTATGTCTATTGAGTGGTATATCAAACGATTTTATATTGTCTGTTAATCTTAAAGAAATTAGTTACATTAAAATTATATCAATCGTTTATTATATTAACTGATTATTATATCAAATAAAATTATAGGTTCAGTTGTTATATCTTGTAAATATTAGAGGTTTTGTAATTATATCATATATTACTTACCCGTATAAACTCCCAGGCCATGAAAATATTATGGTAGTTATGTTTAGGAATAAAAGCGTTATGATAAAAAACAGTAGGAGTTTAAAATATTTACATGAATGATATTATTAATTACAATTTTCGGAAACATGAGTGTTATGAACATCGCCGGTAGCACTACAAATAGTATGAATGAAAACTTTAGGATGAAAAATTTTAGGAAGAGTGATCATTCGGATTACAAATCGTTAGGAAGAACAATTTCGGGTAAAGAACTTTAGTTGAGCCAATATGGACCCCAAATAAGGACCATTAGTAAAACAAAGTTCAAAGTACAATTTTGCCTATAATCCCTAAAAGGTTAAGCAGAGGTATATCTTTTTGTTTTGTTTGTTTTCAGGGGAAAACGTTCAAAAAGCACCCGACCTCCTGGGAGGAAGGTCGGGGTATGTAGGACTTTTACCTCACTAAAACCACTCCGGTGATCTCCATCAGCACAGGGTTGGTCCCGGTTCCTCTTAAAAGACCAATAGTACTCCCACATTTGACTAGATATGTTTAAGTCCCATGTAATAGGGGGCGAGCCTATTACCCTCAACCGGGCACAAATCCAGACTCCGGGCTGCTACTGAGAAAACCCGACCAGGGAACCGACCCCAGGATCTCATGCTCATCAGTACCGCGGATGACAAAGAGGCAGTTCAATTTTACGTGACAGGAAAATACGATGAGTTCTTTGAAAAAATTAAAAGGTAATAAACCGAGTGTGCTTATGACCACACGACTGAAGTGAAACTTCAAACGTATTTGGCTATGAGAGGAAGAGAGAAAGAAAATGTGCGCGCGCACTGCTTTCTCTTGCTTATATCCCCCACTCAACTCCCGTTCGCCTCGCCCGATCACACTTTTCGTAACGCTTATGTCACGCGTTCGCCAGCTTACTCCCCAAGTCAAGCGTGCTTAAAGAAGTTTCACTTCAAAAATTTTTATAAACCAAATAAAGCAACCGTACACGAACAACGCTTACTGACGTAACATTTATTTTTACTCGCATCGTAATCTAAAGATATTTTTATTCATGGCCGCCAATCTTTTTATTGGTACAATAAATATAGTCTGTGGCATTCGGAGCATGAGAGAAACGTGACATTTTAAATGTTATTTGTACACCGGTATCGCCCTGATCTGAATGCTGGGTCATTGTTTGCAACTTTCTTTCATTCGTACAATTTTTTATGTCAATATTCATAACTGTCTTTCGTCTAGTTGTTAAAGTACAGACGCCATCACATCAAGCTACCGCAAACTGTCAAATTTTCCCAATCAACCTTGAATCTTAAATGCTGTAGCGATAAAGTTGAAAATACATTAAAGAAATTTAACAGATTGTAGTAGCTAGATGTGCTGGCGTCAGTACAAGGTTTTGGTTTCAATACTTAGGTTATATATTTTTGGGACATATTTTCTGGTTGAGAAATTCATAATTACCGATAAGTTGTGCCGGTGATTGGCAATATTATGCGCCCGACAAGCAATCCATTCATAGCAGAGCTTACAACATGAAGCAAGTTCGCAACGCGTTGAACAAACGGTATTTACCTTATTTTGACCATTCCTCCGAAAAAACGGCGCCCGACGACGGGAAGTCGCGTCGCTTGCCTACGCGCACGTGCATCCCTTTCCTTACATGCTTAAAATTTGCTTTATAACATGTTGAATTAGATATTTTTATTTGGCGCACCTATTCAATTTAATTCTGTAGATTCATGGATTGATATAATATGTAGGTTTATATTTCATACATTCTATTCTTGATGCTATGGCGCCAGATACTTATAATTATATATTTAGCCATACGGAGATCAGAAGTGACTGTCAAAGGAATAGTAGATAGATACTAGTATGAGAGTTTAACCAAGTATACATGTGCAAATATGTCTTCATCGTCAACATAGCCTTTTCTCAAATATGTTGGGGTCGGCTTCCAGTCTAACCGGATGCAGCTGAGTACCAGTATTTTACATGGAGCGACAGCCTATCTGACCTCCACAACCCAGTTACTGGGTAATACGATACCCCAATGGTAAGACTAGTTGTCAGTTTTTCGGGCTTCTGATTGCCCGTAACGACTGTCAAAGATCCACGAATAACAGCCGGGACCACATGCTGAACGTGCTTTCCGAGGCACGGAGGGGTCTTGGTATGTAAAGATGGTCACCCATCCACAGACCAGCCGCGGCAAGCGTAGCTTAACCTGATTGATCGACCCGTGCGGCTGATATTACTTAGCCACAAGCCCGTCCATGTGCAAACATGTCTTCATCATCATCAGCCTATAATGTTCCCACTGCTGGGACACAGGCCTCCTCTCTGTGAGAGGGAGTTGGCCGTAATCCACCACGCGGGCCCAGTGCGGTTTGGCAAACATGTCTTATTATGTCTAATTATGTTGTTTTAATTTTATTGAAATTTTCAAAATCTATGAAAACTTATGTTTTTTTTTTTTGCTATTTATTGATGCGTTGATGTCTTTTGAATGCGACAGAGAGAAAAATGTACCCACACATAGTACAAACGTAACGAAATGGAACTTTGATATTCCATTTCGTTACGTAACTTAGATTACGGTATTATTAAGTTGTTAAGGCTTCGTGTTTTTGTTATTGTTTAATTTTTAATAGGAACTGAATGTATTAATTAAACATGTTGCGTGTCTGTAACTTATAATTTAATTAGTATATAATTTAATTTACCTTAAAGTTTTACAAAATAATCTCTTTTATTCGATTAGCATAGAAATACATTAATTTAAGATGCGTTTTGTATTATTTACTTAATTCAATTTCACTAAACATTGCATTATTTTTAAAGTATATAGTAACCTGTTTTATTATCAAATCATTTTATTATCTTACATATTTACCTAATTCTTCAAGTTTAGTTTTCTTAATCGTGCCTTCACCAAAATATTACAGTTTTATTTGACAGATTTATTTAATACAGGTTGAAATTGAAAACATGCGACAAATCGAAATAGGACATTGTACTCATCATTATGAACAACTTTTACTATGGGACCAAACCTGAAATCCCGAAAAAAAATCAGCTGTTCCCTACATTTTGACGAGTTATGCAAACATAAATGTGGGGAACAGCTGATTTTTTTTTCGCGATTTCAGGTTTGGTCCCATAGTAAAAGTTGTTCATAATGATGAGTACAATCTCCCATTACGATCTGTCGCATGTTTTCAATTTCACCCTGTATGTGGCTGCCTTCAAAGCAAGAGTGAACCTCTCCTGGGCTTGCTCGTTCCATCGCAGACTTCATCCATTACGTTCCACCGGGCGAGGTCGAGGTCAAGAGTAGGCTTATTTCATAATAAAATAAAATATTTTATCCGAAAAAATAAAAATAAACCCCAAATCACGTCAATATACTGGAGATTTTTTTTTCTGTCTGATCAGGAAAAATATCAGCAGTTCAATATTGTATTGTACAACCACAGGTCCAATAGGTATTGAACTTTTGTACTAAACACCAGATTTTTTTTGATTTCAGAGTTGGTCCCATAGTGAAAGTTGTTCATATTCATGGGTAGAACACCCTGTAAAAATTTGGAACCGGTAAAAAAAATCATCCTGTATAATTAGTGATTAATTAAACAACCCTCTGTTTGCCTTGCCTTGTAAGCCAATAAATAAACGTCAAGTGCGCTGTAAACAACTGTTCACTTTTATGAATCTAGATAAAGAGCTCTTGAGTAACGTACAACTTAATAAAACAATAAAGTTAATTACAATGTGAATGTAATGAGACTGTTCTGTTATTTATCCACACTATAATATTATAAATGCGAAAGTGTGTCTGCCGGTATGTTACCTCTTCACGCTTAAACCGCTTAACCGATTTAGATGAAATTTTGTTTGAGTCCCGGGAAAGGACATAGGATAGTTTTTATCTCGATATTCCCATGGGATCGAAACTTATGCGGGTGAAACCGCGGCGTGCTGCTAGTCTGTTATATTTTAAGTCTAGAAATATTTTATATACAAAAATACTACGATAAAACATGGACTGCCTTAACTGAATTACAAGTCAGGCCCACCCTGAACAGTCCAACGCCCCGGCTAATATTTTACACCACAGGATGAACGTAGCGTGGGACACCCCCCAGCTAGATGAACCGAGGATCTTAACAAAGAGACTGGGACAAACTGGATGCGGAAAGCGAAGGACAGAGTATTGTGGCAGAGCCTGGGAGAGGACTATGTCCAGCAGTGGACTGCGATAGGCTGATTTGATTGATTGTCAGCATGGACTCTAATAATAATATAATAATAATATAGCCTTTATTTCCATAACCAAAAATGAAAAGAAAAATATATACAAGTGGATTATTAACAAAATCACATTTATATATGTGTATATATATACTTAAAAAAAACAATGTACACTTTTTCTATGAGGTTATGGCCCCTTTTCGGGTATAGGCCTCCTCCAATTTTTTCCAGGTTTCCCTGTTTTTGGCTTTGACCATCCAGTCTTTGCCTATGTTTTTATTGAGTTCATCTACCCAGCGTTCCGGTGGACGTCCTCTGGGTCTTCTTCCTGTTGGTCCCGACCATGTCGTGGTTCTATGGGTCCATCTTGTATCAGGTAGGCGTGCTACATGGCCTGCCCATTTCCACTTCAGACGTTGGGTATGTTCGAGGGCGTCTAGAGCATTTGTTCTCATACGTATGTCTTCGTTTTTTTGTTTGATGGACTTTAATACTCTAATCAAATTCTTTCCTACTTATTCTCACACACTATTGTCTACATTTCTTTGTCATTTCTCCTTTCGCAGGTCTGCTGGAACAAATAAGCAGTACCTTTGTACTCAATATTAATATGTCATATCTGTATCCAGTTTACTGTGTCCACTGTATCCAGTTTACTGTGTTGGTGACCACCAAAGGAGA
Source organism: Amphipoea oculea (assembly GCA_945859645.1). Taxonomy (NCBI): domain Eukaryota; kingdom Metazoa; phylum Arthropoda; class Insecta; order Lepidoptera; family Noctuidae; genus Amphipoea; species Amphipoea oculea. The sequence goes on from OX243862.1 coordinate 23,524,847, forward strand.
TAAGTAGCCAGGGTCGTCGGATATAGTTGAAGTTTAGTAAGAATCCGCGGTGGATGTTTTTGAATAAAATTTAATTTAATTAATAGGAAACAAATAGTAAACAGCGATGCGCTATATTTTAGTTTTTGTATAGTTTTAGTTAAGTTAGGTTTTAATTTTGTTATTTTAATTAAGGATATTTATTATTGTTTTTCGTATAATAATAACTTTGAATTACAAATAGTTAATTTTAATAGTTAAATTTTATTCAAAAACATCCATCAGTTTTCTTACTAAACTTCAGCTATATCCGACGACCCTGGTTACTTATCTCTTTTGGTGACTGTACATAAATAATAAAAAAAAATCTTATAGTTTATACAGACGCGAGACCAGAAGATATGGTACCATTTCTATAGGCAGTTCTTATAAATCTGGTAAATTAAAGTGCCCTACACAACCAAGTCCTACTATGCCACAGAAAAAAGTCTACTCTAAAAACACGCTTACTGCAAACGCAAGGGTACAGGACAACCTGTGTAGACAGACAATCAGGTCCAAATCAAATATTGGTGGACGTGACAAACATTTGTCTTGGTGTGGGAATCGTACTGGCGATCCTGAGGATAGAATGTAAACACTCAGCCATCCGCCATTTGGGCTGTCAAATATTGGGCATGTATTTCGAAAGGATGCCTTGCATTTCATTGCTACTCTGTTTAGATCTCTATCAAAAAATGCCGATGACAGTGTTCAATGAAAAACAATTTTAATATTGCTAAGGCTGTAAACTATGTCAAGAAAATGTCGATAACCTTTCTGGCAATATGGGATATAAAATATCCCTCATTTAAAGCTCTTTATACTTTAATTCTCTCCACGTTTACTTGAAATTAGTCTTACAAGGTAACTTAACGTAAAAACTTATAAAAAAGTGATATCCCATTTAGTGTTCTTAATTTGTAAAATAATACGTATCAACTACTGACATAAAAAGTGGAAAACATAGCAAAGTTAGCGAGTTCTCGGTGCGCTTTCAAAGTAAAGCAAGATTAACGTTCCTGGCTGCGCCGCTACTAACAATCCTACTCACTTCACTACAGTTTTACTATTAATATTTAATATATTACGTACGTTTTGCTATCCCAATGATTTGTTGCCAGTAATGGCTCGTTTTTCTCATTTTTAGCGCAGTATTTTACGTCAACTTTTTATGTTTAAATTGAAAGTGCTTCGTATGACGCCACATTTAGGTTTCTATTGCTACTATCGCTCTCAAACATCTATAACTGACTATTATTAAACAATGGAATACAGACATGAAGACAAAAGTTACAGCTTGATGTCAATCAATCAACTCAGCCTATTGCAGTCCACTGCTGGACATAGGCCTCTCCCAGACTGCGCCACAGCACCCTGTCCTCCGCCTTCCGCATCCAGTCTACCCCAGCCACCTTCTTTAGGTCGTCCGTCCATCTAGCTGGGGCCGTCCCATACTACGCTTACCAATCCGCGGTCTCCACTCCAGGATTCGTCTGCTCCACCGACCATCGGTCCTTCGACAGACATGGCCAGCCCAATGCCACTTCAGTTTGCTTACTCTGCAAGCTATGTCGGTAACTCCGGTTCTTTCCCAGATAATTTCATTTCTGATTTTGTCCTTCAAAGAAATTCAGAGAAATTCTGCTTGATGTATTGAGCCCAATTTCCTACAACATACGGTTGCCCCGCTAGTGTTCATGTCACGAAATTCCCATGTATTTTTCCTGCTGAAAATGCTGGCATATGGAGAAAAACGTAATGTGCAACTATAGTACCCAAAATAGGTACTTTTAACTTTGGAAGTAACCCAGTAGCCCTACAATTTCATATGTTGTAAGCCCAAACGAATAATAACAGAGGTCTATGACTGCTGTAGGATGATGATGAAGCCCAAATCCATCTTTACAAACACCTGCACCCTAATTGCGTAACACACTATCAATCGGAATCTGAATCATTTTGAAGCCAATTGCTAATCCATTGCTTCATAAGTTCGAAAAATTTGTCTGCTCAACACGTAAATAACGCAATGAATGTTGTTGAACTGTCAAATTGAAACCGCTATTCCGTTTGATAATGTGTTACGCAATTGCCCCGCTGGAACTCTCAGCAAAATTATAAGAAGAAAATTGGAAAACAAGAACCAGTTTTTAATTCCCTTCTTATCAATTCAAAGATAAAAATGTCTAAAAGCTGAACATCAATTCTATTTCCAAAGAACATGGTTACCACCTACAGAGACAGTTGCTAACACGCCACATTTGTCATAGCACGTGCGTGTCGCGGGCGTGACCCTAGGCTCGTTACACACACGACTGGGCCCGAGCGATTTATGTTACCACTCACACTTTCACGACGCCATGTTGGGCCGTGTCGCCAAAATAGACATATTGTCTGGAGATTTTGTCGTCTACACAGAAACCATGTGCCTGTGTTCCCTAATAGGACAAGCAGAGGAGTGTAGAAAATCGGGGACCATTAATAAGCCTTAAATCCAGACTACGCTGCTTCTGAAAAATTCTTAACCTTATAACCGGTCAGAAAATTATAACGATTTTGTCTTACTTATTTTATGACCGAGCAATGTGATTTTTTATCTAATGTTTGTATGTGTAATTATTGCTTTTGACATTGTATGCCTAATAATTGTATGAGTCTATGTTACTTGATTGATGAATAAATAATTAAAATAATAACACTTTGCCTGACCAGGGACTCAAACCCTCATCAACAGTTGAGCTTTTATCTCTAGGCCAATGTTTCAGGTTGTATCAAGGGGCTTACACCAAACTTGAATTTTGTGTGAATGTATGAAGTACAGGAGGCAAGTTTAGATGCAGCTACAGTTTGTAAGCTTCTGGTAAGGACAGCAAATAGTGCCATTTTCAAAACATCATTTCGATGACCCTTCAAGGTAAGAGAACAAACAAGAGAGCATCAGGTTTTGAAGTGTATGCTGCGGACTGTGCGGTCTTGAGTGAGAATTGTAACCATTGTAACAGAATTGCATTTTCCTTCTGTTGTAGCCCTCTATCTAGAGGGACTTGTGGCTAAGTAATATCAGCCGCACGGGTCGATCGTTCAGGTTAAGCTACGCTAGCCGCGGTTGGTCCGTGGATGGGTGACCATCTTTACATACCAAGACCCCTCCGTGCCTCGGAAAGCACGTTAAGCCGTTGGTCCCGGCTGTCATTCGTGGATCTTGGACAGTCGTTACGGGTCGTCAGAAGCCCGAAAATCTGACAAACAGTCTTACCAAGGGGTATCGTATTACCCAGTAACTGGGTTGTGGAGGTCTGATAGGCAGTCGCTCCATGTAAAATACTGGTATTCAGCTGCATCCGGTTAGACTGGAAGCTGACCCCAACATATTTGAGAAAAAGCTAGACAGATGATGCTGCCCTCTATCTCCTAAATAAACAGAATCCCTAAATACATTTTCAAGAATCCATTATTTATTTAAGTTCGTTACAAGTCTTAATTCACCAGAAACTACATTTACATATCTGCTTTTATCAAATTCTATTTACTGACTCGTAACTGTTAACTTGAAGCTCAGAACTTGCTCCTCAGTGTAATCCCACTTCAAACACTCCCAGTTTGCGGCGTCTAATCTTATTACAAATACGAAGCCGAAGACTAAATATATTCAAACGAGAAACCGATCCAAGGAATCAATTCGAAGGAAAAATAAACAAGACCACAAAACGAGGCTCACGAATAAATTCCCTTCAATTAATCCGTAACATTTTATTTAAAAAAGCCGCCTCGGAGTACCATGGAGTGGTATTACAGTACGAATTTCAACTTCAAATGGATGAACTTCTTTTTTAACGATGCTTTTTGTAAGAAATGCGATAATATGCATATACCTTTTGGTATATAACCATTTACATTTCTGGCAACTCTGTTGTGCAATGTTTTACGAGATCCATTGTGGTGGTTTTAAGTCCGCACTTAGTACTAGCACTAAACGTTAAAAGTGTTTCAAAGATGGTCCATTCTAACGTCCAGGAATTATTCTCTTTAACCCTAGCAAGTTCCCGCCCATTCTCAGCGAGTGATTTGTTTAAACTAGTCGTGTGGTCGTTAGAAAGCGAACCACCAATCAGACATCAGAAAAATTAATCTCAAAAGCCGAATTCTTTTATATTATACCATTTTTTTACTGATATAAAAACCTATTATACATTTATAGCGAAGTCACGCGCTCCTACTACATCCCAACGAACTAAATCACTAATTAAATCGATCTTTCGCTACTCGAATCACTTCATATATAATACTCCAACGGTTACAAACAGGTTACCGGTAACATAATAGCTTCCAAACACAAGTTTTTTAAATACATCATAAGTTACATAAATCCTTAATAAACATACTTATTATATATACGGGTGTATAAACTGAGGGTTAGGTTAAAAGTTTCTTAACAATCTGTAATCGGATTTCACTCATTCATTCGGCCCACTTCTGATAAAAACCACCAGTATTGTGGACTTGGAAACAATTTTTTATTTCGTGACCACGACCACATTTGAAATGCGTCTCGACCACGAAAGTATTTTATTGATATTGGTATGGAGTTAGCTGATTGAGGCTGTGGAAATAATAGAAATGAGAAGTGTTGAGTTATGGCAGAATATGTGGTCTGCATTGTGGTCACTTAAACTTGTGCATTATTGAATGGGAAACAGAAACACGTGTTGACGTATTCAATACTAACAGGATAATCTTTATTAACAAGAACTGTCTCTATAAAAGCCTACTATTCTATCAGCTCTACAGAGACCTACATGCAACCACATATTATCATTATCTCGACGCCCATCGACCACAAAACATTAAGTTCACCACAAATTACCATATAAAACAGAAGACAATAGACGCGAAACAACAAGCCGTATTGATTATGGTGGACTATAGACTAACCGCAGGCCTTTTGTATACATGACCACAACTTGACGTTCAAAGATAGTAAAAGCTTTACATAAATTAAGTAGCTGTTACCCTGCCTTAATTTCTAGCTGTTTCTGGTAAAATCATACTGATTATAATATTTAATTAATGTATATTTTAATACGAAATTAATTGCCTACCGTGTTTTCCAAATTATCTGATCAGGGCAGTTTAATTAAAATGTATATTTTTGTTTGTAACGCGGGGCGTGGTTTATCGCTAGACTTTTTTTATGTTAGTGTTTAGTTTGTAAAACATCGAAAATACTTTTCCTTAAAAAAATAACCAAGTATTTCGCCTCTGATAACCAAAGATACCCAAATTTACGTGAATTTGGCTGTCACAAAATTGTGGACACTGCTAAAAGGATCTTCTGGTGCACGAATGACGTCGACAAAGGGGATTTGTTGTTAAAAAAATGTGCAATTTTTTATTGAAATGTCATTTGAAATATATTTAAAAACCAAGATGGCGTCGTTAGTTTCGCGCCAAAATAACCTTGAAGTGCCAACTCGGAATTTATACAATTTTATTAAACTTGAATATGCGTGTTACAATTTCAAAATATAAACCCACAAGCTGCAACTGATGTTAACTGTGCCGTCCAAAATACAATAGGTAACATTTTAGACCCAGTCTGCGTTTCAATCTCATCCGTCATCTATGTATGCAGGTATGACAAACACATAATCTTCTTACCCACCCACTACCAATACGTTTGAAGACTACTTATTTTGTAAACATATACCTACTGTAATTTAATCTATATATATAAAAATGAAACCCGTTTTCCGTTGTCACGACATAACATGAAAACGGCTGGACCGATTTCGATGAAATTTGGTATAGAGATAGTTTGAGTCCCGGGAAAGGACATAGGATAGTTTTTATCCCGATATTCCCACGGGATCGACATTTACGCGGGTGAAACCGCGGGGCGCAGCTAGTCTGATATAAAAATACAGCTTAGATCATAAAAAAGCTCGGTGAATGCATAACCTCCTTCTTTTTGAAGTCGGCTAAAAACGTAGGGTTTTCTAAAGAACTAATTAAAATTCCGATTATGACTTAGTCCTCTCATACACGTTAGAACTTTCAATCTAATTAGATGGGGATAAATATCAGGATCTTGAATTGCATTACACAGGACTGACAGACGTGTAGGACTAGACAAATAAACATATATTTTCTTTTTTCGAAAAATTTGTTGAAATTCTTTAACTTAAGACTTTTTATTTACATACTATCTGCGCCCCGCGGTTTCACCCGCATAAATGTCGATCCCGTGGGATTATCGGGATAAAAAGTAGCCTATATGTTAATCCAGGGTGTCAGCTACCTCCATACAAAATTTTATCAAAATTGGTCCAGTCGTTTGAGCGTAAATAAGTAACAAACATATAAACACACACACATATAAATACACTCACAAACTTTCGCCTTTATAATATTAGTGTGATAGTGTGATTTTCTGTCACTTTTTTACTTAAAGCTAGGATATTTTCTAAAAAGCAAAAATGTTTATTTTAGCATTTAAAAACTTGAGTAATAGTACTTATCACATCGAAATCTGAAACCTAATCTGCAGTTTAATCTAAAGTCGTTGCAAATAAGAACATCTTGCCGACGCGATACCTAATTAATCCTTACTGATCAAGTGCCTGTAATAGTAAATTCTACAGCGATTGCCATTTCGAAATATTTCCTTTTACTTCTGTGTAATGTACTTAGATAAATTTATAATCTATAGTTACAATAGTATAGTATGCGGGCACCGGCGTAAACAGAAAAAATAGATAAATTGTAAATCTTCTCTTGAATTTTCATTAAACGACGAGGTAGGCCGCATCAGGTACAACTTAGTCTTGTACTCTGAAATTCTGGTAGACGCTTATTTAAACCATGTAAATGGAATCATCGATACGAAGAAGATTAAGGTTAACTAAAAAAGCCTAGCCGTCGTGGAAAAATAAGCCAGTAAGATAGTTGAAAAACTCTCTTGTGGTGGCTTTTTATTTAAATTTTAAATTGATAGCACCCGAAAGTCGCCTGTTTTATTATTACATAGTAGGTTGTACTACACAATTGCTTGTCTTGTTCTTTCTAGGGTATTGTTGAATCGGCCCAGAATTTGGCTTCGAGTTTAGCGCCGTCAGTAGCGTCCATCAGTTCCTATAACGTGCACACAACAGAGGGGCAATTCTCGTAATTTTAAGAACATGCACACTCTGATCTCAGTCTCAATCTGTCAAAAATACCTCTAATTTCTCTACATTTTGACAAGTTTTTGACATTTGTTTGTCGCTGAGATGAGATTGCGACTAGATTTTGAACGTTTTAAATTACGAGAATCAGCCTTCAGGTCACGCAGGACACGATGTTACCTGTCAACTATTTGCTTGTCGAAAACGTCAATTAATTTATGAAACGTGCAGTTTTCGTGGGCGCACCATTTATGACCTGGATTCAGCTCCCATGAGTCGTCGGTGCGGTTTTATTTTGACTCAATACTTTACTTTTACTACTTGAATGACCTCCGGACGAGTAAACGAGTAAAAAATATTGAAGGGCTCCGCCGGTGTATACCCGACTGACGGACGTCAATGTGGGAGACGCGGGTATTTTGTGGAGTTCCAAGAAGTTTGTTCATCGATATACTAGAATTTTATATTCAGTGGTTATCATGTAATTTAACTCGTAAAATTTATTTTAGGTTACTTTTATTGCCAAATTATGTCAGAAGAACGGATGTGAAACATCAGCATGATCATTATCAACAGCCTAGAGCAGGCCACAGCTCAATTATTGGCTTTCTCATGGCCCCAAAGTTTAAGCAAAAAATCAAAACACACTAATTCTAAGCTTTATAGTAAAAGTGATTAAGTGTTTATACTCGGAGTAACTTTATTTTGTAATACATATTTCGTAAGCACATAGAACATAGTACTAATCCAGTTCTAAAGATCAAAGCACCAAGAATTAGTTTGGTCTTTCGAGCCCCCATGGTACCCAAACTTAGTAACGAAACGTTGACAGAACAATATTCTTGCAAATAATATGTTTTCTTAAAGCGATCTTTTCCCATTTTTGCCTATTTACACGAAATACTTGAAAAAATTCAATAAAATTTCGACTTAACCCTTTCCAGCATCGAATTCTGGAAACTTCGTCAGTCGAGTATGCGCATAGCAACGGGGCCTGCGCGGAGGAGGAGAGGCGCGCGCCTACCTGCGCAGACGCTCCCCAAAACGAACAAGAGCGCGCATTCCTGCCACGCCGCCCGCGCACCTAGCACCCCCGCACCCGATGCGTAGGGGTGGCGAGAAAAGGTAAATATTTTTAGTAATTAATGTCTTCAAAAGAATAATAAGGAAAAGAAGTGGATTGAACTCGATGTGAGGATGGAAATAACTATCAAACCTAGTTTTGTTTTTTCAGACCATTGATGACCTCTGAATTTGTTTCAACATTTCTCCTCAGAGATCAGTCAGCTAGAAAATGTCGACGTCATCTAATTTTAAAATATTGACCATAAACTTTACGTTTAAACGTGTCTTATACGATCTACTTACAGAAATAAACATCATTTCATTTAATTTATTTTCAGTAGAAGCCTAACTACAGAGTTAGGTGGAAAATGGCAATAATATCCTAGCAGAATTATTAAGAAAATGTTTCATAAAGGAATACTTATAGGAGTCAGAATCCATAATTCAGTTATTCTACATAATTTCGGTAAACCACTTCGAATGCAATATCGTAAGGTTTAGGATCACTTAACATATTAACAATTCTGTTATCTTAGAAACTGCAAACCGAATCTACAAATCAACTAAATTAAGACAGAGAGAGGTGGCAAACTGAATCTCGCAACGTTAACCAAAACTAGTCCAACGGAGCAACCTAGAAAATAATTTGACCACTAACATCAGTTAAACTGATCGGTCTGTTCGTTAGCAAATTGCTTAAACGGTTTACTGAGCAGAATATTAATTGACTTTGTATAATTGACCGCGGCCCATAGCTGTTGGCTTGACATGAACAGATACTTCTAAACCCGGATCCACAGTTTATTAGGCCCTAGGTAATATAAAGGTATTAGTATTATTTATTTGATGAGAAACCTCATTGTTCTACAGTCGTCCATAGGTGACTGTTACGGCTTCATACAGAACTGTATTTACTATAATGGAGATTCGCTATTGAAAGCATAGCCTTCATGCAGTTGAATCATAAACCTCATTCCTAAGCAATCAATGGCTATGTCCGTTAAAACATCATTACGTTTCCTTGTGCCATCAATCTTCTTAATAAAAATCTTATATTCATTCATTTAATCATTCACTGACAGACTACTAGTCTAGAAGCTTGGAATTTTGTACAGACGCCAGCACATCAAGCTACCGGAAACTGTCAAATATCAAATTTTCCTAATCAACCTTGAACGTTATGTTTTAGCGATAAAGTTGAAAATCTATTAAAGGAATTTGACAGTTTGTAGTAGGTAGCTTGATGTGCTAGCGTCTGTACAAGAGTTCCTTAAGTATATAACGAATGTTCGAAAATTCTTCCCTATAAGGGGTGACCTTTTGTGGATGAACTATCAAAAATCCTTCCAAGTTTCTATGAGAGTTAATAACTTTTGCCGAAGGGAAATCCTAGCGGGCTTGTGGCCTGTCCCACGTAACAAATAACATCAGTGACACACAAACTAACGAGTGATCGTTTACTTTAAAAAAGTAAAATAACTCTTTCGCGACAACCCTGGCGTGGTCCTCATCCCCTGCATCCCGACACAATGCGGACCTGTTGCCGCGGCCCCCTCCCGCGCCGCTCGCGCGCCCCGCGCCCCCGCCGGCCACTCGCGCAATGCATCCTATAAATAATTCAAGAAGAAGTCCGATTAATTCGAGGTCCGTACCGATTCAGCTGTCAATTAATGTGGTCGGAACATCGCGTAGTTGTCCCGTACATCGTGCGGCCGGACTTGGATGTGATAACGAATCAATCTGGGCGCAGTTGCGGAACTATGCGGTGCGTTTGAGTTCTCGATGTGGGGAGCGAGGCAGCAATCATGATGCCAAGAGTATTTCGAAGTATACACAAAAAATCTTTTTTTTTTTCATTTTATAATGTACACTTATAAACAACACAGCTTTGCAGCAGCAGGTCACTTATCACAGTGTAAGTCACGCTTACGAACGTGGCCTTTCCTTCTTTTCTTTGTACAGGGCTAGAAGGGAGACATTGGCCACCTTCACGACCTTAAACCTGACTCCGGGAATGTCACCAACGGCGTGACCCTTACGACCGAAGCCTGCTACAAGCACTTCGTCGTTCTCTTCAATGTGGTTGAGACAACCATCCCGGGGCACGAATGCTGTTACTTTCTTGCCGTTCTTGATAAACTGTACTCGCACACACTTGCGGATGGCAGAGTTAGGCTGCTTGGCTTCAACGCCAACTTTCTCCAGGACGATGCCCTTAGCGTGAGATGCACCACCGAAGGGATTGGCCTTCCACCTTGTCCCCATGTGGGCTTTCTTGTAGTCTTTGTCAGCCCATCGCTGCTCTCTGCGATGATTCACGTGCTTTCGCGCCGTGCGAATACCACGGGGCTTACCCATTTGGATAGCATGACACCAATCGGCTACGGATGGGAAAAGAAATTATCAAGCCAGCCAGCCAACCACCGGCTTCAATGCATCACTTCATTTTTTTTTTAAGTTTTACGTTTTACCTTCGTTTTGTCTAACAGCAGTTCATAATGATCCCACTGGTGGATAGGCCTCCTCTCGGTAAAAGGGAGTGGGCGGTAAATCACTACGCGGCTCCAATGGGAGTTGGTGGATGTCACATGTCTTGAAATATTTGTTTCTAGAACATGCTGGTTTCCTCTCGATATTTTACTTCATCGTGTTGATGAAATAATTTTCACAAAGTAAAGCGCCTAGGTGGGTTCGAACCTACGACCTACAACTCGTAAACCGCGGCCGTTAACACTGGGCCACCACTCTAAGAAGCGGATTAACTTTACTGTTATCGTCTTCAAACATCGAGTCAATTTAAAACCTAGATCAGCGAACAACTAATTATACAAAGCCGAGACAAAGCGATAATAACGAAACCAAAACAAGTTTCGAGTCCAATTAGCAGTTCCAAAGCAACAATAAATCAACTCTACGATTAAAATCACATGCTTTTAGCTAAAATACTTAAAGCATTGCGACATACATACCTATATGGCAGACTAGCTGTGCCCCGCCGTTTCATCCGCCCGTTAAGGTGAATGCGTAGTTGTAGCCCGCGAAATTCAATTTTTCTTACGTTTTTTGCAATTTTCAGGTCAGTGTCAGGTTGTATCTTGATCAAAATATGATTCGCGACTATAACAGGTACGTATTTACAGAATTATAATAATTAGAACCATTAATTACTTTTTTTAAGTTAGATTTCTACCGTTAAGAACAAATTTTAATCTCGTATGGAAAAGTGTTTATGGTAGAAATCTAACTTAAAGAGATATATTAATGATCCTAATGACTATAATTCTGTAAATACATATCTATTATAGTCGCGAATCATATTTTGATCAAGATACAACCTGACACTGACCTACAAATTGCAAAAACCTAAGAAAATTTAATTTTCGCGGTCTACCGCTTCACATTCACCTTAATCCGTAAAATTAGCCCCCGACCCATCGCGGCGCATTGCATCGCCCGTCCGCGCTATTACCTGCTTAGTTTTCGCTTAGCGTTTTTTGTGATTTGATTTTTTCTTTTTGCTCGGCTCCTAAGCAGGGTTGGGTTGGGTTTTGGGTTGTGGAGGTCACATAGGCAGTCGCTCCATGTAAAATACTGGTACTCAGCTGCATCCGGTTAGACTGAATGCCGACCTCAACATAGTTGGGAAAAGGTTAGGCAGATGATGATGCTCGGCTTCTAAGGGCAGTAGCGTGATGTTAAATAGATATATACAGGGTGAAATTGAAAACATGCGACAAATCGAAATGGGAGATGGTACTCATAATTATGAACAACTTTTACTACAGGACCAAACCTGAAATCACGAAAAAAAAATCAGCTGTTACCTACATTTATGTTCGCAAAACTCGTCATAATGTAGGAAACAGCAGATTTTTTTTTCACGATTTCTGGTTTGGTCCCATAGTAAAAGTTGTTCATAATGATGAGTACAATCTCCCATTTCGATTTGTCGCATGTTTTCAATTTCAACCTGTATATCGCTCATTTGGAGAAACATCGATGTAAATGTATATTTTCCCAAAAATGAGTTAAATATGCCAAAGTACTTAGAAAGCGTATTTACGCCAGGAAAGCAAAGACTTAAAAAAAAGTAGCAGTTACGTCGATGTTTCTCCAAATGAGCGGTATAACCTTCCTCAATAAAAATGCAAAAAAATATTTTCAGATCCGACGGGTAATTCCAGGTATTAGCGCGTTCAAACAAACAAGCTCTTTAGCTTCATTACATTATAGTATAGAAGTATAGATAAATTACATTTGTAAATGAACCAAAGTGATATCGATTAATCTTACATTTTCACTCCGTTCGTTTTAATTGATATATTTACAAGTTCTGCATTATAAATCACTCGTTGGTTAGCTAAGCATCTTAATGAAGACGTATACTATCCGTAGTCCTGATGCCACATAGTTTTCGTCCATAGCTCCACCCATATTTTTTTTTCTTTATGTATTTTTCTATTTTTGATAAATTACTGTATTTTTTTAGAGCACTGGTGGCCCAGTGGTACCGACCGCAACTTACGAGATTATAGGTCGCAGGTTCGTACCCAGGCAGGCGCTTTACTTTGTGTAAATTATTTCATCACCACAGCTCTCAAAACGGTGAAGGAAAACATCGTGAGGAAACCGGCATGTCCTAGAACCAAAAATTCGAAGACATGTGACATCTACCAACCCGCACTGGGCCCGCGTGGTGGATTACGGCCTACTCCCTCTCACAAAGAGGAGGCCTGTGTCTCAGCAGTGGGAACATTATAGGTTGATTATGCTTATGCTACTGTATTTTAACAAAGATTATATTTCACTCAGAGATTTTAGTATACAAGCAAGAAATACATAAAAGTCCTATCTCATTTTTTTTTTCATTTTTAGCCGATTTCATTTAGGACAACTACATTATTCTATTCGTGATTCTTTACGTTTTCACTAACCGTCGTATCTCTATGTTATTTGGATCCCAAAATATAACCATTTTGTTAAGCAATAAAATGTAAAAATCACGAATAGAAAAATATAGTTGTCCTAACTCAAATCAGTAAAAAAAAATGAGATAGGACTTTTGAGTTGTTCGTCAACTCGTCCTACATGCCTATTTTGGGACAACTTGACGAAAATCAAAATAAATTTTATTTTCCCACATTTTTTTTTGTATGGAACTTTATCAACGTTTGGTACAGTTAGCAAGACAACAATATTTTTTTAAGAATTTTTAGTTTTTACTTTCGTTTTGTTCATAGATTATGAAATAATAGCTGCGTCCCGCGGTTTCACCCGCGTAAATGTCGATCCCGTGAGAATATCGGGATAAAAAGTAGCCTATATGTTAATCCAGGGTGTCAGCTACCCCCATACAAAATTTTATCAAAATTGGTCCAGCGTGAAGTAGTAACAAACAAATAAACACACACACACAAACTTTCGCCTTTATAATGTTAGTGTGATAGTGTGATTAGCGTGATTAAAAAACTCAGTACAGACCTACCTACTGTCATGCGAGCGACAATATGAGGGTAGATGTAGAATATCTGCCTACATACTCCTCTATTTTATGGACCGTTCTTAAGTATTGTGTGGACTGGTGCATTAGTAACATCCCTGTTAACCCTTCAGCTCGTAATTATAGGTTCTCGCGGTCTTAAGTATGAGTCCGCACTAAAGTTCAACAGGTCGCGTTTGATCTCACGTTCAGGTAATGCGTTAGCCGTTGGGATGTTGGATCTTGACGCTTTTTTGTAATGTGTTCGAGGAATTGAAATTTTGTAATATGCCGAATGTATTGCTATGTAATTTCGTTAAATAAATAAGTATTCTTTTAATTCCGTAGTAGGAAATCTTATACTTACTTATTATCTACAGACTCACGGAGGTTTTTAAAGTGATAACTTTCTGCAAAATCTAATTTTCTGAACTCATTATCATCATCTGCCCAGCCTTTTCCCAACTATGTTGGGGTCGGCTTCCAGTCTAACCGGATACAGCTGAGTACCAGTAATTTACATGGAGCGACTGCCCATATGACCTCCACAACCCAATTGCTGGGTAATACTATACCCCGTGGTAAGTCTAGTTGTCAGACTTTCGGGTTTCTGTTTCCGACCCGTAATGACTGTCAAAAATCTACGAATGACAGCCGAGATCAACGGTTTAACGTGCTTTCCGAGACACGGAGGGGTCTTGGCATGTAAAAAAAGATGTTCACCCATCCACAGACAAATCTAATTTTCTGAACTATTCTTCAGATTTAGATAAATATATTTAGTCTGGTTGGACTGCCAAAAAACCCCCCACAAAAGGTTCACCCTTGCAAATAAACAATCACACGACATCTACCAATCGATTAACTATAATTAATTCTAGCAATGCCGTAATATCAACCCACAAAAATGTAAATGAAATCCATTGATACCTGGTCTAATAAATTACTTTAATTAAGACTGGAGGCAGTATAGCTGTGTCTACACCTTACGCTGTGAAACAACCTGGCCAGTTCTACGAACTGATTCCTATCCTACGGCTATGGCTATCGTTCGACACAACATAAAGGTTCCACCGATGTACAGTCAGCTTCTGAGAAAAGGAACCCCCATCGGTAATGACATCAAGAAGTCTTGGGGCGGTTCCTTTTCTCTGACGCTGTCTGTACCTACCTATTCGGACTACCTAAAATTCGCGCCTAATTTCGCTCCACCAGGACGTCTATAATGATGTAGATGATGTTCGCTCCTCTCACAAGTAAAAAGACTTTCTTGTCTTTCTACATCGTTCTCACACGTATAATTTCAACAAGAAAAATGTATCCAATCTTTTGTAAAAATATTTTGATTTAAAAGTGTGTCCGTGGAGTTTCTTGCCCGTTCTTCTCCGTAGGAACCTACTACACGCTTTGGAATGGGTAAGAGAAAGATAAAGTTAGTTACTTTATCTTTTTGAATGACCGACCCGAAAGCGCCTGTGATTGGTTTATCATACTAATATTATAAAGACGAAAGTTTGTGAGTGTGTGTGTGTTTATATGTTTGTTACTTCTTCACACTCAAACGGCTGGACCAATTTTGATAAAAATTTGTATGGAGTTAGCTGACACCCTGAATTAACATTTAGGCTGCTTTTTATCCCGAAATTCTCACGGGATCGAAACTTATGCAGGTGACACCGCGGGGCGCAGCTAGTTTGAAATAAATGCTTTGATTTTGAGTTTTGAATTTGACAGCTCACTACAAGCTCACTTGACCTAGGTTTTCACATTGAGATTTTTACAGAATGAATCGGCAAAGTGAAGGTGTTTAAATAAATTTATCCGATGGAGCCTTGAAGTTGTGTCGTGCTATATAACTAGGATAAATGATTCATTTAAACCATTAAACTGTTAGTCTAAGTTGTACAGATAAGTTATTAGCTTGGGTTATTGTTTAATATTCGTTAAGGTACATGATTAAATTGATTAGATCCCGTTTGTTATGGTGAGGTTAACTTCGCGTGCTTTAATTGCAGGTTTATTGGTGAATGTTTAGCTATTTTGCGTATTGTGAAACATTAAATTAGACTAACATTTAGATTTTAATGTGAACCTAATTCCTGGGATGTATATTTGCTAACTCTGATTTTAAATGTTAAGCTCATTAAAACACCAGAAGGCCGCAACCTCAAGCGTCAAGTGTACACCAAGTGTACATAAAAGTGCTCGAAACGTCAACGGTACCTACACCAAGTGTACACAACAGTGTCATTGTTCTATTATCATTGTTATTGTTAAAACAATGACTTTACTGCGCTCATTCAACTACTCCGACGCGTTGGGTGTTTCGACAGGCAGGCGGGCAAACGTGTGAGAGGCTAAAAACGTTCAAAATCTAGTCGCAATTTCTTCTCATCGACAATCAATGTCAAAAACTTGTCACAAAAAGTATGGAAATCACAAGTGAATAGAAACTGTTGCGCTCATGAAGACTGTAGGTAGCGTTGTGCGGGTTGGGAACCAAAAGAATTTAATGAGTTCCTTTATTACCGCTATTAAGGGGCAAATTTGGAGATTCCCGGGGCAAAACGGTAAAAACGTAATTTTCACTTATATTATTGAAAAAGTGATACCAATTACAAAATATTTGATTGATAAAACAAACTAAATATAACGTATTAAAGTTTTTTTTTTTTAATTTTGTGTATTTATTAAAAGTTTGCCTTAGCGTCCCAATTTCACCCTACTTTCTACTGAAGAAGTTGAAAAGTCAATATCAATGCCGCTTAATGACGACGCGTTGTAACTTCCCCGAATAGGTAACTAAGTTATTTCACGAAGAGCTTTAAGGCCTATTCAAACTTTAGCGGTATTCGCTACCGTCTGCGGTAGAGACAACCGAGTGGGTATGCGGTAATATTACTGTTCACAACAAAGCGGATTTCACTATCCTTGTGGGTAGAATACCGAGTTCGAGGTTACGCCCAACAAGCGAAACAATACCTATGCGGTACTATGGCACCAACTATTCCGCTCTAGCCGCGGAACTTGATACTAAATACCTGAGCGAAACCCGCGCGGTATGTACCTCTACCCGCAGCGGCAGCGAATACCGCTTAGGTTTGAATAGGCCTTTACTTTTGCCAAAAAATCTATCTACTACTAGCTAATACGGCCACAAATTAAGTCTGCCTAAATATAGATACACTCTATTTATACCTCTAGAGTACACAAGTAGTCAGCTCACGTACCAAATACGGGTTCTACTCCGCTGGCCTAATGCCCCGTTGAACAAAAATATGGTACAATAATTACACCGTTAGTACCAGCACGGAGTAAAAACTAACAACTAGTGGTACACCTGCTTACTTTCCCGCGATGCTTATGAGAATCGATAGAAAACTGGTCGGGTATTTTTAGGAACTAGGTTTTGCTACTTAGCCTAGGTAACAGGTTAGTTGTTCTTAACTTAGTACTGTTCATAAGGTTTAAGTTGGATAAACTTATAATTTTTTATCGATTTCTTGCAATCGATTTTGGTCGATTGTCGAAATTAATATCCAATTACAGACCTTTGCTTACACCTGCATTTTTTTTTAAACTAAGGGCTGATTTTGCAATGGTCAGATAACTTTTATCTGAAGAATAAATATTGCGGTTTGACAGTTTTTGTATAGAAATTATGTCAAGCTGAAATAATTATTCTTCAGATAAAACTGTCTGTCTATTGAAAAATCAGCACTAAGATATGTGTATTGCCTTAGCTTATACTGCCCAACTGGGTAAAAGTCTCCTTCCATCTGAATCGTACACGATTTTGAGTTAATTATTTACAATGCTTCAATTCTTCGCGCCACTCCTTTTCCTTGGTAGCTTACGGAGGCCCCGTGCCTTTTAGACTATTACATATTTATTTAGTAAAAATAATTAAACGAAAGGTAACTGAATCTTATGAATTTTTAATACCAAAACTATAATTTAAAAAACCCATCTTAGGCCTCTTAAGAGTTTTGGGAGGTTCCTGCACATCATCAGGCGGGAGGAGACGCCCGGGTGTCACCACTGTGAGGATCGCCCAGAGGACACGGTGGAGCATACGGTGGAGGTCTGCCCCGCATGGGCGGAGCACCGCCGTGCCCTCGTTGAGGCGATCGACAGCGGCGGCGACCTCTCGCGTCCGGCCCTGGTTCAAACCATGGTCCGGGGCGAGAGGGAGTGGGAGGCGGTCACCTCCTTCTGCGAAGCAGTCATGCTAGCGAAGGAGGTGGCTGAACGGCTGAGGGAGAGAGCCTCACACCCCAGCCGCCGCGGGAGACGCTCCGGGCGTCGGGAGCCGCGTGACGACTCCCGGCCACCGTAGGCGCGGGCCTGCGGACGGAGAGTAATGGGTAGCTCACCGTCCGATCAGGACCAGGCCCGTGCCGGACGGCGCGTACGTGTTCCACGCGCGCCTCAAAGAGATGTCAGCATAAAGGAAGGGGCCTGCCAGGGCCGAAGCCTGCCGGGGGTGCGGGATTGTCCGAAAGGGTTACCGCTACCCCGGAACATAAAGGGTTAAGGAAGGAACACGGATGGGTTTTAGTCAGTAAGAGTCTGACACTCCCTTCGCTCCACCCAGAGCGGGAGGGGTCATTTGATGATTTCCCATCCATAAAAAAAAAAAAAAAAAAAAAAAAGGCCTCTTAAGAGAATACGATAAAATAAAGTCCAAACTCATTAACAACAATTTATTTAGTAATTCATTAAATACTTACTACCAACATGTGTCAAATTAAATTGAAATTGTAAATTAGAAACACACTGTATTTTTTAATTACTAAAACACTGACATGTAGAAAATGAATTGAAATAACTTCTATAGGTAGACAAAATGACGTCTGACTGAAGATATCTTGTAGAAATTAATTACCTTACGGGAACTTTTTTATTTAATTCATATGTGTTTGTCAGCAATTGCAATATAAAAGCGAAGTTTTTTTTTTTTCAGCTGGGTCTGGTTTTGCATATTAAGCCTATAATGTTCCCACTGCTGGGACACAGACCTCCTCTCTATGAGAGGTAGTGGGCCGTAATCCACCACGTGAGCCCAGTGCGGGTTGGATGTCACATGTCTTCGAATTTTTGGTTCTAAGACATACCGTATTCTTCAGGAGGTTTTTCTTTTTGCACAGTTTTGAGAGCATTGGTGATTCCGGGCGTCGGGAGCCGCGTGACGACTCCCGGCCACCGTAGGCCCGGGCCTGCGGACGGAGAGTAATGGTTAGCTCACCGTCCGATCAGGACCAGGCCCGTGCCGGACGGCGCGTACGTGTTCCACGCGCGCCTCAAAGAGATGTCAGCATAAAGGAAGGGGCCTGTCAGGGCCGAAGCCTGCCGGGGGTGCGGGATTGTCCGAAAGTGTTACCGCTACCCCGGAACATAAAGGGCTAAGGAAGGAATACGGGTAGGTTTAAAAAAAAGAAAGCAGTGGTGATGAAACAATTTACACGAAGTAAAGCGCCTGTTGTGCCACCACAGCAATCCTTGAGGTCTTGGGTTAGTCATAAGATTAATAATTTAAATAATCAGTTCGTTTATCTTTAAAAAAAACTTATATCGCTTGTCGTTAACATTAAATACTAGATATTATTAATGAAATGTCGAACATCGATGTAAATAAATTATTGTTTAATGACGCGCTCTTTATGAACACTATCAACAAGGCAGTAAATTAACCGCAACAAAACTATGTTTCCAAAATTATTATCCCACCCGAACACATGTTAATTAAACTAAAACTTCACTATCCCAATTACTTAATTAGTTACAGTGATTGGCGCCTCCATAACTTTGCTAAATTGTT
Organism: Amphipoea oculea; assembly: GCA_945859645.1. Lineage (NCBI taxonomy): Eukaryota > Metazoa > Arthropoda > Insecta > Lepidoptera > Noctuidae > Amphipoea > Amphipoea oculea. The sequence goes on from OX243862.1 coordinate 23,544,396, forward strand.
ATCATAAACAATCTTCATTAATGTATCCTATGCCTTAATGACTTAATGTATCGAAAGTTCTCAGATATTTTAATATATTTCTTGGTACTCGCTTTCCTTGTACTGTCTATTATCTTTTTTATGTACAGTCTATTTATTCGTACGTTTCTGATTTGGTAAACAATAATGGAATGAAAATTAGGAGATTTCGCATAAATTACAAGCTATAGGTTAGAAATGATTGGGTTAATCTTTGTTAGGAACACTATGGGTCTTAATATAAAAACTTATACACTTATTCAACATGACTGTGTCTAATGTTACGTCAAAGCCCATATATATTATTATAATTAAGTCGTGTTTAAAAGGTGTTTAGCCTAAACAACTGAGAATAAACACTGTTTTTTAGTAACGTTAGGAACAGTGTGAATACCATAAAAAACTGGTTCAAATGAACTATTAATCCACATAGATTTTCTCAAAATCGAAATACACCAGTACGCCAACTTGTTTACCAAATACGACAAGAAAAGAATAACACACTATACCTACCCACGACCAAGTAGGTAGTTTACTGTTGTAGTAAAACTTGATGGTCGAATACTTTAATGTCGCATATGTGAATGAACATCGTCTTGTATAATATTGTAAGCAGGGAATTTTGAATGAATCCGTCTGAAGGTCCCCGCAGACAGGCACTATATGACATCGTGATGCTACTCTAGTAGAACAATTTCTATGAAAACTTCACGGAGTTTGCTCTACCAGAATCGCGCCGCGCCTGTCTGTGGGGGCCTTTAAGAAAGTTATTTATTTAATTACTTTTCTCATAAAATAAACTAGACAAAGTTTCTTGTTGGAATGTCATTAGATTTGTGTCGTTAACTGGCTTAAAGACAGCAAGATAATTATGTTCATATTCAAAAACAATCTTCACAAAGAACATTACTTAAATTAATTTATGATGACAACCTGTACATACATTGTCAGTACCATCTTCTACGTGACAGCCTTACTTTCCTCGGACAGAGCCGTCATCTACCCCGGTCGCAACGGGGAGTGGAACCGGCGAGAGATGTCGTGCGGTGTCCCACAGGGATCGGTTGTGGGGCCGCTCCTGTGGGACATCGGTTACGACTGGGTGCTGCGGGCCGACCTCCCTGATGGCGTCAGCGTGGTTTGCTACGCTGACGACACGCTGGTCCTGGCGCAAGGGAGGTCGCATCAGGCGGCGGCCGACGCGATGACACGCGGGGTTGCGATAGTCGTGGAAAGAATCCGGCGGTTGGGTCTCGAGGTGGCATTGCACAAGTCCGAGGCCATGTCTTTCCATGGGCCTCGGAACGGGCCACCATCGGGATCCCAACTAACGGTGGGAGGGGTTCACATCGGCGTCGAGGCAACGATGAGATACCTGGGTCTCGTCCTCGACAGCCGGTGGAACTTCGTCGAACACTTCCGACGTTTGGCCCCCAAACTGGAAAGGACCGGGGCCGCCTTCAAGCGGCTCCTGCCTAACCTGGGGGGGCCAAACACCTCCTGCCGGAGGCTTTACGCGGGGGTCGCGCGGTCCATGGCCCTATACGGGGCCCCGGTGTGGGCGCGTTCTCTGCGGCGGCGAGCCGCCCACTATCTGAACGCGCCCCAAAAGGTGGTAGCCGTAAGGCTGATCCGGGGGTACCGCACGATCTCGGGCGAGGCGGCAAGCCTCCTTGCCGGACTGCCGCCATGGGATCTGGAGGCGATAGTCCTCGCGCGCCTGTATGAGTGGCGCGCGGAGGCACTGAGCCGGGGGGAAACTCCGCTTCCGCGGCAAATCGCGGCGGAGCGGACAGACCTCCGGCGCGATCTCATGGTGGCATGGAAGGAGCGACTTTCGCAACCCAGCGCAGGGCACGCCACGATAGTGGCGATAAGACCCCTCTTTGAGGAGTGGCTAGAGAGGCGTCACGGCGTCCTCACCTATCGCCTGACGCAGGTCCTCACCGGACACGGATGTTTTGGGAGGTTCCTGCACATCATCAGGCGGGAGGAGACGCCCGGGTGTCACCACTGCGAGGATCGCCCAGAGGACACGGTGGAGCATACGGTGGAGGTCTGCCCCGCATGGGCGGAGCACCGCCGTGCCCTCGTAGAGGCGATCGACAGCAGCGGCGACCTCTCGCGTCCGGCCCTGGTTCAAGCCATGGTCCGGGGCGAGAGGGAGTGGGGGCGGTCACCTCCTTCTGCGAAGCAGTCATGCTAGCGAAGGAGGTGGCGGAACGGCTGAGGGAGAGAGCCTCACACCCCAACCGCCGCGGGAGACGCTCCGGGCGTCGGGAGCCGCGTGACGACTCCCGGCCACCGTAGGCGCGGGCCTGCGGACGGAGAGTAATGGGTAGCTCACCGTCCGATCAGGACCAGGCCCGTGCCGGACGGCGCGTACGTGTTCCACGCGCGCCTCAAAGAGATGTCAGCATAAAGGAAGGGGCCTGCCAGGGCCGAAGCCTGCCGGGGGTGCGGGATTGTCCGAAAGGGTTACCGCTACCCCGGAACATAAAGGGCTAAGGAAGGAACACGGATGGGTTTTAGTCAGTAAGAGTCTGACACTCTCTTCGCTCCACCCAGAGCGGGAGGGGTCATTTGATGATTTCCCATCCATAAAAAAAAAAAAAGCCTTACTTTCCTGAACCAAAAATTCGAAGACGTCATGTGACATCTACCAAACCGCACTGGGCCCGCGTGATGGATTCCGGCCCCCGCCCTTTCACAGAGAGGAGGCCTGTGTCCCAGCGGTAGGAACATTACTGGCTGATTATGCTTACCTGTCACCCATCCATACCATCTTCCTGCCCTTGTCCCATGTGACTTAGGGTCGGCGCAACACGTTTTCCTTTTCCATTCTCCCCTGTCAACTGTCACGCTATCATCATTCCTCCTTCTCTTTCATATCATTCATACCATAGACATCAGATTCATACCACCTTTTACGTTTACATTATACTATTTTTTGTTTCTGTTTATCTATGTGCACTGGCCGAAAATAAGATAGAATACTCTTTATTATGTACAGAGGCCAGCACATCAAGCTACTCCAATCTGTCAAATTTTCCCAATTGAATATGAACCTTATTACTTTGTAGTACAGTTGAAAATCTATCAAAGAAATTTGACAGATTGGGGTAGCTTGATGTGCTGGCGTCTGTACACCATAAAAAAAGAAAAGAAAAAAAAACAGTTGCACTCCGGGTGCCGACAGAAGTGAAAACTTGAACAAATACGTTTTTGAATTGTTATCTAAACAAAACACAAACAGAATACTTTGCCCTCACTCACTGACACATCGGAAATACATTAAAACAGAGTACATCCAGAGGACAGCCGAACACATCTGAATGTATCGCGGTGTCGGTGACAGTGTCGCGAGTTCAATGGTTTTTTCCCATCTCAAAAATGCCCGACGCGCCTAAAGAAGTTAAATACTTATAGAAAGTTGAAAAAAGAAATAGTCACATTGCGACGATACCTCATTTTCCAACGGACACGTCGAAGGGATAGCTTGAGTGTATTCGCATTTAAAACCAAAAAAAAGGTACGTCTACATTGTGTACAATTAATTTCAATTACACGGGGCAGCGCGCCTGAATGACGTGACACATACACAGTACGAACGTGTACTACGCCGTACACGTGTACCTACGTATTGCGTTTTTTAAAGCGTTGAACACACTGAAGATATTTATCTGATGAAATGCGAAGATGCAAAGATACTGGTCATGGTCATACTGCTTTTGCTTTGTTAATAAATTGGCATCTGTCGGTTATACGGCTATAAAAACTCACATCTTTAACCATTAAAGGTAAGAACATGAATCTAAAACATTGTGCTTAGAGATACATAATGGGTGAAGAAGTTCACTAAAAGAAAAGATTTTCCGAAAATCAGCCCGTGAACAGATCTACTGGGAGGTTCAAATATGCGAAAGAACTAATTGAAGTGAAAACTTCCGAGGCACTTTGAGCATTTTTTGAGATGGGAAAATACTATTCAATTCACACCACTGTTACCGCAACCGACACCGCTTCGGATGTGTTCGGCTGTCCTCGGGATGTACTCGGTTTTAATGTATATCCGATATGTCAGTGAGAGATGGCAAAGTATTCTGTTTGGTTGTTTTCACTTTAGTCTGCACTTCGGGAGTGCCACTGTTTTTTTTTTTTTTTAATCATCAAAACATCCCTCTACGTATTACCCATCCAAAATATTAAGAGTTAAGAAGATCCTTAGTTACTCTCGTTTGGAATTATTAAGACCGACCATGAGAGAGCAATGGTGACCCAGTATCGACCCCGACTGACGAATGACGACTGGTGAGTGTCGTGAGTTCGATCCCAGCCAGGCACTTTACTTTCTGTGATTTCAACACCACTGCTCTCAAAACGATAAAAGAAAATATCATGAGGAAACCAGCATTTCCTAGAACCAGCAAATTTGACGAGATGTGACATCCACCAACCCGCACTGGGCCCGCGTGGTGGATTATGGCCCAATTCCTCTCACATAGAGGAGGCCTGTGTCCCAGCAGTGAAAACATTATAGGTTGATTATGCTAAGACCGCCCATTGTATCTTCCTATGTAAAATGTATGCATTTATATCCGTAATTTGAATGGTAAAGACAAAAAGAGTATTCTATGTTTTTTTTCATTTGTGTGGTACGCAAATTATTCGATAGTATCTAGACCGTGTGTGCCACGCTTTACAACCGTCTCAGAGTAAAATACTCGTATTTGTTCGTTGCACCGGAAATAAAGACGGGTTTTTGTACCGAATCGAAGTTAGTTAGTGACGTTGAGAATTTAATAGGTGCTCCAGATGATTGGCAATTTGTATGTATTTTGAGGCCAGCGGTAAATAGCCGCGAGATAAGGATGTTGGAGTTGTTGTCCTAGTTGATGAAAAAGCGGTTGATGATCGCAAAAAACAAGAGACAAACGTATTAATTTCCCTCCTCGAACTAGCAGGAGATCGGGGAGGGGGGAGGGGGGAGTGGGGTTCAGGGATCAGACCGTAATAACTCTTCGTATCACGTATCTGTTTTTACTGTGAAGGCCATTCCCCAATTATACAGGATGGCGATATATCGACTCGGTAACTGTAACCTTCAATAATTCAGCACTTGCTTCTAGCGTAGAAATGTTTCGAAGAGAAATATTTCGCTGGTTATCAACAAAAATCTGCTGTTTCATAGAAAAGTGCAATACCTGCATGTGCGGAAAAGCTATTTTTTTTAGTAACCGACGAATTTCAACGCAGGAGGGTTCAGAATTATGTACTGAATCCATGATAACAGGCTGCGCATCGATATCCCTGCCACCCTGTACAGTACGACAGATAAAAGAAGGCACCACCGTTAAAGAATTGTAGAACTCATATAATGAGCAATTTTTACTATATGTATGACAAACTCTGATTTATGAGAAAAAATACCTTCTTTTAAGTGCAGGTACAGTCAACAAAAGAGATAAGTAACCAGGGTCGTCGGATATAGTTGAAGTTTAGTAAGAAACCAATGGAAATTGGATAAATGAACTGTTTGTTTTCTATTAACTAAATTCAATTTTATTCGAAAATATCCATCGGTTTCTTACTAAACTTTAACTATATCCGACGACTCAGGATACTTATCTCTTTTGGTGACTGTATATACTGCATGAAAAAGTTTCATATAGTTAGGCCCGTATTACAGAACCTCACTCAAGACTCTAAGTTACTTAAAACTAGTTTATAGCCATTTGATTGGTTGAAATTACTTTTAAGTAATGCTTGAGTCTTAAGTGAGGTTCAGTAGTACGGGACTTAGTAACTAAGTGAACATTTAAATTTCTGTAAAGAAAATCTAAGCAACAATGTAATTTTCCAATAACTTTAAAAACAGCGCAATAAAATACGAAAAGATCGTTAGTCTCAGTTTTACTCCCATATTGACTCATAAAACTATATAACCCAACTTTGTTCTCGGAACCATTATACCTACAAACGCCTTCCAATATCTTTTTTCTTTTATAAATCATATACTTGGTATCTGCGAGTCATCGCCACAGACAATAGGTACTTCGTATTATGTACTCGCTAGTATATAGCCAGACTAGACGAGAAGACAATCTTCGTATAATCTCGGGCTTGTTCGTGACCAAGCGCTTGCGCGTGTGGGGCGTGGCTACAGGCGGTGCGTGTGTGTGCGCCTGCGAGCGCGCTTGTCCGTTGGCGCGTTTATTGGACGGATATTTCTTTTTTACTATTTTTGTTGCAGTTTTTATAACCAACAAGACTCATTGTGTCAATACTGAATGGATTTCTAAATGAAAAGTGACAGGATGTAAAGGATTTTAATGAGTTTGGTCGTATTGGTACATAAAGTAAATAGTCTGCCAATTTGAATGAGACTAACGATGTGAGCATCGTCGGTCAAAACTATTTCCTTGGGTTCTCGCATTTCCAAAGGAAGATCTTTGAAGGACAGTCATGTTGGCCATTCAATTTAATCAATCAACTCAGCCTATCGCAGTCCACTGCTGGACATAGGCCTCTCCCAGACTGCGCCACAACACCCTGTCCTCCGTCTTCCGCATCCAGTCAGTCCCAGCCACCTTCTTAAGGTCGTCGGTCCATCTAGCTGGGGAGTGTCCCACACTACGTATTAATAAAAATAAAAAACAAAATACAGCAGCACCTAGTTTAAGACTGGCCCAAAAAACAAATGCATTGTCTGCTAGAGTAGAAAACCCTTCATAATTCAACAATATCGTCTCGGATGTCAATGGGAACGTACGTGAAACTCGTTCGAGTATACACAGTACACGAGCACGTCTAAATGGTTCATCTGCGGAGTCAACGCTCTGCGCAAGATTCGGAGTTGCGCGGCTTGCTGATTTTTTTTGCTCTACATGTACATACCATACATAAGTACTGTATGTAATAGGTATCGGTAGTTATGTATTGTACAGTTCTCAATATCGGTTATGAAGTTCAAGCCTCAAGCCTCTTCAAATATTCTGAAGAATAGAAAGTAAGACATTTCAAGATTGTTCTTCTGTAACTTTACGGATGACCAAACTTATATATCTACTAGAACAGACACTTAAAAAGGAGAATATATGACAAAGACAACAATCAAAACTTAAAATTTATAGCTGCAATAGGATGTGCATCGTTCTGGCAAAGCTTGATTGCTTGTTCTTTGCCAGATCTAACAAAATATTTCTTTTAAAGGACGATCGGATATTAAATAATCTTGACCATTAAAGGCTCCTACAGTCAGGCGCAACGCGACGTTGTGAGGCGATTCTTGTAGAACAATTTCTATTAAGATTTCATAGAAATTATTATACTAGAGTCGCGTCGCGCTGTAGCTTCGCGCCAATCCGATCGTCTGCTTATTATTGAATACAGATATGTAGGTAATCTAAAAACCTCAGTCTGGGTAGTACCCTAAATAATCAACTTTTCACTGCATGCTTGCATTAATCTGCAGTTGTGGGGTTCTGTCTATTTATCAAACATAATTCCTTAGCCATTTAAGGGAAAATAGGAGCGTACCAGCTATGGGCTGACTGATCGAAAGCCCACGCATCTAGGCCAGACACAATAATATGATTATTGATTTATTAATAGAAGATTCTCGGTATCATCATTTAAGTACACCAAGATTTTATTAGCAAAGGTATCTTAATCACTACTCGATATCAATTTCTCTAATCTCCAGGACCACTATTGTGAGAGGCCTCAAGGTTATGCGTTTTGCGCCAGTACCCCTCAGCCAATAATGCTCCCACTGCTGGGACACAGGCCTCCTCTCTGTGAAAGGGAGTGGGCCGTAATGCTCCACGCGGGCTCAGTGCGGGTTGGTAGATGTCACACGTCTTCGAATTTTTTGGTTCTAGGACATGCCGGTTTCCTCACGATGTTTTCCTTCACCGTTTTGAGAGCAGTGGTGATGAAATTATTTACACAAAGTAAAGCGCCTGTCTGGGTTCGACCCTACGACCTACAACTCGTAAGTCGTGGCCGATACCACTGGGCCACCATTGCTCTCTCCCCCTAACCCCTTACTCCCTACATTCCTAACTCTTACATTCTTGGTCATTCTTTTATTGCCGATATAAAACGATGGGACAGGAATTACAGGAAACCAAAGCTGATGTGCAAGTACATAACGCAATTATAGGAAACCTCTGTCCAGGATTGTGCGAAAGTTAGTTAGGTCCGGTACGGGGGACTTGGGGTGCGGTGCGTGCATGACGTAGGTTTGCCGGCTTTCCTGGCGTCGACACATGGGGTTGCTGACCTCGTCACTGTAATTCTGAATTCCAATGGTGACGGGGCAAACATACCATTTATGTTAGATGCCGGGTCAGCTTGGTCTGTCCTCAGCATGGGAGCAGCGAGCCCTGACGCACCACATGTTCAGCGCGCTTGGGACGACGTCACGTCGAAGGTGATTCAGGAACAGATGTTGGTGGGTTCCTCGGGGGCTGATTTAGCCAGACTCAGGGCTGTGTCGCAGCCGGAATCGGGGGCATGGTTGCACGCGCTTCCTTCGCCTCACCTGGGCACGTTGCTCGATGACGACTCTTTGCGTGTGGCGGTGGCCCTCCGCCTGGGCTGCAAGGTGTGTGAACCCCATAGATGCACCTGCGGTTCCATGGTGGAGGCCGACGGCCATCACGCTTTGAGTTGTCGTCGTTGCTCGGGGAGGTTTCCGCGTCACCATGCGCTCAATGATATTGTGCGGAGGGCTTTTGTGTCGACAGATGTCCCCTGTGTGCTGGAGCCTCCGGGTCTGTGCAGGGCTGACGGCAGGAGGCCGGACGGGCTGACCCTGGTGCCTTGGAGGAACGGCAAGTGCCTTATATGGGACGCAACTTGCGTCAGCACTGTTGCCGCCAGCCACCTTGGTCGCACCGTCCTCTCCCCGTCAGCAGCAGCGGAAGACGCTGCTGAGAGAAAGAGGGTGAAGTACGCGCCGTTAATGGACCGGTACCATTTTGTGCCCATTGCGGTTGAGACCATGGGTGCTTGGGGCACTGAGGCCAGGAAGCTCATGAGTGAGATAGGGCACAAGCTTCGGGAAAAAACGGGTGACTCCCGCTCCGGCTCGTTTTTGGTGCAAAGGTTAGCCATTGCCATTCAACGTGGCAATGCGGCAAGTGTTTTGGGCACCTTTGCGCCAGGAACAGTTAGGGGCGGGTTATTTGACTAATACAGACGTCTTTCTGAATTTATGACATTTGTGACTACATTTAATTGTAATTATTTGTTATACTGATTCTATACTTAATTGCAATTTTATACTTTTATTACATAATATCTCGCCTCTAACCGTTATGTAAAGTAGCATGTCCTATCTAAGAGAACCGGGTGATCTGTAACTCAGGACCCTTCTATCTCAAACACCTTTCTTTGTTTAACATTGTGTATTATATTAATCAATGCCTGTGATATGATCTTGGGATAAATAAAGATTTATGATTATTCCATCTACATATATCCCAAGAACATCCTAACAACCTGGAGATAAATCCACAATATCATGAACTACAGAAGCCAAACAGTCAACCAATCCGTGCACACACCACACTAACGTCACCGTCCAAATTCCCGCCATTTAAACAACCAAAAACCAACCAACCTACATACACGTACAGAATATATCGAAATCGTGAGAGAACAGGGTTGGGAGCCAGGAAGAATTGTGTTGCGAAAAAACTGGCTCCGGTCGGAACCCGACCAACCGGTCCGACCGAATCCTGCCGACGCTACGCCGACGCGACGGCTATAGCCCCACGCGTGCGTACGCGACGCCCGGCCGCTCCTCTCTTATTATTCCGATACTTTTTGTTCGAGATGCTTATCGAGTGATTTGAGAATTTGATATTATTACTTATAAGTCATTCGTTGGGTATTATTAGGTCGGTTGGGGTTTGGGAATAGATATTTTGCTTGAGGGTATGGATTTTAGTTTGATAAAAGAGTCATGGAGGTGTTTTCAATAGTTCTGAATTAAGATCTTGATGAATAGATCTCCTTTGTCGTATCGGTGTTGTATTCCAAATCAGATCGTATTTCTGTGATTTGGTTGTATATTCAGAATATGATGGTGATTCCTATTATTTAGAGACCATTCCCCTAGTATTTTCGTCTCATAGTTATAATTATTAAGATAAACCCAATTTAGAACCTCTTGTTGCAAACATCCATCCAGTCAATTTTCTCAGACGACTGTCATTAAATTAGGCAATAGACCTTACCACAAAGAGTGATCTAACCGTAGAGGTTAGATTAAACAAAAAAAAAACACTAGAAGTTAAACAGCTATTTACATATTCATAATGTGTTATCAAAACTATAATAATCCCATCATAAAGTATTCTTGACAAAATAAAAGCAAAAAAGCACGGGTGCCTCAACCGAAGTAGTGCGTTTATATTCAAAATGAACGCCACTCCATCGGGAACAGAAAATTTTGAGTTCAATTTTGATTTCGACGAAAAAGCCGTTAAAGGTTTAATGCGAGCAGTTAAAGTCAACTGCGGTTACTCACAACGATTAATTAGCGAGTCTCCCACGATACTCAAAGATTTATAAAATTACTGATTTATGAACATATTTATTACAAGGAGTAAACGTAAGTTATAGACTGATGCCAATTTTTACCGCAATTAAGTACGCACACGCAGTATCGATAAAAGGATTGCTCTAGTATGATTGCAAATTGCAATTAAACAAAAACGAAGCGATTCAATTAGCCTTTAGGGCCCGATCACACGTACACACGACGACACATCAAGCTAACCATTTCCAGTTTTAGCTGATCTCGCATTGCATCGCTTTTCGTACAGCGAGAAGCAGCTTATACTAGAAATATATAGCTTGATATGTCGTCGTGCGTACCACAACCACACCTCAACAACACCACGTGGACGGGCGCTAATTTGAATAAAACTGAACTGTCTATTCACATGGACCACATTTGGCCGTCAAAATCAGCCATGTGGGATACCACATCAAAGCGACGTCGCGTCGCAACCACAACGTTGCATCCAAGCAACGACACTGTTACAGCTGGAGTTTGTGTCGAATTTGTCAGTAGACACTATTTACGCGTAACTACTGCTTGCCCACAATAAGTCGCTGCGACGTGGTGTGGTTGTGGCCTATGTGAAGGGACCCTTACGTAACTTCAAGGTATTTTCTTTTCACACACATGAAATCCGGTCACTGATGACTAATGATGACCACGCCTGTTTATAAATTTTCAGAATATTATTTCTTCACATAGAAAATACCTACACAACATTTTGAAAACTCACACTCCACACTGTCACAAAATGGCCTAGACCGCCATCTAGTTAAAAAAAAATACGTGTAAAAGTGTCTTAGAATATATTTAATTAGCCTGTATGATCCCACAGCAGGACAAAGGCCCTCCCTCTCCATTTTCCACACAATTCTGTCTTTTGCTAGTCGCCGGCCAATCCTTTCGGTAAGAGTCAAGCTCGTCCCGCCATCTTCGTCTCGGCCTGCCGAATGGCATCGTGCGTTTAGTGGGACTTAAATTGGTGTCTCTTAGCCCAAATATCATCTGACATACGCCAGACATGTCCGGCCCAGTCCCACTTAAAATTTGCGGATTTCTGGGTAACGTCTGTGATCTTGGTAGTGTTGTAATCCTTATACGGTCCGAAATTCGAACCCCCAGGATACTGCGCTCCAATATCTACTTACAGAAATATACATCATTTCATTTAATTACATCGACATTTCATTTCATTTGTTTATCTGTAAACTGCCTTTAATAAACTTCCAAAGCCTCGGGCAAACACACATTCCAGAAAATAATAAAATTATTTACAGGCAAAGGCTTTACCTTTGCCTGTAAAGTATTTCTAATCACCAATGACCCATGAAGGCATTTTCCCAGCATTTCACAAGAGAATGATTTCAATAATTGAGTGCCGTCGAGATTGAACATCAATTGACGATTCAATCATCATTCCAATTCCTGACGGGAATTATCTGTGTAATACGACTTTCGCAAATCAATCTCCTTATATTCTGTTCCAAAACTATCTGAAGAAAATGTAAACAAATGGATCAGAAAACGTAACTGTGGATGCCAACTTGTATATTGTGATGCTACCTACAAATGGGGTGCTTTGACTTGATTACTTATTAAAAAAATTTATCCCGAAATTCTAATTTGAAATCACATTAGGGATGTTTTTCTTTTGACAGTTAATTTTATAACCTCAATTTTCGTCGGTGTGTTTTCAATCACAAATCAATAATGAGCCGTAGGCGAATTCTGGGCAGAGTCCACTGATTGCCATCGACACGCTAAGAAGAAGAATAATATTCAAACAATTATTGGAAAAAGTGATGGGATATAAAGTTGTCACATTGTAAATACAGATGAATGAATATGTTACTTATTCCCTTAATGTTACTATACCTTATTTTACTAATTCCATAAGAATTTAATCTGAACATAGTTTGTTTACACTTTCAACAGAAACTTTTGGAACAGGGCCTACAGAGTAATGTTAATGGCACCACATTATTCAAAATGCTAAGATTTTATGATCGTCTTCAGGCTTCAACCCAACGATTTGCTGTCCATAATTCCACTTTGCTTGAAGGGAACAGTCATCGTCATTAGCACGCTTGATTAGCTTTGGGCATTAAAATAGCCACTTAGTTAGAATGGCGATACTTAGGCTCTTAGCGTCCTACTGATTTAAACCAATATATAATTATGCATACTATGCATCGTATATATTGGTTTAAATCTTTGGATTGAAACGTACGAAGACTATCTTTGAATTGGAATATTAATTATGAAATTGTTTAGAATTCTCTTTGTTAAAGCACAAGGGTCTTATGTGCGTGGTTACAGTGCAAATTGGAAGTTTAATTATAAACTACATATAAGACTCTGCCTTACGTTAGATGAATCCTTAGACAGTTCGGAGATCCTAGTGTTCGCTCTCCGAACTATCTAAGGCTACTGCAACTGAAACAGAAAATACATAATACATACAAGGTCCCATTAAAATAGATGGACAAACTTTTAGAAATCATTCAGACTACCAAAATAAGGACGATGGTAAAAAAAATAATAAGAAAAAACGCATTAGATACTTTACAAGAAAAATAATCAGCTAACGAAAATACACGAATGTGCCGGCAATTTAATATTTTAGGTCAAAATAAAATCACTTTAATCAGTGTTTTTTTTTTTTTGCTTGGATATCTTTGGTTAGACGTACCTGAGCGCTGTGTTAAAATTTGTTCATCTATTTTAATAGAACCCTGTATATTATAAATTGAAAAGAAAAACGACCACTCGTGTCAACCATATATATGTATTTGAATAAATCAACGCGTTTTTAAAGAACGCTTGGAGTGAACGAGTAAGCAACAAGATAGAATGAGGTTTTATGTGTTAGGAATATTTGTATATACCAACAACATAAAATAAAGGAATCTTGGAAATTTTGCCGGTTGCTAGTAATGTTAATAAGTAATACTAATTGGCATTGCTTATTGTGAATACATTTGCACGCCATGTTAGGGCAGGATATGCTGAAACTAATTTACTGTAACACCTTATGTACCATATTCTAGCAAATAAATACTTTGATTGATTGATTAACAGAATTTTTGAATTCGCGTTTTTCTTGACACTGAAACCATGAATTCAGTACAGCTGTTCCATACAACTCGACCGTGCAGGTAGGTATCGCACTTTTGTGAGAAGCAGTAGATTTTTCTTTTAATAACCGACAAAAAATTTCAAAGCCCAGAATCGTGTACTTACTGAGTTTGTAGTAGCAGTTAGGGCGTCGATGACCCTGACACCCTGTATGTAGGTATTTCCGATTGGAGTATTAGCAAAAACAAAACAGCATCGATCCTTGCCTTAGCCCCTTGTCTGACGAGATCATCCGCCGCCCGACCGGCACGTTACCTAGCGTCTGCAGCGTGGCACACCGCTACGGTCATCGCCTCACCAAGCTGAGCCAGGAGAGTACTGTGCTACTCCCAAGGAAAACTATGGGAACCTTGTGACCATAGACCTACCCACATCTATTCTTATTTTTATAAAATATTTTTTTTTATGTTGACACTACGTGGGTATCATTTATCTCCCCACGTAAACCACACACGTCACAACCTCACCATCGGCTTCAGCACCCTCGAAGAATCCATGCCGGGTACAAAGGGCTTTAGTCATCAAAATTACCAAAATAGTTAGTGTAGGTACTTTAGCTACTTTAGCTTACAATTTTCCAATACCTGTATAAGTATAATATTGAATGTAATTAGAGAACACGCGAACAATGACGCCCACTAACATTTAGTGGGGCAGCAGTCAGCACGCCAATCCGTTGACATTGCTTTGTACTTACCTCCTCTGCAACCAATTACTGATTCAGGACAAAAGTTTTCGTTGGAACAATGATCGAACGTTGAAGGATGTACTGATATAAGTACTTGCTGTTGAAGAAAACTTTTTTATTTATTCATCTAATAGGTACTCGGTGAATTCGCGAAATTGTTCTTTATTCCTTTTGCGACTATAATTTTCTGTATGGAGTTGGACTTACCAGCTAAATTTCGACAAACTGTAATACGCCAAGATTTTATTTCGACACTATGGAACTTCGACACGTCTTCATTTCGACAATACTTTAGTTCGAAATACCTTAAGTCCGACACTACTGTACTCCGACAAAGCGTTTCTTCGACATGACTCGCATCGCATGAGTCGCATCGTTTCCTAGTGGAAACGATGCGACTTCGACGACATGCTTCTTCGACAGCAATGGTACTCCGTCGTTTTCTTATTTCAGGTTATGAGACCAAGCTGTATTTAAAATAAGAAATCTGAAGAAATTACGTAAAATGCACAATATATTTTACCTTCGCTAATGTTAAAATTAAATCAAAGTAATATCAATTAACAAATTATCATAATAATCATGACGTTAATTACCACGGTTGGAATCTTTTTTTTTTTTCATGACATGAATCGCAAGAGCTTAGGTATCCGCACCCTCTGTCGAAATGGTTTATATGATTATTTTATTCAAGTAAAGTTTTTTTTTTAAGAATCTTTATGTACTTGATACTTTTATGCCTTTTATTCATACGTGACCTAAAAAAGACAAAAGCTAATACCACTCAAGACATAAAATAGCTTCCTCACAGACGATAGACTTTATTATATTGACAGTCTTTTGTCTTACCCTCGCACAACTGCTAAGCGGATTCCGACGAGTCTTTCGCTGTTCGAAGGCAGCTTTAAAACCTAGGCGTTTATTACTTCCGCATCTTGAAGTACTTATGCTTGTTGAAGAATAGGTAGTGATGTCATTAAGTCGGTGAAAATGGCCTATTTTTAAAAGAAGGAAATATAGATTAAGAAGTTACACATAGATTAAGGGTGAATTTCACCAAAGAAACTGAACGCGATTAGCACATCTAAACCACGTTCACAAGCCGCAAGTCAATACTTGCGGCTTGTGAACGTGGTCAACGTGGTGTTCTGAAACATCAATATGTTCCAGAACAATAATAACACTGACAGCTCGTGAACGCGGTTCAAATGTGCTGATCGCGATCATTTTCATTGGTGAAATTCGCCCTAAAGCCCTAGCTTTTATCAAAAGTCATTTGTTCCAATTAGGCTGAGAATCTGCACTTTACGAACATTAAAGTACAGACGCCAGCACATCAAGCTACTACAATCTGTCAAATTTTTTTAATAGATTTTCAACTTTATCGCTAAAGTATTAGGTTCAAAGTTGATTGGGAAAATTTGACAGTTTCGGGTAGCTTGATGTGCTGGCGTCTGTACATAAGACAGTCCCCAAAACGCCCCCCTTCACCACATACTATGATTTCGTAACCAAACTCTCCAGCTTTATCCTGGCTCGAGGTAAGATAAATCATGGCGAATAGACGAAAAGTTTTTGAAAAATATTTACCTACATTCATGTATGAAACGTTGGTAGGTTGTAAGCAGCTACACATCTGCCTGCCCTGCCGGGAAATCCAAATAGCGTGATGACGCAACGAATTCATGTTTGCGGTCTACATGGAGTATGCCCTGTACGTGATTTTGGCGAACATTCAACGATTAAGAGCTTATGTGGTTTCATTACATAGGTTGTACCTAAAAGCGTATCGTGTGTACTGGTCAAATTCATGAGTAGGTAACTCAAAACGATTAAAAACCTTTTTAGAGAGATATTTACTCTCTAAAAAGTCTTTATTAATTTCCGGTTTCTTTTATGGTTTCGATCATTTTAAGGAATCGGGGTGCCAGGATTTCCGGTATTAAACGGAGCCACTAATTATGCATTATTTGTGCAGTGAGGTAGCGAATTACCTAAAAACTTTTGATAAAGCTATTGTCCCTTCGAATTATTCATCACTCTTTCTACGTCAGTCTCACAACCAATCAGCTCCGTTGAGCACAGAACAAAGTAAGTAATAATTATAATACACGTTAATGCAATCACCATTACCTATACATCTCATTTCAGCTACAAATAAGGGTCCTTACAACTAATCTAATCAACAATCTAAATAGTTACAAGACATCTAATTGAAACACGCTACAATGGCGGTGGAGTGTGGCTGAGCTCTATACAGTATCGGGGCTATTCACTGCTCGATACTGCCCGTTGCGTTTGACTGCCAATGTTCCATAGGGCTGTTAAGACTCTTTTGTTTTATGTGGCATCATCATGAATATCAATTCAGTCAGTATCGATCTACTGGTGTGCATACAAGGCAGGGACAACGATGCACAAATTTTTAACATGGATTCAATACATGCTTCTTAAAGCAGGGGTCGTTGAAATTTTTCGTCGGTTATTAAAAAAAATTGCTGTATTCCATACATTTTGACCGCGTAGGTATTGCATTTTTTTATGAAACAGCAGATTTTTTATAGCTAGAAATTTTTGCGCCAGAGTGTCTAGAATCATGTTGTGCTGAATCCATGGTGACAAAATCAAAACCAAAAGTGAATAAATGACTATTTATTTTTGTATTTTAGTTTGAAAAGTGCTGATCCTCAGTGAGAATCAGCACTTTTCGAACGTTGAAATTACATAACACAGTCCCCCAAAACGCCCGCACTTCACCACTTCCTAGTGCTTTCGCTGGGACGAAGACTATTGTAAAACATTTTAAAAGAGTAACGGTGGAGTTTCTTGCCCATTCTTCTCCATACGAAAACTGCCTTTTGGAATGGGCGACTAGAATCAATTCTATTTTAAGATAATTTTTGACGTTCAAAAGTGCCTTTCATGTGCCTATTTGAAATAAATGCTTTGACTTTGACTTTGAAGAAGTGGCGCAACAAACTCCCCAGCAGCACAGTTTGTGCGTCGATCTTACTGCCACCCTGTACAGGCCTCTTTTCCGACACGGCCCTGTAATGTGCGCCCCTGTATTGTTTATTTGATTATTATTGTATTATTGGTTAAGTTATGTATGCACCCTGTCAGTCTTCTTAAGACTGTACTTCAGAGAGTGTGCGTAGGAGCTCCAAGATGTGATCTCACCATCGCTCTTTTATTACCGGACTACCAGACGTACTGCAGCGTAGGTACTATCCACACTTGGTTGATATCCCGACCAGACTCAGCGCTTCTCCTCCACAATTACTACGCGCACAACCCAAACGTGGAACTCTCTGCCAGCGTCTGTGTTTCCTGCCACATTTAACCCGTCTGCCTTCGAAGCAAGATTGAACAGGCATCTTCTGAGCACGCTCGTTCCATTACAGACCTCATCCATCGTTTTCCATCAGGCGTGATCGAGGTCAAGAGCAGGCCCATTCAACAATAAAAAAAACAGTGGCACTCAGGGAGTGCCGACAGAAGTGAAAACAAAACACAAACAGAATACTTTGCCATCACTCACTGACATATCGGATATACAACGGAAAGGGTATATATCAATACAAACGGGTTGAAGAGTGTATCTGGTCTAGAATCTCTGTACAAAATTTCAACTCAAAAGCATTAATTTTGAAAATGCTTAACTTTTTTTTTATTTCGACATCACGGCGCTGCACTGGCGCGCGGCGGCGTGATGTGCGTGTACTAGGCGCACAGACATAATACAGATAATGGATAATGACTCTCGTAGTGCGGTGACACGTTTGTTATGATTTAAATTTAATAAACTATCGAAATAAAATAATATTAAGCATGTTCAAAGTTACTGCTTTTGAGCTGAAATTTTGTACAGAGATTCTACACCAGATACACTCTTCAACCCGTTTGTATTGATATACCCTTTCCGTAACACCCTGTACATTATAACCGAGTACATCCCGAGGACAGCCGAACATATCCGAAGCGGTGTCGGTTACGGTAACAGTGGCGCGAATTCAATGGTTTTTTCACATTTCAAAAAATGCCCAACGTGGCTAAAGAAGTTGCCACTTCATAAAAGTACTAACAAACGGGATTGTTTGATCATATAATATTATCTGAACTGAAGGAAATTTTAATTAAGATTTCTCTCCATTACATCATAATACTCGAGGCAGCAACCCTAATGGCGTAGTTACCGCTGACATCGTTAAGTTTCTATTCTGTCGGAGGCCTAGATTGCAGCGCGCAGTCGACGCTGCCAAACGCTAGTTATTGTTGTGCGGATCTCATTGAATATCTATTTATATCTAAGTATATTATTTATACCAGCCATTGTATCATAGGCACAGTATATCAGGTTTTATACACGACTTTGTACGTAATAAGTTCGGGATTATAATCGCGTATTATAAACTTAATCCCATCGTAACGACTAATAAGGACTCTTTGTGTAGTATGTATCAGAAAGGAGTGGGTACAAGAGAACCCGCTCTATATCTTTAAATATTTAATTTTTCTGTACCTGTGTATGTCACTGAACTCCTCCTAAACGGCTGGATCGATGTTGACGAAAGGTTAGCTTCTGCTCCCGGCTAAGCTAGTAGGTATATATTTATATACAAATACACATAATTATTTCTATGGTATATTCATTAGCCTCGATTCTTCATTAAGGAAGCTCTTATCTAAGTGTTTGTATCAGTATTCGTAACGGAGCCTTGGCAATGCCTACTGAAACCCGATTAGAAATTAGAGAATAACCCCCTTACTAATAAACGTTGTATAGTTACACAACGCTTTGTCTTCTTCTTTCGAACGTCAAATTACTGACGACTGAAAGAGAGAAATCGGTGTGTAACTATTCATCTGATATAATACATTTATTAGTAAGGGGGTAACGGTATAAGACTAAACGGTTTAGCGATTGCCATAACTATTAACCAAACTATCGCTTTGGTGGTTACATGACACTGTTTCTCATCCCTTCAACTGTCTCTTAACTGCTTTCTTCAATTGGGTGTGATTTGCAGTAGCCTGTACGAAAATCTCAATTTTTTGAAGTGGGGTATTACTGACCCATTCAACACCCAGTGCGAGTGCGGTGCTTCTGATCAGACCATGTCCCACTTGTTACAGTCCAAAGTGCCCGTTCACCTGCGCCTTGGATGACCTAAAGAATGCCAATGATGCCGCAATCAACATGGCCACCTACTGCGCTCAAATAATATTATTAATAATAATTAGCCCGTATTGTCCCATTGCTGCACTGCAGGGCAAAGGCCTCCCCTTCCTTTTTCCACTCAACTCGATCCTGAGCCAATATGGACCTATCCCTCATATGGGCGTCTTTGTCCTACCATTTACGCCTGGGTCTTCCGCGATGCCGTTGGACGTTTTCAGGGACCCATGCTTTGGTGTGGTCTTAGTCCACAATGTCGAATACATTGTGGACTAAGACTTGACATATTCGACACTGCGCTCAAAGTATATTTAAAAAAAAAAAGCAACGATGAAGAGTACAGACGCCTGCAGTACATCAAGCTACCCAAAACTGTCAAATTTTCCCAATCAACCTTGAACCTTATGCTTTAGCGATAAAGTTGAAAATCTATTAAAGAAATTTGACAGATTGTAGTAGCTTGATGTACTGGCGTCTGCACCATGGACACGAAAAGAAGATTCTTCAAGTTATTCAGCCAATCAAACTACGAAAGATCCCGCACTACGTTTTCCAAGCAAGCGCACGATTTATTCACTAACAGTCACAAAACATGGCGGGTTCTATTCAATAAAATAAAACAATTTGAACAATATTAATACAATTTCGTAAAATAATATCGACCTGGTTTCCAGACATAATAAATTGCCCATTCTTTGTCTGTGGAACCATAAATTCATTTATCATACATTAATTTATCATCGCCCGTGTCAGCGAGAAATCCGTCTGCTTCATTACATATAATATACTCATTGTGAGCTTTAATGCTTTGTAATAAAGGCTCATTTACTTTGTATTGTGTGTATAGAAGTCGCTACATAGATATGTTTATGTTTTCTGGCACAGTATGCGTCTAAGTTGCAAAAAAAATAGGTTTTTTGTCTATGTGCTAAGCTTTTATGTATCTTTTTAGTCTCGAAAAAGAAGGACCCATCAAAGTACCCTCTTACCTTTGCATCAGAAATAGTAAAATTGCTGCAATTAAGGAAAATAATGGAAAGAAAATTACGCTAAATGAGGAACGGAAAGCGCAATTAACCACTGAAAGCTATTTCTTAAGTTTTTAATTCCGAGTAAGATCTGCATTTTAGTGCGAGATTCGCATTTTAAATAGGTAATTATGTCTTTGCAATTTAGACTACAATACAAAACTGAAGGGTCTTTTGGCGAAAGGCTACATAAGTCAACGAAGATTGATGAGTCTGTAGATCAGTTAGGTCAACATTATGCATAAAAGATTCATCTTGCTTTAACAAGAATGTACATTTCTTTTTTTTTATGTTCGGGGGGAACCTTCATAAGGCACCCGACTTCCGGGGAAGGGAGGTCGGGGAGTGTGGGATTTTTATCTCACTAAAACCACCCCGGTGATCACCATCTGCACATAGGGATGGTCACGGTTCCTCTTAAAAGACCAATTCCGGAACCCCCCGTGCAAAGCCTGTATAGCACATCCCTGGGGAGACTATAAAGGGGCCTCCCCTAAGCCTCGCTATGTGCGGCAGCACGTGACCACTGAGCCACCGTCTTCCCTGGGCTCACTTGGAGGCGCGAAAGTGGCGGCTTACGATTTTTGTACGTATGCTGGTGCGATTTTTGGCATGCGAAGTAGTTGCTCTTGCGTTATCTAGGTGTATCTATATCTGTGACTTGGACCGACCTGGGAATCTAATCTAGGACGTCGTGCTCAGCAGTATAGCACTTGCGACCAGTAGACCAACGAGTCAGCCGAGTTTTACAAAAGTCGTATCAAATATGCAGAAAGCACTTCCACCAGTTAATATAATCAATATTTATCATCGCTTACGATCGACACGTACCTCACTAAACAAGGTTCGAGTCGATTATCGATACATTGTAGCGATGGATCGGTTAAATCGATTATAGCAATTACTTACTAATGCGCTGAATATAATGAGGCCTTTGACATCATGGAGACTGTTGATGGACAACCGTTATCTTTGTGGGGGCGACTGATCTTAAAAGCGTGTCTTTATATTACTAACTAGCTTCTGCACGCGACTGCGTGCGCGTGAAATATCTTGTTCCCCGACGACCCCGTCGTATCGCATCGCCTGCTATTCTATTACTACTATTCGTTCTGAGTTGAGCTGCACGATTTTTGACAAATGTGTGCACTGACTGGACAGGTCCGCTCAATCTGTGTGGTTCTTTCCTCAAAAGACCATTTCAGACACCAATCTACATGGTCTTCACTTGATCTGGCCAAGATTTTGTCTGGACTTTAAAAGAGACTGTGACCTCTGAGTTTGTTTCGGCCTTTCTTCTCAGAGTAGTCAGATAGGAAACGCCGACCTTATCTAGTTTAAGAAAACATGATTGACGTGTAAAAGTGTTTGTACAAACCTACTTACAGAAAATAAATAATTTATCATTTACTTAGCTTCTGCTTAGCGTTCTTTCCCACTTTTTTTCTTTTTGCTCGGCTCCTAAGCGTTCGAGCGGGATGTTAAATAGCTATAGTTATCCTCAAGAATTGAGCTACCAAATACAAAAAGATTTTTGCAAATCTGACTGGTAGTTTCAGAGATTAACGCGTTCAAACAAACAAACAAACTCTTTAGCTTTATTATTAGTACAGATGATACCAGCCTACCGATGTCCCACAGCAGAGCAAAAGGCTCTTTTCAAACAGAGAAGGCACGACTTTGACCAACACGCTTGTTCAAGACTGGCTGGTGTTTTTCCTTTACCGATGTCAGTAATAGCCATGATAAACTTAAGAGAAACTCCCACGCATCGACGAAACAGCAGGCTGCTTGGCGCCGGACTCCGGTGGAAGGGTGATAGCAAACCAGGCGGGCGTTAGCCCTACCACCGCAAGGGAGGAATTGACTAGTCAAATAAGGTGTTGGGTGTGACTGTCCAGAATGCGCCGAGCGCTCGGTTCAGTTGTGTAGCTGGCGGAGCAAACTGTGTTAGACGAGGAGGCTTCTACATGCATCCCACACGAGGAATCTTTCATGCATCCCTTTCCTCAATTTTTCACAATAGCACCTACCACTGCTTGTCTCTGCATCACCCAAAGAAAGGAACTGGTGACTGATAGAAAATTCCTATGGCATTATGTCCGCATCTATACATTTGTGTGCTTAAAGTATTAAATAAATAAACTCAGAAAGTACATATTACAAATCCATAAATACTTACTTAAAATATAGTAGAGTTACTTATTTTCAACACATTTATTATAAAGTCCACTACACTTTTAACAATTTAGGTAACTAAAAAATCACCTACTCTTTAATCGCGTTTATTTACAGCCAGAGTACCAAGTATAAACGCACGATATGTAATAACCACGGAGTAATAATAACTATGAAGTTACGAATGGAGTGCTAAGCCCTGATATGGTGGGTACTGTGAAGCTCTCTACGAGCAGTCAGGGTACCGGGAGGAATCAATTAAACCACGGTTTATCACATATGTTCAATAATTATTCCAAGAAATCATTCTACGTATTTTACATCTTTTTTCCTTTAGCTTGTCAGCCAAATCTGACGCCTAATGTCTTCCAATCTTAAACTAACTTCATCTTTGTCTCGTATTTCATGCCAATAACTGTTAACGGACTCGCGGAGTTTGCAAGTAAGCAACAAATATGCTATAGTCTCTGGAGAACCTTCAAATAATTTAGTGTCTATTCTCGAGCAGATATAAAAAACCAATTCATTCATCGGAACAAGATTTTGAGCTTCTTATACTGAAGTCGGTTGATCTAAGACAGCATTGATGTTTCATAGACCTCAATTCCTTCATTTGTATCAATAGATATGAATGTTTCCATCAGTCTAAGCTTTAAATATTATGGCTTTGTTAATACGGAGAATCACTGACTCTTAAGCATTTTAATATATGTTTTTAGCTTTAAGGATGTTGTTAAAGGTTTTTGGTGAAATAAAGTTTTTGTTTTTCTCTCCTTCGGTTAGTGCTTGGCTGGTGAGCTTATAAAGCCCAGCACTCCATTTCTTAATACTCCATGTTTAAAACTCACTCGTCTATAAGGGTCAGCACTAATTGAAACGAGCCGACTTATAGCATAAGTGGTACTCGTTTGTTCGAAATAAACGTAATGATGTAATAGCGTGCTCAATTCGTATAAACCCTTATATACTTGCGTTTCAAAAGTTTCTACTTACTCTCACAGTATGAGGATTTAACTAGCGGGAATTAAGTTTTGGATGTCTGTTTAAAATAAGAAATTAACTGTAGTGCTATTCTGTAACCATGTTACCGTGAAAACGTAGGTGAAGGGAGCTGTCATTCCAATTGATGCTAGGGATCGACACTATATTGACAGCTCACTGCAAGATCACTTCACTTAAGATTACACGGTGAATTTTTTACAGAATAGTTCATCAGCTGCTCAATTCTGTAAATATCTCACCGTGAAAACTTAGGTGAAGTGAGCTTAATGAGAAGTGAGCTTAATGTGAGCTGTCAGTATTGTCACTCCCTAGCATCGGGTGGAATGACAGCTCACTTTAAACTCACTTCATCTAAGTTATCACGGTGATCTTTTTACAGAATAGCACCGCTGTTCTTGGTCTGGATTCAAGCGATATTTTCGACAGTAATTTTTTTTCTGCTCCATTTTAAGTGATAGTATTGTTAGAGTTCGAAGCAGTTCACAGGTACTTTTACCCATTTCAGTCTGCTTTGGCACTGCACTGAAATCACGTGTGTGTTGGGCAAGGATCTTGGCAAACTGTAATATAGAAAACAATCATATAAAATAAAAAATATGTGATACATATTATGTATTTCACGAAAACTTACTATCAACTTTTGACCTATTAGACACTATAAGCTAAAATGCTAGAGGGCCATTCCGCTCAATTAGGCCGACTTTTATTTGCAAATGGTAAGGACATGGTAAGGACATTTGGTGCGTGTTGATTGCAATAATAAATTAAATAAAGGTGTTATACTTTTTTAGATACCGGCGCCATACATTCCCGTTTGAGCACCTATTTTCAGAGCACCTTTTTTTAGAGCACCAAAGGTATTCCCATTAGAGCACCAATCAATATTTTACCGTGGTGCTCAAAGGGGAACAATAAAAAATATTCAACTTTGTTCCCTTTTGAGCACCTACGATGCGGTAGCTTCTAGTGATGGGGTGTATAATAATACATATCGATAAAAATTGGCAGTACTTTTATTATCATATTAATTTTAGGAAACTAAGTAATTATTATTAATATCACAATCAGCCTTATGTTATTTTCTAGGTACCTGACTTACTTAAGACAAATAAATAAAAGAAATCAAATCCCTCGTAACATCAGTAGTTAAATAATAATACTTGCATTATATGGATTACACAAGTAAAGATTTTATATGTTATTTTCTAGGTACCTCACTTAAGACAAATAAATAAAAGAAATCAGGTTCCTCGTAACATCAATAGTCTTTACGCTTATTGTTTTTAGTTAAATAATATTTCTTAATAATACTTACATATTTATGTATTATACAAGTAAAGTTTTTAGTTGTTTTAGAAACGAAAAATATGAACGTTATATCAGTTATAGAAAGTTTTGGAAGTAGTAATAATAATATGTTAAAAATAAATATATATTTTTCTAAAATTTTAATTATCACCATTTAACTCGAAAATAGATTAATAACGCTATGCTTATTAAATTATAGCCACATGAAACTAGTAAATACAGTATTTATAATAAGTCCCGAGCTCGCCGAAACCGACACTTAGAAAAATTTCTCAAATAAATTAAGTAAGTAATTATCAAGCAATGCATTTTATCAAACGTTATTTATGCCTTTCGTTGTTAACTTTTACAATATTTAACACAACTATTTACATTAGGTACTAAATTAAATGACTATCTAACTTAATGCCTATTTAATGAGTTTAATTTTTGGGAATTGCGTAATAATAAGTCAATATAACGTTTTTATTCCAAACGTTGTATTATGAGATACAATAAAAAAAAAATGTTTGTCAAATAATACGTTATTAAAAAAAAAGTTTATCGGGTAATTATTTTTTTAAGTGAATTATGTAATATATATTACACATACTGAGTTATGTAATAGAATATAGATTAGTGGTCTGGGTAATTCAAATATTACGTTATCAAACTCTTGTACTTATGCACAAACATAATCAAAGACGTTGTTATATTCATGACGATCTCAATTTAATCTAAGCTCGCACCGCTGACAAGGTAGCAGGATGGTCTTCAGGTATAAAGTTGTTACAGTCTCAGCTGCAATTTAAAAAAGCAGCGGTTCGATTTTGATCATAATAGGGCGAATTACAGGTTCTTACTCTTGAAGAGTAAACGAAAAGATAATGAAGATTCTCAGTCCCAAAGGTCAACAGAAAACACTGGCAGCATCAATGCTTATTCGTGATTTTGATTGGAATATTGCTAATGAATATGACCGGGTAATTAAATGCCTACTTCACTTGCTCTACTCGTACCTGACCTTAAATACTCTTCATAAGTATATTTATATATATTCTAATCGGGGTCAAATATAATGATCACCAAAAAAATATATTGAACATCAAAAAATGAAGTCTAAAATTACAGTAGTTCTAGCTGGGTACTCCGAGGTTAGGTTTGGTTAGGTTACTTTAAGCCCTTTACACAGAAATAGGAGCCCGAGTCCGTCGACATAGGATGCAAGAGCGAGCAAATGAGAATACAATTAATGTTGGTGATCATTTACTTTGGCAGTAAAAAGTGTTTTTTTACCCGACTGCGCCAGAAGGACGGTTATGTTTTTCGAGAGTATGTATGTATGTATGTTTGTATCTGGTGATAAGTTAGCCATAAGCCATTCTAATCTATTCTATGAAAACACCGATTTCTTTTGTTAGTTTTACATCCTACAATTAGTTGGTTGGTTGGTTTGGGGATAGATAAAATTAAAGTTGAAGAAACTTATTGTAATATTAACAATAAAAGATTGAGTAAACTTTTATGTTAATGATGATATTAAGTATGTTTTTATTAAAATGCAATGAAACTGCCAATTTTTAACCGACTACTAATTATTATCGATATGTTTTATTATACACCCCATCACTAGAAGCTACTGTAGGTGCTCAAAAGGGAACAAAGTTGAATATTTTTTATTGTTCCCTTTTGAGCACCACGGTAAAATATTGATTGGTGCTCTAATGGGAATACCTTTGGTGCTCTAAAAAAAGGTGCTCTGAAAATAGGTGCTCAAACGGGAATACTCCGTAAAAACATGTAAGAAATGTCATATAAAGTAAAAAAAGAATGCAGCTATGATATTTAATTTATTATTAGCATAATATTCGCCGTTACTGGATTTCCGCGGATTGACCCTAGATACTATTCGAACGAATATTAAAATATATGGACATACAATACTTCATATTCCAGAGAAGGCATCCGATATGCTTCACATAAAGTTGCAAGCGTACATTGAATATGCATATGTCGTATATTGAATGATCCTACTGCCATGCTGTGACCTGTGACCTCGACACGGAACCTAGCATATTTCATTAGTCAAAGGAGACCTCTGTCAGGGATCATAAATTCAACTATGAATGATCTTTATAGACTTGATTTATGCAAGTATGATTTGGACACTTGTATCTAAGGGCCCACTAGGATACCAGTGGCGGCGCAGCCATGGTCGCACTACCAGATAATGTATGGTTGGTTACGTAGCCAATTGGATGTCTGGTGAGATGCCAGTAAAACATACACAGCTTTATTGTGAGCTGTGTATGTTTTACTGGTAGCGCGACCATGGTTGCGGCACCATGATATGCTAGTGAGATATAAGCCTTATAACTTCTATTTGGTGGCTCGTTATTTATCAAATGGAGTTTGACATAATGATCCGTCTGTGTGATAGTACCGATATACTGCATGGTACGGTCAGCATCAAAAGTTGATTAACACTTCAGTTTTTTTAATCTTAGTTATTGAGCAAAATATTTGTTCAAAATTGCAGAAGAATTTTTTTTAGGATATATACTCTTGTCTATTATGTGAAAAGTTAAAAATCTGTTTATTGAAAAAAGTTGTTGTCAATTTAATAACATGTAAAAATGATAATGTTAATAGACTTTTGATGCTGACTGTACTACAACGAGGAAGCACAATGTATCTACTAAAAACAGTGTGGTTCATAGCCCAAACAATTGACATGATTTGAGAAATGTCTTAATTTATGACTAACAAATCTGAATTGGCTCTCGTCCGCTACCCCACGTACGGTTGCTTAGCGAAAACGCTCGCGTTGACTGTCTTTAAGGAGTTAACGGGTAAACTGTGGTAGTCTTCAAAGATACCCATGTTTTCTACTTGACACAAAAAGTGGTTTAGTATAGATACTTACATTGTATATCTATGAGTGTATCTATAAATTGTTCTTAAAAAGCATTTATTTACAAAAGGGCAGCATTGAATCACAATTTATATAAGACACCCATACTAACTTTGGTTGCCGATGATACTCGATCGGTTCCCGAAGGTACCCGAAGTCCCGAGTCATCAATTAGCCGGCATGACGTAGGCCGGTTTGCCCTCGAAGCTGTGCCACCTAAAGTGTTATTAAGTGATGAAAAGAAACCCTGGACAGTTGAAGATTGAACGCAAAGGTAATAATAAGATATGAATGGGTTGGGAATTATACGAGTAGGTTAACAGAAGTGCAAAATCAGGAATTCCATTTAAAGTGTGTGGTGGTAAATATCTTACAAGAAATTGCATATTGCCTTGGATTCCAATCATGAAAGGGTTACCGAAAAAAACTAAGCTTTTCTGGATAAAAACTGTGCATTATCTTGGGTCACGTTCTATGTTTATAACCCGGTGCCCTAACATCTGCCGATCTGGCAGGATTAGGCAGTAAAGCTCTAATACACCAGTCTGAACATAACGCAAGAAAGCCAAATATTTTCGTTATCATAATAAAAGCCACCAGACTCACTACCCTCGTTTAAGGCCCACATAACCTACGGCTCTAGAAAGTACCCAATTTGCACTGCGAAGAAACACCATATAAGACCGACATTCAGATTAACAGCACCGATTTAAGGTCTATCTACACTTGCACGGAGTAATTTATAGTAGTGTGTAGTGTGCAGTATCTCGGTGAGACGAGAACATTTATACCGCGAGTGTGCTAGCGATAACACTAGATAGGGTTGACAGATCGGCTATTAGAGGACGTCGATAGAACTGGTGATTTTGTCCTACTTTTACGGGAAGAAACAAACAGCATTATCGGTCCACTTTCTCCTAAAGATGTATTAAGTCTGATTAAGGTCTGATAATGTAGGGCCAACCCGCACTGGGCCCACGTGTACCAACCCGCACTAGGTCCGCGTGCTGAATTACGGCCCATTCCCTCTTACAGAGTAGGTAGTAGAGATTCTTTGTTAATGCTGACCAATTTTATGTAATCAACTACAACGATAAACGATAGATATTCTATGCAAACATCCAGAAAAACAAAGCCGATTGCATCATGAGGTTATCCCGATTTCGATTAGTAGGTATAAAGAATAAAA
Organism: Amphipoea oculea; assembly: GCA_945859645.1. Lineage (NCBI taxonomy): Eukaryota > Metazoa > Arthropoda > Insecta > Lepidoptera > Noctuidae > Amphipoea > Amphipoea oculea. Next base: position 23,573,596 of record OX243862.1, read on the forward strand.
AGAACAGATCAATTCAAAGTGATGAACTTTTTTCTAGTCGTCAACCGCATAATCTTAGGCATCCCTAATCGAAATAATCCGTATAATTCGAGCACGAATAACGAGAGTCGAACAATCGTGTTCGCACTTGGATTCTATTTAATTTAGGGCTTAAACACACATGCTGTTTTTGGCATTGAGCGGCGTTCACGTTTCTGTCTAGTTGTTACACATTTGTTTTGCGGTCACACGACGTTGTGACTCTCGACTAGGAACGTTTGCGTAAAGCCATTGTCACGGATTTTACACCTTATATGGGAGTTAGATGTTGACGTTTGTTGTGTTTGTGTGGTCTTGGCTTTAGAACTGCCATCTCGGAAAAGCTTAAGCTTTTATGACCCAGGCCCCAACAGTGTGAACATTATAAGCTGATAATGCATACTACTAAAACAAAGGAGAAAATTACGTTCAGTCTAGTCTAATAATATAGACAACAAACCTTAGTAACCACTAAACGATTCTGATACTACGAAAGACATACAGAAAACACTTGTTAAATTTAAATTCAAACGCTATTTCTTCGTTAAAAGGTTAGTTTTTCCGTGGCCTGGATAAAGGCACAGGATAGAAATATCGTGTATGTAGACATCGGCAAACAAGCAGTGTGAACAGTTTAGACAAACTGACAAATGTGTGTGATGAAGAGTTAGATGTTACAAAGTCTTCTTGGGTGATATTGTACGGAACTCGTTTAGAAAGAGCTCTTTAGTTCTGCAGTAATTCCTTATATAAATATGTCGAAATTTCAATCGATTTCTGATGCTGCAATAAATGTGGCCCCCTACTGGGCCCAAACAATATGAAACATAGATGTACCGTCAAAACGAGAAGAAGAAGAATGTCACTTTGTTTAGGCCCTCAGAAGTCCAAATGAGTTGCCTAGTTTTATTGGTGAAATCCATACTAATATTATAATTTCGAAAGTAACTCTGTCTGTCTGTATGTTACCTTTTCACGCCTAAACCACTGAACAGATTTCGATAAAATTTGGCAGAGAGATAGATTGCATCCCGAGGAAGGACATAGGATAGTTTTTATCCCGATATTCCCACGGGATCGACAATTATGCGGGGTGCGGCACAGCAAGTAGTTCATATAAGTACTAGTATAGGATTAGTGGATTTCATATGAATTAAGTAATTATTTTTGTTAACAGACAATTTTATCTCAAACCAGTATCGCAGGCAAGGATACCTACTATTATCTCACCACCGTGCACCGTGACATCATTCCTTAATAGTCGTTCGAATCAAATAAACAATTGAATACCTATACCTACTTTCCTGATGCTGTGAGTCACCGTGCTTAGGTCTTAAAGCACTCAAGCAATCAGGTTTAGAACCACTTTATATTAAGGTATTTTTATAACACTTATAAAACTCGTTAAAATTGGTATTTAAGTTTGCCAATAACAGCTAACTTTGTAATACGAAATCATCTTTATGTAGGTACCATTAAAAAAATATCTAAGAGGTTAGGTTATAAAAGTACTGACGTTGCTATGAAAACCTCTTTTGCTGGCGTGCGAATAAATATACAGACACAGAAAACTTACATTTTCTTAAGAAAAACATCGAGATAGTCATTTCAAATCAAGCCTCAGATATATCCTCGTAAAATGAATTCAGATTATAATTAGTTTTTGCAGACGTATTCGTCGTCCACATGGGTTTCTGGGAAAACTTTGGTGGATTTTATAGAAAAGATTTTCCAATAAAAAATTCAACACATAGTTTTCCACAGTAGTTGTTTAAAAACTACTTAGTAAAAACTTGGGCCTATCCCTACTATAATATTATAAATGCGAAAGTGTGTCTGTCTGTCTGTTACCTCTTCACGCTTAAACCGCTGAACCGATTTAGATGAAATTTGTTATAGGTAGAGATAGTTTGAGTCCCGGGAAAGGACATAGTTTTTATTCTGATATTCCCACGGGATCGACACTTATGCGGGTGAAACCGCGGAGCACTGCTAGTTTAGTATAATATCTGAAAATGCGACACATTTACGACAGGTGCTGTGCTGATAAAAAAAAACTATGGAAAAAAACAAAAACTTTGAGAATGTTCAAATTATCGACTTATTGCCTGTCACCTGTCGCCTTTATTAAATAGGCCCCATATAGTTATATAGTTATCTAGGATTGGGTTTAATTTAACCATTTAAATCCACTCAAATCTAAATTAAAATCCTGATCTCCTTATTAGGAGTATCAAATCAATCTTTTTAAGCTTCAAAGTCAGTAAGTTCGTGGCTAGTTAAGCAAATGCTAGATATTTCTTGAATGCGATATGCGATAGCTGCGCTTGCGTCTCCCGTCGTTCAGTCACAACCCAGACCTGGCCTGTGACGTCATGCATAACTTAGGCTGGATTTTTTATAGTATTTTTTGGAATTTTTGAACAGCAGGCAGTATGCAAATGCTGAGTGTAGAAGTCAGTCTCAAAAAGATGATTCGATAAATATCGATAAATGATTTTATTTCTGTAAGTAGGTTTGTACAAACACTTTTACACGTCAATCATATTTTTTTAAAGCTAGATGAGGTTGGCGTTTCCTATCTGACTACTCTGAGAAGAAAGGCCGAACCAAACTCAGAGGTCACAGTATCTCTTAAAGTCCAGACAAAATCTTGATGAGTGATTTTACCACGTAGAATCGAATCCCAATTATTTCCTATTTCTTAAAGTATTTTTTAAGTGCCCACTACAAATCATTCTGTGAAATTCTGGCCACTTAAAGAAAATGCTGTGTTTTTATTAAACCTGAGCTAGACGCACTTGATATGCTGGTTCCAAGTTATTTAGTGGCCTTTCGATGAGTTCATCACGTGGATTCTCATTTCATTTCATTTCATTCATTTATTTTGTGAAACATAGGTGATTTCAGGTGTTTTTCAATACAAAATCTATTTTACAAACCATGTCCCGCCGAGAGGCATACAAAATTGGATTAATATGAACAATGTCAAAGTTACACAAGGATTTCAAATTATAAAATTGTCATAATAATAAAGAGAAAATGTCATAAAAATAGGAAAAGATATACAATGTCAAAAGATTGCAAAAACACAAAAACAAAATTACATTAAAAAAATATATATATAAATTGATCAAAATCCCTAATTCTCTAAGAATTTATGTATACTAATTATATTATGAAGAGGTACTCGTAACATTTGTGGATTGGGTGGCAGGGACTAATCCTCGTAAATCGACTGATCCGATTCCGAAAAGTATTGCCGAATGGCAGAATATATTTGATGTTAAAACAAGAAATTTCACGCGGACGAAGTCACAGGCAGAAGCTAGTTATAGATCATTTCTGTCAGCTTCTTCAGCCCACCACAACAAAAGAGAAAACTATAAAAAAAGATGAAACAAAAATTCGCGACACAAGTACAACACATTACCTCCCAAACGCGAAGGCATCATTAAAAATATTCTCAAGACATAAATTACGGTGGGCAATTGTTTCAAGCGGGTCGTTGACCCCTCGAAATGGGCCGGTCGGCCAAAAAACCTCCCAGTGGTTGCCGCGGGCTTTCTTTTACTACTTGGGTGGACAGTTCGCGTATGTACACTTGGGACTTGGGCAAATACGGACGCTTTTGTTTGTTTGTTCGTCTGTGTGAAGAACATGGAGTAACGAGAATTTAGAAGTGGCTTGTATAGAATTGAGAGCAGTGATGGCGCAGAGGTAACATCCCCGACTTACGAGATGTAGGTCGTGGGTTTGAACCCAGTCAGGCGCCATACTTTACGTAAGTAATTTCATTACCTCTCCTCCCAGAACGGTGAAAGAAAACATCGTGAGGAAACCGGCATGTCCTAGAACCAAAAATTCGAAGACATGTGACATCTACCAACCCGCACAGGGCCCGCGTGGTAGATTACAGCCCACTCCCTCTCGAAGTAAGGAGGCCAGTGTCCCAGCAGTGGAAACATGATAGGCCGATTATGCTGTGTATAGAATTAGGTTTTTACTATGCGCCATCTAGTTGACCGAAAAATGTTCGTTTAAAAATGTCTTAAGGGGCTTACATGAGCTAAACGCAAAAAAACGGTAGTTTTCGAAACAATAAAAGTATATGATGGCCTACAGTAAACAAAATCAGAAAAATATATGATATTCTTCAGGATATATGCTAGATAGATAGTGTTTTGAAAACACAATACAACTAATTTGGTACGATAGAAAAAAATCATGAACATACCTCTAAAAAACTTTCTTATTACAATAAAAACCATACTAATATACATACAATCATTCTGATTTTTTGTCAGATTATTCTACAAGTAACATACTAAAATGATAGTGTTTTATTTTTTTATTTAAAACAATAGTTTTTTTGTAAATCGAATATTCATAGTTCCGAACATAAAAAGTGCGCATGTGTGCGTGAACGCCCGTGTAGCGACACTGCCGGCCGAGGCCTGATGCTATACGGACGTGTCGCTCTTTTCGCCGCACTATTTCCGTCAAGATTGTTATGTTTTTGTTAAGTTTTATTTGTAAATTCATTGTTTATTATTATTTGCATATCTTCTTTCCGTAAATATTTTTATTTCGTGTAAATATAAAATACTTTTAAGTTTGTTATGTATGGGTGCAAGGCGCGCGCCATCTATTGTACGGCGAGTCCCAACTCCCGGGCGTTTCACTTGTGTCTCCCGGTAGTGGTCCGCGTAACATAACAAAGTTAAAATAGGGTAATAATTTGTAAATAAATGGGAAATATAGTGAAACATTCCGTTAGGAGGACTACAAAACGTTCATATAAAACAAAAGCCGAACATAATATGAACGAAAGTAAAAAGTATGAGCAATTTATTTTCAACTGAATAGTTTTATTTTTGCAATAAAACTATGAATTTTGGTAACATCTAAGAAAGTGCAGTCATTTTGCATAAGGTAAGTATTTTCGACTCCGCGTATATCTGTCACACCGGCGCATGTGGACGACGTGTAGATTTGTATTCGAGAGTCCCCGGGTTCGATTCCCAAGGTTACGAAATCATACTTTCTTTTTAAATTTTATTTAAATGTATTTTGAATTTTTAGATAGATAGTGTTTTGAAAACATAATACAACTAATTTGGTACGATAGAAAAAAATCATGAAGATACCTCTAAAAACTTTCTTTTTACAATAGAAACCATATCTACTAATATACATACAATCATTCTGATTTTTTGTCAGATCATTCTACAAGCAACATTCCAAAATAATAGTGTTTTATTTTTTTAGTTCAAACAATAGTTTTATTGTAAATAGCATATTCATAGTTCCGAACATAATAAGTGCGCATGTGTACGTAAACGGTAAACCCCCGTGTAGCAATAATGCCGGCTGAGGCCTGATACTATACGGACGTGTCGCTCTTTTCGCCGCATTATTTATTTGTACAGACGCCAGCACATCAACCTACTACAATCTGTCAAATTTCTTCAATAGATTTTCAACTTTATCACTTAAATATAAGGTTCAAAGTTGATTGGGAAAATCTGACAGTTTCGGGTAGGTTGATGTGCTGGCGTCTGTACATACATTCATTGTTTATTATTACTATTTGCATATCTTCTTTCTGTAAATATTTTTAGTTCATGTAAATATAAAATACTTTTAAGTTAAAATAGCGTAATAATTTGCTATCAATTATATCATTTGTAAATATGGGAAATAAAGTGAAACATTCCCTTAGGAGGACTACAAAACGTTCATATAAAACAAACGCCGAACATATGAACGAAATTAAAAAGTAAGAGCATTTTATTATTACTGAATATTTTTTTTCACTATGAATTTTGGTAGTTTAAGAAAATGCACTTATTACGCATAAGCTCAGTTTTTTCGACGACATACGCAATCGTTACATTGGCTTATGTAGACGACGCGCAGGTTTGTGTACGAGGGTCCCCGGGTTCGATTCCCAGTGATACGAAATCGATTTAATTTTATTTAAATGTATTTTGAATTTTTAAATATATTTTTATAAATAACTAAAAAAACGTCTACAATGTAATTATCTTTCACAGGAGAAAGAAAGTCGAAAATATCAACACGGAAGTTACTTCTAATGCGTAAGTACCTACACGTTTTCTAAGCCATTGTAACAATAAAAAAAACCTAAATTTATTAACAGACCGCGACTTATTGATAATGTGCATAAAGAAATCACAGATTCATCCGAAAATTGCGATGAAAATTATCACAAGCAACAGTTTAATTTTTATTGATTGTGTTTATAATAAATAGAAATCATAATAATTATGTATGACTGTTAGGTACGAGTACCTAATCCTTGAGGCCGTTTACACATCGTGCGCCGCTGCATCAGTCACCCTTGGATTTGTATGAACACACGGCGCCGCCGAGCCGCCGCACAGTGGTCTGAAAATCGAGCTCCATACTCATAGAAACTTAAAGTACGGAAATAAAAAAACAAAAATTGTAATGGGTCTAGTATACCTCCCTTTACGTAATATTAACGTATGGATGGTATCAGTCGCTCCACGCGTGAGAAAAAAAAGTTTTTTGTTTTTTTTTGTATGGGAGAAAAGAAAACACTTAATGTACATTTTTTTGAAACTGAATGGAACTGATAGGCTGGAGCTCACACGAGCTATTGTACCATACACGGCCATCAAGATGACATACAATTCATGCACCGTTGGGCGCCGCTTTGCACGTAGCAAATTTTTGAAATTTTGTGTTTTCGATATGTGATTTTTCAAATCTTTGACGTGAATAAATGAACTTGCCGATCGATTTACTTATACTATCGTTACTTTTAGCCTGCTTATGACCTTTATGATGACAACAATTAAAAATTATGTTGATTATAAGTACCTATACGTTTTTTTTTAAATTTCATTCCAAGAACTACTTAACTCATTTAATCACCGTTGTAGTGTATCTATTAAATAGATATGTAAACACTGTCTCATTCACACAAGCGGGGTAGCTGCTGTCAGTTATGTTATGTCATCTCTCAGTTACGAGGAATGGCGGGAAACAGACAAAGTGAAGCAGGCTATATACGATGGCGCTTGGTGTGGTAGTGAGCCAGTGAAGTGATATGTTCAACATAAGTACGGAATCAACAGGATTCTACAACCGTGATTATGGTTGAGTTATAATTAGATACTGCTTCAATCTGAGCCTCAATCAGAGCCTGTTCTTCCACGATGTTCAACTTGTTTTCGTTTGAAAACTTAAAATAAATTGGTCAGCAGAACATTGTGGAAGATGGCTTTGGATTCTCCCATACCTTTTCTTCGCCACAAACTAAGCGCAGAGGCACAAAAGAACACATAAACATACTGGAATCGTCTTCGTCTGCCATAGTTTGCTTATACAAACTTTGCCCTGAAGCACCATCAAAGCCATACTTGCATATAATTGTTAACTCTTTGCCATCCAGCGAAGGTTCCACACGTAGGAATTTTCCAAGCTTTGCACATTTTTATCCAAAATTTAGCTTTACTTTTACCTCTCCTTCCGTGATGTACAATGGTAACTTTTGGAGGGCACCAGTCCTTCTTCGCCTCAAGGATGGCAGTATAAGAAGGACACAGTGGTACTCCTTCTTCTTTTGCACAAAATCTTAATGTTATATACTGCCACTTCGAAAGCTTCAATGAGGTCAAAATAAATAAAGCTTTATCAGCGGAATATATAGGCACAGTTTCCTTGGGCTTTAACAATTTATTTATCATTGTAGCCTCTTTGCTCCGAGACTAGTTTAACGATATCTGCTATATTCTTGTCCTGTGCTTTCAAACCGGTTGCATGAGCAAGGCTATCAGTGCTATACGTTAGGAGGTCTTCCGCTCTCCTTCTCTTCTGTAGCGGGCTTAGCTCTTTAAATGGTTTTCTCGGCCTCACAACTGATGTTGATGTTCCAACACTGCACGTCTCCGGTGTGTAGGATGTTGATGCACCCTCATTTAAAACAAAGTCAGAACTGGAACGGGTTTGCTGCTCTACTGACACTAAATAAGGGGTCATCTTTCCTTTCATGATCTCAGGCCATTTTATGTTCTCTTGCAGCCATGTCTCATACTTTGTTATGTATGTACGTCTCGTGCGATTACACGAGATCCATTTGTTCCTCAACGAACAAACATAAGTCTGACAGAATTGTTTCAATACCCTCTTTTCATTTTCTGACAAATCAATAGTATTCTCAAAAACTTCAAATAAAACATTGGGCTGTGAAAAACATTTGACAACATTTCAAACCTGACACGACCTTAAAACAAAAATACTATTTCTTTATTTTCGTATCCTGAGTTCAAATATATTTTTATTTTATTTTTTTATTTCTAAATTTCTGAGAAAAAAAATAAAAATCAAAAAACATGCGATGACGTCACATAAACGGCGGAATGAGGTAGTTACCTTTGCGCATTCCAATGTCTTTGATTGAAAACATTATATCAAACAAGACATGTCAATGTCACCTAAGAAGTGTAACTAGAAAACAACTAAAAAACTGAATTGAATTCAACAATATTTTTTCCTATCAACTCGACACGCTGCTTACTGTTAATATTATCAATTTTTGATTGATATTTCGCCACTAAAATGGATCCCAATGAAAAATATACGCCAATGACGGAACCAAAACAACGACTGAGACAAGTGACATCTAACAGTTTTTTTGACGGGTCACAATAAAGCAAAGGTAATATCGCCATTCTACCGTCATCTGGCACTTACGTCTTTTTAGAATACACCGAATTTCAAAGTTAAAATTATGAATGAAAAGTACATAATTTCGAAAAACGAAAAAATATGGGTGCCCTAGATTTGAATTTACTTTTATATAACGTAATAATACATGCAGGTTAAAAATATGAAATGTTGTCAATTGTTGTTTGTCACAAACATGACAATGTCCAAATTGGTATCACAACCTTCCATCACAGCACAATAAAAAAAATAACGTAATAAGTTAGCGCGCACAAGTACTGAGAGCTACTGATAAAAGTAAGCTCAAACGTCCTATTTTTATACAACTACCCTCATTATCGTTCGCTATTCTTTAATTAGGTTTTACAGACTTTAATATTACAGACAATAAAATTTTATTGTGACTAGGGCCCATTTGGCCCTGCTAGAGCTGGTTGATGCTCATGTCATTAGTATATAATTATAACTCAACCATAATCACGGTGATTAAATGACTTAGTTCTTGGAATGAAATAAAAAAAAACGTATATAATCAATATAATTTTTAATTGTTGTCATCACAAAGGTCATAAGCAGGCTAAAAGTAAATCGATCGGCAAGTTAATTTAACCTCGTCAAAGATTTGAAAAATCACGTATCGAAAATTCAAAATTTCAAAAATTTGCTACGTGCAAAGCGGCGCCGAACGGTGCATGAATTGTATGTCATCTTGATGGCCGTGTATCGTACAATAGCTCGTGTGAGCTCCAGCCTATCAGTTCCATTCAGTTTCAAAAAAATGTACATTAAGTGTTTTCTCCCATACAAAAAAAATAAAAAACTTTTTTTTCTCACGCGTGGAGCGACTGATACCATCCATACGTTAATATTACGTAAAGGGAGGTATACTAGACCCATTACAATTTTTGTTTTTTTATTTCCGAACTTTAAGTTTCTATGAGTATGGAGCTCGATTTTCAGACCACTGTGCGCCGCCCGCGGTGCCTATGTACTATGTACTATTTTAAATCTAATTTCTTGCTTTTGATCATTTTCATCGCAATTTTCAGATAAATCTGTTACCTATTTCATTATGCCCATTATCAATAAGTCGCGGTCTGTTAATAAAAACATTAGGTCAGAATTTTTTTTATTTTTGTAATAGCTTAGATAACGTGTAGGTACTTGCGCATTAGAAATACCTAACTTCCGTGTTGATATTTTCGACTTTCTTTCTCCTGCAGACTTTTTTTAGTTATTTATAAAAATATTTAATAGATATATTTAAAAATTCAAAATGACATTTAAATAGAAAATTCCATTTCGTAACCTTGGGAATCGAACCCAGGGACTCTCGAATACAAATCTACACGTCGTCCACATACGTCACTGTGACAGTTGTACGTGGAGTCGAAAATACCGACTGCACTTTCTTAGATGTTTCCAAAATTCATAGTTTTAGAAAAAAACACTGCAAAGTGATAACTTTTAATTCGGAAGTCGGTGTCGCTGGTTCCGCATTTTCGTTTTTTGACACCGACTTCCGAAATTATAGTTATTTATCACGCTGTAGTGCTTTTTTTGAAGTCGGTTGTTTTTTTTTTCTTTCTAATTGTACCTACCCCACAAAAATTCAATTAACACTAGTGCATTGAAGAATCATCAAAATTCGCATAGAAATGCCGGAGATGCAGTACATTTATGCATATAAACTTCGGACATACTACATAAGAATAATTACCTAATGTATTATATACTAAAACCTTCCTGGAAGTATGTAGATCACATTAGTGAAAGAATGATCAAAATTGGTTCATCAGTTTTTAGAAAATCTACAAATATATATACAAACATACACACATACATACATTACATACATACATACGGGTCGAATACACAACCTCCTTTTTTGAAGTCGGTTAAAAATGTTTTAAATTTCATTGAATCAGTTTTATTTCAAAATCACCCACATCCTTAAGTTTTTCAAGTCACACTCAAAACGAATAAAATTTATTATGTTGTCACACATAACTACATAATTTGTTTGTTAGATCTTTAACTTATTTGCACATCGTTTCCGCGCCATCTATTAGAATACTAGGGCGTAATCTCACAAAACCGTTACTTCTAAATCTCATGTATGCTTTATGTCATAATTGTGATGGGCGTCGTCGTTAGATGGCGTTTGCGTCGATTCTGCATATGTGTGCACGCGTTTTTCAAGGACACTTAGCTCTAGTAAGCCTCTTAATAGAACTACTTATAGAAATAAACATAATTTCATTTAATCATCATTTTAATACTTATTTAAGTCCAAATTAGATAACTTTCTGAAGCTTTCTTTAAATCAAGGGCTCCGTATCAAATCAACCAAATCTTCCAGGCACACATCACATTAGAGTAAGCTAACTGATGAACCAAGAAGATAATAAAATTAAACAGGCTGAGGACAAGTGCGGTAGGACATCCAAAATTTTAAAACAATGATTCCTTGGCACCCTCAAAGTTCCATGCCAAGAACAAAAATCAATCCAGACAGTCTTGGCTAGTTTTTACAAAAAAATGTTTTCATTAATTTTATTATGACTATACCTAAACGCAAAACCTAACATAGACAAAGAAAACACCACCAAAACTTCACGCTGTATTCTATAACAGGCATTAAATCAATTTACTCACCCGCATCCACTGTCTATACCTACCGTATTCAAATTCCATAAACCATTATCATAATCCAGTCCAAAGTCTTCCGAGTCCCTGGCACCTATATAAAACGTACATCTATCAATAGTGTATAGCCTATAAGGTATCTCAGAAGACCGCATTCCTGTGCCCCACGCCACCTCCCCTCTTCGTCCCGCAGACGTTACATGTTACAATACACACACATACATACAGCATACACCAAACACGTACATACACCTTAACTGTAAAAACATAAGGTTTAATTTTGCATGTGATATAGTTTCTCAGCTTCGAAGTTATCATGGTATTTCTCCGCCGATCGGTGTCGTTTTTTTATCCACGGCAGCGAAACCACGGAAAGGATTAATTCGAGGCAAATAAAGTGTTATGTAAAATGTCGGCACCAATGGTTTGGTTGTATTAGGAGTAGGACTGGAAGAACTGCTATTAAACAGTAAAAAAAACTAAAAAATCAACTTCTTTAGTGCTTTTTAATAACACATTTAACTCTAAATTGGAATGAAAATGATCACCTTTCCCACCATTTAAAAGAAAAACGCAAACGCCAAACCAAAAAGTTAACATGTAAGTAGCAGATTTCCAATTGAAGATACACCACCGTTTAATACCATGAAGGAGAGAATGTCAAAAACACATGAAAAATAATGTTTTCAGACAGGCAGACAGCTATAAACACTTTCCAGACAAATAAGAAATAATACATTTCATGTGTAAAGTCGTATAAGTTTCATCTCAATTTCACGCCAAAGCTATAGGGAAGCTATAGGTACTATAAACTCCCACTTGGCCATAAACATAATAAATATAAATTTTGGCTATAAACTTATCAATTTGACATAAATTCTATCTATCTTCACTATAATCTCAAATAGGATTCCTATAATGTTTTATGTGAAACCATATAATATTTTACATGCCTATTCAACAGCCTATGGAGCACTTAAACACATGGTCGTAAGAAGTTAATTTCTATTTAATAATCGCTTATGTAACGTCACAACTCGGCGAAATACGAATTCTTTCGTTGATTGGCAGGTTTTCACAATGAAATATCAAACAGACTTTTTTTAATGATGATGAACTTCTCAATGAACCCGGAGTCTGGATTCGTGCCCGGTTGATAGCAATAGACTCGCCCCCTATTACATGGGACTTTAACATAACTGGCGAAATGTGGGTGTACTATAGGTACACCTCTGCCTTACCTTTTGGGGAAAGCTGGCGTGACGTCATTATGTGGTGGACGTGTATCTGGAGAAGAACACTTGGTACGTTTCTGGAAATTAAAAAAATGCAAGTGTTCACGGTCACATTCAGAGGTTTTAGGCACTTTAGTAATTGCAACATACAACCAATATATGGTTGACATATAACCCGAAACTTGATAAAACCCTCGTAATATAACAACGTATTATTACGAGGATTGATCCACAGGTTGACAAAATCCGTCAAATTTTAAGCAAAAAGCACCTTAACTACATATAGGTCAACCGCTTAACTTAGACGGTGCCTGAGGTAGCAGCGCGGTGCGGGAGAGGGGTGTCGTGACGTGTTGCGAGAGCTCAGGGATTGGTCAGCGTGTGACAACTGTCACCCCTCCCGCACCGCGCAGCTACCTCAGGCAACGTCTCAGTTAAGCGGTTGCATGGCCTATAGCTGCGCTAATAGTCATTATGAAACAAATTAGTTTAAACACAAACCAACTAAGTCCAGTATTTGACTAAGCTCGTTCGGAAATAGCATTCCAGTGTAAGCTGAATAGGAATTTAGAGGAAAGACAAAGCCAGCTAAGTACCGAAACTAATGCGATTCAGTTCGAATGCTTAAATTGCCGTCTATACTGCTCGTTGTATTATGGAGTAATTTTGGTTGAGAATAGTTTGATGCTTTAGATAGGTATTATTATTATTCATGTCGTGTTTTCTTCATCTTTAGTTGGCTTGAGCTATTCGGGAAAAATTACTGTGAATAAGTGGTACGATCAGCCAGTTAGCTAAATTGGTAACAAAGGTTTATATTTCAAAAGTTAGGTTTTTGTTCTTTGTATTTGATGTATACGGTACCTAAGACGTTTACTAGTTAACCGAATGACACACGATGCTTTACCTACAAAGATGTTTTGTTTATTATTTTTATAATATTGACTTACATTCTGTAATTACTATAACTCACACACTGACTTATTACTTGTTATTAGAAAAATCGTATAGGTACTTTTACAATGTTTGTAAATATGTGAGCACCATGTATCTATCACGTAATTCATTTATCTGTCAATGCTTCATTTTTCATTCTTTTTACCGATTGTGGTGTGTATCGTAATTTTGTTCTAGTGCACCTAGAATTAATGTACTGATACAAAATATTGTGAAACGTTTTAAAAGAGTAACGGTGGAGTTTGCCCATTCTTCTCCAAACGAAACTACCTTTTGAAAGGGCGCCTAGAATCAATTATATTTTATTTGATGAAATAAACGCTTTGACTTTGTCAAGCTCCGCGTGTCGCCTATCGACGACGAGACAATAGAAAATCAATTGTGTCTCATTAGCGGAGATTGACAGATTAATTTTCTTACAATTTATTATAACTTACCAGTCAATGTAGTTTTCGGACTTGAAAGCAGACGGAGTTGCGTGCACACCTAGTCCACAATATAAGACCAGCAACCATAACTTTCTTATCAAGTATATTGTTACTTACAATTGCGTCTATTCATCTTCACACCTCTGTAACAAGATGAGCAATTTTCGAGCAATATCTCGAGCAGTATCTACGAGCAATAGGATCGTTAGCTCCGAGCCACATACTGTGAGACAGATAGCTCGCCTCTTTATATCTATGAATACTTTGATGACCTGTTTCATCCATAGGATTTCTTGAGATGTATCCTATTCAGAATCTCGACACCTATTCAGGAGATAGCAGTTGCCATTAGGAGCAAAGATGATTTAAATAATATATACTTTGGTTTGTCCGTAGTGGGAATGCGATTTGCAGTTAACAAAGATCAAAAATCGAATCTAATTTGGATGAGAACGAAAACAAAGTTGCCCTAAGACTAGTTAGTGATGAGTTTGCGACCGGAATGTGTGAATTTTAGGATTAGCAGAATACTACTTTTTGGTCTATTTACAATGTTATCGCATTCTGGTCTCATGTTTTTCTCTTTGGACGTTAATTAGTAGAATTGCACTTCAGGCCTTTGCATTGCAGTAGGACAATTGGATGATTTTGCAAAAAAACCTTGATTGATAACTGGTTTCAGGAGCCTGACGTGTTCATTCATCCAATATGCATTTTAACATTTTCGTTTTTAATTGAATAATAGACGTTACTTCTAACAGTTGAGCAATTAATCAATATTGACTCAACGCAAAGAACAAAAAGTCAAGGTCAAAAACATTAGTTGAGCGCTTGAATGTAGGAAGGAAAATGGTTATTATTGGTAGGTTGCTAGACAGCTAGATTACCTGGTCAATGACCCACGAGCCGCGCCAATTTGATACACACGCTCCCTCCGCCGTACATAAACTTTATGTGCAAACTTTTCTATTTGAAAACACGTTGAACTCGCTTTTTGACACTTTCAGCAAGTTCTGGACGCCTGGTAGTTTTGGGAAGACGTTAGGAACGATAAGAGCTTCATTTTTCGACAGATTTTCCTAACCTTCAGTTTGTTGGAAGGATTTACCTACCTGGTAGGATACGAGATAAGTGAGCTATTGAGTGATAATACTCAATAGCTCCACTGTAAAATATTTATAAAGGTTCTCTTCACTCAACCTGCTCGCTAAAGTCAAATTATATGTTATGCAAACCTAACCTAAAGCGAGTCATTTAAGCCCTAGGCTCTAGCCGGGCATTAATATTGTACTGAATTTCATTATGACCCGTTGGCCATTAATGTGATTTGAATTTGGAACGTCAACTGAGAATATCGTATGAAAACAATAACAAAAAAAAAACTTTTTTTACCCGGCTACGGTGAAGCAAAAAGGAGTGTTATGATTTTGACCGGTGTGTATGTATGTAATTCTATTCATGTACAGGTCGACCAAAGAGCAGATGTTTACCAACAGCGCCCACTGTCAACATCATTCAAGTACCAAAATATCCTTGTAGCAGTGCAGGTACTCGTAATAATACCGCTGACGTTATAAAGATATTGGCAGATAAATAGCTCTGGCTCTATCGTGTCCTTTCAATATGCTCTTAACATGATATATTACAGATGTTGTAATCAATATTGAGGACGGCACGAGACACGAAGACCTGATGCAGACCGTGTGAACAGAGATCATTTGCTACATCGCAATATACAGAAAGAATTAGTTACTTTGACACTATGCTGACATCAGTGAATTATAATAGTTTGAAGTAAAGTTGACGACAAAATAGTATTTATTTATTATTAGGATTTACAACACACTTTTTTTTATGGATGGGAAATCATCAAATGACCCCTCCCGCTCTGGGTGAAGTGGAAGGGAGTGTCAGACTCTTACTGACTAAAACCCATCCGTGTTCCTTCCTTAGCCCTTTATGTTCCGGGGTAGCGGTAATCCTTTCGGACAATCCCGCACGCCCGGCAGGCTTCGGCCCTGGCAGGCCCCTTCCTTTTTGCTGACATCTCTTTGAGGCGCAACACACTTGCACTGTTACTTTACAATTTGTACTTTGAAAACTGAAGTCTAAGCGCCTCATCACTTAAAGCAAAGCATGCAGTACATTATGCGCAGATGATAACACAGTTAATTAATTAAAACAAGTAATACATAATTTGGAAAAATAAAATGAATTAAAGCTAAACTGATTACTTACAGAAATCAATTAAATAACTTAGATTAAATCGGACTGACTTAATTTTTTGTTGATTTAATTAACTAATTATTGCCAAGCGGTTAGTCGACTATTCACGGGCTGGCCTATTTCGTGGCCAAACAATTAGCATTGCCATACAACGTGGCAATGCTGCCAGCCTTTTGGGTACTGTTTTTGTTGACAGCGATGCGGACGTATTTTTTTATGCCCTATGCAGAAAAAGAATTTGCTTATTTTTTCATATAAATGTAAATATTTTATTTTAAATGTTTTCTTATATTATGTAAATATTTACAGAAATAAATATTATTGCCACAGAAAAAAAAAGATTAAATTAAATTAGATTCGGTTTTATTTAGTGTTCCTTTGTAATTGTTGTTGACATAATTTTTTACCATCATTATACTAGCACTTATTCTGGCAGATCCAAGGGGGTAATACCGTGCAGGTATAATACGTTCGTGAACCAGTAACCACCACCATTACATCATTCATACTTTATTTCTGGCTCTGAATTGGGACTTGATTTATCACTGAGTATACAGGGTGAAATTGAACACATGCGACAAATCGAAATGGGAGATTGTACTCGTCATTATGAACAACTTTTACTATGGGACCAAATCTGAAATCACGAAAAAAAAATCAGCTGTTCCCTACATTTATGTTCGCATAACTCGCCAAAATGTAGGGAACAGCGGATTTTTTTTTCGCGAATTCAGGTTTGGTCCCATAGTAAAAGTTGTTCATAATGATGAGTATAATCTCCCATTTCGATTTGTCGCATGTGTTCAATTTCACCCTGTATACATCCCCGGTGATCCTTAAAGAACGTATTTGTAATTACAATGCCTGGTTATAAGACAGGAACAAAGTGCAATCCAACCATGCAAACTCAAATAAAAATAATTGTTGCATACAAAAGACATCAACGAGCTCGATGCGCACACGCAGTTTCAGACAGGTTTTGCTTCCAGACACTTTCTAAAAATAACTTTTATTTTCTCCCTTCGTTCCCTTTTTTACTAACAATGGATTGTTACGATTTATTATTATCTAAACTAACAAACACATTAATAAATATTTCATTGAACTCAATAAATAAATAGCGTTAAGCGATAGAATGCGTGATTGCATACAAAAGACATCAACGCGCTCGCTGCGTCTGCGCAAGTCACCGGCATTTCTCGAGTTGTTATCAAACACTACATAGATCATTTTTTATACTCAACTTATTGAACGGTCAATTTAATATGTAAATAAAGTTCAGTACCCGGGCGTTAATGTGGTACACCTAGCTTTAGAAAGATGGTGATGATCATGGGTATAGTCAGGGACATTAAAAGTTTATCAAATTGACACACTATGTCTTTGCCGTGTTATAGACATTTCATACAACTATCAAAGAATTACAGCTGTTGTGATTCGAATATACTAACAATTTATTTTATACTCATGGTCATAATCATTTCATCTTTAGCGATACGACCGCAATGTGTCATCCTACGTAGAATTTCCACATTCATATCTGTAATTTATATGATGTACTAGCTGTGCCCCGCGGTTTCACCCGCATAAGTGTCGATCCCGTGGGAACATCTGGATAAAAAGTAGCCTATATGTTAATCCAGGGTATCAACTACCTCCATACAAAATATTATCAAAATTGATCCAGCCGTTTGAGCGTGAAGAAATAACAAACATAATTATAATCACACACACACACACACTCACAAACTTTTGCCTTTATAATATTAGTGTGATGTGATAAGAGTAATCTATTCTATAATATATAATCTGTATACGTCAAGTACAATGCATATTTACACTGTAGTCTCTAGCCGATACTTTTATAGTCAAACGAAATTAGCAAAAACATTCACTTTTTGTTCAACTTTGTAACAAATACTTGGCAGACCTCTATCGCATAAAAATACTAATAAACTTCGCGGCGATTTCCGCAGTTTTCTCTTTGGAGGTCGTAAAATACCTCACATCAACAAAATTATGCGGTATTTCTGAAGTTCTAAAATAAAGTTTTAATAGTGTCTGATGGCTTATCATGATAAACCTCTACGAAATCAATACTATACATAAATGACTATAAAAAACCAAATCAAAATTTACTGAGAAGCTTTTGGAAATAAATTGAAAATAGAATTAAAATAGATATATAAAAAAAATATGGAAACTAAATTGCATGGTGGAACTATTGCAGCATTTTGTTCAACCGATGGATGGCTTCTGTCTAAGCCTATACTAGGCAAAATTTAAACAGTCACCCTTTACTTTAAAATCAGACGCGAAAGTACATTCGAGCCATGTCGTAGATGGATAAACAGTGTCCACCGGAAGGGCCAGTCCTGAGTCACTGCTGTTGGCTCAGCACTCCAGTCTGTTTGTCTGTCGTACTCTCGAGAGCGCACTAACTCACCAAATTGTACGCATCATCCGTGACGGCCAGACCAATAACCTGAGGAATACCACAGACTAGCTATATTAACTTATTACAGTATATCAACGTAAAAGATTTCACAGAAGAATCGTGTCGGGTGTTTGTTCAAAAAAGTTGAAAAGAGTTGTCATATGTTTTGCGTTATGATTAAAGTACTTTCCACACTTTTATCATTTTGGTGTATCAGGAGGGCAATTCTAGTAATTTAAAAACGTTCTCAGTCTGATCTGTAAAAAATACCTATAATTTCCCTAAATTTTTGAAAAGTTTTTTCTTTGTTTGTCGCTGAGATGAGATTGCAACTAGATTTTGAACGTTTTTAATTACGGGAATTGACCTTAAGATCTCCGTTATATGACACCGTCTTGTATCATTACCGCTAGTTTGGACGCACAATGATGATGATGAATGATCACATGATCGCGTATTTGCGCCCAAACTAGCGATAATGATACAAGGCGATGTATAACTAGATATGTCATCAATAAAACTTGTTCTGACGCTTTTAAAAGTCTCATAAAGAGGCTTGCTTTTCTTAGGAAACGTAAGTAATTTCAAAAACGATAAAATCATAATAGCCCTTTTCTCACACTACAAAGTTTATTCAACTGCACAGCACAAATAATTTACATATCACATCACACATTATAAACGGTTCTATTAATAGCTATAATTACTGTCCACAAAGCACCTAGGATATTTTATGTAATTAGAAACAACATTCATTATAAACCTGATTAAGCTGCAGGGCCTACAGGTCATTCGATGTCGCGCATACCTTTGCCATTAGGTTTTGTTCGGATACCAAGACTTTTAGTCGGGGGCACAACTAATTGTAGGTAATTGTGGAGAGGTTAAATTATCAATTAAATTATTTGTTAGGCTGTAGTAATTATGGATTAATTCGTTTGTGTATGTTTAGGCTTAAGATTCTAGCTTTTATTGTGATGTTGATGACCTTCTAACTTATCTAACACAATTGGTTTCAAATTAGACAAAAATATACTTAGCGGTATTTAGAATAAACGAAAAAGTTTAAAGCTTTAAATACGTCACCAAGTCTTAGTGAGGCCGCACACCGGCTCCACGCGCTACAAACCTCCTTCATATACGTCGCCACAATTACTGCACTACATTATGTATCGTGTACACGCACATCAGATGCAAAGTTGACCACAACTTTGCATCTGATGTGCGTGTACACGATACATAGTTTAGTTGTTATGATATCAACATTCTGGAAGATGTACCAGCATCTTCCAGAATGTTGATATCATCGTCCGATGATACAGATTTCTTGATGTGGCAAAAAATAAAAATAAAACGAGACGTTATTGAATTTCACGCATTTAATCAAGATACTACAATTGACGGTATTTCCAAATTACGTAAGAGTTAGGCCCTTTGTATACGCACGTTTTTCTTGCCGTGTAGAAAAAACGTGTCTGTCAACAAACTTCCATACTGATCCATACAACACTGACGACAGTGCCTACAAACTGTGTAGAAACCGTAGTTTTTCACGGCAAGAAACACGTCTGTGCACAAAGGACCTTACGGTTCGACGAATAAAAGTTTAATTTATGTCATCGAATGTCTCAAAACACATACAAATTATTATTGGACTTAATTGAATCATATTTATCAAAACAATATCCTACTACTGAAAGTGTATTTCGACTGAAGAGCGTTCACTCACCACTTTAAGGTATCTATGGTCATATGTACTTTCTATACAGGGTACCAGGGACATTGACGCGCTCACATGATTCTATACCCTCTAGCTTCGAAATTTTTCGTCGGTTATCGAAAACAAATCAGCTGTTATAAAAAAATGTGCAATGCCTATAATGCAATGCGCTTAAAATGTATTGAACAGCTATTTTTTAAATAATAACCAGCGAAAAATTTCAGAATCATGTACAGATACTCGTAACAGAAGGCCAATTCTCGTAATTTAAAACATTCAAAATCTATTCGGAGTCTCATCTCGGCGACAAACAAATGTCAAAAACTTGTCAAAATTTAGGGAAATTAGAGGTATTTTTGACAGATTGAGACTGAGATCAGACTGTGAACGTTCATAATATTACGAGAATTGCCCCTCTGAATGCGCGTGGATGTCGCTGCCATCCTGTATTTTATAAAGTACATAGTAATTTTCAGATTAAGGAATCTCGGGTGATCGTTGCAAAGGACGATTATGAAGAACTTGAGATTTTGTACATCTAATACAAGAATTTCTATAAATTTCAATTTGATGAACCCATATCAGATGCTCTACGTGGGAGCTGCCGGATACTTAATATTTTCTATTAGCTCCAGTACTCCTCTTTGGAAGCTCAATTGTTGTTGCTGGGACATGGACGCCATGTGCGGAACCAAACTTAAAAGAAACATCTCACATGGATCTTTTTGTTGAGCCTCAGGTTGTTGTATATTCTCCAGTTTCTTTTTTTTTAAAGTAAAATAATCAATAGCACATTTTTCTATCTCGCTCATATATTTCCGAGATTTTGATGGCTGTATTGAACAACTTGAAGAGGGTGGACTAGATGCAGAGGAACTAGCTACAGGCGCTTCATGTTTCAGTGAATCTTCATCGGCAAATGTCAAATAGGGTACGTTATTTGATGATTCCTCTATCTGAAATTCATCTTCAGAATCCACTGTGTGTCGTTCATCTTCTTGTTTAATGGGTATATCATCCTCTTGAGGTCGACTTTTTGTAAAAGGGTTTAGAAATAGCAAGTATGGTGCCAAATAGTAGTCTTTTGAAGGTCTTTTAGATTTTGTGTTTAGGGATCGTATGTAGGCTGAACGTATCGATTTCCATTTTGACTTACAATCTTCACCTGCAAAAAGCAATGTTAACAATTAACTTTAACTTAACTTTGTTAGCTTAGTTGTTAACTTTATTGTGGTCTTCTATAAGTGAAGGAGTCAGTGGCGAAGGTACCATACAACTCGATTTCTACCGGCTTCCCTTCGAAAAATCAGAACATAACCACACTATAGTCAATTCATATTTGAAATTTTTTGGCATTTTTGTTTTGCTCCGGCTTACCTCTGTCATAAATTCACCCTTCGCCACTGGAAGGAGTACACCTACTTAATAACTGATGTTGCCCTTTATTTACGTGTACAGTCACGTCTAAAAGTATGTATACACTTGGCAATTTTCAATTGCGATTTTTTCGTGAAATAACGAATGCAACGTTGAAATACGACACTTAACATAAACCTATGGGTTCGAAAATACTATTTTCGTAATAACATAAAATTTCATTCAAAAATAAAGGAGAAAATCGCCTTTGGATAAAGCCAAGTGTATACATCCTTTTAGAGGTGACTGTACTGTTAATCGACCTATTCTTGCTAGGAGGTTATAGGGGAGGTTATTACCGATGAATTAGACCATTAAGACCCTGAGCAAAAGTGAACCATTTATGAGAAAAAATAAATGTAACTTTTTTTTTTAGTTTATCGGGGTAAGGCGTTTTAAAATTAAAAAAAAAAAGTATTGGCTGTAATCAAAAATTTTCTCCATAAGGCATTGACTGCCACCGCGGTCACCGGTGACCGCGAACAATAGATTTTCTATTGTTTCTGTTGTCTGGCAGTCAACGTGCAAGCACAACAAGCATTTATAATCAACAAAAAAACTAGAGCTGTACGTCCACATTAGAAAATACCAGAGGGAAACATCATAAATTTAAATCATTTTAATTAATGAGTTCCAAAAGAATGACAAAAAAAAACAAAAAAAGGTTGACTGGTAGAAAATGCCTATGGCATTAAGTCCACCTGTGTACATTTATGTGCTTGAAGTATTAAATAAATAATAAAAAAAATCACTATGGCATTTGGCGTGCAGAATATTTTAAAACATCTACGTATAACTTTGTTAGCTTTCTAACGAGGTATTCAAACCAAACATCGGATACAAGATTACAAAGCTTATAGAGGTAATAACGTAGAAGTAAGGATAAATTAATCGTCTAATTACATCTTTCATAAAAACATTGAATTATGTAATTAAAACTAACTTAGAGTAAGTGTTACAAATGACTGTTAGCCTGTCACATCTCACTACTGGGCAAAGGCCTCCCCCCTGGATAACATATGATTTTTTTTTACGTGAATACGTCTTTAACCGGTTAAGTCCCGCACGTTACCGATCGGTAACGAAACAATAGAAAATCAATTGTGTCTCAGTAGCGGAGCTTAACAGATTTAATAAAACCCAAAATTATTAAATCCCCAATTATTGGTATAATTTCTTCAGGATGGCAACACTATGTAGTCCTGGAATGCTTCTGATAAGTTCCGCTACTCACAGCTAGATGGTGCTAGTTTAGCGCATGATGCTAATTATGTGATACCATTACCGAGCATGTGACTGGAACGCGACCACCGTTTGACCAATGGCGGTTGATTACTGTGCAATGTTATTGTTTTTTAAAAGTCTAACGTTCTTATCAAATGCTCAAAACAGTATTTTAAACACTTTTTCCTACTTATTAGTTAGTCTTTACTTGTAATAAATTCAGTTGAGATGAAAGTAGTTCGCTGATTATCTTTTGTATCACCTTTGTTGCTATAATGTTGGTTTTGTAAACAAACAATGAGTCGTCACTTTTTGGGAGTTTTTTTATTTTTGTTTTACACAATGATAGTATTTCACTTTGCAAACAATGTCACTGGTTATTTAAACCATAACAATACCTAATGTTTTTCACTTTTTACAAATTATCCACAGTTTTATCATTATTCCTCAATAATAATTAATTGTCAGCACAAACTGGAAATGTATACCATGATATTATTATGTCGTCGTGCGTAGTACTTACAATGCTTATGCGATTCAATAAAGAATTGGAATGACCTTGCGCCATATTGTGACGTTTCAGCAAAACAGCACGTCGTTTACTCATTTTGGTGCAAAGTCGGTGAGATAATAACAAAAACATTACAATAATAGTAACTAAAATGAATAACAACAATTTTTCTTTGCAAGCCGTATATTTCAAGTTTCATTAGACAGATCGAGGTCATTACCGTTTCTATTCTTAGTTGGATCGCATTGTACACAAATTGATAGGTACTTACCCCTTTCATTGAATTTTTTGCCGATCTTGGTCCAGATAATTTCCGTAGTCCGTTTGTTACCATAATCAACGAGTCCATGGTTGTATAATGTAGGGTTTCTTTCAACCTCTGCAATAAACTCAATGTAAAATCCAATATTGTCTTTCATTTTTGCAAATCACCGCGCCACATAATACAAACGTGTCCGATCTTGAATTCGTGTAGCGCGGCAGATGTCTCGCCACAAACTGCACCCGCTGTAAAGGGCTTGCCTGCTGCTGTGTCCTTGGTGTACGTGCTTGCGCGCAAACGCAAATATGCGGGTCGTTAAATGTGTTGCGTTGGCGCCACAATTGTTGTAATACAAGTGTATGTCTAGTGTATGGCCTGCTTTAAAGTCCAAACCTTATAAATAAAACACGATCCGTGAAACTAAAAAGAACTGTGAAAGTAGAAAGTCCCAGTGTAATGAGTAGTAACTTGTCCACCCCACAAAGTGTTAGGCCTTAAAACTTGTGCGGCCGGCAAAATATAAAGCTCAAAGGAATTCCGCGAAAGTTAGACATTAAAATTTTCAAAGAACAAAGGAGACTTACTGTTTTGTTCATAAAACTCACCGACACATAACCCCATACATATTATTCTGAATGCGATTCCTTGTAAGGACGCATAATCGCTGAATCTGTTTAAAGCCTTACAGATATCCGCGGAGCTAAGGGTGTAATTACACACTGAGATGTTTCTCTAGATAATTATCCGAGAAACACCTTTTTTATGTTTGTTTATATTATTTAAACTTCTGACAGGGTGAGGAAATATGGAGGGTTACCATGTGTAGGGTCAAAGGTCTTACTTTGCATACGCTTTCGTAGGATAACCATTTGTCTTGCAATTATAAAGTTCGTATGTGAAGGCGGTTTTAGTCAGTCTAATTGGGCAGCTGAAAGAGTTTTGCAAAATATATTTTGACAGCAGTTTTCTTCTTTGATTCAAATTAAAACTTCAAAGAAATTAAACAACCAGACTTACCGGAACGTGTAGTGATGTTCGTAACCAAAATACAGAAAAAATTCTTGTTTTTTTTTTAAGTTGCATATGCAACTTTTTTTTAAGTATAAGAAACAATGTAGCAGTATCCACCTGCATTTTCCTTAAACCTACAACAGAATTTCTCAAAAAACATTAAACAAATTAATGCAGCTGTTTTAATAATAAAATTGTGTCTTTAGAACGTTTTCCAAGTAAAGCTGCGACCGCAAGCTAATCGCGAACTAAACCGCACATTAGAGGTCACATAATTAAGACCGGGAGGATTACGCATATACCATAAGGCGCTTCTATTTTCTGAATGCTACAATATTGTGTCCGTGGGATATGAATGTAGTCTACTACTGCTGTTTTAGAAATATGAAGCTATTTAACTGTCTGCACCCTAACTGCGTAACGCACTTTCAATCGATTGCTTCATAATTATTATGTTCGAAAAATTTGTCTGCTCAGCCACGTAAATAACACAATGAATATTGTTGAACTGTCAAAATGAAAGCCATTGCTCCTGTTAGTGTGTTACTCCACTGGTTCTTTTCTCGTTGTTTTTCTCATAATATTGTAACATTTGTAACGCAACAGCATAATAAGCCTATAGGGTCAATCCCCACTGAAAGAGCAGCGGCGTGCAGCGGGCGAAAGAGCAAAGTGACTTTCCTCTTTTGATTAGTCGCCAGAAGGCTTGTGTGTGCTGCCTCGCGGCGCCGCGCTGCCCCTCCTTTGCCGACAATGGCCGCTGCTGGCTGCTAGTCTTTCAGTGGAGATTGGCCCTTAATGTCCCCTCTGCTGAAGCTCTGGAATCCTGTCTATGAGTAGTGAGTGAGCCTTATGCACCACCCGGGCCCAGTGTGTGTTGGTTGGATGTTAAATACCCAAATTTTGGTTCTATTTCAGTTTCTTCAATATAATTAAAAGTGTGAATACTTCGATTAAGAACTGATATTTTTCTGATTCTGTCAGAAGATAACTATTTATACGTTTAACAGCACGTTGTATCGTCTAGACACATTCGTTTTCTTCACTTTACATAGCAATCTAAATAACACTGGCCATAATTTACGCCAAGAAAGTCTCGATAGATACGGATAAAGAAAAGTGCGGATCAATTAGTTGAAACAAATTAAAGCGATGCGCGAGCGCTTGATAAGCGACATAAATCCTTGCTTCGCTGGAAGATAGAAAGCTATCTCTACTGCCAGTAACCTATACTTTGAGGGATCGGCCATAGGGTATGTTACACTTTATAACCTTTAAGGGTTACAAAGTCAAAGTAGCAAGAGGACTGACTCTAAAGCCGGGTTCACATTATTGTGTTGCGTCGTGTTGTGACGCCTTCTGACGCAGTGTCAACCAAACAAAAATTGTTGTGATATGAAGTGATCCTGAACAAAATCGATTGATTGGTCTATCCTGCGTCATGATACAACACAACACAGTAATGTGCCGCTAAGCCGGATTCATATTACTTTGTTGTGTCGTGTGGTGACGGCTTCTGACGCAGCGTTAGCCAATCAAAATTCGTTGTGATTTGAGTTAGTCCTAAACAGATTCGTGTGATTGGTCCTTTCTGCTTCACGATACACAACACAGTAATGAACAGGGTATTCGTGATTTTACAACCACGTGAAAAAGTAGCTACTGTAAAGTTTGCTTGCTTTGACTGTGCTGAATTTTTGACGAGCATAAGGGCACAGCAAATAGAAGACTAAGTAGCGAATAAATAAATATTATCTGAAGAACGAATTCTCAAAACACAACTCTTAACAATAATAGTCTCACAAACTCAAAACATTCAAAGAAAATTATTTGCTAAATACGGTAGGTAAATTCTACCTATTTATATGTAGTTAATCACTATGTTTAGTTGAAAAATACTACTACAGTCCGGCCGTCGAGAGAATGCGCTGACACCTGTCAGAGCGACAATATTATAGTAGCTAATAAAGATCAAATTCCCAAAACACGTATTCGTGTGTATGAAACGGACAGGAGTCACGAACGCATTCTCTCGTCGGCCGTACGTAATGTAAATTAACATATTTTTCGGTTAAAGGTTAAAGAATCCTAAATAAACTCGCTATTTATGTTATAAAACATATAATCTCACTAAGACTTAATACAGGAAAATCTGCGAGCTGCTTGCTTGTATCTTCTCATATGATAAGGCCGCTCCCTCACGACACCTAGCACAGAAGCGCAGCATTTGATAAATGAATGGAGACGGTCCATACCTCTCACTGACTATAAATTGTGAGACTACCCGCAGGAACGATGTGTACCGACTTATCGTGTTCAATAACTTAGTGCCCGTCCCAACTTAAAGGAAATACACCGCTTTTAATACTAATACCTTGGATTTTGTAGATGTTACAGTTGATTACAAATCAGTACGTTTTGCTAAAGTTACGTACCTTCACATTATTTTTCATATTTCATGAAAGAGAATTAAAATATTTTCCAATGTTCACACAATCACTCTTGTCTCTGATTTCGATACTAATCAGCCACTTTTTCAGTACCTACCGAATACCTTATAACAAGAGAAGAGAAATTTTTTTCAGTAGGTACCTACCTTAAGGCGAATCTGCCTATAACATTTTGACTAGTTAAGTAACAGCCATTGAAAATATTGAGAGCAGTGGTGGCGCAGTGGTAACGGCCTCGGCTTACGAGTTGTAGGTCATCACCACTGCTATCAAAAACGGTGAAGGAAAACATCGTGAGGACACCGGAAAATTCGAAGACATGTGACATCTACCAACTCGCACTGGGCCCGCGTCCCTCTCGAGAGAAAGGGCTTGTGTGATGTGTCCCAGCAGTGGGAACATAATAGGCTGATATACTTGAAATTATTAAAAATAAACCCGACAATGACGTACCTTTAACTCTCAAGACCTCCGTTAATAAAATAATAATACTATAATCTAACCACAATTATTTATGTTAACTCCAATCATGTTTAACATAAATATCAAACATGCCTATATACCAATAACCCTTCCTTAAATTCTATAGATATATACTCCTCAGGCAAGTCCCTACGTTCATTAGTCCCCCGCCAACACTTACGCATCTTAAAGTCAGGGGTAACCAATAAATGACATGATTTAAACCCACTTATGAGTCCTTATGACGTACGAAATCCCACTTAATACGCGAATATTTACCGATCCTTTGAAGAGTAGGTGTTTAATTTTACGACGACAAGCATTGGCAAGTTTATGGTAAAAGATCGCCAAGGTAAGTTATAGTGGCTTTGGCTATAAGCAGTGTCAACAAACTTTATTTATGGTTCTGCTAAGACTAAGACTTATGTATGTTTTTGAAGATATATGATAATTACAATTACCTATTACAATCCTTTGAGGGTTGGCACTTTAATTAACATGGCACTTGTTCTCTAACATCATACGTTTCTGATGGTAAAACATGGAGGACTTTATTATAAAACCATCTATGAACCAATTACCCGTGTTTGCAAAGAAATAAATGATTTTATTTATTTTGAAAACACAAAAATGACAATTAATTTATTCAACAACTGGAAAGTTAACACCAAGAGCTCTAAATTGTCTGTTTACATACTATTTACATTCTAAACTTTTCTTCTTATAAGAAAAAATACGAGTACTTATATTAAGTATAAATAAAACATAGGTAGGTACCAAAGTTGTCAACCCCTGGTGCGAAAGACGTTACAATCTTTATGGTCCCATTTACGCGTCTTATTTTATACGTAATCCATTAATTGCCGGGATTGGACCTCTTCTTCAAAAGATTTTTTGCCTTTTTTGTCCAACAAGCACCTGTGTCTAAAAGCGAACCCTTCGATGATTTCAATGACTGGTTATTTTTGTACAAATATAATTTTAAGTGAACCGAATTTCGACTTTATAGCAATGAAAATTAGGTTAAAAATACAGCAAAAGTAGTGGTGTTTTTAGTGAATTTCCTCTGAACGCGGGGTGAGAAGATGCGACCACTGACAGGGCAAAGTCGTGCAGGTAGAAAATCGATTGTTATTAGACGTCAGGGCTCCTCATAATAACATAAATATATTGTGAAGAATCGATTGTGAACAGAATAAGGTGATCGAACGACAACAAAGAATTCCATGTCAAATTAGCTTTATCATTTAACTTTTGATATGATGTGCAGATGTTTAGAATGTTTTTTTTTTCAATATTTCGTTATTATTTTAAAGCTATAGATACTATGATAACGATAGGTAGGTATCTATTTTTGGAAAAAATAAATCGTGTCAGGCTGAGAACTCTGCTCAGATTAAAAAGGGTTTTTGCAATAGTTTTGGAAGAAAATTAAAGACGATGACTGACTTTAAAGATGGCCTAATGTAAAAGCGCGGGAAACCATCGAGATGGCAATGGCGGGCTTTTAGGTTGTTGCGTGCCTTTAGTACAGTATCTGCTTATTAAAAAAAAACGTTTATAATACCTAATTAGGTATCTTGCATCTATCAAGTGTCCATAATCCATTTGCTTTGTTAGAAAATCACAACTTTATCCCATCACAGAATGTCAAACTTCTCCAAAATGAAAATCGTGATTATTATGCTGAACTGGTAAGTTACAACCCTTTGGTGTTCTGTTAATCAAAGCTTACATGTTTTTCCTAGCGTGTACTTTAGTTAAAGTCTGGGAGGTATCACACGGCTCCTCCAGCACATAAATTGCAATTAAGCTGTATGTCAGCTTGTCGCCCTGAACGACGCGCGACGGCTCACCTGCCCCTTGTACGAGTACACTCAGCTTTATTATAAACGTAATTATGAATTAAGGACTGCAGGCAAATGAGATAAGATACAAGAACTGGATGTAGCGGAAACTGGTCTGGATGTATGAAATGTTTGATATGAACGAGATTGGTAGGCGCCAACGTGCAGCGTCATGTTAGGAGTAACGCCTGTACAGAGTTGAGTGTATTTCTGAAACAAGGCAGGACGTCTACTGGAAGATAAGCGGAGTGGTTTCTGCTCGAAACATTTAATTTTAAAAACATAACCCTGTGCCCTGATAAAAAAGCCAGATAAATGCAATGGTACTATTGTCCCTATTATTTATAAGGTAGTTTTTGTTTTAACCTAACTGGAATTTAAGTTTATGATTTAAACTTTAGGTCAAATGATTTTCTTAAGTGGAACACAGAAATCAGACCTATCACCTAGTTTAAAAAAAAAAAGTTCAAAATAGGATAATTCCACTGCACTGGAGTTAACAAGATCCAATGATAATATTCAGCGCATAGCAACTGGATAAGCGTTAGAAATGTTTATAATCAAGGCCGCAATCCACTCATGGCGACATGGAGAGTGCTACTGTGGCAACCCAGTGCTGGGCACGCCACAATTGCGGCGAATAGTCCCCTCTTTGAGGAGTGGCTGGAGTGGCGCCACGGCGTCCTCACCTTCCGCCTAACGCAGATCCTCACCGGACACGGCTGTTTCGGGATGTTCCTGTTCCGGACAAGGCGGGAGGAAATGCCCGGGTGTCACCATTGTGTGGATCGCTCGGACGTGGTGGAGGATACGGTGGAGGTCTGCCCAGCTTGGGCAGAGCACCGCCGCGTCCTCACGGCGGCGATCTCTCGCGTCCGACCCTGGTCCAGGCCATGGTCCGGAGCGACAGTGCATGGGAAGCCGTCGCCTCCTTCTGCGAAGCAGTAATGCTCGCGAAGGAGGAGGCGGAGCGCGTGAGGGAGAAGTTTGCGCCCTCGCGCCCCTAGTCGCCGCTGGAGACGCCCTGGGCGTCGGGAATCAATCGCCGATTCCGGACGGCGAGCAATGGGCAGCACGCCGTCCGGTAAGGACCAGGCCCGGGTCGACGGCGCGTTATGTTCCACGCGCGCCTCAAAGAGATGTCAGCACTAATTTAACTGATGGGGTCTGCTAGGGCCGATGCCTGCCGGGGTCGCGGGTTGTTCGAAAGAGATACCGTGGCCCATGGCACAGGCAACTAAAGGAACACGGGTGGGTTTTAGTCAGTAAAAGTCTGACACGCCCTTCGCTCCGCCTAGAGCGGGAGAAGTTATTTGATAATTTACTACCCCAAAAAAAAAGCCCGCAATCCATCAGAACTACCATAAACTTATCTATTCTCAAATCCGCCCGAGCGTGGGCATTTCCAAAGACAATGTACGGTAATTAATCGTACAAGTGTGACAGTTGTGTACGTTACACTGATTTATAGAACGCGGTGTTTATGGTCCGGATAAACGGCGCGGGCGACGTTGTAGGACAGAGCGGGCTGGCGCGAAAGACGGCCGACAGACGCGATCAGGCTTGCAGTTGATTAAAACGACTTTTAATAAAAAAAATGTTTAGAATTTAAGGATATTGGTTTTATTAATTCTATGCCATTCGGTACATAACATGTATGTCACCCATACATCAGTGGTGACAATTTGCCATTTATAATATTTATTGATAAGACAACTATTTGGCCCACCACAGGAGTTACTATGTTAGTAATTAGGTAAACATGAATATAAAATCTATTCCATTAAATCATTTAAGTAAATAGGTAAGTAACATTGTCAGCACCTTTATGCCGTAGCAAGGGTAGTTTTCGTAGTGCACGTGTTACCACTGAAACTTGGGTGACTCTACGCCTATTATGAAAAGTTACGTGTATCGCAGGCTTGAGGTCAGTGCGTTTTACGAAAATATATTTAATCGATCTTCGATTTAATCGATCTTTTAACCGATGTTTTAATACGGATTAAAACATCGGTTAAAAGCTTTAAAGTAAACGATTCAATTTTAGCTAGAGAAAAGTGTCCGAACCATCATCTGCCTAACATTTACCAATTACTAGGTACATGTTTATGGGACGGTTTCCAGTTCAAACGCTATTACGTAGCTAACAATGATTCAACTTGGTAAGGGCTTTTATGACTAGGTACCAAAAATTTTAATTCTTCTCTCTCTTTACCTGTAAGGCACTACACATTTAGGCATGTATGTCTTAACTAAATGTAACCGTCGTCGTATGGATAGGATCATTTACTTTTTGAAAAAGTTGTGACTTATAAACACTCAATTATTCTTACTTAGTTGAAATTCAAATAATTAAATCATCGAAATCGTTTCAGTCACTTTTCATAATATTTCAGATATATTATACGGGGGTGTAATACAGAATCTCATTTTTTTAAGTCGGTTAAAAATGGAAAAAAAAAACATAGGAACGCGGCAAGCCGCATCGCGTTTCGATCAGACAGAAGAAAGTACGTCGGAGGCGGGATGATAGCGTCGGAGGCTGCAACCGGCCCAACCGGTCCCCCATTGTGGTCAGTTTTTGTGCCGCACCCCTCCCCGCACCACCCGCACGTTTCCTTCGCCAAAATGTTCTCGATCTTTTGTGGTCAATCAATTTAATTGCTTTATTTGAATTTCATGCCACTAATTAAAAATAATTATTGGTTTTTCTTTAGCACTATGCATGGTCAACAAAGAGGCCAAGAGGGATACTAAAGTTTTTAAGGGGAAAGGGAAAGCCGATAGCAAGCAGAACAACACGCAAGATATAGGTATAGGTATATATAAATATTTGGGTTATTTTTAATCAATTATTTATATGATGAGCATGAGACTAAAACCTATTTATTTAGATACTCCAGTAGAGCCAGTAAAGTACCTATTCTGAATTACCTACTCATAGCCTTATTGCAACCGGCAACCTAAACAATTTTTACTCGGAGACCAAGAAGCGTCAGTAGATATTATACAGAACTAGCTGACCCGGCGAACTTCGTACCGCCTCACTACCTCAGAATTAAATAATGTGACAAAATTCAATAGACACGTGGCGCCATCTATTATCATAATAATGTTATTTTTGTTTTTCTCGGGAACAGCACTTTTTTTCGGAATGAAAGGTCCTTTGTCCGTTTCTGTACTAGCGTTGAAAATGCCGAAAATAACTATTTGTTTTTTTTCACGAAAAAAAACAAATTGTGTTTTTTTTCGCATGTTACATAGAAAAATTAAACTATTTATGCAAGTGACAGTTCAAATACTAGATGCACAACAGTGGGGGCGGGCGCGCTTAGCTCGCCGATATATTTTTTCATTCTACCCTCCATTTTGTAGTAAGAACGGATTTGAATAAAAAAAAACATGAAAGTTTCCCGTTTCTTTCATATTTTTTCGGTTTTATTGAAAAAAACATGAAGTATATACTGACAAATTTTCTTGAAACTTTCGAATAAAACATTGAAAAAAACAACGGAATTGGAAAGAAACGGGAATTTATCCTGCTTTTTTCAACGCTATTCTGTACACCTGACAACGTATTTGCAAAATATCAGGATGATTGGTTCAGTGGCTTAGGCGTGAAAAGGTAACAAACAAACTTACTTTCGCATTTTTAATATTAAGTTAGGATTAGTTAGGATATCGAATGTGCAAACAAAAATAAAAAGCCGTGGTCCAGTCCAGCCTCATCAGCTTGTCCCTGATAGTTGTTAAATAGCTGTAGCTATCTAGGCATGCCGATATGGGTTGAAAAGAGTCGGCTAAATGATGAATAGTGCCTTGATTGATTACCTACACGTAACGAGTACAGCAGCGCAATAGTGCCACAAGCGACAGAGCAGAAACAATGCACTCAACCGAGTGCACCTACCAAGCACTGGACCAGGTTTTCTGTCTTGACATTGTCTGGCCTGTCCTCGATACATGTAATCAGTCAAGCCATAAAACCGATGTTACAACTTTGCATGTAGTACAAATCTACATTGGATTGCGATTCTATCTTACATGACATGAGTAGTAGCGCCATCTGTTGTTGCGGCATTTTATTAACTAAGGAAGATATTATTCATCATTTGCTCTTAGACCATTGTTAATAATTATAATTATCCAGATATTTTTCTTTTTCTACAATTTCGTTACGTTACGACTTTAAGGCCCACGTAGAGAGCAGCTACTCTAAATGTAAATTCCGTTCTTTGACCATAAACAATGGATCAATGAAATGACAACTTACTCTTGTCTCGAACTATTTTTTCTCTAGTCTTTGGTTGGTATTATGTCTGACCTGATGAAAAATTTCTTTTTGACGTGATTTGCCGATAAAATTATTTGGATAGTACACATTTATAAATATGGGAGGTTCTCAAAGCACTCGAAAAGTAACTGTGGATAATGAAAATGCCATCCAAGTGTCCCAAGAGGCTTTAGACCGGATACAAGCTCAGCTTACCTCAAAAGTAAATATGATGTTACATTACATAATTTTGATCAATGTCATTGCTTGTTAGGACATAATAAAATTGTGTTGTTGTTATAAAAATATTTAAATTAATTTTATTTAATTTTGTGGCTTATCAGTCTTAATTCATGAGCATAGCGAGTTCATTACTAAGACGTAACTATTGTAGGTTAACTTGTCAGTTTCTGAGTATAAGCTGATTGATGTCATCGTGTACCTATCTTGAACCAATTATCTTCCTAAGTCTGGCAGTTTCTCCAGTAAATGAATAAAAAAAAAACATATTTAATACATGGTACTTTTTATGTACTTATATTATTAGTATTTTTAACTGTTAGTAACCCAGTTCTCTTTTTACTTTCTCAAAATAGCGAAATAGTTGAGCGGAAATAACTAAAATAATAATCGTAACAGCTAAGCAAACCCAGAGTAGAACAACTGTTGTAAACAGCATAAACATGAAAGTTATAATATGAAGATAAAAACACTTACATATTTATAAATGTGAACTCAACTTTTTAATTGATATTTCTCATCAACACTATTTCAGCAAGCTGAATCGAGACCCATGCCTGTGCAACCGTTCACACCACCGGTGTACGAGCAGAGACGCCAGCATGAATATGCAGCTGAAGAGGCCTACTGGGCACACCGCATTGAAAGCCTGAAGAGGACTCACGAAAAGATAAACAGCGGAATGCAGTTGGAATACCAGAAGACATTGAAGGAAGCAAATGATTTATTTAATATGGTTCAGGGAGACAAAATTGCTTCGAAGGCGTCACCATGCCAAGAGGAGAAGGCAAAGGTAGATAAAACAACTTTTTTTTTTTTAATTATGATTTGTCTGACCTTTAAAAAAAAACACTGACATTTAAATCTTATGTCAATATGATTGATTTTCTTGTGTGATAAGCCAATCATCATTGTCAGTGAAGCTGGCTGCTCTTGGTTCAGTGCATATTTTCAGGATTTCTACCGGAAATGTCAGAACATAATATACCACGCCTGTATTTCCAGAAGGTTTAGGCAGAGGCGTAGGTACCTATAGTACAACCAGATTTCGCCAGTTATATGAAGGAAAAGAAAGAAAGAAAAATATTACAGAAAAAAATAAAATTATTATACAAATCCTGTCTAGACATGCCTGGCTCAACAAGTTGCCTGAAATTATACCCAATTGTATTTTGTTTTCTGTCAGACACAGACCACCGTAGAAACGGGTTTTGTTGACAGAAGAATAGACAAAATGACAGATTGTAGAAATATTTGTATGCATTCTATGCATCTAAGCATGGCAATGTGTCATTTTGTTTATTCTTCCATCAACAAATGTTGTCATGCCACGCATGTTGAAATATATAGACTTCATAGAGCCTAGGCTTAGGAATCTTATAGAACATTATGAAAATGCACATATGTATTAGTTAGGTACCCTAGTTTGGAATCTAATTGAATTGCTGGTGGTAAATTAAAAATGTTTAATAACTATGATTTCATAGTCAGACAAGTAATAAATTAAGCTTTATAATTACTACCATTTTAATGAACCTACTGTTGAAAGATAACCTTTGTTCGGTACTGGACAGATTCGTTAGTTCGGCAGATTCGCTACTCGACTGATTCGTGGATTCGTCATATTCTAGAGTTCGACGGATTAGCTATACGACAGGAAATGAACAGTTGTGCACAAAAAGATTAAACAAAAAAACAGCCTTAGCAGGGTATACCTACTTATATAATAATGTAATTAAAAGAATCCCGTTTTCAAGACACAAAGTTAAAAAGAGAACAAATTTATTGCAACGGGAAGCAGCGTAATGCAAAACTCATACAAAAAAATTGTCAAATAAACAAAATTGTTACTGCAGCAATGAAGAATGAAGTTAGCGTGATTGATTGTTTAAAACAGTTGTGCAAGGATAATTTTATATTTAAAAGTTAAATATGATTTTGTTGTTCTTTAATTAAAGTGCGTTTTATTTGTTTTTGTTTTCACCTGTACTTCTGCCGTATAGCTAATCCGTCGAACCCTAGAATATGACGAATCCCACGAATCAGTCGAGTAGAGAATCTGCCGAACTAACTAATCTGTCCAATCCAAGTGCATTAGATTTAAATTACCTAATGTTAGAAGTAGCGAATGTGACATCATACTGAATGGAGAAAAACTAGAATTTGTTGATCAAACGGTTTTTCTGGGAATCACGCTAGACGAGAAATTGCAATGGGGACCTCACATAACATCTCTTGCGGGGCGGCTCAGCTCGGCCGCTTATGCGGTTAGGAAGATAAGACAGTTAACAGATGTAGAAACCGCGCGTTTAGTGTATTTTAGCTACTTTCACAGCATTATGTCGTACGGCATTTTACTATGGGGTCGAGCTGCTGACATTGAATCCATCTTTATTTTGCAAAAGAGAGCTGTCAGAGCCATTTATAATCTACGTCGCCGCGAATCTCTCAGGGAACTATTTAAAAGGATTAATATTATGACGGTACCTTGCCAATTCATTTATGAAAACATTATGTATGTAAGAAAAAATCTACATCTTTTTAATAAAATAAGCGATAGACATAACTTTAATACAAGAAATAAAGATAAAATACATCAACCATTTTTCAGATTAGCCAAAGTACATACATCTTTTATGGGGTACTGTGTCAAATGTTACAATAAAATACCTTGTGATATATTGGAATTAAATGAAAGAAAATTTAAAACTCACATTAAACGTACACTTTGTAAACAAGCATACTATAAATTAGAAGATTATATCCAAGATAAGAACGCTTGGAAACATGCTGGTCCTGCTCCATAGGACAATCTAGAGTCTAGACAAAATCAAACTGGTTGCTAATTTAATTGTTATTTTTTTTTATTCGTTTTGTCATTCATTACTCACACCCTGACTTATTACTTGTATTTTTTTTTTAATTAAAATTGTTTTGCTTGTACCATGTTTGTAAATATGTGAGCACCATGTATTATCAGATAATTAATTTATATGTCATGGTTTCGTTTTTAATTCTTTTACCTGTGGTATAGTAATTTTATATTAGGTGCATCGTCCTCACATGTTATTATTTAATTAATGTACCCATGCAAAATATTGTACCTAAAACATTTTAAAAGAGTAACGGTGGAGTTTCTTGCCCATTCTTCTCCATACGAAAACTACCTTTTGGAATGGGCGACTAGAATCAATTCTATTTTAAGATATTTTTTGACGTTCAAAAGTGCCTTTTATGTGCCTATTTGAAATAAATGCTTTGACTTTGACTTTGACAAGAATCTGTCCAGTACCGAAGAAAGGTCTACTCATAAGAGACGATGCGCCAACCCCAAATAAATTGGGATAAGGTCAAAAGAATAATGATGATGATATCATGTTTTTAGTGATCATAGTACTTATAATAAAATTTCTAATTTCAGGTCCTCCAGTGCTACAGTTCAAATCCAAACACATCTCTCCTGTGTTCAGTGTTAGTGAATGAATTCAATGACTGTGTGTGTCAGAGCAGGGTAGCAGCTGTCGCGGCTTCATCTTAACAACCGGAATTGTGTAAATAATCGTTATAGAGAATGTTCATATTGTCACCAAACAATACTGACCTCCAGAGGTTTCATACGGCCGTGGAGTAGATTTAATATTAAAGCTGTATCAATAAACTGTTATTAATTTATATATTTGGTCTTTTTCGTATTGCTAATTTGTCTTTATGTTAAACTCAATCAAAATTCAAATGCTTTCGGGAATACATAATATGGTTATTTCATTTTAAATACATTTAGATTTGTTAGTTTTCTTTGTTTTTTGATTATTTTCATATTTCGCATGTACTAACCAACAGAAAACCAAATTTTTTACCCACAACGGTACAGAGACGGTATATGCGTTTGGGGTGAGAGGATGTGTGTTTGTTTGTTTGTGTAAACCAATGTTGCCATCTATCTCCAAAACTGCTAGTCCGATTTTGATGCGGTTTTCAGTGATGGGTTTAGATTTGATTGTTGCATGTTCTTAGATAGGTGTTACGGTGACAACTCACCAGTGGGCGCTGCAGTAAACGTTTGTGCAAACAACCAAAACTACTACCTAGTTCGATTTGGGTGCGGTTTTCATCATCAATAATGGTTTTGTGCAGTGGCGGATTTACACGTTTTCCGCCAGTAGGCTATTCAAATTTTGCCGCCCCTACCGACCTCTACAATAATGTCAGGTCCTAGATTATTTTTACAATACAACAATTTGGTTGAAATAGCACAAAAAATAGTTTTTGGGTATTTTTCTGAGCTAATCAAAGCTTTTATGTACTAATAATAAGGCGGCAAAACAAAATGAGGCCGCCTCCCGGTCTTCTGAGTTTATACAGGGTGAATTGTCATTTGACGTATTCCTTTTAGGACGTGATAGTGCAGGCGTGGTCGCAGCCCAAGATTTTGGGGGGTCACCATGGGCGCCAAAGAATATTTTTAGGGTTGTCCTCGTTGGTCTAGCGGTAGCAAGCGTTACTGCTGAGCATGAGAGGTCCTGGGTTCGATTCCCAGGGTCGGGTAAAGTGTTATTAGGTTTTTTCATCAAAAAATTTTCAGACGGAGCCTGGAGTCTGAATTTGTGCCCGGTTGGTGGCAGTAGGTTCGCCCCCTATGACATTGAATATTTTTTAACAATCCGGCTCGGTTAGGTTAGGTTTTTTTTTATTTATTTTCAAAGAGATATAGGAGTTACATTGACGACTTATGCAGGTACCTAAGAATAAGCAAGTATGAGAATGTAGAATGCAAGAGCGAGCGAAGTGAGCTCAAAAATTTGAAACAGGTTTTGGTAGGTTAGATACCTCTGACCACTTAGAATAGAAGGTGTTCCACAGAACGGTCCCCCGACTTCCATATGAACTTATCTGTTTTAGTCTCGTTACATAAATTTAAGTGAACTACGTAGGTACCGTCAACTGCCCTGACTTTGCCCGGATTTTGATATTTTTGGCTTTTAACGTGAAATAAAAATTAAAATATACCCCATTTTCATGTTGTGTACACATTTGATCATATAAAAACTCAAGAATTCTGTAATTTTAATTTGTTTTAGTCAATTTTCGTATGTAATAAAAGTTTTTGAGGTATTTTAAAAAATTAGGCAAAGTAATGTCTCATGTCTCTGACATTGCCTAATGCATTTACTCCAAAATAAACAATTCAATTTTTATGCTAGCATGGTGTAAAATGTAGTTTAATACATAGAGAATACAATCCAGTTTTGAATGACAGATTTTGGGAGCATTTTAGTAGGTAAAATTACTTAGGCAATGTCTGGACACCATTTTATACAATCTTCATACATTGACAAAGAATGGGTAGGGTTGTGTCATAAGAAAATGAAACAAAATATGTTTTTGTTTTTATTTTTAAAGTATTATTAGGAACAACCAGAGAGAGACGCCTCCTGAGGCGATATTATTTAATGTTTTATTTGGGTGTTTAGTGCCTGCCTTAAATATGCATTTTTGCGATCCTGGGTTATCGGAAAAATTTGTTTCATCATAGTTTATAATATTTTCTGGTTTGACATTATGCAGTGAAATCTTTAAATTTTCAAAATATGTATTATAGTCTTGTATAGTTTTATTGGCTCGAGATTCTTTAATGTTAGTTGTAGAACGCACTGTTAAAATATTTCTGTGGCGTTTTAAAAAGTTTCTAACCCACTTCGGTCCTGGCATTTTTTTGTTAAAAATTCCACTCAGTCCATTTTTTACTAAGTAATCATGCACTATTGTCCTCAATTCCAAGGAAGTTAGAGGATATCCTTATTCTCCACAAAGTATTAAACAACTGGCAATTTTTTGTTCATCAGCTGGTGACAGTTTAGTGGGACCTCCAATATTTTTCGTATGTTTTTGTTTAACTTTATTTAAAATCGTGCGGCGAGGTATACCAAATTGTTTTTCGGCATCGTATGATGAAATGTTTTTGTTTTGAACGAGACCTACGGCGATGTTCAGAATGCTCTCATCATAGTCTTTATATCGTCTTCGTAGAGTCTTGTTCATTTTGATCGTCCTTCAAACAAAAAGAACTAGAATAAGTACCTAGCTAGATACTTAGTAAAAAATTTCAAGTCTTCTAAAAATTTTTTTTTTTTCATCGTCATAACAGCAAATACAAGAAATTAATTGAGTTGATATTCATTAATAAAATCAAAACAGTACACCTTCAAACAACATATAATTGATATGAAAGCCTGTTGCTTGAGTTATAGCGTAAAATCTTCCTTTTTTGATGTCGGTAAATAACAAAGGTGTCAACCCTAGCCTAGGCAAAATCACGACCACTTGTTCAAAAAAATTGCCTAACTTTGCCTATTTCAACATTTCTCGCTAAATACCATGTTTTTTTCATCAATTACAATGACAAACGATAAAGCTATCAACGTTTTATAGAATAAGTACAGAACAAGATAGAAATGTACATATTTTAATGACTTACTTAAAAAGTTTTTCCGAAACTAAAAATAACAGTCTTGCCGCTCTCTAGTTTGACACACATCTGTCAAAAATTATGCATGTTACCAACATAACGTCACCAATTTAGTGTTGCCAAATAATAATTCTAAAAACTGACAAATGTTTCGATAGCTAAGGTAGTAAATTGAAAAAGATATTACCATTTGTTCATTTTAGGCAAACACAGGACGCGAGGCAAAATCAGGGCAGTTGACGGTATGTTCTTTTTGAGAAATAAATTTCTTTAAACCGAAGTCAGGGGTTTTTAAATTATTTTTTATCCTTTTCCAATTAAGTACCTACATTTAAACGTCGTAGGTTTTTTCAAAATTTTGCTGTTTTTGGTCTATTGTTAATCTCATGTTTCAGTCTGGTAAGAAATATTCCCCATAATACCACCAGGCAGCCTCTTACATACCTGCCCTACCCCTTGTGACTGATTTATTTACCCGAGCCCGAGATGTTGTTCAGTTAATACCTATTAGTCAGAAACTCAGGATGCGGTCGTACTTGACTAGATTGTACCTATTTAAAATAAATCATATTCATGTACCTCGCTCATATACAACCTTACCTACCAGAACATAAATACCCATTATTTATAAGTAGTACAACCTTATTTTGTTTATTTACAACAAATTCCAGAAGTCACTGACAAAGAGGTACATAATTTAAAATTTTTCCTCTATGCATAAATTGTAGTTGGGTAAGTATTATACTCTGGTTACATTATTCATTAACACCACAGAGTACTTTTTGATAGACTGAAATTCATTATTGATCAAACAGCTGGTTCAAGTTGGTTATGTATTAAACAAGCCCTCTGTGGTTATAGTTACCAAAGCAACAATGCCTCAGCGCAATAAATAATAAATTACTGTTCCCACGCCTTTAGTAGAAATCGTTAACAATGTATGAAGGGGAAATTCCTCAAGAGAAGAAACGTGTTCCCCTGTACCCTGGGTTCCCAGAGTTGGCGCGATCTGATGTCAGCATACACCCAGCTTACTCTAGATTGGCATTGGCATAGTAAGTACCAATAGAATAAAACAGAACCAAACATTGCAGTGCAGCTATTTGCATTGTCTCAGAAAATCAGTGAGCCAAGGTATAGAATACCGAGATCTCACATGTTTGTAAATTATCAAGAATAATAATATGTAATTAAATTTCAGCAGAGTAGTTTGCCGCCACCGCTATCACTATGCCAAAGCAGCCCAACGCAAACAATTTATGATGGAACTGCACAGTTTCGAGAGACTACAGTCGAATGCCGTAGATGGAGTGAGAGTACATCGAGAATTCTCACAAGGAATCCTTTCGCATACTATACCACCACGAAGATACATACAAAAATTGACGCCAGATCCTCTGAACTCGAAGCAAAGAATGCGGGTTGAAGAAATAATTAGTGGAAGAGCGGACTTTTAGTCAAAAATAATGCAAACCGCCTTTAGTTAATTAGGCTTCAGCACCCTGCACCAGATTGGTAGTTTTTTTTTTTTCGGTTTTATATTAGGAGTTAGTCTTTGACACACTTATCTCAGACCAAATAAAAAAATCCAGATATAGTGCTGCGAAAAATACAGTGAAGCATGCCAAAACTACACCTCCGCTCTGCATACACGCTCACACACACATTTACAATCAAACTACACCTCACTAAGTGCACATATGTTTACGAATCCGGCCTCACTTTACCGGGTTTTTATTTGGTCTGAGGACATCTATACTAATATTTTAAAAAGGTAAAATCTGTGAATTTGTAATCTTCGGAACTAGGTAGTACTGATCCGATTCCGAAAATTCTTTCACAAATGGGAAGCTATAAGCAGTATTGCTGAGTGTCATAGGATACTTTATGTTAAAACAAGAAATTCCACGAGAAGTCGCGGACAGAAGCTTTAGTCTCTTTATTTAGTATGGCAATAGCGGTCATTGACCCACCTACATTTTCTAGCATATTTTATTTCAAAACCTGTGTCCTGAATCAATATCTTTCAATAGAAACGCGAGGCACCCGCCGCATGCGCACGCTTAACGTAGCGAACGCCCTCACTGCTATTGCCATGCTATTTAAATGTTTCAAGTACATAATATAAGCACAAGAAGAAATAAATAAAAACTCAAAAATCAACTTAAAATTTTATTCAGCTGATTCCATAGCTTTTTTCTTCTTCATCTTCTTACTTTTCTCCACATTAGTCTGCAGGTAGTGGGCCTCCTTTTTAGCCTGTGATATCTCAGCCCTCAACCTCTGTTTGAGTGCAGCCCTCTCGTATGCCAGTCTTTCACTCAAGTGAATCCACTTGAACCTCGGAATGTATTTGACATTCCATAACATATCATAGTATCGTGATTTCTTTCTAGTGCCTATCTTCGTGTTGTTTAGTTTGGCTGCAACCATCTTGGCCACTTTTTTCTTCTGGAATTCTACCCAACCTTCAGTAAATTGATTTGGTACCCGCTTGCGTTTCTCGCCAGGCTCTGTAAAAGTTAAATTTTTGAATATATTATAGTTGATTAAATAAAAAGTAACTATAGAATGTGATATTATGCTTTATCACACTAATATTATAAAGGCGAAAGTTTGTGAGTGTGTGTTTATATGTTTGTTACTTCATCACACTTAAACGG
The DNA here is from genome assembly GCA_945859645.1 of Amphipoea oculea. Lineage (NCBI taxonomy): Eukaryota > Metazoa > Arthropoda > Insecta > Lepidoptera > Noctuidae > Amphipoea > Amphipoea oculea. Next base: position 23,616,812 of record OX243862.1, read on the forward strand.
CTGAACCAATCTTGATAAAATTTTGTATGGAGGTAGCTGACACCCTGGATTAACATATAGGCTACTTTTTATCCCGATATTCCCACGGGATCGAAACTTATGCGGGTGAAACCGCGGGGCGCAGCTAGTAACTCATAATTAGATTACCTATATCATAGATTTATAATAACGTCCAGATGCCTAGTACGCGCTGTCAAAATGCTTCGAATTCAAAGGCACCAAAATAGTGTATTCGTTCGTTAGCCCCGCCCACAGGCCGCCATTACGCGACAGACGTTCAACGCGTGTACGTCAGAAAACGCTGTTAAATATAATTGAAAAAATGACGGTTTGTGCAGTGAAATCGTATAAAAACTACACTCCAAAAAAAGACAAGGATACGAACATCACATTTCACAGGTAAGTTTGCAATTTTATGATGAATTTCTACGTATTTCATTGAAATTATTACGAAAACAAAATAAAAACAAAACGACGCCATAATATTTGAGTATTGCCAAGGTAAGGCATGAAATATTTTTACCCTTTTTTTATGCTGCGATATTTTAATATTGTATAATGTTACGAAATCAACATTATTATTATCAACAAAATGATATCAATGGTTGCCAAGGGTATGAAATACTTTTACCATCTTTTTTAATACTACGATATTATTGAGTCAACAAACGAATTTGGAGCGAAACAATATTTTAGGTATGTTTGTTACATTAACGTATGTTTAGCGATAATTCTCAAACCAGTACCACTCACAAAGTTTCTGATTTATAATATTAGTACCTATGATATTAAAAGTTTTTTGTTCATTCACACATGTTTACGAAAACCATGTTAAAAATAAAATTATAACAATCTTCAAAAACTATCATAAGAGTCAATCGGTATGAATGTAAAAGGCGGGTTTCATTTTGTACACATATAATAACTATATAATTACCTAAGTGAATATGAATAAGAAAACTACACGAATTTTCCCACATTTTGGGGTAATCATTTTGCGCTGGTATTAGAAAACGTCACGCACACAACTGCAGAAACGATAATAATACACTTGCGGTGGGCGGTACCAACGCACACGCGTATCACTAAATGCATTCAATAAGAACGGTGCGTTTTGTACGGAACACTCAATCTGGACGTTATTATAAATCTATGACCTATATTTTTAGATTTATTCTTCCTTCTTTCATGATGAACAATAAATGTACTGCTACTGGCAAAACCACTACACATTGTAAGGACTGCACAATTTAACAATATTTTGGACAATAGCAAACAACAACATAACCTCGAAAACTTACTGGCACTGGACTGCAAATATATTCTCCCGATTTCACCGAATTCGCTGAATATTTCACGGATCTTAGCCACGTTCATGTAAGGAGGAATAGTTGACAAATATACGATCCCACGCTTTCTAGTCTTCTTCTTTTTTATTATCCCAGCACCAGAGTCTGAAATATTGTCTGCATCTGACGCGTTCTGTGAGCTAATTTCGCAGTCCGAACCATTTTCCGGCACTCTGTCCATTTCAATCTCAGGCATTGTATTAAAATCAGTACCTAACAAAATGATGTATTTTTCAAACAATGTTTATTACTTTCGATGAAAAATAATGAAAATTAAAAATGATCCATGTCCATGTGAGACTGACAGGACAGATACAACACAGACCACAGGCACAGAGCATATATTTTTTTTATTATTATTTTAATGGCCTGGTTGCTGGGATCTTTTCACAGAACACTATACTCCTAAGCGGAGCGGATCTTTTAGCCAAGTCTTTATTAGACACTGATGCCGATTCCCTTGTTCACAAACTAAACTAAATTTAAATTCAGTGCATCTTTTTCTTTCTATTTCATTAAGAAAAGGACAGAAGATATATTTTAAGTTAGTCCTGTCAAATTAATCAGCGTCCGACACTACTCCATACAAGTTTAGCCGTGATTAAAAACTTGCCTACTAAAATTACGTCAATTTACGTCAGGCGCTGATTAATTTGACAGGACTAAACTAAAATTTATCTTCCGTCCTTTTCTTAATGAAATAGAAAGAAAAAGATGCACTGTACTTAAATTTTGTTTAGTTTGTGGACGACAGAATCGGCACCACTGACCTCTATTATGCCAAAGTTCTATGGGTCTTTACACAGGTATTATTACATTTTTTATCAGTCATAACACCGAGAATATGCTACTTTTGTTCATAGAGACACCAACCGGAAATAGTTTTTGTTTTGTTATATTTCACTGTCATTACGGGAAAATAAAATATTTCCAATGCAATACGTCACTCACTTAGCAACCTATCAATTTACAAAAACAAATCATTTTGTTTTTATTCAGTTTTAATTCTCAATATTCCACTATGGGTTGCGATGGTGGTACTATTCCACGTCGAGATGAACTTGTGCGAATGAAAAAGAAGCCGGAACAGGTAAATTTCTTCGGAATACATACATTTTAACTAAATGTAAACATTTCATTTCCAGTGTGTTAATTTTGTTATTTTCTGATAGAAAGACAAAGATGCTGAACGGTCATTTAAGTGGCGCAACTGCGCTTTGTCCCAACAACCGCTACAGGCGCCCGTGGTGGCCTGTGGCCTCGGCAGGCTGTACAGCAAAAGCTCCGTCCTTGAATCTTTGCTTGACAAAGAAACCAAGCCAGAGTCCATCAACCACATCAAAAATCTGAAGGTAAGTGCTCGTAATATTCTTCTAAGCATCCGCCTTTTATACTTTATGATGAAGTAACCAGAATGCCTCTGAAAGATTCACTACTTTATCCATTTTCTAGATATCTATAATATGGGATAAGCTTATGCTTGACAATGCCACCACCACCACATAAATCTTCTTTTGTAATTGATTCATTGCTAGCCTACATATAAATTGGATTAATGTCATCACATTTATAGTTTTTATACATATTCAGTTTCTTTTGAAAAACCTACTTACTACTATAGACAGGCAGGTTCTAATTTCGTAACATTAGTGCTAGTAAATTAGATTGTTTTAAAAAGACATTGACACTTGAATATTATTATAATACACATACCATCTTGAATCACACTAATATTATAAAGGCGAATGTTTGTGAGTGTGTGTGTGTTTATATGTTTGTTACTTCTTCACGCTCAAACGGCTGGACCGATTTAGATGAAATTTGGTATAGAGATAGTTTGAGTCCCGGAAAAGGACATAGGATAGTTTTTATCCCGATATTCCCACGGGATCGACATTTACGCGGGTGAAACCGCGGGGCGCAGGTAGTCACACAAATATTATAAAGGCGAAAGTTTGTGAGTGTGTGTGTGTGTTTATATGTTTGTTACTTCTTCACGCCTAAACCACTGAACCGATTTAGATGAAATTTGGTATAGAGATAGTTTGAGTCCTGGAAAAGGACATAGGATAGTTTTTATATCCCGATATTCCCACGGGACTCGACATTTACGCGGGTGAAACCGCGGGGCGCAGCTAGTATTATTATAAATCATCTTTAACTGTCTTTTATAATTTATATAATTAATTTTCCTTAACAAAAATTTACAGGACATCAAAGACTTGAACCTCGTGAAGAACCCTGCATACACCGCTGCTGACCATACAGAAGGTGCCGTAGGTGAAGGCAACGCTCCCTACATCTGCCCCATCAGTGGCTTGGAGATGTCTGGCAAGTTCCGCTTTGTGTTCCTGTGGAGCTGTGGCTGTGTGCTCGCCGAGAGGGCTCTCAAGGAAGTTAAGCAGAATCTCTGTCATATGGTAAGCTTTTGTTTCGTTTTTCAATTAGACAACAAACAAGTAAAAAAGTAATTTATTACTTTGAAAACTGCTAAGCCCCAAAACTTTTATTCAACCTTAATCATGTAGTTTATTATTATTGACCTAAATAATTACAACTGCACAAGTCGATCAAAGGTTAAGCTATGTTTGCCGCCTTTGGTTCATGGATGGGTGACCATCCATTACATACTGAGACTCTCCATGCCTCAGAAAGCATGTTAAGCTGTTGGTCCCGGTTGTCATTTGTAGATCTTTGACAGTAGTCACCGGTAGTCAGAAGTCTAAATGCCTGACAACCAGTCTTACCAAGAGGTATCATGTTACCCAACTGGGTTGTGGAGGTCAGATGAGTTGCTCCAAGTAAAATAATGGTATTCAGCTGCATCCGGTTAGACTGGAAGCCAACCCCAACTTAGTTGGGAATAGGCTGGGCAGATTGATTTTTATTGAACTTTGCCAGATTATTCATTATAAGTAAAATTAATGAATGATTTATTAGTGTCTAAGGTCATAATCTAATGAGAAATAGGCTAACATGTCACCAGTGATAAACTTGTTCCCATTTCTTCAACAAATCAACTTGAGATTGTAATTTAGGTCAATTTTACGTGATTTATTTATTACCTAACTATAACTTTTGCCCCCAGTGCCAGCAACCATTCATAGATAACGACGTTGTTGTACTCAATGGAACTGATGAGGACATCGAAAAGTTAAGAGAAAAGATGGCTGTGCGTGTTGCTAGCAGAAAAAATGGCAAAAAATCAAAGACAGAAAAAGTTGAAATCAAGGTTGAACCATCCACTCCTGTGGCAGCCACATCTAATGAGATTGTAACTGAAACAGATGCAGCTAAACCAGAGAATGGACTAAAAGAGGAACCAGAGGCTGGACCAAGCACAGTTAATGCAGTGAAGAAAGAAATTGAGACAATTCCATTGTCATTACCTAAATATAATCCTAACAAACAGGCTAGGGGACATTTCGGGTCGTCGAAACGTGTCCACCCCACAGAACTGGCTCAGGACCCATCTTACAAGAAAACTAAGAAAGATTACAGTGTTGCCAAGGATCCCCAGACAAGTGAAGTGTACAAATCATTGTTTACATCACATAAAACTGATAAAGATCAGAACAGAGCTCACTGGGTGACTTATAACCCATTCTACAATTAATGGGAGTTAAGGTCTGTGCACACGACGACTTTTTCACATGCTGTTACGAGCTGCGACCGCGATACAGTCGCATCGTTGCTCATGTTTGATAGGTTTTTTAAGCACATTCTTAAAGCGATTCCTAGGATTTCATTATTATATAAATAAAATACAATATCATGTTCATAATACTTTTATTTCAATACGAATCGTCAATAAATATTGCACTAGAAAATTGCACATCAAAACTATTTTAGGTGATTTTTTTTTGACAAGTAAAATCTTTGTGCTTATAGTTATATGAACTTACAACTAAATAAATTAAGAAATAGAGGAATGTCAACAACGAAAAAGATTACAACAATTTTATTATGTTAGGTTTTTATTTGGTTGTATTCAGTCACTAATGGATATTGAGATAAGCTAATCAAGATTCCATTCCTTTTAAATATTAATTTTAAATAAATACGGCATCTTAATTTTTTGCCAAAACAATGCTATCGTTAAATAGTAATAAATAAATTACCGTAATAACACCCAAGTGCTGGCTGAAGCAGTGAAAAATGGAAGTTAATTAACTAAGTACACAGACAAAAATATGAGAGTATTCATCAGCTAACCCTAAGGCAGTTGTTTATCCTATGTAGTAACTTTTTATTAAATACCTGGCTCTTTGGTAGATTCCTACACTAAAATTCGACTACAAAATATTACATTTACTAAAGAAATCATTTAAGTGGCAGAGTCTTGCTGTACCGAGGCCAATGTGGCTTCAATGATGAGGTTGAAGTCCAGTTCGTTGAGGCTGGCCTTAGCTGTCAACAAGTCCAGAAATGTGTCCAGTGGAGACAGGCGCTCCCCTGAAGGTAGTGCTGCTATGCCTGGAATGAAAGTTTATATAAGCTATGAATAATGTTAACTTTATAAGGACTGATTCTTCTGAATAGTTAGATAACTTTTATCTGAGGGATAAATATTTACTTTTTTATGATCCACAACTAAAGAAATGTACCAAGCCCTTAAAAGCAGATGGTGTAAGTACTAAACAAAACAAAGACTATATACCCATTGGCTGCGCATACAGTGCCACGACGCTCGAAAACTATTTGTGTTTTGTCGCCTATGTTTAGGCTACGGTACCAGTAACCATTTTAGTTGTGTCCAAGTGTTAGACCTGTGTGCACGCTAAATTAATACAATTTTTTATAACTTTTTAATTATTATGCAATTATAACGCATCAAAATGGATGCATACAAAAAGGATGGCATGACTTTTCATCGGTAAGAAAACAGTACGAATTATGAGCCACCGCAGTGTCTACTTAAAATGGTGGCTGGGTAAACGAGCACACCGTTGAGTCGCGCGTTGATGTCTTTTGGAAAAGTCTCGTTCTTGTATTAGACAACTCTAATGCTTCTATCCCTTTCTTTCCCTTTGTATGTTTATCGTAAAAAAATTGTGGTGTTACCTTTAATAGCTGAAAGTTGATATCGAAAATAATACAAATTAATAAAAAAAATGATTCAATTCACATAGGTACTGTAATAAAATACCTATCTACTTTTAACCGACTTCAAAAAAAAGGAGAATGTTCTTAGTTCGTCGGTATTTTTTTTATTTATTATCCGGGATTTTTTTGTTCTCTCTGTCCCCCGACCGGGACCGATCGGTCCAAGATAATTTTTATGTCGTCAGGCACCGTTGGGACCGATCGGTTCGGATTCAAAAATATGTAGACGCTCATTTATCATTTTTTACAAAGACCAATCCGGACCCTAAAACTTTAATTCGAAAAACATATCAAATTAATTCATTTTAATTTGATATGTCTAAATCAATAATAACATGATACATGTTTTTTTTTTTTGTTTTGATTAAATATTATTTCTATAATTTTAATTGTGTATTTTTCATAATGTTTAAATCCATTTTATCGATATCGACTATTTTCCCTTAGTGAAGTAGAGCAGCCCAAACGATAGGCATACCTACAAGAACTGACCAATTGCAGCCGCGCGTTTTTCCTTGTCCCCCGGCACGCGTATTGAGTCGTGTGCTAGTGGTTATATTCTCTATGGTACTAAAGAACAAATGAAGGATAATAGGTATGAATCCATACTAATATTATAAATTCAAAAGTAACTGTCTGTATGTTATCTTTTCACGTCTAAAGCACTGAACGGATTTCGATAAAATTTGGCAAGGAGATGGCATCCTGGGGAAGGATATAGGCTTTTTGTCCCGATAGCACGTTCCCGTAGGATAATTTCACGCGGGCAGAAGCTAATCTATACTAATATTATAAAGAGGTAAAATTTGTTTGTAAGTTTGTATGTAGGGGGTAATCTCTGGAACTACCAGTCGGATTTGAAAAATTCTTCTTGCATTTGATAGCCCAATTCTTGAGGAAGGCTATAGGCTATTTAACATCACGCTATGACCCTTAGGAGCCGAGCAAAAAGAAAAAAAGTCAAAAAGAACGTTAAGTAATAGCGCGGGTGGGTGATGCGATACGACGGGGTGGCTCGGGGAAAACAAGAAGTTTCACGCGAACGAAGTCGCAGGCTGAAACTAGTGTCTTATAAAAGCGGCCCCGCGATCAGCAATGTGTGCGTGGTGTGCACACACACATTACGAATGCTGTACACTATTACTAAAAACTATGGAAAATGGTTCTAGAGTCTATTAGAACCATTTTTTATTTTCCATTTTAACTAGTACAGTACTGACCAGTATCCTTAACGGGTCGGTGTCGACTGGCCTCGTGGTGTGACGCGGCCCCCCCACTGAGCAGCGAGTGCGCGTGGTCGCGCGCGCGCAGCACGAGCGCGGCGCGACTGGGCCAGCCCGCCAGAACTCGCCGCGCGCGGCCCTCGCCCACCAGTTGTATGAGGCGCAACTTGTTGTTCACAGTCGTTTTGTCGTCATCGTCTTTGGCTGGAAATGGTAAAAATATCATTTAAATAAAAATCTACCTAATGTTAATATTATTGAAATAGGGTAAACAGTGCGGTGACGTGACATATAAGCAATAAATTATACCACATAGGTACTTGTTATCGCCTTTTCTGATGATATAAAAAAAACCGGCCAAGTGCGAGTCGGACTCGCGCACCAAGGGTTCCGTACAAACCTGCCTAAAATATTTTTATTATATGATGTAACTAAAAATTTACGGTTTTCGCAATTTTTCCTTTATCTGTGCCATAAGACGTTGCTTCGTACCAAATTCCAAGATTCTGAGTTCACCCTTGCCCTGTAGGTTTTTTTGGGAGGAGCGGAAATTTGCGGCATAAACGGCTGTATCTTTTGATTGCGTTGGCTTAGAACTTTGTTTTTTTCACAGCTCCCAGAGACAGTAGACCTGAGTATTTGATATAAATTCTAGCTTGATACCGCCACGCGTTCCTGAGAAAAAAGGTCTTGACAGACGGACGGACGGACAACAAAGTGATCCTATAAGGGTTCCGTTTTTTCCTTTCGAGGTACGGAACCCTAAAAAAAATATATACACCGTGTTCCGGGCGATATACATAAACTTCGACCAGATGTTCAGACCATGGAAATAAGCATTTTTCATTATAGGCACATTAATTAATTCTTATTTTTTGTTAATTTTCATATAAACTAAATACCTTGACGTTAATCACCCGATATGCATACCTCTTTATCCGAATTGACAACGTCGTAATTTTCATTCATAAGATTTGGCGGGCTGCAACTTGTCAAAACTAAGTTAAGACCCTTTCTTACTGCATATCTAAATTAAATTTCATTAAATGAAATTACAAATATCTTTATAACGAAGCCTTTTTAAGTACAACTTCCTTTGTTAGATTTGATTTGTAAAAGCTATAGAAGCATTTGCCAAAGTTTATGGATAATGTGAAGAACACGGTGTATATACGCGTTGAATTGAGAACCTCTTCCGTTTTTTCGTCGGTTAAAAACACTATGCCCTAAGTATTTAAAGCTAAACAGCTTTTATGGTTGTGTTCTTATTAAATATTATTAAGTAGATTTAGAGTATTTTAGAGATAAAATGAATAAAGAAAACAGCATCAAAATGCGTTGCGTTGTTTAAAAGAACAACTCGGTCACACAGGCAGACACGAAATGCGAATTCAACTTACATAAATAATATGTAAGTATGTATAAATTATGTATAGATAACTAGCAGCGCTCCGCGGTTTCACCCGCATAAGTTTCGAAAGACCCGTGGCGCCATCTATTATCATAATAACGTTATTTTTGTTTTCCTCGGGAACAGCATTTTTTTTCGGGATGAAAGGTATCCTATGTCCGTTTCTGTACTCCTGACAATGTATAAGCAAATTCTCAGGATGACCGGTTCAGTGGTTTAGGCGTGAAAAGGTAACAAACAAACAAACTTATTTTCTTTTATAATATTAAAGTTAGGATATAGTTAGAATAAAAAACATACTTACATGCAATAATAGCCTTCATGACATCAATCTGCAACTCGAACACGTTGCGGTGAACGTATTGAACGAACGAATGGAACGGCAGCGTGCGGTACCCGAGGTACGTGAAGAATGAACTGAATCCTTGAGGCAGGGGGAAGGCGATCGAGTCAGTTGCCAAGTAGTACTGCTCCAGTACTTTAAATACTATGAACGCGTGCGTTGGGTCCATTTCATCGCTAGAAATAATTAAAATTATAGTCAGTTTTGTGCTAAAAAATGTCCTCAAACCCCTCCCTTTGATATATATTTTTTGAGAATTAACATATCAAATGAACGAATGAATTTACATGACACTAGATTTAGGGTATGTTTCAGTGTCCGTAAAGGCACTTTCTATTTACCAGATAAAATAAGAAATGGAATGAAATTATATGTAAAATCATTTAACGGGATCTTTCCAGACGTGGTAAAACAAGCGATTTATAGATATGAAAAAAGTACTTCACAAATAAAAATCAAAATGAAACATGTTTTGACATGAGCCTCGTTCGTTGTCATTACCTATGACTGGATGGAGCTTAGTTAAAAATTTAACAAAACAACCAATGAAATGATGAATGTCCGATTATCAGGTGCTTAAAGTTTATATTCAAGTATGTAATTAAGGTAGGAATGGCAATAACTTGGTCAATACCACAAAAACAAAATCGCAAAACAAAGAAAACCAACACAAAATGGATGCCCATACTTATTGTGGCTGACTCGACTTAATCAGCACCCTAATTGCGTAACTCACTTTCAATCACAATCTGAATAATTTTGAAGGATATTGCTAATCCATTGCTTCATATGTTCGAAAAATGTGTGTGCTCAACAACGTAAGTAACGCAATGAATGTTGTTGAACTGTCAAAATGAAACCCATTTGCTACTGATAGTGTGTTACACAAGTACCCCGGTCCAAAGTAACTGTCAAATAACATAATTTATGTATCAATGCCAGTGCCATTAACAAGTATGAGGACAAACTGAAGCAAAACTAAAAAAACAAAACCAGACACGAAAAACAAAAAAAAAAAAAAACAGAACCACAACAAAAACCAAAAACATAGACTAGGAGCCGTGGAATCGTACATAAAAGTGAACCCTCTCTGCTGGTTGTTCATGGGCGTGGCAGCGAGCGGACGCGTGAGCGCGCGACACAGAGCGCGCGCCGCGTCCAGCTGCGCCGCCGCCCAGCGCGTCGCCACCGCGTGCACGCCGCTCTCCACGCGCGCCGCGCCCGCGCACGAGCGCATCAGGTGCACGCTTACTTCGCGAAGGTTCTGTTTAGTCGCGTTAAGTACGACGACGATATTAATGGTTATTTGCATGCTTTACGTCAGAAATCAATACGCATGTCGGTTGTCGGCGGTAGTCAGAAATCAATGCTAGTAAAGATTAGAGAGTTAAAAATTCAAACTCTTCGCTAGGCGTGTTAAGTATTGCATGATTTTCGTCAGAAATCAATACTAATTAATATTAGAAGGTTAAAAGTTGGATAAGTCATGCATTTTCCTTTAAGTAAAGTATCCATTGAAAGTAAACGTTGTACAAATTCCACAGCATCGCATGATGGTACCTACATCATGTCGCGGGTAACTATGTTGTGCAACGATTTCTCAACTTTTGTTTACCATGAATACCTACGAGTCTAGTACCAGAGTACCAATTCTCTCAGTCAATTAGTAGGCATTTCGTTAATTTTTGTGAGTTGACAACAAGATGCATTTATTTATACAACACGGACTTACCGCAGCAATGATATGCTCCTGTTTGCTCGCAGTGCACACGTCGAGCTCGAAGAAAGGTAGCAGGTCTTGTCCGCTGCCGATAGACGAGCGGCGCTGTGGAGCGGACAGGGGAGGCGGCGGCGCGCCCGGGGAGAGCGGCGTGCTGCAGCGGGACAGGGCCTCGGGCTACGGGACAATACTTACTTAATAATGGGAATATTGGGAAACATTTAACTGATCCTCGAAAAACTTGCTGCGCTTCTAATCTTTCTGGCCTTTTCTCACAGTTGGTCGATAAACGGGTTATGTTAGGTTGGAACTGTGACCAACTACGCGCGAGCAGAATTTTAGTCGCGGTAAGGTTCTCTCCACATTTATCGACGCGGAATCGGCTAACACCGGTCAAAAAACCTTTATGTCTACGTAATAAGGGTGTTACTAATACCATTCACATCGGCTCGGCTCGGACGACGCGTCGCGACGCCGGTAGACGGCGAAACGAGCCGTTTGTCGATTAGCTCGACGATAAGTCTAGTAGTGTGGTGATACACACTCGGCTTAAGCCGATTCCGCGTCGATAAATGTGGGGAGACCGTAACTAAATTAGGGTACTCCGCCCAAATTGGTTTGGTTAGAAATGTGCCCAACCGCCGTAGCGGCCGGCAAGCGCTTCTTCCAAGTTGGTTACTTGGCTATTCAGTATTTTTAGGACCCCAAAATAGTAATTATTTGAGGTATGTGGCTAATGTAAAACCTATCTTGGGAGTAAAGGTACGTGCACACACAGTATACGGACCAATAGATAGCTAACAAACCCAAATGGCATATCGTAACACATTTTAGAAGAAGTTCAAATGAGTTCTCATTTGAAAGAGCTTGTCTGGGAAAGGTATCCGTAAAGGTATCTTTTTAGCGTGCAAATAAGAGTATTATATCTAAGTCCTCTTGTAATGAAGTAATTGGTGAAACTTCACAGAGGTGTTGGGTATCGTCATATAATTACTGGCACATGACACAATCGAGCCGTTTTTGGAATAGTGAAGCACCTTGCGTCGCATCTAGTTTAATATACAAGTATGCACAAGTAGCGCTGACTATTAACCATATGTTAGGCCTTTTGAATGTGTGCCACCCAATCACGTAAACAAGTAGATTTATTTATTTGTACACATTTTGTACAGTTGACTTTTGAATGGTGCAGAGATAAACAACATCAGGCGCAATTTCGAGAATTGTAGAATAATAGTTTACATCAGGAAAATTAAAAAAAAAAAACTCACCTGATAACAATGCAAACTGACGCGCAGTTTGTCTATAACCGCCTGCGGCTGGAGCCTCTTCTGCGTTTGGTCATTGAGCGCGACCCATAGGCGCGTCCACACGTCCTCTGCGAACTGACAAACGCGCTGACGAGGCGCGAGCACTACCACCGAGCTGTTCCACAGCTTCTCTTGACTGACCGATACGCACATGTCGCGGACCTGGAGCACACACAATATGCTGATGTGACAATAACATAACGACTGTAATTCTTGAAGAGTAAGGCAGGGGAGGACCTATAGTACTGGGTGTACTATAGGTCCACCCCTGCCTGACTCTTCCACAGTTATATTAAAGACCCATGTAATAGGGGGGCGAGTCTATTACCATCAGCTGGACACAAGTCCAGGCTCCGGGGTGCTACTGAGAAATTCCTGATAGTAAAACCCCAATGACACTTGACTCATGGACCTCATGCTCAGCAGTAGCGCTTGCGACCACTAGTCGCAAATACTGTTTAGAATATAGAACTGCAGTAACCAAAATGTGAACCGACTGAGAGTTCACATTGTGTTGGTCGATGCATCCGCTCGACAAAACGATAAGTCGCATCTTCTTTCCTGCCCGGCCCGTAATGCACCGCTTCCTGCATCCTAAGCAAACGACTAAATGGTAAAAGTAAGTCGAAATAAAAAAAATATTTATTATAGGTACGAGAAAAAATTGCCTCAAATCACACTAATATTATAAAGGCGAAAGTTTGTGAGTGTGTGTGTTTATATGTTTGTTACTTCTTCACGCTCAAACGGCTGAACCAATTTTGATAAAATTTTGTACGGAAGTAGCTGACACCCTGGATTAACATATAGGCTACTTTTTATCCCGATATTCCCACGGGATCGACACTTATGCGGGTGAAACCGCAGGGCGAAGCTAGTGAAATATAATTTGAGTCACAAAACATTCGTGATTTTTGTGGAGAAACTCAATGCCAGAAACAAACTCCTAAAAATGGTTATAAAAACATAAAACGTGCTAAATACCGCCGCGTACTACCTGCACTGGAGACCTACTAACATTTTGACTTCATGCAACTAACGTTTGTCTTAATGGGAATTGAGAATAAAATTAATTAAACCGATATTAATGTTGCTGGAATTAAAAAAAACAAAAACTTAAAATAACCCACCTTAACATCAGCAAACTTGAGGTGTTGTGTGAAGGGTAACATCTTCATGAGATTGAGCGCAGACGCGGGCAGAGAGCGGCGCGTCACCGCGTACGTAGTGCCAACTAGATACTCCTGCATCACGCGTTGGAACGAGCCGAAACCGTCGCGTTGGTTCAAGCACATCCAAGATATCAGCTAAAATATTAGGTACGTTTAAATTAAGATTGCAGTTTTTCTACCTACGTCTATCCTGCAATACGAACGTGGCTAGAAATCGTAAATGATGGAGACGATCGGAAGAAAAGAAAGGGAAGCCTAAAATCCTAGCTTAGGAGCCAGGGTTTTAACTTTTGACTTTAAAATAGCGCGGGCCTGCGGACGGAGAGTAATGGGTAGCTCACCGTCCGATCAGGACCAGGCCCGTGCCGGACGGCGCGTACGTGTTCAAAGAAATGTCAGCATTAAGGAAGGGGCCTGTTAGGGCCGAAGCCTGCCGGGGGTGCGGGATTTTCCGAAAGGGTTACCGCTACCCCGGAACATAAAGGGCCAAGGAAGGAACACGGGTGGGTTTTAGTCAGTAAGAGTCTGACACTCCTTTCCGCTCCACCCAGAGCGGGAGGGGTCATTTGATGATTTCCCTTCCACAAAAAAAAGGCCTAAAAAGAGGATCTATCCACTTACCTCTTCAGCCAAATCCATATTCCCATCATGTTGAATCAAATAATGAAGAATAGCCAACTTATTTTCAACTGCAGTGTTACTTTTGAAGGTGGCCGTCAGGTCCTTATCTGCTACGACCATGGTGACAACGTCCAGCGTATTCAAGTCGACCATAGCATGGGCCCCCCAGCCCAGCACAGGGGCCAGGCTGGGCCCGCTGTCACACTCGTCCATAGGAATCACGATGTGACAACATGGCTCGTGGTACAGACTGATGTCAATCATTTGGGTGTAGAGCATCGGAATGTTTACTAAAAGGTGGTTGTCTGTAAAAAATCAAGATGACTTGAAATTAATTAAATCTATAAACTCTTCTCTCTTTCTTGAAATTAATAATCTTAATGTTGTTCGAAAATCGCAAGCTTAGTGAAAAATACTGCTCTAATAAAACTTGTAGATAACTTTAGAAACGCATTTTGAATTTGGGTTAATTACCTACCTGATGTATATGAGGCGTAAGAGGGATGACAAAAATCATGCGGAATATGAACTATGATAGAAGTTATCTCAATTCTTACCAGCATAAAGAGTGTAAGAAGGTCTCAGAGACTTGGCCAGCGACCACGGCAGATCAGGCACAACGCTATGCACGACACAACCGTGCTGTAGCAGAGTTATAGAGTAGGCGAAGTTCACGCCGGAGTCCTTCAGGTCCGCACTGTCTTCTAGGACCAAGGAGGTTGTCGAATCATCTAGAGGCTGTTGAAGAAACGACGAAATTTTATTACTTCTGCATGTTTTTTAATAATTTAATGCAGTAATGCTTTGATGGCCACGGTATGAGAGTCATTTGTTCCAATTTGAAGTCCCTGGGCAAGCGCGCACTTTACTTTGTGTTATTTAAACAAAGTGACAGTATTTGAACGTTTACACCAGTGGCGTTAAAACCAACACTACTGTTCTAAACTTTCAAACACATGGAATTCGCCTCAGTCTGTTGTGAGTCTTGTAAACGGTGAAACAGTGCTAGAAAGCATCGTAGAAAAACCTGGAAGTGCACGCTTGAGTCCCAGCAGTTTGAAAATTATAACTTGAATACGTTATACCAAGCAAGTTACAGTTACCAATATTTCATAGGTAAGCGGACAGAAGACTAACACAACACCAGAAAGAGAAATGTTACTTACTTTATAGAGATAATGATGGCAGATGCACAAAACTCCTTTCTGATCACAAACGATCTGCAAGTCCAGGCTACAGTCATGCACTCGCAATGGTATAGGATCGTCCTCGTACGCCCCGCAAGCGGCCCCCTCGCCAGAGCTCGACACGTGTGGTAGACTCAACGGAATGTTTAGCTGTTTTACAGAACAAATAGACACTGTATCAAAACTAAGGCCTGTTACCTTATCTGGCAGATCCTTTCATACCAGTTTCATATTTTTTTCTTTTAGATTATTTGAGTAAATCCTGTTTTGGATATGGATAGTTAGTTTGATTGGTTACTTAGGGCGTAGATAATAAAGGTACAAATTACAGATTCTGAATATTCAATTTTCATTAGAAAGCTATTGTATGATTATTGATGAAATAAGTAGTTAGAGGGGGTCAACTCATCGTTAGTTAGTATCGAGTATAGTCGATATAATAACCGCCACTTGGCTTTTACAGAAACACGCCATAGAAATCATAGTGACTTTCTTTCTACTCGATAATTTGCATAGTTAACGATGCATACTAAAAGAAACTTGTGAAATTAAATATTAAAGTACAATACAATTAGTTTATTAATCTTTAGATTAGTTAATGGGATAATGACTTGAGTTAATTTCCGTTGGCATTCATTCAGGTTTGTATATTCTCGGTTATTTCAAGTGTTCGACGACAGTTAGTCTATAAATAGTATTTTGTAAAAAAAGAATAAGTGGCCACGTTCGGGCCCACCGGGTAACACATTTATGAATGTGTACGAATTTAGACTAGATTGCCGAGAACCGTATTATTAATAGGTGAAAGTAGCTACCATTGTGCAACCGAGCATTTGTTAGGTACTGAACTAAATGAATCACTTCTCCAATATTTCTTGGGAATTTTTGCGACCGGAAGTGATAATTTATTAATCATTTTTACCAACAATAATTAACGTGACGTAGGATAGTTACGCATATTGATGTGGGTAAAATATAAACAAAATGCACCTTAAAGAAGAAGAGGCATGACCCTTTGTCTATCGTGTCGACATAATATTTGGAAAATAGGCCAATGGTTTTGCTAGCCAATTTTTAAGGCTAAACGCCACGTTCATTTTGCCAGAAAACTACGAAAGCATGTACCTAATATGTAGATAGATTGAACCAAATCTTAAAGAGAAAAATTATACCTAGTTAGGAATCCCAAGACATTAAAACTTTATATCAACTCAAAATGAGCTGGAACTCGACCTAAAGAGGGTTCAAAAGATATTTCTGGGAATTTATTTATTTATTAGAGCGTGGAAAAATTACCTACAGCTAAAAAACTTGAAAAATAATAATAACAAAAGACCTACCAATACAGTACCTCTGTAGGTATGTAATACTCACTTTTCAATAAATAGAGTAGTGTATAATTACAAATATTAAATACATACAACAGTCTCATGCGGCAGGTCGGCGTGAAACTGCAAAGCGGATAACGTCGGCGTCATTTCCGACGGCGATTTCACCTCTTCACCTTCAGCAAAACTCTGCGTCGGCAGACGATAGTGGATGTAGTACAACACCTGAACAAAGCGCACAATATTAATCAAAATAACATTACAACAGGAGTCGGGCAACATTGGAAAAATGATATTAATGATAAATTGCAAGTTTGTTCAATTTGTCTCGCAATTCCACATATCGCTCATTTGGAGAAACATCTACGTACCTAAATGTATTTTTTACAAAAATGAGAAGCACTTAGAAAGCGTATTTACGTTAGGAAAGCAAAGTAGTAAAAAAAAGTAGCAGTTACGTCGATGTTTCTCCAAATGAGTGATATGTAATTTTTAAGGGTGTCGTACTAAAGAAATGCCTAATGAATGGCAGGGTTCAAATAACAAAAGTATTAAATGTCTAAATACTATAAACGTGTTAGCATGTTCCCTAGCTCTTTGACTACTTATACATTTTTGTAATTCTAATTTTACAAAACACAAAATTAGGTTTACGGTGTAGGTATCTACGGCGCCTACCTCCGGCAGTCACGCACGACGGCTTGATTAGACAGTGAAAAAGATCTACTCACAAATATAATAATAGCGTTTCTTGTATAATTTGATACTCTCTAATTGAATGATGTAGGTGGTTATTTTCATGGGGCTTTAGGAAGTTGCGATAGCCCCGCGGTTTGCGGTATTCGATAGTGACGCGATAGCGTGTTGTCGCGAGTTCGAATCCGGGAGTTGGCCCCTATGTCGTTTCTACTAACATTTTATCTGTGGTTTTAGGCTGAGATAAACAAAATACATAAAATAAAGCAAAATAATGCTAAAATGCAAAATAGTGTTGCACACAAGGCTAATTGCACTTGTTTCTAATTTTTTTTTAACTGAAGTGTTGATCATAATTCTGGCTGACTGAGCTATACACATGTAGTTATTACTGATGTCGAAAACTATATCTAGTAATAGTACCTATTACTCTATTGCGGTCAGTGCTAGGAGTTACTTGCAACAGTAGTTGTATTTATAATTTTTCTTTAATATAATATTTTGTAAAACGGAATGTATTTAAATTACTTGTTTTTTTTTTTCATTGCCTTGGAATGGTAAACCTGGTGATGATGGCACACCTGATGGTATGTGATCACTGCTGCTTATGAACTCCCACAATACCAGGAGACTGGGGTACCACAGGTGTGTCACCTACCTTTTTGAAGAGGTTGGCTTACCTGATTGAAACAGTCCCATTGTGCCCATGAAAACACTTTGACAATCTTCTCAGGTTCAGGGTAAATGCCATCGAAGCCCCACTTGTCAGTGCCATCATCACATTCATTGAGGAACATAGGAGTGCGGTAGATTTTGATGCCTAAAATGTAATCCAAAAAGGTTAGCTAGCTATTTGATAATATATTTTTATTTTGATAGAACTAGGTTTTTTTTTTTTATTAACCTAATGACATTTTGGCCCACTGCCCAGGTTAGCAATGGAACAAAAACTTTGGGGTTTTTATTAGAAAGTTAGTGGCCATTTAGTTTATTTGTAAATTACTAGTATCGGCTTTAGTAGGCATATTTATTATACCCGAAAACTTTATCAACTTTAGTTGCCCCTTAAAATGTCTTTTAAAGTCTGTCTTTTAACAAAGACGCATAATAAAGGGTTTAATCTAGTAATATACATTATACTTACACTCCAAATGCTTGAAAAGCAAGAATCTATCATTCCGTATTCCGGGACTGTATTTAGTGCTTTTTCCATACACATACTGAACCATGATTTGCTTCGTAGAAGGCTCCTCCACTGACACAGGAGTCCTATCACTCTCAGGCATTAGGCATATCAAATAAGGACAATAGAATGGATCCTTAACTTCAGTGTTTTCGCTTGTAAGACTCTTCACAATGTAAACTAACAAAGTGTGTGTGGCATTCACTGATGCTTGTATTATATTCAACTTCTCGTCGAATGTGTGAAGAGTAATCAGTGTCTTGTTTTTATTGGTATAAGATCCAATGTTGAGGACTTCTTTGCCATCCTTATCTGATACCCAACTCAAGACTTGCGACCCATCCTGTTCTTGGCCTAACAGACGCCATTCTCGCGCTGTTACCTCTGCAAATATAATTATAACACAATACTAAACTAGTCTCAAGGAAATTTACGACTGCGTAACATGACTACTGCGTAATTTATTGTACAGCGATGTTACAATATAGACGGACAAAAAGAGGTTATCATGTCTTTGGATATTTCAAATAAAGGTTCATGTAAGGCTTTACAGCTTTTTGTATAATATCAGGTTAAATGAACCCGTTTGATGATAATAAACAGTGTTGATGTTACCTTCTTCGCCCTGCGCCTGCAGCACACCACACAATTTCACTGCTATATTTTGAACTGCCATATTGTTACTATGACCGATATTCACTAGAAATTCACCTGCCTTTCACATAATACATAAATATGTCACTGTATCGCCACGTTATCAATACCGAAATAGCGCACCTTTATTGACTTTTCTCGCTCAATTTTCTATCAGCTGGCGCCCAGCTGTGATTCAACGTGAATTTAGCTTTTATTGGGATGCCAACAACAAGGACAAACAAATTGTCTATTATTGTGGTAGCACTGTGGCGCTGGATGCATAATTCAACCAATAGAAAAGAAGCGTTGGTTTGCATGTGGAGTTCCATTCTACTTAACGTTATACGTAAGAGTTTAAGGATTATTGAACATTCTAATACAATTTGATTAATTTTTTGTTATTTCAATATTATTTTAAAGAAAACAAGTAAGGAAGTAGTCAAAGATGTAAAACAATTAATTATGCCAATTTACGCATCATGTTTTCCTACACAACCACTGCGTAGTTAAAACTTTCACTTTGATTTTGTTACCAATAAACAAAATACATTTGTTTTACATTTTATAAAAGATGCACCATTCTTTTTTCATTACACAAAAAGACGCACATTTTCTTCATGAAATGGATTGCGTGGAACGACTGACGTTTCGTTTTCAGAAGAAACAAACATGAAGTTAGTCAATAGTCAACCCGCTGAGTACCGAAGTTTTACCGCGACATTTTCGCGCGGAAAGCCGGGCGTTATCGAGCCGTGAAAAGCTGAAAAGTATCATGTAAAATTAAGAAATACAGTCATTGTATCGTTTTTACTCATATTCAGTGAATATAGTCTTATAAGGGACCAAAATACAGTGAAATCCGTCATAAATGTGCTGAAAGTTCGTACATCGTATCTAGTTCATGAGCAAAGTACGTTTTGTGTAATTTGGAATAATTTGTGAATGACCAGGTATGTAATGGAGTTGCATTTCATTTCTTAATGATATGGCATATCTTGCACAGTAAAATATTTGTAAAGAATTCTTTAGCTTGCAGGCATAATTAGGTTAGAAACCTTTGGTGGGCGATAAGCCAAGCCAATTATATTGTCAACTGTTATGTCGATTAAGAAGGATTTATTTCAGTTTAAATCGTTATATTTCAACAATACATTAGTAATGTGATGATATTGTATCGTCCGCATGCTATTTTTATCAATTTCCATAAGTGGATGTGCCGAGAAACCCAAGCTTGCGACGTGTCTAATGGCGCTGACGGGAGAATTTCGCGCGCGATTGTGACGGATTCGTGGCATTTTTTACCGCAGCTGATTCATGTATTTCTATATTTTTATCATCCTAAATCAAAGCTGATGTATTCTAGTGAATGTAAATGCCTTTATTATGCGAATTTTTCGTAATTTACCACCCTAAAACAGCCTCTGAAAAAATTTCTCCCGCCAATCAGCAGGGGGCACGCTGCGGGATCCTCCGCCTACAGAGGGTGTTTTACGGCAAAATACTTTATAATAACGATGTATATACTATTCTAGAGAGCTCGTTATTAAAATAGAATGCATGCGTTTTATGATAAATTTGGAATTATGCCCTCAATTACGGTTGTCAAGTGACATAACCCTATTTACAAGTTGAACATGACATGCGGTAATTTTAGGCCACTAAATCTAAGTTTTGATGACCGATAACAGTGTAATTGACAAATGTACTTATTCGTGGTTTTGTTACAGGCTGTGGAAATAGAGTGCCAGTTGATATATTCCAACTACAATGGCACAAACTGGGTAAGTGCAGTGTTATTGCTCCTACACCCAATATTGACCTTGATGGATGGGGTTTGTTTACTTATGGTCTCCTGCACTTATTTACAGTTCCTTCTGTGAAGCCAGTGATAAACGTTTGACCTTGAAAAGAAAAAGAAATTCCACTGACGATGAGGTTTGTATCATTTCGTTTTTCCCATTCATTGTTGATGAAAATTAGAGTGTAACTTACCTTCCCATGTTGTAGTTAGAGAATATGCCACCGGTGAAGGTCTCATCGGTATTAGAAGAGGAACTAAATGACCAGCCAGCACACAATGTAGTAGTGGAATCATCGTCCTGCTCCAGTGATGATGAGGGCTCCCAGTATGGGCCAGTAGACCAGCCAAGGAGCGTTTACACAGACTTAGACTACAACCCTGATAGTTTTTTAAGCCCACCGAGTATATCTGACCTTCCTAATTGTGTGCTGAGCCCTTTAGAGAATGTGGCTAGAGGCGAGTCTACACCACACTCCAATAAGAGGCCCAGGTATGTCTACCTACTTTTATACACTTTAACACATTCCAACCTAAGTTGCGAATCTTACTTAGCAATTCAGGCCAAAATGAATTTGCAAGTCAATCGGAATATGAGATTCTGTCTAGCCTAGAACTCTACATAAAAAAATGATATGCTGTAAGCAAAACACTTGACTCAATTACCTTACCATTGTGTTATAATAAGAGCTTCTTTACCTATCATAGTTAAAAGAGCTCAGTCTGCAAAAAGGTAGCTCACAATTGACCTTCCTAAAGAGATAGTAAGCAGTAAGCACACACCTATGTGCATAATAAATAGACTATTACAACACACTGCAGTGTGTCCTAGAATAACCTTCAGATCTGTGTAACAGCCAAGTGTGTGCTAAGTTGGAGCCTTTATTTCAGCACTAGTAAGATACCATGCCCCTCATTGCCCAAACGGAAGTGTCCACTGCCTGGCCTGTCCTGGGCGGACCCAGCAGATGTGTGGAACAGCATGTGTGACTGTGATGCCAGATCTAGCAATAAGAAGAACCCTAATATGTTTGACAATCACCCTAATCTACAACCTAGGATGAGAGCTATTCTTCTAGACTGGCTGAATGAGGTGAGTCACATTTTTGCATTAATTTCAGCTACTCATGAAGATTGACTTAAAATGATTGCAAGTAGTCATAGATAGAAAAAACCATTGACCCTAAGAGAACGTGAGCTATAAATAGATTGGGGGATTTGTAAATTCAGTGCCAAGCACTTTTAGTATAATGATGAGCATTATCTTATAGAAAATCTTGGGATAAGAACACTAGATCCCATAGGAAGCAAGATATGGGAGAATACTGAGGATTTTTGATAATGTACTTATTTAATGTACAGCCAGACAATTTGTCCTGAGACAGACATAAGCATGAAACGTAATTTATACAAAAACTTAAGTTTTAGTGTTATGTGGAAATGAGTGTTCTGCTAATGGTTCTCAATATAAAAACTTCTGCATGATTAGATTCTAACACCCTCCATCTTATTTCCATGCGGCATTACAGTGATTTTTAACAGGTTAAGGTAAGCATTTTTTTGAAGTGAAACTTCTTTAGGCGCGCTTGACTTGGGGAGTAAACTGGCGAATGCGTTACGAAAACGTGTGATCGCGAGTAGGGAAGGTACGTAAAAAATAGCTGGAAATACCTGGTGTAAAAACCCGGTCCCGGTCGCATAAATATGCGACCGGGTTTTTACACCAGGTATTTGCTTCCAAGTACGCACACCGGGTACCGACTCAAAATACTTGCAAGACTATTAAGTATCTTATACGGCTACTCGCTCAAATACGTAGGTACTCAACCGCGTTAGTTTTCGCAAATGCGATCATGCTCCTTTTGGAACAATTTCGTATGCAAGTATTTTTTACCGACTTCACAAAAAGGAGGAGGTACTATGTTCGGCTGTTTGTATGTTTTTTTTTGTATGTTTGTTCATCGAATATTCCGCCAATTGTCGACGGATTTTCAAAATTCTTTTTTTGTTCCAAAGTAGATAGTTTTGAGGTGGTCCCACTGTCACCAAGTTAGGATCTGATGATGGGATCTTAGAGTAATCGAGGGCAACCTTTAAATTTTATAGGCTCACTTATTGTTTTTCGCATATTTTACGAAGTATCTTGTGTATTTGCGTATGGTTGTCACCATCTCAGGTAGCTGGGCTGATGATGGAAGTTACAACTCTTTAACAGTAAGAAGTTACTCGAACAGGCAAGGACTGTTTTAGTCAATTGTTTTGATGTTTGATAGGGCATTTGCCACATTTGGTCTCATGATCATCAAGTCATGACCTGATGCTGCAGTCAGGATAGTCTGCAGAGTACCTAACTCCTCGACAACTAACAGCAGATATATCGTGTTAAGGCTCATTGAAAAGGGCTCGATGTGTGGATAAACGTACTGTTAATGAGGAACACCGAAGTACATAAAGACCTGATGCTGAAGCCAGGAGCATTAGAAAAAGTACCAACCTTGAAATTACAGCACCGTAGTCGTGTTTGGGCTCATTTTAAACAGGACTAAATTTTAAGTTCAATGCAATGTTGACAAGTCTGGCCTGATGCTGCAGCCAGGATTATCAGCATCTAGTCTAAACACATCAGGGCAGGATTTGATGATGGGATCCTGGAGAAATCTAAGGAACTCTTCAAATATTATAGGCACACCTATAGCGATTTGGGTATTTTTTATAGTAACTCGTGCATTTGCTCTCGGAAAGCACTATTTGGTGATGTGGAACTGATGATGAAGACCACAGATGGCCACCGGAACTACTCAATAATATCTAAGTATTTCACGGGTTGCGATTCGATTACTTTAATATGGTTGCTAAGCAATTTATGCTCGTCACAATGTGAATGGTGATACGGAGCTGATGGTGGATCTGGAGAACTCCTCAACAATTAACTTCCCTGTATCGGGAAAAGCAATATTTTGTTTGTAAAAGGCGATGATCACTAGGCTATTGTAACTTAGATAAATTATAAGCAGACCCACTAAAAAGCGTGAAATAAAAACTTTTTAAGAAAAAAAAAACCGACTTTCAAAAAAACACTACAAAGTGAAAAATATCTTTAATTTCGGAAGTCGGTGGCAAAAAACTAAAATAAAGATCCAAAGACACCGACTTCCGAAATTAAAGTTATTTTTCACTTTGTAAAGTTTTTTTTGGAAGTCGGTTTTTTTTCTTAAAAAGTTTTTTTTACTTTAATGGTTTGCAAGTATTTATTTGTAAACGCGATTTTGCTCCTTATTTATTCGAAGTCATTGATCAATTTCCTATGCAAGTAGTTTTACTTCCAACGGGGCTTTTGAATACGCGTTTGTATTTCTTATCTGTATGAAGTTATGGATCAGTTTTCTATGCAGATAGAAAATACTTGAAAGTATCTCGCTCCGTCGTGCCTCGACGCTCGAGTACGTAGGTACTCAAATAGTTCAACAACCGCGTTTGTTTTCGCAAATGCGATCATACTCTTTATCAGTAAGAGCACAGAATACTTAATAGTACTACGTACAGAAAGGACACTCCCTTCCTCGCCCTCATATCAGATACCGCACCTCACCCCGCACTTCGAGGTATTCGTCGCCGACTCTTTAGCAAGGGCGCTCGCGAACCGCAGCGCTGTATTGCTGACACACAATTATGCGATTTAAAAGTTTTATTTGAGTTTTAATCACGATGGTTGGATATTGTGATGCTTTTCCGAATTCGTATTTACATATACTGTTTGTATGATTTCGCATTTTTAATAACATGCGATTTAATAACCCATTATTTACAGATAAGTCATTTAAACTAAACTATTTTAGTGTTTTTATTTCATCACGAACCCGACTATATAAATAAACATTTGAACTACATGGTCACTTCATAATAATGCACACGTTCGGGCAGCGCCGCCGCCGACGTCGTTCGGTTCCCCGACACAAATTGCTTTCCGCGCCATTTTTTTTTACGCTACTAGATTTCACGCATACATTTGCACGTATACAAACGTCATTTGTTTATGTAGTAGTAATAGGTAATTATTTTGCGAGCGTTGTATGGAGTGTCCGAGGTGTGGTAAGAGTCTACGGAACAATTTCGTATGCAAGTATTTTTACTTTAATGGTTTGTAAAAGTATTTATTTGTAAACGCGATTGTGCTCCTTATTTATAGGAATTCACGGATCAATTTCCTATGCAAGTACTTTTTACTTCCAACAGGGCTTTTGTTTGATTACGCGATTGTACTTCTTATTTGTATGAAGTTATGGATCAGTTTTCGATGCAGATAGAAAATACTTGAAAGTATCTCGAGCCCTGGTTTCTTAAGGTGGACGTACTTGGAAGCCCTGGTACTCGATTTTGCAAGTACGACCCATGTCTAAGGGCTACGGGCGAGGCGAACGGGAGTTGAGTGGGGGATATAAGCAAGAGAAAGCAGTGCGCGCGCACATTTTCTTTCTCTCTTCCTCTCATAGCCAAATACGTTTGAAGTTTCACTTCAGTCGTGTGGTCATAAGCACACTCGGTTTTTTTTTCAATTACACATTTGTATGAAAGTCATGAGCTATGGAGGTCAATGACCCCTTTTTTGCCGTGTTCATTGACCTCTTAACCAACGCGTTTTGAAGATGCTACTTTCAGCGTTTTCGCCTTTATTTAAAGTATAATTGAAGGGGTTTTTTTAAGGATTATGTATTAGAAGATTTAATTGCTATTTACAAGGTCGTTATCGCAGCATATGGGATGTCGATAAGTGGCATTGACCCCGAGATATTAGGCAGACGTTTCGTCAAATATTATTCATACTTCTCAACTTCTGCCATGAAATGCGCTTACTCGTTCAGTCAGTCATTTGGCGATTAGTTTCAGGCTTTGTGAATTCCCTATTAATAGAATAGAAGATGTCAAGATGTAGTGACCTTCACCGGGAAAATAGCCAAAAAAAAGTAGCTAACGGGTTTTTCGTATTCCCGGACTATTACACTAGAAGAGATAAACGGCTTTGCCGGAATTAATCGGGGCTCTTGTGGCTATCTATTAGCGCATTTTTGCAAAAGTAACGATAACTTGTTCAAATCATTGCACATTGTTTTCCTATACTTACATGGAACTTGAACGTAACACTTCGCGCAAAGCTTTGCTTCTTTTTAGATAAGACGCGTACTATTTATGTGCCAGTTCAACGCAGGTACTAATTTAATTTGTTGTGAAAGTGGGACACTTCTATTGAACGCATGAATATGATAAGGTTTCAAAGATTTAATACTTCTTTATATTAATTTCGTATTGCGTTGTCGATGAGATGTTGGTGTATACGATTAGCATGGTTGATTCTCTTTTTTTCTTCACATCGGCTTTCCCGCCGCTTTGAAAAACCGTTGTGACCTCATTAGTTATCGCACGATCGGTTCCTTAATTGTTGTTATGGCTTGATGCTTGCTTTACAAGGAGTTCAGTCTCCTGGATGCAGTGCGGCAGTAATCCACGTAAACCTTGTAAGATTTATCGCAATTACCTACATAATTCCACTAAATAAAGTGTCACTTTTGTTATCCTCAATCCTTGTACTAAACGCCATTTAAGCCAGCGATAGAGATATAATTCTTTCTTCATTACGATGTAGTATCGAAAACATTGCATTTAGGTATTGCTCGGAATAACAACAACAATCTTTCGATTAGATTAAGATAAACAAGACATCGATATAATTGGATTGCATCGAGTGCACGACTCTACCCCACCTTACCGCAGTTTTTTATCCTTTGAACATTCAACTATTCTAACTACAAGCTTTGTTATTAAATCTGTCGAAAACTTAACTAATTAAAGGTTGGTCATAGCCTCATAGGTCAATGTAAGGGTTAGAACTACGACCTATGTGATATTACGTTAATTAGTCATCATAATCTTCGAGTAAAGGAATTTAAGGTGTAGAATCTATTTGCGGAACGAATTGTCGAATAAAATTCTCCAAAACCCGTTAAGCCAGGCAATTCAATATGGGATTTCTCACGACATGGGACACGTAATTAAACAGTACATTTTTTCGGTAACGTAACGTCCCATTCACGGTGGTTAGCAGTTTAGCACCGATCGATCCGGAACTGTAGGTACATAACAGTACATTTAACTTTGTGGGTAACAAACTTTTTGCGATCGTCTCGTCTGCCTCTCGATTAGACGCTTCGAGTGCGTATTTCGGACGGGTTTTCCTCAATCATATGCGCTAATAGTAGTATCACATTATTATCTCGTATCCTTGCATTTCCGGCGTAAGTGTAGGGATTTGCTTAGCATACAATGAGGTCATTCGTCTATTTCTAAACGATACTTGTGTGTACCTATGCGGGAATTATTATGTGCAGGCGCCTGCATATTCTATAAAGTTCTGTAGTATGCGTAGTCAATCCATAAATGTTGTTTATTCTGACCGGCGGCGGCGACGTAACATTTGGCGACATAAAAAGAATTTGTCCCATTCAGTTGTACCGGATTTCTTAGAATATCGATGCGCAAGTTTTTTGTACAGATAACTGAACCGTTCAAACCGCTCGAGTACTGTTTAGGACCTTCCGAACATGTGCGGGGCCTCCGTTTATTGATTTGGACACATTCAGATAACAATTTGTTGCTTCGTTCTCAAGTTTCAAAACAAAATGCAACAAGTTCGATTACATCATTTGTTTAATAACGGGAATGTAGGTATTCGTTGTATTGCAAGTGTTTTATTGGCACATCATTTGAACTAAAAAGAACAGTTCCTATTGCAACAAACTAGGGAGTTTGTCTTATTTCAATACCAATTAAACACCAACTTAAATACAGCTCCTAAAGACCAATTAACTCGTTCAAATTCACATATAAAAGCTTCACCAAGATGCGTCATATAATGATAGAAACAGGAACGAAGTGGAGCTTAGACAATTTACCTAATTTATGTCTTAGCCGAAATTAATCTCGCTTTAGCCATTAAGACGTCCGGGAGTGTCCGGGACAGATAACCCTAGCGGGAGACAAACAATGAAAGACGACGGACAATAATAACCTTTATATGATAGCTACAGACATTGTTAATTTGAGATAATATGAAATGTTGCTTTCGAAATGCTTGCTGTACGAAATACTCATAACATTCTTTGGTTTATAAGTATGAAGTGAAAGCCGATCTAATATTGGGATTCCTATTCTCCGCGTACTCGTCCCTGATTAGCGATAAAACAATTCTAGACTCGGAAGCCATAAGCACTTAAGTCAAATATTTTTGGTATCCAAAAAGATTTGACTTATATGCAAGCCATAAGAACTTAAGTCATTTTCGCATGCAAAATGATTTGACTTAAGTGCTTTTGGCAGCCGCGTCTAGAATTATTAACCCACACTTCGTACCACAGTCTATATTTTTCCCGTTCTTTCAACAGGTATGTGAAGTATACAAACTGCATAGAGAAACATTTCATCTTACAGTGGACTATGTGGACCGATATCTATCCAACACGGAAGACGTTCAGAAAGGCCGGTTGCAGCTTATAGGTAAAGCACACATCAACACTAATAGAGTTGAAACCTTCCACAAAATAACTGATAATAAAACCTACTGATAAGACACCTGTTAACAAAACCTTTTCTTCTAGGTATCACTTGTCTATTCATAGCGGCGAAAGTCGAAGAAGTGTACCCACCTAAGATCGGCGAGTTCGCATACGTCACAGACGGCGCGTGCACCACAGACGAAATTCTTTTGGAGGAACTGCTCATATTGAAGATTTTGTCGTGGAGCATCACGCCGATCACCATCAACAGTTGGCTGAATGTGTACATGCAGCTCGCAAGTGAAGGCAGGAGTGCCAAGCGCAGGCTGCTCGGCGAAAGTGATGTAGGCGCGAACGCTCTCAGAGGATACACATTCGTGTTCCCCCAGTATTCATCGCTAGAATTTGTGATATGTGGACAATTGATAGACTTAGCAGTGTTACATGTGGACGTGAACTTGTTCCCGTACAGTGCCGTCGCCGCCGCGGCCATGGCACACGCGTTCACCAAAGAACTTGCTATTAGGGTATCAGGTGAGTTCAAAACATTTGTTGTTAATAATATGATATAAGCTACAGGGAAGGTGACAAGACATTACATAAATAGCAGTCTTTTTGTTAGCGGCGCGTGGGCCGCGTGTGATTCAGCAATTTGTCACTTCGGTTGTAAAAATATAATGTTAATATCAATGCCAGACCTTTAATAACAAACAATAGATTCGAACAAATAGACACATTAAAATTGTATGTCTAGTTGAAAAAAAAAAAAACGATTTAACTGAGCTAGTATATGCGATAGGTTGTATAACAGAGATAGTAAAGGCGCGTGTCGTATGCAGGTTACAGCTGGGAGGAGCTGGAGCCATGCTGGCGGTGGTTGGCGCCGAGCGTGGACGTGGTGCGCGAGGCGGGGTCCGTGTGCGTGGTGCGCAACGGTGACGGGGAGTTCATGCAGCGCGGCGGCGGCCTCGACCTCATCTGTCCCGACGTCAACCTGGACGAGAGCCACCGCATACAGTCGCACAACGTCACCCTCGACATGTTTGTGAGTATACACTCCTGTCACGGATGCTCCAATGTAGAGGCCAGTTGGCTTGAAATTCAGATACCAGCATGTGTGATAACAATCTAATTGCAGACTGCATATTATTCTAAATCATTTGAAGTAACATCACATAAATAATGCATGAATGCATTTGATGTGGTCAAGGGTTTTACAGAATCACAAGAATAGTTGGTTTTGGTTTTTTATTCTATAAATAGATCAATTCTAGCACGTCCCATTTTCAAATTGAAATAATGAGCAAAATATGATGTTCTGTTTAGATAAACAATAATTCCGTTCTTGATTTTTTTTTAAATGCACTACCGGAAGCTAATCGCGTCTCATTTCTTCACGCTACGCTATTATGTTTCCGATACGATTTATTGTTGTGCATTACAAATTCGTTATCTACTAATTTATCAAAATGACTTGTACAAAATTATTGATGCTATTATTATATTACATTGTTGGGTATTTTGTCTGGTAGGATAAAGTTTACCAGATAATGGTGGAGCAACAGTCGTCGACTCAGACGGACACGGCGGCGTCGACGTCTCAGGACAGCTCGCACATCTACCCGCCGACGCCGCCGCAGTCCGACCACAAGAGCCCCAAGACGCCCAGCAGCAAGACGCCCTCCACGCGCCAGCTGTCGCCCGCGCCCGACGCCAGGCGGCTCTCCACCGAGTGATCACACACTTTACATTAAGGTGTGTTTATTGTTGTTTGTTATGTTCCAATACGGACAGTAAGTTGTTTTAAGAGCAGTTGTTTAATACTCTATTGATTTGGTACAATTTGATGTCATCCAAAGTTGGGCTGAGAAGCTCCTGATTTTATCGTTGTACTGTTGTTTGCCTTGAGCACAAAATTTCGTTACACACGTTTCGGTAAATTGATTGATTCATTGGGATAAGCTAAAGTCTATTCTCACTCTGAACATTATTACGCACACTTGACTTGTGGTTAAGATATAAGAAGTATATTTACAAAAGTGTTATATTCTACTATTATTATAATAGCAACTTTTTACAAAAAATAAATCGAACTGAAGAGCTACCTATTACATGTCATATTTTTAATGTGATGCAGTGTAAGACTAATATTTATTTGCATTATTTAGTGGCTACTAAATTTGACATCGAAGAATGCGAATACATATCGCATATAAGTACATAAATAAGAAGTAGATAAAATATTAATAACTTTATCTATTACACATTGTCATCACATGTGGACCACCAAGAATATAGGTTACGGACTTTATTCAACCAAACATGATTGTAGAAACTCTACTGATAGACATTGTCATAAAATATTTATTGACTAATAGGAGTCGCAACTTGCAATGAGCCGATTTGCAATGGTAACTCTCAATTGAGCGTTTCGTTTTTACTAAAAATCGTGAGTTTCTAACGCGTGTGTGCATGTGAGCTGCTTATTAACATCACTAGGCACTAATGACGCGACTGCAGTGTGCATGACACTAACATTTCAATTGAGAAGTGATCATTCGTCAAATGGCTTTTCTATTTGAATAAAATATTGTTTAAAAAGTGCTAACAAACTAGATCTGCAAGGACATTGAAGGTGCAAATGGCTTGCCTTGAATTCCTTTAAATAGGCAAAATAAAAACTAAAGAATAAAAATCATTTCAAAGTACAGATCTACATGTAGTACCCCAGGAATGAACTGGTACTGTTTCGTTGTAAGTATGTAAGTTAGTCATTAAAAACATAATAAAAATAGCTACTCAAAATATTACTGGAAAAAAACATATTTTTCTGACAAAGAACAATGTTTCTCTGCAAATTTTTAAAAGTAAAGGTTCATATTTGCTTTGTAATATTCTATTTAAAAAAAGGATCTGTTTATTCCAGTAATATTTTAATTAGCTAGAAAAAAAAATGTTGCTCGTACAACAAATAAAACTGTAAATAGTATATTGTTCCTACTTATGAAAATTTATAATATATCAATGGTTTTGGACTAACTCTGGCAGTAGGCCAGTTCATACTGCTTAAACATTCCATACAATTAATGTTGTCACTAACACCATGTTTAAGTAGAGATAATCCACCGTATTAATTTTTAATGCAATTATTATATTTTTGTAACATCTTCGAGTACCTTATGTAAAGCTGTTTCCGTGTCAGCTGGAAGCAGCTACCCTATGTTTAGTATAGATCAACTATTGCTAAGTACACCACAAGAAACTTCAATGTGAACGCATAATATAATATTTTTGTGTAAATAATAAAAATACGAATGCATTGCAATTAATCATTTTTCAATCAAAACTATATTCTGTATCTTTAAATAATTAGTTTACCTATGATTGTTTGCTTTTCTTTTCGTATTTTATTTTGTAAAAATGTCCGGTCGGTTGTGCATCACACTCACAAGTTACCAACAATCATTTTCTCGTTTATATCCTAATTATATTCTTGAGCATCCAAATCAAATGCACATAATTGATAATAATATATAACTATAGATCTATACTCCTCCCATTTCTTATTAGTGAATGAGATGTATGCTTAGTCCTTCATTTTCTCGACGTTTTGTATATAAATTGATGAATATTATAATTTATTTGTAATTGATGATAAATGAGCGCTAAACGTTCATGAGACTGATAACTAGAGCTTTGAGTCAACAGTTTTTTTTTTAAATTAATATAAAATTCTTATAATTATAGTGAAAATATCTTTCGCGGCTTATTTTAACCAAAGACTGCCACCAGGTTGGAAACATTTGCCCTGTACAGTTCCTGTGGGTTTTTTTATTCGGCATACTTAGAAATGAAGTGGCATCGCTTGTACATGGACTGTCTTATGAGTTGTAGAGCACTATCCAATGAACTGAATGCATGAACTTCTATCCCCTGACGCCAATACTGCATATTCTTAGGTATTAAGTAGGTAACAGTGCTTTATATAAATGGTTATGTTTGATGTCATTTCTAAGTATATTGAACGTACAGATAGTGCCATCCACGAAGACGCGCTCCACTCTTCATAATCGTTAGTGGTTATCGCCAGTTAATTCCGCTAGTGTTTTAGTTTTTTCACTTTAGGTTTGACGATACACACTAATTAGTGTGTATCGACATTGCACACTTGTTGTAAGCATTGGGAAAAAGAGTGGGGCGCGTCTTCGTGGATTGCACTATCTGTAACTCAAATTATGCTTGCAACACATAAACACCATTGTCAATATTTATAACCAGAAATAGGCTGCTTTATGAGCACTTTTAAAAACAAATAGTTATTTTTCAGCAGCTTTTCTAAAAAAAAAAACTATGCAAGTGGCATCATTTTTTTAGAAAATCCATTACTATAATAGGAACTACTAACTTACATTTTAATAATTTACACTCTGGCATCTGCGGACATTTCTCCCTACTAATGCTTTTTAAATATCTTGCGATATCTACAGCAGGTTCGCTTTGCTATTCCGGTTTTTTTTTTTTCAAATAAACTCGTGTAAATCGTTTTATAATTTATCGATATTGCTATGATCAAACAGATCAAGTGTTAAGAAAAATTATATTTATTTGAGAAATATGTCGAGTTTGTGTTGTTCCACAATGTCACATAACACATCAAAATATATCAACTGTGATTTATTTGCAAAATTAACACATCAAAACTCCACTGTTCAAATAACTGAATCTATCCATTTCATTCAACGACTACTATTATAATGTCTAGAAAATATTAATCTGTTGTACAAATCGTATTCACCATATTTTATGGATTTATTGTATTTTTACTAATAATATATAATATTGTACAGTGTACCTAACTCCAATAGAACCGGGTATTGTTTGTTTTTAGTGAAATTCAATGTAGAATTAAGTTGAACGATTACGCTTATCCACTAAGGCGACACTGGCCTTATAAGTAAGACTTAGATTTGTTACTTTATATTAAAATAATTTAAAATTATATCCTTAGTAGAAAATGATTAGAATTTTTAGATTTAAGTTATTTTTATATCAATTTATTGAATTTAATATAAAAGGTACCTAATTGTAAATGGAACGACATTATTGTATCCCGGATTTCATCGCATGTGATCTCATGTCATGGATAAAGTAAATCGGATGTCATTTGTGCAATAACTGCATCAATCACATTTCTGTATGTACAGTCAATTTACGGCGACATAGTATTAAATAAATGGTGTTGATTATTTATTTGAAAATGTTTTTATTTTCCAATCACTGTGTTGCACATAGTATCTTTACTTACAAAATAGTATAAAAATAATGATGTAACATGTAGCATCGTGAAGGTACCTGAACATAAGAACTGGTAACTCTTAATTAATAACAATCACATGATAAAATAATCTCCATTGGATTACGTATTAAAAATGCTTACGTGAATACGTACTACGGCCGTGGGTCTGCCATTCTGTAACAAAATTGGGATAATTAAAACGGATAAATAAATCATATGTGATCGCCTTTGTGATTTTAGCCTAAGCTCTGCTTTATTTACATGTTTAACCTTTTGAACGCCATTGTCACATATATGTGACAAACGAAATCTTACCCTGAACGCCAACGTCACAAATATATGACAAAACACACGTCGCACGGGTCGCACCATATTATGAAATAAACAATTTAATCATTACTTTTGTGTGTTTTTATTTATATAATTTAAAAGTTTCAGCTTCCGTCTATATTGTATTGCATGAAACTAATATAAAAAATAAACCACCAATATCGAGAAATTTGTTGTTTTAAGTGTGTGTGTGTGTTGTTTTGTTGAAGTGGCCTGGCGTCAGGGGTACGGCTATACGTTTATACTCTGGCGTTCAAAAGGTTAAATAGCAAAATCTCTGCTTATTTAAATTAAAAAAAATGGAAAAGAGTTAATGATTTACCAACAGGGCTTACAAGTCACGCGCGAACGCTTCTCGACGAGTTAAAACGAGATGTGACTATATTGTCCGCTGCTAACATGACTGTATAAAGAACTCGTCTCGTTGCAAGACTAAAGAGACTTCACACCTTAAAACATGACAGCTCATAGCATCTTATTGTAACTAATTTTGACACTTTTACATGAGAGTTGTGTGTCATGATTTTGATCGTCGTCAAAGAAACGCTACAGGTGTCAATGCCACTGAACAACATTGGCGAATTAAAATTCTTCGCTCTAAGCGTTTACAAACATGATAGTTCCTTATTATATATAATATATAACTAATAACTTTATTTATTTATTCAGACTACAATAGCGGGTTGTCTGCCCGGGCGGCTATCGATTGCAGGATAGTGTGTATGTAATTATAACTAAGAACGTTATACGAACAAAGTGAGAAGAATTCAAAGAAAAAGGACATTTGGCATCCCTTTGATCTTATGGAATTCCAGTCCCTCTGGCGGATCTCAAATTCTGTGACTACGTGACCGAAAAACTAAACTTCAATGCTTACATAAAAAAAAGTGTTAGAGGTGTAACTATCGAATCGAACGAATGAAAAGGAAGAGAACAGTTGTTGCTAGATTAAAAAAAAACCGGCCAAGTGCGAGTCGGACTCGCCCATGAAGGGTTCTGTAGCAGCAAGTAACATAATATAAAAGTTCTTGTAGTTCGTTGTAACTTTGTGAAAGGTAAATTGCGGTTTTCGATTTATGACGTATTAAAAAAAAAACTACTTACTAGATCTCGTTCAAACCAATTTTCGGTGGAAGTTTACATGGTAATGTACATTATATATATTTTTTTAATTTTATCATTCTCTTATTTTAGAAGTTAGAGGGGGGGGGACACATTTTACCACTTTGGAAGTGTCTCTCGCGCAAACTATTCAGTTCAGAAAAAAATGATATTAGAAACCTCAATATCATTTTTGAAGACCTATCCATAGATACCCCACACGTACAGGTTTGATGAAAAAAAATTTTTGGAGTTTCAGTTGTAAGTATGGGGAACCCCAAAATTTATTGTTTTTTTTCTATTTTTGTGTGAAAATCTTACTGCGGTTCACAGAATACATCTACTTACCAAGTTTCAACAGTATAGTTCTTATAGTTTCGGAAAAAAGTGGCTGTGACATACGGACGGACGGACAGACAGACATGACGAATCCATAAGGGTTCCGTTTTTTGCCATTTGGCTACGGAACCCTAAAAATGAAAATTTTTACCAGGCTACACCGGCTTCTAGTGAAGAGAAATTGAAGTCTCGGCGAGTTGTTTTCTCGAGCATGGCGGTAATGTTAGTAATAAAAACGAATCGACTACAACAAGTTTTGTCATCTCGCGCATGTCATGTTAGCCCTGCAGAGGGGAAATTCCCTTATTTTTAAGAACGTTCGCATTCTAATTTGTCAAAAATATCTCAAATTTTCCTACAATTGTAACATTGGCTGTCGTTAAGATAAAATTGCCACTAGTTTTGATAGTTTTTTAAATATGGGTTTCAACAAGGTGTAAAATGCGTATGATGATGTCGGACTCACAAATGTATGCTAATCTTTGGTCCTGAGGTGACGGCCGAGGTGTCCTGCGGCGTGAGGAACACAAACTGTCGCCTCGTGTTGCCGAGCGCGTGGCTGATCAACAGGTCCATCACTATCTTACGGTTCACGTTGTCCTGTAACAACACGCGTTTAGGTAAATCTGATCACAATCAATACCGTATCGTTATTTGAACACAGTATTATTTATTTATTTGATCTGTAACAGAGGTTACACAATTACATACAACATAAACAACACGCCTGTAATCTCCGAAAGGTTAGGCAGAAGTCTATTTCGACAGTTCATCAACTGCCTAGCCTTTCAAAGTCAAGTCAAAGTTATAATTTGGCTGTTATAATTTAGCCACAAGCAACACACAGCTTATGATTTTTTTAATATATTTCTGATAACTATTATGACTTGGCTTATTACCTGTATAATTATCACTTTTTTTTCTACCATAAAAGTTACCATTTTCAAGCACTCCCCCTTAACGAAACTTAACAATCGAATCCGATAGCGAATCGAACGGTTGTGAATAGCTATACAGGTTCGCTTTTGCGTTGAACCTTTTTTGAGCATGAATATGATTATTCGTAGGTATTAGTAACATTAAGGCACGGTACCATAAAGACGTCGAACTCGTCCATGAAGCAGAAGGGCAGCTCGACGCAGTCCCACAGCGCCATGATGAAGGCGACGGTGGAGTAGGAGCGCTCGCCGCCCGACAGCGACGACGTGCTCGCGGCCGCGCGCGCGCCGGCGCTCTCGCGGCCCGCGCACTGCATGTCCAGCGTGCCCGCGCCGTGGTCGATCTGCATGCGGCCCTGCCACACCACACACCAGCTTAATATCTCTATTCTACATGCAGCCTATCCGGATTGAAGGGCAAACTTAACTAGCAGTAAAAAAATATGTTGTTAGACTGGAGTCTAAACCGAATTGAATGAACTAAATTCTAGATACGGCCTATACATTTTCGATTCCGAATAAAACTACAGATGAACGATTTTCGGATATTTTCCTGTACCTATTTGTGGTGCGAAACCTTGCTTCTTGCCAAATTTCATGATTCTAAGTCAACAGGTATAATTAAAACCCAACCCCTATGGGTTTTAATTTATTTGCGAGTGTCCAAATATGCGACATGAATGGAAATTTATGCCAGCTTCTAAGTCAACTTCTTGGAGGCTCGATTTTTTTACAGCTCCAAGGAACCGTAAGTCACGGTAGGTCTAAGTATTTTATATCAATTTCAACTTGATACCCCCACGCAATCCTGTGAAAAACGGTCAAAACAACGAATTAATCCTACAAGGGTTTCGACTTTTCCTTTTGAGGTACGGAACCCTAAAAATCAAAAGCACTTCCATCAAAGTAATTCAGTCAAAAAAGTATCGGGAATGGATGACTTGTTTATGGTTCCAAAATCAACTTTTTGTTTTTTTTTTTGCGGATAGATTGGCACAACTGTTTTCCATTTTGGCGCGGAGTTTAAGTGGCATCTGTAATTTTTATTAAATACAGTGCTATTTTTAGTTAAGTAGATCATATCTAATGTGTATTGCGAATTTCATAATGGACAAAAAGCTGGAAAAAATGCTGAAAGATTTGCCTCGCCTTGTTAGGCCATCAACATCTTCAACTGAAGTTAACATCGCAAAAGTGAAGGGAATAATGACTGAAAATCCTCATTCAAGTTTGTGAGAGATAGCCGCTGAACTTTCTGTGTCTCACGAGTCGATCCGTATCATTTTAAATAATCACTTGCGTATGAAACATGTTGCCGCTCGGCTAGTCCCAAAACACCTGAATTTTCTCCAAAAACTCAATCGCATATGAGTCGCTGAAGACATGCTAGAACAAGTCAATTCCGACCCAACATTCATGAAACGCATTGTTACTGGTGACGAGACGTGGGTTTACGAATTTGACATGCAAACAAGTCAACAAGCTTCGGAGTGGCGCCTTCCAACTGAACCGAAACCGGAAAAACCACGCCAAAGTCGATCAAAAGTCAGTCATGTTGACTATTTTCTTTGACTATCACGGTGTTGTGCATTCGGAATTCTTACCGGAAGGTCAAACGGTAAATGAAGTATATTATTTGAGCGTAATGCGGCGTTTAAGAGAGCAAATTCGAAGAAAAAGGCCAGATTTGTAGAAAGAAAATTGTTGGATTTTGCACCACGATAATGCGCCTTCGCACAAGGCCATCATTGTGAAATAATTTTTGACCAAAAACTCAACAAATACCATCGAGCAACAACCTTATTTACCAGATATGGCTCCAGCCGACTTCTTTCTTTTTCCTAAACTCAAATTACCACTTCGTACCACCCGTTTTCATTAGGTAGAAGACATACTCGTAAAGTAGAATTCTAAACTCAATTTCGGAAAAAGCGTTTAAAAAATGTTTTGATGATTGGATTATTCGTTGGCGTAAGTGTATCGTTTCTGAAGGAGCATACTTTGAAGGCGATAAAATAAAGGGGTTTGAAGATTTTTGTATGGAGGGTGGCCCTAAGGTCGGCCGCCATTTTTATTTTTTTTCACAATCGCGATGCACAACAAAAGTTATATATTTAGATACAGGACACTTATACAAACAAAAAATGTTACATAACATAATATCCTAAAGCGTCAGGTTTCGGAGTTATTCACCGAAATATAAGTCGAAAACAACAAGGATTTTCTTGTTTTTTTTCCCTCCAGGTAAGCATATTGAACTATTGAGGTAATAGAAACGTTATGAAACCTTTATGGAGAAGAAACAAATGAAGAATAGACATTTTTAAAATAAATAATTAAACACGGCAATTTATAGTTCGTTTTTTAATCCCAGAGACTAATCTGACATGTAAGTCTTTTGTGTTTTCGTATAGAAGTTTGATATTACACTTGTCAGATTAGTCTCTGGGATTAAAAAACGAACTATAAATTGCCGTATTTAATTATTTATTTAAAAAATGTCTATTCTTCAGTTGTTTCTTCTCCATAAAGGTTTCATAACGTTTCTATTGCCTCGATAGTTCAATATGCTTACCAGGAAGGAAAAAAAACAAAAAAATCCTTGTTGTTTTCGACTTGTATTTCGGTGAATAACTCCGAAACCTGACGCTTTAGGATATTATGTTATATAACATTTTTTGTTTGTATAAGTGTCCTCTATCTAAATATATAACTTTTGTTGTGCACCGCGATTCTGAAAAAAAAATCAAAATGACGGCTGATTTTAGGACCAAAACCTTCAAACCCCTTTGGATGAATAACTAACATTTTGTGTATTATTGATCTTTTCCCTTTTTCCCGGTACTTTTTTGACAGAGTAGTATAGTACATACTGCATCATGAATCATGATGAAAACAAACTAATAAAATTTGTTTTTTTGACGATATGAAAGCGAATATAAGCGCATCACTTACCTTACGTTCTTTTACGTTGTGCTAATAAAATCAAGCCTTTTGAGAATAACGACGTCATGAAGGTCATATTAATAATATAAATAAATAAATTAGGACCGATAAGGGCAGGGTTACAATGCAGCAGTAGATAATTATATCTTACCGAGTACCCTCTCACTGCCAGCACGGATTGGAAGCTATGCTGCACCTTGGAAGATATCCAGCTCTGAATATTGCAGCATTTCTCTCTCATGTGCTCTACAATTACGACGTTCAGCTGTGAACAAGGTTTACGTAAAATATTGCAATTTCGCTTGTTAGCTATAGTAACTGTATCGGCAATTGTTTATACCTGAGTAATTATTGGTAATATGCAGTATGTTTTTGTAATAGGTACCGTGCATAATAACAATAATAAATATTTAAAGGGATATTACGCATAAATTTTATTTAATAATTTATTTATTGAAGTGAAACTTCTTTACGCACGCTTGACTTGGGGAGTAAGCTGGCGAACGCGTTACGCAAAGTGTGATCGGGCGAGGCGAACGGGAGTTGAGCGGGGGATACAAGCAAGAGAAAGCAGTGCGCGCGCACATTTTCTTTCTCTCTTCCTCTCATAGCCAAATACATTTGAAGTTTCACTTCAGTCGTGTGGTTATAAGCACACTCGTTTTTTTTTTCTTTTCAAGTTCTATATTTACTTTAAAAAAATTTACATAATATCAGTAAACCCACCTTCTCTATAAGTGTCCCGAGCAGCTCAAGCGCTTCGCGCGTGTGTCGGTACTTGCGCTCAACGTTCAGAAGCCTCTCGGCCACTTCGGCCTCCGAGAGCCCGTCGCTCCGGATCGAGCTCAGCTTCAACTGAATCTTCTTCAGTTCGTTCGTCACAATCGCCTTGTCTCTAGTTTGTGGAAGTAATCAGTTAATCACAGGTTAACAACTAAACACGTAAATATATGAAGTGTTTCAAAAACTTTTTTCTAAGCTTATATTTTAATGAACATCAAATAATTTTTTACCCGTTGTTTCATATGGATCCATCACGTTTGTGGAGTTTCGCTTGACTGTATATGGCCTTTTTTAGTGAATTGGCGAATATTTACCGACGTGGGTACTTATCGGTTTATTTTTTATTTTTAGTATCATAATTTCAAGTACAGATAGCGCCATCCATGAAGACGCGCCCTACTCTTCTTCCTAATCGCTTACAGTATAATATGCAACATTCCGCTAGTGTTTTAGTTTTGTCGATACACACTAATTACCTTTGAGAGATTAGTTAGTAAACACGACAAAACTAAAATACTAGCGGAATGTTGCAAACTTCTACTGGAAGCGATTAGAAAGAGGAGTGGGGCGCGTCTTCGTGTTGGATGGCACTATTTGTAACTGCGTACGACACAATTGGGCGGGCGTTAACCCCGCGATAAAATCTGATTTTAAGAAATCGTTTTTTTTCCTTTACCTTGGATTCTGCACCCTAGGACAAAGATTTTCAGCCTCCTGAATCTTCTGTCGGATAACCGCTCGCTTGTCTTCGAGAATAACCTCTACTTGCTTCATCTTGATGCTGTCCTCTCGTAGACGCTGTTCGTGCGTCTTGCGTTCAGTCACACCTTGGTCAAGCTTCAGTTGCTCCTGGTCTATCTCTTCCTAGATATCATTCATGAGGTTACAACGTGAACATATCAACATAGTACCACGCCTGCATGCAAGAGTTGGCAGAGGTCGAATGGTAAACGCACACTTTGCCAGTAGTACGGTATACAGTAAATAGAAAACAAAAAAAAAAAATGCATACGTAGATGTTGCGCTTTTCTATGAAATGTGGTTTGGTCCTATTATATTTTGTGTTTGCATTGATGTCAGCTTTCGATTTGTATAGGATTCATGTATGGCCGCCATTTTGAAAAAAAAAATCAAAATGGTGCGACAATAATATGTATGGCCAGGCTCTATATAAAAATCTTCAATCCCTTTTATTTAACTAGATTTTATTCAAATCCGTTCAGCCGTTTTAGCGTGAAAGCGTAACAAACATACTCACTTTCGGAATTACAATATTATAGTTAATCTGCGGTCGCGATTTATTTGCCAAAAATGTACTTAAATATGAATTAATGGAAAAATAACTTGAATTCCTACACAATAAAGTTCATTTTAAGCTACAACTTCAAACATTTTTATAACTTTTTCAATGTCACTCTGAAATCAACTTAATTTTCATTGAAATAAAGTTAGTATTTGTTTAACTTGAAATAGGGTGGGGGTGTGCAGTACTGCGCACTTTTACTATAGGATTAAAATTGATTAAGTACAAAATTCTCAATCATCATCCACGTTGCCCACTGCTGGGCATAGGAGACTTGAATTTTCTGGGTTGTGGAGATCAGATAGGCAGTCGCTTCATGTAAAATACCGGTATTCAGCTGCATCCGGTTAGAATGGAAGCTAACCCCAACATAGTTGCGAAAAGGCTAGGCATTTGTGTTTGAGTAAAATAAATAAAATGGCGAGCTGGTCAATAAACTTACCCTCAAGCTCCTACAAGTGTTCTTAAGTTCTGCCAGCTCTTTCTTACTTTTCTTCATGCTGACGTCATACTCGTCCAGCTTCTGTCGGTAGACCGCCTCCTTGCTTGCCAACTCGTCCACTTGCTTCTGAAGACTGCTCAACTTCTCCTTGGATATGTTTAACTCTTCCACCTGAGGTAATATTCCAGAACAAAGCCTTTTATTTTGGCAAACACTTTTTCGAGTCATATTTAAAAAAAAACTAGACGAGGTCAGTGTTTCCGGAGAAGAAACACCGATACAAAGTCATAATATATTGGTCATAGAGTTGTATTGATGTCTTTACTTACCTGCAAATTATAAAAACAAAAAAAAAATGAATTTCGCGGGCTACCCTGGCGCTTACGCCGTAACGACTAGATTTTGCATTATGTAAGTTCCATACCAAAACAGCGTGCTGTGGCGCCTGCTGCTGATCCAGCGCTTCAGCGGCGACGCGCGCCGCTTCGTCCTTCTGGTGCCGTTCCGTCAGCAGCGCTTGAAGCTGCTTAGAGGCGGCGCGCTCGGCGTCTCGCGCC
Source organism: Amphipoea oculea (assembly GCA_945859645.1). Classification (NCBI taxonomy): domain Eukaryota; kingdom Metazoa; phylum Arthropoda; class Insecta; order Lepidoptera; family Noctuidae; genus Amphipoea; species Amphipoea oculea. The sequence goes on from OX243862.1 coordinate 23,659,474, forward strand.
TGCTTCGCTTCTTGGTTCAACTCTTCGGCGCTCGCTTCTATCTTTTCGAGTACTGCCTCAGCCTCCTTTATCTCGGCTACCACTTGCCTGTTTAGATAATATATTTTATTTTTATGTGTAAATAAATCTGAATTCATCGACAATCCCCCTGAGCAATTGTGGTGACACAGTGCTCATGCCTTCTGAGCCCTGATTCACAACCATACGACAGGCTATCGTATCGAAAACCTGACATTTCGATTACCTGATTTGACTTGCCCTCAACAGCAAATAGCTGTTGGAAGAATAGCGGGCGTCTATTTGATTTAAACTGACAAAATTTTCGGGTTTTGGAGTTGTGAACAGCGTTTAGAAGACTCCTACGATAACAATGATTAATGTTCGATACGATACGGAAGCGTTTCGAGTGTTTGTGAATAGCTATGCTGTTCTAGAATCATGAATGCGCCAATCACAAACGTTCCGCGACACATACGTCTCCAGATACATCGCTCGAATATTGACTTATCGGTCGACATAAGGCGACGTCGCATGACTTCGAGCGGTGTCTCTGGGCACATGTGGCACGTCTCGCGCAACTTTTTTGTAAGTTTATCATATTTGCCAATAGGAAATCCCATCTGGCACACGGCTTTTTATAAATATTATATACTTAGACATTTATTTAGATATTTTTCTTCTCCTTCTTTGTCCACATACTTCTTCCTCTCGGCAGTGCTGAGGTGCAGCAGTCGGCTGGTTCGCGCGGACCCTCCGTAGCTGCGGTAGTTTGGCGCAGGATGGTACTCCGTAGAGTCGAGGGTCACTATCTTGGAACAGTTCTCTGGTACGTTCTCTTCGTTGTCTGATAGACGGACCGCGTCCTCTGTAAAACGGTTTATTTGAGAATGGTGGGTGATTCCAGAGCCTCTCTTTCTCCACTGTGCAGTTAATTCCCACGGAACATACTGTACGGAAGAGGTTTTACATCAATTTGCTTAAAGTACAAAATCGAAGTGTGTGGGCGCTTGCGGTTTTAAGATCCGTTTTAAGATCCACGTCTTATTTCAACCATTATGACGTTAACAATAAGGTGTAGATTCGCTTGCAAAATGGAATTCGTGAAAAAAAAATTAGTGTGGGTAGTTAGCCTAATACAAGTAATCCAGAAAGGTTGCGATTCGGTTATCTTCGTGTTTACGAACATCGCGCAACTGAGTATCCCCCACAGAGGCAAAGGTAGTGGTGCCGCGTTTTGTAGTAACACCTATCGTTGCGCGTTTGTATGAAGTTTTCTTTCTGTCGGGTTACTTAGTCCGGTCGCAAAACATATAATACAAATATATTTAGATATTTACCTATGGGCCTGTGTCGCCTGAAATCAATGGGGAAAAATATTACACTTACCATGGTCAGGAACAAGCAGCACCCTCTCCATACCAACGTTATCGATCAGAAAGTTGGCGACCACGGGGTCGTTGACGTCGAGCGAGTCGAGCGCGGACACGTACCCGCCGGCGCGCACGCGCGTGCCGAGCACGTCGTGCGCGCGCGGGAGGAACTTGCTGCACGTCACGCTGGGCTTCGGGCGGGAGCCGTATACCTAACGAGTTAGCAGAAAAGAAATACAATTATTTAGCAGAGACTATAAAACTTTTTTACAAAAAAAAAAACGGGTTGCACTCCGGGAGTGCCGGCAGAAGTGAAAACTTGAATATTAACGTTGAAATAAATCAATTATTAATTGAAATAATATAACTCATTTTTTTTTCACTATTTCTGCGTCACTTTTTTATTAATAGATGCATTTTGTTCAATTTTCATATTTTATACATATACACGAATTTTACGAATACACAGCAGTGTGGCTACTACACAGACGGTCGAGCCATCAGCTGTCCATCCATCCATCCATCCACATCCACATCCGCATCCGCATCCGCATCCGCATCCATCCATCCATCCATCCATCCATCCATCCATCCATCCATCCATGTGCAACGCCGCTAAAGAAGTTTTCACTTCAAAAAACAACCGACTTCAAAAAAAAAACACTACAAAGTGATAAATAACTTTAATTTCGGAAGTCGGTGTCGTTGGTTCCGCATTTTCGTTTTTTTACACCGACTTCCAAAATTAAAGTTATTTATCACTTGGTAGTTAGTGTTTTTTTTAAGTAGGCTGTATTAAAAGTTTTTATTTTTCCCTTTTTAGTTGTACCTACACCACACAAATTCAATTAACACTACACATTGAAGATTTTAAAACACCGACTAGAAGAATCATCAAAATTCGCATAGAAATGCCGGAGATGCAGTACATTTATGCATATAACTTCGTACATAGGAATAATTACCTAATATACACTATATAATAAAACCTTCCTGAAATGCAGATCTCATTAGCGAAAGAATGATCAAAATTGGTTAATTAGTTTTTGAGAAAATCGCGGACATACAAACATACATACATACATACGGGTCGAATACTAAACCTCCTTTTTTTTAAGTTGGTTTAGAAAGGCACACAACATATTTTTCCAATAAAATAATATAAAACGTGTGCGGCCGGGGGACCCCATCAAAAACGAAGTTCCTTACGCAAAAACATTCGTATATGAAAGAGAGAGCGCTTTTTCGTTACGTGACGATTTCTAACGGTCAACTCCTACCGCAAGTCGTCTGGCATTATTGCTGAACTGGACCTTTTTGGCGCAGCCGTGAGGCACACTTTCCTGCTAAGTATTTACATCGGACCTTACGCTTTTTATTTGATCTTTGTTTTGTTTTTTTTATCTGATGTATCTAGTGTATTGTGTGTCCTTTAGTCTGTGCTAAATAAATGTATTTTCTTTCTTTCTTTCAAGTCGTGGTAGGGTCAGCTCTCACCGCGACGCGACGCGGCGCGCAGTTTTCAAGATAGCAATACAAATATAGATCTTACCTACGACACAAAAAGGTGCACAATTCTGTGTGTCTACTACGTCGAGCTAAGCCGCGCGGCGCCGCGCGGCCCTCCTCACTGATGTGTACCTTTTTGTGTAGTAGATAAGGTCTATAATTCTATTGCTATCTTGAAAATTGCGCGCCGCGTCGCGTCGCGGTGTCAGCGGACCCTTAAAGAAATGCAGAAATGTTTGTCTTACGGCTGCGCCAAATAGGCTCAGTTCAGCAAGAAAGTCAGACAACTAGTGCCTGTTTTCAACTGTATTTTATTTGTCGTAGATGTAGAGACAGTCAGTCAGGGCTGCTTCGGCCCTTTTCCGGTTACCGGATTATCTAACAGGCTTGCGAGTCTATGGTGTCGCTATCGCCAGGCCAGCTGCAGAGTATTCCTGTACTACAAAATATATCCTTTTATTCCACAACGTTTGGTCGTCACATCACCAGCGCTTCTGTTGTAGTCTGCTGAACTTCGAGGCCACCTTCGCCAGAGTCCAGGAAACTACTATCTTTATCTAATAGTATGATTAACACTTAAGTGCTTAGACCCTTTTTTATTTCGGGACATCTTAGGTAATCTACTTAATACTCACTTGATTCATCAACTGAAAGAGTTTCCTGGAGTCTTCAGGCGTGTTCACACAGAAGCCCTGGATGCTTCCACCGATGATGTGCTCCAGTGCTCCGCCCCATTTCTTCTCTTTGACTTTCAGATAAGCACCTGACAAATACTTATGTATTAAACTTTATGTATAACTAGCTGCGCCCCGCGGTTTCACCCGCGTAAATGTCGATCCCGTGGGAATATCGGGATAAAAACTATCCTATGTCCTTTCCCGGGACTCAAACTATTTCTATACCAAATTTCATCGAAATCGGTCCAGCCGTTTTCATGTTATGTCGTGACAACGGAAAACGGGTTTCATTTTTATATATATAGATAGATAAAACGATAGAGGCAGACTTAATCTGTCAAGCTCCGCTAATGAGACACAATTGATTTTCTATTGTTTCGTCGCCGATGGGCGGACCGCGGTCCTTGACCGGTTGGCTTAGGCAGGCACAGGATGATGATATAATGAAATATACGGGGTTATTTGCAATTTAATGCATTCCCTAAAAGGGGTTACACTAGAGCTAATTTGCACCTTTGACCAAGATGCAAGCCATGGAGCGCAGTATCGTGAGGGATCGACTTTCAGACCTTGTAAAGAACACAATACTGAGCGCCAAACCCAAAATCACGGATGTTACCCAGAAAACTGCCAATGTTATGTGGAATTGAAACAGACATTCTATCGCATGTCAGATGATCTGTGTGCTAAAAGAACCACATATTTTTTTCTTGTCGTAATCTTTTAGTCTCGCTATATGATCTTTTCCCACCTAATTTTCCCAGACCTATTAATATCGCATTCCTCTTAACACTCGTCGAGTCCCCATTAATTAATTCACTTAAAAAAAAAAATATTATTAAATAACATCAAACTATAACATAGCAACTCATAAAGGCTACTCAAACAGTTCCAGTTGTAACTAAACCGTACTAAAGACACTTTGTTTCCCTTAACCTTGACATTGGCAGAATCATCGTTAATACGATGGAGCCATTACTATAAATAAAAAAAACAACATTGCGGCAAACCAAGACGAAGACGCAGGGACGAACTTGACTCCAACCGAAAGGACCGGCCCGCAATGGCAATGGTCAGACGTGTGTGTGAAAGGGAAAGGGAGGCCTTTGCCCAACAATGGGACATTACGGGCTGAATAGATATTCAGATCACCAAAGGCTCGCCTCACATTAGAGTACTAAGCGGTTGCTGTTCTGGGGAAATGGAATAATCCTCCTACAATAAGACAGTAGGTACCTACACTTCGCTACAGACAATATGCGCGCCGGTAACTGTTAGCATTGCAGATTACCCTCCTCCTTTATTTTTTCTGATTTGAGACCGGAATAAGTAATCCGACAGAGAGAAAACTCTACACTAACGTGCAGTGATAGGTGCACATTTTTTTTTTCTCTCTGTGGAAATCTTCATGGACTTCCTCCATCGTGGGGGTGCAAGAGGGGCATGCCGGAGTCTTACCGGCTAAAACCACCGCGGTGTTCCCCTCTATCTATGGCCGGGGGTGCGGGATTTACATAAGCATTCACCGCTCCCCCGACAATGTTAGGTGCACTGCAAAAGTTAGAAGCCTTTTCGTCTGTAGGCGGTTACTCTGTGGTGCGACGTTCGTGCTAACTAAACACGAACATTACCGAAGCGTACACTTTACTTTGCAAAGCTGTACCTTCCTTTAACTTTTTGCGGATAACTTCCATACGTACCGATAGGGCCCCTGGGCTTCTGTGAGAACTGTTTCTTGTTGAAAGCCGCGTTGATCTGCTGGCACAGTTCCACCATGTTGTTGCCGTACACCGCCAGAGAGTCGTTGCCGCGCGACTCCAACTCGCGTAATGTTTGCTTCAGTTGGCCTTTTAACCGAAAACAATAATAACAATCGTTCATTTATAAACTAGCGCGGTTTTTACGGCTTGACAAAACATGGAGATTTCTTTATTATCTGTAAGTTTAATATTAATTAATTATACACATAAATTTTCCGGAATAAATTCTCTAAATGATGGTGACAACCACATCGAAATCTGTTGCGAAGTTTAAAAGAACTACGCGGTCATACAGCCATACCCGCACCCTAATTGCGTAACACACTATCAATCGGAATCTCAATCATTTTGAAGCCAATTGCTAATCCATTGCTTCTTAAGTTTGAAAAATTTGTCTGCTCTACGCGTAAATAACGCAATGAATGTTATTGAAATGTCAAAATGAAACCGATTCCGATTGATAATGCGTTACGCAATTGCCCCGCCGAAAACCGATTTTAACCGATTCCGTGCGGATGGCGCCGTAGAGGCGCCATGGGTATTTTCTGTGAATGGCGTGTGGCGCCCGAGAGGAGCCAAAATGTTTACCTGTAAAACTCGAATAAAACACCATTTTTCAGTGGTTATCCGTATATGAAAGTGTCCTTATGTCACGCAGATTACGATTCCAGTGTTAGCTTCGGGATATTGCATGAAAACGCATATTTCAGGAGCAACCAAAAGCAGCTTTAATAATTATTAAAGCTGCTTTTGGTTGGTTGCAAGACTCGCTCCCTATGACAGTGGACTTAAGATATTGTCCGAGACACGTTTTTTAGTTGAAACCATAACCGAATCTTCCGCTCCTTTTCTAGTTTCGGTCGAAACCGAAACTTAAGAAAATTAGTTAAATAAATGAGATAACTCTCTGAGATCCATCGTTTTAGATATAGATTAGTTACAAATATTTGGAAGTATTTGTCAGTCGTTCGTATTTTGTCAAAACCAGCTCACAAATACCATACGCCGGTTTCGGTCGGGCTGAAGATTCGGACACTTTTTATCTTCCAAACAGAAACTGCGGCCGAAACCAGATTTTGTGGCCGAAACCGAAACCGAACTTCGGTCGGACACAAATTTAAACATCAACTGGCGAAATGTAGGTATACTAGAGGCATATTCCTTCGCGGATTAATGGCGTGATATTATGTCAAAAGTTAGGAGACATACCGAGTTTCCCGCGCTGCTGCTGCGCGTGCTTGTTGAGTTGCTCGGCCTGCCCCTGCGCGTGCGCCGCGTTGTCCCGCGCCTGCGCCGCCTCGTGCTGCGCCGTGTCGTACCGCGCGCGCGCCGCCTGGGCCAAGGTCGCCGCGCGCTCCGCCCGCGCCGACAGCGCCGCGCGCTGGGACTCCGCCCCGCCCGTCCTGCACAATACAAATATAACATATAAATAAATAACACCTAAGCTTCGCACGATGTTTACGACTTGACAAAGCATTGATATTTCTTTAATTTATATAACTTTGGTGTTAAAGTATTATGCACATTAACCATCCGGAGTAAGTTCTCTAAAATGGTGAAAGCTACATAAAAATCCGTTGAACAACGCGGGCACACAACAGATACGAAAAATGTGGTTAAATTAAAATGAATATACCCAATATTCTGTATCTCTCTCCAAGTCTCCGATCTTTCTCTTCTCCCTGTTATGCGAATTAGTGAGCTTGCCGGCTTCGTGTTGTGAACTCACGTAGCCTGCACAACGTTTACTTCGATCTCTAGTGAACGAAGCTCTTGCTAATCAACTCAAATTACCTAATATTCTGTATCTCTCTCTCCAGATCTTCCGCATCTCTCTGTTCAGCAAGTCGATGAGCTTGCCGGTATTGTTTGTGCGAGCTACGCCACGTGGCCCGCACAGTCTTGACGTCGTAATTACCTCATTGACTCAACTTACCTAATATTCTGTATCTCTCTCTCCAGATCTCCGATCTTCCGCTTTTCCCTGTTCAGCGAGTCGGTGAGCTTGCCGGTAGTGTTTTGTGAGCTGCGCCACGTGGCCTGCACAGTATTCACTTCGGTCTCCAGTGAACGAAGCTCTTGCTCCAACGCCGTCTTCTGTAGTGTCTTTTCGTCGAGAACCTTTCGCAGCTCGCTGTAAATGTTATAATGTAAAAAAAAAATCCGGCCAAGTGCGTGTTGGACCACGTACACATTTAACATTTTAGTTGAAAAACATGTCACTCCCATACATTCCAGCAGAAAATGTGTGTTGGTTGATTATTACTTGTTAACTTGTAAAGCCTACTTAGCTGTGTTTGCCTTTTAACTTCGTTATATATGTTACCGGCCAAACCCGATTTCAGGACAAACTAGTTTAGCCTAGGCTAAACTAGTTCCGTCGACATAGGATGCAAGGGCGAGCGAAGGGTACCCCGAGGTTCGGTTTGGTTAGGTTACTTTAAACCCTTTACACAGAAATAGGGGCCCCGCGAAGCGGGGCTCCGTCGACATAAGATCCAAGGGCGAGCGAAGGTAATCCTATCGCGTATAGGAAGAACTAGTTTAGCCTAGGCTAAACTAGTTTGTCCTGAAATCGGGTTTGGCCGGTAACATATACACCTGCATCCCTGCCCAGCTTTGTAAAAAAATTTTTAACTTGAAGCTAGAAGGTGGACATTGGCACAGATTTAGACCAAGGAAGTAGAAAGACCATGAAGCTGATGATTTAAAATTTTCAGAGATCAATTTGTGATTTAACTTGTATCATATAAAATAGTATTTATACTAGTAAAGATGTTATTGTATTTATTTCGTGCCATGATTTTTTTCACATATCCAAAAACAACCATTAACTGGAAGGGGGGGACACTTGACTCTAACAAAAATTTGCACTTTAAAGTTTAATATTTCGCACCCGCAATATTTTTGAAGTCTATCCAACCACACCATACCATGGGTTAGACGAGACTTTACGCGTAGGGGAGGTAAGTAAAATATTTTTCAAGGTTTTATTTTACCACTTTTTATTGCCAAATTACAGCTTTCTAGTACTAAAGAGAATCTGAGCTAAGCCACGGACATGACACGTATACACACACACTCACAAACCCTCACACTCACATACATATACAAACACATACACACAGTGCTGCTAAATTAATATTTTATTTTTAAACCTTCATCATTGTATTTAGTTACCACATAATAATATGGGAAGAGTGAGGCAGCTCCGACACAAGTACTTTTGTAACTTACTGGGGCTGCCTCAATTTATGTATGACACAATGCTTAAGATATAGATACATATTTTAGTATTATGTATTTTGTACATGGCGATTCTTGTTGACTATGGAACCCTAAAAAGGGAAGAGGAAAATAAATGGAGAGACCCTCTCTCCACTTCTTTTCCTCTGTCCTGGAGTCCTATCGACTTGCCAAGCAAGGGACACAGTGTGAGTTAACAAACGGTAAATGTTGAGTTCATGATTGGAATGTTTATCTTTTATTTATTTGTTCTGAAGTCAGTGGGCGAGTGAGGAGTGTTTGTTTTGTACTTAAACAGATAAAATTATAGAGAACATATTTCTAAGATTAAAAAAGCTGTCTTAGCTTGACTCACTCAATCGCGCTGGTATTGCTGCCATAGTTCTCTGCCATCTTGCTGAGTTTGTCTCTCAGTTTGTCCATCTTGGCCGTCTGTTTGTCATATTGTTCTTGAATCTTATTCGCCTCTCGCTCTAACTCCGCTATCTCACTCCAGTAGTACTCGTTCTGTAGAGACTTCTTCTCTGCTTTGATCTGAACGTGCGATCGTAACTGATCATGTCTGGTTTTCCACTTTTTGTATTCTTCTTCTAATTCTCGACAAGCCTGAAACAATCAAATATTGCTTAGACACGTGAAAGCTGTAAAAGTTACATAAATGTACAAGTTTCGACGTCATCTGGCTGTTTTTTATTAAGATCGACATGAGACAGATTAAACGCTTGCGCTATCTTGAACAGGGCCGTCTTTACGCGGGTGTGCAAGGGGTGCGTGGCACCCAGGCGCAAGGTCTTAGGGGGCGCAAGCCGATCAGGTCATCTCTCACCGCACCGCACCGCTCCAGCGCATTAACGGCCCGGCACTGCCTCGGAAAAAATCCACCCGTTTGTCGCCAACGCGCTGTCAGCAAGACGACCGCTCGCTGCTGGCACGCCACCGGTAAGGGAACAGCTTTATTTCACGCGTGATAGTTGGTAGCTCACAGTCTTATATTATTAAGTTTTTTTCTTTTGTTGGCAAAGGGGGCGCAGGCTGATTTTCGCACCCCGGCGCCAATATGGTTAAGACGGCCCTGATCTTGAATGTACGTTAAGTCATGAAAGCGTAAAGTACAAGTAGCAACCGTAATATAAAGTAAAATAATCGTCTAACTGAACTTAATAACTTACTTCTTGTTTTCTTTTCCTTGTAGTGGCAGCTTTCTTACAGTTCTCAAGGCCAATATTGTAATTGTTTTCCATCTTGTCCAAATTAGTCGCCCTGCGGAATAGGGAGTATTTCTTCTTAGCATCGGAAGCGTGAAAACTTCTAGCGTCATCCTGGTTTAGTACTGAAATAGGGTTGTCTACTTGTATGTCATGCGCGACAGTTATTGCGTTCACTTCCTCGAATTTCGTTGATGCAATTTCACCTGAAAAATAAATAATTCTCTATATTAACCATTATTGAGGAAAGGACGGTCTTTGCCCTGCAGGGGGACAACTCAGGCTTATAATAATAACATCAAATAACATGTATCTTTGGTCAGGCTGGGGCCATAGGCTTTCCATAGTTCTAGATAACCAGTTCACTATAGCCACCCAAACCCATAATCCAATATCTTTGTTTCCATATCTTGCAATATAGAACTATTGACACCAACCGGGGGTTTGTCCTTGGGTACACTTGCATAGTGCGAACAGGGATAATTGTCGGTTGGTGCCTCATTTCATTAAAACGTCTAACGGACCTCTGCGAGTTGCCCTCGTACGCCTTCCAAAGGTCCGGGACCTCAGGGTCCCGAGAAATGTCAAGATATGTTTCACACTTAATATTATAAACGCGAAAGTTTGAGAGGGTGTTTGTATGTTTGTTACTTCTTCACGCACAAACGGCTGAATGGATTTGAATGAAATTTGGCACACAGATAGTTTATAACCAGGATTAACACATAGGATACTTTTTATCCCGATATTCCCCGGGATCGACACTTATGCGGTTGAAACCGCGGGGCGCTGCTAGTTTTAATAATATAATGTTTGGTCTTAAAAGAGACCATGACCTCTGAGTTTGTTTCTGCATTTCTTCTGAGGAATCAGTAAGCTAGGAAATATCGGCGTCTTCTACATAGTTTTAAAATATCGACCAAAAAATTGACGTCTCAAAGTGTCTCAAAAGATTTACTTGTTATTATTATTATTTATTTATTTATATATTGTAGCATTATGCCGTAAATAAATACATAATATATTATATTGTTAGAATTAAATACAAAACATTTCCGGTGAGTGCCGCGTCACATTATCGACATAGTTGTATCCTTGAAACTAGAGTACTTATATTTATAAAACATTGCACACGAGGCGACATGCTAGCGAATCGACATACGGCGCGATAGCGACGCGGACTGAGCTAGTGTATACACAACATGGTCTTCCTGGTCATCGACCAAACAGAGTCTTAAACTCAAAATTAGATATAAACATATTTTTAGAACCTGTAGTCATCCTCGAAATGGGGGCCCATCACACGTGTCAAAGGTTTTTTCTAAAAGGCTTTCACGGGTTGAGAAATTTCTCACACATAGCAAAATGAACGCTGCGTCGATACTTACTTGTTTAGTTTAGACGCCGCATCTCTATAAAACACCTCTCTTGCTGCAGTAGCAATAACATCACGGTTAAAATCTAATTAGGAAGCGTTGACAATGAGTTTTCGCAGGCGTTAGCCTTTGGGGCGAATGTTTGCGCGGGCTCGTTAAGCACTTTCATTGCCACCTCTATCTTCATGAAGTCCGTAAGGGTATACAAATAACACGAAAAACACGAGCAACGTGTTTGCGGCACAAGAAGCATTTATACAAAAACACGCGCGGCGTGTTGTCCGAAAGGGTTACCGCTACCCCGGAACATAAAGGGCTAAGGAAGGAACACGGGAGGGTTTTAGTCAGTAAGAGTCTGACATTCCCTTCCGCTCCACCCAGAGCGGGAGGGGTCATTTGATAATTTCCCATCCACAAAAAAAAAAAAAAAAAGCGGTACTGAAAGTGTAAATTTAGGTACGGAGACTTGCCGCGTGCACTGTGGACATAAGCGGTGTCTACGTACAGACGCCAGCACATCAACCTACCCGAAAGTGTCACATTTTCCCAATCAACTTTGAACCTTATGCTTTAGTGATAAAGTAGAGAATCCATTAAAGAAATTTGACAGATTGTAGTAGGTTGATGTGCTGGCGTCTGTACATTATAATTAGCCGCGCCTGCGCACGCACCGGAACCCCCCAGCACTCTGGTTCGCCCCTTAGATAAATAGAAAACCAGCATTTGTGTTAGTGTGCATTTTCTTATCTTTAGTCGACTACACGTCAAATGTAGTAGTGGTAATAAAGTAGCGGCAAAATGCGATATCCGGGTTTTGCATTCGCCAATTGAGGATTTGATAACATTGTATTTCATGTTACTACCTTAATATTATGCTCCTTCTCACAGAGAGGAGGCCTGTGCCTGTGTCCCAGCAGTGGGAACATTATAGGCTGATTATGAGGACCTTAATATTATTCCCCTATTCTATTATATTAATTTTTAGAAATCTAGAAGAGCCTCATCTTCCTTGAAACTTATTCTATCTTAGAGCCAAAGCACACACGCTACTTTTTAACCGACTTCAAAAAAAGGAGGAGGTTCTCAATTCGTCGGAATCTTTTTTTTTTTTTTTTTTTTTTATGTATGTTCCCCGATTTCTCGAAGACGCCTGGACCGATTTGGAAAATTTTTCTTTTGTTTGAAAGGGTATACTTCCCAAGTGGTTGCATGATCATCAGGTCAGGATCTGATGATGGGATCCCAGGGAAATCGAGGGCAACCTTCAAATTTTATAGGCACATAGTACCATTTTCATATATTTTCTAAAGCTGTTTAAGTATTTGCATCTGATAATCATCATCTCAGGTGGATGAGCTGATGATGGAAGGTACAACTCCTCAACGGCTTGGAGTTAAAAGAAAATTCTTTCAAAATTATTTATAGTAACACTCGTGCATTTGCTCTCGGAAAGCACCATTTGGTGAAGTGGAACTGATGATGAAGACCACAGATGGCCACCGGAACTACTCAATAATATCTCCGTACTATTTCACGGGTTGCGATTCGATACTTTAACATGGTTGCTAAGCAATTTATGCTCGTCACAATGTGAATGGTGATATGGAACTCTTCAACAATTAACTTCCCTGCATCGGTAAAAGCAATATTTTGTAAAAGGCGATGAGAAAGTTGACACTAGGCTATTGTAACTGAGATAAATTATAGCAGACCCACTAAAAAGCGTGAAATAAAAACTTTTTAACAAAAAAAAAAACAGACTTCCAAAAAAACACTACAAAGTGAAAAATAACTTTAATTTCGGAAGTCGGTGGCAAAAAACTAAAATACAGATCCAAAGACACCGACTTCCGAAATTAAAGTTATTTTTCACTTTGTAGTGTTTTTTTGGAAGTCGGTTTTTTTTTTTGTTAAAAAGTTTTTATTGCATCGGCGATCCGCCGATCACCGATGCAAAAAGTAGCGTGTGTGCTTTGGCTTTTTGCGGCTGTATCGAAGCTGCATCGCGTTTTGGCGACTCTCTGCGTTCGGACGCGGTATCGGAATTGCGCGTTTTAGCGACTGGTCCGATGCTGCATCGAGTTTTGGCGACTCTCTGCGTTCGGACGTGGTATCGGAATCGCGCGTTTTACCGACTGCTCCGATGCTGGCGCAAATGCCAAAATCGCTGCGACCGGCATCCGAATGTGTGCGGAGTGTAGCGTTCAGCCGCTGTATCGAGCTTCCGAAAAGCGACTGAATCGCCGCGTTTGGCGTTTTTAAGTGTGCGGTGTGGAATGCTTGGTCGCTGCATTTAGCTTCTAAAAAGCAGCTGAATCGCCGATCGCCGATGCAAAAAGTAGCGTGTGTGCTTTGGCCCTTAAAAATTCAGATAACCACTGCAAAGTTATATAGCAAGATAAGATATATAACGAAAAGTCAGTTTCTAATTTACATCAACATTTTTACGACCTGCCTGGAGTCAACATTTCCAAATACCCGGTGAATTGAACACCTGTAAGACCCTTTTAGAATCTAGTTGTGAACTCAATCTGTTTGCTGGTAAATGGAAGGTGATAATGATAAATTGCCAATAGGTTGAAATGCCTTAAGTTTTGTGCGAAGACCAAATGAATGGGATTATTTCGTAGCTAATATTTATTAAAATCAGTGTAGCTGATCAAAGTTGGTCTGACTTCAATAACAATTAAACATACCTACATTTATCTAGATACGTAAACGGAGTAGTAGACAGCTCTCATATTTAAAGGACAGTATAAATTAAACTAAATCAATCTTAAATAATACTGATTTCTGAATTGTTAAGGAAAACTGTGTCATTTTAGGTAAACTATAGTTTACCTAAAATGACACAGTTGACCCATCAAATGATGACGTTATCTCTTATAAATAGTTTATACTTGTAATTTATATTGTACTAGCTGCGCCCCGCGGTTTCACCCGCGTAAGTGTCGATCCCGTGGGAATATCGGGATAAAAAGTAGCCTATGTCCTTTCCTGGGACTCAAACTATCTCTATACCAAATTTCATCTAAATCGGTTCAGCGGTTTGAGCGTGAAGAAGTAACAAACATATAAACACACACACACACTCACAAACTTTCGCCTTTATAATATTAGTGTGACTAGCAGTGCCCGCAGTTTCACCTGCATAAGGGTCGATCCCGTGGGAATATCGGGATGAGTATCCTATGTGTTAATCCAGGGTGTCAGCTACCTCCATACCAAATTTATCAAAATTGGTCTAGCCGTTTGTGCAGTAACAAACATACAAACACACTCACAAACTTTTACTTTTATAATATTAGTGTGACTAGTTTATGTTTTAACCACTTGTGGGCCTCAATCAAGGATATAATAAAATGATTGTTGTCTTTTGTAGATCTTTGATTTGGTGCATATGGAGTAATGATACTACTGTTTCATACATTTCAACATGTTCTGTTTTCAACAAAAGTTCTAGGACTTCCCTTATTTGATACATTTAATTATTCTGGTGACCTCACGTCTTATTTCTAAAAGATAACATGTAATGTTGACATAGCCTGTGTCATTTCTAGAAGTTGCTAGAGATAAAGCCTCATCATAACAGGGAAGGAAGTAAGAATAAACATCTTTCAACCAGATAAATATGAATAAATGTAGGTACATACCAGAAGCAGTTTTAATTTTGTAACTGGAGCCTCCTGAAGCATTGATATGCCTTACAACAGTTATGTAGTCGCCATAAACTTGGTGTTTGTATGCCATAGGACCACTGTTCTTGATTTTTATCTCAATTGTCGCGGAGTTGGCACCCTTCTTTATAAATGCTGGAACAACAAACGCTTGTTACAAACTTGAAACAAACGGCTTGACATAGAATTTGTATAAACAATAACAACATGGCATGCAATAGAAGAGTAGAGTATTTAGTAGTTGGAAGTTTAAAATTATGAAAACCCAGACCAGTTACAAAAAGTTAAAGTGTAGCAAATGTATAAAGTGATTAGATCTGAACAGTTATTTTAAAGTGATTAAACTGATGATGACAGGACTGACAATGAGTGTAAGAGAAAAACAGGTCACAGAGGGTCGTCTCTGGGGCGGAGTTATAATACATTATGGAGGTACATTTTGCGCCGACCCCAAGTAACATGGGGCAAGGGCAGGATGAAGAAGAACAAAATTGCAACTTACAGCGTAGATTACTTCCGCGGTTTGTAGCAGACGCTCTTCCACCTAAGCCGACAACTAAAGCAGTCAAAATTGCACTTTTCCCACTTCCGTTGCGACCAACAATAAAATTTACGTTTCTGTTTAAATTTACTTCCAAATTGTCATGACAAAAAAAGTTGCGAACATGTATGTTGACGATGGCACCATCCTTATCCTCTTGATCAGTTTCGATCATATCAGTATCTGGATCCATTTTAAATTATACAAGGCGGCAACAAACATGAATGAACATAAACAAATTATGTCAAAAATTCAAAATAGTACTGTCAACTTTAGTCTTTACTGTCGTCTGTCAGTGCCAGTCAAGGGTGCGTTCGAAAGTGCGGTACTCCTGTGAAAGTGCGTTTTCGTTTTGGTGCGTTTCGCTTTCGCTCCGTGCGTAGTAGTAACCGAGCGCAGTATTTGATCGCAGCCCAATTGTAGGGTCCTCTCTAGGCGTAGAGAGGGAAATAACATGTTGGAGTGGATGTTTAGTGAGACCATGAGACTGACTCCAAATCAATTTACACTGTAGGTAAGTAAATATCGGATCACTGACTTGTCTCCACTTTTTAGTCAGTTATTTACCCTGTCTAAATCAGCCTTACCATTATTTTAAAAACTTGTACTTAGAATTATTAATTTATTACAAAGATATTGCTATGAATCTGAGAGCGGACAGCGGTGCAAAATCCGGTCAAGCACCGCGCGTCTCCAATTTGGAGACGAAACTATAGAAATTGAAGACGCGCGGTGCTTGACCGGTTTTTTCTAATGCAAATAAAACGTTATTTCAAAAAATGGTATCTTATAATAACATTAGTAAGCTATTCAGAAATGTTTGATAAAAACCATACCTAAGAATGCTATCATTTGCAGCGATAGCAATAAAAACACTGAATTCTGGTAGAGAAAATTGCAAAATTAGAAGAAAAATATCTTGGTTACCGTAACGGTTTTTTTTAAACTGTTCAAATCAGTTGTTGGAAATTAGGTAAGCTACCTACCCGTTACGTTTGATCCATTATTTACGGGACACCCTGCATATCTGTGGTCGTACTTTATAAAATAATGTTTAGTCAGTTGGTTGAATATTGATTTAAATAGATACTTTAATTCGAAATCCACTCCAACCAAACCAGATCCAAATAAATTAATATTTATATTACTTTTGCACGTATTGTCTTCGATCAATAATTATTGATCAAGAACGAAAACTTCGAGCTGTATTTTTTTACATATAGTATATAGTAGAATTTGTGGTAGAATTTTAAAAATATACCAGCACCAGTGGCAACATTTTTTGAAACGCCATTTTTAACGTTACGAAAATCACGAGAATTTGTGATTTGTTGATAATTATGATCTAAAAATCGATTGTGCCAGTGTAATCACATAGTAATTGCTGTATTTGTAATTGAATCGTGTAATCACTGCATTGCTGTTGATTCGAAGATCAATATCAAGGTAAACAACTTTCCTTTGACCTAACGTTATTGAATTACCTTACAAATTTATTGTTTTTGCGGCGAACCATGTGTTTTACATGTAGTTTGTATTATAATAAGTAAGAAAATCCGTTTGCTTAAGTTTTGCCAGGGTTCCAAACTGAACCCGATCCGTCTTCATTTGAGCAAGTTGTTATCTGGTTTTGTTTTTAATTGGAGGGTAAACAAAACAATTCGTTATAACAATCGTCTAGTTGCATCTAGTAGGTTAGTTGCACTGATAACCCGTTAATTAAGCAAACCAGTGTATGTTCTAGATGCAATATGCAATCATAATTTTCTATATACCTCTTTGCAGTTGCCAAAATGAATGATTCACCTGATCAGTCTGAGCTTCCAAAAGATGTAAGTATTAGTACTTTATTTTTTTACTATAACCTATTTGATCCACTTAGTTAGTGCAGCAATATTGTTTAAACAAAAATACATAACAATCCATCACCATAACAGGTAGTCGCTGATAAGATAAATTTTGCATCATCATTGTTTAATTCTATTCATAAGGCAAACAACAGTATAGTATCAACAACAATCCTAGTAGGTACCTAGTATATTTCTTAAGTTTTTAACCAACTTCAAAAAAAGGAGGAGGTTATTAAATTAGGATGAATATTTTTTTTATGTAGGTTAGCTTAGAACTCCGTTATTTATAAGCCAATTCGCAATTATTATTTTTTATTTGAAAGAATATAATTTCAGATTGGTCCCATAGAAGTTTCATCAAAATCTGTTCAGTATATTGGTTTTTAAACCAAAATTACTGGTATTGTGTTGTTTGCTTTCCTATGACTTTTCAGTGGTAGCTTAGTGGAGTTGTCATGGGATGCATTTTGGCTATAAGTGCTGTATCGTTATATAATTAACCAACTTCATAAAGGAGGAGATTCTCAATTTGACTGTATTTTTTTTTTTGTATGTATATAAGTTTTATTAACTTTGCTTGGGTAGTTTCTAAGTTAGCTTCAGTCCAAACTAATATTATAAATGCGAAAGTAACTCTGTCTGTCTTTTCTTCACGCCTAAACTACTGAACCGATTTGTGTGAAATTTGGTACAGACATAGTTTGGAACTTGAGAAAGGACATAGGATAGTTTTTATCCCGATATTCCCACGGGATCGAGACTTATGCAGGTGAAACCGCGGGGCGCAGCTAGTAATACATATTTTTGCCACTTGTTTATATTGATGATGTTATAATAACTTCCTGTCACTGATATTTACATAGCAAGTAGTGTTATACGAATTTTTGTGGGGTAAGTACAACTTAAAAGTGAAAAGTAAAAACATTTTACAAAAAAACCACCAACTTTCAAAAACGAAACTACAAAGTGAAAAATAACTTTAATTTCGGAAGATGGTGGCAAACAACGAAAATGCGAACCCAACTACACCAACTTCCGAATTATTTCTGTTTATTTTTATTTATTTTTTTAATAAAATAAAATAATGTTTGAATTGGCACTCATTCCAGACTATTCATAGAAAAGGTTTTGTTTAACTTTTACTTGTTTATGATTACTAACTAATCTACCTTCAGCAGAGGCTATTTTTATAACTCTCATATGCCACAATAACATTTCTATAGTTTCTCATGTGGATTTATGTTCTTGTGTTACAACTGGTTAAACATCCTGTAAAGAGACATGTTTGGAAGTTAAATTCAATTAACCTTTTGAACGCCAATCACTTGTATACAAGTTCGAGATTTTCGTGCCCTCAGCGCCACTACTTGATTAGAAGTAATAATAGTATAAAATAAATTTACGACTTTTACAAGACCTTTTATTTTGTTTTTATGGAAATTTGCCCTGTTATAAGCCATATTTTTAACTTTTTCACACATAATATGTTCTTGTTTGTTTTATATTCAATAGAAACAAAAACGCCACAAAATATTTTAGTGCCCCCAACGCCAAGTACTTGATATAAAGTAAGCCAGTGATGGGACACGATGAAGACCTCGCTATATTTCATCTTGTCAAAACGATCATAAATACTATTATTGCAAGATAATGACGTGCATAAATAATATTTTATAAATATTGTAAACTATAAACTACGTTTTATTCACCTTAATCAAGAATAAATAGGTGTTCTAATCATTGTCGATAGTGAAACACCGTTTGAAAAACCCATTCTTACAAAGTGGCTAGTTTTCAGTGCGCACAACGCCACGAACTTGTACAGAAGTAAGTCTGTGACGTCATAAGCGGACGGTTTTCAAGGTCATAGTGACTTTGTGCATTTTAGTGTAGTGCAATGTTTACATTTTGTTTCTTTTTGAGTAGATTCATCGTAAGAAAAAGTTGAATAATCAGAATTTTGAAATAGTTCGTCGTCCTGACATTCCGTTAAGTCGTCAACTTCCGTTTCAGGAATGTACTTCCGTTTTCTATTAGTTTCTAAAAACAAGAAAAATCATTGCTAGTATTTTGCGACACCTATACCTACCATTAAAAAAAAGATCTGTAACATTGCGTAAAACGGTCACTTACACTCCATTTTAATTTAAAAAAAGAACACGTAGAAAACCACGTATCTAGCTTCTATTGATTGTATTTGGTTCTATTTTTTGTAAGTAAACGATATAAATTATGCATGAATCGGTTGAGGTTATGCACGTGTAACTCGACCACAGTGAATAGAAAAAAAGAAAAATACCATAGACATCGACATCTAGACATCCTTATATCAGAAAGGATTTTGACGTGCCTCGAGCGCCAAAGACTTGATATGAAGTAGAAGGATTACATTTGGAGACAAATAGGGATGTGCCTTCTAGAACACACGTCTAATAAATTTACAATTCTTTTCTTTTATTATGGGAAATATATCCAGGTTTTCATATTGAATTTTTTATGAAATAAAACAAATTATGAAAATACGGTATCAGTTTTTATTTAGCTTCGTAAATTGGTGAATAAACGTTAATTTCAACTTATAATATTATTTATCGATAGGACATTAATCCCATCCCTACGTTTTACTATAGATACGTTATACATTTGTAGCGTGGCGCTGGAGGACACATCGCGTATTATGTAGATGGGCGTCGAAAAGGTTAAAGATAAAATTAAGTAAGTTTTATTTTACAACTAGCTGTTGCCCGCGACTTCGTCTGCGATTCAGGATGAAAAGCGCCTATGTCCTCCTCCAGGTCATGGGGTATCCATGTGCTAAATTTCATCCAAATCCAGCCGTTTTATGGTGAAAGCATAACAAACAAATAAACTTACTTTAGAATTTATAATATTAGTTAGAATATTGAAAAATATTAACAAAGAAATACCTATCAATGATATTTGGAAGTTGGGTTATCTCCACTAACATGCTGGGAACATGCTTTATTGTGCAAATATCTCATCAGACTCATGGAATAAGTAATCTCGCTTTTACTACCATTAGTCAGTCTCTAAAACATAATCCACATGATCATTATGATGACTAGCTTTTGCCTGCGGCTTCGCCCACATTGATTTCGGAAAAAAACCCACAGGAATGTACTACCATGATTAAAAGTACCTACCATATGTGTTAATAGAGCCAGCAAGATAGTAGGGGGCCGATTGCATAGGATTGTCAGAACAAACATCTAAGTAAAGCCACTTGTGAAGGCTACATTTATATTATAAAACTAACACCAATGTTAGTACATACATTTGGCAGATATTGGTATTACTGAATGAGAATATAATAATCAATTTTATACAATACATTATCAGATTAAAACTGCAGTACTTGCATCCTGGCCCAGTGTCTTTAAGTATTTGACCTTCCGTCCTAACAGCCACAGTGACCAAAAGGCTGTTGGTGCTGCCCCGTACCCGCCGCATTAGGAAGGTGACACACACTCTGATGCGTTACAGTGTCTTGGCAACCCCCTGTACGCGTTTTTGTATTGGACACGTAAGACGCTGTAAGGCTTACAGCGTCTTACGTGTCCTCAAAGGGCTTACAGTGTAAGCCCTTTGCGTGTAGACGACCGCAACTCGAATGCAGGTGGTGAAGCTTGGCAGTGTGCCCTACATAGAGTAGTTCTTACAACCCCCAAACATTGCAAACCTACAGATCAACATATTGCTCCTACCTGACAGCACCCTGCACTCTTATCGTTTTACCATCATCCGATGGCTAATTCGCAATTGTTTTACTTGCCATGTGATATTGTTACAGCCGAAAGAGTTGGAGAAGTTAGAGGAAGCAAAATTGAAGGCGAAGTTCCCAAATGCAATGATGGGGAGAGGACCTGGGGGACACTCGGCTTTCCTGCAGAAGAGGCTAGCTAAGGGGGTGAGTATAATTGTTTTATATTGATTAATTCTAAACAGGTATCCATTTTGGACCACTTCCGCATGACCTTTTGTGGCGGATTCCTTTCAGTGACAATAGATTTATTTGGTAAAGATAAGCTTATGCTTCCGCCATGAGTCCATGACCATCTCTCTATGTAGGTATTCTCTAACGGCCACTGTTTAATAGACATAATGATGATTTCAATTTCAGCAAAAGTTCTTCGATTCTGGCGACTATCAAATGGCGAAGCAGCGGCCGGGTAACCTGGCCCAGCCTTTCAAGGCGCCGGCTGCTCCTGCTAAGCTGCCCACGGGCGACGCCATCCCCACGCCCGAGACCGTCCCGCTGCGCAAGACGTCCATCATCCAGCCCAAGTTCTCGGCGCCCAGTCAGACTTCCTAGCCCACAGTGCCCGTTGTTGACATTAGGCCGTGTCACTAACTAATATTCCACAAGGCCTGTACAATGTCCTCTTCTACAATCATTAGGGTGTGGCTTCACTACGCAAATAGTATCCATTAGTTGTCTACTGATTTCGTAACTTACAATGTAGCTGCATACTACCTATATGCACGTTCCCAATCAAAGCTCCATTTAAAATATGGGCGCTAACATAACTATAATATGCTATTTGCCTGTTGAGGCCTAAATCCCTGTAACAGAGAATTAAAATGTATGAGAAAGACGTCATTTCATCACATAGCTTTTCAATCTCATACATTTTATTCTCTGTTCTGTATAATCGATTGTAGGAAGTGTCATTGTCTTTTTTTGGGCACATTTTTATTTTGCTAGTAACGCGTGGCTCTTACGCATCGCTTATAATTTTATGGATGTTCACTTACAACATTGTTGCATTACTTATATCATTTCTGATCACGTAACATTTTTCTTAGCACCTTAATGGTTTAATATCGACATTGTGATTCGTAATTAGTCTGTGTTGAAATTTAAACAAAACTTTTATAAGAACAACTGTTATATTGGTGTATAAAAAATTAGGTTATAGTGTGGTGTGTCATGGATCCGTGTGATAAAAGTTCTCATTATACTGTCCTATATGTTTCTATGTTGCATCATTAGCCATAGATTGTAGACTATCAGCTTTGGTTAGTTTACAAGGGAATCACGGGGTTATATCGAGACATGTTGCCTGAATGCATTACTTCGCCGCACTCACTTCAGCATGTCGTGATTTTTCGAAGGATCTCGCCACAAATTCCTCGCAATGTCTGTTCTCGAGCATTAACAGAAACCATTGTTAGCATGCGCCGGTGTCCAAAATGAAGTCACATGTTAGTTTAGTAGTACAAGTGATCATGCACATTAGTTTTTGATATCTTTAGTTAAGGTTAAATGTCAGCTCGCAACGAATAGAGCAGTCCGAAAAGCAAGCAAACAGCCTGTAGTAGTCACGCCCTTCAGCCAAAGCGATTTAACGCCAGCAGGCATTATAGACAGCAGCTGTTATAATTTATGACCTTCCAGTGATTATTACAACGGAAACACCCCATGTGAGTCGCTGCACAACTGGTTGCAATTGATTACTTTAAACATTGTAAAACTAATAATTATTCCTATTTGTAGTTGTTGAATGTTAGGTTAATCGAAACCAGTTGATACCGCGATTTGGCCATCATTATAGCAACTATTTTCTTCACTATCCTTACACCAGTAATGTAGTAGGTTTCAGATAATACGAGGAAAAAGCAAAATAATCCATGTGATAGTTTAGAAATAAACATTACTCATGGTGTATCAATGTATTCACATAATTGTTTATCCCATAATCTTTGAATGTGATGGCAGTAGAAAATCTGTATATATGCCATAGTACTGAGTAATTAAGAGGGTAAATAAAAGTACATGAATAAGAATTAAAATAAGGCAATGGACTTGAGATCTTCTCTCTAGTGCGCTAAACACGAGATATGAGCATAGAAGCCATTTGTGCAAGGGTTTTATTTTTATAAATGTAGCTCATTTGTGCAATTTTTATATTATATAATATGTTTAGTACATTTTGGGAGCCTAGAAATTAAATAGTTACTCAATCTAAAGTAAATGCTTTCACTGCTAAGCTCCTAGAATGCGCCTAAACTCATACACGATGCGATTGTCTCCGACATTCGCTGTTTCAACTTTAACTCGCGTAATATCGATGTTCGTCTATAAAATAGATAGTTAAGCATTCTGTATTGCGTGTCAATAGCCAGGACGTACAAACCACATGGATAACGTTCGCACGAGAGTGATATGTGTATGGTAAAGATGAAGGGAATGTTGAAAAGATAGCTACTATTAAATATAAAATAAATTCTTGGTAAAAAAAAAAGCGTTTTATTTATTTTATTCAGACTGTGCGTGTTTTAGGTAGGGGCTATACCGTCATAACATATTCGAGTAAACAATGTTAACAAAATGAGATTAAAGAATACAATAATAAATGGCACTTGTTAAAACAAAAACTTAAACTAACAGCTGAGGGTAGGTACATCATCATAACTTCGTCCGACATCTCCTTTGGAATCCCTTTCACAATGCGTCCAATCCTGTCCTGTTAACATGTATTTATTTCCCATCTTCATGTAGTCATGGGTGTTATATTTGACTGCTCTCTGAAAAACAAACAAAAAAGCGTTTAAATGGAAGTTGGATCAATCTGAGAACTCTAGTGAAGGGAGAATGTCCTTTCCAAACTTGATTTTTGCGACTTGATACCGCAATTTGTAAAAAATAATAATACGTAATACAAAGTGACCTAAAAACGAGAAGAATATTTTAGAAAATCGTTCATACCTGGATTCCAATGCACATAGTCTGGGGTGGCGGCTGCCTGGTACTCCTGCACGAGGTCGTCAACCACGCCGCGAGATTCGTCGAACTCCTCCAGCGATTCCTTGAACATCGGCTCCTTGCGGAACACCTCCAAGAAAGCCTCGCGCTTGCGCAGCTTGTCAAACTGCTGCAGACATCTGTCGAACAACTGCACAAAGAAATGTAGGTTGTAAACAGGTGCAAGACCAACCAAATGTTGAAAAGACAAGGCTGAAATGAAATTATTTATTACTAGCAGCTAATACTAATATAAAGCTAGATGGAGTCGAATTTTTCTATACCCTAAGAAGAAATGACGAAACACTCAGAGCTGAAGGTCTCATTTCAAAACATCGTGTAAAAGAGAGAAGTACCAGAGTAAGAGAGAGAAACCTGATGACGATTAACCCGTGTAAATACCACGGGACAAATGTGTCTAGAAAACTCGCGGGACGTCGTTCGACTTCGAAAGACATGTCCGGCAATATCGAAAATGACGAACAAAAGTCGTGAGTCACTTAGCGCGATGTATCTGGAGACGCTTACTTTCCCCTAGTGAACTATGAATACATTGCTACTTACTGATGATATGTTGGTGTGATTAGCAAGCAGCAGCCCCGATACTTTGTGCGAGGCGTGCACGTAGGGCGAGCGGCGCGACAGAGCCACTTGTATGGACGCGGGACCCCACGGGATGAAGGACGCCAGCTTTCGCTCGCGGATTCGTTGCAGAGACTTGTGCACTTGTGATGGGTCTACTTCTCCCTGAAATATAAAGAGTATTTATGTAAGGAAGTGGTGTGCTGTCTAGCTATTCAGGCATCTAACAACTTTATTTTTTTAATTTTGAATAAATATTAAATTTGTTACGAATAATGAATTTTATTATTGGTAATAACAATGGACAGATTTCAAAGATCTACTTACTAAAATCTAGGCTCAGCTAGATGTCCATGTCTTGTTTTATCTCGAAGATTGTTATTGGATGATCAATTGGGGGTCTAGACTGGGTGATATAAGTTTGAATAAGCATGATATTTACCTGTATGATATTCAATATTGATATGTAGCAGTGTTGATTTATTCTATCTGGACTAAGAGAGACCATCATATTCTTTGGTTGGAGTAGCCTTTGCATCACGTCGAGTACTGTGGTTTTTCGAATTTTTGGCGCCTATAGAAAAACACAAATTTAAAATGCATTGCATAGTATTAAAGACTTCAACCATTTGAGCTTTCCATCGAATAATCTTGGCTGATGTAAGTATATTTAAGTAACTTACCGTATTTAATTCGTGGTCGGCGGACAGCGGCGTGTATCCTGTCATGAGGAAGTGTAGCCTTGGGGTCGGTATCAGTGGCGCCACCAGGCTGATCAGATCGTTGTTCATGTACGACGGATACCTGAGATACCACAGAGTTACTCCATTACCGACCATCACTAAAATATTATGGCTAGACAAAAAGTTTCACACAATTAAATATATTTTGCAACTTATTGTTCGTCAAAGGAATATACGGAAAGTCGTTATCTGATGCCCAGTATTGGCTACTGAATACGTTGAAAGCTAGGGGAAGGAGTGCGGCGTATGTACAAGTATCTCCCGGGACCCCGACTTATGTAACACTTCATTCTTCCGAGACGAAAGATATCCATAAGAATTTCCCCACGAAAAAAAAAGGGGGAAGGGGAGATGTCTCACGGTTAGACCCTGGAACTACTTGAAGAAAGCCAATAAGTCATTCATGTTACTGAAAAAAGACAAATATTTTTTCAAATTATGTATTTATAGAATCTACTTTACCTTAATGTAGCGGTACTGGCACTCATGATAGTAGAGACGAGCGTGTTGATCTGCGCAAACGACGGGTTCTGTATGTGCAGGCGGTCGCTAGCGATGCGGTTCAGCGCTGTGTTGTCGAGCACCATGACGCAGTCAGCGCTTTCCGTTAAGCGTTTTAGCGTCAGCAGCGAGTTGTATGGCTGGACTACTACGTCGCTGGCATAGAAAAACACGAGTTGCATATAAGAGCTGAACAAACGATGGACTACACTTGGGAGCAAATAAATCGAGCCACTTGCTTTTTTTTGCACGTATAATGGTTATTATTTTTGGTATTATGGAACGTATCAAATCGAAACATATATCGCCTAAGAGCTTATTTAATAATCTTTACAATGAGGGTAAATTTTTGAATGATAACCTTATTTAGTGATAAATTATTGGCTCTGAAAGAAAAACGGTAATTTTGATAGAAAATTGTAGGGTTAAAACAGTCCAGAAAATCTATCGAAATCAGGGCAAGGGGGGGTAATACAAGATATTAAGAATAAGTTTATACCATAATTTTGTTTTTAATTGTTTTTTTCTGGACTGACAATTTTCTATCAAAATTACCGTTTTTCTTTCAGAGCCAATAATTTATCATTAAATAAGGTTATCATTCAATAATTTACCCTCATTGTAAAGATTATTAAATAAGCTCTTAGGCGATATATGTTTCGATTTGATACGTTCCATAATACCAAAAATAATAACCATTATACGTGAAAAAAGGAAGTGGCTCGATTTATTTGCTCCCAAGTGTATTTGTCATCATCGCCGGACGCCGGGACAGAAAAGACCCGAATAAAACGACAGACATGCCAGCAGCTGTCCTTCATATGCTTTATTGCATAGGTTTCCATAATATATGTTCCATCGACGCAGACAAATTTTTTGAACGTCTGCTCAGCATTGGTGATTATGGTTTTGGCCAGTGGCGGTACAATGCTTGTGCGGCGTGCATGACGCTTCGCTGACGCGCAAATGGATCTTGTCTACTAAAATTAACGTCACAGTTTGATCTTGCTCCACCACTGGATTACTAACTATAGTTGGATAAAAGCCTACCCAGGTTTCGTCACGAAACCTAGGTAACTTAGTTTCATCTTGAGGTCGTTAGTCGATCTGCATCATAGCTATTCACAACCATCCGAAACGCTATCGTGTCGAAAATGACACATTTCGATAACCGATTTGCCTTGTCCCCGACAGCAAACAGCCGTCGGAAGAATAGCGGTCGACTATTTGATTTAAAGTGACAAGATTTTCGGGTTTTGGATTTGTGAATAGCGTTTAGAGGATTCTTACGATAACATTGATTGATGTTCGATACGTTACGGAAGCGTATCGAGTGGTTGTGAATACCTAGCTATGCTGATTGCGTAGGTTTGACTTATAGAGGTATGAGGAACAGGGTGTAAAGTTCACTCAACCTCCATAGAAAAGGGAGGATCCTCCGACCAGACGGGTGTTGTGTCTGGCGGGCAACTGCCCTATGAGTCATGTCGGGCTGTTGTATATATGCTAGTTGCGTGGTAAACTCTGCTTGCGCGATGCAGGATTTGCGTGACGTCAGTATGATGCGTTGTTCGCATGTGGCGATGTAGATACCGCTACATCACTCCCCCCCGGAGACCGGAGGTCGATAGTGGGCTGAGTCTTGTATCTTGCGATGCTTGCCAGGCCAGCTGAGGTTCCAGTGAGTCGGAACCGGTTGCCGCATAGTTCACGGTGAGTCGGAACTGTCTGCGAAGATGTCCCCAGTGAGTCGGGGTGGCGCTGCGTTATGCTCCAGTGCGTCGGATGAAGTACAGCGCCGGGTTGAGGCTGACTGCTGGCGTCGACCAGGAGAGAAGAGCTCTGCTTGTAGACCGGCCGCAAGTGCAGTGTGCTGTGCCGAGGTTGCTGATGAGGCTGAGGGTGATGACCAGGTATGCGCGGTCGCTGCATGCTGGTGGTCAGGATACCCGTTGAAGCCGTGGGTGCTGGCTGGCTGGGTGACTCGCCGCTCTTAAGCTTGCGGGAGTGATGATGACGTCACGCTGAAGTAGGTGCACGAAGGCTGCGTTGACGTTCATGTTCGGGGTTACCAGTATAGAGGTATGAGGAACAGGGTGTAAAGTTCACTCAACCTCCATAGAAAAGGGAGAATCCTCCGACCAGACGGGTGTTGTGTCTGGCGGGCAACTGCCCTATGAGTCATGTCGGGCTGTTGTATATATGCTAGTTGCGTGGTAAACTCTGCTTGCGCGATGCAGGATTTGCGTGACGTCAGTATGATGCGTTGTTCGCATGTGGCGATGTAGATACCGCTACAGACTCTTATAAACATCGAATCGTCAAATAACAACATTTTTAATTGGATGTCTGATTGATGAAAAAAGGTATTATAAGAAAGGAATTCCATTGCATACTCTCCTCGTATCTTTAAAAGAGCAGTACCTATTGTTACACTTAAATTTTATTTAATGGCCCATTTAAGATGTAACAATAGCCAAAGACCGTGACATTGTAATGGCAGTAATTGGATAGTCGTTGACCGCGCATCGCGTGACTACATTGTGTTATGTCTTATTTTATACTACCTATCTACATATTACATTTTAATTAAATATCCGAATTGGGAATGTTCTATTCCGAATCCGAGAAATGTC
This sequence comes from Amphipoea oculea, assembly GCA_945859645.1. Taxonomy (NCBI): domain Eukaryota; kingdom Metazoa; phylum Arthropoda; class Insecta; order Lepidoptera; family Noctuidae; genus Amphipoea; species Amphipoea oculea. Next base: position 23,687,913 of record OX243862.1, read on the forward strand.
GGTCGGAAGTAGCCATGGTACTATTTGTATGAGGGATAGCGCACTAGTTCCGAACTCAGAACATTCCCAATTCGGAATGAACTCGGATGTTGAATTCGAATTCGAATCGGATGCAGTGCAGAATCGCTCTAAAACCACAGCTAACACTATTGTTTCGGTTCACTTTGAAGTCTAACTAAAAAGCCAACCACTTATTTTTTTTTTCATCACAGCCACAAGCCTTATGAACATAAGAAACACCAACATCTAAAAAGTCAAACATAAAGTACACCCAAAGTGCTTACCTGATTTCATCCAGGTTAGGGAAGACACTGTAAGTCTGCACCAGCTTTTTGGGGAACCTGTCTGATAGATGTTCAAGGATGTAGGAGCCCATGCCTGACCCTGTTCCTCCAGCTATTGAGTGGCACAACACAAACCCCTGTGGCAAAGAACATAGTACTGATAAGGACTGATTAGCTACTTATAAAATAGAGTACACCCATAGTTTACAAATCTAAAAATTGTGGAAATTCCAAAATAAAACTACACCGAAATTAAATGTTTTACCAAATGCAGAAGAGGCTATACCAGTGGCAGGTGTCAAGACTTAGACTTGGTCTCAATAATAATTATAATTTTAATCCTATGTTAAAAACTAGATTGGTTATAAGGAATTAAATTATACATATTTTGCTTTGTCAAATTACTCTTTAGTACAGACGCCAGCACATCAAGCTACCCGAAACTGTAAAATTTTCCCAATCAACTTTGAACCTTATGCTTTAGCGATAAAGTTGAAAATCAATTAAAGAAATTTGACAGATTGTAGTAACTTGATGTGCTGGCATCTGTTCATAGATTGGCTGCTTGTCGACACTAAAGCATTCCATGGAAGGACAATGTACATTGTACAAGCTTTTTAGCCAGGATCACCTTTTACTTGCATTCTATAGGAACTATTTCATGTAGTACAGTCAGCATCAAAAGTCGATTAACACTATCATTTTTACATGTTATTAAATTGACAACAACTTTTTTCAATAAAATGATTTTTAGCTTTTCACATAATAGACAAGAGTAAGTATTCTAAAAAAATTTCTTCTGCTGCAATTTTGAACAAATATTTTGCTCAATAACTAAGATTCAAAAAACTGAAGTGTTAATCAACTTTTGATGCTGACCGTACCAGAATAAACATATCCTGTGTTCATTGGCGTAGCTAGGGATTTTGTCTAGGGGGGGCAGCCATCCTGCTAATCTAACCACAGTCAATTAATGAGAGTCCAACTCTACAAACCTTACATCTTGGTCAAAATGTATGACCTATAAGTGTTCCGTCTTTTCCTTTTGAGGTACGGAACCCTAATAAAAAGCCATTAAACAATAAGTACTTCAATACTGTCGGTTTTTCTAGGGTGGGCAAAGAAGTTTCTAGAGTGGGCCTTGACCTCCCTTGCCGGCCCCTAGCTACACCCATGTATGTGTTATGTCTGTGTGTACAATTTTTGCCCAATCTGTCCAGCTTTTATGATATGTTTAAATAATGAATCTTAAAGCAAAATATCTTCACAAAGTTTTACATTCTAAATACTAGAATAGAATACTTTTACACTTCAACCAGTTCTATGCTTCTTGCATTTGTGTGGGGTGCCTGGGGGAGGCCCATGACCAGCATTGCACGCCTTCAACTGAAATGATGATGATACTTTACAACTTGTGAAAAACGTAGTTACCTCTAAGTTATCGCTGCCATCTGCCTCTCTGTTTATAATATCAAACACTTCTTCATTTAGTTTCTCTCCCTGAGCATACCCTGAGGCCCAGTTGTTACCAGCACCGCCACCGTGTTTGGACAGGTACACATTCTCAGGATTGTACAACTGAAAAGGTTTATATGGTTAAAACGGGAGGGACAAACAGGCAAAAGTATAAAAGTAAGTACTTCATTTATGTGCTTCTTGAATGATTGTCATTTTTTATTCCTGTATAATGGTCTCTGTGTACTAAAACATGGTTTCCAATCCCTAATAAAACACAAGCAAACTATTTATGAATGACTCATAATATAAATATTTATTCATATTCATATATTTATTTGCATTCCATATTGTTCTAGAGGTGTTACAATGGCTTAAAGCTAAGATGATATCATGCTTGATTTGTAAACATCACGTAAAAGGGTCCCATACCTTTGCATACGGTGAGTTCATGATAGTGTGTATGACACGAGGCTCCAAATCCAGCAACACTGCTCGAGGAATGTAGTGGTCATCATCAGCTTGGTAAAAGAATACATCCTTCCGATCCGACCCCGCTGACGCGTACTCCTCGAGTATCCCCTCAGGAGATATCCCATGTTCTATGCACAACTGCTTCCAGAACTCGAAACCAACTGTTAGGGATTAAAATTAATTGCGATTACGGAAACAAATTTAAAATAACCGAACATTCCCGTAGAAATATTAGGTACTCACTTTGATTGCCACATTGGCCGAGTTGTAATGTTATCATTTCACTCGGCATTTTGGATTATTTTCTGCACAACTATAAAAGCTCAAATTAACCCTAAAGATATCGTTTAATTTTCAAAACAACAAACAGGAGCCGCTGTCGCCCATGACCAAGAAAGTTTGTTTTCTATTTCACAAATTACTGACAATAATGACAGTAGTGCGGCTAGTTCAGTCAAAATAGTTCTCATTGGACACAATGTCAAAGACGTAATTTTACCTCCAGTCACAATAAGCTATCTTTAATGTAACAGTGAAAACAGTCTAACCTTTTAATTGAATGCGTTCATGATTTTTATTAGTTTGTAAATACAAAAACGTGAAAACGTTTACTTTAAAAAATAATTAAAATGTAAAAATAAAATAATTGATAAATTAAACTTCTCGAATGACTTCTTTGATACATTTACGAAATAGCGTGAAAATCAAAAGATTTTACATAATAATAACGTAAATCAATGAACGCAACCTAACTTAAACTTCAGATGTCAAAGTAAAGGTGGAAACAAATTATCGGACGCGGCTGACGGACGCGGCTGACAGCCGCGACTTATAGGTATCTAGACAATGAATGTACACTGAGCTGTGCAAACTATCGGACGTAAGTCGTGGACGTAACCTTGAGCGTTCGGACGTCCGACAGAAATCTGGCGCGCTGGATGTTTTTATCTGTGCATACGTATCTGTCGCGGCTGTCAGCCGCGTCCGTCAGCCGCGTCCGATAATTTGTTTTCAGCTTTATAAGTTTCTGTGGTTTCCGTAAAAAGTTTTGTATAAAATAGAATTCGTGGTTCATTATTTTTGTGCAATAAAAGGGTTTTAACAATTATAGAAAGTTGTTAATTATAGAAAACAGTGCTTTATGACATATTTCAGTGTGGATTTCATTCATAATCTTTCTTTAAATCGTTCAAGGTATGAGCTGTGGTCATAGTTGATGGCCTTCGATTAACATATTTCTCAACTTTGTTGTACACAGCCTACGATGTCAGAAGTTTAATGAGATATTGTCGACTCGTCGTAGGCGTGACTTTCATAGCCATAGCGCAAGGTTCTCAAATCGTCCCATCTGATACTAATAAAACTAAGTGATTGCTGTGTATTGTGTTAATAAGTTAAGGATTACCTATTAGAATATACTTCCGCAGTATAACTTATATAATAGCTACGTTAAACTGCCATAAATAAATAATACTGCCATAAATAAATAATATAACCACATCAAAGCATTGTTGTGCAAGTTCATTAAATAAACTTTTTTATTACTTAATTTAGTTTTTATGTCTAAACACAGGTATTAGGTAATCTAAAAGTGAATTGAGCGCCGACCTGTCGTGCGAGCCGAGCAGTCAAAATGCCGCGCAAACTACTCAAGTTCCTCATAGTTTTTGATAACACATCATTGTTATATTTTCCTGGGCAATTCTTGTCTGGGAAAGTTCTGATGGAGCTGCAAGATGACACACCTGTGTTAGGTAAGTTCATTGTGATTAGAACAAATATTATGTGACATTGTTAAGCATTTTGTAATAGCTAGCACAGATGTGTAAACTAAACTACGTAAGTCTATTTGTCCCCGTCCGTTTTAATTAAAGATTGAAATTATTTTAAAAGTTATTCAGATTTTAGAATTAAAATTTTAACAATGTGTTTTTTAAATCTTTTTGGTATTTACATCAATCAATCAGTCTGACTAGCCTTTTCCCAACTATGTTGGGGTTGGGTTCCGGTTTAAACGGATGCAGCTGATGGATTAGAGGAAACAGATACCAATATTTTACAACTGACTGCTCTGTTTGGTACATACATACTATTCACAATTGATCAATATTGGTAGGAATTTTTACAGGTATTGGCAACTTCATTTTCAAGTCGGTATCTAATCAACTTTTAAAAAAGGATATTCTAAAAGTTTTTCATTATTTTAGGACTACACTTCCATGTTATTGGCGAGGGTGTGGTGCGAGTAGGATCTGGCAGACATGAGAGACTCTTTGACAAAGAGAATTACATAGACTTCAGGATGAGACTTCTGGGTGAACCAGGTACTATTTAAATAATATATTTTGTGCTGCAAGATATACTTGGTGTACTACATGCTTACAAAGTCAATTGGGAATCCTGAATTACAGCCTTTAACCCGTTGAATGCCGTAATTACAGACACAATTAAAAAGCTATTGTGTCACATGTGGATCTACGTTCCGGCATACAAAGGGTTAAAAGCCTAGTAATTAGCTTTTAATGCGTATCCTCTATGGACATGGGAAATAGCACTAGTCTCACATTACACAATAGTCTTATTGGTGTTGCATTGCCTTACATTAAACATGCCTTACCTAGGCACTGGCTACTACACTTACCCTGCTAGTCATTTGTGATGCCTTACTGATTGGCTAACATTTTACTGTGCCCTGAGCGAAGAAGAAAAATGGCATGGGTATGAATCAAATAAACAAATATTTGCCTTGGTATAACAAACCATTTAAAATAATGTGAATAGTGATGGACTTAAAACCTTCTAAAGTTTAAATATTGACTTTATTCATAGTCATAAAGGTTAAAACAACATGTTGTGAAGCCATATTTTTGTGATGTGGCACACATCACATCAACCAACCACTAACTTCACATTCGTGATTCGTAATTACGTCATCACATGCGTATGGCAGATTCACATTATTCTCGATGTCGTAAGAATCACGCCCCAAAAATGAGAATCCGTCAAAATGTACAACGGTCTACAGGTGTGTTATATGCGAACTGTAGTTTGACCCTATAATCCGAAGGCCTCACACTAGGGTTTGTCCAGGCACATGCACTCACCAGACGTAATTAAAACACTGGAAGTAAATCGCCGCCTAAGTCTCCATTTATTTTCCCGTGCAGAGTATTCTTCTTCGCAATAAGAATCATTATTGGACATCAACAGACTACATCCAGTGTATAAGTGGCTATCCTGCTTACGCTGTAAAAATGCTACTGTAATCATTATCAATATCATTATCTTGCCAGGTCACAGCCAATCAATCCTGTCTCCGGGCATACACAGCTTCCCATTCAAGCTGGGACTGCCCATGGGTCTGCCGTCCACATTTTTGGGCACGCACGGCTGGGTTCAGTACTACTGCAAGGCAGCACTGAGGGAACCCAACGGACTGACCCACAAGAACCAACAGGTCTTCATTGTGATGAACCCGATCGACCTTAATTTGGAACCGCCCGTTTTGTCCGTGAGTGCTTTCATTTACCTACTTGCTTACTAGGTTTTGCCCGCGGGTTTGCCTGCGAAATCAGGAATTATCCCACGGGAATGAACTACCGTCATAAATAGTATCTTATGTCCTAATTGATAATGTTAAGTAGGTATTAGTATGGAAGTAAGCACATTATGGATGTATGGATTTATAAAGTGATGACTTGGAGTTTTTTAGCAATGATACTAGATAGCTAGAGCGAGTTCAAAGCGTGGTTCTCTGTTTGATACCCGATTTTGTAACATTTTTCCGTTAAGGTATGATTCCGATCTCGGCAGCACGCAGCAGTGCTGCCGCGGCAGTGCGGTCGCAGCACTACTGGTCCTCATACATTTTCTATAGGTTTATATGAGATTACATTCCGAGCACGGCAGCAATGCTGCGCGACATTGCTGCGTCACATTGCTGCCGTGCTCGGAATGTAATCTCGTATAAACTCTATAGAAAATGTATGAGGACCAGCGACCGCACTGCCGCGGCAGCACTGCTGCGTGCTGCCGAGATCGGCGAGATCGGAATCATACCTTTAGGAAATCTTCAAGTGCCACCTGTCCTTGCAATATATTGTTGTGCACGTGGTAATAGGTAATATGGGCTGGTGTCCGCAATTCCACGTCCATGCGCGTATTTGGCGTACAAAAATGATTGTTGTGTGTAATTATTATTTAATTATTGTTGAAATAACAGCTGCTGTTAATTTAAAAACAACAACGTGGAAATGGTCTTGATGACGTTCATTACCTACTTAGTATCTAAAGAGCGGAACTAATAATAACATCATAATGCTGTATACATGGGTACTGTCAGTCACAGTGAGTAGGTAGGTCGTGCAGTGAAGCGCAATAAGAAAACGTCCATGCAAGTAATGCATCATGCTGCATGCACTATTACGCAGATTGATTGATATTGTCACGGGCAGTAAGTCGCTAGTTGTCAAGGTTAACTCACAAAAGTTGCAAGGGATTGCAGGATCCCGTGCACTGCTGGGCACGAGCTAAACACCTCCACAACGGTAGGACCTGCCAAAGTATTATTTTAACCTACTTCACTGTGTGTTAGAAGTACGATTAAATTAATACTGTTATGAGAGGTGGTGCCTACCACCACCACATAACCCCCCTCCCCCACCCACCCCTGTTCAAAATAATAGTAAATCAAATAGTAAATCCTAGTTTCGTAATATAAGGAACTCTCGTACAAAATTTTATGGCTATGCATTGTCCGTCAGTGAATCATCTGCCTAGCGTTTCCCCAACTATGTTGGGGTCGACTTCCAGTCTAACCGGATGCAGCTGAATATCAGTATTTTACATGGAGCGACTCCACAACCCAGTTACTGGGTAATACGATACCCCTTGGTAAGACTGGTTATCAGACTTTCGGGCTTCTGACTACCCGCAATGATTGTCAAAGATTTACGAATGACAGCCGGGGCCAACGGCTTAACGTGCTTTCCAAGGCACGGAGGGGCCTCGGTATGTAAAGATGGGCACCCATCCACAGACCAACTACGGCAAGCGTAGCTTAACCTGATCGATCGGCCTGTGCGACGTTGTCTGTCAGTGAATGAAATAATTAATTTGATACCCCGCCGGATGGGTTTTCTCATCGACAAAAATTAGGAACTTGCACACATCCAGTATTTAAATGCTTCCTTAGTGCTCACGGTCTCATGTAATGCCATGGCGAACATATTGCCATCAACCCTGCACAAATCCAGACTCCGGGCTGCTACTGAGAAATTGCAGATGGAAAAACCCACGAACCATCCTTTATATGAAGTACTTCTTAATATTATTTTTTGTATGATGCAGCAACAGTTCGAATGCAGCGTGGACCACCGCCTAGGCGTGGGCTGCGTGGGCGGCGGCACAGTGACGTGCGGCGTGTCGCTGGACCGCGGCGCGTACGTGCCCGGCGAGAGCATCATGCTGACGGCAACCCTCGTCAACAACTCGCGGACCACTGTCAAGGGGACCAGGGCCGCGCTCACTGAGGTATATACGTATTTGAATACAATAGAATACTCTTTATTATATACGACCATATCTTCTTTTTTTCGTGTCGATGGTATTGTTCTTCTTTATTTGAGCTCATGGCCACGTTGATTGCGGCATCAGTGGCATTATTTAGGTCATCAAAGGTGCAAGTGAAGGGGCACTTATTGACACTCCAGCAAGTGGGACATGGTGCGATCAGAAGCACTCACACTGGGTGTTGGACGGGTCAGGATTCTCCTACTTCGACAAATAGTGCCTGCAGCGGCCTACTTGGGCACGCAATCGATTGAGAGCTTTACATATAGGCCACACACCATATGAATTACAGATACTTATAAATGTAGAAATTTTACATAGGGTGACACAATGGGCGGTCTTATCGCTAAAAGATCTACTGGTAAAAAAACTGCTAACGCTGCTAACATGGAAAATTAGGTACAGTATTTTTATCATAGGAAGCGACGCGCGCTTTACTTGTGGTAACCAAGTGTACAAACACGCAGTGAATGAGTGCGAAAACGAGTAACTTCAGCGTCAGCACATAACACACACTTCCGACTTCGCCCGAATCTCACCCGGTAGCGAGCAAGAGCTCCTGCGCTTATGCACACATTTGAATGTGATGTGAGTAAGCGCAGGAGCTCACTACCACCTTGCTAACATTAAATATAGTTAAGAACTGATAAGTTAAGTTTTCTGTCTCCTACAATTTTGCTGTGCCCGGTATTTTGCTGTTGCCAATTTTGCTGTCCATGTTTTAATTAAATTTTAAGCTACCACAAGTTCACATTGTGGAATGGCAACGAAAGATTGAGTATTGACTGGCTAAAATGTTATACATACAAAACCTTATCATTTGTGCATCTTTCAAGCGAATTAAGTCTTAATAATAGAATTTTATTACACCTGTTACCAAACTACTCGGGCATAAAAATAATACAACACCTACTACCAGCACTGTATGAATGTTTGATGGAATAATAAAAAAAGCAGATGCACAACAGTTTGTGAGGCGACCGGACTTTCACGTTTTTTAGACGAAGCATATCACGATGCATCGATATTTCTTTTGTTCACTTTTTACGCCTGAATGTTTTTACACTGAAACTGCCTCGCGTAACATCGAACGAGTTAATATTGCAAGTCACGATCACGACCTATCGGTCAGAGGCCTTGTTGTATAGTCGCCTTTTTTTTTACCGTCTTCAAAATGGAGAAGGATCGCAATTCGACTGTATTTGTTCACATGCGGAAAGATTGCGGTAAACTTTTTGTGTCTGCTCATCCTTTTGTCGTTTATTTAGTAGCCGGTGTAGTTGTTGTATTATCTAAGCGAGCGTCAATCATTGCAATTTAAAACTTATTTCAACTGTAATAAAGTCGCATACTAAAAGCTCAAGTCCTGCACAAACTATAATGGTTAGTCCAAGCCTTTTGAACAAGGATGTAAGATGTACCTACTAGGATTTATGAATATTTGTTGCACTTGTCGTTTTGGCCTGTGAGGGTACTGGTGAATATTTGTGTTTTTTGAAGTGTAAACTTCTTTAGCGGCGTTGCATACTTTTAGTAATGGGTAAAAAATGTTAAACTCGCGTCAGGACACGTGACCGTCAGGAGAGATTTCCCCCCCCTCTCATTCTACGGCGGTACACCAATGTGAAGTGACACACGGACACAATGGATGGATGGATGGAGAAGTGGAAGTGGAAGTCGAAGTCGACGTGGAAGTCGAAGTCGAAGTGGAAGTCGAAGTGGAAGGGGAAGTCGAAGTGGAAGTCGAAGGGGAAATCGAAGTGGAAGTCGAAGGGGAAGGCGAAGGCGAATCAAAGTGGAAGTCGAAGTGGAAGTGGATGGATGGATGGATGGACAGCTGATGGCTCGACCGTCTGTGTAGTAGCCACACTGCTGTGTATTCGTAAAATTCGTGTCAACTTTATCGCTAAAGCATAAGGTTCAAAGTGGCCTCGTATAGGACTTTCTGTTTAATTTTTCTTTTTGTTACTTTTTTATATAACTTGGTGTTTAAAAAAAACTTTTTAACAAAAAAATTAAACCTCCGAAAAAACTGAAAAGCAAAAAATAAAAACCTTTTTTTTATTTTACCTTAATAAATAAGTTCTTAAACTAATGCAAGTATACCTAAGTAATTTTGAGTCGGCGCCAAACAAGCAACTTAATATCGTTGCGAGTGGTCGTGCGGAGAGCGCATTTTTTGTTTGGAATGTTATATTTATCGCTGGAGATTTCACGTTGCATTATTAATTTGATTTGGTTATTTCTTTAAATTTAAGGTAATTTAGTGATCATTGTTCATTGATTGTTTGGCGCCGACTCAAATTTTTTTAGGTATACTTGCATTAGTTTAAGAACTTATTTATTAAGGTAAAATAAAAAAAAGGTTTTTATTTTTTGCTTTTCAGTTTTTTCGGAGGTTTAATTTTTTTGTTAAAAAGTTTTTATTTTATAATTTTTTGAGGCTATAATTTACTAATTACTACATGCTTAATTTTTGACTACTTTTAAAATAGCTACCTACCTTACTTTAGATATTAACTGTTATATAATCCTACTTTTACTTAAAAAAACAGGCTTTATATACCAACATAGATAGGCCTTTTATTTTAATTGTAATACACAGCTCAGCATTAAAATCTGTGAATGAACAACAAATCACCCCTATTCTCCCACCCTTAGGGTAGGAATTTTTTTTCCAAATTTACATGGGACCAACTTTGAGGTATGTTCTATCCAATAAAAAAAGAATTATCAAAATCGGACTACTCTGTAAAAAGTTATGCGTGCTCATACATTACAATCAGTGAGTGAACAATCAATCATCCCCTGTTTTCCTACCCTTAGGGTTGGATTTTTTTTTCCAAATTTATATGGGACCAACTTCGGGGTATATCCTTTCCAATAGAAAAAGAATTATCAAAATCGGACTGCTCCGTAAAAAGTTATGCGTGATCATACATAAAAAAAAAAAAAAAAAAATATACGCGTCGAATTGATAACCTCCTCCGTTTTTTCGTCGGTTAAATATGGAAATTGAACAAAGTACATCTATTAATGAAAAAAGTGACGCAGAAATAGTGAAAAAAAAATGAGTTATATTAATTAAATTAATAATTGATTTATTTCAACGTTAAGGTATGATTCCGATCTCGGCAGCACGCAGCAGTGCTGCCGCGGCAGTGCGGTCGCAGCACTACTGGTCAGTACTGGTCCTCATACATTTTCTACGGGTTTATACGTGATTACATTCCGAGCACGGCAGCAATGCTGCGCGACATTGCTGCGTCACATTGCTGCCGTGCTCGGAATGTAATCACGTATAAACCCGTAGAAAATGTATAAGGACCAGTAGTGCTGCGACCGCACTGCCGCGGCAGCACTGCTGCGTGCTGCCGAGATCGGAATCATACCTTAATATTCAAGTTTTCACTTCTGCCGGCACTCCCGGAGTGCAACCCGTGTTTTTTTTTTTGTTAGCCTACATTGTGTCCCACTGCTGGGCAAAAGGCTCCTCTTGTTTCTTCTAAACCTCCCTGTCTTGTGCGATCTCTGGCCTACGTTGGCCCTGCAAATGTTACCACATCGTCGCTCCACCTTCGCCGTGGTCTACCTCGATGGCGATGTCCTCCCTCAGGCGTCAGTGAGTGATGATCTTTGCCCATCACTCCGGGTGCAATCGTGAAACATGTCCGGCCCACTTCAGCCTGGCTGTTTTTTCTCGTGTTTCTAACTCGATCTGTACGCTTAACACCTAATATGCTGCGCTCCATTGCCCGTTGGAAAATCTTGAGTTTGAACTTCTGTTTTTCAGTAAGTGACCTACTTTGTGCACCGTAGGTTAGGACGGCCAGGATGCACATCAGAATACTTTTTTGATGCACATGCTGATGAGTTTTCTTTTAAGTGATATAGGAAGACTTCATGTGTTCTTTAAGGGTCCAGTAGGTCTTCCAAGCGTTTTGGACTAGTCTTTCGACTTCCTTGTCTTGTCTGTTCTTGAAAGACACTAAATAGCCCAAGAATTTGTGAATAGTATTGAAAAAAATAAGAAGACGACGTTGTTACTTTCGATTTTGGCAACGCCCCAAGAGATCCTTCTTGTACGGTCAGCATCAAAAGTTGATTAACATTTCAGTTTTTTTAATCTTAGTTATTGAGCAAAATATTTGTTCAAAATTGCAGCAGAAGAATTTTTTTTAGAATATATACTCTTGTCTATTATTAGGCCGTCGGATAAAGACATTAAATTCGCAAAGCGTGATGTAGTTCTGCATTTTTGGTATGTTGTATGGGTCTGTTAGGGTAGTGTAAATTCAAATTTGCAACTTCGAAAAACTTGTGGAAACTGAGAAAATCGAGAAAAACTTCGAAATTTTGGGACTTTTTTCACTATTTGCTCTCCAGGGCCAAAACTATGCATTTTTTTGCGAACAATGTTCCGTACACATATAAACTGTATTAAATTGCCTACAATTTGAGCCCAAATGCAGCTCTATTGACCCCAAAGGAGCCAAGCTATGGCACTTTGAAGATGACCAATTTTTCTTGAAAATTGAAATTTTCAGGTTTTCCACACTTATTTCGCGAAATATTGGCAAAACCACTTGCCCTACGAAGAAAAGTTACTGAAAATATTTTGTAGTACATTTATTTAGCTTTTATTAGAGTCCAAAACGAAGTCTGTGAGACTAGCAGTTCACTCACAATCTCAAAAAAACGAAAAGAAGGTATAATGGGTTATAGAGACAAAAGACATATATAAGGTTATTGGAAATTAGACAGGAATTTTGGTCACTGGAGTCACTTGCAATAATCTCGCTCGAAGTTTGATTTGGAATCTTAAGTTCTAGGCAAAACATAAAATCAATGACCGAATTAAAAAAAAAACAAAAAATCAAACCGAAAAAACGACGATTGACTAAGAACAGCTGTTCTTAGTCAATCGTCGTTTTTTTCTTTGGTTGGGATTCCCTTTCAACAGGATTGTTTTCATTTTGAGAAAGATGAAAAAGAATGCGCTCGTGTTCTTCTTCCTCTTCGTGTCTTTCTTCATCATTCTGAGGAAGAAGTCCTTCTTCATCTTGCTCTGAGTCGTCGCTGTTTTCATCAACGAAAATCAACGCGACGTTATTACACGACTTTCCTCCGCAATTCAAACAAAGAGCCGAGCATTTCAGCCCAGCTTTTAAACAACTACATGCCCCTCTACATCCCTTTTTGCATTTGCAGGTTATCATTTTTAGAAGCTGTGCGGGAGCTGACTCTTTGTTTGTTGTGATCGGGATTAGGCCGCGGGAGCTGATTTCCCAACCCCACTCGGTGGGATCCTTTTCTACCCCCAGCCATTTTTGCACTTGGTGGTAGGTGCGAAACGCATGAAAAGAGGATGCCTCGGTATTAGGGGGCAAACGTGCCAGATTCACTTTTGCGCTTGCCGCTGTCTTCACAAACAACTGGAACCGCAGGTCGTGCAGTGTCTGAGTACCTGCAACGCCTCCGTAAAGAGACACCAGACACTTTACGCCAGCTTCCGCAATATCCGCATGCGTTTGGAGGAAGATGGTAGCCAGCACCCTAATTGCGTAACACACTATCAATCGGAATCTGTATCATTTTGAAGCAAATTGCTAATCCATTGCTTCATAAGTTCGAAAAATGTGTCTGCTCAACACGTAAATAACGCAATGAATGTTGTTGAACTGTCAAAAAGAAACCGATTCCGATTGACAATGTGTAACGCAATTGCGCCGCTGGTCTACTAGGTCTTGCCTCTTTTGAAATTGACCCCACAATTTCTGTTTTCCTTGCCAGAAAAGGGCGGACGTGGTATCACACCCAGTAAAAGCGTGTATAAACAGTTTAAATCCATTGGGCATTTCAACTTCTCCTCGGTTAAACGCGCTAGTGGTATACTGAATGCACCCGGCCTCATGTCTGTTACGTCCAGTTTCTGAAAGCGCAAGTTCTGGATGTTAGAACCCAACCCACAGAGAACAAGCAGGTCTACGTCCTCTCCCACTACGATCACATGGGCGTGGCTCTTGGTTTTCTCTAACGCCATTAGAATAATTTCGATCGCGGTCTGCATCATCAGTCGCTGTCTTCGTTTCAATTCCTTCGAGACATAATGCAGAGCAGAGATGTTGAATGAGACGTTCTTTGTTTCGATCGTTCGACATCATCTTCTCCTGGGGCACTTTTATAATCGTGGAGGAGTCAAAAATAATTTCAGTTGAAGAATCAAGATATCGTCTGAATCGCTCGGCAGATTTTGTGCTCCGATCGGCACTCTCGTCCCGGGTACCCGTCAAACACCACTGATACGTTCCTGCCAAAGCGGTTCAACGTATACGTGACGTAGGCATCTATAACTGCCTGTAAAAATGAGTTACGATGCCAAAAAACAGTATGCAAGAGGTATCCCCCAACAACGACTACATAAGTGTTTGCATTACACGCTTACACTGTTACCGCCTTCACCGCGGGGAGGTACTCTCAGCTTATGTTATTGATATTAGGAATGGAATAATTCGAGACAAATGTAACGTATCCCTGCAATAACCACTTAAAATTAAAAAAATGTTAACCATTTCAATGGTACATTAGTGAACTTAACGCCATCAATCCACATCCACACACAACAAAGACAAAAGAAAAAGTTCTACGATTTACAAATCTTTTTGTTATGGACAGAGAGATTATATTACTTTGGGGTCAATATTGTTGCAAATGATGTCCCCCATCGCCCCTTATAAGATTCCGGTCTAATTTCCAATAACCCTGTATACATTGAGTCTTTTGCCTCTATAACCCATTTTACCTTCTTTTCGTTTTTTTGAGATTGTGAGTGAACTGCTAGTCTCACAGACTTCGTTTTGGGCTCTAATAAAAGCTAAATAAATGGACTATAAAATATTTTCAGTAACTTTTCTTCGTAGGGCAAGTGGTTTTGCCAATATTTCGCAAAATAAGTGTGGACAACCTGCAAATTTCAATTTTCAAGAAAAATTGGTCATCTTCGAAGTGCCATAGCTTGGCTCCTTTGGAGTCAATAGAGCTGCATTTGGGCTCAAATCGTAGGCAATTTAATACAATTTATAAGTGTACGGAACATCGTTCGCAAAAAAATGCATAGTTTTGGCCCTGGAGAGCAAATAGTGAAAAAAGTCCTAAAATTTCGAAGTTTTTCTCGATTTTCTCAGTTTCCACAAGTTTTTCGAAGTTGCAAATTTGAATTTACACTACCCTAACAGACCCATACAACATACCAAAAATGCAGAACTACATCACGCTTTGCGAATTTAGCCACTTTTTTTGTCTATTTCCGACGGCCTATATGTGAAAAGCTAAAAATCAGTTTATTGAAAAAAGTTGTTGTCAATCTAATAACACGTAAAAATGATAGTGTTAATCGACTTTTGATGCTGACTGTACGACTATAATATTCAACATTGAATCATTCTTCTATTCTATAAACCTGTTACCACAGCTCTTAACTCCATATCCTTTCCAGACGATCCAATACTCGGCCCATGGCAAAGTGGCGGCGAAGGAAGTCCGCGAACTGGCGTCACTGTCGCACGGCAAGACGCGCGCCGGCGAGAGCGACGTGTGGCGCCACGAGCTGCTCTACGTGCCGCCGCTGCCGCCCACCAACCTGCGCGGCTGCCACCTCATCTCCGTGCAGTACGACGTGTTTGTGAGTACTACTCTGTGGGACTAGCTTGATGTGTAGCCGTGTGTACAAACCATCAAGGTATACATTCCAGTTTTAGCTGACCTTGCTTTGTATAGGTTTTTCATACAACCAGAAGTCAGCTTATACTGGTTACTTATGTATAGCTTGATGTGTAGCCGTGCAGACAACTGCGAGGATAGTATTCTTGTACACGGATCTTTTGGCGCGTGGCCAAAATTGGAACTAACACCGCCGTCTTGATTTTTCAATACAATTTCACAAAAAGATATTACAAATATTCACCTACAACGTCTCTTGTCAATTTCATGCAGGCGCCAAAAGATCTTTGTAACATCATAACTCTAAAGACAAGTTGTGGAAGAAATACCCACTATACAGGGTTGTTTGAGATGTTAGTCTAATGCGACCTTCTGATCAAATATACGATAGATTGGCAGCCTATAATACGAAATGACAAAATCTCAGAATTTTACTGTTGTTTGCATTTCTTTTTTTTCACTTATTCTGATGATAAAGCCCAGCCTTTATATTTTACACAATTTTTCCAGTTCATAATAGAGCCGAAGAGTTTAGAGAAGGAAGTAAAGCTGCAGCTACCTATCCTGATCGGTACATATCCGTTCCGCGAGGAGACCGACGAGCCGCAGCCGCCGACACACTACCCCAGCACGCTACCTATCTTCCGCGCCTGGCTGCACGACAAGCCCGCTCACTGACACACACACACACACAAACATGCACATAAACATATTGACGAACTGACACTCATACAACGAACGACGTAGCGGGAATACGTATTTTTTTTTCCATGTTCACTGTATGTAGAGTTATCATTTCGAAATGTCATAAGTCCTCACAAAAATCCAGACATTTGCAAGAAGTTCGGACATTTTATCTTTCTTTTTCACTCATATAACATTTTCTATTTAAAAAAATTTTAAGTGTCCGGCGAGTCGGCGCGTGGCGGGGCAAAAACGCCGGATATATCTGAATAAATTCGGAAGAATGATAACCCTAACTATATGACATTGCACAATACTGGAATCTCAAAGAATATAAGGCTTTGTCCGAGGTACAGTGCGAAAGAATTATACAGAACGATCCCTCTATAACTTCCAATAGATAGATAGGTGCACATGGTGCATGGGCTTCACTGACTAGCCCTCAAGAAAACAGATCAAAACGTTTATAATTTTATATCATAAATTCCTTAAAGTTACGAAGAGTTAGTTTAAAAGCTAGATTTATACATCAATTATTTTTAGGTAGGATTCTATGTATTATGAAAACCTATCATTATAAAGCAATGAATATACAGGCTTATTTTTTATCACCATCCAAATTTTTACAGGGTGTTCTACCCATGAATATGAACAACTCACTATCCGACCAACTCTGAAATCACGAAAAAAAAAATCAGCTGTTTCATACATTTTGGTCAAGTAGGTATTGAACTTTTGTATGAAACAGCAGATTTTTTTTCGTGATTTCAGATTTGGTCCCATAGTGAAAGTTGTTCATATTCATGGGTAGAACACCCTGTAAAAATTTGGATGGTGTTAAAAAATAAGCCTGTATACAAAGAATATTGGCAAAAAAAAGTTCAAGTCAATGGCTCCTTCGTTAACGAATAAGCCGAACGCTAAGCGAATACAAATAAAAGACTGTACTGTCTTCAAAAATGAAATCAAATGTGGCATAGAATTAAATTAAAACTAATTATATTGACAAAAATTACTTACACAAAATTATACACTGCCGTAATTGTAAGATTAATAATAATCTATTTAACAGTCTGATATTGATAGACAAACTTTTTCAATCAAGTATAGTTAGCGCCACGAAAGATGAGACTTGACTCCGCCTCCCGCGCTCTTTCCGCCGCCCCTATGATGTCCGTTACCGTCCCGCGCTCAGACCTCATACCACTAAAGAGACCTAAAATCGTGTACTGCGCAAGTCAAACCACGTGGTGTGTCAAGTCTTCTCTTTCGTGGCACGCATTATATCTTTGTGAAAACACAAATATTTTTATAAGTTTATTTAGAGACCATCACTTCGAACAATTTTGCTCAAAAGCCAGTTTGACTCTTAATATATTAATCTTTTGTGCCATTTAATGTGTTTAACTTCAAAATAATCATTGTAATTGATGACGAATCTGTTGTGAAGTATTAATTCCTATTGTTTAGATGTTTGTAACGAATGTATACGTACTAATGGAAATGTATATAACTAACCCTGTGATATACCGATCCGTCCATTTAATGTAGTTATATACCAATTTTATTATTATAAATATTTACCTATTACTATATTCATTGTTTTATTTTCTGTTGCCAGCCAAATATTAAATACCGTGTAAGTGTAATGTAATAACAACAGGCACAGGTCAAAAAGCAAAACTAATTACAGTGAAAGTAGGTATGATTGCTTGATAAAATAAAAAACGTGTAATTACTTGAAACTGTGTATTAGCATAACACACTGCACTGAATTGAGGCGTGTTCATCAGTAGTTGTTCTGCCGAAATTGTTCCCAATAATTACAAGCAACGTCATGTCGAGCCTCCGTACGATGTCTTTTATAATTTGTGGAGAAATATTACATTATTCACAAATATATAAACTATCACTACACGCATACATATACAATATCACATATCCGATTCCAACTCCTGTTGATCGTTTCAATTTGAAAAATAATTGTTCTCTACAATACAAGTTTCACCGTTATATCGGTGCTTCGAGACTTACAAAACAGTACACAATTAAACCAGAGTTAAGTTTCAATATCGGGAACTACAGGCGAAGCCGGGTTGAAAGCTAAAGCGGGCACATACATCCCTAATTCATTGTCATAAACGTTTTTCACATACAATCACTTCAATTCAATCCGGCTTCTATTCGATTTCTTGACTACGCCCGTATCGGTATCACTACGTCGGTCGTATGAACAAAACTGATAAAGTTTATTTTAAAAATATTTTTAACCACATCTATGTACTAAAAGGAATTACTGTAAAAACTGACAAAGATATTAGACCATAATCTATCTATATTTAATTGCATTCAACTGCTCCATGAGAGCGATTCCATTGAGCCATCTACCATAGTGCATGAAAAGCTATTTTACAACCTTAATATCCTTGGTTATAGACACCAAAGTACTATCTAATTTTGAATTAAAATGAGTACGTTTCTATATTATAGTACAATAATTATATTGCTGAGGACGTGGTCAACTTCACACTTCGTGCACGACACGTCACAGAAACAGGGAGACATTGATTATGGCGATTTTGTCGCGTTTTAAGGACTGTACATAGGTGTGGTTGGTATTCAGCTATTCGCCAATAGGTGCCTCATAAACGCGTATAGCTGGGCCTCTTGCTCAGCGCGGAATCTTGTCACACTACATTTTTAATGAACAGTAATTGGCAAATGTTTGTCGGTTGGTTGACTTAAGCCGCATTTATCGAACAATGGCGCTTGCAGCAGTGTTTTTCGTCGTGCAGAGTGCATACAACATGCCAAATTCCGCGTAGATCAGCTGAGCAGAAGCCATGGAAATTCTCCCGAGGAGAGTGTGGTCGCCACAGCACCAATCCACGATTCGGAGCTTGCACTGCAATGTCGGTAACAACCTATAAACACGCGATAGTCGAGCGTGGCTCACCTGTCACACCGGCCGCCTTATTCCATAAACACTGCCTCACTAACCACTATATAAAACTCATCCGCCTAACCTGAGAGCGATCGTACACGGTGCAAGTAAAGCTACGAAGATTACACAAGCGGCATTCATCACTGGGTCTCGCACTCACACACGCGTGTCGGGGCAGGCGGGCCGGCACTACGCCATCTTGTTGGCCAGCGCGAGGTGCAGGCACGCCAGCTGCGCCGTCCACTTGTCCAGCGCGCCGTACCGCGCCGCGCCGCGCGCGCTGCTCTGCAGCTCCAGCACGGAGTTCACCTGGTCGATGCGGCCGCTGATGGTGCTGGAAGGAGACCAATTTTCATGAAGCTTTTTGAAAAAACGTTAGTGGACTGTAACCTTCTGTCCTAACCAAAAGCGACAGTCGCGCGAACACGCGATCGTTTATATGAATTATGACGTACAATCGAGACTTGATTGATCGTCATCATATTCATATAAACGAGCGCGACGACCTCGTACTCGGAATACTGTCGCTTTCAATTAGGACACGGCCTAAGAAATATTTGGCCTTATAAGTTCACAGCTGAAATAATTACCAATATTCGTAGACCAACAACATCTACTTACTTATCTAAAATACACGTGACCAGTAGATTCTCCACTTCTTTCTCATCAATATTGAGTTCCTTAGATATAAACGGTATATGGATCCTAGTGTAGGGGCCGATCAGTTTGATCAGTACTTGAGTCCTGATGTTTCTGAGCAGGTCCTCTATGTGTTCTCTAATGAAGGGGTCGTCCATGATATTGTTCCGGTTGTGTTTGAGGATGGACTCGAATTCGTTAATGTCGTTATTTTGATACGCCATCACGAGGTTCGTCATGGCGAGGATCTCCGGGTCGTTCTTGTATGGCTTCGCTTCTTGAGAGTCGAAAGGATTGATTCCTGATTTCATAAGCCTGTGAAGAATGAAGAAATTTTGTTATTTCTGTGATTATAAATGTGAAATGTTGATAACTTGATATGATGTGAAGTCGTGACAAATATACTAACATATTAGCTAAAACGAGGTATTTCAAGCACGTCGTCCGTCTCGGACTGCCGGACTCGTCGTAATTCTTGAACGCCTCGAAGAAGTCCGTGTGAGCCTTCTCGAACTCACCCTCGCGTAGGTGCATTTTGCCACCGCATTCTGAAGCAATAAAGCAAGTCATTATTTTAAAATTATACATATTCTGTTTGGGAATATCAGCTGCTCTAGTAATTGCAGTCAGTTCGAAAATGTATAATTGCACTTTGCAAACTGAACCCCTTCTGTGTCAAGGGAAGAACCTCAGTTAAGTTTCGGAAAGGATAGTCAGTTAACTATTCTATTTTCTAAAAGCAAGTACATTTTATTTTCTAAATAAATATTAATGAAAAGAATATCGCACCTTCGGTGCAACAAAGTCACAACAGCTCTTTTTTTAATTTTACAGGAGAGGACTTTTAATTTTTTTTGTCGCATTTATTTCCTCATTTCTGGATTACTATCCAAACTAATATTATAAATGCGAAAGTAACTCTGTCTGTCTGTCTTTTCTTCACGCCTAAACTATTGAACCGATTTCGATGAAATTTGGTATAGAGATAGTTTGAGTCCCGGGAAAGGACATAGGATAGTTTTAATCCCGATATTCCCACGGGATCGAAACTTACGCGGGTGAAATCGCAGGGCGCAGCTAGTTTTACTATAAATAGTAATCCAGAAATGACAAATAGGTTTGAAATCATTATAAAATTAATAGTTTATTTTGTTTGCTATAGTTTTACGTTAAAAATCTTATATTGAATTTTGCAGTTTTGGCTATTTGTGACTTTGTTGCACTGAAGGTGCGATATGTAGGTGACCAATGATATAATACAGGGTGGCAGGGACATCGAGGCGCAACCTGTTACCATGGATTCAGTACCTGATTCTGAACCCCCCTGTGTTGAAATTTCGGTTATTAAAAAAAGAAGTAGCTGATCCATACATTTTGGCCACATAGCAATAGGTACTAGGTATTGCATTTTTTCAATGAAACAGCAGTTAAAAAAGAAATTTCAACACTAGGGGGTCTATCATGTGCTGAATTCATGGTCACAGCTTGCGCATCAATGTCCCAGTCTGTATGTAAGTTGCCAGGGAAAGATCAATAAAGCAATTCATTGGTCATCAAATCAAAAAACATATCATAGCACAGCCTGTTTATAAAATATATGATATTTACCTCTAATAACACCCATAATAAGTGGATGTGGAATAGCAGACTTGATGTGGAGGGACTGTTCATACAGCGCCTTCAGTTTCTTGTTGTTCTTCTGTGCGGTGTACATCTGAATCTCCAGTGCGTATATCTCAAGCAGCTGTGTGCCCTTCTTCAGGTCATCCTCGCCTTCATCAGTCTGAAGTGGAAATATCTATATTATAGGCAACAGATAGTTATCAGGATGAACAGTTGCTTCAACATATTGCCCACTTTAGCCTTTTGTCTCCCGAAGAGTGAGCGGGATGCCTCATCAGTCTAAAGTTTTTATTTATTACTCAAGTTCTGATTATAACACATGGGCAAAAAAAAAAAACAAAGAAAAAATGAAAAAAATGAATGATGAAATTTTCTTTAGAAATTGGTATACTTGGTGTACATAAGAAAGTGGTTGAAACATCAACGGTACACCAAGTGTACACAACTATTGTCATTGTGAGAACAATGACTTCACTGCGTCCATTCAACTACTTTGACACGTGGGGTGTTTCAACAGGTAGGTATGCAGGCAAACGTGTGAGAGTTTAAGAATAAAATCCTGGATGAGGATTTTCATATAGACAATCATTCTCACCTGACAGCTCTGATGCAGTTGCTTCAGAATCTTCGCAAGTTTATTGAAGTCTCCTCTATCGTAGTACAGTTTGCCTAGCTTCGTGTTAGTCTTGAACCATAGCCTGTCGTTCTTGGCATCTTTCAGGGCCTCTAGCGTAGTTTCATAGAAGTCTTGCAACAATTCCATCTGCAAGGAACACTTTTAAATACATAATAAATTTGAACAAACAAATCAATTGTATTGAAATCAGTCAATCAAATTAATATGTTGCATTTTCATAGGCAGATAAAGAGTTCAAAGTAATATTTTATGGGAATTAATTACTATTGGGAACAAGTCTGTTTTATTTTCTGCTATTCTACTTTTAGCTAATTAATTAATAACTATTAATTGTATTGACTAATATTGTAAACTATTCTGATACTTACATTTCTAGAAGTAGAGATGTAGTCCAGGATAGAGTTAATGGACTTCTCCGAGTGGTTTCTAGTGACCGCACTCTTGATGTATGTCAGCAGCTGTTTGTACCTCGACATCATTTCTGTGAAGTTACCCTGCAAGTACATTAAATTATCTTATTATCAAGCTCTAACAACAGCATCACACTAATATTAAAAAGGTGAAAATTTGTGAGTATGTATGTGTGTGTGTGTGTTCATATGTTTGTTACTTCTTCACGCTCAAACAGCTGGACCAGTTTTGATAAAATTTTGTATGGAGGTAGCTGACACCCTGGATTAACATATAGGCAACTTTTTATCCCGATATTCCCACGGGATCGACATTTATGCGGGTGAAACCGCGGGGCGCAGCTAATAAAAGATAATGGAGGAATGATCTCTGAACCAAATGTATGCTCATAATGAGAATGGGCAAAGCAATTAAGTTTGTGAAACATTTATTTATTAGACTGTTCATTAGTGCCTTTATGACACTGGCTGGTGCTTGAACTTAAGATGCAACAAAGGTGTGAGTGACAGAATATGAATTTTAAGGTTATTTCATACATACGTTTTTTTACTGCACATTCATAGTTCCATTTTTACTTAAACATGGTGATTTTGAAGCTAGAATAGCTGTTGAAATTGTTATTATGGTGCACAGCAGTTATTGTACTTATCAGTAACTCACCAATTTAAAATTTATCTTGATCATTTGCTTGAGTGCTTTGAAGCCCCATTCTCCCTTGTCTCCTCCCTCAAGCTCGAGGACTTTTTGGAAACTAGTGAGAGCTGCCTGTGGCTCATCCTCCTTCAATGCTTTGCTATTATAGTACTGATTCTCCAAGTCAACATCTGGTTCAGAGTTACTGTCTTCTGAGTATTCCTAGAAAAAAATACACAATTTAAATTATTAAAAATTTTATCACAGCAAAATATTCACCTGATTAAACTGCTGATAAGTTGAAGCTAGCTAGCAAGCAAAAAGGTCATCTCCTATAGGTACTCATATTATGAGCAAGGTAACAATTTGCGAACCTCGTGGAACCTTAATGTAAAACGGGCATAAAATGAAGACTAAATCATATAGTATCCTGGTAACATACGTCTTTTGCAAAAGCTTCAACAAAAAGCAAGGTTAAAAGCTAGGAATTTCGGGGATACTCGCTAAAACGTCACACACAATAACATTACCAAATAAATTAAGTGAAATTAAATTACAAACCAAGCCATAATCTTCCTCCTCCTCGCACATATAATCATCATCGTTATCCGACATATTAGCTAAACTTTCCTATTTATTTATTTTACAATTTCACAAATTACAAAAGCGTATATTTTATAGGCTATTATTTTCCCGAACTGACATGACACCACAGAGTACTTTTTGAAAGACTCATGACACTGACATGACATGAATGACACACCGATTATTGTACCAGAAACAACTTTTTATTTTATTTGATTTGTCTGTGTTATGGACTTGTAGCTTCATTGTTCAGACTAGTTCAGACAGACGCAGTAACAGAAGATGGTACGCACAGCTACACATCAAGCTATACATATCCAGTTTGGGTTGAACTCGCATTGTATAGGTTTTTAGTACAATCAGAAGTCAGCTTATATACTGGTTATGTATAGCTTGATGTGTAGCCGTGTGTACCACATGTTTCCGTGTGTTTTAATTGTATATCATAATTTTATTATAGATAGTAACTGTAGTTTGAACTACACACAAGAAAATAAAGATTCTTTCCGGTTTTCTAGGCACTTTTCTTTATAACTTAACTAGCTGCTGCCCGCGACTTCATCCGCGTGAAATCCTACCACACTAATATTATAAAGGCGAAAGTAAGTTTGTTTGTGACCTTTTCACGCCTAAACTACTGAACCGATCGTCCTGAAATTTTGCATATACGTTGTCAGGTGTACAGAAACGGACATAGGGTACCTTTCATCCCGAAAAAAGTGCTGTTCCCGAGGAAAACAACAATGCACGTGACGCCATCTATTATCATAATAACGTCATTGTTGTTTTCCTTGGAAACAGCACTTTTTTCGGGATGAAAGGTACCCTATGTCCTTTTCTGTACTCCTGACAATGTCATGACATTGTAGACATAACTTAATTTTAGGGCAGTTTTACAGAATTTCAAATTAGGACCATCCTTCCTCAGCATAGCTATTCACAGCCACTCAAACATCAATGAATGTTATCGTAAAGGTGAACGCAGACTTGGCCGCACCGCACGCACCGCAGTCGCCGCAGTCATCGCTTTTGTTAATGGCCTCGCACACCTGTCTGTTCCGCAGTCACCGCATTCGTTCCTGTTGCCGCACGCATCGCACTGGATTTCTTTAATTCAGTTTCTAATTTAAGTATGATGAATGCGAATGAAGACACCCGCGCCGCGCCGGCCGCAGCGTCCGATACCGGCGGGCCGGCGTTGGTGACGTCATCAGCTGCGGCTTGGGGAGTTCGGTTGTTTCAGGGACTGCGGCGACTGCGACGCGGGTGGGTGTGCGAGGTTGCATAGAATTTCATATAAAGAATTCGAAAGCGAAGACTACGGCGCTTGCGGTGCGGCCAAGTCTGCGTTCACCTTAAGAGTCCTCTAAACGCTATTTACAAGACCAAAACCCAAAAATGTTGTCAGTATTTGCTATTTTTCCGACGGCAAATCAGATTATCGAAATGTGTCATTTATGATACGATAGCCTATCGGATGGTTGTGATTATCTATGCAGATTAGCAAAATTGAGAAACGTATATTCGAATGAAATCAAAGCTAATTTTTAAATTGAACGCAACTTTCGACTAGGTGCTTGATTGGTGAACTTGTTAACCAATAGAAAAATTGTAATAAAATGTTTTATTTAGGCGCGAAACCCGTTTACTTGTGTTTATTGGATTTATTTGTATTATAGCAATGAAATGTTTATTCTAAAAGAAACTTCAACAGACGTAAAAACTATACACATATTTTTAGTGAATAAATTTCAGTTTTTCTAAAAAATAAAATAAAAGTAACCAAACTAAAGTAAATACCGCTCTTTTCCATTTGCCGATCTGTGAGTGGTCAATGAACTTGTAAACATATGATCGTTCCGAATCTCTCTTTGTGAGTAACATCTTCTGCGGCCGAATTTGTAATTTTTGGTACAGAAAATGAATTCGCAATATTACATTTTTTAATTATATATTTTTAATTTTTTTTTTTTTTACGTTACTTTTTTGTGAACATTTCTGACGGAATTTACATTTTAATGTATTTTAAAACATGATTGTTTAATCTTATTATAGACTTCGGAACAAAACCAATCATTGTCACAAAATTGGAGGGAAATTGAGTAGTCTCAAAAAGCGGGCGGTCGCGAGATCGGTATCAAACGGGCATTCGCAGCTGTGAATTTGTACGAGTTGATCATAACTGAAAGTTGACTTTAATTCTATTGTTTAATTTAATCAAAACACAATGGCCCCAATTGTTGACAAAGAAAACCTGCACAACGAATTCAGTAACGTGCATTTGAAGGTTAGTTATTCTATACATGGGTACTTGATAATTTATTATTAGAAGATTGCGAGTTGTGACATGTCAGAAACTCAGAACCTGTACAATTCATAACCATTGTTTGCTTTGCAGTCTCCGGTTAAAAACAATGTTTTGGCCGAAAGAAATGACAATATGAGTGGAGAAAGTATGGAGGTTGAGGGAAAGAATATGGAGGTGGCAGAATTTGACCCACAAAAGGAGCCCCTTTTGCGAGACAACCCTCGTCGTTTCGTCATATTTCCGATACAGTACCCTGACATCTGGGACATGTACAAGAAGGCCGAGGCTTCCTTCTGGACCGTTGAGGAAGTGGATCTATCAAAGGTAGTTATTTGTTTACATCTCGTGTTTATTTTCGTCATACATAACCTACCTAGGTTTTTATAATCTAAAATCTAGTTCAAAGTAATTTCTTACTATTCTTCGCTGTACTGTTGGTGTAATCAGTTTAAATCTAAGATAAGTAGGCTAACGGTCCCCTTTTTGTCGTTATAAATGGTCACGCATGACCACCACCCCCCACGAACAATAGGAAGTTGGTACCAAATTATGGCGCAATATCGTGAATATCAGTCGTTATTTTTCTCATTACTTTCATAATTCATAGTAGTTATATTTCGCCTTCATTAATTTACCTTCTGCTTATAAGATTTAAACTAAAATCCATTCTTATACCTTTTTTCTATATTTGATACCAACATCATGCAACTCATGAAATGCTTACACTCTTGTTATTTCTCTTTACTCAAAACAGTAACAATGTTTTGTACACATATGCAGACATTCAATAGACTCAACTTACATTTAATTGTTGTATACAGGACTTATCAGACTGGGAGAATCTCAAGGACGGTGAGAGGCACTTCATCAGCCATGTGCTGGCTTTCTTTGCTGCCTCTGATGGCATTGTCAACGAGAACCTGGTGGAGCGCTTCTCCCAGGAGGTGCAAGTGACTGAAGCAAGGTGCTTCTATGGCTTCCAGATAGCTATGGAGAATGTACACTCTGAGATGTACTCTCTACTCATCGACACATACATTAGGGACCCTAAGGAGAGGTAAGTTGACCTGGATTTGATTAATACTACCTACTCTTTCTAAAACAAACTAGGAATAATAATTATTATGGTCATTGAAAATGTATCTAAAAGAAACCTTATTAGTGTTGTTTATGTTAGTCATAACGAAATGCACTGTAACTGTAAACCTACCAAGCAACTTTTTATCTACTCTTCTTTATTCATTGTTCATATGTATATACAGGCATGCATACATCATCATAAAACAAATAGGTACTAAACCACAATGACTCATACACATAGTTTTCCATTGTAATCATGACAATCTTTTTCCTTGTATAGAGACTTCCTGTTCAATGCTATTGAAACCCTGCCCTGTGTGAAGAAGAAGGCTGACTGGGCCCTGCAGTGGATCGCAAGCAAGTCTGCTACGTTCGCTGAGCGCATCATCGCCTTTGCCGCTGTCGAAGGGATCTTCTTCTCTGGCAGTTTCGCCTCTATTTTCTGGATGAAGAAGCGCGGACTGATGCCTGGTTTGACATTCAGCAATGAGCTGATTTCTAGGGATGAGGTTTGTATATTAGTTGTTTTAATGCCATGTATTTTTTCTATTTCAGTACTAGGTAAATAATTGCAAAATACATATTCCTGATAAGTTCAGTCTATATCCATACTAATATGTATTATAAATTCGAAAGTGACTCTGACTGTCTGTATGTTACCTTTTCACGCCTAAACCGCTGAACCGATTTAGATGAAATTTGGTATAGAGATAGTTTGAGTCCCAGGAAAGGACATAGGATACTTTTTATCCCAATATTCCCACGGGACAGAGACTTATGGCGGGTGAAACCGCGGGACGCAGTTAGTCTTTATTGTATATCAGTAGAAGCTTTTAGTTTCAATATCAGCAGGGAACTTTTAATACTCCTGATGTCTTTAGTGAATCTCCTCATGCAGACCCTTATCTGAAACATAATAAACTCATTGATAACAATCGCATGCAAAAAAGGCGTGGGTTTATGCAATGTATGATAACAACCTCACGTAAGTGCTATTCACCTATGTGCACCTATGTTTATCGCGAAATCGAGACAGTTAAACTTTGTCCGTAGAAATGTATAAGCATGTATATATTGAGTTGCGCTCAGCGACGTTTTTGATAAGGATTGGCTTATCATACAACTTCATTATTACCCGGTCAAGCGTCGCGGTTCGCCGCTCGGCGACGAAACAATAGAAAACCAATTGTCTCATTAGCGGCGCTTGACAGATTAAAATGTTAATAATTCATGTTTTAATTAAATTAACTAAACATTTTAACGTATAAGTATATTTTTTTTATAATTTTATATCAAAAAGTTGATAGCCTGTATCAACTTTTTATTTATTAGCTAACTAGCAGCGCCCCAAGGTTTCACCAGCATAAGTCTCGATCCGGTGGGAATATCGGGATAAAAAGTATCCTATGTCCTTTCCTGGCACTCAAACATATCTTTATACCAAACTTCATCTAAATTGGTTCAGCGGTTTAAGCGTGAAGAGGCAACAGACAGACAGACACACACACTTTCGCATTTATTAGTATGAATTATAATGATATGTTTTTCATCATAGGTAATTTAATGGATTTCCATACCTAGCAGTTATTTGCGACCTTATTTAATGACAACATTATCTAATAAGTATTTTTCTGCAGGGTCTACACACGGACTTCGCGTGCCTCATGTACCGGCACGTAGTTCAGAAGCCGAGCAAAGAGCGCGTGCTGAATATCATCAAGGACGCCGTGGTCATCGAGCAGGAGTTCCTCACGGATGCGCTGCCCGTCAGGCTACTTGGCATGAACTGCGAACTGATGTCCAACTATATCGAGTTCGTCGCCGACAGACTGCTTATGGAACTTATTGGCGAAAAGGTAACAGTTGTTAAAAAATAAGTCAAAAAATAGTTATTGAGAAATGCTTTGAACTAAATGAGAAAAGCGGAGAATAGGGTCTAGTTTGATAGGCATAAATAAATGTTTATTTAATGTAGCCTAAATGGAATATTCAGGTCATCCAATATCAGTATGTTTTTGAACTATTCTGACACTGATAAAACCCACTATTTAGCAAAATGAACACCAGTTATCATTCTAGTTAACCTCATTTTTCTTTTGCCTATCAAAATTGATCATGCAATCATGCTAATCATTACCAAGTTACTACTTGTGAATTTTCAAAAGATGGTACTAAATAGTATTGTTTTATCTACAGCACTACAACACGAAGAACCCATTCGACTTCATGAACCTCATCTCACTGGAAGGCAAGACCAACTTCTTTGAGAAGAAAGTTAGTGAGTACCAGAAATGGGGAGTCATGGCCAACCAGATGGACAATGTATTCACACTTGACGCAGAATTCTAGATTGACTACAACAAACTGACCACAAACCTTGCAACAGTCTCAGTGGCTGACAGTATTAATTCCAGTGAAAGTAACAGAGCGGAGAATGTTTGGGATATATGGTACCTATGCGGTTGTTCGCACAGGCCCTCTTTTTTTAACTTGCACCTGAATCTTAACTCTCGGCGTTGAGAATCCAACAGAGCGCGATGAAAAAATCTCATGCGCATAGCTATTGAATTTTTAACTCCCCAAAAACGAGCCCGTGAGTATGGGTTAATACCGGTGGAGCCGGTAATAAAATTACTAGGACTGACAGTATATTCATTATTGTCATAATTATGTATGCCTTGATTAATTTGAATTTGTTTGTGCTGATACATTGTACATGATCAGGGGTTCCTAATAATTAAGTAGACAAGCACCCTAGTTTGCAATGTGTGTACCTTAATGCAAATAGTTTTAATGACTTAGCTTTTAATGAACTAGAATAATTTCTTACACAATAATATATTTTATAGTAAAATGGAATCATTTCAAGATGATTTATTCTGTGATAGATAATAATAATGAGCGCATTTACTTGGAAATGTAAGTCAAATGCTTTCTGCTATATGTATGTTAAGCGTGTTAAATAAATTTTTTGCTAATAAAAATTCTTCAAGAAAAATAAATGCCTTTAATTGTCAATCGACTCTTTTAGCAACAAGAACAGATCTTTACGCACGGCGACATATTATCAAGCTATACATTTAGCCGAACTAGCATCGTATAGACTGCGTACAATGAGAAGTCTTGTACAGACGCCAGCACATCAACCTACCCGAAACTGTCACATTTTCCCAATCAACTTTGAACCTTATGCTTTAGTGATAAAGTTGAAAATCTATTAAAGAAATTTGACAGATTGTAGTAGGTTGATGTGCTGGCTTCTGTACAAGAAAGAAATCTACAATGCAAGGTCAGCTAAAACTGGAAATGTATAGCTTGATATTTCGTCGTGTGTACCTGTTTTGTTTTTCTGGGAAGTACACATTTTTATCCTTTATGATTTACAAGCAGAAAAAATAGTAATAACGAATCACATTACTTTTATTATGTAAAATTATAATTACATGGACTTTACTGGGTTATGTAGGAGCTCTACCAAATAAAAATGTATAAAATAATTGCAAGTTGCTACGAATTCCGTAGAGCTCCTTTATGACGCCAGCTAAGATGAAGTAAGTTACATTGTTTCCCCATCCGCTAAGTATGTGGTGACGGAATAGAATATAGAACACGCACAGACTGCATACAATGAGACTTCCATTTACTATTTACTGAAATGTTGTGGAGATCGTATTTACATTGACAATGCTCATTAAGATGTAAACGTGCCTTGACACACATTGTTTCTTCACAATATGTTACACCTTAGTGGAAATTAAATGCAATAACAACAAGTTTATAAATTATACTCTAAAATAAAACAAGTGTGCAAGTTACAATTTTCTAATCCTACTATTGCATACAGATTCTAAAAGTTGAGAGCATCCATTTCCATAATATTTTTTTGAGAATTCTCGAAGTAACGAGATGAGTGGAATACGGTAGACATCTCGGCAAAATTGAAAAGTCAACGAAAGTGGTGTTATTTTGTAGAACATACTCCTATGCAGGAACTTAAAACATTTTTTCAATCATTCACAGCAAACAGAACTTGCGTTACCTATCTTAGTTTAAATAGTGTAAAGGCTAACGCACATTGAGCGGGCCGCACCGCAACGCATTGGAAAAAATCCTCTTACCTCACTTTCGTACAAAGCACACTACATGAAGGGCACACAGAGCGAAAAAAAAATAAAATGCATATAAGCATGTTGTGTGTCGTTGGATCTTATAATTCCTCCATCCTTCACTGTGCGTGATCCGCAAGCACTTGGCCGGTTTTTTGTTTTTCAATGCGATGCGTCACCGGCGGTACCTAATATACGCTAGCGTTGTGTGTTCTAGTTCTAGCGCGAGTGCTTGTCGCTGGCGAGCCGGCGCAGCAGGCGGTGGCCCGACAGGAACGTGAGCGCGCCTAGCGGCAGCAGGTAGCGCATCGTGTCGAACATCGACAGCTGCAGCCACAGCACGCCGTACAGACCCAGGGAACCTGCGGGTGCCGGATATGTGTTACTTGTTGTTGTTCGACGTCACAGGGATAAGTAGGTACTTTCTTTCAAAAGATATTTACATATTTTTTTAGTGCTGAAACGAATAAAAATGTAAGAAGAGATAGACTATGTTATGTTGTTGGTTTGCTGCACGCTTTGTGGTAATAATATATTTATTTCATTTTTCTATTGTATACCAACCTCCCAAAGCCAAATGGAACACCAAGGCACTGGGCGTGAAGGGGAAGTTGCTGAAGTTGAGTCCGAGCTTCACCCACAGCAGCAGCAGCAGCAACAGCGGCGCGGCACACGCGGCCGCGAACACGTCGGAGAGCGCGCGCGCGGGCCGCGCCTCGGGCGAGCGGAACACGTGCGCGATCTCGGGCAGCGGCCCGCGGTGCGGCTTCGACGTTGTGCTTACTGGTGCGCCTGAGAGGAATCCATCAGTTCTTAGGATCATCTACTTGATATTTTTTTTAAATTAACTCATACACTAACAGAACAGCCTAAACCGCTGGATCTAGCAACATGAAATTTTGCACAAGATTAGAGTACCTTTTACAGCACTAAGAAACGATTTTAGAAAATTTATTCTCTAATGGTCAAACCCGACTGTAAGAGCAGCGGCCATTATCCATAGTCATTTGAAGGCAAAGATTGACCCTAAAGGAGTTCAATAGGAGATTTTCGCCAATGGGAAATCTCATCGGGCATTGTGTAGAGATTGTCTAATTAAAATTGCACGCTTCTCCACTGCTCATCGCATACTCATTGTATAGAAAATTTTGTGGAGAGGCGTGCAGTTTTAATTAGACGATTCCTACACACAAAACACTTAATAAAGAAAAATGCATAAAGATAGAAGAGCGCAAAGGTACTGCTTATTTCATTATAAATTTCTTAGTCCGGCTGCCTTTGTTTGTTTTTTCATGGTTTTTTTATTAGCCTCTATAATCAAATAGTTCTAGTATTAGACAACTCACCAACAGCGTTAGCGTCCTTGCCGAAGTTGAAGAGCACCTCTCCCACGGGCCAGGCGATAGGGTTGGACACGGCGCTGTCTCCGAGGTACATTGTCAGCGAATAAGCGCCTGACGCGAAGTTCAGGTGCTTGGCGATGCCGCCTACGTTCTGTAGATGACGTGTTTGTTATAGAAGCTTATAAATTTATAATTATTTAACTGGAGGCTGAATCGAGAGCCTTGCAGCTGGTTCAAACTTTGAGATGAAGCGTTTTACCACTTTCCTCGTTTCGTTTCAGTTCTTGACATCAATCTTGACTGATGGAAAGCGATGGATGAGGGTATGATAGAGTGAGTGCTGCTCCCCGCTGCTAGCCGTAGGAATACTGGTAGAAATAGTCACGTAAGGAAAAAGGGTAATGCCGTCTCCGTGCGACTGTCTTTCTATAATATGTCTATGAGTGCGTGTTTGGTGCGAGAATCGCATAAGGAACTTCGTTCCTGACGGGAGTCCCCCGACCGCACACGTTTTTTTTTTTTGTTCTAAGCCTAATGTTATATACAATTTTAATTGGTGTACTGTATGAATGATCTAACATTTTTCAGGTCTTACAAGTTTTATTAGTAAGTATTAGATAGTGTGTAGAATTACACCTAACACATTTCAACACAACATAATATTCTAAGTACAAAATACTCACAAGTTCAACTTTGTACGCCTTGGTGCTGTCGGGCTCGGCCACGAAGATGGTCTCGTCGTCGCTGTTGGCGCTGCCCACGCGCACGAACGCTTGCTGCACCAACACCGGCTTGTTGTACTTGTCGCGGACGCTGAACTTTAAGGTCACCCTGAGGGAAAAATATTTTGTGTTAAAATCTGGGAATCTGTTTACCAAGAAAATGGCCGCCTAGTTTGGTGTAGTACGGTCAAACGCACCTCAGTAGTAGCACACGTAAATGTTAACTTGAACTACAAAAATCACCCTAACTGCTCCGCAATAAAGGCGCTGTCAAAGTCAGATGGACTTGTGGCTGATTTTATTATTTTTAAATGCAATAATAATTGTTTAATTCCGTATTTCAGAGAAGACAGAATAGTTCATTTTCTATACTTACTTCTGCAAATGATCGGCCTGGATTTTCTCAGTCAGTTTGTTCGGATACGTGACAGTCGTCACCTTAGGACTGGTAGTGCCATCCACATCACCAATACCGACCTCCACACTGCTAACTTGAATCTCACCCAAAACCGCCACATTAATATTAGCAGTCTTAGTACCGGCGCTTAAAGCTATCTTGTAAAGGCCATATTGGGCCTTAATCTTGCTCAAATTAAGGACGAAAGTCGTAGGTTCGTTAGGTTTTTGTGTGAGAGGTTGTTTTGATAGGACGACGACGTCGTCAGCGAGGCGTGTGCCGGATTGTGCGACTACTTCCTCGGGCTTCAGGAATTTGACTGGACGCCCTATGAGGTCGGTGATAGAGAACTCAATGGTGTCTGACTCGGAGGTGATGTACTTCTTGCCTTTGATCGTGATGCTGATGGGGGATGGCTGTGGAGAAATAAGATTGTGTTACTAGAATCTTAAATGGCTTAAAAAATAAGAGGGGAGGTCCTTCAAGAGGCCTTTTAACTTTTAAGACATTAAAAAACTGTAACAAATATTGCTTACTTTGATATTAAGTGGTATTTTAGAACAGCTACTTCGCAATTTCTTAGCTAATTTAGACATTAAGCATTTTTTCTCACCTCATTTAATTTGATATTTAATAGATTTGTATTTCCGATTGATTTAAAAAAATATACACTTGTAGATTCTCTGCTAATGCCTAATAAAAACGTTGTATTCCTCTTACCACATCATCAGAGAGTGCGGTGGCGGCTTCGATCAACAAGCAGGCTCCCTTGGGCGTGTTGACAGAGCGACGTGACAGCAAGTACTCTGCGAACTTGTACCTTTGTTCGTCGCTCAGGGGAGACGGCTTCTTCAAGTTCTTGTAGGTCCTGTATGGAGAAAACGACTACGCTTAACATAACATCATGGTTTAACCTGGACCACGAGACCGGGACTCAGTTAACTTGCTTCTGAACTCCTACGACTTCCGTCGCGTGGAATTCGTAAGACACCACATTTTACTAAAATAACAGCCATGAGTCCCGCCCGCGTTTCGTTTTCGCTTAGCGGTTTTTCTGACTTTTTTTTCTTTTTGCTCGGCTCCTAAGGGTCATCGCGTCATGTTTAACCTCTCGTCTGTCGGAACGTAGATCTACGCGAGACACAATGGCTTTTTAATTGTGTCTGTAATTACGACATTCAATGGGTTAATAGGCTACTTATAACGAACAGAAGAATTATTAAAATCCGACTAGTAGTTCCAGAGGTTAACACAGTCAAACAAACTAATCAGCTTTATTATTAGTATAGATATAAGGATTGGCCAGATGTAGCAAGAGACAGGAGAAAATAGAAAGTCGGAAGGGAGGCTTTGCCCTGCAGTGGGACATAACAGGCTCATAATAAAAATAATAGATATGTGTGAAATCGTCAATACGTCTTGAGCTAGCGTAGTGCTCAATGCTCGTGCCTTCTCTGTATAAGAAGAGTGGGACAATAATAGGATAGTATTATTTATTTTAAAATAATGGCTGTATTTCAGAAGGGATATGCAAAGGCGGTACACCAATATTTCGCCAGATTATTATATGGCACAAATTGGGATTCTGGCTGTTCCTTAGCGAGTTCCTGAAGGAAAAACTTAATAACATTGTGTAAAACCTGGATACAATTTTTAAACACTCGTGACTCAATTAACCAGGCAATCAAAGGATGAAAGTTTTAACAACCTTTACCCAGTAGTGCTAAAATGGGATGAAGATATTACAAAGTTAAAGTTATTATAATTACTAGCTGCGCCCCACGGTTTCACCCGCATAAGTCTCGTGATATAAGATCCAGTGGGAATATAGAGATAAAAAGTATCTTATGTCCTTTCCCGGGACTCAAGCTATCTCTATACCAAATTTCATCTAAATCGGTTCAGCGGTTTAGGCGTGAAAACGTAACATACAGACAGACAGTTACTTTCGAATTTATAATATTAGTATGGATTAGAATTATCAATCTAAGTTAGAATAGCCATGATTGCAATAATAGTCACTCAATAGTGTAATTTGAACTTAGAGAGTTGTATTGATAATTTTAAGGATTATAGTTCAATAAATACATATTTTTTATGGTTGTAAATCATGTTTTCATCAACATACAACTTTCGCCTTAATGAAAACTTACCTCTGTATGCTACTAAGCAGGTTGGAGGTCACGGGCAGACCACCTTCAAAGTGCAGAGCCTTGGAGTCACTCTCGTCAGCGGCTAGTAACACGCCTTCCGCATGGGAGGCTGTCCACGCGCCGCAGCCCATGTGCTCGCAGAGAGCGAACACATATCCGTAACTGTCAGAAATAAATAATAGTTTCTATATATTTTTGACACTAATATGCCAATTAAAGATCGTTGGTATGTACAGTCAGCATCAAAAGTCGATTAACACTATCATTTTTACATGTTATTAAATTGACAACAACTTTTTTCAATAAACTGATTTTTAGCTTTTCACATAATAGACAAGAGTATATATTCTAAAAAAAAATTCTTCTGCTGCAATTTTGAACAAATATTTTGCTCAATAACTAAGATTAAAAAAACTGAAGTGTTAATCAACTTTTGATGCTGACCGTACAACAGACAACTTACAACAGTCGGACAAGCAGACAACTTATGTACATCGTATTTCATGCAATTTTACTCTCATGATGACAATATTTTGGAAGAATTAGCTATGGCATCATTATCTGATGTTCAATTAGTTAGATTAATAACAACTTATCTTATTACATCTCAAATTATGCCAAAGCATTCAACCATAATTGGGCACACATGGGACTAAAAAAATCTAAAGAACAGGCAATGTGTTAAAGAATATAATTATATGATGTTACATTTTAGATAAAAAAATACTCACTTAGCAGGAGAGTCATCTTTCTTCAGCAACTGTATAAGATTCTTCAAAGCATCTTCCTTGTCATAAACTGAACCCTTGCCAAACGCCTTCAATGTGTATACGGCATGGTAAATATCAGAGATTGTGGCGTCCTTCTTATCCAGGACTTGTGTGGCTGGTGACATGACTTCCGGTTTCAAGGAGTTCAGGCAGCTGGATATGGCTGCAGCATTTGCTAGTTGGAACACTTGTTCAATGTTCTTAGTATCATACTTGATGCTTTTAATGTGCTGCAATAAATACAATGGACTTTTATATGATGCTTATAATTTATATTCCTTATTATAATTTCAAAGTTTTTAATCTGAGAAATGTAGTAATGATACAGAATACTTTAAGCTCCTGTTTCAAAAGTAACCAAACAAAAATTATTGAGTCAGTTGTTTGATTAAAATGGATAGTAATCTGCCCTCGATAGAACCTAAATACTGTCTAACTCACCTCACAGATATTAGGAATGTCAGCATTTAATTCTGCCAGCCCCTTGACAGAGTAGTACAGTGATGTGATGTCTTTACTCTTCAAATTTTCCTGCAGGATAGTTTGCAGGCGCTTCAGGTCTATCGTGCCTTGCAGAGTGTTACCATTGCTCAGTGATAGTGCACTTAGTAATAAAAGGAATAGGGCTGAAAACATAATTAATCATTTAACAGTGTCGTTATACAGTGTTCTTACATTTTTATGTTAGGTAGATGTTAAACCTTGATTGCATTTTCTCATGAGCCTCTAATCAGAAACACTATTTGTTAACAAAACGTGTTTACATTCTATGAAGCCTGTAGTCTATTTAATTGTTACTTTTTGAAGTACTATTCATAGTGGATATTTTGGTAAGATTAACCTGTACAACGAATTGTACGGCCGGCGACGCCTGAGTAACAATGACGTGTCCTTACGATTTTGACGTAAATAAAGCTTTTTAAAACATATTTAACGTAACTGTGACCTTACTAATAAACCGAAAATGCTGTCCAAACTTCTAAATCGTTAAAAATACGAACAGAATACTAGAAAAATAGCAATTTTGGGTGCCACGCTAATGTTAGTTTTATTGTTTGAAAGAATGAAGACATACCATGAAAATACATTTCTATAGCCTAATAAATCAGAGATCACCCTGATTTTATATCCACAATCTTAGTTTCTAATAGTATTTGGCTAATTTTCTAACAAATGCTACGATCGCCGGCTCCACTTGACAAACACGTTTGACATAAAATCATCGACGTAGCATAGGCACAATATCAGTGTGGCTACAAGAAAAATATGTGTTATCAGACAGAGAAAGCTTTATTCACTTCACATGTTGAAGAAAGAGATGTATAGAGATGAAAAAAAAGTAGGTGATTATGCTTCACATAGTTCACGCCACACTCAACAAAATGCACAAAGTAATAGTCGTTAGATGTAATGTAGGTTTCTATATGATAATTTCCAATTTTCAAGTACAGCAAAACAGGCAATAATAATAATTGAATCGTATTCAATAACGATTCATCACTTACGGTTTTAATCACAGTAATGGTAGAACGTCTCTAACTAAACGTCAAATGGCAGCTTGACAGCTCGGTTTCATCCTTCCATTACCATTCCGAAGTTAAATTTTTAGATTGTACTGCAATTGTTTTGATTAAATTAGCAAAATGGCAAGTGCAGTCGCTAAGATACCGACTCTAATTAGCTGTAAGTATTGTTATGTTAACTTCCCACCTTCAATGATTTATCTTATAAGGTCTGTTTTGCTTACCTCAGATATTATGTAATTCTCGTTTAAATATCCGATTGAAGGTTAGGTCGATATTAACGAAAATAAAATATATTTTTCGTACATTCTTTCACACTCATCACACATTGTATTTGTACACTTAACCAACCCAATAAACTGTCATTAATTTCAACTCGATTAATCGTCATTGTTAATTTTCAGCGGCACTCACAGCAGCTCGCCCCAAATTCAATATCTTCATGAAGTATGCGCGAGTGGAGTTGGCGCCCCCTAAACTGAGCGAGATCCCACAGATCAAGGCTGGCATCGGCAAACTGCTGACAAGTGCTAAGAGTGGTTCGTGGAGGAACCAGACCGTCAAGCAGGCCTCTCTAAACGCCCTCGTTGGGGCTGAGGTCCTCTTCTGGTTCTACGTTGGAGAGTGCATCGGCAAACGCCACATTGTCGGTTATGATGTTTAAGTTCTTGTTGTAAGCAATAACTCTGTAGATATTATGTTCAGCAAAATAAATTATTAAATCAGTATGTGGGTTTCATTAATTTAATCGTTGATACTTTTACAGATGAATGTTATATAAAATAGAATACTCTTTATTATATTGTATAGGTATACCATATAAATTACAGATATAAACATTTGTTTTACAAAGGGTGACACAATGGGTGGTCTTATTACTAAGAGTGATCTTTTAAAGACAATCTTAGGACGGATTGTAGAGGAGGTGGAAATGGGATGTTAATAAATTATAATGCATTCACTTCTAAATAAAATTATTGTTTGCCTTTGTTGTGGTATGTATGTTACATATACCTAAAGGTGTTCATGGTTTTGTATCAGACTTTCTTGTTAAATTCTAAAAAGTAATAAAACTAAAATTATATACCAACTACATTATATTACAATACAAATAAAACTATTAAAACTACTAAACTATTTTACAAAGGTGCACACTGTTCCATGAACTTGAAGGGATTGCATGCACTGGTGTACTTCAGCTCTGTCTCAATCTCTGGAGGCCCTCTCAACCATAGACGGTCCCTGTAGTACTCAACACAGCATAGGAACTCCTTTTCATTGTATCTGCCTACCTCTATTGGCACAAATGGGTCTAAATGCTCAAAGCCCTGCAAAAGAGAAAAAAATTTAAATATTTCAAGGCTTCACATTTATGGCAGGTAATTTCCAGAAATGGACATGAGCACTACCCTAAAACCTTTATGGATGATTTTATTACCACCAACTAAATTATAGGGACAGGCTGTTTAAGATGAAAAAATATTCACGAGAGCCATTTCATCTAGAAAACGTAAAGTAAAAAAAAGAAAACTTAATGGCTTTCAATATTTTTTTCACACAAACTGGCCATGAGTTTTCTCTTTAGGATTCAATTAACCAAGAAGGTAGCATTCTTTTTCAGTTATTTTCCTTACTATCATCATCGCTTTCACTTGCATAGTGTGGTTATCCATTGTGGACTTACAATGGATGATTAGTGAAGCACAAAATGTTGATATTTTACCTTCTTGTACAGCAAATATCTTGGAAGGTAACTTTCTTGATGATCATCAGGAACTGCTAACTGATCTGCAGATACTACTATGACACCATTTGTCTGTCGAAAGATTACAAATTTTAACTATCATGACATTGACATTTTGTAAATAACACTTGTAATTTTATCTTCACATTCTTACCCAGTCATTGTTCGTGAGTTTTAAGAAGGAGGACGTCAGTGTAACTTCTTCAGGCTTGACTTTCTTTTTTGTAGGGGTGTTTAGTCGCGTCAGAGGGTAGAAGAAGCTGTTGAAACCGTCAATCGCCACAAATGTTTTGCATCTGAAATTAAAAAGAATTTTAGCAGGTTTTTTTTTTTTTTTTTTAATTACTGCCTTCCTATTAAGATTGTCTATTTAGTCTATTAGTGCATACATCATATATATATGATAGTTTTACACAAACTACTCATTTCTCATGAACCAGCACAAATCATATGGAATGAGGTGGTAATGCTGGAGGGTATACAGTGCAGATCTTGCAGCTGTATAGATGTGAATAAATAACTTGCATATGGCTGATGAAGACCTGTCTAGCAGTATCCCAGCAATGAGAACATTATAGGCTGATAATGCTATGCTTAATGGTAACTACAACATAACATACTGTTTGTTATTGGACAGTATCTTGATCTCGTCGACAAGCGCGTCGATGACGTCACAGGCGTACTTGACGCGACTGATGCCGTGTTCCACGAGCGCCGACAGTGGAGAGCCCGCCTCAGTCTTCTCACGTTTACTCCACACATACTCTTTGGAGATTTTCAACTGTGGATAATAATGTGAGATTTTAAACAGGGGCAATTAACATACGAGATTATTAGCAAACGGCGCGCTAGGTAGATTCAGCAATCAGTGAGTATAATTTAATTACATACTCTTTGGTATTCAGCCACACGGGTCGATCGATCAGGTTAAGCCACGCTTGGTCCATGCATGGGTGGCCATACCAAGACCCCTCTGTGCCTCGGAAAGCACGTTATGCCGTTGGTCTCGGCTGTCATTCGTGGATCTTTGACAGTCGTTACGGGTCGTCAGAAGCCCGAAAATCTGACAACCAGCCTTACCAAGGGGTATCGTATTATCCAGTAACTGGGTTGTGGAGGTCAGATAGGCAGTTGCTCCATGTAAAATACTGGTATTCAGCTGCATCCGGTTAGACTGGAAGCCAACCCCAAGATAGTTTGGAAAAGGCTAGGCAGATGATGACTCTTTGGTATTCAGGGTGACTGCAAGCAGGATGTGTCTTTAGATGTTGCTGACAAGTTGTAATCTAATCCCATCATGACAGTTTTGTTTTGGGGTTCTTTTTCTGTTTTATCTGTTTACATGTGCTGCTTTGGTTTTTATAATCTCTTTATATTATCATGGTCTGGCACAAAAACCCTGTGTTATTGAATACTAAAAAGATTGCAGTACTGTTACTTACATCATCAGATTTGAGCAGTGTCTGGTTCTGGCTCTTGAAGTGTATGAGCCAGGAGGCAGCGTCGAGCGGCAAGTCGACGAAGCCTTCGCGGGTCTGAGAGTTGGACATCTCCTTGTGACGTGGAACACGCCTCAGCCATTCTGACACTAAGAGATAAAATATAAATAAATATACCAACATTAAAACAAATTCATTGACCTGACAGCCAGTATCACTGTATTGGGACCAACAAACCCTAGAGAATATTCAGTAGTGCAATCATCTCAATACCTAAATTAACGTGGGCCCAGTTGCCCCCTAGGTGCAATTGGTCCTTGGTCCCAGTTTCGAAGTGGGACGAGTTGCCCCCTTTGGTCCCGGGTCCCAGTTTCAAAGTGGGACGAGTTGGCCCCTAATTAAATTAGAAAGGTGGAATTGGTCCCTGGTCCCAGTTTTGAAGTGGGACAAGTTGCCCCCTAACTCAGTACCGCGAGGGTTGGTTTGAGGTAGTGCGGGAATAGAGTTCCTGGAAGGATTTGGGGGGAGGCCTTTGCCCAGCAGTGGACAATATAGGCTAAAAAAAAAACAAATTCATATCACTTTGAATGCTTTTGGTGCTAAAAATAGAGTTTATGCAATTTCACTGTAAACAAGTATTATTAAAAACAACAAATGAAACATCATGAAAGTAAGAATCCCTTCTTACTTTCATGATTTTTTAATGTGCTTGTACTGAAATATTATACTTGCTGAAAATAGTATTCAAACAATATCATTACCATCCAATGGTAAGTAAACCTGTGGATTATTTGTTAATTTACTCAGTTTTTCTGCTAGAGAAGTATAAATATTGAAGTAACTCACCCCAAGGTACATGTACAATAAGGTAGCCCTCTTCATGAGCATAGTGCAGGAGATGTGCCATTGTTATTGACTTGCCTGTGCCTTTCTCACCATCTGATATAATGCTAAGGAAACTATTAAAGTGTAATAAATGTAAACTTATAAGTAAAACAAAGAAAAATAGGGACTTTGAAAGAAAATAATGGATAAAATGACAGTATTGACTGCTTATCTAGAAGATTTTTTACTGGACACAGTGATTTTAAAATTCTAGTTAAAAGTTTAGCAAAATTAAAAAGCTACAACTGACCCAATCAATTTTAGAGTGAAGCCACACTGCTCTGTTGCGTTGTGTTGCGATGTTGCAGCGCAAGATTTTGATTCGACAACACAACAAAGAAGTGTGGCATGTTTTAAAATTTATATGTAAAATGACACGCTGCTACGTCGCAATGGGGCAGTGTGGCTTCGCTCATACTAGAGGTATTCTACCCAGAGCACTGATTTCAACACTTCATATTATAATATCCAGTCTTACATTCAGTTCTTTCTCACAGAAAGGAAGCCTGAGTCCCAGTAGTGGCAATATTACAGGCTGATAATGTTACATAATAAATAATAAAAATAAATAAAAATGTTTATTGCAATTACATACAAATGAAAACAAATTAGATGGAGATCACCTTTTAAGCAAGAATATGCTTGTGTTAGGTGAACTCCGCTCTTCCACTTATCATAATAATAAGTATGCAATTGAAAAACGAAAAAAAAAACAATCAAATTAAAATAAAACAGAAAAATAAAGTAAAAACAAATATACAAAAAAAAAATACAAAAAAGGAAAAAGAAAAAGGAGCGCACTTGTGTGATGTATGTGAGTGTATTTTGGGCGTGTGTGTGTGTGTGTGTGTGTGTGTGTAATAGCGTGAGCGTGCATGTGTTAATGAGTTTCCAAGTGGAAATAGACTTTTCTTATTTGGGTTGTGTAATAATTTGTTTTTAGGTGTCAGTTTAGGTTTAGGTTAGCCCTACGACAATGTCTTGGGATCGGATCGGAAGAAGCCAGGCACAGCTTCCTCCACTAACGATTTCGCTATCGTGGTCCTTTTGATTATAGGACAGATTATGGAAGCGAAGATACCAAAGCCTCAATGTCGTTGTAGGTTTTGTTCGTAAGCCAATCAGTCACAGTTATTTTACAATCACGGAGTTTCAAGGGATAGATGTGTAGCTCTTTATTCAGAAGGTTGTATAACCGAGAAGATTGTCTTTCATACTGCCTCTCAGCAAAAACAGATCTGACTGGGACAGTTGGAGCGACTATGTAGTTTCTCCTGCTACTGATACTCGTCTTTGTGGGATCATACGGAAGGGATTTGTGTTTTCTCAGGATAAGATGGAGTAGGTAAAGTTTCCTTACAGACAGAAGGTCTGAGGTAAGGTAAAGGCTATGGGTTGGAAATCTATAGGGTTTAAAGAGCATAACCTTAAGGAGAGAACGCTGCGCCCTCTCAAGTTCCAAAAATTTAATTTTTGTTGTTCCACCCCAGCATGGTAAACAGTACGTAAGAACCGATTGGGCCAATGATACGTAGACTTGCTGTAGAAGATTCTTTGAGGTAACGTGTCGCAATGTTTTAAAAGTCCATATTAATTTCCTAACCCTTTTCATGATCAGTTCAGTATGCATGTGCCAGGACAGGCGCTGGTCAATCATGATGCCCAGGTATTTAGTGTGTTGTAACCTATCAATCATTGTACAAGAGCAGCCGGGAGTTGGATAGATATAACACTATAGCAGACTAGCTTCTGCTCGCGACTTCGTCCACATGAAATTTCACCCTCCCCCATTCACCCTCTTAGGGGTGGAATTTCGAAAAACCCTTTCTTAGTGGATACCTACTCTTCACTAAGAACACACCCTCCAAATTTCATGTCTCTAGGACCAGCGGTTTAGGCTGTGCGTTGATATATCAGTCAGTCAGTCATGACTTTGAATTTTATATGTACAGATAAGTTGAAAAGGATACAAAGAAGATATCTAATGACTGGCTTGTCCATATCGCTAGCTCCTATACATTTCATGAGGTCTAATGCAGGCTGGCGCACCATTATGGCTGTTTCCGTGAAGGTCTTGGTCTGTTGCATGAAACTTTTAGGGAAGCCGCCGTGACCAAAGAGTTGTTTGCACAGATCTGGGTTCATAGTGTAGAATAAACCTTCTTGCTTTTCATTATGCTGTGCCTGTAATGAAACGACAAAAGTGTCTGTATAATGTAAATAACTGATCATAAAATAGTGTTATTTAAGAAATGTTTCGTAGGTTGAACTTACGGGTGAGATCTCATTGGTTCTAAAAGTAACAGCTTGGGAATAACGCCGACACAGATGCCTCCAGCTTCGTGACAGCATTTTTAATTAGTCTCAGAAATTAATGAATAGAATTTATTTTAGACTGACGATTATAAAATCATCACGGACCAACAATCACAACATAACCTCAAAAATAATAAGGATCTGTATTCTGTCAAGTTATCAAACTCGACATTAGACGTTTCGTCCAAAAACAGTTTTCACCGTTCGGTAATGAATTAAATAAATGATTTTTAATAATTAGAAGCCCCGTGGGTCGAACCTATTAGCTGCCCGTGATACAAATGAAACAAGGAGAAAATTAAACAGAAGTAACCAGTAACCATTCTTTATTAGTTTAAGATTTCCATTATCTTTGATACCTATGATTTATTTTGCATTCGTTTTTTCTTAAATAAACTTGTAGGTCTCGCTTGGCTTAACAACTTGGGATCTGCTCGAGATACTTTCTCCACTACATCTTTTATAACAATAGTTTCAGGTTCCCTAGTATCCTGGGTATCAAATTGTACAACTCTTTCTTGAGAAGCTTTTGTATCAGATTTTTCAGCCAC
Organism: Amphipoea oculea; assembly: GCA_945859645.1. Lineage (NCBI taxonomy): Eukaryota > Metazoa > Arthropoda > Insecta > Lepidoptera > Noctuidae > Amphipoea > Amphipoea oculea. The sequence goes on from OX243862.1 coordinate 23,732,909, forward strand.
TGTTTCATATTTTGACTTTTTAAGAATAGATGTTGTTCCATTTCCAGAAAGTGTGGAATGAACAACATAAATATCGCTTGGTTTCTGTATACCTTCGTTTGGATTGTAAGGTTCCTTGTTAGATTCTATAGGACTGTGCTTGAAGGTAATCTCTAATGTTTTGCTTTCATCCTCATCAACAAATGACACCCTTCGTTGTAGCTTGGGTGCTTGTGTTTCATTTGCGTCCTCTTCTTCTTCTTCAACATCTTCGTTTTCGATAATGTCATCTAGCCTGAAAACAACATGGGCTGTTATAACATTTGTTTTTGTACCAGGATGGTTATATGCAACAAAAAAAAATATAATAGGTAAGTAAAGAGAGTCACACTAAACAATATAAAGAAAGCAGAGTGGCAGTTTTATCTTACCTGTCCATTTCATCTTCAAGCTCATCAAGCTGTTCCAGTTCATCCAACCTTGACATTAGATCTGTTTCACTTTTAGTTTGACTCCTTTCTCTATTTTTCAATTCAAATAATTTTTCTTCCAACTCATTCTGTTTATCAATCACTTGCTGTAGTTTGTCTAACTTTGAAGTTTGCTCTGGGATGTTAGTATCTTTGAAAGTAACTTTTTTGGATTTTTTTTCTTTTTCATTGTCAAACTTTTTTTGATTTGTTTTTTCATTCTCAACTTCATCATTTTTCAATTTGACATAGTCTTCCAGTTCATCAATTAAATACTCCTGTATGCTTGCCTTCCTCTTAGTTAAATGTTGGTTGTCAATGTTACCATCCTGCTCACTGGATACTTCATTTTCCAACTCCTCCCGAAGTTCTAATTCTTCGAGCCTGTTCCACAATTCTTCATCAGTAACCTCTTCTGTTTGATCCTTCTCTTCTTTACCTTCATTTTGTTTGTACTTTCTGACTTTCTCTCTATGTGCTTGCCTCCATGCTTTGTCATCTTCTTCACTATGATACTCAATAATTTCCTTGCCCTGATTATCATAAATAGCTTTCTTTGCAAATGACATGTGGTTTTCTAAATATTCCTTCTCTTTGTTGAACATGTCGACTTTACATTGGGCATCTGAAAATGTTAAACATTTTAGTATAACAGGTTGCTCTAGATTGGAGTACGTAATAAAAATATTCTTTTTTACTATTCCTTTGTGAGCTTCAGGATAGTCCAATAGCTATTAGACTACCTTGCTATTTAAATTGCTATGCTAATTTGGTTGTAATGGAATGATCAAATACTACATTTTACCTTTAATTCTGTGCTGTCGTAGAACCTCAGCTTGTTTTAGCGAACATTTGACAAAGTAATCAGCGCCAAGAGCAACAGTTACTTCGTTCGTATGTTTGAGCTCTCCCCTAAACGATATCCTGCTTCCGATGGGGACTAATGTGGGGACTTTTAACTTATCACTATATATACTGAAATCTAAACTCTTCAGACTTTGTAAATAATTCTCCCAGAATCGAAAATTCTTTTCGTTTTCAGCTGCACTCTGAAATGTTATGAATTTGATTGTGAGAATTATACGTAGTGCATGTTAATATTTCAATTTTGTATCGTGGAATTAGATTTACCTTATAATATACTTCACTGAGGATATCCATTACTTTAGGCTGTTTACTAGTGTTTTGAACAACTTTAAAAACACCTATGCAGAACCTAACTTCAACGCGCAAATCGCAATACAAATTTATTTTTATTTGACATTGACAGAAGTGACATACCATAACCATTATACATTTTTTTGACGTAGTAATGTCTCGTGCAGAAATTACACAAAGGAATTACATCATGTAAAAGTTAAAACGATATAAAAAAAATCTGCTTCCTAATTTTCTAAGAACATTATTTTAGTTACTTTGCATTTGCCTACTGGTCTTTGTTGATTAAAATTAATATTGAAATCGCACAGTTTCAGTTCATGCAGAAAGTGCTCGGTTGTCCACCTACTGTCAAAAACATACGGCCGATTCGATACTTTGACGTTTGAATTTTGTGTTGATCGATCGATTTGCTCCTTCCGTGCAAGTGCAAAAGTGCATTTTAATGTAAAAAAGTTGTTAAATGGTATATCTCTCGAAAATGGAGGAAAAAAAATCTATTTTACATGAATTATATGTATTTTCGGAATGGAAACCAGAGCCAGAATACATAGTAAGTGCGAACATATTTTTGTTTTTATAAACGATAGACTTTCCCAAGTATTTGGAACATTTAGACAACATTATAAAATTACCAACTATTAATAAATAAAGTAACAAGTCTTACTTACAAGTATAAATTCATATTAAATAACATACTGCGCACTTTTTTCAGCAAAAGTCAGATAGTATACTACCGGAGAATATATCAGCTATTTGGAGATGGGTGAACTTCCTGGGGCCTAAAAAAAGTCTCATAGACGGTGTAACAACGTAAGTACTACGGACATACGAATTTCGAAACTAATTACATCAAAAATACAATTCTTCCGCAGCAAATAAATAATATTCAATGTTTTCATTATGTTTAGCCATTTGGAAAAGCAACAAAAATGGCACATCGCCCTTGGGGACGAGGGTAAAGTGATTGCTGTGTTGACTGACAATATACTGGAGATCAGAACCAAACGATCAGAGTATGCCACTATAGCTGCTAGAACAACAGGTAATAAATTAAAATGTTGATATTGACAGATAGAAATGAAGAAAAATTGGTTTATTGCAATTTCATCATCATGTTTTGGTTAGATTTTCAATTTTTAAAATCTTAAAATAATAATATGTACAAGTATATAAAAAGGGAGGGAAAATAATCAAAGTGCATCAAAAAATTTGTCCGCATCACTGTCAACGGGAAACATGCCCAAAAGGCTGGCATGTTTGTTGTTGTTGTTGAATGTTCGCTAAAACAAGCTGAGGTTCTACGACAGCACAGAATTAAAGGTAAAATGTAGTATTTGATCATTCCATTACAACCAAATTAGCATAGCAATTTTCAAAATTGATATGTAAAGAAACACTATGTTTGATGTTTTTTAATTGAAAAATATGTTTATCAAGTTCTTGATCAAAAATTTTCAAAACACATCTTAGTGAGCCGTGATGCCTATCCTCAATGGCGCAAGCTGGTGTGGAGTCCAGACTGCTCATTTGTGGTGCTGGCCTATGGAAATGGTGTTGTCAGCTTCTTCGACCTGACTGCATCCAACCTTTTCAACATTCCTATTGTAAGTAGTAATAAGAAGGAAAACATTGTTCTTAAATGAATGTTATATGAACTTTAGATGACCTTGTTAGAAAAGCTTTTGTTTGCACTTTTCAAAATGTAAATTAAGATGAATGTTTTAGAAATAAAATAAATACAGCACAAAATTGAGGCAGCCCCGGTAAGTTATAAGGTTACTTGTGATGGGGTTACCTCGCAACTTCCCATGGGTTACTATCTACAATGTTGAGACATAGTTAAAAGAAAAAGAAAAGAAAAAGTTTAGTTTTTAGGATGTTACACATTGTTGTAGCATGTTCAGGTATGTGTAGTGTTTGAATATGTGTGTGTGTTGGGTGTGTGTGTGGGGTAAATTAGTAATCTGAAAAATATAATCATAGACAGTATAACATTATTTCTTATTATTTTTGTACAGGATTGCTCAAGACCAGGTGGTTTAGAGTGCACAGACAATACTCATGCTGTTGCTGACATCATATTTATGCCTTTGAGAGTCAAAGACACAAAATGGTAAGATTCCTTTGGTCTTTAAAATGGTTTTTTTATATTGCGTCAATGTTAATAAATCACTGTCTAATACTCTACTCACTAAAAAGGCTCATTGAATTTGCAGAATTAGTTGACTAAAATGAGTTTACAATTTAAACATCTAGATAGATTTAAGAGACCAATTCATCTGCCAAGTTAATTAAATTAATAAAAGTAACTGGCCACATAATCCTCAAAAGCATCAGCACTATACCAAACGCCATGTTACAGGAACTGGGAGGTCCTGGTAGTGACATACGACGGCAAGCTCCGCGGGTACCTGGTGTCACAGACGGATGGGTGCAAGTTGCACCACTCGTTCCGGTTCGCGGGCGGAGTGGCCGCGCTCAAGTACTGCGAGCCACATGGCACCATGTACGTCGCTGGAGTGCCCCGAGGATCTGCTAAAGCAAGTCGCAAGATTTATTTGTTTTTTTTTTTAATTACTTTTTTGGACTTTCTTATTATATTTCCTCAAAGTATACAGATGATGATTTCCTGTTTTATACAGAGATAGAGTCAAATTAAATTGGCTAGCGAAGTGGTATCTTGTCTAGCTAATTTACTCTGTACATATTTGCAATCATCATATTTGCAAGCTTGTAGGACTATTGAAACGCAAACAAGAAGAAGGCTAATGTATCCGTTTGGCGTGGAATTGACGCATATTTTCCCCCAACTTGTCCTATTTTGTGTTTGTGTTCTTTCTCTGCGTCATGTTTAGCGCAAATAAACGTTTTTACTTTCTTTCTTATTTCTTATCACTTTTCAGAAAACTATAAGACTCGACAGATACTCTTCTCTTATTTTCTGGTGTAGATCAGTCTTGCCCTTTTCTGACTGGACATCAAGTGGTTAGAAGCAAACTGATGTCCCACCAAGATTGCCTTTGCAAAAGAAGGTGGTAAGCATTTAAAATACGTTTTACCAACCAGGAACCAACATCATCCCTGAGTGCCGGCATCACAGCCTGGCGCATTCTGAACGAGGAGCCGTACTACAAGCTGTCCGTAGTGTCGGACGACGCGGAGGCGCACGCCGCCGAGCGGTTCAAGCTGTACGTGCCATTCGGATACTCCAACAATGCGGTAAGTTTACTTATAGAAAAGAATAGGTGAGAAGCCTCTGATTTTTCACAGTTAACTGTTTGGTTCAAATAATTCTTTAAGACGGTAAGAAAATTCGGGAAGCGCCGCGAACCGGCCTGTTTCTCGGTAACAATTCTAGGTTATAATGGTTCATAGATTCGCAAGGTGTTCAGTAGATGTAAAAGTGACACTGTTCAGAGTCTACTGCCAAAACTTTTACTCCAGCGCTTTATGGTTCAACTACACCCAGCGGGCCTACAACTCTCTTCGCGTGCAATACAACAACGCCTTTAGGATTCTGATGGGGCTCCCTCGATTCTGCAGCGCGTCGGGCATGTTTGCTGACGCAAGAGTCAATGACTTTTATGCCATTATGCGTAAGAAGACAGCTTCTCTGATGCGCCGGATTCGTGGGAGCGCCAACGGAGTCCTGAGGATGATTGCTGAGAGGCCAGAGTCTGCAGTGCTGGGCAGATTCATCCAGCTTCATGTGACGAGATGACTACTTATGAGTTTTATTTATTTTTATTATTTTTTGACATTTATGGTTTTGTGTATAGTCCTCGATATGACTTTAAACTGTCGTGCATTTAGTATTGAACTAAATGTAGAACGCCACCTGTAGGCTATGGGATAAATACACCCAAATAGGCTCGGATGGAACAGTCGATATTAGTGCAGGATATCAACTCAGGGCGGCGGCTGATGAACATCTAGCACGTCAAAGGCGGCGCCCACGGACCCAGTCAGGCGGTCCACTGTACACCCACCAACTCGCACTAGACAAGCGCGGTGGGTTAATTTGTCTAAACCCCTACTCTCTCATGAGAGAGTAGGGAGGCCTTTGCCCTGCAGTGGGATGTCACAGGCTAATAAGAAGATGGTTTTGTGATGATTATTTATGATTATTATTTTATTATTGGTTTTTTTTTTTGGAATGATGTTTTGTTTTTGATTATTTTTTTTTTTAGTATTGACTAACATAGTTTTAAGACCTTTGTTACTCACAACTATGGACATGTAATTAGTCTGCAATAAATGGAATTATTATTATTATAAGACCAGTCTTAGTACTCTTCCTGCCCTTGTCTTGCTCCAAGTTACTTGGTCGGAGCAACATAGTTTTCTTCTATTCTCTCACAGATATAGATACACCTAGATAACACAAGAGCACCTACTTCGCGTGCCAAAAATCGCACCAGTTTACGATCGAAAATCATAAGCCGCCACTTTCGCGCTCAGTCCTGCGTACTGCTGACTGGGTGAGCGTGAGCGAGAGGGCGCGAGCTTGTGACGTCATAGTAGGTAGTCAAAAAGTGGCACGCTTAGTTTTCATACAGTTCGTGATACTTGCGTTATCTAGTTATATCTATATCTGTGTATTCTCTCCTGTTAGCCGTCACTGTATAATTCACTCATTTTTAGGGTTCCGTAGTCAACTAGGAACCCTTATAGTTTCGCCATGTCTGTCTGTCCGTCCGTCCGTCCGTCCGTCCGTCTGTCCGTCCTCGCTTAATCTCTGTGACCGTTAGCACTAGAAAGCTGAAATTTGGTACCAATATGTATATCAATCACGCCGACAAAGTGGTAAAATAAAAATTGGAAAAAAATGTTTTATTAGGGTAGCCCCCCTATATGTAAAGTAGGAAGTGATTTTTTTTTTAATTTCAACCCTAACGTGTGATATTTTGTTGGAAAGGTATTTAAAAATCAATAGGGGTTTACTAAAATCATTTTTTGATAATGTCAATAATTTCGGAAATAATCGCTCCAAAAGTAAAAAACAATGTGTCCCCCCCCCCCTCTAACTTTTGAACCATAAGTTTAGAAAATATGAAAAAAATCTGAAAAGTAGAACTTTATAAGGACTTTCTAGGAAAATTATTATGAACTTGATAGAAACAACAGTTTTTGTACAAAAAAGACAAAAAGTTGTACAAAATCATTTCTGGACTAAGTTCGTAGTATAATCGTATATGCAAGCATTTTTTTTTTTTTAACTTCGTTTACATATTTTATTATCCTGAACGTATCTTTTTTCAAACAAAAAAAGAATTATTAAAATCGGTTCTCGCAATCCAAAATTACCACCGAAAACTTCTGGCACGTCTATGTGTTAATTAGTAACCCAATTCCCCGAGAGATGGCGCTGTAGGTACATTACATTGGTTATTACATTGGGTCGGGTATTATCGAATTGTACGTGGGAACACTTATTGTGACGGACGGGAAACTACGGAACCCTACACTGAGCGTGGCCCGACACGCTCTTGGCCGGTTTTTCTTTCATATTATCCCTTACACAATCCATCCATCTCTCAATCCACATTATCTACCTAGTAATCCTTAACTTACTCTATCGACCAGGCCTTCATAGTCCAAATGGAGCTCTCCCCCGACGGCAGTAAACTCGTCTGCCTACACTGCAACGGCGACGTGTCGGTCTGGCGCCTCCCACTCCTCAAGCTATTGTATCGATGGCCGTTGAACACCCAGCCACACCATGACCTGAGGAACCCCCTCGCTGGAGATGAAAAACCAGGGAAGAAGGACTTGACTGTGTTCTACCCGGCTGATATTAATTGGTGGAGCAATGAGGTTGGTGAATTTAAATAGTTTATGGTTGATTTCCTTTTGTCAGTTTTGAAGATTTTTAACTGCTGTTTCTTGTAACGTATTTTGTTATACTGCTGGACGACGTTGTGGTCCATATCTGCCAGCAGTCTTTGTATTATTTATCAATTTTTGTATTGTGAAGGATAAATGAATATGATGTTATTTTCAGGAGATCATAGTATCGCGATTCAGCGGCGCTGTCACTATTTGCGATATAGAAACCATGGCTAATATTCTTGGGAAGAAGCCCGAGTTCTTCCAGGGATCTCCACAAGTGTGTATACCTATTTTGTACGAGCACTTTGACATTGTGACGCAAACGTATATTGATGTATTCATTTTGTTCATAGATAACATGTGCTCATGGTGGAACTTTCATGGTGTTGGAATGTGAGAGCAATGTGCTGCCCGCTAAGAAGTCGCGCAGCGATGAGAGCGTGAGTATTTTAATAATATACAGGGTGATTTCAGAAGAAAAAAAACTGAAATTATGATAAGTAGAGCAAAGATCATGCTAATATCAACTACTTTTGATTTTAGAGAAAACCAAATGTGTTTTTGTAAGTTTTTTCAAAAAGTAGTTGTTATTAATCCGATTATTTTTGAAAAAAAATAAAAACACCATTTTGTATTATATTTTTTATCCAGCCTGCGTTGTCCCACTCCTGGGCAAAGGCCTCCCTCCACTCTTTCCATTTTTCGCGAGCCCGCGCGTCCTCCCTCCAGTTTTGACGGAACCTATCCAGCTCGTCCCGCCATCTCCTACGTGGTCTGCCGCGACCCCGCCTCTCTGTCTCAGGGCTCCAATTCTGCGCTATTTGGGCCCACAGTTTGTCCGGCTTGTGCTTGTATTATTGCACCATCAAAATATTTGATGGTTACATTTTTCTTCCAGATGGAAGTAGTAAGAGTAGAATCTGACACAGACGACACGATGTTAGAACTTGCCAAGGAGCTGATAAAGACAGTGTTGTACGCTATCACGGACATGGAGACGTTCCAGCCGAAGCCGCGTCGCATCACTGTAGTGTCAAGAGTCTACCGATTGCTTGGCCTTAAGAGTACCACGCCCACCGAGCTGTTCTCTAGGAAGGTGAGATAACACGACACTTATCACATGTATGTTGACATGTCTCACGTCACATGTACCAACTTTATTTTTGAGAACATTTAACCGGTCAAGCGGCGCGCGTCGCCCATCGGCGACAAAACAATAGAAAATCAATTGTGTCTCATTAGCGGAGCTTGACAGATTAAGAGCGTGAAACGCCTTGAAATCTCCTTATATCTGTAAAAGTAGTGGTCGGCCAGTGAAATAAAATTGTAGATGGAGCCACTGTCCATGTGGCGTCTTAGAGTTAGAAGCGCCAAATATCACCCGTCTGACTAGTAGATCATGCTTTTCGTCTGAGGAACATCATAAATAATCATAAGGCCTCTCTCTAAGGCCTCAATGACATTATATGTCGAAAAATTGACATTAATGTAGGGAAAATAAATCTATTTTTGACAGATTGAGACTGAAATTAGAATGTGCACGTTCTTAGAAATACGGGATGTTATGAATGAATGATGAATGAATGAGATATAGTTACCCTCCGTTCTCGTTCTTCTATAGCGATTTTCTCTGCAAAACTACATGAACTGACTTGTATTCTGGTTCACGTAGATCGAGAGCGGCAACTACAACGAGGCGCTAGCTCTGGCCGACACGTTCGCTCTGGACAGCGACCTGGTGTACCAGCAGCAGTGGCGCAAGAACCCCGTCTCCACAGACGCCATACAGAAGTACTTGGTAAGTTGTGACAGAGTAGTCAACTCAAAACACTCTTGCGCAGTCATTTAAATAGACATTAAAGTGGTCAAAGGCCTTCGCCACACTTGGCGGAAATTCCGTCGCGGATCTTCCGCCGATACATGTTATTGCATATAAATGACTAATAACGGGCACACTACGCGGAAGATCGGTCGCTCCGTCGTGTAGTCATTTATATGCAATAACATGTATTGGCGTTCCGACGCGGAAGATCCGCGACGGAATTTCCGCCAATTTTGGCGAAGGCCAAAGTCAAAGTAAAAAAGGTATAGGTATAAAGTTCTGATATTCTAGTATCAATAGACAATACTCAAGAATCGCTTCGAAAGCACCAAGTACATTAGTGGCAATGATTACCGGTATCGATTCATTATCGATTATTCGTGAAACTTATGATTGTAGAGTAAAGTATCGAAGAAGATCTGGGCAGTCCACCAGTGCGTGGACAGACTGCCGGAGACCCTGCCCGCCGCCCGGGAACTGCTGCAGTTTGGCTTGGAGCTCACCGACGAAACTATCATGGATGGTAAGAGATACAAACGTGGGGCCGTATTACGAAGAATTAATAATACAATCATGATTCCAGTCCGAAAAAGGGATTGTGCTATCGGTCATGACCGATATACATGTATTGCTATGTCTCTCTCTTATACTGGAATCATAATGGCAGTACATTACAAATGGCATACGGCACCAGTATAGGTTAGCATTAATGAACACGATAAAGGGGAATAACTGTTCGCAATGGTTCCTTGCGGAATGAAACTAGTGACTAGTGGACTGTATTAAACTGGTGTATTACCACACCCCGGACACTCCATACAACGCTCGCAAAATAATTACCTACTACTACTACATTAAAAAATGACGTTTGTTAACGTATGAATGTGTGCGTGAGGTACTTGTGGTTGCGAGCGCTCTTTTTAAAGAACTGCGACAAATACGCCGAAGTGCGGGGTGAGGTGCGGTAACTGATGTTAGTGCGGGGAAGGGAGTGTCCTTTCTGTACGTAGTACTTTAAGTATTCTGTGGTATTACAATAAAATTGAATTACATAATAATCCCGACATTTTTCCGTCGTTATCGATTTGTTTACGGTGCGCGTGCGCCTTACTCGGTCGCTCGCGCGCAAGTGGCGAGGGGCCGCGGGACGTGAGCCGCGTCCATGCTCGTGGAGGCGACGACGACACCGGGGGCGGCCGGGGCGAGGGACGCGCGGGTAGCGGCTTGGTCCCGAGGGTTGCGCGTAGACATAACTGTTATGAAAGCTAAAAGACATCATTTAAATTGGTTTTGCATTAAATGTTTACTCACAATGTCAGACAAACGGACGGTTGCCGTTAGCTGTTTTTTACCCGACAGCGAAGACATGGGTTATGTTTTTCACGCGTATCTATGTATCTTTGTACGTGTTATTCGTTGTACCCTTAAAGCATCCTAACGGCTTTATGGATTTGGATACATGAGCTATTTATCGACTCGTTGGGGTTGTGTGATGGTTAAATAAAGGGTCATTTTTATAAAATCAAAATGGCGGATTTTACTAGTCAATTTACTATTATTATCTATTACCATGTGGGGTATCAAAATAAAAGGCCTATGTCGACAATTTCAAAAATATAACACCCTAAAAGGCTGACCAATATTCTTCAATATGATTCAGAAAATGAAGCAGACCGTCCAATATCATCTTTTAACTTAGACTACAAGTCTCCTTTTATTTTCACAGCATAACTTTCCTTTCTGTAATATCTACAGACTACCTACAGTATTTGTATGTCCTTCCCGTTTTTAATCCATCCAAAGGTTGTCTTTAAAAGATCGCTCTTAGCGATAAGACCGCCCATTGTGTCATCAATTGTAAAGTTTCTATATTTATGTCTGTAATTTATATGGTGTACATAATAAAGAGTATTCTATTCTATCTACCATTTGTTGTTTAGAAATAAACAAGGAACAGATCGACCCGTTGGTTGACGCGGACGACATAATGCTGGAGCACCTGAACGCGTACACCAGCGAACTGCTGCGGTGTAGGCACGTGATGCTGTTCTACAAGGAGAGACTCAAGCTTTATGAGGTAATGTGCAGACGCCAGCACATCAACCTACCCGAAACTGGCACATTTTCCCAATCAACTTTGAACCTTATGCTTTAGTGATAAGGTTGAAAATCTATTAAAGAAATTTGACAGATTGTAGTAGGTTGATGTGCTGGCGTCTGTACTACGAGTAAATATATTTATTTAAACCTAATGCACACGTAAAAAAATACTGTACAAAGGCGGACTTAATGCTTGAGGCTTTTACTAACCTCGAATCCAGAAAATTTTTCGCTTAGAGGTGTCGGCCAACTTCTTACGAATGTGTTTACTTACTTTAAAAGATAACTGCCTGGTTGCTTTCCTGATAATCAGTGGGAGCGCATTCCAAAGAAAGACCGCCTAGACAGAGAAAAAAGATCCTCATACTAGTATACAGGATACTAGTCATGATCATCATCTTGTATACTAATCTTGCCTAATTATCACTATTATGTACGAAAGTAGTTGGTATCCGACTGACTACTCATCATACGTTCGTTACTTATGATAATATCACTGTGAGTATATCAATGGTACGGTCAGCATCAAAAGTTGATTAACATTTCAGTTTTTTTAATCTTAGTTATTGAGCAAAATATTTGTTCAAAATTGCAGCAGAAGAATTTTTTTTAGAATATATACTCTTTTCTATTATGTGAAAAGCTAAAAATCAGTTTATTGAAAAAAGTTGTTGTCAATCGACTTTTGATGCTGACTGTACCACCACTGATATACCCACACAGTGTCGTGTTGAATTTCGTAAACGCGAGGATAAGCATCTCGGAAATACAGAGCTAGTTTCTTTATTTCAGCTAAATTTTTGCGAAGTGTAAACTCTGACGTCAAATCTTCCTAAATCTAAAAGGTGATAGATGCCATAGTGAACCCTCTTTAAAAACTCATCCTGTGAATCTGATATATATGCCCGTCTTGTAGTAGATCAATTACGTGCCGATTTTATTCTCATTGTTTCATGTTTTTTCATGACATTCCCAGTCCATCCTCAAATGCGAGAAATCCACCTACATAAAAGACGAGTACGACCGCCTCCGAAGCAACAGCATAGTGCACAGTGCCATAGAGATCGCCAAAGAAGGCCGCATAGAGGCCCTCACTTGTCTCTGGCCGCACATCAAGACCATCGTCATGCAACTGGCAGTACTGGAGAAGTTACCAGAGACTATAAACCCGTTGGAGTATCAGCATTTGTTGCCGACCAGGCATAAGTTCGAGTGGTTTGATAAGCGGTCCCCTGTCAAGGTTCCACCGTGCTTACCTGAGAATGACTGGTGCAGGAAAGAGGTGTTCAGGTTTGTAGAAGTATAACTGGTAGACATAATAATTTTATTTGCGTATTTATTTTGGGTTCGCCTAACTAGTATCAGCTTAGAACGGAGATGTTAGTCAAGAAAAGCATGTTATACAGGGTGAAATTAATTTCATGGGCATCCTTTTAAGGGGTCATTGTACTCATCATTATGAACAAATTTTACTATAGGACTAAACCTAATATCTTGAAAAAAAATCAGCTGTTCCTTGCATTTATGTTCACATAACTCGATAAAATGTAGGGAAGAGCTGATTTTTTTTTCGCGATTTCAGTTTTGGTCCCATAGTAAAAGTTTTTCATAATGATGATTACAATGACCCCTTAAAAGGATGCCCATGAATTCAATTTCACACTGTATAGAAGGATTTTCAATGCGTGGCATTCATTTTTTGTGTTAAGTTACTTTTGATATATTAAGGGAGATTGCCTAAAATGATGTCCTTGTTACGCTACATAGACTCGTCTTTACGCATACAAAAAACCTTAAACTTTAAATATTCCGACCTACAAAAACCATTTCATCATACCAGGTCAATTTGGAGCTCCAACTGGTCAGAAGACTCGACTCCTGAGCTCGAAACAGCTGGTACCATACCTTCCGCCACCGACGACATCGTCAAGTGGTACGACAAGAGAGCGAGGGAGATAGAAGAACGCAGTGGCCTTGTCTCGCACGCACTCACACTTATAACCGTCGCGACGATTGGGGGCGGGGTGGAAGGACTAGATGTCATCATGTTCCATCTACTAACCTTAGATGTACTGACTTACGATTTAAATATAGAAGGTGTGACCTTGGAACAGGTTCAGAAGATGTCCACTTTGGAGGTCTGCACCATTCTCATGAGTAGGGTAAGTTTTCTGTTTCCGGTTATTTGTTTAAAGGTAAATGGAATGTTCGGAGATTTTAATTAAGTTGTGCAAATAAACCTCTTTTGTAATGAGAGTTAAAAAAAAAAAAATCGTTCCCCCGTGTCGTCAAGTGTGTTTTTAGTTTTAAATTAGCTGGTGAAACATCACGGGCCTGATATCGACAACTAAAGATTAAAAACAAATTGACAGCCTACGCACAGCCTAAACCGCTGGGTCTAGAAGCATGACATTTTGCACAAGAGCTCCATAAACAACGAAAGTGAGGACTAAGGGGCAGTCTCCACGAGCGAGAGAATCGCGGCGATAGTCTCGCCGTGCCATCAAATTTTCGTTGCGATAATATCGCCGTGTGGAGACACGTTATAAGGGGCCGCCTCCACGAGCCAGAGAATCGCGGCGATATTATCGTCGTGACACGTATTTCTATACACTCTCTTAGTCTCCACACGGCGATATCATCGCGGCGAAAATTTGATTGCACGGCGAGACTATCGCCGCGATTCTCTCGCTCGTGGAGACGGCCCCTAAGGAAAGTTTTTTTTTGAAAATTTGTTCCCTAACGTGGATAAATAGGGGATGAGAGTTTGCATGAAAGCTCTAGTAAAAACACTACAATTGCTGGATGTCTTTTCTCGTTATTATATTAAATGCCCTAAGTAAGTAATAAACCACCGTTTTTCCCACAGTCAACACCGGTAACCTTCGTGTCAGACTTGAAGCAGTTCGTGATACCGTACCTCAAGCGGTGCGAGAACTTGTCGAAGTGCACCAACTCCTGCATCGACGGCCTCATTGCGTACCTTGAGAGTATCAGTATTGATGACCTGTCCATGATTTTACTCGTAAGTTCTATTTTTTTTAATTTGTTATTTTTGTACTGCCAGGTAGGAGGGTCCCGTGACTACATAATAATAGCCGCACAGGTCGATCGATCAGGTTAAGCTACACTTGCCGCGGCTGGTCTGTGGATGGGTGACCTACCATCTTTACATACCGAGACCCCTCCGTGTCTCGGAAAGCACGTTAAGCCGTTGGTCCCGGCTGTCATTCGTGGATCTTTGACAGTCGTTACGGGTAGTCTGACAACCAGTCTTACTTACCAAGTGGTGTCATTTTACCCAGTAACTGGGTTGTGGAGGTCAGATAGGCAGTCCCTCCATGTAAAATACTGGTATTTAGCTAAAGTCTGGGGTTGGCTTCCAGTCTAACCAGATGCAGCTGAATACCAGTATTTTACATAGTTGGGAATTAAGGCTAGGCAGATGATGAAAAAGCGAAATCAAATAATTGATCTTGTTGGTCTAGTAGTTGCAAACGCGACTGCTGAGCATGGTGTCCTGGGTTTGATCCCCAGGTCGGCCAAAGTGTTGGGTTTGTGTGTTAGCAGCCCTTTTTTTTTTTTTTTTTTTATGGATGGGAAATCATCAAATGACCCCTCCCGCTCTGGGTGGAGCGAAGGGAATGTCAGACTCTTACTGACTAAAACCCATCCGTGTTCCTTCCTTAGCCCTTTATGTTCCGGGGTAGCGGTAACCCTTTCGGACAATCCCGCACCCCCGGCAGGCTTCGGCCCTGGCAGGCCCCTTCCTTTATGCTGACATCTCTTTGAGGCGCGCGTGGAACACGTACGCGCCGTCCGGCACGGGCCTGGTCCTGATCGGACGGTGAGCTACCCAATACTCTCCGTCCGCAGGCCCGCGCCTACGGTGGCCGGGAGTCGTCACGCGGCTCCCGACGCCCGGAGCGTCTCCCGCGGCGGCTGGGGTGTGAGGCTCTCTCCCTCAGCCGTTCCGCCACCTCCTTCGCTAGCATGACTGCTTCGCAGAAGGAGGTGACTGCCTCCCACTCCCTCTCGCCCCGGACCATGGCTTGAACCAGGGCCGGACGCGAGAGGTCGCCGCCGCTGTGTTAGCGGCCCTAAGTCTAGATTTGTGCCTGGTTGGTGGCAATATTACGCTTCATATAATAAGAGACTTAAACATAACTGTTGCAATGTGGGTCACTTCTGCCAAGCCCTACGGGCATCCAGCCAGGCGTGATGTTACGTTTTATGTTCGTCGTCATCTGTCCACAGATCTTTAAAAATCCATCCAAGTGGTCTCGCCATGCTATACATCATTATCGGCTTACCTCAACTGCCCTTTAAAATATTTCTCATAATATCCCTTAATGTTCTTAAATCAAGGTGCTACAATCGCAAAGCGAGTTCGAGCTGGACGTTCGAACGCATCTGGAGTTGGTAGAACGTTGTCTGTTCGCGCACACCGGAACGGAGCAGCTCGACAAGGCGTGTGACTTGCTCGACACATTGCTGAAAGAGAGGTCAGTACTCCATCAGAATAAGGACGTTTGATCCTCTTATTTGACCTTACGTAGGATGATAGGCAGATTTTTGCAAACAATGGCGCCGATTCCCTTGTTCACAAACTAAACTAAATTTAATTTCAGTGCATCTTTTTCTTTCTATTTCATTAAGAAAAGGACAGAAGATAAATATTAGTTTAGACCTGTCAAATTAGTCAGCGCTTGACGTAAATTTTTAATCACGTCTAAATTGTCTATAGAGTATCTTAATTTGACAGGACTAAACTAATATTTATCTCCTGTCCTTTTCTTAATGAAATAGAAAGAAAAAGATGCACTGAACTTAAATTTAGTTTAGTTTGTGAACAAGAGAATCGGCGCCAATGATATTGTCGTCAACATAAACCAGTAATAAACTATTAAGCATATTAATAAGTAACATAGGTATGTGCTAGCGACTGTTTTCGGGTTGTTTTTTTCCAATAACCCTGTATATTTTAATATCTCAAAAAATGGCGATTTATCCGTAGTCCGTTTTAAAGTATATGCTAGAGAGAAACAGAACTGCTGTCATCTGACGTCACATGACAGAAGCACCATAGTCACTTTGAGCCATATTTTAGTACAATGGTGGATTTGCGTGACAAGGATTGAAGAATAACTTACAAATCGTGTAACTACTCCTTTTGTCCACTGATTTTATTTTATTCGTTTTTTTTTTTCGTACCATGTATAAAATAAGTGCTATTTTGTCACCAAAATTTTTGGTCATGTTACTTTCGTTAATGTATTTCCTTTGCCTCCGACAGTGACGGCACCATTAGCAACAGCGAGTTGGTTCGGCGCGTGAAGGAGGTCGAGCGCCTCGTGTCGGCCAGCAGTCGGCTCGCGTGGCGCGGCGTCAAGGTGCCGCCGAAAGAGCTGAAAGAACTGAAGGAACAACCGCAGAGTGTCATTAACTTACTCACTAAACTGTCTAGGACACTGGCTTTGGGGTAAGTTGGTTTTTAATTTAAACCTTGACTATTTAGACAAATTAATTATCTATTATTCCGCGACCCCCGGGGGTCCAAGCGCATCAATATGTTAACCAGAAGGGAAATTGCGTAACACACGTAACATTGCATTTTATACCAATAGGTTTAATTTTGGCAGTTCAGACTCGTTCATTGCGTTATTTACATTGTTGAACAGAAGAATTTTTCAAACCGAAGAAGCAATGGATTAGGAATATCCTTTAAAATCAGATTGTGATTGAAAAGATGTTACGCAATTATACTCCATTTATTATAACATTAGAAAAAAGAGGCTCGCAGAAGCAGAAGTACGAAACCTTTTATTTTCAAGTTAAGTTCAAACAATTTTAATAAATAATGTATGTGCTTTTTTTGTAAGTAACAATGTATGGCATACAATAAAGCATATTCTATCTATCTACTCGTCACGATGCTTGGATAGGTACATGAAATGAAACAATTTTTAGTACCAATCAGTTTATTAAAAACAATCTTTATATAAACCGACAAAATAAAAAAACACGTGCTGCCACAATTTATGAAGGGAATAGGTAACATTTTAGATTTGATAGAGTTATAGTGACATGAAAAACGTTCCCGGTACTGTCCGCCCCCTAGCTTCTTTTTAACCGACTTCTAAAAAAGGAGGAGGTTCTCAATTCGAATGTTTGTATGTTTTTTTTTTTTTTTTTTTTTTGTGTTTGTTCGCGCATAACTCCGTCGTTTGCCAACCGATTTGAAAAATTCTTTTTTTGTTAGAAAGGGTATACTTCCCAAATGGTCCCATGAAAATTATATCGAAATCGGATGAGCGGTTTTTGAAAAATCAACAAAAATCAAAAAATTTATCTACATTGTCTACATTAACGATCTTTTTGTTTACTTTTTTGTGGGGTAGGTACAACTAAAAAGTGAAAAATAAAAACTTTTTTACAAAAAAAAAACAACCGACTTCAAAAAAAACACTACAAAGTGATAAATAACTTTAATTTCGGAAGTCGGTGTCAAAAAACGAAAATGCGGAATCAACGACACCGACTTCCGAAATTAAAGTTATTTATCACTTTGTAGTGTTTTTTTTGAAGTCGGTTGTTTTTTTTTTGTAAAAAAGTTTTTGATTTTAAACATTGACACGACAATAGTTTATGTAAAAACTAAATAATATTAAATGAAAGCCTTGTAATTTCAGAAGGTAGATGGGTTAAATAAGTACAATAAAGTGTGACTTGTTATTTAAATTGATAATATTTAACTCCACATCAATCTTGACTGTAATAATGTTTGTTGTACTTTTATTACAAAGTGTGCCCCTAAAAGAGCCTTTTATAACTTCTGTCTAATGGTATAGTAAATGGAGTATAGTACAGTACAGATGCGACGCAATCAAGATTCGACGTTATTAGAAGACTGTCTTTGCAGAGGACTTCCACTTGGAAATGTTTAGTATCAGAAGACAACTGTAATATTTGCTAAATGTACTTTTTGCGTAGTCCTGCCGAAAATGGAGTTAAGCATTTTGAATTGATGTGTGTTCGTAAGACGACAATCTGTTTCCAAGTACCCTTGCGGTCATCGAGTCTCGAGAAGAAGTATTTCTTATTTTTTTTTCGGTCATCATATTTAACATAATAATTAACTGGATGTAGCAGGATTTATTTACGTGTTACACATTTTCGCACTTCGCACTACCAAACCGGAAGGATTGCGATGCTAACCCTTGCCTTTGCTATGTAACCATCTCATCATATGATTATGTAAATAAATGGAGACAATTAATTGTTGTAAATAACACAAAATGACCCGCATTTACGATTAATTTCACGCTATTTGTTACAAACTAAACAAATTTGCGGTAAATCTACAAACCTGTATTTTTGTTTCATTCATTTCATTCACCACACAGCTAATGTCGTCACCCATCTTTACAACTTTTTAAGAGCCTATACTACCTCAGCTAAAATTCACTCTTTATCTCGCTCATACGATACTGCTCGCGGACTGAGTGAGAGCGAGACAGCGTGCGGTGCTGGGCGGCAGGAAGCGCCAATAGTTTAGGTATTTGCTTTTTACAGTGAAAATAATGGTAATTATAAAAAAAAAATAACATAAGACCTGCTTTAAAGTAAGTTCTGTTAGTATGCAAAGTTTCATGATCTAATTTGAAGTATTTTTTGAATACCAGCGGTTTATTGTTCGGGTTAGAGGTAACTTTGGATTTTTTTTCTATCGAGAAACTTTTATGGAATCGTGTTTTCGTCTAACATAAGACTTAGCATTAATCTTCAACTTTACTATATATTTAAAATTAATGGTGCAGTATTTTAGACATAACGGAGGATCACGCTAAGCCATTTGAGGTAGTATAGGCTTTTAAGTATGAAGAACCCTTATGTATGCCTGTATAAAAAGTCACGCGTTTGACAGATTTCCTTTTTACCACCGGAGTTACAAACTCGGATGCCAACTAATTCTACAGGACTTACTACGCGTACGTAATGTCAATCCGACACCACGCTGGTAAGTATCGAAAAGGTACTCAGCACACTTGTACCACGATGACGCAAGCTCATTGCCCGATTAGCGGAGTACGGGCCCACGAGCTGAAACGTGACCAATGAGCACGCTGCAATCGCGCCGCGTGGTATGACGTGTTACAAGTCTGTTGCCGGTCCACAGTGTATTAAGAAGCCCATTTTTCGGAAATCCTATTTTTATTTAAATGCAAGATTTCGTAACCCCATTTAGATAGCATGTTCATTTTTTGTGGAAAAAAAATGTTCGTCCAATTTTCATCAAAATATTACTTATTGTTTTGGGTGGTGAATTTTTGTTGTGTGTTGGGGAAGTAAGTAAATAAAATAATTTCACTATAAATAAATTTTCTTAATAGATACGGTAGGTTTGATTTTTCGAGAAAAATAAGATAAACCAAAAACTCGTAATATATCTGAATCTACCAAAGATACGAGGTTCATTTGTACTCTAAAATATGCAGCGTAAGAGACGCCATCGATGCTTCTTACATCATTTTCGCATCATTCTTAGTTTAAGAGTAATACTTTTTTCTTCTAAATATCCGGATGCAAATTATTATTATCAGCCTGTGACGTCCCACTGCAGGGCAAAGGCCTCTCTTTCCACTTCTCTCTGTTCAAAGCTGCTAAGGACTAGTTCTTGTTGAAGGAGTCCAGCTCATACCGCCATTAAAAAATAAAACTTGTAACTAGACGTGCTAGCTAAATGGGGATACAAAATCTTGCATTCAAATTATTTTTAGGGTTCCATACCTCGAAAGGAAAAAACGGAACCCTTATAGGATCACTTTGTTGTCCGTCCGTCCGTCTGTCTGTCTGTCAAGATCCTTTTTCTCAGGAATTCGTAGAGGTATCAAGCTCGAATTTATATCAAATTCTCAGATCTACTGTTCCTTGGAGCTGTGAAAAAATCAAACTTCTAAGCCAACGCAATCAAAAGATACAGCCTAGCCGTTTATACCGCAAATTTTCGACACTCGCAAGGTAATCAAAACCTACAGGGTACTTCCCGTGAACTCAGAATCTTGAAATATGGTACGAAGCAACGTCTTATAGCACAGATAAAGGAAAAATTGCGAAAACCGTAAATTTTTAGTTACATCATATAATAAAAATATTTTAAACAGGTTTGTACGGAACCCTAGGTGCGCGAGTCCGGTTTTTTTTCTATCAGTCTATTTTTAATAAAAATGCGATGTTCGAAAAATGGTCTTCTTAAAACACTGTGCGGTCTAAGAGCAGTCCGATTCATTTGTTTGGCATGAAATGGGTCACAATAGATGTTGATTAGATTTATTATTTTCGCTACCGTCTCTACGTGTTAAGTAGATAGTGCAAATAAATATTATGTAAAGTCTGTATACCTACTTACAGGATGGATTTTTGAGATGTGACAGGAGGGCTATAAAGATTAAGATACCTTCTTAATCTTTGTAGTACAGAAAAACGGTCTTAGGAGACTGTCCTCTAACTTTTTGAATCATTTTAATCTGCATTCACAGATTTTGAAAAAATGTACAGTCAGCAAGAAAAATGGGGCATTTTCGCAATAACTTTTTTTGATGCCAAACGATCCTACTATCCTACAGTTCCGACCCTTACTGCCCAGTCTCAAAAATCCACCCTGTATACTTATTTTTTTCAATAACATATTTATACACCGTGTTCTGGACGATATACATAAACTTCGACCAGATGTTCAGACTATTCAAATAAGCGTTTTTTATTATGGACACATTAATGTATTCTTATTTTTTTTTTTTTAATTTTCATATATAGGTTAAATAGCTTGATGTAAATCGCCCGATATGCATGCCTCTTTATCCGAATTGGCAACGATGACGTATTTGCATTCATAAGATTTGGCGGGCTGCAACTTGTCAAAACTGAGTTAAGAACTTAAGACCCTTTCTTAATGTGTAGCTCAATTAAATTTTACTAAATGAAATTACAAATATCTTTGTAGCGAAGCCTTTTTAAGTACTACTTCATTTGTTAGATTTAATTTGTAAAAGCTATAGAAGCGTTTGACAAAGTTTATGGATATCGTGAAGAACACGGTGTATACCTTCTTATCACAATTTTTATGAATTTTAAACATCCAAATAAAATCTGTTCTGTAGTTTCTGCCTACCCCTATGAGAAAAAGGGCGTGAGTTTATGTATGTATGTAACATAATTATGTTTGTGTATGAACCGCTAGTTACCTATAAAAATGTTTTTACTTTTTAATATTGTAGTTTCGTTGCTGAATTCAAATACATATTTTACTTTATTAAAAAGAACAGCTTATCCTTAATCGTCCTCATGCCCTTATCCAGCAATTTATAACATTTTGTACTGACATAATATGTGTACAGGGTGAAATTAAATTAGCTATCGAAACTCCGCAGACGTGATGGGTATCGATATCTAAACACGATAATGGAAAAAAAATACAATTATTTCTGTGCCTCCTGTGATAAGTGATATAACTCGAGTTGTACCCTTTTTGTGATTTTCACATGAGCATTATCAAAAAAGAAATACGTCTTTTTTGGTCTAACTCACGTTCTTCTATCTGCTATAGTTTCGGAGATAATTTTGTGCAAAGTGATACAACTATAGGGATTTTGGCTGTTTTAGGGATTTTGTTTTTGCTGTCCTGTAAAATGACGTTTTTTGACTTGTATCACTTATCACAGGAGGCACAGATTTATTTTCGGGATCAACGACCGCTGGTAATTTTGTTACCTTTTTTTATTTTTTTATGGATGGGAAATCATCAAATGACCCCTCCCGCTCTGGGTGGAGCGAAGGGAGTGTCAGACTCTTACTGACTAAAACCCAACCGTGTTCCTTCCTTATGTTCCGGGGTAGCGGTAATTTTGTTACTTGAATTTTGAGTTGAAGAAAATCTATCTTGTTTTATCGTACGTAGATATCGAAACCCATCACGTCTGTCAAGTTCACAAAAAAAAAAAGATTTTTTAAACTGATATTTCAAGTGACTACACTAACTGCGGTCGATGACCCCACAAAATAAACCATCAAATTAATTATTAATTTTTTGTTATCGGTACCTATCACGTCTGGAAAGTTTCGCTCGCTAATTTTTGACCCTGTATATTGTTTTCCTTTCGACCTTGACTTTTCAAGATATATATAAATGTATGTAAAAGCATGATGTGATATCTTATTTGATTTTGAACCTTATTGCTGTTGCTCTGACTGTTATTTATACAAATAAGTTCTGTGTTATAAGATAAGTGTGCAGTTGCATCTACCACGCCGGGATCATCAGTGTTGAGAAAAGTATGATGTCTTTTCAACAAAAAATCCAGAATTGCTTTTCAAACCATGCTCTGTCAAGGCATCTTCTGGGCACGCTCGTTCCATCATTGACCTCATCTATCGCTTTCCATCAGGCGTGATCGGGATCAAGAGCGCGCCCATACAGCAATAAAAAAAAATGACCCCGGCGTGTAGGGTGTTACCAAACCAACTTGTCCAACGTCGATCAACGTTATGATCCATCTGGAGATTCCAATAATACAGTCCATCGACGTCGGCTAAATTATTTTTTTATTTATCGATGTTGGTCAAGGGTTGTAGTAACATCCTTGTTTGTGTGTCAAATCATGTTTATTTTCTTTAATTATTGTGAAACATTTATTGAAGTGAAACTTCTTAGGCGACGATTCGATTATTGGACTATATTTCAAGGACGCGTCACGTTTAGGAAAATTTCGTTACACGAGAGAGAATAAAGATATCTCTCTCTGTCTCTCAAACTTGAATCTCCCTTATCCTTTAAAGAAGGTTCACGTCTATCACGTGTACGGCCCACGTGCTATTTATATTTTATTATATTATTATTTCATGTTTAGTATATGTTCTGTATGCTTTAATTTTCACATGCATAGACCGTTATTATAAGTAAAATGAAGCTCATTCTCATTTTCGATGTAAAATATGTGTTCACATGCTATTTCACTTATGACTTAACTGCAGTCCTTCGATGACATCGATAAACTAATTTGTTCTAGTATGAGGTCGGGAGATCCTCACGGCGTCATTGAGTTTATCAATATTCAGCTACCGCAGCGGAAAGTAACCGTTGCAAGGTATTGTAAATAATATAATGTTGATGTATGTACGCCCTATTCTTAATATCATGCAGCAGACCATTATAACCAGTGATCGGATAATCGGGCGCTTGTATACCTAAACTTTTTCCCACGAAAGAATGATATGGACATTCCTTTCTGAATAAATAAGTAATCCCGCGTTCCCGGGATTGAAAATTTTTGTAAAAACAACTATAACAAAGTTAATGAAATTATAGCCGTGGCTATTTTGATTTAGTATCTTTATTTTATTCAAAACAAATGAAATATCAATAAAAAATTATAATATGCACAATGTGGTCAAGTAGTGGAAATTGATTTATCTATCTAACAGATTAGTGATCGGATCGAATCAAACTTTTCCGGGATCCGGGATTCTGAAAGGCATGTCCGTATTATTATTTCGTGGGAATAAAAGTTAAGTTTAGGTATATTAGCGCCCGATTATCCGATCACTGATTATAACATTCAGTTAGCCTTCAATGTTCTGTATCAAAAATAAGTTATATACGATTGGTAAATATGAATAAGTTGTTGGGTAATAGTAACATCAGCATGTTGGATAATTGTGCAGTCTGCTGTTCTGTCTGTCCCTTAAGTTAATACAAAAAAAAAAAAAATGTTATGATAACTCTACAATACTCTAAGAAATAATTGTTATATTAATTTCTTTGTTTTGGAATGTTCTGCCTTTGGTTGACATTATTGCATGGCGTGTGTCCTTCACTGGATACACCTACACGTGATCGTGTTTGTTGCGCAAAATTTCAATTAAAAGATACGGCGTGAAGGTAAAATATGTCGACTTTTGTAATGTACTTGCATCGAGAAACCCATTGTCCTCTGATCAGCAAGCTGAGATGCGAAATGATATGAAGGAGAAAGTGATGATTGTAAACGATCAATAATCAAGTATTTTAATTAACTAGCAATGATATTTTGTTCACCGTTTGTTGCGGGTGGTCAGAAGCCCGAAAGTCTGACAACTAGTCTTACCAAGGAGTATCGTGCTACTCAGTAACGGGGTTGTGGAGGTCAGATAGGCAGTCGCTCCATGTAAAATTCTGATATTCAGCTGCATTCGGTTAGACTGGAAGCGGACCACAACATTTTGGAAAAAGACTACGCGGTTGATTGATGTACTGCTGGATGCTAGCACTAAGAGTCGCATTGCATATTCGGATTTGTTTTAAAACTGTAGACAGTGGGTTTTTCCGTTGCACGTAATATTGCTCTTGTAACATTGTTAATTGATTTTGAAAAAAAAAACGTTGTTTTAGTGAAGAGAAACCCACGCCACAGGATTGGGAGAAGTTACTGAAAGATATACTCGAGCTGCAGTCCCTGCTGTTCGGATGCATCTCAAAAGATAAATGTTATGAGGTAACTATTGTTGAACATAAATTTACAAGGTCAAATTGAACTAATACCATATACTCAGAAATAAATAAATCTATCTATCTATCTATCTAATCAGCAAATCTTTGCAGACGTGATCTAATTACTTGAAAAATATGAGTTTGAAAATTCTTTAAATATAAATAGAGGCCGGATTATATGCAACTTAAAATGGTCGGTATATGCAACATGAAATTCAAATAAATACGATTTTAAAATAAAACTTTAAAAAATGATCGTTCTTCGTCGTTTCGTCGATCGTATGTACATTTTTTTTCCTAGTAAAATACAGTAAAAACTAAGATGTTGACATTGACATGTTCTATGCACAATCAGTAAAATTTAGGTGAAATATGAAATAACCTGAAAAAAAGCCAAAACAAAACTGCATACTATGCAAACATGCATTTGCATAAAATCCCAGCGTCTTACTTAGATAATACCCAACACGTCTTTGAAGTTTCACCAATTAATTTAATTGATGACTAAACCCTGTTATCAGATATACGCACTAGCGCTCCTCACGTCAGGCGACGCGCCCAGCATCAAGCTCGCCAGCGAAGTGTTAACGTGCACCGCAGACGTACGCCGCGGCGCCACTCAAGTCAGTTATACTAAAAGTGTGGGGCTTGTAATGGCGGCCGCTATGGAGTACGTCAACTCGGCGAGTTCTCTCATCGATCCGGGGTTGGAATTGGCCAAGTAAGTCGTAATCGTAGAATTATTATTTCGAGAGACAGCGAGAGGAATTAGCATCTAGCTCCCCAGCGAAGTTTTAACTGACTCAAGGCAACTAAAAGAAAAGTGTTGCGGGGCTTGTAATGGCAGCCGCTATGGAGTATTCTCTATGGAGTCTCGTCGACCCCAGGTTGGAGAAGGCTAAGTAAGAAATTATTAAAAACATGGCAATTGAAATTGTGGTATTTTACTTGAATAGTTTGAGATGTCATGCTTAGAGGATTAAATGAAGGTATGGATGCATGATGTTACTGGAAATGCCGGGGGGGGACCTCCTAGAAGGACAGACATTTACACAGCCTTTTTTTGGAGATATTCTCCAAAAAGTTCCAAGTCCGTAGTACTCGCAACCGGCGTGTGTGCTTGACCAGATGTGTAAATGTAGACTAAGTTGCAGAAGGTAAGAATCATAGCAAGTGGCTTTCTATAGCTTCTGATTATTCCTATGGGAAAATGTCGAGAGTTTATGATGATACAATGTTTTCATTAGTAGCATAGTGTATATACTCGCGCAATGTAAAAAGAAGATGACATTTTGTGGAATTAAAAAAAAAAACTATTCTGGATGCTGAACTCCCAATAACGCTTCGTTTTCCAGGTGCTGTTTATTACTCATGAAGGACGATAACGAAGAAATCCAACAGGAATTGGATTTAATAAATGCATTCCCAATATTGTATGCCTTCAACGTTGGCGTTGTTCCCGTGCAAGGTAAAGAAAGAAACCCACGTAATTATACAGGGTGACGATCTTAGTCACCTGCTAATGTTAAGACAGTAATTCTATCTGTCATACTGATCAACTTTCATTATAAAAAGTAAAAAACAAAAAACTATTGCCTGTACAAAATTCAAAAGTTGATTTTTTTTAAGGATTCGAATGTAGGTTTCTTAAAAGTGGTTCGGCATTAAAATCAAAAGTCATTTATTCAAATTAGGCTGAGAATCTGCACTTTTTGAATGTCAAAATTATATAATATAGTCCCCCAAAACGCCCGCCCTTCACCACTTCCTAGACTCCTAGTGCTTTCGGTATGACTTTACCCGTCATTTAGTTAAATTACCACCCTGTAGGTGTGGGTGTCAGGGACATCGACGTGCAAACTGACACCATGAACCTGTACATGATTCTAAACGTCCCTGCGATTAAATTTTGCGTCGGTTTAAAAAAAGAAAAAACAGTGGCACTCCGGAAGTGCCGACAGAAGTGAAAACAAAACACAAACAACAAAACTTTGCTATCACTCACTGACATATTGGATATACATTAAAACCGAGTACATCCCGAGGACAGCCGAACACATCCGAAGTGGTGTCGGTTACGGTAACAGTAGCGCGAATTCAATTGTTTTTTCCCATCTCAACAAAAGCCCAACGCGCCTAAAGAAGTTTTTACTTCAAAAATACTGTTCCGTACATTTTGACTGCGTAGGTATTGCACTTGTCTATGAAATATCTTTTTTTTTTTATAACCGACGAAAAATTTCCACTCCAGAATCATGTGCTGAATACACGGTTTCAGTTTTCGCGTCTTTGTCCCTGACAGCCTAAATATGCTGAAATAAAATTGGATGTATTAAATAATATATTTCATTTTTCAGTCCGTATATGCGAAGATAGGATGTCGCTTATAGAGGCGTGTCTGAGGTTGGAACCTAGCGCGTATCTGTCTAGTCATAAACTGCTGAAGTTAGCAGCCTTGCTGAGAATCGCCGGCGATGATGAAATGACTAGGTAATATTTTCTGGAATTATTGGGCCCTTTGTACAGACGCCCAGCACATCAACCTACTACAATCTGTCAAATTTCTTTAATCGATTTTCAACTTTATCACTAAAGCATAAGGTTCAAAGTTGATTGGGAAAATGTGACAGTTTCGGGTAGGTTGATGTGCTGGCGTCTGTACACCGCACGGTTTCTTTACCTTGTCGTGTTAACCGTGCTTTCAAAAAATCTGTGACGGCGCCGTGCCGTAGTGCCGTCGTGTCTGTTAACAAACTTCATTTTCTTTATTCCAATATAACACATCGTTGTGTTATCCAGGGAGGGCCAAGTCCTGCAGCTGGCGGGCACGTACGCGTCGGCCGCGGGCGCGGCGGGCGGCGGCGCGGCCGTGGAGCTGTCGCGGCGGCTGGCCGCGCTGCGCCACGCGCCCGCCGCGCCGCTGCTGGCGCACGTGGCGCGCTCGGCGCATGCGCACGCCGACACCGCCACGCGCCGCCAGCTCTACGCGGCCGCCGTCACCTACACGCAGCCGGAAAATATTGAGAAAATACTGCAGGCCAGGTCACTTACATTCGTTTTCTTCACAGTCATCATTTCAGCCGATAGTCGTCCACTGCTGGGCATAGGCCTCCCCTAAGAGTCACAATATCTACATAATAATACTGCTGTGGCAGCATCTACATTGCCACATGCGAACTTCGCATCAGACTGACGTCACGCAAAACCCTGCATTGCGCAGAATTTACCGCGCAACTAGCATAATATTTACAACATTCCGACATCAATTATGGAGCATTAGCCCACCAGACACAAAATCCTCATACCTTTATTCTACTGTAGAACTATGTATCATCTCTAGCATTCAATAATGTTATCAGAGATCGGAATAGGTAGAGCTGTTTTATGTACTTGCTATAGGTTAGAATAATATGGATATTCCCCGAGTCCCGGGATTTGGTTTTTAAGTAGTAAGTACTCTAGCGGCAAAAACACCCCGCTATTGTTTTCTTTTGTTTCCATAATGCGACGACATTACGCGTCTCAACAAAGCGGAAACGGCGCGCTTGGCAAAAAGTTTTATAGCGTGCTGTTGACGTAAAATTTACAACGTCGTCGCTCATGCGCTTATTGGCTTACACCATTTTTATACATATTGACAAAAAGAATGAAATTCAATAAAATCCCGTAGTATCAGTCGGAATAACATCAATGTTTGCGGTCAATGAACCTAAATAGCTATACCTATTCCAATCACTGATTATTATACAAAACAAAAAAAAATATATTGTTATTTTATAGAATTAACACCTGTTTCAAAAACTGGTCTTATTACATGATTGTAATTTCTACCAACAATATGAATTAATCGCTTTACAGAATGGGCTTAGAATTGGAAAGCCTACAGCAAATGGGTGTGACTCTCAAAGAGAACAGTGGCCTCTGTGAGCGATGGCCCTCCACTGACGATGAATTTGCTGACGCGGTGACAACGGTACGTACCGAACTTATACACGGTATCAACATCGTAAATTCGTAACACAAACTTTTTATCATGGATTAAGTACATGATTTTAGACCCAATACTATCGATTTTTAAAATCAGCATGCAAAAGTGCAATACCTACACGGTCAAAATGAATGGGGTTTTTTTTAAAATAATATTTATTGGACCCTGTTCGCAATACCGGTAGACTACTATTTTTTACCGACTTCACAAAAAGGAGGAGGTACTATGTTCGGCTGTTTGTATGTTTTTTATTATTATTATTTTGTATGTTTGTTCATCGAATACTCCGCCAATTGTCGATGGATTTTCAAAATTCTTTTTTTGTTCGAAAGTAGATAGTTCTGAGGTGGTCCCATTGTCACCAAGTTAGGATCTGATGATGGGATCTTATCGAGGGCAACCCTCAAATTTTATAGGCTCACTTATTGTTTTTCGCATATTTTATGAAGTATCTTGTTTATTTGCGTATGGTTGTCACCATCTCAGGTAGCTGGGCTGATGATGGAAGGTACAACTCCTTAACAGTAAGAAGTTACTCAAACAAGCAAGGACTGTTTTAGTAAATTGTTTTGATGTTTGATAGGGCATTTGTCACATTTGGTCTCATGATCATCAAGTCATGACCTGATGCTGCAGTCAGGATAGTCTGCAGAGTACCTAACTCCTCGACAACTAACAGCAGATATATCGTATTTAGGCTCATTGAAAAGGGCTCGATGTGTGGATAAACGTACTGTTAATGAGGAACACCGAAGTACATAGAGACCTGATGCTGAAGCCAGGAGCATCAGAAAAAGTACAAACCTTGAAATAACAGCACCGTAGTCGTGTTTGGGCTCATTTTAAACAGGACTAAATTTTAAGTTCAATGCAATGTTGACATAAGTCTGGCCTGATGCTGCAGCCAGGATTATCAGCTTCTAGTCTAAAAACATCAGGTCAGGATTTGATGATGGCATCCTGGAGAAATCGAAGGAACTCTTCAAATATTATAGGCACACCTATAGCGATTTGGGTATTTTTTATAGTAACTCGTGCACTTGCTCTCGGAAAGCACCATTTGGTGAAGTGGAACTGATGATGAAGACCACAGATGGCCACCGGAACTACTCAATAATATCTAAGTATTTCACGGGTTGCGATTCGATTACTTTAATATGGTTGCTAAGCAATTCATGCTCGTCACAATGTGAATGGTGATATGGAGCTGATGGTGGACCTGGAGAACTCCTCAACAATTAACTTCCCTGCATCGAGAAAAGCAATATTTTGTTTGTAAAAGGCGATGATCACTAGGCTATTGTAACTTAGATAAATTATAAGCAGACCCACTAAAAAGCGTGAAATAAAAACTTTTTAAGAAAAAAAAACCGACTTCCAAAAAAACACTACAAACTGAAAAATAACTTTAATTTCGGAAGTCGGTGGCAAAAAACTAAAATACAGATCCAAAGACACCGACTTCCGAAATTAAAGTTATTTTTCAGTTTGTAGTGTTTTTTTGGAAGTCGGTTTTTTTTTTCTTATTATACTTTTAAATGTTGTGGTATGTTCTATTAAAAAAATAAATATTTAAAAATGTATGTATGTATATATATGTGCTTTTAATCAAACAGGAAATAATAATAATACCTGCCTAATATTGTCCCACTGGAGGGCAAAGACACACATCTAGAGATTATTTCTTTATAACCATCGAAAAAATTGATGAGGTCTAGAATCGTGTACAGAGGCCAGCACATCAAGCTACCCCAATCTGTCAAATTTTCCCAATTGAATATGAACCATATTACTTTGTAGTAAAGTTGAAAATCTATCAAAGAAATCTGACAGATTGGGGTAGCTTGATGTGCTGGCGTCTGTACTTTGTGTCACGAACTCACGACTACCCTCCACCGAGTATATAAGTTTGATTACAAAACTTTAAAAAAATATTGTTTAATTGTTATTTTCGTTGTATAAAATGCTTCCTAACTCTTTGTTTCTTAGCCTATGGTCGAGAAGAAAGACTTGGTTCCCGCTCAGCCTGAGATGAAAATTCCGCTCTTCAACTATCTACTCGATACGTTCCAGAATAAATTCGCTCTCAGGTGCGTCAACTGTGTCTTTTTAATTATAACATTTGTAAAATAATAATTATCATAAAGTATGTTGTTAGTATGTATGACCAGCGGGGTAATTACGTAACACATTATCAATCGGAATCGGTTTCATTTTGACAGTTCAACAACATTCATTGCCTTATTTACGTGTTGAGCAGACAAATTTTTGGAACTTATGAAGCAATGGATTAGCAATTTGCTTCAAAATGATTCCGATTCTGATTGATAGTGTGTTACGCAATTAGGGTGCTGATGTATGAACGTAATCGAGGCAAAAGGAGTATGTAGGGATCGTAGCAGGTGGCGTTCTGTAGTTACTGCCTACCCCCATGGGAAGAAGGCGTGACTTTATTTATACTGCATTCGCGACTTATTTGCCAAAACTGTAAACAAATACTTATGAGTTTATGAAAAAATATTTTTAAATCCTACACAATAAAGTTCAGTTTACGCTACAACTTCAAACATTTTTATAACTGTTTCAATAATGCTAGTCACTTTGAAATCAACTTAATTACCATTAAAATAAAGTTGATATTTGTTTAAATTTAAATAATATTAATTTGAAACATAATTTTGAATAGAGTTTGAGTTTGTTAGAACAACAAAAACAAAGGAATTTCGTTACATAATTGTAAGTGGATAACCAATTGACAACATTTCATATTTTTAACCTGCATGTATTATTAAGTTATATAAAAGTAAATTCAAATCTAGGGCACCCATATGACCCATATTTTTTCGTTTTTCGAAATTATGTACTTTTCATTCATAATTTTAACTTTGAAATTCGGTGTATTCTAAAAAGACGTAAGTGCCAGATGACGGTAGAATGGCGATATTACCTTTGCTTTATTGTGACCCGTCAAAAAAACTGTTAGATGTCACTTGTCTCAGTCGTTGTTTTGGTTCCGTCATTGGCGTATATTTTTCATTGGGATCCATTTTATTGGCGAAATATCAATCAAAAATTGATAATATTAACAGTAAGCAGCGTGTCGAGTTGATGGGAAAAAATATTGTTGAATTCAATTCAGTTTTTTAGTTGTTTTCTAGTTACACTTCTTAGGTGACATTGACATGTCTTGTTTGATATGATGTTTTCAATCAAAGACATTGGAATGCGCAAAGGTAACTACCTCATTCCGCCGTTTATGTGACGTCATCACATGTTTTTTGATTTTTATTTTTTTTCTCAGAAATTTAGAAATAAAAAAATAAAATAAAAATATATTTGAACTCAGGATACGAAAATAAAGAAACAGTATTTTTATTTTAGGGTCGTGTCAGGTTTGAAATGTTGTCAAGTATCTTTACTCAAATTCAAAATTCGTATTTTTATATGGTTCGGCATTTATTTTATAAGACTGTAGTATAGCAAAAATTTTGATTTACCGTCATCATCATAATGCATAGCCTTTTCCCAACTATTTTTGAAGTCGGATTCCAGACTAAACTAACTAACTAGACTGGAAGCCGACCCCAACATAGCAAGAAAAGGGCTAGGCAGATGATGACAAACATAAACTGCTCACTAAAAGCAATATTTTTCTTAACACAGCGACAACAAATCCGCTACAACCGCATTATCGGACCGCACAGCCCACTGCCAAGAGTTCTACCACTCGTTATACCCGGAGTACACCGTCTCGAACGACTATTACCGCTACGACCGGTTCTCTCTGCCGGACGCCATTGACGGCCCGATGACGGTCGGACAGAACGTGCTTAAATGGTTCTACATACAGAACTGTTTGGAGGACGGAGTCACCTGCGAGCTGGAGACGGAAGGTACGATTGTTTTTATTTATCTTATTTTTATAGCCACTAGGGCCCATACAAACATAGAAACATGTATTTGGCTTATAAGCTAAAACCTAGAAAATATTTAAAATATTACTTGTAAAAGATATTACATACAGGGATGACTACTGCGTTTCCAAAAAATAATACTTATACAGGCTGTTTTAGAAGTGTTTGATATTTTTACACGAGATGAAAATTTGAACACCTTTTAGAATGGAATCTACTATACAACATTATTTTTAGTATATGCGAAACCCGAAACACGTGTCTAGTATTTTTATGTAAAGAATCTATGTACAAAATTTCAAAACTGTATCATGAATAATCACCAAGTTATAAGCTTGTTATGTTACCTGTTTGTCCGTATGAAATCATGGGCACCGCGTGCCTAAACGTACCGCGCGGCGATTGTATTGTAATTAACGGGTGATAACATTTTCCATGACATCATACTGAATGGAGAAAAACTAGAATTTGTTGATCAAACGGTTTTCCTGGGAATCACGCTAGACGAGAAATTACAATGGGGACCTCACATAACATCTCTTGCGGGGCGGCTTAGCTCGGCCGCTTATGCTGTTAGGAAGATAAGACAGTTAACAGATGTAGAAACCGCGCGTTTAGTCTATTTTAGCTACTTTCACAGCATTATGTCGTACGGCATTTTACTATGGGGTCGAGCTGCTGACATTGAATCCATCTTTATTTTGCAAAAGAGAGCTGTCAGAGCCATTTATAATCTACGTCGCCGCGAATCTCTCAGGGAACTATTTAAAAGGATTAATATTATGACGGTACCTTGCCAATTCATTTATGAAAATATTATGTATGTAAGAAAAAATCTACATCTTTTTAATAAAATAAGCGATAGACATAACTTTAATACAAGAAATAAAGATAAAATACATCAACCATTTTTCAGATTAGCCAAAGTACATACATCTTTTATGGGGTACTGTGTTAAATGTTACAATAAAATACCTTGTGATATATTGCAATTAAATGAAAGAAAATTTAAAACTCACATTAAACGTACACTTTGTAAACAAGCATACTATAAATTAGAAGATTATATCCAAGATAAGAACGCTTGGAAACATGCTGGTCCTGCTCCATAGGACAATCTAGAGTCTAGACAAAATCAAACTGGTTGCTAATTTAATTGTAAATTTTTTTATTCTTTTTTTTACATTTATTACTCACACCCTGACTTATTACTTGTATTTTGTTTTATAATTAAAATCGTTTTGCTTGTACCATGTTTGTAAATATGTGAGCACCATGTATCTATCAGATAATTAATTTATATGTCATGGTTTCGTTTTTAATTCTTTTACCTATTGTGGTATAGTAATTTTATTGTAGGTGCATCGTCCTCACATGTTATTATATAATTAATGTACCCATGCAAAATATTGTACCTAAACATTTTAAAAGAGTAACGGTGGAGTTTCTTGCCCGTTCTTCTCCATACGAAAACTACCTTTTGGAATGGGCGACTAGAATCAATTCTATTTTAAGATAATTTTTGACGTTCAAAAGTGCCTTTTATGTGCCTATTTGAAATAAATGCTTTGACTTTGACTTTGACATCACACTTGCAGGCTTTGGACTGTCGTAATGGTCAAGTGTAGGTAGTTATTATAATGTACTTTATTCGTAAATAAATGCAGCCGTAAGCTACGAATAAGTAATTACTTATTCGTAAGCCGTAAGTGATACAATGTAGTCAATGCGATTTGTTCAAAGTGGATGAAAAGTGTTAAACATCGCATTACTTAACCACAGCAGGCTGTAGGTACAAATAATAACTTTCTACAATTAACCATCTTGGCGTGTTTAAAAATGTTAATCATCACGGCAAAGCATTGTGTTGTGTGTTCTACGATACTCTGATTGCTCCTCGTACCGCCGCACTGCCAGGGATACGTTATCACTGTTATCGTTGTTTCTGTGTACTGGACGTTTGTGTATGAGAAAGTCATGGTTACACGACACTTTTTACATACGATAGGTAAGTACACGATCAACCGAAACACAACTCGGCGGCCGCGCGCTCGCGATTATGCAGTTGGACCCACGCGACACGTGCGCGCCAACCAGTGGTACCCGGGTGACTGAGGTTGCTGCACCCCCGCCCCGGTCGCCCCGCTCGCTGTGCGTCCGCGCCGCGCCATTGTGCGCGTATGGTAGATAACTACCTACTTAGTCGCTCCTCGGGGCACAGTATAATATACTCGGGGCAACTGTATTAACCTTTTTTAAATATTTTTGGGCCAAAATATAACATGGGGTAAAAATTATTGGAATCGATTCAGTTACTTATTCTGAACAAACTATATTCAGGTTTCGCATATACTAAAAATAATGTTGTATAATAGCGATGAAAATCTTCTTTTTGTACGTTTTTTTTTTTCAGTTTTACAAATAAACTTATGAGCTCCGTCTTTTTTTCTCGTTTCAGTTGTCCAAAAATGTGCCGAAGAGATTCTTTACAAAGACACACCACTCAGCGTGTCGTGCCTGCTCCGAACGACGCAGGAGCCCGCGCAGACGAAGCGCCTGATCGTCAGCAACAACACGGACACGGCCGTCAGCTGCGCGCTCTACGCCACGCTCATCAAGTGCAACGCGGCCGAGCTGCGGGACAACGCGTACTTCACTAAACCTGCCGAGGTCACTTATATCTACTTACAAAACAATTGAAATCATCATGATCATTCTCTTGGCCTTATTCCAATTTATTTGGGGTTGGTGCAACATGTCTTACAATTGTTACATAACGGGTATAAAAAAAGATGCTTAACGAAACCAATAGTCACGTTTTCTAGCTTTAATAGTGACAATAAAATTTTATTGAGTTTGGAGCCCTGAACCTAAGCACTTTCTAGTAATGGAGATTTTGAAGGTGAAAGTTCCAACTTCTTTTGAGGTCTATTTACGAAACAAGTTTTAAAAATTATAATTTAACTTTAAATACCCCCACGATTCCTTTACCGTTGCATGCACCCATAAGCACAACGTTTTGATTGCGTTATACTGCGCGCTATCCTAAACAGCAATGTTTCACACCGAAACTTAGTTTGCTGTACACGTACAGAATGAGTAGATGACAGCTTTGTGATGGGTCTTTTTACACCCTGTATACTCAATATAACTGTTAATGCCATCACACATTAGCTCCTACCAGTAACCCAAGAGCAATAGGTACGCTCTCTCTCATCTAATCTGATAACTTAGGTAGGCGTTGCTGTCTGCTAATACCAAATTAGTTAGAAAGCTAAAAGCCCCGCGCGTTGATATTGCGATTGGCGGCCATCTTGATGACGTCACAGTGACGTAGTCGAACTGTCAGTACCGTTCGCAAGATCAGCCAGCGCTACTACTTTGACATCACGCAGCTGTTATTGTGACAAGGTTCCATCGCAATATCAACGTGCGGGGCTATTAGGTCATCAAGATACTTGTAACATAGTAGCTGTGGAATATACCACATTTCCATTAAGCAATAAAATTGCAACACAGACTTACGTATAAGGCAAGCATGACGACCTGTTTATAATACTTTTAACAACTTGCATGCCGATTTTTTTTTTTATCGTGTGTATACTCATGTTTGAACAAAGCGGATTTTTTTTTGTTGTTCCTCATTAAAAAAATATCGTCAGTAACATCTCTTTCCATCCTTAGTTCCACGTTCAAAAATCGTCAATAACATATCTTTCTAACCACCAGATGGCGCGCGACACTCTCGCACAAGGAAATGCCTCAGAGGATCAAATGGAGATGATACGTCAGTGCATCGAACGTCTCACCGGCATGGGCGAGGTGGACGCTCTAAGAGCCCTGGGATACAACGTCAATGGACTGCTGTTTAATGCTGATGAGGAGTATAGAAGGGAGATCATTTATAGGGTTGCCAGGTATGTATCTGGAAGTATATGTATAGATAAATATAGCGCTATAAGGTTATTTTGGCGCGCGGCCGAAATCGGAACTAACGCCGCCATCTTGATTTTTTTTTTCACAAAAATATTACACAAATGTATACCAACAGCGCCTCCCTGTCAACGTAGTGTACTGGACGCGTTATTATCTCAAGTACAGTCAACCGCACATCCATGCCCATGGTAACAATTTGACATTGACAGGCGGCGTCTTTATTTCAAAGCAGTAAGGGCTTACTGGTATATGGTCGACTGTTCGTCGAATTTACGAAACAGTTTGGTTCTGTGCAACGTTTTCTCTATCATTCAATAATAGTGCGAACATAATTTACAAAAAAAAAATGTGTCCGTTTAATGTAATACAGTAAACGTAAAAATAAATTTACATAACCGTGGTACAATTAAATGTTTATAAAGAAAATGTAAAAACGCAAAAAGTGTTCTGCCGAAACCAGGGATTGAACCAGGGACCTTTAGATCTTCAGTCTAACGCTCTCCCAACTGAGCTATTTCGGCTGTGGCATCAGTGTTGAAATTAACCAGTGTTATCTATAAGGTAACGATTTGATTTATGCTTATCTTTTTATAGCATAATATCATTCATTTAGTAATTTT
Organism: Amphipoea oculea; assembly: GCA_945859645.1. NCBI lineage: Eukaryota > Metazoa > Arthropoda > Insecta > Lepidoptera > Noctuidae > Amphipoea > Amphipoea oculea. The sequence continues at coordinate 23,770,256 of OX243862.1, forward strand.
GAAAAAGTATACAAAAAAAAATTTCTTTTTTGTATACTTTTTCAAAATTAATGTACGTAGGTACAGACGCCAGCACATCAACCTACTACAATCTGTCAAACTTCTTTAATAGATTTTCAACTTTATCACTATAACATAAGGTTCAAAGTTGATTGGGAAAATTTTACAGTTTCGGTTAGGTTGATGTGCTGGCGTCTGTACATTTAATGTACGTCTTTTCAAAAAATACTTCTAATAAAATGGCATTAATAACTTATGTTTTACGGATTTATTAGTGTAACTGAACACAGGCTGATTTAGAATTACTTAACTTATCTTTATTAATACAATAATTACACAACTATGTAATGTGAAACGGCCAGTTTACTCGGAGATTATATAATATGCACTATGTACCTACCTACTATTAAACAACGTTGTAGTGAAATTACGAAAAAAAATTAGATTCATGTAACCGAGAGATGAAAATATATAATAAAAAAAATCAATGCAAAACGCGTCGGGTAGCATTGGATTCCATAGTTAAAAATATTACTTTTTTGTAGGCAAGTAAACTAGAAAAATTAGAAATCACAAAAAACATTTCCCATACATTTCGTGAGAAATGAGACACCAACCTTCTTTTTTATAATGGTTAGAATGGCCGGAAATAAACAAAAAAAAAATCAAGAACAAATTCACGTTATAGGTAATTTTTTTTGTTTGAGAACAAATGCAAAATTTTGATTCCTAGTTTGTTGCTTTTGAAAAAACTTTTCTCATACAAAGGTTTTTTTGCGATTTCTGACTTTTGTAGCAGACAGTCTTTTTTATTGTTTCCCATACAAGTCTGAAAGTTCTAATTTATTTGAAATCATTTTTTTCTCCGAATGACGGAAATCACAAGCAACAAACTATTTTGTTTTTAAAGCAAACATTATACCTTCGATATTTAAATTTTTTTTTATTTTCGGCCAGTCTGTCCATTATAAAATACATAGTTGGAGTTTCTTTCCCACAAAATGTTCGGATTTTTTTTTTTTTGCAATTACTAACTGTTTTAGTTCTCAGTTGCACGTAATATAGTTTTTTTTAACCTTACAAGAAACAGAATCGATTGGCATCAAAGTTAAAAGTTGCTGACTGTATTTTTTTTTTCAAAATCTGTGAATGCAGATCAAATCACAAAAAGTTGTGGACAGTCTCCTAAGACCATTTTCCTGTAGCTACAACGGTAAAGGAACCTGCCTTTACTGCCCTGTCTTAAAAAAACCGTTTAGCAATCTGTTGCATGAAGTGCGAGACACGAACATAAAGATTGCAGGCGCTGACGCTAACCTATGCTCAACGCTCATAAATTATGCTCGTGTCCTAGATCGTGTGAGAAGCAGCACGTAGAGCGCGCTTGCTCGCTCGCACAGAAGTACGAGATGTGCGCGCTCGACGTGTGGCTGCAGCACGCCGCCGCCGCGCTGCGCGCCGCGCCGCCCGCGCACCCCGCGCCGCCGCCCGAGCTCACACACGCGGCACTCGCGCGGTAAGTAGTGTGTACCAGTACAGCGTGCTCGCTTTGCACAGTACGAGATGTGCGCGCTCGACGTGTGGCCAGGCCTCCTTCACTCGGCCGTACCTACAGCGATAAATACCTACACTTTCGCGTGGCCTCGTGGCCACTCCGCCAGTCGGTTGTCACTGCTCGCGTGCATTGAATTAGACCCAGTTTAATATAAATTTAACGTTTGATAAGATACGTTATTAAAATAATTTTTAAGAGTTTCATACATGTTGGATAATTACGAGAGCAACATGACAATGTGATTTTTTGTTTGTTTAGATATCTTAGCGATTTTGATGTCAAATGAAAGGTTTAGGTCTAAAACTATTTTATCCGTTTGAATCGTGTAAATCGGTCTACACGTTTAGGAGATAATTAAGAATTAGCATAGTGAAAATGTAAACAACCAGAATTTTTGATGTTTTTGTTCTACGAACTTTTTAATTAATGCAAAATGTGAAAATATTATTATTGTAAGTTAATAAGGAATGTTAAAGAAACAGGTACCTATCTAGGTAGCCTAAAGATTAAAGGTTTGTTTTCATTTGTTAATTACAAATGACGGACTTTAATATTTATTATCTATCTACCTAATTGGCCGTGTAATCATAGGACTCAAACATAAGATAGATTACGTGGTCTATTAGGTAGTTAGACGATAAATATTATAGTAGCAGCGGCACAATCCGACAACCCTAGCGCCACAGCTAGCGCGTCACTCCGCGCCAGACAGCGACAGAGTTACGCGTTAGAGGAGAGCGGCAACGTTTAGGTGAATATCGCGTTAGGCACTGAGCGCTTATGCGAGCTGAATTGCACTTAGTTGCTTAGTACATAGATCAACATACTAATATAGATGGGTAACTTCGGCTTCGCTCGAGGTCGCGAAAGTGCTGCCATCTAGTAGTTGCTTCATGAACTAAAGCTACTGCACTACATACATACATATATAGCTATAAAGTGCAGCCGTACGTAGGGTACCCAGCTTCTAGTTATTAATTTGTTATATTGCATTGTTTTCATAAATTTGTGTTTTCAGGGTAACACAAATCTTGAAAACAATGCATGACATTTTTCTTAAAGACAAAAAAAAAACAAACTCAAATTCAAAAGCATTTATTTCAATTAAACCAATTACAGGCACTTTTGAATTGTAAAGGGTCGGTCAGTCAGAAAGATGAAGCTAGTTTCCCATTCCAAAGCGCAGGTACCTATGGAGTAGAACGGGCAAGAAACTCCATGGACACTCTTTTAAATCAAAATAATATGGTTACAAAGTCTTGGTTACATCATTCATGTTAAAAATTATACATGTGAGAACGATATGCAATTAAATAAAATAAAATAAGCCATGGCAGCAAAGAGATGACCAGTCCCTACTGACGGCGCCCGTTCACGGACATGACGCATGTATTAGCACCATTCAGCTCAATCATTTTGAAGGGAGCTAAATGATCCAACACATGCGCCACCATCAGCGAGACATTTGAGTGAGCATGACATACTCTCAGCCGCCAGAGCACATTCAAGTCAATGAAAGACGTACCCAGTAAATGGTAGCTTTATAGTATGTACATAGTGCTCACACATGTGCTATGCAATTATACAATACTAGGAGATTGAATTTATACAATGCAAAGATAGACTTACAATCTTCAGCGGCTCAGTATTTTCGAGTGTTAATCAATTAGTTGTGGTTGTGGAGCAGGACCAGCATTGAGCCAGGCATTTTTATTAGCGATGTAATCCCCTAACTTATAATAATATTATAAGTTAGGGGATTACAAACATTAAACGCACAGCAGGCAGGCATATTATGCCTGCCTGCTGTGCGTTTAATACAAGACTTGAATTTTGTCTCATTCAGTTGAAGAATGTGGGGAGGTATTTTGTTATAACAATGTTATGATTTTAGTTTTTATTTCGGGTCTTATGAGTTACATAATAATTATGAGCTGCCACTTTCATTTCATCACTTTCATCCCAAAACGTGGTTTTTCCAGATATCAACTGGTTCACGTCTTTACACCAATTGTTCAAAAAGAACAATATTATTTTTTTTACCATATATTTTATTAATGAATTTCTATGATTCTCACATGTAATAAAATTGTAGTTGATATTTATTGATAAAACTAGTTCTAAATATGCGTTTATATTTTTGATTTGACATTTTGTCTTTAAAACTTCTGTAACTATAACCTCTGAAATAAAAAAAAATGAAAATGCTTCACGACTTGGGTAAGAAAGCCAAGTTTTGGTGCTATCATATTCTTTTATTTTAATATATTTATGATAGTCTTGCATTTCTTCAGACTCGAAATCATGTCTACAGGTTTGACAATCCTTATAAATATTTTTTTTTTAAAGATATATGAGCCACCCGCTACAGTATGCTACTGCTGCACATTTTTCTTTATTTTCGGGATTTGATAACAAATTTTGTACATCTGCATCCCTTATGCACAAGTGTTCCTCAGCTATTTCAAAATTAATATTGCTTGTTTCTGGTTGGGGCTGGTCCTCAGTTAAAATTTTTTTTAATGAATGTAGTAGTTCAAAATTGTCTTCTTCACAATTTGCCCCAACCGATTTGTATGATGTTATATTACATATCAGTAGTGATTTATAAGCATTAATAAAAGCATGAGCACTTGGCATATTATTGCGGAGACCATGTGCTCTTACGGCCCCAAAGAAATTTTCTAAGGGGTCTTGATTAATATGGCGCAGCAGTATCGATTTCAAACCTGCAGAATGCAAATCCTTTGTCAATGCGAGAAAAGCTTCGATACTTTTTACCCAACTCGTTAAAGACGGCACAGTTGCTCTGTTACCAGTTTTAGTGATGAAAGTCATGGATTTCAATATCGGTAAACTTTTATACCACAAACTGTGATGTGGAGATTGCCGAGTTACAGCACATCTATAAATTTTTCCTAAGTCAGGTTTATGGAAATTGCCATTGACTGAATCGAACAATTTATTGAAGAATAAAATGAGATCGGCTGTATCCACACTTTTCTTCGGGAGTCTCCCTTCATCTGAAAAGAAAAAGTTTTAATTAACATTCATCGTGATTTTATGCATTGAAAAGGAAAGATTCACTAACTACATGGCCAGACTACTGTAAATCTTTCGTCAGTAGGTTATTTCTAACGCCCTTCATGAGATGAGGTGGGTCATAAATTGGGTAAATTTTTTTTGAATCTATCTCAAAGCCTCCAGGATAATTTTTGCCACATCTTAAATAATTACCCTCAGTTGCCTTCATCAAAAGGTTAAGTGCTGCCATATTGGTTGCACCTTGGTCACATACTGTTGCAACCACTTTTAACCCAATGCCATTCAAAGAATTAATAATGTTTTTTAATTGCTTGCTTAAATCTGCCGATTTACTGCTTCCTTTACAAAATGAAAATAAGATAGGTTGTTTGTATTTCTTACAAATACCCCTTATCATAAAAACACACACATGGTCACAGAATTTCTTCGATCTTTCTTCTCCATTATCAATAAAACTGGATAATGTCATTGGTCTTGTCATAAGATGGCCATTTCGTCAAAAATCAGACAACAATACTTGTGACGGGCGGGCATTTTTTCTACTTTTTTTTAAAATGTTGCAATATTATTTCGTTGAATCCTGGCTTTAGATTTATTTTGCAATGCAATTTCTCTAGAGTTTTTCGCTTGGGAAGTATGCACATCTGACCAAGTATTCGGTATGCTCTAGGGGAAGGCTTGTATAAAGATAAACAGAGAACTTTCTCATCTAGAGTAAGACGTCTCCCTGCAGGTTTCTTTGCAAACTGTTTGATCTGCATTGCGAAAAATATCTGAGCTGCTGGTGTCATTTTTTCTTTCACCATTTGATAAGCAGAAGATTTCATAACTTTTTCTGCCATCATCATTTGCATTCTTAGCTTTTTGTTTGTATTGCGAGCTTTGCGCAATTTTGCTTTTACTTCAGATATTATGTCTTTCAGCTTCTATTCTGTTGCAGTCAAAGGCGTGGAAACTTATAACACCCTGAAAAAATAAAAATAAAATTATACATTGGGTATTATTTAGAATATATTATAATACTTATAGAATATTTATTTTTAATATTCTAAAATAAATATTCTATAGGGGCTCGTGGCTTAATAATAACAGCCGCACAGGTCGATCGATCAGGTTAAGCTACGCTTGCCGCGGTTAGTCTGTGGATGGGTGACCATCTTTACATACTGAGACCACTCTGTGCCTTGGAAAACACGTTAAGCCGTTGGCCCCGTTTGTCATTCGTGGATCTTTGACAGTCGTTACGGGCAATCAGCCGACCAGATGTAGCCGTACCATTGCCCGTATTTCACAGAGAGATGTCGTCCACATTTCTTAGATTTAAAAATTCTTACAGTACCCAGTCTCTATGTTCTAGTCCTTCTGACTAATCTTAAAAAGTACATACATGAATATGAGATGGATGAGGAAAGACTGGTTAGAGAGAGCACATGCAGAAAGGAATTGAGGAATAAGATAAATCCTCACTTCAACATTGTGAAGCACAGTTCAAAATATCAAGCAGTGCAATTATTCAATAAGTTACCACTACAATTAAAAAGCTTGATTTATACATCTGTATTAACCTTTTGAACGCCAGAGTATAAACGTATCGCCGTACCCCTGACGCCAGGCCACTTTAACAAAACAACACACACTTAAAACAACAAATTTCTCGATATTGGTGGTTTATTTATATTAGTTTCATGCAATACAATATAGACGGAAGCTTAAACTTTTAAATTATATAAATAAAAACACACAAAAGTAATGATTAAATAGTTTATTTCATGATATGGTGCGACCCGTGGGACGTGTATTTTGTCATATATTCTTACCCTTGAAATCTTACCCTGAACGCCAACGTCACACGTTGGCGTTCAGGGTAAGATTTCGTTTGTCACATATATGTGACAATGGCGTTCAAAAGGTTAAGGCAAAGCTTCAAGCATTCCTACTAGTTAAGAGTCTCTACTCAAAATCGGTTCAGCGGTTTAAGCGTGAAGAGATAAAAGACAGACAGACAGACACACTTTCGCATTTATAATATTAGTGGGTATTATTTTGAACATCACTAATTGTTTACAAGTCTTACCTACATCAATATTCATTACATATCATTAGTATTTAATAATTATGTTGCTTTTCATTTACCTGGACTCGGAGATATGTCTGTGTCCTTTTGAACTGGTCTGGTAGAGACGGCCGTCTCCATTTGAAGTAAAGTGGATGGCATTTCACTATTCATTACTGTAATCACACAAGAAAAACAAAATTAAATATTGTATTGTGTTTAGATTACCAACTGCAAAAAATCGAGGTATTCCACTCAGAGCAATGATTTGAACCGCACTTGGACGAACAGCACCTAAGCACTTCCACTGACCACACTGAAACAAAATTTTGTAACGTGCGGTTCGATGGAACTGGTCTGGTAGAGGAGGCTGTCTTTATTTGAACTGAAGTAGATGGCAGTTCAATATTCATGACTGTCAGAACATAATAAAAACATTTATTTATTAATTATAAAAAACCGGCCAAGTGCGAGTCGGACTCGCACACGAAAGGTTCCGTACCACCATAAAATATTTAAGACTAGGTACATATTAAAAAAAAAAACGTAGTTGGGATGAATTTATCCTAAGAACAAACTTAACATTGTAGTTGAAAAACATGTTCTCCCATACATTCCAACTGCAATGTAAGTCTGTATGCACAATATTGGAGATTTACCATGTCATTTTAAGACCGTAGATGTCTTACAAGTTTTCCTGGAATCTATAGGTATAGAACTATTTTCTGTATTTTGTACCTATTACGGTTCATGAGATACAGCCCGCTGACAGACGGACAGCGGAAGCTTAGTGATAGGGTTCCGTTTCGAGTGGCCATTGCTTTGGCGCGGCCGGACTTTACAGTTTTACCCCTACCAAAAATTGCTCAACACGCCTAAACCTTCACATTTTACAAATAATAACAAGTCTTCTATTAATATTATAAAAACCCTCCCAATAATTTGATGGCCTTGATGCTTTCTATTATTATAAGTTTATGTAATGTATCATTTACCTGGCCTCGAAGATAAATCTGTGTCCATGGGCATGGGTCTGGTAGAGGAAGCTGTCGCCATTTGAATTGGCGTAGATGGCCGTTCAATATGCCTGCGCTCACCAACATGCACACCTGAAAATTTTAGGGTGATTTTTAATAGGGATGAACACCTTAACCATTTGGGATAAAAGGATTTATTCTTAGGAAGCCGTTATCATCATCAATCAAGTTTTACAGAACTTTTGACTACTTTTATGAAGACACAATTTCTAATAAAAAGACTGACTAACATTAAATCTGCTTAAAAAACTTCTTCATGAAGTAAGTTTCTATTTTTACATTGCTTAGTTTTGTATTTCACAAAACAAGATATGGTTAGATTATTCACCTTTGCTTTTTTCATCAATAAACAGAGTGTAGTTTTTAAAATTAACATATTTTACCTGGAATTTCAAGTGTTGGAATTGCCAGTGCAGTTAGTTTCATATTTGGAAATATGTAAACATCTTCAAAATGTTTCTGACACACTTTTCTGTTCTTACGTATGAATTTATTATCTTCTCCAATAATATCACCTCCAATTTTCATAACCCAAGTGCGAAAATGTTCTATTTGAGTAGGATTGTTTGGATTTGGAAACCGGTGCAACGGCAATCCTAAAACATGATAATTAAAAACTTGTTACAAAATGTTCACAAAACATAAAAAAGAAAATAATCTGAGTAGGTACTGAACTTGTATCTTGGTTTGGTTAACAATAATGAGTGGTCTGGAGTCATACACATAATTTAATGCTCAAATTTAAAATTAAGTACCGACTTTTCTAGATACTTAACATAATTATAATTATTATGTTTAGATATTTGTTACTCCACCATACTTCAACAGCTAAATAGGTTTGGGAGAACACACCTAAGACGACCCACTGACCACACAGGTAGACCATGACCTGGATTAACCTAGAGAACACTTTAACTCAGTAACAGGTTTCCATGGAATAATTTCCAATCACTAAGCGGACAAAGAATAATAGGAGTAGGGATCTAAGAATTATTTAAGTAGTATGTTTGTTGCTCATTTACATACTTATTTTATCAGTAAGAATTACAAGTAAGTACCTATGTGTGTAGTTTCAGCATTATATGTGGTAAGATTCAACTGAAACAATTTTGAAGTAGGTATCAGTTACTTAAAACGTAAACCATGATATTATTTTATCTGTCGAGCTCCGCTAATAAGACACAATTGATTTTCTATTGTTTCGTCGCCAATGGCGACGCGCGGTGCTTGACCGGTCGGAAAACGGGAATTCTATAAAATTTCGAAATTCTGCACATTGCCGGTGATACGTATAAAAAATATACTCACAATGAGACAACTTACCGCCTCCAACTTTCATGGAACAGCCGGGAACACAACAAGACCTTTGAGCCATCGTAGACTTATCGTGTAAAAGTTCACGATTAGTGTTTTATGGCAATCTAACACGTTAGGCTGGAGGAACAAACATAGAGTATAGTAACTTGGGAACAAAGTTCAACTCAACGTACCGAATGAAAATAAAACCGAGAAAACACGAAAATACAAGAAAATTAACAGACTATGCGCATACAAATCAACCGAAAAAAAACTTGTGAAAATTCAGAATAATGTCAAATGTCAACGTCACTTTGGGTGCATTCCGAGTTAGGACTATCATCGATATTAGGTTTAATTAGGTAAGGCACGCTCAAATCGATTATATCGATTACATTCCTAACTCGGAACGCGTCATTTATTGACATCGTCATTTCATTGAGTTTTGGTTAAACTGCCATCTAGTAATAATCCTTTGATAAAATTACAAACAGCATTTTGTTTCTTGAAGCAGCTAATAGATGGCAGTGCTTACAGCGTTCCGTGCCATTTGTTCTAAGTTACCACAGCATGGCTTAGTAGCAAGAGTCGCTATTTGTACTAATTGTTACGCGAAGTGTCTCTTCTGTACTTGTACTATTTATTCTGTGGTGTGGCCGCAAACTCAAAGACACATCAGCATCACACGCCGTAATTATTATTCTTGTTTTCGGTTTTCTGCAGAAATGTTAATTTCCATTATTACATTCTTGGTCCGTCGGTCGGACCCTATCTCCAACTCATTTCATTTTTGTCCTAGCTGTTTTTGCATTCAGCAAATATTATTAAACTTGATAACGTTGTGCACACTCGTGAAACAAATAGGTACCCATAAACACCGCAAGTCGCACAAAACAGCCGTATCAGCGACAACAACAAAACCTTCTCATGTCCAGTACAATTAGTAACTTTCTAAGTAACCAGCATCATGTTTCCCCCACCAGAATAAAGGAGGCTCTATGGCCACAACTGAGCGGCACGGAACACAACGCGCTGATCAACTTCTTTGCGATGCTCAAGAGCGTGGATGAGAAGGCGCCCTTTGGAGCTCTCACCTCTGCTGAACATATCAAACTCCTCAAGAAGGCTAAGGCTGCTTCTTCAGGTAAGTTTCATGGATAACATGAGTAATATTGTGTAATTATATTGCCATAAAATGACGATGCTTAAAAAATATAAGTACATAATATTAGGTAATAAGGAAAGAGTGCCAGGGTTCCCCATCTCCAAAATTTCCTTAACAAAGAAGGTCGGCCTTACTGGAAAAATTGTTTGTGCTATGGAATGCAAATCCACAAATGTAACTTGGAAATAGTGTACAGAAATCAACTCAATGATAAAAGTTCTAGATCTTGTTCAAATTATGGACTTCCTTAGTAGTATTTGACTAAGATAAAACATAATTTCAAACAAAAAAATGTTAATAGAAATATCATATCACAAAAACCTCAATAGGTTTGTCCGGATGTTGAAATACATTTGAGAAATCTGCAATCTAAGTAAATATCCTAACACGAAGGGTAACACATATTTTGTTTCTGATTCTTTATCACAGTATAATATTATAAATGCAAACTGTCGCATTTATAATATTATACTGTGATATTATGCATTTATAATATTATGAGTGTGTGTGTGTGTTTATATGTTTGTTACTTCTTCACGCTCAAACGGCTGGACCAATTTTGTTAAAATTTTGCATGGAGGTAGCTGACACCCTGCATTAACATATAGGCTACTTTTTATCCCGATATTCCCACGGGATCGACATTTACGCGGGTGAAACCGCGGGGCGCAGCTAGTCAAACATAATTAGGTCCCATTTCCCATCAGAACTGGACTACAAGCTGCTCCTCGAACAGCCATCAGCGGAACAGTTCACTGCCCATATCCTGAGTATCATCAAGCCGGAGAACGTGGGCATGGTGACCAAGTTCCTGCGCAGTCTGCCACCCGCCTTCAAGATACCCATCTCCGTTAACGCCATATATACTAAGTGGCTCACCAAGTATTTCTTTAGCGTGAGTATTTATTTCGCCTGTGGTTTTTTCGATTAGGGTAGGTAGGGAAAATAACGCTCTTACAATACTTGGCGGCATCTACATTTGCCACCTGCGAACTATGCATCATACTGAAGTCACGCAAAATCCTGCATCGCGCAAGCAAAGTGTTCCGCGCCACAAGCATATATCCAACGTCCCGACTTTAATCGTCGGGCACTAGCCCCTCAGACGCAACATCCGTCTGGTCGGATGATTCTCTCTTTTTTTTATGGAGGAAAAGTGAACTTTACACCCTGTTTCTCATACCTCTATAAGACCGAAATCATCGTTCTCTTTGCTTAAAATTATTTTACGAGTTAGAAATATTTGAAATCGCCAATAAAGTACCTAATAGTTTCCGAACCTTGATCTAGATTAATCTGTCAAGCTCCGCTAATGAGACACAATTGATTTTATATTGTTTCGTCGCCAATCGACGACGCGCGCCGCTTGACCGGTTAAAACGGTATTGATAATAGATATTAGCTCATTGAATTGCATCTCACAGTGACGGTAACATATAATTCCTTTCTATCTGGGCTCACAAGTACCTAATATAATAAAAACAACTGGTAGTTTTAGACAAATAGCTTATTTTGTTAACAATTGACATTATAAACTGGCGGACAGATAAAAAAACCGACTGTTATGCTTACTTCGTGCCTGTACTACCTTTGCATATTGTTGTCCAGGTGCCTACCAACGCGACCAATAAGAAATGGATGCAGCAGTACCGGCAGTGCGCGAGCTACTTCAACAAGCTGTCCAAACACGAATTAGTACAGTTCGTCGCCGACACCTGCTTTACCGACATGGCTATAGACCGGTAAGAATTACATTGTCATTTTTAATTGTCAATATCTCATTTGTCACAAAACATCGTATGAAGAATGGAAACTAGAAAGTTTACGAAGATTATTTTTTGTAAAACTGCGCTGTTTGAGGTGCTCGTGGCTAAATAATAACAGCCGCACAGGTCGCTCGATCAGGTTAAGCTATGCTTGCCGAAGTCGGTCCGTGGATGGGTGACCATCCATAAATACCGAGTCCCCTCCGCTCCTTGGAAAAGCACGTTAAACAGTTGGTCCCGGCTGTCATTCGCAGATCCTTGACAGTCATTGCGGGTAGTCAAAAGCCCGAAAGTATGACAAGTCTTACCGAGGGGTATCGTGTTACCCAGCTACCGGGTTGTGGAGGTCAGATAAGTAGTCGCTACATGTAAAATACTGGTATCCAGCTGCATCTAGTTAGACTGGAAGCCGACCCCAACATAGTTGGGAAAAGGCTAGGCAAATTGATTTTTAAAGCTAGGCTCACTCAATTTTTTACGGGAATCAGTTGTTCCATTTCATTACAACCATTTACTAGTAGAAGGTTTTTTAACTGGTAAAGGTACAGACGCCAGCACATCAACCTACTACAATCTGTCAAATTTCTTTAATAGATTTTCAACTTTATTACTAAAGCATAAGGTTCAAGTTGATTGGGAAAATGTGACAGTTTCGGGTAGGTTGATGTGCTGGCGTCTGTACATGATAAATGCGGTGTCTGTCTTAGATTCCCCGTTTATCTAAGTACTGCATGTACCTGAAATATTGGCGGATATATTATGTATTAGCTTCTGTTGTGGTTGTCGAAAATTGTCCCACGGGAACGGGTTATCGGGACAAAAAGTACCCTATTCCCCAGGATGCTCTTGCTGTTGGATCTTGCCAAATTTTATCGAAATCCGATGAGTGGTTAAGGCGTGAAAAGGTAACATATAGAAGAGTTAATTTCGAATTTATATTTGTAAGTATGAATGGATGATGTTAGTACTCGGCGTGTTTAATTTGTAATGTAAAATTATTTTGTATGTAGAGTGCCGGCCGGGACTCGCAACCTGATGATAATGCAAGCTGTGGACTACTGCCAGCAAGAACAGGAGAATGACTTCAAGTTAAATAAGAAGTAAGAATAGATCTATTGATATCTGCCTTTAAACATAGAATAAATATGCACTAGAATCAGAAACCTTATTTCCAATGAATTAGGATCTTTTACTAAATCTGCGCACATTTTTTTATCACATGCAACGTTAAATTGAATTAGTTTGCGAAACTTCACAGTCGTACAAATCACTAAAAAAAATTTTTGATCAAAATAAAAGTTCCGTGACCCAAGGGCTGGCTTTTACCTTGGCCAAAGGCTAAGCATTGCCATACAACGTGGTAATGCTGCCAGTCTCTTGGGTACAATAACCAGTCGACAGCGATGCGGATTAATTTTTCGACGCTATATTATTTTTCCAAAATTATTGTAATACTAGCTGAGCCCGCGACTTCGTTCGCGTGCATGACGGAAAACGCTTTTTTTTTTTTGCGGAACCCTAATTCTTTTTCTAAAATAAATGTAGCCTAAGTTACTCCTTATTACATCAGCTATCTGCCAGTGAAAGTCTCGTCAAAATCGGTCCAGCCGTTTCAGAGATTAGCCGGAACAAACAGACAGACAAAGTTGTAAAAAACGTTATTTAGTCATATTATGTACCGTCTATACATGCATCCATATGCATTTAGTAAAAACCGGTTATTTTAATACTACAAACACAATTTTATTTATTTGTATAGATTTCATTTAGTGCGCCTTATCATCGACCTGATACTATGTGCCCTCTACCCAGTATTCAATGGCCTCTTATTCCAGTGAACAGACGTGGGCGCAGGTGGGGCAGGAGCTGACGCGCTGGGCTCGCTTCCTGGAGAACTTCCACTCCACCACCATACAGAGCCTCGTCGACAACTCCAGCGTGCCACGGGATGAGATCTGGCCGTGAGTTACACTATAACAAGCCGTGTACCCGATGGTGGTTCCCATCGGTAAATATGACGACAAACGACTATATTTTCCTAATTTGTATTGTCCACTTTCAGAGAAATAGAGAAAAGCCACGGCGACACGGCCACACTGGTGTCCTGCATCAGTCGGCTGGTGATGTCGGCTGACATAAAGCTGGCAACACTGAGCACGCTGCTGCAGTGTCTACACGTGGACGCAGAGGTGCCGCTAGTGTTGCAGCATATCTTGGAACATTACCTGCATACTGCTAGGTGAGTAGGTAGCACTCAAATATTTTACTCACAAGTGAATTAAATAGCGTCCAGGACCTACACCCTAATTGCGAAACACACAAATGATCTCCATCTGAATCATTTTGCATTGCTTCATATGTTCGAAAAATGTGTCTGCTCAACACCGTAAAAAAACGCAATGGACGTTGTTGAACTGTCAAAATTAAACCCATTGCTACTGATAGTGTGTTACGCAATTACCCCGCTGTTTCAAACTCAAGTGGAACCCATAACCGCGTGGTTAGCAAAAAGTCTGTTTCATAATTAGCAAAACAATATTTTCTACTTTCTAGCGACATGGAGACTCTAGTCACACGCCTTACCTCCTACAACAAGGAAGGCATCAAGTTTCCCGAAGATCTCTTAGAGAAGGTGATGCTGAAGGCGACAGAGTTCGCTTTGCCGCCGCACAAGCAAATAGGGCTGTTGTCTTTGAGCCAAAAGGCCAGGGTCCATGACAGCGACGATATGATGAAGATTGCGCAGTTCACTGTAGAGCTGTTCCGCACCGAGTGGCCTGACTGTGACTACGCTAAGGAGCTTTCTGGTGAGTTTAATGGCAGACGGGTCAAGAGCGGGCTCATATAGCAATGAAAATAAAAAGATTCTTGAAGAAATATGAACGCAACCTTCTGTCGTGTCATTTAGCAATAAAAAAAGATACTTGAAGAAAATAAATATGAACGCAACCTTCTGTCGTGTCATTTAGCAATAAAAAAAAAGATACTTGAAGAAATATGAACGCAACCTTCTGTCGTGTCATTTAGCAATAAAAAAAGATACTTGAAGAAAATAAATATGAACGCAACCTTCTGTCGTGTCATTTAGCAATAAAAAAAAAGATACTTGAAGAAATATGAACGCAACCTTCTGTCGTGTCATTTAGCAATAAAAAAAGATACTTGAAGAAAATAAATATGAACGCAACCTTCTGTCGTGTCATTTAGCAATAAAAAAAAAGATACTTGAAGAAATATGAACGCAACCTTCTGTCATGTTGACGAACGCGACGTTCCACCTGTGCATGGTATAACAATACATGGTATTCTCTTCCCGTGACAGCTGGGTCACGTGATTGGCCCGGTAATACGTCATCAATTGCGAAGCGGTTCTCAAACTTTTTTAGTGGGGAAAAGATAAAATTAATACCCGGCCCTTGAGTAGTTTACAGAAATTAATTGGAAACAAGCTGATGATGGTTTCTATTTGAACTATACTATTACTACTGAACTCAGTCAGTTGACGGATCTTCGGTCCTTGGCTTCGCTCACAGGAGAGCACACGCGAACGCGGCCTACGGACTAGATGATCGCTTTCGTTACCTGGAGTGGCGAACTTCCCTCATCACCGGGATTAGGCTAAGTAAGGCCTTCCTGAACGTCGGATGATCACACTGCAAGGGATAACCAGAACAAATTTAGAAAAATGGCTATTGATTTACTTTCTGGTCATCCTTAACGATGACTGCTTCTTGCTGACGTTATGGTGTGGTCTGATTGGTGACTACGAACTAAATCCTGGACGGGGAGCGCTGTCTTTAGTTGGTTTGTGTGACTTTTCAGATTTTTGTTTATTTTTTTACTGTCCCTTTCTGTATACGTCCGTTTCCTTATTTCTTTTAAAATCGATATGATTCCGTAGACAATAGTGTGGGTTGTGCGTTTGTTTAATATTATACCTAAGCTAACTATTTATGTTGTAACGCATAACTGTTTTTTGTCCCAAATAAATAAAATAAAAAATAAAATAAAATAACCTTACAGCCCCCTGCGCTCTGATGAATTCCAAATCATCACACAACGGCGCAACACCAAGCATCAATTTAACCGCGCATAGCACCAATCATATAGAAGGCTAGCATAAATATAGAAGGCTAGCAAAAATACATCTGACTTGGCTGTATGAGCCAAGATCTCTTTGCCTGTCCTTAAAGGACTAAAACAAACAAAAAATCACTACAAAACAAATGTAAAAAAGTCTGAAATGAAATAATATGTAGTAAGGTACACACGGCTATACATCAAGCTATACATTTCCAGTTTTCGCTGACCTCGCATTGTATAGGTTTTCCGTACAATTAGAAGTCAGTTATAGCGGTTATGTATAGCTTGATGTCATTGGCGGATTTACAGATTTTAGGGGCGGCAAATTTGGGGCTAACATTTTTTTCAAATGACTTACTGAAATTAAAATGATTAATATTTTAAATGAGCAGTGGTGGCCCAGTGGTATCAGCCGCGACTTACAAGTTGTAGGTCGTAGGTTCGAACCCCGACAGGCGCTTTACTTTGTGTAAATTATTTCATCACCACTGCTCTCAAAACGGTGAAGGAAAACATCGTGAGGAAACCGGCATGTCCTAGAACCAAAAATTCGAAGACATGTGACATCCACCAACCCGCACTGGGCCCGCGTGGTGGATTACGGCCCACTCCCTCTCACAGAGAGGAGGCCTGTGTCCCAGCAGTGGGAACGTTATAGGCTGATTATTATTATTATGTAATATTTATATACCAACTATGTTTTTTTGGAAAGAATAAAGCGAATGCTCCAGGCTTCTACCGTAGATTTGATCACAGTTGCCGATCTTTACAAGTTCAAGTTCAGGTCTTTCTTTGCAAGTTTTTCGTAGCTGATGAACGAGAACATTTTAATCATTTTGAAGAAAAGGCGAAGCAGTATACAAAAGACATGGGATATTATTGTAGAGGTCGATAGGGGCGGCAAAATTTGAATAGCCTACTGGCGGCAAATGTGTAAATCCGCCTCTGCTTTATGTGTAGCCGTGAGTACATACCTGTTCTTATTGTTGTTTTTGGTCTACAATATTGAAGCCACGCATTTGCTATTATCTCTTCTTTGGGAAAAGAAAAAAACCTTATTACACCGCCTTTTTTTACTTCTGTTTTTACAGTTTAGTATGGAACAATTAACCATTTTTTTTCTTGCGTATCTTTCAAAGGTTACACTGGTTTTCTTTTCACAGTAAACAATGTTTGGGAACCACAGTATTTTGCTTACCGAGCGAAACAACGCTATAGGTATGAGCGACACGACGATAGCGATGAAATGGTGAGCTGACAGTATGACACTTGTCAATTCGATGTGTGGCCACTGTGTGTAATTGAACTACCTTAGCAAAATGCATTTTTTAACTTAACAAAGCAATTATGAACTAATAATTCAAAAGTTTAATCAATTTAAAACAAAATAGATGAATCACACGAGTTACTAAATAGTTAAGCTAGTTAGTAATTTATTTTATTTTTATTAAATAAATGAGAAAGTCCCTAAATTTACTGAAAAGGACAATCAATGGCAACACTTATCGTGACGTAGACGAAGGCCATCGTGGGAAGAGAAT
The DNA here is from genome assembly GCA_945859645.1 of Amphipoea oculea. NCBI lineage: Eukaryota > Metazoa > Arthropoda > Insecta > Lepidoptera > Noctuidae > Amphipoea > Amphipoea oculea. Next base: position 23,787,797 of record OX243862.1, read on the forward strand.
ACCAGGCGAAGTATATAATTGTACCATGCACCTGTGTGTCAGAATTAATGTTGTATTTTGTCGGTGCTTTGTAATACACGTTTTGCAACAATAGCTCCACTTTATTATTTTAATATTTATCTTACTTGGTCTAGTCAATCCATAACTAACACACATATGTTTTCATCAATATTGAATAATATAGGCATGATTTCTGCGTCAATATTCGTATAACTTTGCACTTTATTGCACTACATTAAAGTCTAAAATCCTCTGCTCTGCCCGGTTGCTCTGCTCTCAAATCTAAAATTTTATCATTTCTTTCTAGATGAGAAGCTACTAACTGAGGAAGGCAGGCGAGATGCGTTCGCCAAGTTCATGGAGTTATCTGACACGTGGCAGCAAAAGAAGGCGCTCGTTGATGTACTCAACTGCTGGCCTCCGACCAGGAACAGGTGACGTAGACTGCATCTAATCTGCATTCGGAATTTATTTGCCAAAAATGTAAACAAATACGAGTTTCTAGAAAAATAACTTTAAATCCTACTCAATAAAGTTCAGTTTACGCTACAACTTCAAACATTTTTATAACTGTTTTAATAGTGCTAGTCTCTCTGAAATCAACATAATTACCATTAAAATAAAGTCGATAATATTTGTTTAACTTCAAATAATATTAATTTGAAACAAGTTTGAATAGACTTATTTATTTAACAAAAATGGCCAAGGCCAACTACATTAGTTTAAAGACAAATACCATAACAAAAAGTATACAACTACTCAGACAGTCATGCACTCATCTCACAATACTCCAGGCACACTAACAAGATCTTCTTACATTCGTCCGCGAACACACCACAGTCAGGCTTATCTATACATACTAGCTGCGCCCCGCGGTTACACCCGCGTAAATGTCGATCCAGTGGGAATATCGGCATAAAAAGTAGCCTACATATTAATCCAAGGTGTCAACTACCTCCATACAAAGTTTTATCAAAATTGGTCCAGCCGTTTGAGTGTGAACAAGTAACAAACATGTAAACACACCCCTACACACACAAACTTTCGCTTTGTAATATTAGTGTGATTATAAATTAAGGTCGCTTTTCGTGCCTGTCTGTTTGACCGAATTGGTCTTCTAAACCACACATCGGATTTTGATGCGCTTGCCACCATCACTTGAAGAATTTATTACGTAAGGTTTATGAATATCCATACTATAATTACTATAATCCATACTATACTAATAGTATAAATTCAAAAATAGCTCTGTCTGTCTGTCTGTATGTTTCCTTTTCACGCCTAAACCACTGAATCGATTTAGATGAAATTTAGTATAGAGATAGTTTGAGTCCCGGGGAAGGATATAGGATAGTTTTTATCCCGATATTCCCACGGGATCGAAACTTATGCGAGTGAAACCGCGGGGCGCTGCTAGTAAACAATAAAAAATCTGCTTGTTTTGTCAACTCCTAAGAACCATGCGAAGCAGGAACAGGTCATGTTTGTTTGTTGCACTTTCACGCTAAAACGGCTGAACGGATTTGAATGAAATTTGGCACATGGGTAGACCATGACCTGGAGATGGACATGCGCTACTTTTTATCCTGGTTCGCAGACAAAGTCGCGGGCAAAAGCTAGTAATTTTTTTTTGTGATTTCGGATAACTTACTTGATTGTATACGCATAAAGCTTAGCCTTTAGGTTCTATAACAACTTCATTGACGCGTATTTTATTTGTTGCAGCGATTCAAAGAGTCTTCACTGTGAATATATAAGTTGCCTACTCAACAACCCAGCTGATCAGAAGGAAAGCTTGATTCTTATCAAGTTACTGCTTAGGCGGCCAGTGCTTTCTGAAGAGGTAATGTCTAATACATAGAAAAGTCTAAAAAATACTTACCATCTTCATTGTCATCTGCCTAGCCTTTCACAACTGTGTTGGGGTCGACTTCCAGTCTAACCAGATATCAGCATTTTACATGGAGCGACTGCCTATCTGACCTCCACAACCCAGTTACTGGGTAATACGATACCCCTTGCTACGACTGGTTTTCAGACATTCGGGCTTCTGACCACCCGTAACGACTGTCAAAAATCCACGAATGACAGCCGGGACCAGCAGCTTAATGTGCTTTCCGAGGCACAGTCTTGGTATGTAAAGATGGTCACCCATCCGTTGACTCACCGCAGCAAGTGTAGCTTAACCTGATCGATCGATCCGTGCAGCTGTTATTCAAGAGCCCCTCGAACAGCGTAGCCTTACAAAAATAAACTTCACAAACTTTACAGATTCCATTCTTCATACGATGTTTTGACAAATGAGATAAAGCCAGCTAAAAATGGCATATATGCAAAAATTATTATCACTTACGGTTTTCTGGTTTCAGGAAGTGAAATGGCTGGCTGATAATGTGGCGGCTGAATCAGTGATGAACGCCATTTGGGTCCTGCTTCTAAGCAAATGTGAACATTCCAAAGATGATATATTGAAGTTAGTGCTTCAGCATCAGGTACGAAACACATTACCATCTTACACGAATCTTCAGATTGCGACAAACTTAAAAAATCTTTGTTAACCTTAATTTACTCACCGTACCTTTATTCCAGGAAAACCTGAAGAAGCAAGAAGTAGACGAGGAGTTGATCAAAGAGCTGCTAGAAAACAACATGTTTTTGAAACTAGTCGCCACCCCATTCTACGCCTTCTTCATTAACTACGTATACTCTAAGGAGGTTGAGGGTGAAAAGGCCGTAGCCAACGAGTACACGTTGGAATGGGTCATTAGCGAACTAATGAAGGCAGGACATTTTGCAGAGGCAGGGCATCTACAACTGTCGATCGGCGGCGTCCCCACCGCTCTGCGAGGGTTCTCGCAAACCGTTGCTTATAGCAAGAATATGTTATCTAATTAAATGTTGTATTTTAATTCAATAAGTGTCTATATTATCTCTATTTAATAAATTATGCTTAAAGGGCTGTGTTAGTTTCATTGAATAAATTAATAAAAAACCTTTTATTGATAAAAATATTGGTAAATACAGCTGCGGGACCTTATTTATAAACGCAAAGAAACCACAGTATTGTCGTATTTTCTTCAACCTCGGGTCACCGAGCCCCAGAAAATGACTTTTTTGAGCATGCAACTAGTAAACACATAGACATAAAAACGTTTTTACAAAAAGAAACAATCGACTTCCAGCAAAAACACTACAAATCACTGACCTCTATTATTACCACATAGAGGTCAGTGCTACAAATAGTTAATTTCGGAAGTCGGTGTCAAAAAACGAAAATGCGGAACCAACGACATCGACTTCCGTTTTTATTTTTCACTTTGTAGTATTTTTTTTGGAAGTCTGCTGTTTTTTTATGTACGTTTGCCTGGCTAGGCCCCCCGGAATTTGCGATTTAGGTATACACCAATGCAATGTACTCGCCTCTAGGAGTATATGTACCGCTTTCTTTTTCAATGTACCTCTGTACTTTTGAAGAAATATGCAAAAAAAGGGGGCCGTGCCAGCCAAACGTTTTCAGCACGGCCCTCGTGTAACTTGAAAAATATACAGGGTGACTGGAAATTAGTGGCGGAGCCGTTAAGGGGAGGTAGTCTAGGGTTATTCCGACAGATATCACTATGAGACCTACCGTCCTTACTTAACCCTTTCCAAGATATTCCTACTTTTTGTTTAGCAGTTTTTGCATAAAATAATGACAGTAGCGGAAATTTTACAATTAATATTACTTATTTAGAATATCTTTGTTGCAAAACAAAAAAAAGTAGGCCAAAATCACTTTTTTTTAGGATTTATTACTATCTCTTTAAGTAGGAATATCTTGGAAAGGGTTAAGTAAGGACGGTAGGTCTCATAGTGATATCTGTCGGAAAAACCCTAGACTACCTCCCCTTAACGGCTCCGCCACTAATTTCCAGTCACCCTGTATAGCGTATTAAAAAGTTTCATAAACTCAAGGAATGTACTTTACTAACACGTTCTATGTACCGTAACAGATATTGTGAATTCGTAATAACAAATAATATATAGACGTGGATAGGGGGCCGTGCTGAAAAAAAAAGAAATGAGAAAATATCTGAAAAAGACAAAACAACCTTAGCCAAAAACTATATAAAAGTAATTCATGTTTGGCAAGTAACATATGTACCGCATTGGTTTCTCATACAACTTGCTAAATTCAAAAAATAAACCAATTTTAGTTTATTCAGCACGGCCCTCTATAGTTGCCTATATCTTTTTAAATATGACATGTGTGTTTACAAAATTCGACTTCCTGAATTATGTATAGGAGTACATTCGTTCCAAATAAATTGCGATTATGGTGTATTAGTATTTTAAAAGATAAATTGGATCAAAAATATCCTAACATGCAACTGATGGGGTGACCATGGTTCCATAAATTAGGTTGATTTATTCTATACCTTTAATGAAATTATGTGACTACATTGAAATAAACATTCTTTTTTTACAATTTGTTTTTTTTTTTTCTTTAAAATTAATATTAGCGATGACATCTTTTAAGGGAATTAAATCAGTTAAAACTTGTTGTGTGCGGTCGCTATTAATTCACTAGGTAAGGTTCAATCAATGTGATTTGTTGGAAACGTATCTGTAATTTTTTAAGCCTTTTAAGCTCTGTAGTCAAAGTGAAAGCATTTATTTCAAATAGGCACATAAAAGGCACTTTTGAACGTCAAAAATTACCTTAAAATAGAATTGATTCTAGTCGCCCCTTCCAAAAGGTAGTTTTCGTGTGGAGAAGAATGGGCAAGAAACTCCACCGTTACTCTTTTAAAATGTTTTAGGTACCTACAATATTTTGCATGGGTACATTAATTATATAAGGTGTAAAAAAATTAACCTTAAAAACTTTAAGAGGTGCTTTAGACCATCGAACTGAACAACTTTCACTATGGGACCAACTCCGAAATCACGAAAAAAAAATCAGCTGTTTCATACAAAAGTTCAATACCTACTCGGCCAAAATGTATGAAACAGCTCATTTTTTTTTTCGTGATTTCAGAGTTGGTCCCATAGTGAAAGTTGTTCAGTTCGATGGTCTAAAGCACCTCTTAAAGTTTTTAAGGTTAATTTTTTTACATCTATATAATAATATGTGAGGACGATGCACCTAAAATAAAATTACTATACCACAATAGGTAAAAGAATTGTAGTGTTTGTGACACATAGTTTTTCTGCGATTATTCCATAGGTAAACGTAACTAATCTGTGAAATGTACCGAAACTGTAATTTTATTGTAATGTACCGTACATCAATCCGTGTGATTTATTGGAAATATATATGTGATTTTTTTTAAGCCTTTTGAGCTATCTAGTCTTAACGACACTTGTTGTTTTGTTCGATTTGCGACCTACTACTTACTACTATTATAGTTATCGTTAATAGTTAATACAGATTACGATATTTTTGATTTTTTTGATTTTATTAAAGATTTACTCAGAAGTTTTTTTATCCATTCTCACGTGGAATCATGGTCACCCCATCAGTTGCATGTTAGGATATTTTTGATCCAATTTATCTTTTAAAATACTAATACACCATAATCGCAATTTATTTGGAACGAATGTACTCCTATACATAATTCAGGAAGTCGAATTTTGTAAACAAACATGTCATATTTAAAAAGATATAGGCAACTATAGAGGGCCGTGCTGAATAAACTAAAATTGGTTTATTTTTTTAATTCAGCAAGTTGTATGAGAAACCAATGCGGTACATATGTTACTTGCCAAACATGAATTACTTTTATATAGTTTTTGGCTAAGGTTGTTTTGTCTTTTTTAGATATTTTCTCATTTCTTTTTTTTTCAGCACGGCCCCCTATCCACGTCTATATATTATTTGTTATTACGAATTCACAATATCTGTTACGGTACATAGAACGTGTTAATAAAGTACATTCCTTGAGTTTATGAAACTTTTTAATACGCTATATATTTTTCAAGTTACACGAGGGCCGTGCTGAAAACGTTTGGCTGGCACGGCCCCCTTTTTTTGCATATTTCTTCAAAAGTACAGAGGTACATTGAAAAAGAAAGCGGTACATATACTCCTAGAGGCGAGTACATTGCATTGGTGTATACCTAAATCGCAAATTCCGGGGGGCCTAGCCAGGCAAACGTACATGTTTTTTTGTAAAAAGTTTTTATTTTTCACTTATTTGTACCTACTCTACACAAATTAATTTGACACTACTTGACTCAAAAACTACCCAAGCAAAGTTAATCTTTACATAGGACCACCCCTGAGGTATAAGTGCATAACTTATCCATTGAAAAAATAATTTTGCAGATCCGTCTCTAAATGACGGAGTTATGCTCGAACACACATAATATTAGGTCCTTACATATGAAATTGGCGTTTTGTATGGAAGGAACAAAAAGTCGAATATTTTTTAATATAATATATTTAATTAATCAAAGTATGAACCATTGTTTTCAATGCACTTTTGCCATCTTATAGGTAGTTCATTGATCCCTTTACTAAAAAAACCAGTCGGACGGGAATCAATAAAATCTTTGAAGGCGATTTGGACTGCCCCATCGGAGTTGAATTTTTTCCCTTGCAAAAAGTTATCCAAATTGCGAAAAAAATGGTAATCTGTTGGAGCAAGGTCCGGGGAGTACGGAGGATGTCTAAGACATTCCAATTCAAGCTCTTCTAATTTGGTAGCCGTCTGTTGCGCAGTGTGTGGTCTGGCGTTGTCGTGAAGCAGCAGTGGCGTGGAGCGATTGACCAGCCTTGGTTGTTTAGCCGCTAGCTTTTCCATCATGGTTTGTAATTGCTGACAATAGACATCAGCTGTAATAGTCTGGCCAGATTTGAGAAAACTGTAATGAACAATACCGGCACTAGTCCACCAAACGCTTACAAGTAACTTTTTTGGGGTTAATTTTCGCTTGGGGCAGGATTTGGCTGGCTGGCCAGGATCCAACCATTGCGCTGAGCGCTTCCGATTATCGTAAAGAATCCATTTTTCATCACAGGTAATGATTCGGTTTAAAATACCTTCATTGTTGTGCCGGTTCAGTAATGTAACGCAGCAGTCGACGCGCGTTTGCCGGTTTGAGGCGGTTTGCTTCAGTCAATTCGTGAGGTACCCACCTTTCAAGCTTTTTAATCTTCCCAATTTGCTTCAAGTGAATTAAAACAGTTTTATCACTAACATCGAAGCCTGCAGCTAACTCGGACGTGGTTTGCGATGGGTCCGCTTCCACAATAGCCTTCAATTCTCCATTATCAACTTGGGTCTCAGGCCGTCCACGGGGCTTGTTCTGCAGGTCGAAATTTCCAGAACGAAAACGTTGGAACCAAAAACGAACTGTGTTTTCTTTTGCAACATGACCGCCATACACATCATTCACCCTTCGAGTCGTTTCCGCAGCACTAGTGCCACGGCGGAACCAGTGTTGCCAACTCGGTGTCAGGTTTTTGGGCTAAATAGAGTTTTAAAAAGGGCTAGATTCGCCCAATAAATTCAAAATAGGGCTAAATGGCTTTATTAATAAAAATCAATAAAAGAAATGAGTTTTGTTAACTATTGTTTCCTTATTAAATATCACATAAACACACATCCAAAAATTAAAGAAAAACAATCTAACTAAATCAAAAAACAGCTTAAATGTCCTCATCAGAAGATTCTTCGTCACACAATATTTCACTTTCACTTTGTGCTGATGCTGACGAAGTTGATGGTTGAGGTTGAGCCTCTGCTTCATTAGGGTCAGTCTTGCTCAATTTAAATTTATATTTTTCTTTTGATCCTATTTTTTTTATCACTTCTTTTGGGATATCGTGTGTGTAGCATGTTTGATTGAATTTTATAAGGCCAAAACGTATTGTTAATATAGAATTTAATGTCTCAAAGTTCATCCTATTTCGTAATTTATTTTTAATTACGTTCATCGTGCTTATTTAATTCTGTGTCGTTATTTCACAGACTGTGCTAGTGTAGTTTTCTTACACGATTTTGGGGCTAGAAATTGGGCTAGGTGCTAAATAATTATTTTAAGGGCTGAGAAAGCATAAAAAGGGCTAGATCTAGCCCCGAAAGGGCTAAGTTGGCATCAGTGGGCGGAACTCGTACTCGTAAATAATATGACTGTTTTGCATTCCAACAAAACAGGTATTATGTGTGAATAAAACACACAGTGTTGCTGGGTGAAGAAGCTGATGTAAATATGCCTTTATATTGATATCTATGGTTAAAACTTACCAAATTATCCATGGTTCTATACCTGTCTCTCTCTCTCACCAGCATGCGTCCTTTTCTAATCAAGAAGGACGCTTGGCGCGAAGCTGTCAATGTCATAGGGTCTTCAGCTCACCAGCTAGAGAATAGCTGCAACACTGTGTGTTTTATTCACACATAATATCTGTTTTGTTGGAATGCAAAACAGTCATAATTATGTGCTTTCTAAAACACACAGTGTTGCTGGGTGAAGACCTGTTTGGTATCTGCTGGTGGTAATACAAACGCTATGATGAATAGAATAACTATTCTAGAAAATAGATCAGTTTTATTGCAATTTTTATAATAACATCTGTGTATGTCCAAATGTAACAAAAAAATATAAATTTCTTTAAAAGCCTAACAAAGGAAACAAATAAATAATTCTTAAATAATCCTATATCAAGGAAAAGTAAATCCCTTTATAGAAGCTATTTAAATTTAACCAACACTAGAAAAAGTTTATTACAATTAATCAACATTAGAGTTGGTACTATCAACTCAGTGTACTGGACAACAGTATTTTTATTTTAATACTAGTTTCCTTTGTTAATTATTTTTTTAAACAGGTCTATTCTCCAACCAACTTCTAGTGGCTACTGCTGACCTGATACTGCCTGGTAGGGCATCAATATTATTAAAAATACTATGAATCCAACCTGCAATCATTGTTCTTGAAGCAGGTTTTAATTTCCCATAAAGAGAAGTAAATAGACTTGAGACAGTCCCGTCTGCGCTTTTTTAATTTCAGACCATTCTATAAAGTTAATGTGTTTGACAGGGCAGACACGATGGTCTGGGTGTTTCCGCAACAACCAACCTGAAATGTCTGTGTGTATTAGAAACTAATTTTGAGCCGAGCCAAACCTTGACCACAGAGTAATCTCATCTTCCGTAGTAATTAGATTCTCAGGGTTATTTTCTAATAATGTGACATCGTGAATCCTACGACCTGAGGCCAGCAAGAGTATCAGAGCTGTGCGTCTAGCGATTTCAAATATAGAATCTGAATTTGTTAAAGTACTTAACCAGTTAAACAAAATTGCAGTGGCCCAAATTGGTAGTTTTTATATTGCATGTTTAGCAAGTGAAATGACTTTTAAAACTTGATGAACGAACAAATGTATTGAGATATCTACTCTTGATGTTGCGCATTAAACATAAGCTATATATGTTTCATAAGCTATTTTATTTTCTAAAAATAACTGCCAAAAAAAACTAGCTACCTGCTGGCCCTCAGGTATTTTTGGGTTAATTTTATTGATATCACACCACAATAACCATCTTCTAATAGGGGTACTATATGTTGTTAAAGTAGATGTCCGCCAGCTACTTTTTAACAAGTTCTGTTCCTCTATGGACCAGTGAGCAACATGATCGGCCCACCCCCAATTTTCCAGGAAAAAGAGTCAACTTGTCCACTTGTACAGGACCAATTGCCTGTAGTCCGATCTATAAGGACCTTCCGTAGGTTCTTTGTCGGAAGTGGCTCTACTATGGCTCTTGCTCGCAGGTCGAGTAGCCAAAAACATTTGATCCACTCCGGTGCTATTAGGATGTAAATTCCTTTTGCACTGTCCAACTGACGAGCCAGCACTCTTGGTATTAAACTGGGTGGGGGAAATGCCCACCCTAGATGATAGTCCCATTTTCGGCTGAATACGTTGCAGAAGACTGCTGAACTATCTCTGGTATCCAATTTTACGTACTTTGGCACGATAGACGTATCTCTTGACGCAAACATATCTACGTCTGGGACACCCCACACTTTGAATATAGCCTCCGTGGCTTGGGGCAGAAGATGCCACTCTAGTACTTTGCGACCCCTTGATAGGCGATCCGCAATTCCGTTTAGACTCCCCGGGAGGTAGTGGCTGAGAGAGTTAAATGTAACTACTCTGTAAGTTTTAGGACTCTGGTCGTCAATCCTAGCAGTGCCAGGGAATGTGTCCTTCGTTCTTAAGGTATGCGACCAGGGTCCTGTTTTCCAACTGAATATGAATGTGCACACCTTCCAGAGTCATCCGCTGACTGTTAATGGTGCTCTTAATATGGGGCCCACTTTTCTGATAGGTAAGTGCTGTTTAATTGAGCTCCCTACCCTAAGTCTGCAGCATCCGTGGTCGAGAAGTGAGCCATACTTTTCTTGACTATTGGTGTCGAACTGTAACCAGTTTCAAACTGTAATAAGCTTTTAACCACCATTTTAGGGCTGCTGAATGGGTGGAGGAAGATCTTTTCTTTATCTTAATCTGTTTTATTTATTTATTTAACCGGTCAAGCGGCGCGGTTCGCCGATCGGCAACGAAACAATAGAAAATCAATTATATCTCATTAGCGGAGCTTGACAGATTAATGTTAGGTCTTATAATTTTAGAAAAAGTTAGGCTCTGCGACAGCGCAGTCAATCCGCTGATACTGCGTAATTTGCAAAGTTCAGGAAACCTAATAAACTCAGAGCTTCTCATAGAGAACTGTTTCCATTGCTCAACATTTTGGAAATTATTACTTTTATCTTTTTTATGTTCTTGGGAGGAAGTTTTACCCAGTTTTGCTGAGTGTTCCATACCAAGCCAAGATATTCTACCTCCTGAGAGGGCTCCAGAACAGACTTATGATAATTTATGTGCTGCCCTAAAGTTTCCAACGTTCTCAGTGTTTCCGAAACCTGAGAAACCAGTATGGTCCGATCCTGATCGACCAGGATAACATCATCCAAATACACAATTACGCGGAAAACTAATGCTCGTAGGATCTCCGCAATCCTCAGGCAAACATCTTTGGGGCCGATGACAGGCCAAATGACAAGGCTACCTATTGTAGCACTTCGTCTTTGCAAATCGTTCAGAGAAACCTCCTGCGTGTGTCTGCAATTGGTGAATGAAAATAGACCTGGTGAATGTCTATTTTTCCTAACCAATCGTTTGTCTGTAGGAAGTTGGCTACGTCTGTTTGTAAAATTAAACAGAAATGTTTAACTGACACATACGAGTTGAGACCTCCGAGGTCGAAGATGGGACGTAGTGCTCCATCTGTTTTTTTTTTTTTTTTTTTTACTAGAACCTTTCGGCATAGAAAACCTGGATAATAATTTCTTTTGTTTTAAGTGGAGGATCATGTCCGTCATGTCCTTTGTTATATGGGTTGTAAATATTTTTAACACATGGTTGTCTGGATACTGAAGGGGAAAGTCTTTCAGAATGGGATGCGGCCACCTGTTAATAATTTCATTACATAATTGTTTCCCCCTGTTGTTGCCATAAACTGGCATGGTCCTTCCGACAACCCCTTTGAAAGTTTTGGTTTGATATTCAGTTGTTAGACGTGTTTATTATTAATGTTAGAGGTTGTGTTATTTGTTGTATAATTTAAAAAAAAGGGCTTTTTTTTTTTTGTAACTTGTAATGTTTCAGTGTTTTGTAAGGAGCGTGATGTTTCTTGTTTTGCACATCATATATATTCAAGATTTTTCTCTCTGTAATATAAGCCAAAGTGTTAAGCCACACCTGAGATTCGCCTAAAGAAGCAATGATAGGTTGCATAGCATCTCGGCTAAAAAGATATGCTTGGCTAGAAGAAACAAAATGTACAGTAGCTTTTAAATTGGATTTCCAATTCTTTTAAAATACTAATTTCAATGCACTTCACCCTCTTACCACACACAATCTGCATTGCAGTCTCCGGATTTTTATAAGATGGGATTCCCATCTTATAAAAATCCGGAGATCTTTTGGTTCCCATCATGGGAACCAAAAGTACTAGAAATCTTTTCAAACAATGTTCTAATATTTAAACTATTATAGTTTGCTGATGCCCAGTCGAGCAATTCTTGCATACCTGGCTTAAATAGTTGTCTTTGTTCCAAAATATTGTAATTATTCCGTGGAAACTAAGTAATCGGTCAGTAGGTCGTCTTAGGGGCGGCTTTGCCCTTATTAAAATGGCACAACTCTTCATTAAGTTTAAGACCTACAAAACCAGGACTAGCAAAGCAACATGATAGAGAAGATGGTAGAGCTTTTTTTTTTTTTTTTTTTTTTTTAATCGGCTAACTAGCTTGTGGAATAATGATTTTTTCATCAAACTCTGTACAAGTACACCTAAAAAGAGTTTTCAATAAGTGTCGGACTTCTCAAAAAATTAGATATGGATGGGATCGGATTCGGCACTCTCTTGTTGTTTCTGCATAGAAGCACCTACTAACATTAGTTGTTGTATAAGAGTGTCTACACGCGGGTCCGGACATGTCTGAATTTGTCAGTACTTACGTGAAAGTTTTCGTGTTTTGTTGGGCGGAGGTGATGCTATGCCTTCCTTCCTCATCCTCCGAGGACGAAAAAGATGATGACAATGAGTCATTAGGCCTCGTATGAACTCGTGCTCAACTCCATCCGAAACTTCAATATTCGAACTTTGCTCACCTCCAACACTCGCCCTTACAATTTCGACCGGATTCATCGTGAAACACTAAACACAGAACAATAATACTCCTAATGGAGTTTTCTATGCTGTACACTTATTCACAACGGAAAAACCCGACACGCATACTAAATTGACACTGTGTGTTAATTTGATACGATAAATTATTGTCTTTAACACATAATTTTTCAATTTGAAAATTTTTCGATGTTTTAGCGGCAAAATTTACAAACGCTATGACATTGACAGCTTCGCGCCAAGCGTCCTTCTTGATTAGAAAAGGACGCATGCTGGTGAGAGAGAGAGACAGGTATAGAACCATGGATAATTTGGTAAGTTTTAACCATAGATATCAATATAAAGGCATATTTACATCAGCTTCTTCACCCAGCAACACTGTGTGTTTTAGAAAGCACATAATGCGATATTTTAAATTTTCCATTTTGTAAAATGAGTGACGCAAACAGAAAAAACAGAAGAAAAAAAACAAATGAATGACGGTCATCGAAGCACAAATACATGAGCAAATAGCTGTACAAATTTGAATTTGGAATTCCTTACCAAAGAGGAGAAATTCGTGATTAAAGTGGCCAGTACGAAAAACGCCAATTTCATATGTAAGGACCTAATATATACAGAATGTTACGGAAAGGGTATATCAATACAAACGGGTTGAAGAGTGTATCTGGTCTAGAATCTCTGTACAAAATTTCGGCTCAAAAGCAGTAACTTTCAAAATGCTTAATATTTTTTTATTTCGATAGTTTTTAAATTAAAATCATAACAAACGTGTCACTGCACTACGAGGGTCATTATCCATTATCTGTAGTGTGTATGTGCGCCTAGTACACGCACATCACGCCGCCGCGCGCCAGTGCAGCGCCGTGATGTCGAAATTAAAAAATATTAATCATTTTTGAGCTGAAATTTTGTACGGAGATTCTAGACCAGATACACTCTTCAACCCGTTTGTATTGATATAGGTACCCTTTCAGTAACACTCTGTATAAACATCCGGATTGAGAGCCCCCTCCTTTTTTGAAGCCGGAATGCTTTTATACGTTTAGTTATTACGCGAAAAGTAATAGAAGTCCTTATTAACACTGTACCTACTCTGCATGCAATAATGATACGTAACTGTCAGTGGCAAGCAGCAAGGTGTCAATAACGGAAGACGAGGCGGTATCAATGACTCAATAATACTTTTCCTAACTCAATGGGCGGTATGGTCAAAGACCTTAGCCTGCTCGAGTAGGGCGAAGTAAAAAAAAAAGAAAGCTGTCAATGTCAAATATTTTAGGTTAGGTTGTGTATACTTCCAGTTCCAATTTTCCAAAACACAGTAATTCATAAACGAAAAATTTAATAGAATTGCACAAAAACATGCTGTGTGCTATAAGGAATACTCTCCGAGTTCCTGTGACGAGTGTGGCGCGCTTGTTCCAGACATCAGCGCCGCAGGCATCAGACAAGTTTGATCACAAGAGAATACCACAAGAAGATGAAGGTGTTCAGGGAGAGAACATCATAGACCTGGATTCTGTAATAAAAGCGTGAGTTTATATTAATTGTGGATCATATAAATGCAATATTTAACATCCCTGTATGGTTTATAACCTTGCATATCAGTATTGAATGTAACTGACCTCTGCGCTGCCACCGTGGATGCAGTGGAAGTGGCGAAGATTTGGGCCTACAAAATATTATAAACTGTCGTGCCACCGACACAAAGAAAAAGAATGTTGATTGTTTTAACATCTAGTTTTTGGATACAATACTAAAGTTACCATGTATACATATTAGTAAAACCCAATCAAAAATCCCAATGTATATTCTTATTTGTATTTTGTTTCAGAAAACAAAGCTTGTTCCCAACCTTAGACTCAGACAACTTAATCTTTGATGGCACTGTGTACAAAGACCTGCCTATATGCAACATTCGAGTCACCCACAACAACTCAATATTCACCATAACTGATGCCAGTGGCACTGTGAAGATCATCAGGTCTTGTGGCATGGACGGCTTCAAGAATACCAAGAAAGGAACTAATATAGCTGCCCAGACTACTGCCATTGGTATTGCTACTGTAAGTTGATGTGATAGAAAGTTTTTTGATTTACAAAATACAGCATTTATATAGATAAATAATGCTGTCTGTGAACTTGATATTTGTAATATATAGCTTATCAATATTTATTACAGAAAGCTCTTGATAGAGGATTTAAAACTGTCAGAGTAAGGGTGCAAGGCTTGGGTCCTGGAAGACTGGTAACATAACATTCTTTTTATATATTTTTTATTTATTAATAAGAGCTCTTAATAATTTATTACAATCTAGCCTAAATACTTATTATTTTACATGATATTCTTTTTTTATATGCAACATTTAACTTCTCGACACCTCCAACATATGTTATCGTAACTATCAAAGTAACGAAAATTACATTTTTAGATTTACAACTACTTTATAACATAGATTATCGTATGATCTAATAAAAAAAATATATAATTATTTACAATAAAGTTGATCAAATACAGTTACGATATTATACATAGGAAGTGTTGTTCTATTGATAAAATTATTTCTGTATCTTTCTTTTGCATTATCTGTCTGTTACTTATAAATAACTTTCCTTTTCAGGCTGCAGTGAAGGGTTTACAAATGGGTGGTCTACAAATAGTTTCCATCACAGACAACACCCATGTGTCATGGAACCCTCCAAGAGCAAGGAAAGCCAGAAGATTGTAATGCAACCAACTTACTTAGTCTTAATTAGTTCAATAGTCTTTGTGTACAAATAAAATACTGTTACATAACTTACAAATATTTATTATTTTAATACAAATACGATTATTATTTACAAGGAAACCTAAAATTGTTCATTTTTGGCTTTAGAGTCTTGTGCTAGAAACCATACTTGGCTTGAGTTTGTCTCTTTGACATTCTGTTGTTGGCCCATTGGTTCTGAAGTTCTGCTTCATTTGCTTTGGCCTGTAAATAAAACAAAATGGTTTAAGATTAACATAAACATTATGCAATGTGCAGAATACAAGCCACTAATTTTATTAATCTCTGGATATAAGATTCCAGTAGGTCAGGTTGTATCCAATAGCATGTGCCATATTGATCTTAAACTGTTTTTTATACATGTGGCATATCTGGTTGCTTTTCCCTGGATCAATCGAAAATTAAGGACGCAAGATTTTTTAGGTTGTGAAGTCAGTATCCTCACCATAAATATTTTATTTACTAGAAAATACAAACTATACTATGACAAACCTGGTAAGCCAAGTATGTGATCTGATGCTTTCTCCTCTGCTGCGTGGTGGGCTCATTTCCTTTCTTCTTGCTGGCGGAAACACGCTGTGTGGTGTCATCCATAAGACCCTTCATCAACATCTCCCGTGCATCTGCCAGAACCTCTGCTTGGTTTATGTTTACTATCTGAATCTCCTCGCGTTTTCGTTTGCCGCGCGCACCGCATAGCTTCATAATCTGGGGGGGAAATGTAGGATTAATTTGCTGTTTAGGAGAGGGCTGCAAAATATAAAAAAGTTAATCAAACATGTAAGTCATCACTGGTTGGGAATTTTTAGTCCAAAGTCCATAGATATACTAAATAAGTGTACTAATGCTCAAAACTGATTCATTTTGCATTGATGCAAAAGTCTACAGCATTTTCAAGGATAAAAACCATTATTTTACTGATACTTACAGCTTCTTCATCAAGTTCATTATCATTACTGTGAGAACTTTCAGCTCCAAACCCAATATAACCAGAGCTGGCCTCGGCCTGCTCTTCCATACTTTGAGCATCATAGCCAGGTTCCAACTGCACTTGATCAACATCCTCTTCCTTCTTGAAGAATGACTCAATACCTCTACGTTTGTCTTTGACTTGTGTCTTAGCATTTTGTGCTGTATCTAATGGTAGGTCCACATCAACTGGTATGTCCACAGGTTTATGTATTGAGAAGAAATCATTTTCTACTTCATCATTGTCACTTTCATCCGAATCATTGATCAAAGCTGTGGTTTCCACCTTAGGTTTTTTAACAGGTGTTGGTAACGGGGCCTTCTTCACTGGAGCGGCTGGTTTCTTTGTGAGTACATGTGGTATTAATGACTTTGTTGTAGATTTCACTCCATTTCTTGGTTGTGGTAGCATGCTTAGTAAGCTTGATTTTTTCTGTAAATATTATAGAAAGGTTAGTAAATAACCACAGAATATTTGATGAAACTACAACATTTATGGTTGTGTTTACTTACATCAGCTGGTGCTCTTGGTTTAACAGTAGGTGTAATGTTATTCACATCTTTGAACTGCAAAAAAAGACTAAAATGAAATGGTCATTCACATGGCTGTTGTTGCTAATTAAATAATTTAATGTTTGCAAGTTCTTACATCACTAAGTGAGGGTACTGTAATCCTGGCTTTTGGTTTCACAGCACTTGTCTCCTTCTTGTGTAGAAACTCATCATCTTCTTCAAACACAGCTGGTTTCTTCTTAGAGGGCTGTGGTAGGAAATTGAACAAACTAGCACCATTCTCCTGTGGCTCTTCTTGTTCTTCTGACTTTGTTGTTGTTGGCTTTTGAACTGTTGGCTCTGGAACTGAATTATGATAATTAGATGTTAGTGAAAACGATCGACTATTGTAAATATACGAAGTACATTACTGCCCATTGCTCAAGAGTAGATCATAAATGTGATACGTATGTCAAGTTACAACCATTTATATTAGTTTCAAGTTATTGAATGAATACGCGTTGGTCAGAGGGTCACCTAAGGGGATTAAGATGTGTGACATCTATGATATGTGTGCTGAGTGCAATTCTTACCATGTTTATTTTCTTGTGATTTGTTGTTCAACAGTACAACGGGGGCATCGTCTTCGACCTCGTCCTCATAATCACTCGAGTCACTGTTCCCATAAGCGACTAAAGCCATAGTTCTTATAATTATGTGAAGTGTTATAAATGTAATAGAAATAACAAATCGTTATGAATAAACTGAATTTAGATTAAAAATATCAGGGAAATACGCAAATTGACAGTAACATATTTCGTCTAATTTCGACACTTGCGTTGCTTGACAGTTGACAGTTACTTTTTTTTTAATGGCCTGATTGCTTGAACCTTTTAGCCATTGCTTAGCAGATGAATGGGCCGGGTGCGCCTACTATTTAGTCGAAAATAGTTTGTATACTTTGTATTGTGTTCGGAATATGAAATGGTTGTCGATACAAACAAGCCAATCACTAAGTAAAATAAAGTCGGTTAAAGAGTATTTAGTTTTTTTTAACTGTATTTAGTATTAATGTTCTGTGGATTGGTCTGACATTTGTCATTTTGACAGCTGTTAAAATTTTCCACAGGCATCTCACCTAGCCTAGTCAAATTTTACGAAAATTTCTAAACTCGTAATTTTTACAGAAATTGTTCAAAAAAGTGTTCACTATCGACAGCTATAAGAATCCAAAATTCCTATCAAAATTATTTGATTAAGCTGCTTACTTCTTTCCAATAAATTAGATTAATTTCTTTGTACCGAGACAAAAATGCCGAAGAAATTCGCTGGCGAAAACAGCAAGGCTGTCGCTGCTCGACAGCGAAAAGAGAATGAGAAACTGGAAAAAGACCAGAAGGTAAAGAAAATAATGGAAGATGCGGAGTGGGAGGACAACGACGACAAACTCAAGAAGAAACAACAAAAAAAGGTTAGTTGTGGAACATGTTTATTCTAGAATGAGGGTACAAGTACAAACCTAACTAGATGACTTTATTAGAAATAAGTTTCAAAACATTGGCATTCTATTAATTTCCATTATTTATACTGTATATGGCAACATGCTGTCTATCTAGAACATCACCACATATTCAGCCTACCTCGTAATTACCTGAAGACTTCATAAAATAAATCCTTTTTGCTATACAGGAAGACCAGGAGAAGAAGCGCCTAGAACAGCTTCAGAAAAAGGCTGAGGCGAAGGCTTTACTAGAAAAAGAAATGGAGTCACTGAAGACTGCTCCAAAGGCAGCACCACCACCTCCCAAGATCACTCGAGCACAAATTGAGAAGATGAAGGAGAAGACTATCAAGCCTGAACCTGTTAAACCTATGGTAAGATGAACAGACTTGTTAATTGTATATGAATATTTCAAATCTATACATAATATCATGAAAATAATAGTAATGAAATCAAAACAGCTGAATGGATTTGAATAAAATTTGGTACACAGATAATTTATGACCTGTTAATCTCATTATTAAGTTGGTGTGTTTTCATTTTTACACATGGGATATTTTCTGACATCCAAAATATGGGCGAAATTGCAGGTAGAAGCTAATATTATGTATAAATTTGTGCCTGGTAAATGGCAATAGTCCTAAGGGGCTTATAATATCAGGCTGAATACTTGACACCCTGGTCCTATGCCACCCTGGCAAGCATGATATGCTAAAATGTTACTTTGATACTATTATTACCTAGTTATAGTTGTAAAAACTAGTTTCTTAGATATTGTGGATCACTAGGCAATCGATCATTATCCATAATGCTATTTTATGTTCCAGCCTGCAAAAGTGGTTGTGGAGGAGCCTGCACTGGTGGAGAATCTCAACAGGATCCAGCTGGATGGGGAGGTGGCACAGACTGTGGATGAAGCCATCTCTATACTTGGGTAATTGCTTGAAATATTTAACTATAGTCAGAATTTTAATTCGATTCCAGATTTGACATTAGCTACTGTCATTTTGTGAAATAATGATACCACATATAATAGTGTAGTGATGAACACAAAAATCGATAAACCTTCATGATCACATTTTTTTATTTATTTCACACACAATTATAAAAGAAAAGTCTCAGATCGTTAATTAATCGTCAAAACTAAATTATCGGTTCAGAAATATTTAATTTCCTGATATACTTAGTTTACGAGAGTAAAATTATAAACGAGAAGAATCGATCCGGAAATATTCCATTTCAATATCGAATAATTTCGCAACGTCACTATTTAGTATTTGTCATAACGTTGCAACACTGAAATTGTCAAATCTGGAATCGAATTAAAATTCCGAGTTTAATTGACCCCAGTTGGATTAATACACAAGTTTTTGTGCCTAATCCAACACACCTGTTATTTATTTATTTCAGTGTTTATGTATACACAGTAAAATACATAGTGGGGGGCATAAGGATACATAGGTTTCGTTTTTTATTTCATTGCATGACCATATCCATGATATAGTTTTATTTATTTATTACTCGGGTACTGGAGGCACCGCAATTGATATAAAACCAAGCGATCAATAGGTTAATGAACTCAATACAAAATAGATATTTTATTTGTTCAACATGTATGTGTGAAAGTCTGAACTCACTAATAGCATTTTTATTTTTAAACTCCATAAACAAAAATCTTAACTAATATTTAATATTTTCAGTGAAAAATCGGATATGGACAGACATCCAGAGAAACGGCTCAAAGCAGCATACACAGCATTTGAAGAGACAAACCTACCAATACTTAAGGCTGAGAACCCATCCCTGAGGCTGTCACAGCTGAAACAGATGCTCAGGAAAGAATGGCTCAAGTCGCCACAGAACCCTCTCAACATGAAAGTGTGAAAAGTCTGATTGTGTATTGTCATACTTAACCAACTAACAGGATCAGCTGTTTAAGAATGCTTAGATGATTTTGTTTCACTCTGGTACCACTGAAAAAATGGTTTTGTGATAAATCTAAGTTGTGTACTTATGTAAAGGCTTTGTAAAATATTTTCAAAATGGTAAATACATTATCACTCCTCAACATTGTAAGGTCTGGTCAATTCTGTTTTAAAAAAAAAAACCTTGACAATAAGCTGTTGAATTTACCAGGGTTAATGCTACAGATATGAAACAAAATCTGTGTTTTATTATTTGCTCTTTGTATTAGTTGATCTTGTATTTAAAACCATGTTTTGAATAAATTTATGATTCAGTTTCACATGTTTTTTTAAGAGAAACAATGTTTTTTCTAATTAATTACTAATTTACTTGTATAAAATGCAGTCTTACTTACAAGTGATTTGTACTAGATTAGCAAAGGATTGTAAATACGAAATATAAAATTCTAAATTCATTCTGGCTCATCACTGTACTGTATGGCTATTCCCTTGCGGCCCTCCTCAGCCATCTTTACTTCGGTTTCACCTAGTTTCTGTTCTAGACCTTTCCAGGACCTGTCTTGAAGGTTTTGTCCTATACTTTCTAGGGCCCAGTTTTGTTTTTCTACCAAGTCAGTACTGCTTCCCTCATAGGTGTCAACTTTGGTTTCCCTTATCTTTCCTGTGATAAGGCTAACATCTGTGGTCTCCTTGACATGGTTGATATCACAGTGGTGTTGTCGCCCTGGAAGTAGTTGGTCGTAGTCAGTGACGTGTGTGGTGAAGTATGGCTCTCTGTTTGAATTCAAAGCAACTTCCAGTTCATATGGGTAGACAATAGGTTTGTAGAAGTCTCTGGCACTGTACAGGTCATTTTCTGGGCATGCTATCATTACGTAGATGTCAATCTGTAAACAAATTCATATTGTTAATTTGATTATATGACAAAGTAAAATACAATCTACAGCCACAATAAAAATAATGTATGAGAGACTTACTTCAGGAAAGTTTGCCAATTTCGGAACATTGGGCTTGCCCACAGATACAATGTAGCTCTTCTTCCCATTAACTTTACACAGCTGCTTCATTCGGCTGATGATGTCCTTGGTCTGGTCTCCAGCGAGCTTGCAAATAAGAATGCCCACAACATTGGCATCCTTGCACTTCTCCACTAAGAACCTTCGGCGTTTAAACCAGATAGTTTCTTCTAAACGCTCCACTTTGCTTGTGTTTGGGTCCAGTGTGTACCATTCCGATGCTGTAGATAAGAAGATGATAATAAGCTTCATTTTTATTTCAAATAAAATCAGTAAATTTTGTGGAAGGTAACCCAAATGAACCCAAGCAACACAGCACTCAAAATATTTGGGGGCACTATGAAATTAAAGAAAAGCCATACAAACAATGTCTTATTACCTGCAATAGAAATAGTGTAATTGAACAGAGTCTGCCCCCGAGACCCCACATGAATACAGACACAATCCTTGAGCACTTCAAGAGGAAAGTCTTCACCTTGTTTGTTCCTCACCACCCTGCCGAGGAACCTGTTGGGTTTTTCTTCGATTTCTACATAGGATATGTAGCTGTGAGGGTAATATTGAAACCAGTGTTGTGAAATTATATCTGCAAAAATATAAAAGATAGGTTACTTTTGGATATGTTCCGTCAAAACTGGAAGGAGGATGCATGGGCTTTTGAAAGATGCAAGGAGTGGGACAGCAAAGATTAGTAGAAGAAATAATAACTTTTTTAACAATGATTTTATAAGCATATTGTGCATTGTGGCTCTTTTTTAAATATTAAATATTATGGTGGAATGCAATTACAGGTCTGATTTGAGACTGGAATATTTTCTTTTATCATGGTACTTTCCATTACCAGTACTTTAACTTTTTGTCTTACCTTTGCAATGTTCAAACTCTGCATCATAAAACAGGCATAGTTTGACATTATCATCAGAATTGAAGTTATCATGTAATAGCTTCATAGTTTCCTCCACATCCAAGTGACCTTTGGGCAGCACAGTGTACACTGGTATGTTTGTCTTGGAGAAGCAAGTGTGACCATAGTGTATGATAGCATTTCCTTGCACATGCATTGCAGCAACTGAGTCTACACAACAACTGTAACAGGTACAAAGAACGTTATGAAAAGATCTTTTTGAATATAATATCATAATAATAAAAATCAGAAATGAACATGCTTACCTGGCATATGAGGTGTCGCCGAGTATATACAGATCAACCTCCAATCTCTTTTTGATTTCCTCGTAGATTTTTGCACTCACACCAAGTAGTTCATCAGGAAATTGAAGGCAAACCTGTTTGAAGACGCACATGTTAAACTAATAAACAAATATGCAATTGGCAATGGTGCGAAAATAATGTTTACCTTTGGGAAGTTATTATCGGTTATCCATTGACATGTTTCGCTAATATCAAACCGTGTTATCAAATCATCGAACTGTTTTTCGCTGCTATTGATTTCTAGTTCACGCTCAATGCATAACTTGCCATCTGTTGTAAAATTTGCCATTTTTTAAGTTATTTTTTATCACAAAATCACGCACCATCACAAAGCTTCGGAACGAATTGACATTATGCCTGTTTGACGTTGACATGACAACAGGGCTGCCACTCTGCCAGTGCACAGTGCAGCCAAAATAAATTATACAGATTATACAATCTGGTAGCCCTACGTCAGCGAGTGTCAAGCTAAATTTTGCGTTCCGAAAAACGCAGCGTGGGCTAGCTTTGGTCGCCTATAATGGCTACGTGCGACTTTTTTTTATCGTGGCGATTCAGGTCCACACATCTTGATAGCCGTCACTGGCGATGTTGGCTTGTAAAATTTAATAAAATAGCCAGCCACTGCGTGTGATCTATATTTAATGTAATCTCAAATGTATTTAATACCATTGGGAAAGTACTGGGGTCACGGTAATAACTCAATTCAGTTGTGAATTGGATCTCCAATCCACGAATCCACAACTGAATTACTGAACTTAGAACATGTATATGACTATTATCCCACTTGCCTCATCAATTATTTGAAAATATCTATACCTCACAGCACTCACTTTTCTCTTACAGTGAGATATTAGTAGTTTCAGTGTCATGATGGTTTATCTGCCCCAACTTCCTCAAGTCTAAAAATCATTATTCATTTTGAGGCTTATCAACAGCAGTTTTATACAGGCACTAGCAGCGCCCCGCGGTTTTACCTGCATAAGTTTCAATCCCATGGGAATATTGGGATAAAAAGTATCCTGTGTTAATCCAGGGTGTCCATATCATATTTTATCGAAATTGGTCCAGCAGTTTGTGCGTGAAGAATAGTAACAAACATACAAACTTTTGCCTTTATAATATTAGTGATTAAAAATTCTTTTAGTGTCAACTCATTTATTTCACAGCTGTAAAGTATAATAAATAGTATTTTTTATTAAAAAATCACAGTACCATGTAAAGGGGTGAATAGGGATGCAGGGGTGAATTGGGACAAAACTTTAAAATGGATTTGATGGTTAAAATAATATAGTTTGTTGCTAAGAAGGGCACTAATCTTTAGTTAAAAAATTGTAAACACATTAAGGCGGGTACTGACTGGCATTACGGGGCATAATGTAATGTGTTACACAGCGAGCTTTGTGCAGTCAGTATAGGGAAACAAGGTCCTTGCAACAAGCATGTTTACACAGATTTTTGCACAGGGCGTAATGTAACATGCCTGCTGCGAATGGTGCATTACGGCCTGTAACAATGGTCAGTACCCACCTTTAGAGTCGTTTCTGGCAACAAACTATATTACTTCAATGTTAAAATCCATTTTAGAGATTCGTCCCGAGCACGACCCCTGCATCCCAATTCGCCCCGTTTTACGGTAGGTACACTTTAATACCCCTCATCACTGACAGTGATGCTGTAGCCAGGATAACTTTTCTTAATCAATTTGGCAGTTATGTCATGATCTGCCTTGCCATAACCCTGAGAATAACCATAGATGTGTATCTTTTTATTTTCAGCATCATGAGATATTCTACCTCCTCCAAGAGGTTCACAGTCTAGAGGTTGAAGTTTTTCCTGCACCTGAAAGAACAAAACTATTATTATGAAAAAATGCAATTAAAAATTTTATGATTCAGGTTAATGTTAGGTCCTATCATTCAACTCTTACCTCATCATAGATATCTGAATGGTAGTTGCAACGCTTGTAGCCACGAACGATGACGATTGGTTCGACATTAACTTTTGTTTTGTCATACACATTCATCAATATGTACTTGAATACTCCAGATGGGTCTATGTCCACCTTAGGTACACTGTCTAATGCTGTCGACATCTTTGTACTGCACTTACATACGATGATACTTGGAACTAAAAAGAAGAAAAGCAAATTCATTTTACTTCAGAAGAGGTTATTATTTTACGTAAGAAATACGCGCATTGTTATGGTCTGAATTTCGAGTATTCGACTTACTTACCTCTATGAATAAGTTTTAAACTAGCTGCTGAAAATAAAGAACTGGAGAAATATTTAACTGTAAATAACATAAGTCTTCAGTCTTCAAAGTCATATAAATTAGAAGAAAAGCAGAAAAAGCCGTAAAAAGCCGACAAGTTTTTTTTTTTTTTACAAACTATGTGTGTCACTGTCACTACTGTCAGTGCCAAGAAATGTCAATGTCAAAAATAAATTATTTTGTTTCGTTCTACGGTAAACAAGATTTATTCTAAAAAGATTTTTCTTTTCATTATTTACACATCTAAGAAAATTCTGATCATTTCAGTTTCATTTCCTTCTATGAAAAGTAAAATTCCTTCTTGAAAAGGATTGTAATAGGTATTTTTAAGGTTTGTTTGATTGAATCTTCTCTTTAGCGCACACGTTCTTATTATGTTCGTTCGGAAACCCTGACGGAAAATAATAGATCGTTTGCGCTAAAGTTGTATGAAATGCGTACATTCGGGGTATCCAATCCGTGATTCGGAAACCGAATACCTACCTACACTATTTGCGCTGTAGCATGGTGCGGGTGACAGTTGCCCGTATGACGTTGACATTTGTCAGTACCACATGACTAGGGATGTGAGGTTATGCAATTCATTTTTATCGTTAACGATACTCGCAGCGTGAATCTAGTTCTCTTTAATATTGTTATGAAAATTAGTGTATTATTCAGTTGTGCAGTGTAACTACGTGTGTGCTACGTGTATAAACTTGTCAATATAAATGTTTTATGGCTACATAATTATCTTTGTACTTATATAAAATAATCAAAATCGGGTTTATGTTTTTTTTTTTTCGTGACAACATTTTTGCTCTATGGTGCATCGGCGCGGCGGCCATGTTGTTTACCCGTGCGATGCTGTGAGTGCGAGTACGAGTGCAAGCGCGTTATATTGTGACTTAATGTGACACGTATTACGATTTCATTGTTTGTTTTCATTTTTGTTAAATTGTTATTTGTTATATGTTTGTTGAGTTTGTTGTTATTACCATGCCTAAGCATACAAAAAAAACTGTTTTGGGTAGTCAGGCCAGGGAGCTTGTTGTTCGCCTCCGAGACTACTTTGAAAGAGAACAACAAAATAATGGACCGTTGTTACCATTGAATCATATTGTAGAACGAGTAGCCGAAGCTCTTGATATTGGCCGCAATACTGTTTCGCGTATAACACGTGAGAAAATTGGCCAAGATGGGATGTTTGAAAATAAATTATCGACACCCAACAAAAAGCGGACCAAGGTGAAGCCAATCACAGATTTGGATGATTTTGCTAAGGTTGCTATTAGAAATCATATTTATGATTATTATAGAAGAATGGAGCTACCCATATTGCTCAAGCTTCTAAAATCATTAAAAGAAGCTGACTTGTTCAAAGGAGGTATTACTTCGCTACGGCAAGTTATAAAAGATATTGGCTTTGTTTACAAAAAAGTTAACAAAAGAAAGATTATTATGGAGAGGACTGACATTGCCCTAGCAAGATGTAGATTTTTAAGGAAGGCCAAAAACATAAGTGATTGGAGCAAAGTTGTCTTTTTGGATGAAACGTGGCTAAACGCCAACCACACAGTGGGTAAAAGTTGGACCGACGATACGGCACAATCGTGTACCAAAGTGCCGGAAGGCAAAGGCGAACGCCTTATTATTTGTCACGCAGGTACAGCAAGTGGATTCGTCCCTGATTGTTTGCTGGCTTTTAAGTAAAAAAAAAACTACGGAGTATCATGAGGAGATGAATTACGAAAAATTTAAAGATTGGTTCATAGGTCTCTTAAACAATTTAAAAGAGCCTATGACCATAATAATGGACAACGCACCCTACCATTCGGTGCAAGTTAATAAACCCCCAAACCAATCCAACCGCAAAAGCGAGTTGGTGAAGTGGCTGAGTGAAAACGGAGTTACAGCAGATATAAAAATGTTAAAGACGGAGCTTATTGCCTTAGTCCGACGCCATAAGCCACCAACTCCTACCTATGCTCTGGACGAGATGGCAAAAGAAAAAGGCCACCAGGTCCTTCGACTACCACCCTACCATTGCCAGTATAACGCTATTGAGCTGATTTGGGCCCAAATAAAAGGTATGCTTTTAATTTCAATTCCCATTTTGAAGCTTTATAAAAAAATCAGCTTTCCGATCGTAGCATGTACCTAGTTTAAAAACATTACCAGATACTAGATTAGGCTGATTGATGATTATTTGAATACTTTTTTTTATAAGTTCGTTTATTTTTAGGTTACGCCGCAAGAAATAATACTTCGCCGCCATTTACGGCAAATAAGATGTTGGC
Organism: Amphipoea oculea; assembly: GCA_945859645.1. NCBI lineage: Eukaryota > Metazoa > Arthropoda > Insecta > Lepidoptera > Noctuidae > Amphipoea > Amphipoea oculea. Next base: position 23,814,921 of record OX243862.1, read on the forward strand.
CCTATTACAAGAGGCCATCAACAATGTTCAACCTGAAGACTGGTCGAAGGTCGTGAATAAAACAAAAAGGGACATTATGTCTGATTGGGATCGTGACATACATATTGACAACATAATTGAGTCATCGTTAATAATATCCGTCACAGATTCAGATGATGAATTGAGTGACAATTCAGATGTTCCTGACTCTGATATGGGTTTAGACGAATAACATGTATTTTTTTTTAGCAACCTTTTAAGCAACCTTACCCTATAAATGTTCTGTTGTATAATTAGACCTTTTAAAAATAAAAATTGACCTACGCACAATATACGTTTTTTATTATAAAAAATATCGACTATCCATCGTAGCAGTACATCCCATCACTAAATACGTCTATGGCGTTACGTTATACGCATAACACTTTGCTTAATTTTTCATTCAATTTGATTTTATTTCTTGATTAGAACATTCTGGTTGGGTTTAATTTAATTTACTACAGTTATTAATTATTTAATATATTACGAATGTGGTACAACTGAAATACTAAGTCATAAATTGTAAATCGCGGCAACTTTCAAGAGTGAAACGAAATGTTACTGAAACTGTCACCCGCACCATGCTACAGCGCAAATAGTGTAGGGCAAAGAGTATTTTTGTATACGAAAAACCTATTATAGGCTGTGCACTATTAAGGCGGAAACACATTATTAAAGGCGGAAACACATTATTAAAACGCGACGCGACGCAACGTGTCGACACCCGATGTGCACCGTGCACATTACCAACACGCGACGCGACGACATACTAGCAATTTCTGAATGCAGTTAGCTAACAGCAGTGGAAGTGTATGGTTATGTACTATGGATTTAATAAATAACGAGTCAGATGAAGACTTTGAAGATTTGATGCAAATTTTGGGTACATAATGATAGTTAAACGACTCAAGAAAAATAAAATTTCATGCCATATAGAACAGGATATCGTTTTACCAACTCAATTAATTGTTTGTCGGTCATTTCGCTAAATAAATGCAAAAAATAATATTATATTGGCATAAATTCCGTTTGACAGTTTGAAGAACGGGGATGGGGTCGAAGAATGCATATACGCTCTGGGACAGTTCTCGAACGACTGACGCGTGGCGTTGGGTGTTGTCTAGAAACATACCGAGCGCGCCGCGTCGGATGGCGTGTTTACCCCCACCATGGGCAACACACCGACCTGGCACCTCTGGATCGGGTGGCGTGTGCGCGCATGGCGTCGCGTCGGATGTTCATAGTGTGAACGGGTCTACAGAAAACAATACATTTGATTCGACTCAACACGCATCACGTTTCGTCGGGTCGCGTCGCGTTTTAATAATGTGTTTCCGCCTTAAAACGCGACGCGACCCGACGAAACGTGATGCGTGTTGAGTCGAATCAAATGTATTGTTTTCTATAGACCCGTTCACACTATGAACATCCGACGCGACGCCATGCGCGCACACGCCACCCGATCCAGAGGTGCCAGGTCGGTGTGTTGCCCATGGTGGGGGTAAACACGCCATCCGACGCGGCGCGCTCGGTATGTTTCTAGACAATACCCAACGCCACGCGTCAGTCGTTCGAGAACTGTCCCAGAGCGTATATGCATTCTTCGACCCCATCCCTGTTCTTCAAACTGTCAAACGGAATTTATGCCAATATAATATTATTTTTTGCATTTATTTAGCGAAATGACCGACAAACAATTAATTGAGTTGGTAAAACGATATCCTGTTCTATATGGCATGAAATTTTATTTTTCTTGAGTCGTTTAACTATCATATATATACCCAAAATTTGCATCAAATCTTCAAAGTCTTCATCTGACTCGTTATATATTAAATCCATAGTACATAACCATACACTGCCACTGCTGTTAGCTAACTGTATTCAGAAATTGCTAGTATGTCGTCGCGTCGCGTGTTGGTAATGTGCACGGTGCACATCGGGTGTCGACACGTTGCGTCGCGTCGCGTTTTAATAATGTGTTTCCGCCTTTACCATTATTCCTCTATGAGGCTGTGACATTGAGATAGGAAAAACACTTTTACTTTTCTATTTCTATGGGCTGTGATGATAAGTCTGCTGGAAAGTCCATGGTGAACTGTGGTTGATGCACAGAGTACTTCAAGCACAGAACACTAATACAAAAAGCCACTTACAACATAACAATATGTGATACATATAATTAAAAATCAACAGAGGGGATAACAATAACGTAAATTAACTTATAGTCCAGATTCCTACTACGCCACCGAAACGCTCGCTCGCGCTGCTCTGAGTGAACCTGCCAAAGCTTTTGGTACTTTTTTTCAAAATCTTAACTTATTTTAGAAAACTTTTTGGTTGGTAGCAATGATTAAAGTTCTTTAATCATTGGTTGGTAGCTTATAAATGTCAAAATATTCTACAGTTTTTGTCATAGAGTAGATTATACATAATATTCACAGAGTACTTTTTGATTGACGTTTTTGTTTCATATGTTGATCTATCTATGGTTTCATGTTTGCCTACTAGTTTTGCTTGGATTGTGTCGCGAAATTCAGTAATTTGATATTATAATTTTAATGTAATGAGTGCAGTGTCCTTAAAAATGGACTCAAATTTAACTGGTAAGTCCTAATTGCTCCTAAATTGTGTGAAATCATAAGTATCTATTAAATTCAGCCGTAGTCATTAGACTCCAAAAATATGTTCCAAGGTTATGCCTCCATGAAAAACCGTGATATTTTGGGGTGAGAATTAGTATTTGTAAAAAAAAAAGATCGTTTTGTTTATATTATAAAGAAGTGCTGTTCTAAATTTGCTATCAAACTAGTATATACTGAAAAACGTACCATGCAGTATAAAATATTATAAAGCCCGTATTTGCCTGCTACATTTTAGTTGGGCTGCAACAATTAATTTGATTCACTGTTCTTCGAAGTAAGTTGTCTCGGTAAAAAATACATGATTATGAAACAACAAATGTAATTACAAATAAATGTTCTCAATTTGGTTAACCCTTAATTATTAAGGGTTAATTTGTAGTATTCAGTTGAATGACCTAAATAAAATATTGATTTATTTATTCGTCAGGTGGTTAGGATACAAAGACCAATAATATTAGTCATTATGCTGCATGGAAAATTAATATCCAGTGACATTTCACATCACTGGAAATTATTTTTTTTGAAACACAAGCATACTTGACTATTTTTCAAAATTAAACATCCAAGTTATGAGTGATACCTATCCAATGTTTATTTAAGTACTAATTGTAGTATTATGTCCATAATACTTATTACAATTAGTAATTAAACATTTCCAAAATCAATACCGTGCTAGATGGATACCTAGATAGTATGTTTTTATCAGCTATCAGGAAGAAAAAGAACTGTCGCCTAATCAACCACAACCTTTGGGTTGAGACTTGAGATTAATGTAAAAACTAGGCTTGTTTATATATTCCAGGTATGTGGGTGAGTTTCTTCTCTGCTGCGGGCATACCGTCGGACGTGTCCGCAACATATGCACTCACTTTCACGGAGAACCGCATACAAAATGACATGCTTCTGGATCTCAACAAAGAATATTTGAGGGATATGGGAATCTCCAGGATGGGAGATGTTATTGCTATATTGAGGTGAGAATGGGATTATTTTGTGAAAAATGTAGGTATAATACTCTCTCTTTTTTATACAGGGTGGCAGAACAAAGGCGCTAACCTGTAAACCACTTGATGGTTATTAAAAGAAAAAAATGTTGTTCCATAAATTTTGACCGCATTTAAGTATTGAACCCATGGTAACAGGTTGTGCGTCAATGTCTCAGTTATCCTGTATGTTTAGTCAAGAAAAGCACACAAACAAACTATTTGCTCAGTTGCTGTTTTTGTATTGGTATATATACGTAGTGTGTAACCAAATGGCAGTAACAAATTAGTTGTAAGTGCAGCACCTATATTGATGTATGTTTGATGTCCATTACTTCAGTGTTGCAATATACAACTTGCAAGAGTTAACTTGAGACTTTGCTTGGGTGACGTAAGCGCGCGATACTGACGCGTCCATGGAGAGGGTGGTAATAGTTTGGGGGTGGGGACAAGCTGCTGAAGTCTCAAGTTAACTTACAGGCTGTACATTGCATTTTTATATTTTATTTATCTTGTTGATAGATTCTTTTGAGGATGTTGTAGGCCTCGTAGACTGTAGACCATTTTCTATTTTATTAAGTACCTGGTACTTGTTGACAGGGGTACGCTGTCCTCCCATACTTATAAATACTGTAATGTGAAAACATTGTAAAACCAATTACTTTTAAAAGATTGACTGGTAGAAAGATTGACTGGTGGTGGTTTTGAAGGTTGACTGGTAGAAAATGCCTATGGCATTAAGTCCGCCTCTGTACATTTATGTGCTTGAAGTATTAAATAAATAAATAAATAACTGTGGAGTTTCCTGCCATCTCTTTTGCATAGGAACCATCCAATTGGAACCGTGCACCTTACTCCTAACGTTTCATAAGTGCCCAGTTTATGTGAAACAAACTATTTTGATTTTGATTGCACAAACCAATAATGCAACATTTTTATTTCACATATTATTTGAGATTATTTGAATTCAGCCTGGTGATTTAGTCCCTAAACTAAAATCATGTCTAATATTAATAGTTTTCAATGATTATTAGTAAACATCTAACTAATAGCCTATGCAATATTTACAGACACGCAAAGCAGGTGCATGAGAGTACAGCTCGTGACCGGGTGCTCAGTTCAGCTGTGCCAGCCACAACCAAAGTACCTGTCGCTGCCATCACTGGCCGAGCCACCGTGTCACAACCATCATCTCGTTAGTACACAGTATTCATATTCCACATATTTTAGAAGTACTACAGTGCTCCTGAAGTGGTGAAATCTGCTACGGTTGATAAGCTGGGAAAAGAAGTTTTATGTTTCGTAAGTCGTGTTTGTTTTTATAGGGGCTCGTGACTAAATAATAACAGCCGCACGCGTCGATAGAATGTTAAGCTACGCTTGTTAAGGTCGGTCCGTGGATGGTTGACCATCCATTACATAGGTATGGGGTATTGTGTTATCCAGTAATTGGGTTGTGGAGGTCAGATAGGCAGTTGCTCCATGTAAAATACTGGTATTCAGCTTCATCCTGTTAGACTGGAAGCCAACCTCATTAGTCATCAGCAATCATCAATTGGATCCCAGTAGTGGGAATGTTGTAGGTTGATAACGCTAATCATTAACTTGTGAGAAAATTGTTTGATTGGGACCAGCTACCAGTTGAAAAATTTTCTTACAAGTGATAATTGTATTTTGAATTGTATTCTCATAAAAATAAGGTTCAAAAGTGTTTATTATTAACCCATTATTTATAATTTACGCACGTTATTTGTGTCCACAGCTGCCAGTCGTATATTAGAGCACTACACGCGCAATCCCCAAGTGCAAGAGTCAACCAGTCCAACATCTCAACTTAAGAGGAAGTCTCTTGAAACTGCGTAAGTTTAATTACTTGACTGTGCAGTATGGAACATAAAACTTTTGTGATTATCTGAAAACTCAAATTTTTCAATATAATCGTATGTTGTCACGAACTAACCACGGACGACTTTATGAAAAAAACTAGCACCTCTCTGCGACTTCGCGTCGCATCCCATCACTCGCCCGGCTCCTATGGGTCGTGGCGTGATGTTGATAGCCTATAACCTAGGTACCTCAAGAATTGGGCTATCAAATGCAAAAATAATTTTTCAAATCCGACTAGCAGTTCCGGAGATTACCACCTACATACAAACAAAGAAATTTTACATCTTTACTTGACTGAGCAGTATGGAACATAAAACTTTTAAGTATAAATAATCCACGTAAGCTAGTGCTAATTTATTTACGTAGTAGGTACCATACAAAAAATATATATGTTTATTTATTTATTGTTTTTTTGTGTCAGGGATGATGACGCCAGCACGAAGAAGGCGCGTCTCTTACGTTTCGGGTCCCTGCAGAAGCATAATATCAAAGAACCAGGTAAAATATCTATTCATAATTTATTATTCCAAAGAAGTAAAGAAGTACTGTTTAGCATCACTATATTTTTCTCTGGATTTGATCACCAAGAAAATGAGAGCAGCTGTTTTTTTTATTACTAACAATTATTTTTTTTCCATCCCAGCTTCAACCAAACCGGTATTTGCCAGGCTCGGCCACACTGAACCTGTGAATGTCTCGCCAGTCACAACCAAGACGTCTGTGAAACCAATTTACGCACGCCTCGGTTTAAAGGCGGACCACCAAGAAGAGGACCAGTCAATTCCTATGGACAAAGATGCTCTGAAATACGCAGGAATTCTCAAGAGCATGCCTGACATCTCCAAAAAGGTTTTCACTGTGACCACGTCTAAGAATAGTGGCAGGAAAATTGCTGTGGGAACTATGAGAGCTGACGAATCCCCTGTCAGTGTCAAAACAAAATTGTCCAAATCTGTCAAATTCTCGAATCAAGTTCAATATAAAGAAATAGAGGCTGTTCGAAATACCAATCAGAAGGTAGCGGTTCAGAAGGCCTTGATAAAACCTCCTCAGAAGTTCACGCAGGTGTTCAATAAACCTGAAAGGAGGTTATCAATGCCGGAGACTGTTACCAATGGAGTTAAAGCTAGGTTAGGAGGCAAGAACACCAACAACTTAACTAGGACCGTTTTCAACAGATTAGGTGTTTGAATTTCTATGGTATGTAATTTATTGATTATGTAATATGTTGTGACCACTACCAGCGTAAAAGAATCTTCACATCATCGAGGTGATCAAATTCGCTGCTACGAAATATTTCTAGCAAAAGTATAATAGAGACAAATCGCCTGCCAATCCGGTGTGGTCATATTCCGAGTATAAACAGTTTCTGAGAAGTTAGCTGCATAATATTCGCAACGCCAGCGAAAAGTTTACTCAGTATGCGTGATCGTTATAGAGTTTTTATTAAAACTGTGATTGCTGAAGGAATATTGTAGTTAGACAATTTAGTAGTTTTAATTTTACGTGTTAATTTTGTTCTTGTGTGTATTTTTGTGAAAACAACCAAGGTTCTTATTATTTTAACATGTAATTGTGTAAGGAAACCGAAGTAAAGTGCGCGAAGCGTATTTCGTTGTCTCCCGCACATATTGTGTCGAAATGTTGATGCGTTTGCGCATCTTATGCTGTGCTTACATGCGCCATTTTTGATAATTTCTATTCAATTTTTGTATTGCCGTGAATTACCCGGTGTCAAGAACTGCACAATTGAGTTCTCTGTCTAGGAATATCATTAGTATTACAGATTTTGGGCATTTATTTCATGTTGAGTTAGTTGTCTCACTTTACCTTACTTCCTCATTATTTAAAAGATAATAAGCTTTTAATCTTGTTACAAACGCTTTTTAGGGTTCCGTAGTATTTTTATTATTATTTATTAAACCACGATTATAACACGTTTACAGAACAAGTACAGTAAAATAAGGAACCCTTTAAAAGTTTCGCCAAGTCAGTCGGTATGTTGGTCCGCGGTTTAACTCAGAGACCCTTGGTACTATAAACCTGTAATCTGGCATGGTATTACATAGTAATCACGCCTAAAGAAAGAAATTGTTAACGTGTAGGTAATAATAAATAGTCAACCAAAATTATGTTGGTTGACTATTTATTGGTATTTGGATAAGTAAAAATTCCATAGAAATCTTTAAAAAAGATGAGATATTTGCCTACGGTTATAACCGCAGAAGTAACTTTGTTTTTCATAAAAATATTTTTGCGGTCGATAAAAAATAAAAACCATACGGTGCATGCCGCAAGCGTAATGTTCATCCCATCTACGGCCCTTACTGTTCGTGGTCAGAAATGCACTTGGCCGGTTTATATTGATTAGGTACTTTTATCCGTCTGCGAAGAAGGGCAATGTTAGTAATTCAAGTTCCTGTGAGGGTAATATGATGGCCGAAGGTACCTACCTTTTTTTGTACTTGACTTTTAATAATTTAAGGGAATTGGAAGGTTTGTGTAAATATTTTTTTTATTTTATTATGTAGATAACAAATAATGAGTGACATGTATTTAAATGAAATAGATAATTACTTTAAAAAGAATTAAGCCCCTCCAACACATCAAGCTACCCGAAACTGTACATTTTTCCCTATCAACCTTGAACCTTATGCTTTAGCGATAAAGTTGAAAAACTATTAAAGAAATTTGACAGATTGTAGTAGTTTGATGTGCTTGCGTCTGTACTTAGTAATATAAGCAGTTGCAATGACTAGAACATAGTAAAGACTAGCAGCGCCCCGCGGTTTCACCCGCATAAGTTTCGGTCCCGTGGGAATATCGGGACAAAAAGTATCCTTCCTGGTTATAAACTATGTGTTCCAAATTTCATCCAAATCCGTTTAGTAGTTTTTGCGTGAAGAAGTAACAGTATAAGCGACGCAACTGCTGTAGGAACTACTGATAAAGACCTTTTTACCAACTTAAAAAAAGGAGGTTATTTATAGAATGTGCTATACTTTTTTTGGCCGTCAACTGACAACTTTTGTTTTTTTTTTGTGTGTGCTGTCATCGCCGTTGTTACATTCTATTAAAAAAAAATCTATCAAAAGCTCCTACAGCAGTTGCGTCGCTTACACTGCAAAGGCGAAAGTTTGTTAGTATGTTTGTTTGTTTGTTACTCATTCACGCAGACTCTGTACGGTTGAATGAAATTTGGCGCACAGATAGTTTATAACAAGGATTAACACATGGGATACTTTTTATACCGATATTTCCACGGGATCGACACTTATGCGGGTGAAACCGCGGGGCGCTGCTAGTGATAATATAAAAGTGCTAATACAACTTTTTCATGACATCAGTTATTATTTAAAAAAATCGAAATACATTGCAGTGATTTCATAGATCTTATGATGTGCGTGTGCGCGTCAGACAAGGCATGGTATTCTAAATTAGAGTCTCTTCTTTATGAATGTTTGCTGTTGTAGTTATTAGGGTCAGCGCAGAGCAAAATGCTTGAGCAATTTTTCATTGATAATGAAATAAATCATAATTATAGGGTTCAAAATAGCGTGCAGAAGATGTATGTGTGGCGTCCGTTCACGCATGCTAGCGCATAATTGCACACAAAACTTGACAGCAAAGAACATGCTCCAGCATTTTGCTGCTGTGTCTATGGTGATTTTTAGGGTTCTTCTGATACGTCTTGTAATCAATGAAAGCCCTTACTCGTGTGCTCTTAAAACACCGTAGCTTACAGAGAACGTTTGCTGCGGCAAGCCGAGCAATTTTTTTTACAACGTAACATCACAACATCGCGCTTGTTCTTCCGATGGGCTAGGCAAAGGTTTACCCATAGTAAACTAACATTTCGGCAGTTTAGTTTTTTTTTTTTTTCACAAATTAAAGGACATTTCTAATATCCTTTCGTTAGACACCACGCATATTCTGAGTATATGACTGTACGGAATACTGATCCCGGATTCATCACTTTGTGTAAGAGTAAGAATTAAATTTTAAGTTTTACCTAAGATATAGATTAATCTATTAACCCCCTTACTAATAAACTTATTATATCAGATGAATAGTTACACACCGATATCTCTCTTTCAGTCGTCAGTAATTTGACTTTCGAAAGAAGAAGACAAAGCGTTGTGTAACTATACAGACGCTATACAACGTTTATTCGAAAAGGGGTATGTCTAAGATGCGTTAGCATTAATCATTTAACTTTCTAAATGTCTTTTCTATGTACGATAAAAAAATAAATAAACTTTAAACATTTCATATTTTTTTATTACAAAAAATAAAATTATTCTTGATTTCACTGTGGATAGACCCTTAATACTAGGTATGTACGATATAATTTTCGTAAACCAATTTGCTATGAATTTCACAGAAAACTGTAGATGAAGAAGACCAGAAATAAGGCAATGCTTGTAGAGCATAAATCGGGCAGCTGCGAGAAATCCACTGCAAGGACACAACGTGGAAGATTGAAAAGCAGCCTATGATATTTGAAAGAATGTAATTGTACTAGGTCAGAAGTTATATATCAACAAGTGGTCGACGTGTTGACGATATCTCGAGAAGACCAGAAAAGGTTTTTTTTTTAATTATCACAAGACTAGAATACACTTCATTGTAAGGCCTAAATATGTAGTAAGTGCCTCGCTCGAGGACACTCACTACGAGTTACTTAGCCATTTAGATAGTCATGCTCATGCTACTGCTGCATGTATGTCATGCATGCAGCAGTAGGACTTGGGACCAACTAGACGAACAAGGCAGTTACATGTTTGACACTATCTTCAGTAGTTCAGAGTCCACTGGTTTCTCATCTGTAACAAAATTTGTTTCTTTGTTAAGGGAACTACATGACCTAAAGGGCGGTCACTACCGGACTGCATACAAACTAAAGAGAAGCGTGATGTGATGACACAATGCTGGTAATTTATTGCACAATATGAAGCAATTATCTATTTACAAAAAATCTATTGTTTGGACTAAAAAGTTAAAACACTAGTACTTAAGTATGTTGCTTGTAGAATAATCTGCCAAAAAATCACAATGATTGTATGTGTATTAGCATGGTTTTTATTGTGAAAAGAAAGTATTTAAAGGTACGATTTTTTCTATAGTATCCAATTAGTTGTAATATGTTTTCAACACACTAAACTAGCATATATTAAGAATATCATATATTTTTTCTGATTTTGTTTGCTGTAGTCGATCATATTATACTTTTAGGCATTATAAAACTTGCGTTTTTTGCGTTTAGGTCCTGTAGTCTTCTTAACAGAGGTATTTACCCCTAGAGCAACATAATCTAAGTCAAATCAAGACAAGGCCAAGTGAACGAAAATATTGAGTGTACTATTAACCGGTCAAGCGGCGCGGTTCGCCGATCGGCGACGAAACAATAGAAAATCAATTGTGTCTCATTAGCGGAGCTTGACAGATTAAGCATATCACAGACGTATAATATACATAATTATAGCTGATGTGTAGTGTAGTGTCTCAAAGATAATATCCAAAATATATGGTAACATACCTATGATTTGTATTAATTCAATATACAGGGTGGTCCAAGTAGTGACGTCAATATTTTTTTTTTAGATTCCGCCCAAAATACCCCATGTATGTTCCGCGATTTTTTGTAGTTTTCGAGTTATAATTTTTTTAATGTATTCTGCCAGCGAGGTTTCAAAAATTCGTATCTTTTTATGTAGGTAGTACGTATTTTGCATTCTTTTTTTTGTGTCATGATTGCTCTTGAAAAAAAAAATAACTCAGCTTCCTGAAATTACTTAAAGTTACCCAAAAAAAGGCTTTAAATTTAGAACTTTAGTTTTCAGTAGGATTCACTCAAACATTCAACTTCAATTTAAAAATACAAAAAGGACTTTTCGTAGCTTCGGACTAGATTTAAAAACTTTGCAGTGTCCTAAACTATCTAAATCATACAAAAAATAGTACTATAAAATATTAAATATTATTGGCCTTTTTTTGTAGTAATCGGCCTTCAAAGGTGGATGGGCCAAAAATCATTGAAACACGTTTAAAGCATAAAAAAATCTTTTTTGTTCTTTTTATCATTCTAATGGCATATTGAACTTAGAAATGTAATTTGAAATTAATTTTAATTGAAAGGGGTTTGAAGGTTTTGGCCCTAAAATCAGCCGCCATTTTGATTTTTTTCAGAATCGCGGTGCACAACAAAAGTTATATACACTCGGCGTCAAATAAATCGCACCTCTTCGAAAATAAGTTTAAAGCATATCCCGCCAGCAACGAATACATTAAACCCAATTAATATTGGTATCAATTGAAAGTATGTTTAACGACCTTTAAATTAACAACAGTTAGAATTCCTAAACACAACAGATCTCATTAGCACGTAACGTTAAAAAAATGTTGTCAAAATACGCATTACAACGGTCACTTAATTGCATCTCCCTACAAGGGTATAAAACGGGCGACCCGGGTTAAATGTGGGTCATTCGCTATTCAATCTTTGAAGTGAACACACGTGAACAGCTACAGCAAGAAAAATACCCCAGAAGATGGATACCACTGCAGATGAAGCCGCTCAAGTCATTGCACTACTGCAATCAGGGATGCGGCAATGTGATGTTGCTCGGCAACTGAACTTGAGTCGTTTTGCCGTTCGACGAGTGATCCAACGCTTCCAAGAGACTGGTGGCTATATCCGAAGACGTGGATCTGGAAGACAACGGTGCACATCCGAAAGAGACGATCGCTTCATTGTTTCGACGTCTTTACGTAATCGGTTCTCCAATGCTGTTGAGCTGCAACAACAACTGCGATCAGCTCGCAGAACTTCTGTAAGCGTCTCCACGATTAGAAGAAGTCTGCAGGAAAAGAAAATTGCAGCTCATAGGGTTGCTACAGGGCCAAAATTGACTGCACAGCATAGGAGAGACCTGTTGCAATTTGCCCGTGACCATGTGGATTGGACAATAGACCAATAGAGGGCTGTGCTCTTCTCGGATGAGACGAGGGTGTGTCTTTTCTGCAACGACAGGCGTCGAAGAGTGTATAGGAGGCAAGGGGAACGATTCGCAGAAGCCTGTATTCAAGAGACAGTGGAATACGGGGGTGGCTCGTGCATGTTCTGGGGCGGCATGTCAATCGACGGCAAAACGAACCTTGTGTGTGTTTCTCGGACTGGAAGTGCTCGCGGGCAAGGGTCGCTGACTGCTGCTCGGTACATAACAGAGATCTTAGAGGAGCAGGTTGTCCCTTATGCGGGTTTTGTTGGCAGTGGGTTCACGTTAATGCACGATAACGCCCGCTGTCACACCGCTTTAATTGTAAAAGACTACCTGCAAGAAGTTGGAATCCCTGTTATGCGCTGGCCGACGCGAAGTCCAGACCTAAACCCTATTGAGCACCTTTGGGATGAACTGAAACGGCGAGTACGGGCACGTGATCCTGCCCCTACCACTCTCCAAGACCTCCAAGATGCCGTCGTTGCAGAATGGGACAACATTCCGCAAGAGACTGTTGTCACATTAATTAGGTCCATGAGAGAACGCATGGAAGCAGTCATCAGGGCTAGGGGGGGTAACACTAGGTTTTAAGTTGTTTTTAAGGACTTTGTTGTAATTTTTGCTGATAAAATAAAATTTAACTTTTTAATCATTTGCATTAGCTTGCTTTTTTTTATTCCCTGGTAAACAAAAAACCAAATCCATTGATTTATTCTGAAATTGAAATAAATTGCCTTTCCAATGATACCTTATAGTCATAATGTCTACCATTGATTAATAGGGTTAAAATGACTTTGAACAGAATTTTTAAAGAGGTGCGATTTTTGTGACGCCGAGTGTATTTAGATAGAGGACACTTATACAAGCAAAAAATGTAATATAACATAATATCCTAAAGCGTCAGGTTTCGGAGTTATTCACCGAAATATAAGTCGAAAACAACTAGGAGTTTTTTGTTTTTTTTCCTTCCAGGTAAGCATATTGAGCTATTGAGGTAATAGAAACGTTATGAAACCTTTATGGAGAAGAAACAAATGAAGAATAGACATTTTTAAATAAATAATTAACCACGGCAATTTATAGTTCGTTTTTTTAATCCTAGACACTAATCTGACAAGTGTAATGTCAAACTTCTATACTAAACAAAACGAAATCACAAAAGCCTTAAATGTCAGATTAGTCTCTGGGATTAAAAAAAGGAACAATAAATTGCCGTGTTTAATTATTTATTTAAAAAATATCTATTCTTCATTTGTTTCTTCTCCATAAAGGTTTTAGAACATTTCTATTACCTCAATAGTTCCAAATGCTTACCTGTACGGAAAAAAAACAAAAAAATCCTTGTTGTTTTCGACTTATATTTCGGTGAATAACTCCGAAACCTGACGCTTTAGGATTTATGTTATATTACATTTTTTGTTTGTATAAATGTCCTCTATCTAAATATATAACTTTTGTTGTGCACCGTGATTCTGAAAAAAAATCAAAATGGTGGCCGACCTTAGGGCCACCCTCCATACAAAAATCTTCAAACCCCTTTCTGTAAAATAACTGTAGCTCATGTAATTTTCACAATAATTTTGGTCTCAACGCTGATTAAAAATGTGAGCATTTGTCAAAATTGCTGGTTGTGAAATTACATGAATTTGGATAAGAAATAAAAGGCACAAGTTACTGAATAATCATTATTATGATTACAGATTTATTGGTTATTATTTATTACAATAAATTTTCAAAATACCTTCCTCCAACCTGAATACATAAACGACAACGTCTTAAAAAGTTATCTTTTAATTGTCTGAAGCTACTCGAATATTCTTTTTTTATTTTTCTTACCGCTTCTGTAAGTTTTTGTGTTAATTCTGTTTCGTTGTTGCTTTCCGTCGCGTACACCAGCTCTTTGTAAAATCCCCAAACAAAAAAATCGATGGGGTTGAGGTCTGGACAAAGCGCAGGCCATTGGATCGGCCCTCCACGTCCAATCCATCTTTCTGGGAAAGTAGTGTTGAGATGCTCTCTTACTTGTCTTGCATAGTGACAGGGCGCGCCATCTTGTTGAAAAATCATTTCTCTTCGGGTCTGGAGATTCACATTTTCTAACAATTCTTAAGGATTGTTTTCTAAAAAATTTAAATAAGTAGGTATTTCCATCCAACCTGGCTGGTAATTCAAAGGGCCCAATTAACTCTTCATTTAGGACCCCAGACCAAAGGTTGACACTAAAGCGTGTTTGAAAGTTTGACGCCCTTGCCGAATGTGGGTTTGCGATGGCCCACCGCCCAGCTATGGTAATTATGAATATTGAACACTCCAGTCCTTTCGAATCGGGACTCGTCGGTCCACAGTATTTTATTGAAAAAATCAGGGTCTTCTTCAGATCGTTGTAGCATTGTTTGACAAAAACCCACTCTTCTTGGGTAATCGGATTCCTGGAGCTGCTGGACGCGCTGGATATGGGACGCATGGAATCCTTCTGCGAACAAAAAAAAATACACTGCTAAGTATCTATCACAAGTTAACCGGTCAAGCGGCGCGCGTCGCCGAGAAAATCAATTGTGTCTCATTAGCGGACCTTGACAGATTAACTGATTACAGCGTGGTCTGTAGAAAATGGGTTTGGGAGAAAGAGACAATTACCTAGATCAGAGATAAGCTTACCTACCATTATCTAATGGAAGGCCAACGAAACAAGATAAAAAACGTAAACAATCTGACCGTTTACTACTCATGACTCATTCATGACACATCGCTCGCTATCACAGTAACGTAGTAACGTTGTAAACGGTCAGAATGGTCACGTTTTTTTATCTCGTTTCGTTGGCCTTCCATTAGACGATACGTACATAATAACTAACTAAATAAAACCTTCCTTTTTTACAACTCTTAAAGCTTAGGTACCTACTTTTTATGGCTTACCTTCTTTAAGAATTCTTAGAATCCTAGATCGTGAAATCCCAGTTCGTCTAGCTATTTTTCTTGAACTTGTAGACGGGTCTCTTTGAACTTCTTCCAAGACTTCATCCACTTGATCTTGATCCTGGGGTATACCTCAGCGAGGTTGATTTTGCCCTGGGATACGTCCAGTCATCAGGGTGTTGTGTGTATTAATAAAAACCCTTTGATCCGGGTAACGCTCCATTAATTCTCCTCGCCTCTCTAATGCTTGTCGATAAAGCCTCGCAGCTTCACTACCGTTGCCTTAGGCAACGCCATAATAGTAATGCATTTCTGCATATTGGCTAAGTGAATCGCTCATGGTACTGCACAAAGACGATCGAAGTCACTGAGTAACAAGCACAGGTGGTTCGTATGGCAAATCAAGGTCCGAAACTCAAGCACAGGTTCGTAAGGCAAATCAGGGTCCGAAATACAAGCAGAGGCCTTTTTTGGGTAACTTTAAGTAATTTCAGGAAGCTGAGTTAATTTTTTCATTAAAACAACATTCAAGGCAAACATGTCACAAAAAAAAGGATGCAAAATACCTACTACATAAAAAGATACGAATTTTTGAAACCTCGCTGGCAGAATACATTAAAAAATCTTTAACAAAATTATAACTCGAAAACTATAAAAAATCGCGGAACATACATGGGGTATTTTTGGATACCCCCGGTGTGATTCCTCATACAGGACCGTGTTGTGCAGAAATGATCCAATCCACAAACTAAGCAAAACCAAAGTTTTGATGCCAAACAATCGAAAATGATCTCTATTTTCATGTCACAAAGACACATTCTATTCTGTCAACTATAAATATTATTTTATGATGGGTTATACCAACCCACACCTACGAAGGAAACTTAAAAAATAAAGCAAATATGGTTCAAAACTCTTGAAACATTATATAGCAAATAATAGTTAGGATATAATATTTTTTCATAAATGTTCCATGCGTCTTGATCTTACAGCTTAAAGGAAATGTAATTTCCTAAAATGATTCAAAAGCATTTGATACATTTCTGCAAAATGCACCAAGAAATTCAATTTCGCAATAATGATCCAAAAGCGTTTGAAAATGTACACAAGTAAGAAGAAAGTGAACTGGCTACGTACTAAAGAAATTCTTTTGAAGAAAGAGTTTCCTTTTTCTATTTTCATGCGAAGTGACATCAAAGAAGAATCGGAATTCGAAGAACTGGATATTAAAAAGCGGGCAGGAAAAAGAATTATTACAGTTAACATCCAAAGGAATGAATTGGTCCCTTTATGGCCCGATGGCAAGGCAATAGCCCAACCTAAACTTGATGATTTGAAGTCAATATTTGAGTTAATACCAGCTGACTGTCGCCTATTTTATGAAAATTTAAAAGGAAGTAACTAAATTATTGATGATGTAGATGGGTTTGGTACAGTCCCAGACTTTGATTTTGAACCTTGAGCTCTTTTTTATTTTTGGAAGCAAATAAATGTTGAAAATTAAAATATCTGCATTTTATTTTTGAGTAGTGATATACCTGAAAAATTTTAGAATGGTTGGTGGCAAAATAAGGAATTTCAATGTATATTTGATGTTGGATCATTATAGCAAAACTGTTAAATATTGTGATTCATATAAAATTTTAATTTAACAGAAATGATCCAATCATTATTTTTTAAGTTATCTATTAATATGAAGGTATTTAATAGACATTAAGAGTCATATAGAAATCTATATTCAATTCTTTATAAACCTATAAGTGGGCATTTTCATTTTAAATGGCGCAGGTTTTAAAAAACAACCTCAAGTGTCCTAAAACAACGATAATTTAAAAATTATTGTTGTTTTAGGACACTGAATTTTGAATTATTGTAAAAAATATATTTTTGTTATGATTAAATGTAATAATTAAGTGCAGAAATGTGTATTTTATTTTCTAAAATTATTTTTTTAAAGTAAGTCAGGCTAAAAATGTCTTTTTAGTAACAAAAATCGAATCGCGATAACAAATAAACTGCTGGAAATTAAATGAGAAAAACGCTCAGTATAAGTTTATGATATCAATTAATGAAATTAAATATTAATACTTAGTCAATAGATATTTATCTTTATTTAAAATTTCAACAATTTGGTCTGTATCGTAACATTTTGACCAAATGCAAGTTTTAATTTTCGTGTAACTTATTTGATCAGTCAAGGAATAATAAACTTGGAATATAGTGTTTATGTACTTTTTTTTTCTTTATTTATAATATTTTAATAATAAAATTCCACATAATATTTAAAAAAATAAAAATAAAAAACGACAAAAACCACCTGCGCCATTTAAAATGAAAACGCCCAAGTATAAGATGGTGTATTAGGATCACAGTCACAAAAGAAATGAACTTATGTTTTAAATCATCATAACTTTTCTTTTAGTTTTTGTTGGCTGGATCATTACTGCACAACACAGTCCTAATAATCAATAAATAATTTTTTTAGCTACCTCTAAAAAAAAATTATTGACATCACTACTTGGACCAACCTGTATATTATAGCTACGTCTGTGACAGGTTTTTTTTTTTAATATTCTTTTATATCATTACTCACCTTGTACTTTCTTTAAAACAGCCTCTAATATTTTTGTTTTTAAGTCCCCATGCTTTATTTTTAAAGCATGTTCTTCAGTCATATGCTGCTTTTGTAATTCTATAAGGGCGCTTTTTTCTTTTTCACATTTAAGTCTTTCACTTTCAAAGTTGTTGTTTGATGGTGGTGTTACTTTCGCAGATTTACTTGATTGCTCATTATCACATAATGTAGGCCAACGTCTTTTTGGATTACTTTTTTCTTGTTTAATACCTGAAATTTTAAGATAAAAAAAGTATGTGATATTTTTTACGCAAAATATATGCATTGATGTGGAGTTGCGGACACCAGCCCGTAATACCTAAGTGATATTTTTCTCAAAATTACCGGGTCAGATTTTGAAGCCCCTTTACACAAGAGTATAGACACAAATATCAAAACCATATCGCTATTGGTCCATAGACCACATCCCAGACAAAATGGCAGTCTCCTTTATGCTATGAATGGTTTTGCCCTACTACACAGCAAAGACAAGGTTATGCTTTTGGTTGATGATCCCACTAAAAAGGGTTCAATTGCTGGAGGGCTGCATCTGTGTTGTACACAAATACTTGGTGGGGTAGACGGAGGGGTCTTGGGCTTTCAATAATACTATCTAATCTTATACTTTGGGTGACAGAGTTTTGGCTATTGGGTTGAGGGCTTGAGGGATACTTGCTGGTCAGCCTATAACATTCCCAACAGCTGCTAGGACACAGGCCTCCTCTGTGAGAGGGAGTGGGTTGGGTTGTAATACAATATTCGGGCCCATTACGGGTTGATGGATGTCACATGTCTGGGCCACCACTGCTCTCAATGATGATTTACTTACACACTATTTCAGGTTCACAGTCATAAACTGACTCTGCTCCCGAATAAGTGGACCCTCCAACCGAACTTCCATAACCAGTTAGGTCGGCTACCACTTCCAGGACAGGATCATCTGTTCTTGTTTGCCCTCCGCTAGTTCCATTTGTTTGGGTATAGGTTTTGGCTTCTGTTTTCATCTTTTGCCACAACTTTTTAAGATTATCTTTAGTTCTGAAAAAAGGGTATAGTTTAGGAAAATTACGAATTCGAGAGTTTGGTCAGTGGGTCGTCTTAGGGGCGGAGTGAGAGTTTACCATAGGTACCTAATTTGGTAGATACTTTACGTATGCAAGTTTTTTTTTTAATTTGTTGAATTATGGAAACAGTTAATTATATCGAACCTTAGGATGCTACCGGATGCATTTAGTTCATCCGTTACTTCTGTCCAAGCGTCTTCCTTCAAACGATTTGTTTGTAGGTCGTGGGAGGTAACTTTAGTTATTATCACTTGGCCTTTTTTTTTCAAAATGCGAAGAAATTTCATTTTTTCTTCCGTACTAAAGTTAACTGAGCGCTTGCGTTTCTCAGCTGTCATTTTGGGATGTTAGTATCAGATGTGATTAACAGAATAATAAGTACAGAAATTAGAAATAATCGAAGATGAAATTGCCACCAAAACTCACATTCAGAATATTCACAACACAATAACAAAAAAATATCAACAACTGACAACCCATCACAGAGTAATAGGGATGTAACAATACAAATAAATACAAGTACTTACTCGATACTTTTGGCATCGATACTTTGGAACCGAGTACCAAGTAGGTATCGATCAAAAATATTCGTTTTGCACCTCGATACGCATTTCTTACTGGTCGGAAGAAAATGTTATATTTTACTAGCTTCTGGCTGCGACTTTCCGCGTGAATTTTCTTGTTCCCCTGACCCACCCAGTCGCATTGCATCACGTGTCCTGCCCGCGCTATCACTTCGTTTTCGCTTAGCGTTTTTTTTTTCTTTTTTCTTGGCTCCTAAGGGTCATTGCGTGATGTTAAATAGCCTATAGCCTTCCTCAAGAATTGCGCTATCAAATGCAAAAAGAATTTATCAAATCCGACCGGTAGTTCCAGAGATTAGCCCGTTCAAAAAAAGCAAATTCATCAGCTTTATTATTACCTACTACTATAGATAGAAGATAGATTACGTAGATAGGTATTAATTTATGCTAGATGATGAAATAAGAGCAATCATATGTATTTTATTTATTCTATGAACGCATCTTTTACTAGTTTTAGTGTCATTCCCTAACGAAGAATGGGAGGATGTAAGGGAGATGCGCTAAGGTAGCCCGCGAAATTAAAATTTTCTTAGGTTTTTTTTGCAATTTGCGGTTTTCGGTGTCAGGTTGTATATTGATTAAAATATGGTTCGCGAGCGTAACTACACACGCTCTACACATAGGCACAGTATAATATACAGTAAAACATCTTCATACAAACGTGCCGCTCTCGGTTTGAATGTGTGCGTGCGCGCCGCGCGCCATGTCGGCACGCGATTTCACGCACACGCTAGCATAATATATGAGGGAATAAGGTGGCGGCAGTGCGGGCTGTGCAGCGCGACTGTGAGCACGCGCGTACGCTACATGACCGCTTGCGTTCGTCAACTCTCGCCGGCGGCGGCCACTTAAATTACGAGTACCTATCATGACATCAAAAAGAGGAAACAAATATTGTAGTGTTTTCGGGTGCCTCATTAATGATTTCGCAAACCCGGACTTATCATTCTTCATAGTTCCTACTCAACCAGAAATGTAAGTACCTACTTATACTTAAATATTATTAGAAAATGTGGTATTGTATTGTTTATTTCACAGTTTATTTGCTTTATTAAGAGCGTAGCCGAGTCGCATTTTTCCATATAAATGTATTCCCAAATTTACTTTCTGAATACTATGTTTAGAGCTAAAGTTTATTTTAAGAAGTCTAGTTTTACTATAAAACAGAGGATTGAGTTCGAAACATCGTTTAGGTAAACGTATTTGTCGCGTATAGATGTAATAAGGGCAATTTCACAATAATTAATATTGCAAATTATGTAATTACTATTGAAATTATTATTTTTTCTATTGTCTGATGTGTTGTTCAATCCAAATATGGTGTCTTATACACCCATTACAGGAATTACGGCAAAGATCGAAATTTACTCATGATCCCACCTGATGATTTTGTCGTTAATGTAGAAAGGATGGAGCAGGTGTTTCGCAAAGCGTTCGAAAAGGACCACATCAACATGACATCAACATTAAAATTGGCCGGTCAATTTACGATCAACTGAATGATATAGAATTTAAGATGCCCTGTCCATGCTTTCCCAAACGCTTTTTACAAAAACTTTACATAAGAATGAGAATTTACTTTACATTAACAAATAATAATAAAGCGTTCCGGACGTGCAGAAACAGGAGAAAAATTTTCTCGGTATCAAATTTGTAACTTAGTATTATAAATGTAATGTGAATAAAGGCTTTTTATTTTTACTAAATTTATAAATTGGTAAAATATTCAATCATAATATGCTTTTTTATTTCATAAATTTAGATCAAGTGCTGCTTGTTCGAAAATATTAACTAAAAGTAAAAGTGACAACCCTGGGGATCAACGCAAGAGTAGGCTAATAACTCGGCGGGCGGCCTTAGATAACTTACTGTATATTTATACTGTGACATAGGTACGTATAGTTGTTACACTCGCGAGTCATATTTTGTTCAATATCCTTACGTTGCCTGCAAATTGCAAAAAATGTAAGAAAATTTTAATTTCGCTGGCCTTCCTGGCTTGTCCCCCTTAATTAAAACCCGTATTACCAACGTTAACAGACGTTATGATTGTAAGGTCCGGCCGCGCTAAATTTGCCAAAGATGTAAACAACAATGGTCTAGTTAGCTCGGATATTTAGACGAAAACAACCATTACATATAATAATTGTTCTTGTATATCGATTTTAATTCAATTTCGAGCGGCCATTATTGTTTACATCTTTGGCAAATATAGCGCGGCCGGACTTTACATAATTGTCGATACCTCCTGTACCTTGTGAGAGGTTATTTTAAAACCCCCTGGAACGACAGTCACTGCATCAAGAAATCGTTTGACAGGTAAACGCAACTTTTCATAAAAAAAAATTTTTTCGTAACATCTCATTACCGAGTTTTCTTAGTTTCTTGTTAATATCAGTAAACATAATATCAATATTTACTGCCGTTTTTATTTCTTTAATTCTAAGAAAAAATTGACCGATCATTTTCGTTCGATACCGAGTAGCTATCGATATTAATTAACAACCGTTACGGTATCGAGCAAAAATATCAATTCCTCCTCCTCACCGAGTGAGAAATTAGCAGAAAGTGGTGGCGAAATGTGATAAGTATCAAACGTCAAAACCAAAACGCCTGTTGTCAAACTAAACTTAAAAACCACAGAAATTGGTATCTCACATAGACATCATTTTATGGTGAAAAGTAGATAAATGTAAGGAAGTACCTACTACTTCTGTAACTTTACGCTTTCCTTTGCGGAGTAGGCAGAGAGGATCGAACGGCACTTAAGCGTGTGGGGTATTGTTGGATCCCATATTACAATACAAAGATTATGATGTTTTTAAGTGACTTTGCTATTAAAGTAAATAGTTTGTGATTAAATGTAGATCTTTTCGGTTACAATCACAGAAATAAGTTACTTAAGTAAGTACCTAGTTTTTGATAGTTTTTTCGAAAAATAGTTACTATGAAAAAAAAACTGCGGTCAATAAAAATAATACTGTGCGTGTTCATTCCAACTACAGAACCCTACACTTTGCGGGCTGCGTTACGCACTTGGCTGGTTTTTTATAGTGCGTCCTAGATACTAGAGTTAAGCTTTCAACTTAAAAGTTTAGTGCAGACTGGCATAAAATTGATTAACCACTGAATGAACAAATCCAGCACCCCAATTGCCTAACACATTATTACTCTCAATTTGAATAATTTTAAAGCATATTTCTAATCCATTGCTCCATATGTTAGAAAAATGTGTCTGCTCAAAAACTTAAATAACGCAGTTATTGAACTGTCAAAATTAAACTAATTGCTACTGATAATGTGTTACGCAATTACCCTGCGGGAACGTACGCAAACAAGAATATGCAAACCTTGCGGCTTGTACAATTTGTGGTCTCACTACCGTAACCATTGCATTTGCTTTTGTCGATGCTGTAATGTTAGCTAAGTAATGAAATATCTTCACGTACCTATCGCAGGGGGATTGTGGGTACGTAGTCCTTTCTACCACGAATAATTTACTTACCTTACTTAATGACTAACTGGCACCACCAGAAAGCAGAATAATTTATTTATTTATTTATTTATTTGCCGCGAAAACCTCGGATTATTCGGTACTAATTCTTATTACATAACATAACATCACGCCTGTACTCCTTGAAGGGTTAGGCAGAGTTGTATCTATAGTACAGACGCCAGCACATCAAGCTACCCCAATCTGTCAAATTTCTTTACTACAAAGTAATAAGGTTCATATTCAATTGGGAAAATTTGACAGATTGGGGTAATGTGCTGGCCTCTGTACCTACACCCACATTTCGCCAGTTATGTTTAAGTCCCATGTAATAGGGGTGCGCGTATTGCCATCAACCGGGCACAAATCCAGACTTCGAGCTGCTACCGTTGCTGCTGCTGAGATATTCTAGATAACACTCTGCCTGACCTGGGAATCGAACCCATGACCTCAGCATTTCAGCAGTAGCGCTTGCCACCACTAGACCAACGAGGCAATGAATTCCTATTATCTACAGTTAGTATAAAAATTAGTATCTTCACACACGGTACACATTTCAAATGAACTTTGTGTGACTTTACCGCTCGATACCCATATCGTTTGACCGTGAATTCGATATAGTTCACGCTTGATCGATGACCAACGGCTCCGCTGATACGTGGACTTTCACTGGGTTTCCAGTGCCTAGGCTCCCTACGCACTGACCGTGACCCTGCGCCGAAGAAAGCTAGTGGGTTAGGAAAGTAAATACCGTGTGACACATTCTTTGTCAAATAAACCGGGAAATAATTTCAAAAGACAAACGATCCGATTAATAGCCGATAACAATTTTCCCATTTAGATTACTTGGTTGATGTCTATCCTTGATCCGTTGTGACATTCCGTTGCGCTGTTGTTACACCAAATTAACACCCTGTTTCGAGCGTGACAGCTAGTAGTCTTTGCCGACGCCCTTAATCTATTGCAAATGCTGCGTTATGGCGACTTCATGTACGAAACTGTTACTCAGCAACTGAACGAGTGTTATTACAACCAATCTAACACCCACTCGCCGCTCACGTAACCAGGCGACTCCCAAAGCTATTGTTGACGGTCGTGTAACATTAGTTTATAATTATTTTACGTCGCCGGATACAGGAAGTACTTTATTTTTTTTTCCATTTCCAATTAAGTGTAAACGAATAGGTAATACCAATTTGGCTTATTTTATTTGGCACTATCGAGTGTTTAATGATATAACGGGCGTCTGTACTTAAAACGGAGTAAAATAGAGTGGCTTTAGCAAAAAGACGACCGTCTGTCGGCGGTTGCGCTTGCGCACGTTACGATATAAGCTTGCGGAGGGAGCCGCGCCGCTGCAGTGACTCTCCCGCCGTCTCGATACGACGTCGACCAACATGGGGAGAAAGGTAAATTGATTCAAATAATTAATTGTACTATAGATATCAATCTAATCAACAAACTTCTATTATTAGTTTATTACTAACAATTTTATAATTTTTTAATGTGTTTCTATTTGTTCGCAGGCAGTATTAGCGGTCGTGTGCTGGCTGACGATAAGCCAAGCCCTTGGTGATAAAGGGTCTGTCACACAGAGTGCAGCACTCCAAGATAATGAGAGTGCAGAGAGTGCTCCGCGCCTGTACCGCAACGTTCCTCAGGGAGTGTACGCCAGTGCGGCGCCCTACGCATCCTACTCGTTCCAGCTGCCGCAGTTCATCGCTGCGCCTAAAGCTGCGGCCTCGCAAGTCGCCCCGGTGAAGCAGAAGCCGGCGAATCAAAATGTGAATACATACTTGATGGATTCGTACGGGAATAGATACTTCGAAGGCCCTCAGCAAGCTTCCTACAAGGCCGCATTTCCGCAGCAGTATGTGTCGCTTCAACCGAAACTACCAGAACATTTGGCTCAGCCACTAGTCGCCGCCTCGCCTAACTTTCAGTTCAAGCAGTCTGCCCCACAGGTGTTTTTCGGCGCGCCCTTCAGAGTCCCAGCTCTGCAGAGCCCAACTCCGACTCCTCTCAATCACTTTCCCAGTTTCGGACACTTAGTGTATGCGCAGAACGTTCAAAGCTTGGCACCCTCGTCAAATGCTCAAAATTTCGGTTTTAGAGCTCCGCAAGCCCAGCAACAGTCAACGAACAATAAGGCAGTGTTCTTCAATGCACAGTCGAACGAGCAATACAGCAATAACAAAAATGAACCTAAATTCCAACGACAGCAAGAGTTACCTCAAATAATTATTGGTAAACCCAAGTTCCAAAATGGTCAGGAATCATCTCCTGTTCCTCACGGTGAAGCAAAATTCCAGCGCATTCAAGAAATACCACACGGAGCTCATGGCGAAGTGAAGTTCCAAAGTCTTCAAGAAAAACCTAACTCTGACCACAGTGAACCGAAGTTCCAGCGAGTGCAAGAAAATTCCCACACGTCTCATGACGGACCGGAGTCATATCATAGCCAAGATAAATCTCACGAGACTCACTCAGGGGTGAATTACCAAAGGTTACAAGAAACGCCTCAAATCGTTCATGTAGAACATAGTTATGAACGTGATGAAGAGGCCCCTGAACACTCAGGAGCTCAACTGCAATCAGCTCCTGCCAAACAGACAACTATCACTTACGTGAACGATTTCAATGGAAAGACATCTGTAGTGAAAGTGCAAAGTGAACCTCTCCCTCTACTAGACTTAACTCTTCTTGAACCTCTGACGTTTGACAACCCTCTCGTACCTCAAGTGCAACATTTCCTGCCTAGAATCGCTCAGGCCACATACCAAAAATTGCCACAAGCTGATATAGACGGTGCCAAAAAATACCAGAAGGAATTTGTCGTTCAAAAGACAATGACCTACGATAGCGGAAATATCAGTGAAAAGCCACAGAAGCATACCCATAAAAAGAAGGAAAAGAAACCAACACATTCTAATAAACATGCGAAAAAGAATGATGCTCCTAAAACAACGACCGGACCGCACCACGAGACTCTTGATGAAGCACCAGAAATTGTATACGAAATTAATATGCCTGGACATAAGGAAACATACAAAGAAAAAGCAATAAGCTACAACAAGGAGACTCAGTCGGAACCAATGCATTATAGCTATGGATCTAAATCCGAGAAAGACCCTGTTACTTACAGTTTTTCGCGCACGTCAAAGAAACCGGTCCAAATAAAGGATGTCCATTACCATAGCAATGGTCAAGGTCCATCACAACTCATATATAATTTCAAACCCGAAGAACAACACAGGGAAGAACATGTGCACAACAGCGCGCCACACAGTGATTCCGAAAGGCATAAAGGTTCTTCTCATGATTCGGAAGACGGTGATCCAGGATATCATCACAATTATAAGGAGCATCCTAAATCTTCTGAGGAACATCACGAACCAGCCCATAAAGAACAAGGTCACCATCACGGGCCGAGTCACGGACATCACGATGAGTCATCGCATGCGGGTCCATCAAAACATTATTCCGCCCCGACTCAACATCCAACTCATTACGATTTTGAGCCCATAACAAAAGAATACGAAGAAGATATACGTCTGCTCGCCAATGCTCAAATAAAGGTTGACCCCAGTCAGCACGTTCATGCGAATTCTCAGGGACATGAAAAGTCTCAGGGACATGAAAAGTCTCAGGAAGATGCGCCACCTCCCCAGCAGGACGAGCAGTCCCACGCACAACACCAACATCATCACTCCTCTCCGCAGGAACATCCTCATCAGTCACAACCTCAACAATCTCATCACCACTATTCGCCTCCTCATTCTGAATCGCACAATGCACCACCAACTCATGTTCATGAGAAATCAAAACGCATTATAATTCACGAGGAAGCTCCGGACGAAATGCACATGCACCACGAACAAATGAAAGAAGAAGTGGTTGACCGGGAAGAAAACAATGAAGAAGATTTTGAAAAGGCGTATCAAAATGCCGCAGTTGGTTTTCCTGCATACAGCGCAAAGGCTTTAGAAGCTGCTGAGAAAGACATCTTTGATCCTGAAAGTTACGGGGTCGCTCCCGATCACATCGAGTATAACATCGAACATACCCCTTTTCAGCAATATCAGGAAGAAGGTGACGAATACCCTAAAGAAGCACGCTCGAGCTATAAGAACTCGAGAGACAAAATGAAGGAAAACTACTACACGGATTATGCAATTAGCAAGCCAGAAGGTTTACTCGATCGTTATCAGAATAAGCTAGGATATTACAAGTTGTACAAACAACAAAAGCCTGATTATTTTGTGGCTGATGGAGACGATGACGACAAGAAACAAAAACCAAAATTCGCCAAATACTCGGTGGCGCCTTCGTTTGATTTTCCTTCAACAAAGGAAGAGAAGGGAAAGTCATATTACGGTCACCACAAATCTAAACAACAAAAGCCTGATTATTTTGTGGCTGACGGAGACGATGACGGCAAGAAACCGAAACCGAAATTCGCCAAATACTCGGTGGCGCCTTCGTTTGATTTTCCTTCAACAAAGGAAGAGAAGGGAAAGTCATATTACGGTCACCACAAACCTAAACAACAGTTGTACGAGTATGATTACTCCAAGGGGGCGCCGCGCGATAGCTCAGCTTTCGCATCACGACCCTACCAGAGATACAAGAGCAAGACAAACTTCGTAGAGCCACAGTTTCAGTACGGTTTTGAGCCGATATCCATACCAAAGCTACTCGATAGTGAACTAGCCGCGATGGCAAGCAACCATAGACCCGAAAGTGAAAAGCCGGGCATGAGGAAGAAAGTTTACAAAGAAAACTGGTACATTAAGAAAACTAGAACAGCGGCTGGGGTACCAGCGAGCTGATAAGACTTAAGTATATTTATTGAGTTGTTAATGTTAAGTTGTTATAAGTAATAGTAAATTAATAAATTGTTAAAATATTTGAACTCTGTTTTTTAACTGAGATTAAGGAGAGTTGAACCATAATTATAAAAAGTTCTGTAGCAACTTGAACTATTTACTTATTGTTACGTAATTAAACTTTCGCTATCAACCAATACATTACGTGACGCTAGCTATTTTTTGCGACAATTGTCCATCGGTAAATAAAAAAACTACGTTGCTATAGACTATAAAATCAGTAACCGTGGAAGACGCAAAAAGTTCCAAGTTCGATTTTGCATGCTTACCGGATTTGGAGACTATCGACTGCAACGCTGAGGAAATGCATTGTTTCACCTGTGTTGAAACAACTGCCATAGTTAAAATAGATCAGTCCGTCATAATCATTATAATTGATGACGTTAAAAAGCATTCCTGAATCCTACAGTTCCTTCCGTGTCCGGTTGTTACAGTGTGTATCGGACTATCGGTCCTGCGTTGATTTCCTCGATCGGAACCAACATTACAATGATCACGCGATACCTGATGATAGGGTAGGCACGCGAGAACACTTTTTTACCGCCAAGAGCAGAGCGCAAGTGCAAGTGCAAGGTGCCGAGAAGCGCACGCGCTTGTGCGAGTAATGTATGCTGACATCATCTGTGTTACAGCTGCATTCTGTTTTTAAAGTTTAAATGCGTCAATTTTACCCTTATAAATATTTCAGATTAAATAGCTCATAATCATTCTAATAATCATAATTTATTTAGATAAAAAGTAAGTAAGTACCTACTAACTTACTTTTGCGAAATGTTCTTTCAGTAAATTCAGTAATAGTTTTTTTGCTATAATTGGTATTAGAGATCACAATAAAGGCAATATAGACATCGTCGTTTCATCAAAATATTTTCATTGAAAACCAACACAAAATATTTCGAAAACATCGAACAAAAAAAGAGATTCAAGTACCTTGAGTTATCTCTTGCTTGAGCAACATTCGATTAAACGCTGTCAGGTTGCAGACGCTTGGGTGTGAAGAAATAGGCAAAAAGATTGCTTGGCCACAGATAGTTTTACTACTGAAACCAATCAGTTTTTCAATAAATCCAGTTTCGAATCAATTAGTTATAACGTTTACTAATAATAATGAACTTGGATATCTATTCAATACTTTGTAAGTAGGTACTCTATGGTTTCTATTGCTGGGCATGGCCTTCCTCCTTCATCAGGATGGCTATCTACACTTCCAGTACCAGTGATGACTTGATCTTGTCTTTCATACGAAACCGCAGTACCTATACTCTTCTGGCTATTGTAAACGTTGTGTGTAAGCCACAGGAAAAAAATAACTAGTGCGCAAACTGTAGGTACCTAACCATGAATTCAGCATATGATTTCGACAGTTCAGAAAATTTCGTCAGTTAGGTACTTATAAAAAAAAACCAGCTGTTTCATAGAAAAGTGTAATACCTCGCGGTCAAAATGTATGGAATAACAATTTTTTTTTACGTGCTACGGTTACAATTTGCGTATTGGTAATTTTTTTTCCTGTATAATAATTATAACTTTGCGTAATTTCTAACTACGACAAGTTAGTAGACAATAATGTTTGCTTGCGATACAGTGTCCTTGCTGGATAACGAAAAGGGACAAAGTAAAATTAAAAGTTGGTAGGTCGGCATTTGCTTTTTATTTATTCAATACTGAAAGGTACTTAATATAAGCTATAACTTCACAAACCGCATGAGAATCATGACCTCAATCGAAGCTATGTGACTAGTAACATAACATAAATAAGTGATCGTATAAATTCGAAACATTACTACAACTTTGTTACTTCTAGAGAGACTATTATAAAATTACAGATGAGAGTACAAAAATAAATTATAATATAATTCTAAAAAAACTAAATGGTCGGTGGTATTCCACCAGCACTTAGTAGCCCTATTCAGCTGCTATCTGACTTTCCTGTTCGTCTCTGTATTCGCTTCAATCACGTTAGTTCTCCTGAACAGTTTGATCGTCATGAGGACCGTCGCGACTCCTAGGGCCAAAGCCATTACAGCTACCACCGTCACACCTGTTGAAATTTGATTGCTTTGGTAATCAAATTTTTCGCCAACTAAAGCCACTGGTCGTAGAATTTTGACGACCGGCTCGCAACCAGACTCCCTCACGTATTTCGCCCATGTTCTATTGGCAAACGTTAATTCTCTGGGCTTTGCGAAGGGCCTTCTACCCGGGACGGTCTTATTGACCATTGTGGTCATATTACGAAGTTGCGTTTCATTATAGTGACAGTAAAGGTTCTTCTTCTTCTTGTTTCCTTTAACCACGATGTCTTTCTCGGCACTCTTGGCCCCCACCAGGACATCCAAGTCTCCTTTGATCATGTTCGCCCAGTCCCACATCTCAGCGATCTTGCAGTCGCACACGAACGGATTGTCGAGCAGGTTGAGTGAATGCAACTTAGGATTGTTGGTGAACACCTCAGGGTCGATTGTTGTTAGATTATTGCTGCCGAGATTTATCTTCTCCAAATGATGTAATCTCTCTAAGAATGACAAACTTCCCGTCTCAGATCTTATACGATTGCCACCAAGATTGAGGTCAGTTATATTTTCAGTGTTCTTGAATGCATCTACGTTCAGTGACGATATATTGCAGTTACTTAGGTCGAGGATTGATACTTGAGATAATTGTTTCGGGAATATAGGTCCCGATGCCGGGATCACCAAGGGATTACCACCAAGGCGAATCTCTCGCAAGTCCATGTATGTTAAGTTTTTGAAGAAAGCCAATCCGTTCAGAGGTCTTTTCAGT
Source organism: Amphipoea oculea (assembly GCA_945859645.1). Classification (NCBI taxonomy): domain Eukaryota; kingdom Metazoa; phylum Arthropoda; class Insecta; order Lepidoptera; family Noctuidae; genus Amphipoea; species Amphipoea oculea. Next base: position 23,845,796 of record OX243862.1, read on the forward strand.
CCACAGAATTCCAGTTCTATCGTAGTTAGTTGCGTCAAGTTTCCAAAAAGTCCTGCTTCTAGTGATAAGAGATCATTACCAGATAGTACTAATCTCTTCATGGAAGTCATCTTGGCAAAGGTGTCTGGACCAATGTAGGAAAGATTACTGTATCCCATGTTTAGGTACTCCAGCTTTTCCAGTGGTGCCAATAGTTTAGTGAAAACATTTTCAAGTGGATTGCGAGAAATATCAAGCTCTAGAAGATGATCGAAAACGTTAAAGTTGTCTGGCAGATCGCTAAGACCACAGTCGCTCAAGAATAGTCTTTCAAGTTTAGGAAGGGGCTCTAACGCAGCTTGCAAGTCAGCTGCAACCAACGGGTTTCCGGATAGATATAAAGTTTTTAATCTGGTCGCATTTGTGAACGTTTCGCCAGATATTGGGCCCTGTATGTTACAGTTTGACAAATCCAGTAACTCCAGGTGAGTGACGCTGTTGCCTAACGTAGCTGCGACATCTAAGTCACGTAATTCGTTGTCAGCTAAATTGAGTGTGACTAAATTGGTGCAATTTGAGAACGTATCCTCTGAGAGGGAAGTGAGACCAGATTTCCTCAAGTTCAAGTACTCTAGTCTGAGCAACTTCCCGAGGACCTCGGGCCAGTCCGTGTTGGTCAATTGATTACCGGATAGCTCTAAATACTTGATGTTTATTGCAGAAGAGAATGTGTTTTCAGATATAGAAGTGAGCTTGCAATCGTTGAGTTTTAGCGTTTCCAGGCTAGTCAGGACATCGAACATGCCTGCCTCCAGTGCTTTTAGAGGGTTGCCTGAAAGATCTACTGTTGTCAGCGTTGTGATGTTATCGAAGAACTGTGAATTGATGGATGATAAGTTGCAATAACTGATATCCAAGTATTGCAGTGTAGAGGAGGCCAAAAATGGTCCTTCAACGGTAGTCAATGGATTATCTTGTAGCTCCACGTTCAGCAGTCCACGAGAGTCCCTGAAACACGAGATGAAATTGATGTCCTTACATTATGTTTGATAAACTTAAGCGTAGTTATGGTTTTGTTACCATACATAATAGCAACAGCACGTTTAATGAAGGATCCACCCTTGAACCAAGAACAATCTTAAAAGTGCCAATTACCGATGCGTCACGTAAACGCTCAACATTTCGCATGCAGCGCGACTAGTCTTCAATGAATCATGAGTGGGTATGGCACAATGACAATGAGCCAACAAAACATTGTACATGTGTTGGACCAATCTACTGGAGCCTGAAGGTAACTGGGTCTTTTGTCCAGTCCCGCCACTCGTAATGAGCGTAAGCATGTAAACGGCGATCTAGCCAATCCAATTTGCATTCGTTGTGTGACTATTATCCAATATTGGCATCAGAGCTGGCGGCAATTGGTCTCGCTTCTGGTACCATAACGAGTTTAAGAGCAATTTGAACAATTTTGTCATCAGTACCTACGTATTGTGTTCCCGTATGAATGTCAGAGTCGTCCCGCAAACAATGGCGGCCCGTGAGAATATAACTGCGAGTGAAGTAAACAAATGCTTGTAGTGTTGGTGTTAACGTAGGTAGGTACTGATGCAAGTGTTAAAGAAAAATAATAACGCTCCTAATCACGTCACGTCGGGTCATTCATCAACCAACTCAGCAAATCACTGTCAACTTTTGGACCGGTTAGGTTTTTATACTGATACAGTTTAATGGATAGAGTAGGTAATTGGTATTAGCGCTAGTTGTCGCTGGTTAGATAATATCCTTAAACCACAGAGGAAACTGAGCGTGAAGATATAAAAAAAGACTGTAAATTATCATTCTTGTGTTTGCGAAAGAAAGTTCGCAGATTACTTATAATACAGTTTACAAAAATAAGCAATCAATTCGGATAACTTTTGTCCTTTTTGTTTTGAAAGACGATGTTACTTCATAATACTTGAAGAGTCAATGGCCGCCAGTAAACAAAACTGCAACGCGATTGTGTTTTGTTTTGGAGGATTTGTATCGCAACTGTGAATTCTGTAATTTGATTAAGTATCTACTAATTACAATGGCGGCGTTGTTCCACAGAATTAATTTACAAAAGAAAACTACACGGCTGACTGCGCTTTAGACAAGGTATTTACTTACAGAAAGGCTTCGGGGTCTACGTAGCTGATGTTGTTCCCTGATAAATCAACGTCTATCAGATATTCTAATCCCTTGAAAGCCTCTTTATCTACCCTCGTCAGGCGATTGTTGGCTATCTGCAGTCTTCTCATTTTTATGTCTCCTGGAAAGGGCTTTAGACTTGTGATGTTGTTGCCGTTCAGGTCGAGGATGTACACGCTCAAGCTCAGCTCATCGTAGGGAACTTCTGTGAGGTTACTCTCCGAGCAGTCCGTCACCCAGTTGATCCTGAAGTAGTGGCAATCGCATTCGTCCGGACATTCCAGCTCAAAGCTGTCCCCATTAAAACCGTAAGTCAAACCAGTTGCGATCAGGTAGAAAGCAAGTACCGTGCTGCGAGCCATTTTATGTGATGATGACGAATATCTTCAAACTGTAACTTGGGTAGCCATCATATCTGGAATAGAAATATCTTTGTTAGAAATTAATGAGTGAGTTGTTGTTAGCAAGCTAATTAATGATAACGAGCATTGCACGTCGCACACACATGTGAATCAGTGTCCACGGTGGGCACCATCTGTGACTGATGGATTCTTGCCTCATAAAATGAATTGTTATTGCTATCGTTCAGTAAACAAATACGGATTAAACGATAATGATGCATGTAGTCCAGCTGAAATGAGTTATTGCTATTCTGTCGGATATCACTCGATTGATTGAGATAAAACGTTTCATTTAGGAGGAAAAAGACACTAGGTAATCGATTTTGGGCGATTTTTTTTTGCTGTACGTGGCCGAGAGTCTTCAAGACGTAATTGGAATTAAAATAACGATTGTGTAAGCCATAGCATAGGACTGACTGGACAATAACTGTAATGGCCGGCATCCTGCCCGAGCCGGCACGACGCGCCAGAATTTTCCAGAAACCACTCAATGATGTTAGGTCACGAGTTTAGTCATAGTTACTCTCCTTGTAAATTGATCGATGGCCCTAATATATTACTTTTATTGCCACATAATGATGTTGACAAAAAGTTCCATTGCTTTCATCGGACATGAGCTCATCAGCTCATGCGTAGGTAGATTGATCGAAGTCATCGAACTGTAATCTGCATCACGTTTGTTCGTGAAGTCAATTGATGTTCTCTAATCTTGGTAACAATTGACCTGTGCAGTTAGTTGAAGCTGATCATCTGAGTAATTATCAATTACATAGTTATATAAACAACGAAATTATTTAATTCAATTGAGAAATGGGGTAACTCAAAGCTATTGTTCTTAAATCGTAACAATATTCTCTGCAGTAACAACATATTAGGACAATCATGAATGAACACCTTTCACTGAATTAAACAGTTTGGAAAAAAATATGAAAGAGAAGATATCTCTTGTGCCATAGAGGACATTCTTTTGTAAGAATGGAAAGAATCGCCATAGGTAATTAGTGGAACCGAATAGATGACAGTAGTCACACAAAACAAAACTGTATTTTGTGGTATAGTCACTTCAATCCATGCTCATTCCCAGCACCCAGCAGCATTATGATCTTTCGAAATGTTTTTTTTTTTTTTTTTTTTTTTTTTTTTATAATATTCCACAACTAACACACAACGCCATCTAGTCCCAAGCTAAGCAGAGCTTGTGTTATGGGTACTAGACAACTGATAAACATACTTATATATTTCTAAATACATACATATTATAGATAAATTACACCCAGACACAGAACAAATGATCGTGCTCATCACACAAACATTTGTCCTGGGTGGGAATCGAACCCACGACCTCCGGCATAGCAGTCAGGGTCACTAACCACTAGACCATCAGGCCAATCATAATGTGGACCGACCGGGGAAGGTTCGTGTACCTAAGTGCCTCAGAAAACGAGTTTTAACAATAGTTGCTACAATATTTATATGCTTGGTTCAAAAACTTCTTGAATATTGAACGCCTCACACAACGTCTTCGTAACTTGTGACTATGTGACGCAGTTCAGCTAAGTTAGTTAAGTAATACTTATTACTTTTGTAACATAGCGCCGAACACACGACAGTCTGACTCATGTCATAACAAAGTGTACCTACTGAAGAATGAAATTATTTAGTAGGGTTAGGTATCTACTTCCCTACATACCACTGTTAATTTAATAAAATGTCCCCTATGCAAGAAAACGCAGGTCAGTAGGTACACTCGGCTACACATCAAGCTATACCTACATTTCCAGTTTTACCTGACCTCGCACTGTCTAAGTTTTTCGTACATTCAGAAGTCTGTTTATACTGGTTATGTATAACTTGATGTGTAGCCGTGTGTACATGGACATGGATAAAATGGATTAAGAAGAAAATGCCTTGGCCTAGTTTAAAATAGTGCGAAGTTGTAATTTTTATTCGTCATTCATTCATTATGCTGAATTGCAAGGACTCTAGCATGTCCAGAAGGGTAATTGCGTAGTCATACTATCAGTAGCAATGGGCGGCAATGGCTTACATTTTGACAGTTCAACAACATTCATTGCGTTATTTACGTTGTTGAGCAGACAAATTTTTCGAACACAATGAAGCAATGGATTAGCAATGTCCTTCAGGTTGGTGCTAGTGAAAAAATGGTGACGCACAGAATGCTGAAAATGCCAATTATGCGGTTTAAAATATGGATTTGGCCAGGTCATATTGGAACAGCAAGATTTAAGTACCTAAGATTTATATCACAGGAGTATACATTCAAGCTGAATTAGGGCGAGCAGTTAGAACCTAGCCTGTTTAATCAGACGCTGGATAAACCTAATTTTAAGCATCTTATAAATTGGTCCATAATCTAAATATAAACCGACAAAGCAGACTAATGGAATAGGTACTAATAATATTCATTTGCTTGCAATAGTTACTTAATTAAGTGCACACGGTCATACAAAATTATTAGAATGCAGTTTCGTCATAGGATATAGGTATATATATGAAGTAAACAAAACCATTGATGACGAAGTACCTAAGGACACGGCATTGCACAATAAAACAGTGACGTATGAAAAAGGGCTTCTGTGGTAGGTACTTTGTGTACTTACTACTAAAGCAGCTTCTAGAACACATTCACCATTCACTTCAGACAAGTAATAGGCAATACTTGCGTATGTAATGTCAATATGAATAAAGCGTGCGTTGCGATAACAATAAAGTTAATACCGTGGTCAACTCAAAATTGGGACTGGTCACACCATAATTCTGTTTTAAAAATGGAAACAACAAGATACACGTCCCTGAGTACACAATTATTGTTATGTGCCGAGGTCACACTGTGTTTCCGTGCCGGTGCATACGAACAATAACTTACATGTGCTGCTGTGCAACGTGCTCACTTGTCGACCAACCGCTCTCAACTGAATATAGGTACTGATGAGGCTAAACTGGCTATACTTGACCGCCCAGTGTTGTCCATTTGTCGTGTCTCTTGATATATTAATCGGCATATCGAGGCCCCATGTACGTTGGTATCGCGTGGTTTGAGCATGGTTCGACATCGACAATGCAATTATAATTCCAAATATGGGTAACGAAATCTCGAGTAAGTACAGCTATGTGTGTTTATATTGTGTGAGTGTCTGATAGCTGGCACCTACATATTAATGGTCCTATAAAATAAAAAGTGAATAAATTAGCTTTAATCCTAAACATTGAAAATCTAGGAGCCTCCCGTTTACTTTGAGTTTGCCTGTTTTATTCGAACAGAGACGGTAATGCGAACAGAGACGTTGATGTTTCACATGGAACCTAATTATTATATTGCAGGCGTGGCAAAACTCTGGTGTACTCATTTGTATTGCAAGAGTCACAAGTAGTTACGATCCTTCGCATTGAATTAGCAGCCCTGTATGTAGGTAAGTTACCTGACCTCAACAGCAGGCTATTACAGTCTGTCTGTTGTCGGCATAATGTGTTTATTCTGTGTATTGCTATAATTATTATGTTAGGCGTCGTAACCTACACTGTACTGCTATGCATTGCCGATATACGGCACACCACTAGTTAATTTGTCACCCTTGACCTTCCATATGACGTATTTTATGCAAATATTTGTTATTACTATACTAGAAAAAGTAGTACTGTTCCTACATTAGATGGGTTTATTGACAAGCGTGGAGGTACTTCCTACTATTTACCTACTAAGTATCTAATCTTAAAGACCAACAGTAGCAGGCGTTACGTCAACAAGTTGTTGAATAAACGTGAGTTAATAACTATAGCCGGGTTTCATTTAGATGCATTTTGTGGTGAACATTGCATTAGCCGCAAGGCATTACGTAGGCTTGTTGAGTTGCGCTGTCTACGTAATACTGATTTATCTGCAATAATCTGCTTAACTAGTTAATGGTTTTAATATTAGCAATCGTTATCTAGAACTAGGCACCTACCTAAAAGCAGCTGCCGGTTAATTTAACAGTCTTGAAATGCTGCAATTATGGTCTTTGTTGTCTTTCTCTCGTTTGAAAATTAGTAACAGATCATGCAACTCTTTGATTTATCTAAAGATCAACATTCATTTTTACAATAACTATCATCAAGAATGGGAACCTACTCAAAGGATCAATGCTCAAAGGCCATAGGGATCGTAAGGCCAAAACTGAAAGGAATAGCTTAACGAATGTTAATAACTACAACTATTCTTTGATAAATGCATCCACGATGCATGCATGATAAATGCATCCCCGTGTATTGGAAAGCACGTTAAGCCGTTTGTCCTGCGCCTGATCTCTCTCCGGTCCTGTCGGATTGCCGTCCCATCGGACTATGAGCGTGTGGGAAGAGAGTGCACCTGTGTCTGCAAACACACTGTGCACTATAATATCTCCCGCGCCGAAGCCTGGTCTCCGATAACATTGTTTTTATTTTTCTTCAAACTAGTTTTTCTGAGTTTCCCTTCATGCGTTTGCTAGTTCGAGTTGGTGTTGTTTTATAGATAATATAATTCTTAAACCTAGCAACACCAAGAAAAACGTCAGTGTCAATCTGTGTCATGCATGTTGTCAAATGTCATTTGTAGTAGAAGTGTCATTTAAAAAAACAAGGTTTGCGGCGAACAGCGAAACACCTATTTACAATAAAATTTATAAATAATTTGTGCTAAAATGACTAGTATTAATAATATCCAAAACGATGCTGGCCAGTCCACGGATGAGGAACCTTTGAGTAAGATATTCGAGGACGCGTTGAAGATATTTGACAATATAGATAAAGGCAGCGAGGCTACAAACAGCAACGCAGTACAGGTGAGCTTTTTCGTTTTATTTAAACCAGTTTACGCTTAGAACTTCTCAAGTTTCTCGTATAATTGTGATAAGTAGAAGTGCGAATGCACAATATTGGAAATATTGAAAATATCTAGAAAGTTCCATGTTACTCATTGAATATAGTCATCAGGTATTGTTGTCAAACTGTTAACCAGCTGTGTTTGATGGTGTATAATAGGACCTATGTGATATTGACAAAATTGTGGTGTCTCCTCCACAAAGCAAAGGCCATAAATGAAAAGTTGAAGACAAGTTTCTTAACTACTTCAAATTATTTCTTGTATTATTTATCGTCATTGTAATGCAATCACCCGAATAAACCACACCATCCATCATTTTATGTATGTTTTTCAACTCAAGACAATTTTTTGAGTAAATATTGAGTCAACATAATTATATTCATTGATAATATTGTTTGTCAATTCAGTCATAGATCTGTCTATATACATTAAAAAACACTAATTACTTAGTTGCTTTTATGAAAATTACAATCATACTAGCTTTCGCCTGTCCGCACCATTACTTAGTTTTGCTTACCTTTCTTTCTTACTTTTCGCTCGGCTCCTAAGAGCCAAAGCCTGATGTTAAATAGCCTATAGCCTTCCTCAAGAATTGGGCTATCAAATGTAATTGAATTTTTCAAATCTGATGTGTAGTAGTAGAGATTAGCGCGTTAAAACAAATAAAAAAAACCAACAAACTTATTACTTTAGATCTATACTCCATAGGTTTTGGTAGTTAAATAAAGGTAAACAAAAAAACCACATACTTCCACGACTTAGTTAACCAACTAAACATAATACCAGTGTATTCCGTTTTCATGCTAAAACACAGTTGGACTCTTTAATTTAGCAACTTTTTTAGTGAATTATAATGTTGCTAAATTGAAGAGTACAACTGTGTCGTAGCACGGCAACTCAATTTACTGGTATTATATTCAGTTGGTTAACTAAGTCACATGGTTTTTTTGTTTACCTCTTTAACTACCTAAACCTATGGAGTATAGTTTCAACTGTTTATTTTATATATTTTTCTGGTACTGAGCACAACACTAAGTGGATGTAACTGAGGGATTAATGGATATTTAATAGATTGCTACAGATGTAAGCAAGAGAAACCACACCAATGTTTTTCCTCTATATAATAATATCAGCATTTTTCTAAAGTGTTAGGTACAGTCAGTTATAGCAATTAGCTGACCCACCTATGCGTAAATGTTTGAGATTTTCTAGAATATGAATCAATAGAATTTTATTATTATTATTGAATTTTTTATTTTTTTTATATTATTTGTATTCTAAAATATCTCGACCATTTATGCAAAAGTATAACTGACTGTACTCACTGTGTCAAGAAAAACAAGATTCAAAATTTCCTATAATACCTTGAGATGCTTGTGCTCTCCAAGATGATAATTAAATTCCTATACTTTCGAACGGTACAGAGGCCAGCACATCAACCTACCCGAAACTGTCACATTTTCCCAATCAACTTTGAACCATATTCTTTAGTTATAAAGTTGAAAATCTATTAAAGAAATTTGACAGATTGTAGTAGGTGGATGTGCTGGCGTCTGTACATAATATAACTGAAATGTGATATTTATTCATGTTTTAGACTTGTTAAAACGGTTAGTGTGAAATAAGGCTATAAATCCATACTTAATATTATAAATTCAAAAGTAATTCTGTCTGTCTGTCTGTAGACCGCCCATTGTGTCATTGTGTTAATGTCTGTAATTTATATGGTGTACATAATAAAGAGTATTTTATTCTATGTTAACTTTTTACGCCTAAACTGCTGAACTGATTTCGATGAAATTTGGTGTAGATATAGTTTGAGTCCCGGGAAAGGACATAGGATACTTTTTATCCCCATATTCACACAGGATCGAGACTTATGCAGATGAAACTGCGGGGTGCAGCTAGTATAACTAATACATAATACTTCCCAATATTACAGTTGAGTATCAAATCTGCTATTGGAAAGTTCGAGAAGGCCACAAACCTCGTCTCTATGACGGGGATGTTCAGTAAGAACGAGAGCCTAGACGAGTTGCCGACAGAGACCCTACAGTACCTGCTCTTACCAGCCCTGCTTGGCTCCCTCACTCTGAAGCTGTCCAACCAACCACGGTTGGAACTTGTCAATGTGTCTGAGATTTATTTTAAGTAAGGCAAAGTTTATTCTTCTGTTTATTTATGTTTAAATACTTCCATGAAATCTTTATGAGATTAGTTTGTTTATTCTTAGGAAAACTAAGACTAATATTATGGCAAAAATATGTGCTAAAATTAAATGCTTATTATAAGTTATTCGTGTGGATGAATAACTTATAATAAGCATTTAATTTTGCTACAAGCTTCCACAAATAAAATTTATAGTAAGCATACCTAAAGTTAACAAAAAAATATTCTTATTAAACAATAATTATGATATCCAATGCAAATGTTACCATTGTCTCGTAACTAATTGATCTGATATTATAGTCAACATGGCCCAAAAAATTTCAGCTGATTCCCAAAACAATAGTTTGATTGAATACTTGTGTTACATATATTTATTATAAACTTTGCAGAGACTTCCTGCAGAGGTGTAAAGACTATGGCGTGACAGATCTCGAGTTGCCACAGACAAGTACTGACTCAAACACTATTGAGAGAGTACAGACTGAACAAGCCAAGATTGCTTCGTTGGTAAGTGTGCAGTCTTAACAAAATAACTGGTCTATTAGAAGATCTATGATCTGTTCCAAAAGTATCTGATGAAAATGTAAACAATATAGATCAGAAAACGTATCTATGGGATGCCAATTTGTAGTGCCATTTACAAATTGGCTATTTGACAGTTTTCGAAAAGATATTTTTAAATATACGTAGGTTTATTTTATACCTCTTACAATTATTTTTTTCTTAAAAAAGCGTTGTTTATTCGAAAAAAAATGTTTTTTTTCATTCCGTATTTTGAAATTCGCGCGGAAACAGCCGATCACGTGACATTTATGGCTGTGACGTCACATTTCAATAAACTAAGTAAAGCTAACTACGACGCTTCAACTCTTAAACATATTTTGTGTGGAAAGTTTGCATAAAAAGTTGCATAAAAAATATATTTTGTGTGGAAAATCAGCAAACTGCCAACGATGATAAAACACAGTAACACACAACGTTTTATTTATTGTGATGTGACGTCATACGATGCTCGATCATGGCCGTTCGCGTTTCAGTTTTTGTAATCCACAGATAAAAAATCTCTAATTTATTTTTCAAAAATACAATATTTACAATTTATTTTAATGCATAAAACCTATTGTATGATTATTGTGAACCTATATGCTACTATATCTAACATATTATATATTTTATCGTTACAACTGTCAAATAGCCAATTGGATGCTTTTTGATTATTATATAAAATTGGGCTTTCAGAACTATAATTTGATTCGATTTAGACTTTCGAGACCCGAAATTCTAATTTTAATTCACCTTGAATTGTTTTTCGTTTGATAATTTTGGTTATTTTTATAACCTTAATTTTTGTGAATGATTTTTAAATTATAATTTAATAATGTTATTCAAACAATATTTGTTGGGGAAAGTGGTGAGATGCAAAGTTGAAACTTTCTAAATACAGGTGAATATGTTACTAATTCCTTTTAGTGAGTGATTGCGTAAGAATTTGACCTAAACTGGCTTAAGTAATAAGTAATTTATTTCATAACAATCTAGATACATTGTGTTGAAATTTATTCTTTGCTTTGTTTACACTTTCATCAGGTAGTTTTGGAACAGAGTATATGTGTGTCGATGTTTTGTCTTCAAGATATCTATTGGGATCCATGTTAGGTATGTTATTTGTAAAGTTGAAACATCAAATGTTTTCGCATTCCCTTTTCTACTTCCAACTGGCATCATTTTGAGACTAATGACAAAATGTATTGTACTAATACTTAATGGCATGCCTGTATCAGAAAATTATATTATAATTATATTATATTGAAGTTTAAGAAATATGCATCATATATATCCAATATGCATCATATTGGATGTAGGATCGAAGGCTGAAATGGGATTGGTGCCTGAAGATGGACGGCGCCGCCGAGCCTGGTCTAGAAATAGATGATCTGGATGCGCACCGCGACGGCTGGTTCGAGGTGGTGCGGGAAAAGGTGTCCTGGAAGAATTTGGGTGAGGCCTTTGCCCAGCAGTGGGACAGTACAGGCTAACAACAAAAAAGAAGATTATAGATTACATTGATTTAAGAATTAATTAATTAAACTCGTAGAAACACATCATACACAAGCAGTCGCTCTATGTAAAATACTGGTACTCAGCTGCATCCGGTTAGACTGGAAGCCGACCCCAACATAGTTGGGAAAAGGATAGGCAGGTGATGATGTAGAAGCACATATCAGTTTATTCTTTTTAGCTACTTCTATAGAAAAAAAAAATCACAGTTGTGTGTGTGTGTTTGTTTCTAACAAGTTTTCAAAACAATTCTAGGTGCTAACAAGAGAAGCCAAGATCCGGAGGTTCAAGGAGACGCAAGAACTAAAGGAAGAACTCAGTAAACTGTCAAAGGCGATGGAATCCTCGGCAGACGACGAGACGAAGAGGGCCTACTTCCTGAAGCTACTGCAGAGCTATGTGAACCAATCGTTTGAGGAACTCAGCAGTATTGAGCAGGAGAAAGCCATATTGGAGTATATGGCTAAAAATGCTGGAGGTAAGAATTAGGATATTCGTTGTTAAGTTGCGAGTTGTTGTGGTCGGCATTAGAGCTACTTTATCTGCCCAAATACTTTGCTTGTTGGTAGATAGAAGTAACAAAGAGCTTTGAAGGTCCGTGGCATACATACTGTCTGCCATTTTGTTTTTTTTTTTTCAAAATGGCGGACCTGTATGAAACCTGTACAAGGTGGAGACGACAATACAACAATAAATAAAAACACTAGCAATACTAATGCATAGGAGTATTTAAGAACTATCAAATAAATCCTAATGTTGAAATTAATTAAAAAAGATTAATTTTTTATTAGCAACAAAGAATTTTGATTAGTAACAGTGATTTAAACTAACTTCATTAATTCCAAGAATAAATATAAATAGATACAATTATAAATTTTAATATAAATAATATGTCGAGTTTAGAAACTGGAAAATTTCTACGCGCCAAGCAAGGCATGTTTGTAGGCAAATTAATTCTTGGTCTTTCCCGTCGGAACGCTGAAGTTTACATCTATGTATACATATAAATTAAAGTATCGGTTTGTAATGTCAAAATAACAGCTGTTTACTAAATGCATATGAAAGTTTGTACGGTACTTTACAACAAAAAAACAATTTTATGAAATTTTTGTCTGTCTGTTTGTTTCGGCTAATCCCCGAAACGGCTGGACCGATTTTGACGGGACGAACGGAAAATTCGTCTTAGCTAATACTGCTTAGATTAAAATTGAGGAAGTCTTTTGCACTTTGGCTTAGTTTGCCACACATACCTACTGTAATTCTGGTAAACCAGGACCATCTGGCTCCAATCAAGATACCAAACAATGACGAACCATCTCTCGAAAGCACTTTTAACTTGTCCTGGACCTGCATCGAATTCTCACAAGATAAATTAAAGATGTAAGTAAACATGTAAATCTTTGGCGATATCCATACTAATATTATAAATGCGAAAGTGTGTCTGTCTGCCTGTTACCTCTTCACGCTTAAACCGCTGAACCGATTTAGATGAAATTTGGTATAGAGATAGTTTGAGTCCCGGGAAAGGTCATAGGATAGTTTTTATCCCGATATTCCCACGGGATACTTATGCGGGTGAAACCGCGGGGCGCTGCTAGTCTACGATAAGGGCGTGGAACAATAGGCGGTTTACGGGTGTCATTCTAAACTAATATTATAAAGAGAAAATATTGTTTTTTTCGTGTATTTTAAGCTTTAACTCTAAAACGGCTGAACAGAAACTTTAGCACATGACCTGGAGAAGGACATAGGCTTTTCATCCTGGATCGTAGACGAAATCGCGGGCAACAGCTTCATAGATATAAAAACACGCATAGTCGTCCAACTTGTCTTCTTTACTTGTTTCGTGGACTTGTGTGCAAATTCTCACTTACTCTCTCACACAACATTCTCGCGTAACATTCGACTGTAATAATTCTGGCACTGCACTTGGCGTATTTGCACAAATATTCACGTTATTTCATTAATCCAAAAGGTACTAATAATTATTTTGAATAATATAAAATAGTGGAAAATAGTACCTTTTTTGAAAAAAAAAAGACATTTTGACAGTTAAGTTTTAGTCAATCTCGTTAAGATTGGTTGAAAAAATTTAAATTTTATTACTATGATTGCATGCAGTTCCTATTATTACTTTTTTAATTCACTCGGCAAGAATTAAAAGGCTATCGTATTTATTTATTTTTTGTGTTACCCAAGTATCTCGAATATTTTGACACATACGACAGCGTAAGATATACACGCCCTAATTGCGTAACACACTATCAATCTCAATCTGAATAATTTTGATGGATATTGCTAACCCATTGCTTCACATGTTTGAAAATAAAAATCTGCTCAACAACGTAAATAACGCAATGAATGTTGTTGAACTGTCAAATCAAAATCAAATCAAATTATTTATTTGCTAGAATGCAGGTAAGTATACAAATACAGGTAAGTATACAAATAAGGTCGTGAAGAATTAAAGTAGAGCCATACATTCTGCCCAAGATTCGACATGCAAAATTTAAATGAATGAATAAAAATAAGAACATTTTAAACACAATTATCAGATAAAAAAATAATAACAAATCAATACAATTAATAATACATAATAGTCAAAATACACTTAAAATGTTAAAATGCAATTAAAATGTCAAAGTACAATTTAAATGTCAAAATACAATTCAATGTTAAAATATTATTCAAATGTCAAAATACTATTAAAATGTCAAACAAAATACAATAAAAAAGTAATTTTAGTCGAAATCTTTAAAATATTCAAAATTCAATTTATTTAATTTAAAGAAAAAAAAAAAGAAAAAGAAACTCAAGGTCTATAATAATTGGTCATCTGTCAAAATGAAAGCCATTGCTACTGATAGTGTGTTATGTAATTACCCCGTTGGGCTATACTCCTATTACTTACAATGAATTCTATATCTCTTCCAGCGCCTAAACCGAAGCGTGCGCACGTGCCTCTAAAGCCAGTGATAATAGCCCGCGACGCCGTGCAGAAGGCGGTGTTCGGGCTGGGCTACCCCGCCATACCCGCACTCACTGTAGAAGAGTTCTACGACCAGCGAGTCCGAGATGGCATGTGAGTGTCTTATCATAAGTTCTGTTATACGAGTAGATAGTGTGCGGTACATGCAGGTAAACCAGAGAAGATATGCGCTTCGATTATCTTCGTGTTTCTGAATTAGTACGAACGTCGCGCCACCGAGTAAAAGGGGGTTACGCTGTGGCGCGAGCGCGACGTCCGTGCTAAAAGTCGAAAAAAAAAGCTGGTCATCCGTTTGTGAATATTTAAATTGCTTTTTACGACACGAAGGTGTGGCTCGATGTTTAGGATTATTACAAAATATATAATTTTTTGTCTGCAGCTTCCCCGGCACTACAAACATACCCCACACGACCATACAGAACACGGAGAACGACGCAGATGAAGAAGAGAGCATACGAAAGGTAAACTTTTATTAATACATCTTTAATCACACATTCTAATAATAGTCCTCTACATCGAATTTCGGCCATGGCGGCCAATCTCAACGGAGACTTACCTTCGGCGCGGGAGATAGTATTGTACACAAGTGTATGCGTAATTGCGCAGGCGCACTCCCTCTGCCCTCACTCTTATTGTCCAATGGGACTTTAATCCGACACTCACGGAGAGAGATCATGGCAGGTGCAGGACCAAAACTTAATCGTGGGCACCGAGGCCCGCGGGTCTCACCGCCAACTGCCAAACTCTGGGCTGTTATTAAAAATGTCGCGCTCACATAATGTAGGATGCGCGCAGGCTCGGGGGGAGACACTATTTTGTATAGTAAAAGTGTGCTGTGTTGCACACCCCCACCCTATTTCAAGTTAAACAAATACCAACTTTATTTCAGTGACAGTTAAGTTGATTTCAGACTAGTATTATTGAAAAAGTTATAAAAATGTTTGAAGTTGTAGCGTAAACTGAACTTAATGATGTAGGAATTAAAGTTATTTTTCCATTAATTCATATTTGTTTACATTTTTGGCAAATAAATCGCAAACGCAGATTAGTATAGGACACTCTGGCTGGTAGTAGGTAGATGAAAGTAGCCTGTTAAATGATTTGCGATTGGAGAGGCCTATATCCAACAGTGTACTGCTATAAGCTGATTATGATGTTGAATAATGTATTTGATTCGGTAGTGCCCTAACAGTTTCGGATTCGAATGGAGCCCTAAGCTCTAAACATAAATAGATAAAGAATAAGGGACCAGAAACATCGCGGTTTAATGATTATATTTATTAAACATGCAACATAAAAGGTACAAAATGCCTTATCTGTCTATTCGTTTAATAAAACTTTACCTTTCCTTGCAGGAGCTTCTAGTAGAAAATGACGATCCTGAAGAAAGAGCGAGACAGGAAAGCATGGATGACTACAAAGACGATCACCGACGCGGCTGGGGCAACCGATACAACAGGAGCTAGGCGGCTCACTGCACACTACCACTGTGCACCACGCTGGCCTGCGGTGTAGCCGCATGGCCCGCTGAGGGCGGAGGGAACGGCCAATGTGTGTGATGTAGGTATCTACTCCATACATACAGCCAATGTGATTAGATTAGCCATACACGGTTTCAGTATCTGTGCGGTTCACGTCCCGAGCGGCGGTACTATAACTCGGGATATGATATTCAGGCGGGTGCGATCTTATTTAGTTCCAAACAGGTGACTGTTTGATAAACTGTTTGTGATGAGAAAGGTTGTTCTATTTCAATAAACGCAAAAATTTTGTTCTCACAATAATTTTATTATGTTATGTATCTTACTTCTAAGATAATGCCAATCTATATCACAGCATTGCGACCGTTACTGTATGGAGTAGATATATATTACTCTGTGAAAGATATTGATGCTATGTTTAATATTATGTGCAGAAGGGATAAAATTAAATTGCTGCAATAGTTTTATAATCAGCGTAGATGTTAATAACATTCAACTTTTGTAGACAAATACAACAATTTGTAATACAATTATGTATAACTTTCGACATTTTACGGTAGTGCTAATATACAGGGTGTTACGGAAGGGTATATCAATACAAACGGGTTGAAGAGTGTATCTGGTCTAGAATCTCTGTACAAAATTTCAGCTCAAAAGCATTAACTTTGAAAATGCTTAATATTTTTTTATTTC
Source organism: Amphipoea oculea (assembly GCA_945859645.1). Classification (NCBI taxonomy): domain Eukaryota; kingdom Metazoa; phylum Arthropoda; class Insecta; order Lepidoptera; family Noctuidae; genus Amphipoea; species Amphipoea oculea. Next base: position 23,862,599 of record OX243862.1, read on the forward strand.
GACATCACGGCGCTGCACTGGCGCGCGGCGGCGTGATGTGCGTGTACTAGGCGCACAGACACACTACAGATAGTGGATAATGACCCTCGTAGTGCGGTGACACGTTTGTTATGATTTCAATTTAATAACTATCGAAATAAAAAAATATTAAGCATTTTCAAAGTTACTGCTTTTGAGCTGAAATTTTGTACAGAGGCTCTAGACCAGATACACTCTTCAACCCGTTTGTATTGATATACCCTTTCCGTAACACCCTGTATACCGTGCATTCCGTGCGATTTATTTGCCAAAATTTTGAACAAATATGAATTAATGGAAAAAATTACTTTAATTCCTACACAGTAAAGTTCAGTTTACGCTACAACTTCAAACATTTTTATAACTTTTTCAATAGTGCTAGTCACTCTGAAATCAACTTAATTTTCATTGAAATAAAGTTGATATTTGTTTAACTTGAAATTGGGTAGGGGTGTGCACTGCAGCACTGCGCACGTTTACTATAGATGTGTTGCTCAATACTACGTTAAGCAGATATCAGACGCTCCACTTTTAGTTCGTTTTATCTTTCATTTGGCATCTTCCACTCCAAGTGAAACGCCACAAAATGAATCGAAGTGAAAAATTAATTCACTAGTGAACAAAATCCAACGCTATTGGATTTTGAACCAATAAAATGAAATGGTATTACCAGATGAATGTTCATTCCTATGTAATTTTGTCGGTATCCTGGTTTACTCGAGTGAAGCGTCTGATATCAGTACCCTAATTGCGTAACACATTATCAATCACAATCCATTGCTTCTTATGTTCGAAAAATGTGTCTGCTCAACAACGTTAATAACGCAATGAATGTTGTTTAACTGTCAAAATGAAACCCATTGCTACTGATAGTGTTTTACGCAATAATCCCGCAGCTTTAGATACAGTTCATCCTGTAATCTATGGTAGTCCAACTGTACAAAATGCATATAGCTATTTAACTAAGCTCGTCTAGAAGTAGAGCTTTACCTTTACACATGTATTAATAAGCTAATTCGACTGTGGCGTAGTGTATTAGTTCTTATTCAAAAGAAATAAATATTTCTAAGATTTTGTATATTTTGTACCTCATACTAAGGGGCCGTCCATTAATCACGTGATGTTTTTTTTTTAGGCATTTTTCACTCCCCCCCCCCCCCTTGGTGAGGTTTAAGCGACTACCCCCCTATATCACGTGTATTTTGTACTACCTACGGAGACTTTTTTTTTAAATATTAATAATATACAGGTATTTAAGTATCATCTAATTTTATTATAGAAAATTAAAGAATACAATAATAACGTTTAGTGGTAGACAGACAGGTTGCAGGTTGCTTTTGACTGACATAAAAATAATGAAAGAAATGCAAAAAAGAAATACACGTAACGCCGCTTTTCGGTTGAGTATCGCGCGCTTTCCGAAAAAATAAATACACGTGATATATTACTACACCCCGCCTCCACCCTTGTGATATTTCGTGATTTTTTATAGACCCCTCCCCCCCCTTTCGAGCCTCACGTGATTAATGGACAGCCCCTAATCTGTTTGTGCGCGTGTTTATGAAAAATTACATGCAATACTAGTACGCAACCTGTGTTGTTATCATACACTCAAAATATCTAAAAACATCGATGCAGTGCAAGATGTTTATGTAAAGGTAAACTAACCAGTAAGATAACGTCGTAAATCCATTATTATCATGTCGTATTCAAATAAAGGAAATTTACATAATTATTGTAGTGTGTTATTTTACTTAATTCCTTGTGTGTTATAAAAAATAATCCTTCGGTACTGCTGCATGCTGATAATTATATCAATAAACTGAAAAGTTCTAATTGATTTAAATCTTCAAACTATTTTGTTGGCCTAGCATGAACGCGCAGGCCGCAGAGTAAACGAGACGTAAATTCGAATGATTTAAAAAAACAACCGACTTCCAAAGAAGTCACTAAAAAGTGAAAAATAACTTTAATTTCGGAAGTCGGTGTCGTTGGGTTCGCATTTTCGTTGTTTGCCACCGTCTTCCGAAATTAAAATTATTTTTTACTTTGTAGTGTCTTGAACCTCTTTGAAATCGGTTAAAAATTTAAAATACTCGTTTCAATCATAATAATATTTACTTAGTTTTATGACTAATAATTGTGCTTGTCGCAATCATATGTGTTTTATTAGTTTAAGTTCACCATTTTTTTTCTCGAGAATTTGATTATACAGATAGCTGAAAGGTCTCGTATGGACTTGAATCTAAGTTCCATCCAGGTGAAGCTAGGTAGACGACACGATCTATCGAGTTTACCTTAGCGACTGCGTAAGACTCCGTAAAACTCATGGTGCAAGCATTATCGAAATCTATTCGATCCACGTTAATACACTAGCGAATTTACGTTACGTTTACGTCGAGTAGAGCAGTGGTGGACCAGCGGTTCGGTCGTAGGTTCGAACCCAGTCAGGCGCTTTACTTTATGTAAATAATTTCAACACCACTGCTCTCAAAGCGGTGAAGGAAAACATCGTGGGGAAACCGGCATGTCCTAGAACCAAAAATTCGAAGGCATGTGACATCTGCCAACCAGCACTAGTCCCGCGTGGTCGATTACGGCCCACTCCCTCTCACTGAGAGGAGGCCTGTGTCCCAGCATTGGGAATATTATAGACTGATTTATATGTTGTGTGTATGTTACATCGCCTATTCGTGCTAGGGCCTCGAATACAAGAGTTTCACAGTCTGATGCAAAATTTTGCAGAATTATATAAGCAACACTCTAAGGGCATAAACTGCGTTAAGCGTGTGCACGCACGTGAGCACGTCGCGGGCCACGCTTCTGGTGCACGCACGTGAGCACGTTCGCGTGCTTATGCGCGGGCATCGGCGCGTGCATCCGCGTACGCAGTTTTCTCAGTACAATTTTGACGTTGGAGGTGTACAGTCGAATAAGTAATAATGGATAAATTAATGTTGTATTATTTATCAAGACGACGGCGACGTCCAACCGTCAACCCGTCCAACGTGATGCGTGATCACGTCGCGTGCATGCGTGCCCCATTGCACGGAAGTATCACGCGACGGGCTCACGAGCGTGTGCACGCGCATGGGCACGCGCGGGTCGTTTTTGTATGGACACGCGAGAGGCACGCTTAACGCAGTTTATGCCCTAAAGGCAGCAGACCACAGCTAAAGGGTGTACAGACAACCCGGTAATTATGATTCAATCGAACAAATCATTACTTCACATCTTCCATAGACGTTCGCTTATTGCATAGCAGTCCGGTGTCACAGCACAATAACATAAAGAAAACCCACTTTGTCCGATATTTTATGAAACAGAATAGTTGCATAAAATATTCAAGTTTTGCTATTAATTTTGAAGTGGAAGATTACTGTAAATGCCATTAGGAAATATCATCTTGTCTTCTGAAAGAAAAGAAACAGGACCAAGCATTGAAAATATATATGCTTGTATGTAAATGTAATCTCGTTCTTGTAGATAAATAAGGGATGGAATAAATGTTAGCAGTGTTGGTACGAAAGAGAAACATAAAAATGTCTCGTTTTCAGTGTCCATTCTGTCCAATCGTATCAGCCCCTTGTTCCGATCACGAAGCCACGGTAATGAAGTACACGGTGCCATTTATATGCCTGTACCTAAACATTAAAAGTTGCACCGTCTAAACAGTGTTTAGTAGACGATGCAAGACATTAAATTGTTGCTTCAATTTTGTTGTAAGTAAGCCACAGGCAACTATTTGCATCATCATCTATCTATCTAGCCTTTTCCCAACTATGTTTAGGTCGGCTTCTAGTCTAACTGGATGTAGCTGAATACCAGTATTTATGTATAGGCAAGATTCTTGCATCGTGTACAGACGCCAGCACATCAAGCTACTAATATCTGTTAATTTTTTTAAACCGATTTTCAACTTTATCGCTGAAGCATAAGGTTCAAAGTTGATTGGGATAATTTGACAGTTTCGGGTAGCTTGATGTGCTGGCGTCTGTACCTAAATGGGGCTTGCTTGACCTCTTTGTTCAAGAGTAAGCCCCGGCGGGTACGCACGGCCGCGATTTTACCGCGGTGATTTATTTTCTCGCACTTGATTTTCAATGCACTGCTTAGCGCCGAGGGTTGAAAATCCAACAGTGTGCTTTTTTGACGTGCTGGGATGCGCTCTGTTGGATTCTCAACGGTCGGTTCAACACAGAAAGTTTAAAATGCAGTGCGCGATAAAATTCCGCCGCGATATTTTTACGTCCGCATACGTGGGCTGACAGCGGGTCTTCTGCGTATATCTGTGGCAGTGTCGCAAGTCGATCGCTCATCAATGGCCACCAGATGGGCTTGGCAAAGGTCAACAGCACCTGTCCGCTTTCACTGGACCGCCACGAAATGAAATGGAAAGTACCGACACATATGTGACAGGTTACTTTGTAACGAGAGTATGATAGACGGGACGTCATGTGTCTTAACTATCTCGGATGTAATGGTCCATTTCTCTTATGGCAAATTACGATATATTGGATGCCTTGAGGTTGGTATTTCGCTGTTAAAGTACCTACGTACACTGCTACTATAGTACCTGCCTAGGTAGGTAGAGAATGGTGGCCGTTTGCGGCCGCTGAGGGTGACGGGGTCCGCATGGATTCATGCGGGCCAACACCTGGCCGGGGAAGCGTGACGAAATGCGCACCCCGGCTAAAGGTAGCAACAGGACACCGTGTGGTTTTAGTCAGTAAGAGTCTGACAGACCCCTCCACCCACCCCAGGGTGGTGGACATCCATGAAGATTTCCACACGATTAAAAAAAAAAAGATAGGTAGGTAGCTATTATTCCGTCCTTATAGAAAGTATACTTATAAGGAGGACGGTATAAGGAATTAATGGAAAGACCACCAATTTGTCTTATTATAGCGGAGGACGTACGAGTATCTGCCGCTTCAGCCTTTAGGATGCTATTGTGACTGCCTCTTATTCTGAGGAGTGAGGTCGTTTTTACAACGAAGTCGAGAGTCGGGAACAAAGTTTCGAAACGACTATCTTATAAACGATAAATGTTCGCCGATGTCTTTCCCATTGCCAGTGGAAATAAGTAAATACAGAACGACTACACTATCTTACGCGACAAATTTTCGTTTATTTTCGTTGGATCCCACTTTTGAATCCCATTTTTTAGGTATTAACGATGGATCCCGTTTGCTATTTCCGTTATAACAACATGTGTACATTTTAGGAGAAAAGTGATTTACCTTTATCAAACACTAGATTAGGTTAATTATTTAAAAAAAATTGTTAGGTTAGGCTAGGTTAAAACTGTGACCAGAAACGACTAGATTATATAGAAAATGAGTTGTTTGTGAAATAAATAGTATACGAAACGTTGGTTGTAAACTAAAAATTTGTCAATGGAGTTTTGGTGAAACAGTGAACCCGTCATTTTATTATAAACAATTTTGTTGTTGAAAGTACCCGCATTCAGATTTTTTTAAGCATTCGGGATCCAACGGTACCTAATACTTTTCGGGATTCAACGACAATAAAACGTAATTATCTCGCATTTCTTAAATTCGGGGTCCAACGGAAATACATAATAATGTTTTGCGGGATCCAACGCCAAAAAAATTAAAATGGGATTCAAAAGCGAGATCCAACAGAAATAAATCCAAATTTTTACATTACTTACTTACTTACAAATTTTCCTGCGTGCCCTCGGCCTTAGCTTTACGCCGAGCCTAGAAATCGTCGGCAGCGAGCAGTACGAGGCAATAGATACGCTAAGTGTTTTAGCACTAACATTAACAACACCAGCTTTACCGAACCTTCCATAGAGACTTCGCATCAAAGGACCACGTTCCTTTCACCGTATCCATAAAAGACATCAAGTGCCATCAACAAACTTGCCTAAAAGGCTCGCGTCCCTTTCTAAAGCTATCAGTAAGTACTTGCCATGCCAGTAAGGGGAGCAAGTACTCGCCATCCATCAGTGGAACGACTTCCGTGCTCCTCTTTATGGGAAGTGGCGCGTGCGTCGAGGCGGAAGCCTGCGCGCGCGCCGGGACATGCGCCTTTCTGTCCATTCATGCGCTAGACATTGGATGTGGCAGCCGTTAGATGTACCTACCTTAGGTGTATCTCTGTTAGAGACTTTTTTTATAGTGACAACTTTCCTATTTTGTTTGTTGTATTGAGTACGTTAAGTAATTAGGTAAATAGTCAAGGATAGGATTTAAGTAGGTACCTATCTAAATAGACCTACTTAAATCATAGGCACTTCAATTATAGACACCTACTGCCTATAATTTATTATGGATTTGCTTATGGAGTCACGAGCAAAAGGAAGTTATGTACCTATATGTGTCTGACCTATATGAAATATAGAGGTATGAGGAACAGGGTGTAAATTTCACTCAACCTCCATAGAAAAGGGAGGATCCTCCGACCAGACGGGTGTTGTGTCTGGCGGGCAACTGCCCAATGAGTCATGTCGGGCCGTTGTATATAAGCTAGTTGCGTGGTAAACTCTGCTTGCGCGATGCAGGATTTGCGTGACGTCAGTATGACGCGTTGTTCGCTTGTGGCGTTGTATATACCGCTACATCACTCCCCCCCGGAGACCGGAGGTCGATAGTGGGCTGAGTCTTGAATCTTGCGATGCTTGCCAGGCCAGCTGAGGTTCCAGTGAGTCGGAACCGGTTGCCGCATAGTTCACGGTGAGTCGGAACTGTCTGCGAAGATGTCCCCAGTGAGTCGGGGTGGCGCTGCGTTATGCTCCAGTGCGTCGGATGTGGTACAGCGCCGGGTTGAGGCTGACTGCTGGCGTCGACCAGGAGAGGCTTATTGAGGGCTCTGCTTGTAGACCGGCCGAAAGTGCAGTGTGCTGTGCCGAGGTTGCTGATGAGGCTGAGGGTGATGACCAGACATGCGCGGTCGCTGCATGCTGGTGGTCAGGATACCCGTTGAAGCCGTGGGTGCTGGCTGGCTGGGTGACTCGCCGCTCTAAAGCTTGCGGGAGTGATGATGACGTCACGCTGAAGTAGGTGCACGAAGGCTGCGCTGACGATCACGTCGGGGTCACCAGTATAGAGGTATGAGGAACAGGGTGTAAATTTCACTCAACCTCCATAGAAAAGGGAGGATCCTCCGACCAGACGGGTGTTGTGTCTGGCGGGCAACTGCCCAATGAGTCATGTCGGGCCGTTGTATATATGCTAGTTGCGTGGTAAACTCTGCTTGCGCGATGCAGGATTTGCGTGACGTCAGTATGACACGTTGTTCGCTTGTGGCGTTGTATACCTATACCGCTACAGAAACATACTGCAGCTTGTGTAGACCGTTTGTTACTAGTTTCCAAATGTCACTGTTTAAAACCGATGCCAGTTTAACTAAAAGTGTCCGGCTCTGTTTACTAGCTGCTAAGCATATTATCGCTGTTTAGTTCTATGCTTAGCAAAAGGCAATACGTAATACGTACCTAATAAGACCCCATTAAAACACCTTGTCACATCCATTCTTCCTACACGTTGCCGACAAGGTCGCAGGTTCGGTTACAGTTACCTGTTCACTAATCGCGCATATTTGTATCGCTGCACATCGCTCCATTGCGGTGCGAGACAGGCTGGCTACTGGGTTGATAGCCAGTCCTTCCTTGGGAGCCCAATTAAAAGCAAAACCTCTTTGCTGACCAGTTGGTCAGCAAAGAGGTTTTGCTACCTTGTAAGTTAGTTAACTTACAAGGTAGCTTACTAAGAACAGACAAGGACGGCGATTATCAAAGTTGGTACAAGCCGTGCGCTGTCCCGATGAGATTCCCCATTAATAATTTTTTTTTTTTTTTTGGCAAAAATGCCATATAGAAACTTTCAGCCTCTATTTAACCCAAAGACTATTTTTTTTTTCTCTATGATTTAAACCCTATAAGGGATGAATTTAAAAAATCCTTTAGTGCTCACTTTCGTTATTTAAGGAACTCTTGTTGTGCAAACATGCTTCAGATGGTTCTAGACCCCGGTTAAGGCTGTGCGTAAAATTAAAATTGTTATTATGTAGAGATTAATTAGGTATTCAGCGAGCGTCAGTTTTTCCTGTCGGATTTTTCTTCCAGATAAAAAATGTTAATAGCATTTTCAATTCCGTCGGTTGCAATATCAAGTGTCGATCTTAGTTTCGCTTCGGAGATGAGAGCTTTTAGAATGGATGAGAGAAGCTATGCTGGAGAACGCAACTGGAGAAAACTAAAGAACAACCAAGTACTTAGGTATTGTGTACATAAACTTGGAAGGTCTTTTGCCCAGCAAGGGACTTTGAGTGAGTGGTTAATGGTACCCTTCACCATAGCTAATTAGAAAACATTTTATGTTGAAATACTTGGAATCAGCGCGTTAAGTACTGACGTTACTTAATTGATGTCGATTACGGTGTATTCATCAAATCAAATCAAATCAAAATCGTTTATTTGCATAAAATGTGGTACAAAAGATGATAACGTAATATTGTAGTACTAAGACACATTCCGCCGAATGATGGCATGCAAATATTTAATACATGAAGTAGGCATTAACAACATGCAGTAACATAATAATATTGTACAGTTAATTAAATTAGCAAATTAACATAAATAATTAAAAAAATATTACAATGCATAAAATTTCTGAAGTGGTAGGACTGACAAGATTTTTTGTTCAGAAATTCGCCGACAGAATAAAAACTATGTGAAATCAACCACTTTTTCAAAACCACACAGAACTTTTTGTAAGGTAGTTCTGTTATCCAGATAGGTAATGAGTTATATATATATGAGTTATATATCAATAGACGTTGTTTGCAATGTAATTAACTTAGGTAGATAAATGATAGTTAGGTGTTGGCGAGTGATTTGAAAACAAATTGACTTCCTACCTGTCTCGTTTTCCTTGTATGGCTATACCTACTTGGATGGAGTGATAGTATCTTTATGTCCGGCGACAGTCTATACTGCTCAAAAGTTACAAACTATAACAAGGGAACTTCCTCCTTCATAGTGTTCCGTACTCAAAGGGTGCTAACGAAACCCTATTACTAAACCTCCACTGTCCATCTGTCTGATTGTCACCGGGCTGTATCTCATGAACCGTAATAGGTAGACAGGTGAAATTTTCACAGAGTAGGTATGTAATGCTATTGCCACTATAACAACAAATAATTAAAATATAACAATTACAATTAAAGGGGGTCTCCATGTATGTACCTACAAGAAACGTGTTTTTTCGGCATTTTTGAAGTGAAAACTTCTTTAGCGGCGCGGGCGTTGAACACTTTTTGTAATGGGTAAAAAATGTTAAACTCGCGTCAGGGCATCGCGTCAGGACACGTGACCGTCAGGAGAGATTTCCCCGCCCCCCCCCCCCCCAATCTCTTTCTACGGCGGCGCCTGGCGGCGCCAACCGAAGTGAACCAAGTGAGACACGACAAAGATGGCCGAAGAAAATGACATTTGACGTACAAATGTTTGAAAAGTCAGTTTCGTAAACAGTTACTTCGAGGAGCCGCAGTTGTATTTAATTTATTTTGAACTTCTGTTTAACCAATTTAGTTTATTATTATATACCTACCTACAATACAAAATAGAAGCGACGAAAAATATAACGAAGCACATTATAGCAACAAGAAATACTGTGGGACATTGGGACATTGCTGCTTTTGTTTGAAAACAATGCTTCCGTGTCGACCACGATCTTTTGTACCACATTTTATGCAAATAAACGATTTTGATTTGATTTGATACCAATCTATGGTTACCTCACCCTACTGATTATAAACCTACAGCAACTACTTAACACCCTAGTTATCCTAACACCCTAACCTATCATACAAGCCTACGGGAGACCTACGGGAACAGACAGAATTTGGGTAGGAATAGGGGTTTGTGTACGTCGTGCAATGTGTACACAGGAAATAGTTTTGTCATTGCCGGTCCCACAGACTCATAGAACTGGTGATGGCTAAAGGTGTCTTGGCCATAGTGAGAGGAATTATGGAAGATGAATCAAACTCTACTCCAGCTTGACGACTAATTTATTCATTTACTAATTACTAATTGATGCTGACGCTGGCGTATGTAACTCTTGCCTGTTCACGGCTGAACAATACTCTAAACTCTAATTTGGCTTCTAAAACTTGTGCAAGCAGAACAACATTTTTAAAATGTTTGCTTTTCATTTGCCATCTGTGCCATCTCTTCTGTAGGCCGTTTCATTTTCTGCTATTCGTAGTGAAGCACCATCCTTACTAGTCCTATTGACCTGAAATACAAAACTAATGTTATAAATTCTTTCTCTTCATTATCTTATTTATACTGATTTAATTAATCAGTAGCGGCATCAAAATAACAGTCATTATTATTCTTATGGCGGGTTTTTTTTTTTGTTACAATGAGTTTTGTACAGGCAAACGAAGTTCTTCGTAAAATTGTAAATTGGATAGGCACCTAATTCGTAAATCATGCCAGGCTGCCCCTGTTTAGCGTTAGTGCTTGTGTCAGTGTTTTTATTTTCTATTATGGAGACCTTTCCCTGAACAATTCTTCCAAAAAATCTAAGGATTAGAAGCAAAAGCAAGCATAAGTATAAGAAATTGAGAATGTTTACAAAACATAACTTACTTTGAACACATTTTAGCTGTAACAGTAGGTACACACCTTATCCTCCTCCAACCAATATTCAATTCTTTGCCCTTTATTGCAACTAGTCTCCGGTCTTAATTTCATTTATTTTAAATACAAAAAAAAAATCAAATTTTTTTTAGTTTGACACATACAATATCAAATTCATTCATTGACATATTCATATAGTTTCCATGACGACCATGACGTTGTCGCGTCAAAACTGTTAAAACTGTAGACAATAAATTAGTTTTTCATACGTAATAATGTCTATGGACACAAATATTCGGTTCGTAGACAGATATTCTCGTATGCCGATTTAATGTGTTGGCCAATTTGTTGGATGACTTCATTATAATGGCAACATTTAGAAGTTGTAGGACATTCTAGTTATAGAACGTTTATGAAGCGTTTATGAATACAAAATTTTATCGAATGTTTTAAAGGCCTATTGAGCATTTTAACTAATGAATGGTTTAAACCTTCAATAGGCTTTTTTTATGAATAAGACGAAAGTGTTTAAAATATGGAAATTGAACAAAGTGCATCTATTAATGAAAAAAGTGACGCAGAAATATTGAAAAAAAAATAGTAATATTAATTAAATTAATAATTGATTTATTTCAACGTTAATATTCAAGTTTTCACTTCTGCCGGCACTCCCGGAGTGCAACCCGTCTTTTTTTTTTTTTTTACTTCTGTTGTAATAATTTTACAGTTATATTTGTGGTTGTTCTGTAATGGATTTTTACAGCTTTTCCCGGCGATTGTTTTCGTGTGCCAAATGTTCAACAGCCCGTTGGTGTTCGGCTAATTTATTTAGGATAGCTATACAATATACATATTACGTGGTTTCCATTGAATATACGGTATCTAGGTTTATACTGAATTTGAAAGTTTTGAAAACATATTGATCCAGTTCTCACCAAATTAAACTAGAATAGGTAAACGGAATAAATCATTGAGCCAGGTGTTCAACTATACCGGACCTAGCCTAGCCCTAACAGACATACGTACAGGCTCGACTGACATGGTTATTTAAATATCTGACACACATTATCTACATAAATAAAATTGGAGTATCTGTTTATAATGTCAAAATAAATGTAGCTTTTTAATAAATGCATATTAAAGTATGTACGGTGCTTATAACAAAAAAAAAAAAAACAATATTTAAATTTTTGTCTGTCGGTTTGTCTGTTTGTTCCGGCGTCTCCGAAACGGCTGAACCGATTTTGACGGGACTTTCACAGGTGTTATAAGGAGTAACTTACTTATATTTTAGAAAAAGAATTAGGGTTCTGCGAAAAAAAAAATACCGATGAAATCCAATTTATTTTCCGACATGCACGCGAAGTCGCGGGCACAGCTAGTTCCTACTAAACATATTATTCCACACACGTGTCTATGCACATAAAATATGTTACAATTAGCGATACCTACAATATGAGGACCAGCAAAACAGTTCAAGCAGTTTCAAAATATTGCTGCATGCACGGTTATGGGCTCAGTCCATAGAGAGTTGGTAGCGTTAGGCCACTGCCGGTATTGCATATTGTTGCTGGGTCAACTTTGCGTTGGTTGATTGCAGATTCTATCTAACAGAACTAAAGGATTTGAGGAGGAGATTTTTGGAGGATTTCGTCAAATCCTTTGGGTGGAGCTGCAGGTTTACCGAATACGCTTGGTGGTGTTAATGAAGCTAATCAAACAGCTGAAACCCATAATATTATCATATAGATATTATAAAGTTTTTGACTGTTCGATAGTTTCAGTTATGGACGTTATTATAAGTTGGTACTGTAAAGGTTGTCCGCTAAAGTCGACCTTATGTAGTGCAGGCTGGCAATAAATTAGCTCAGCACCCTAATTGCGTAAAACACTATTAGTTAGAATCGGAATCATTTTGAAGCAAATTGCTAATCCATTGCTTCATAAGTTCGAAAAATTTGTCTGCTCAACACGCTAATAACGCAATGAATGTTGTTGGACTGTCAAAATGAAACCGATTCCGATTGATAAATGTGTTACGCAATTGCCCCGCTGGTCGCATTTGAACAATCAAGCAAGTTTAGAATAAAACAGTGATGAATATTTTAATCGGGGTAATGTAAAGACGTTCACTCAAAATAAACGTAAAGAAATCGTAACGTTATTTGATTTCTTAGAAGAACTCATCAGCTCTTTACAGTACCTACCTTGATTAGGAATATTGCAAAAGAAGTAATGATGTCGTCCGATTTAACAGTGTCAGATTTGAAGAAATCTTCTAAAGACCACATTGTAAAAGTTTATGAAGTCAGCGACTCAATGTGTAACACCAGCATTGCTGTGTCCACTCTGCAGGGCCTTCCCATCAATATTTCGAAACTGGTCCTTCGGTAATTGCGTATGTGCCGTTACACTGCAGTAGTTGGAATGCAGGCGGTGTCTCTGGGATTTGCATGAGAACTGGACGCGAAGTGTGTCGGGCAGCAGGTTCCATTGTAATTGATAGGACCCCTTTAGGAAGCGCTGTTACGTTCTATAGGCCGTGTGGCTGGTAATAGGTGTCGCTTTATACTGCGCGGCTGGTAAGAGGTGTTGCTTTAGCGGTGATAGTGGCTGGTTATGTTTGTTATTAGTGGTTATTTGCTGTTTTACCGTCAGTCTACCTTATGTTCTGCTGCAAACATAGAGTTTATTTTACAGTTTCAACAGCAATGTCAATTTAACAGGCTATTGAAAAGTCGCTAGAGTCTAGATGCTGGGTAAAAGTGTCTGAAAGGAGCCTTAAGGTTACGAAAATATTTTATCATTCATTTTCTTTATTTATACAGGGTGTTCGGCAGAACGTTGAACACATGAAAATGGCAGATAGGTGTAGTCGTCTGCTACCTACCCAGCCTAAAAAAAATACCTAGGCCCCATAGTTTTTATTTTATTTTTTATAGCCTATTTTACTATTTGCACCAAACAATAATTTTAGATGAATCTACCAATAGTCGAGACAAAAACAAAAAAAAGTGTTGCCAGTTTCGTCTATCCTACATAAAGTTATAGGCCTTCAAAGTTTTAAAACTTATGAATTTCGGTAAAAAAAAAAACTATGGGGCCTGGGTAATTTTTTTTTGGGCTGGGTAAGTAGCAGACGACCGCATTCTATCTGCCATTTTCGTGTGTTCAACGTTCTGCCGAACACCCCACCATTTATTACCGTTTCCACCATTACCTAGGTCACATTTTTATGCTGCGTAACACATTCACTTGGACAGCTCCATCTCCGTAAAGCAAATAATATTAATTTAACTACAAATTCTCTTCCTCATGGGACAAGTTTACCGCTTCATCAAGAGCCTCCTACTAACAGATTACATCTGCAAGTCTCCGCGTTTACGAGGCATATACTAAGATGAGGAGGATATGGTGGCGGTGCCTTAGATGTCCAGATAATTTGTTATGTCAGGCTGCCCAGTTGGTTACGACAGGTAAAATGGAGTAATATGCAGTTAAATAGAGTAATGTGTACGTCTTATTTGGATCTACTTACGTGAATAAGTATCTACGTGCATAACACTAGATGTTTTTTTTTATAGCTGAATGTGCCCGCTCTTGACCTTGATCACGCCTGATAGAAAGCGATGGATGAGGTCTATGATGGGACGAGCGTGCCCAGAAGATGCCTAAGGCACTGGAACTCCCACGCATCGACGAAACACAGCAGGCTGCTTGATGAGGGTGTACACCTCAACCCAACCCTTTAGGCACTTTGTACACGGCACGATTTCTTTAAGGTACGGCGTATAAACTGCGCCGTAGAAAAAACGTGTCTGTTAACAAACTTCCATAGTGATCCATACAATATTGACGACCGGGCCTACACACGGTGCATAAACCGTAGTTTTTGACGGCAATAATAACGTGTGTGTTAGTGGGCCTTAGTAGTACAGACGTGACGTTTTGTTAAGTTAAGTCTATTCAAACTTATGTTTCAAATTAATATTATTTCAAGTTAAATAAATATCAACTGATGATGATGATGATGATGAAATATCAACTTTATTTCAATGGTAATTAAGTTGATTTCAGAGTGACTAGCACTATTGAACAAGTTATAAAAATGTTTGAAGTTGTAGCGTAAACTGAACTGTTGTGTAGGTTTTAAAGTAATTTTTCCATAAGCACATATTTGTTTACATTTTTGGCAAATAAACCGCGAATGCAGATTAGGTAATGTTATGTTACAGGTTGTTTCGTTTTCACCGGCAAGCAGCACATTATGGCATGTTAAAATTCCCAAGTAACAGGGGGCGAGTGTATTGCCGTTACCTGGACACAAGACCTTCGACCTGCTGAATGAGAAAGTCAATTGCACCCACCGACACATCTATGTATGGCTGCCGTCGGCAACGTGTCGCTCGTGCATTTCAGCACCATACTCAAATACACGAGCGGCATAATGCATCTGCCGTTGACGCGTACCGCTCGTGTATATGAGCACTACCGTTGAAAAGCCAGAAAACTATGGCTCGGGATCGACCCGCTCAGACCAACGAGCCAGTCCTTTCTTCCGTGTGTGGCTTTTCATTATCATCGTGTATCGTGTCCCGGATAATGACTCTATCATTGTTTACCTACTCCCTAACACGGATCTTCCAAAAGGTTTATAAACTCAAACTCAAAGCATTTATTTCAATTAAACCATTACAGGCACTTTTGCATTGTCAAAATTAAGTAGTCGGTCAGTTAGTCAGAAAGTTGAAGCTAGTTGCCCATTCCAAAGCGTAGATCTCTATGGAGAAGAACGGGCAAGAAACTCCATGGACACTCTTTTAAATTAAGATATTACAGAATCCTGGGTACATTATTGTTGTTGCTTCTATATGTGAGAACAATGTAAAAAACACACCCAAATGAAGAAACAATACAAGAAATAAGATTAAAAATAAGCCTTGGCAGTTAAGAGACGACCAGTCTCAACCGACAGATATAAACCGATTGATCTTGGGAACACAGGCCATACTTAGCTAGTGGACTATTGATAGCCGTAGATATTATCTGGCTGTGTTCAGGTGGACACTGTTAGCTATTCGATTGATAACATTCCGTATTCCCTATTGGTCGCTGATTAACATCGGGACTCGGGAGATGTAGGTAGGATACCTCTTTGGCAACGGATTGTGCATCTAACGTCATTCTTGTCCTAAAATGGTAGTCTGTAGAAATATACTGTTAGAGATTCCGCTTATTTATTAAGATTGATTATAGTTACCTAAGTAATTATTAGAGTCTGCCTGACCATGCATTTTTTAACGTTTAAACGTCTCAACGTTTTTATATAAGGGGGAACACTTATGTCCCGCCAGAGTACTGTTTAATTAGATATGAGTTTATTGTTGTTTCTTTTTTATAAGAGTACTTATCGGCTTTCAACCTGTTTAACTTGACTTTGACCATCTCTTGGTTACTTTTTCAATGAAATTCTAGTATATATCATCTGGTTTCTTTAAACAAATCCGTTGTATAAAGATATTGGACTTGTACCATCCTAAAGACAGTCACATAGAGTCACTTAAGCGGGCACACACATATTCGGGTCGGGGTGATACAGCACAGGCCGGGCGGTAAAATCGAACGTATAATTTGTCGCCCCGAAGAATCACACGTCACTTCGATCACACCGTCGTCAGAGGCAAGAGGCAACTGCAAATGTAGACGCGTGTCGGCGGCTGCCGTCGACAACATGCCGCTCGTGTATGTGAGCACTGTACTCGTACGCAGTTGACTCTGTCATCGACGCGTGTCGTTCGTGTGAATGTACACTTACAAAATCCCACGTCGATCAGAAACCCGCTCAGCATCTATCACCGTTGACATCTTCCGGCACAAATAGGATAAGTTCCCAGTCACAGGTAATTATAACCAGTTCCTGCTTGTGCTGCTGACTCTCACTGCATTTACGAGGCGTTTCCGTTCGGAATGGTAACATTACCACTTACCACTGGTCACGGAGGCCGCAAACGGAAGATAGATGTGATGGTGGAGACTAATAGCAGGAAGTGTCACTCGTCTGTGTACAGACGTTTACGCTTTTACGTGATGTCAGCTTAAGTAAATAGGTGTTTTATGTTCGTTTCGACGTAAAAGTTGTTCCTTGTGTGTCATTTGCAGGAGTAGGAGTCATCATAGATAAGTGAGTTGAATTTTTTAATGTGCGTTTTATTTATGCAGAATAACATATATTATTTTTCTTTTTTCGAAAATTGATGAATAATTGTTTATTGAAATGCAACACAATTTATGTAATCTTATGATGCATTTTCGGCTTATTTCGGTGCGGATAATATATTTGTTGGAATATAATTAGGTTATATGTATAAACATGTGTGCTTATTTGTTTATAATTTATTAGATACAGCTGAAGACTGATTTGGGTGTGATGCACTTTAATTGGAAATATTGGAATGGTTCGTTCTTACCCGCTCATTGTTTAAATATAATGGGAACTACAGATATAAATCTTTATTTTCTTAAATGCTATATAAATATTTTCATAATATGCTTATGAGAACAAAACACCCAGGATTTACCCGTATATATTAAGATATTATCTTACTTTATCTTTCACAATGACATTGGGATATACATATATAATTTATTTCAAGATGTTTTTCTGCAACATGATAATATTATCTCAATGTTATCTGAAAACATTCCTTGTTATTATTTCTTTTAGTTGGATATTGTGCGTTTTGTGAAATAGTTAATTTTCGTGCAGTTTTTTTTCATGAAAAATGTTGCATTGTGAGGTGGACTCTTTGAAAGTAAGTTTAATTCTTGTCTAGCTGTTTTTAAACGCATGTATTTTTAGTAAATCTTTTGAAAAGATAAGTAGGTACCTACCTTAAGTGAATTCTTCACTATCTCATTTCCTGAACAAAAATGGCCACCAAGGATTTTTTTTGTACATGGTTATTTCTAAGCCTAATATTTTATGTAATGAATATCTACGGTATGTTTATCTTACAAGGACCTAGATGTTCAACCTAAGCATGTGACTGATGGGAAAATGATAATTTTCCCACCGTGCTTGCTTGCCAAACAGGACAATCAAGAAAAGTTCACTATGGATATTATTTACCTAATTCCCTACAATATATAAACAGTTACGTATGTTAGGTACCCTGCTATCGATGACTCATCTCACAAGGCGGAATACTGAGCTATGACACAGCAATTGGCACCTAGGTAGGTATAACGAGTACCTAGGCGCCATTTTCACAGAACATAATTATACACTGATTTTTTCACTGCTTCAAGGGATTGCAGCCCTGAGTATTTTATATTAATTTCAACTTGATAACTCCACGCGTTCCTGACGGACAACCAAGTGATAAGGGTTCCGTTTTCCTTTTGAGGTACGGAGCCCTAAAAACACACATTCCATAAGACGATTTTTACAACCGTGCCCTGCTGCGATTGACCCCATCTGGCCTACAGAAGATACACACATAACTTGTTTAACAGTTTATTCAATTACTATTATTATCTATCTAGTTATTATCTATGACACATAGCATAGACAATGGGATTGAGGCTCAGTCTTGAATCATGGTAATTCGCTATCCTCCTACGCTGAATAAAAAGTGGTCAAGTGTGATTGTGTTACGTCTTTATAGATTTGATACGTTCAATTAAATGTGACATGGTATTTTGATTGTTGTTGATTTTAATGATAGGCAAGTTCGCCCTAAAAATCTATTTCCTTTGATCCATAACACGGATACCGATAAAAACTTCTTGCCTAAGTATTTAAACTTGAGTATTTTTTTTTTAGTTTGGTTGTAATAATCCATTGCTTCGAAAATGTTGTCTGCTCAACATCGTGAATAACGCAATAAATGTTGTTGAGCTTTCAAAATGAAAGCCATTGCTACCCTGCTGGTGTGATTTACTTGACGGACTTGAGTATTCTCAAACATTTGAATTGAATTGTTTTTGGGAGCTACCTACGCATTGAAGACTTCGAAACTAAAAAATAAATAGATATTATGTAGACTAATGCTCGATGAAACATCTCGTGAAAGGGCCTCACCTGCTTTCAATAAAACGAAAGTTCATGGACATGTGCATTCTTCCCACCCTCACCTACGGAGCGCAAACATGGTCTAACAACGTCAAAAGTCCGCACTTGCAGTCTGCCAACGGCTTATGGAGCAAACAGAACGCTAGGAATTCTAGATACTTCGTTCCAAAACACAAATAGCGGATGCTGGCCACATAAGTCGCATGTCGAAGCAGCAATACGCAAAAGCCACCGCTGCGTTGATCTCAAATTGCAAGAAACGACTACGCCGCAGGCCCAGAAAGAAATGGCGGGATGAGCTGGACTCCTTCTTAAAGGGGGGAAGAGAGGCCTTTGGCCTGCCGTGGGACAACATATGTTTATAAAAATAATAATAAATTACGAAGACTCTACCTACGTTTTCCTAGACGGAACCCTATACAACGCAGCACAGCGCTACAGACCCACGCAAGAATGTAAACAATGTAATATGTATAACATTAGCGTACAATTGCGTTATTGAATAGATCACGTAGATTCTATATGCCGTGTGTCATGTCAGTAGTGCGACCGATTGTCTAAGGACAGGTCATATCTTCGTTTTCCTTTGATAACTGTGTGTGTTAAGGATTTAAAAGTGTTTCGACTGGGTCTGTGTCTGTGTTTAGCGTCCCGTAAAGGACAGCTGAAGAAAGTACGTATTGAGTTTTTTTTTTTTTTTTAGCCAATACTAAAACCACTTGTACCACTGCTGGGCAAAAGCCTTCCCCAAATCCTTCCAGGAACTCTTTTCCCACTCCACCTCGAATCAGCCCTCGTGGTACGCGTCCAGGTCATCTCGCCATCTCTTTCTGGTATTGATATTAAGTTTATATCCTGCAAAAAAAAAAAAAATTAAAAACAATAGAAATAGCACGTCAGATATAGGGCGGGGCGTCAGCAACGTCTTAGCTAGTTAGTTGGTATTGTCAACTCGGTATTTTCTTGTCGGTCAAAACAATTCCTTGATCAGAATAATTTACGCCTTAACTGGTAACTTGTGTCCTCGGTCTTCCCTACGACAGTGTGAGCATTTTTGTATGCATTATATATAATCTAAGACACAGTCTTGACATAGAGCGATGCGAAACGATGTTGCTCCAAATTGCTACATGTAGCGAGAATTGCTAGTACAGTTATCGCGGGTTTAAAACCTATGCTGCGTAGCACGTAGACTCTATGTGCTACGTAGCGTTCATCCTGCGTCGTAGAGGGTAGGAGCAGAATCCGTAGTAATGTAGTGAGTGAGTCTGGTGGCCTCTACAACGCCACATACGAACTGCTCACCAAAAACTTAACGTCACACAAATCCTGCATCGCGCAAGCAAAGTTATCCGCGTGACTAGTATCCTACTAGACACAGCACCCTGTCTGGTCAGAGGATCCTCCTTTTTCTATAGAGGTTCTTTAACCCTTATTGAAAAGGGACTTTACAGGGACCCTGTTCCTCATACCTCTATAAGTTTATAATACTGCATGAACGTCCACTGCTGGATCTATATAGGCCTCCCCCAAGCACCGCCACTTCGACCGGTTTTGTGTGTTTGTTTACTTACTTACTTAGTAACTATAGATTACAAATGTTACGTAGAAATTTTGAGGTTCCCAACTGTTCATGTTCCACATATGTATGTAATAGATTTTTGGCCAAGGAAACATAAGGGCCTTATCACACTAGCGGTCGCGGCTGCGGGGCGGGACGGGCGCGCAGCGAATGCGTCGCGAACACGCCGCGGCTGAACATCGAAGACGTCGCGGACACGTTGCAAATTCGCAACGTTTTCGTCGCGTATTTGTATTTGTTTGCCGCTATAAATGTAATTGCTCCATACTCGACGGCGGGCGGTCGCAGTGTCAACACATCCCGCTGTTGGCACAGTTTACTGTCGTGCTCGTTCGAAGGTGGATTGCCCTGAAAGGGAAAGTACCGCGACTAAATGCTCTGGTATATGTCTAATATACTTTCACGTTTTCTTCTTTAAATGTCTTTAAAGGTTGGTTTTGCTTACCTACCAGTCAGGTAAGAAAAATCAAAAATAGATTACCTCGAAGCGCTGAATTAACGGGATAGTTAACCATTAAATACTGGTACCACCATAAACTAATAATATCATAAACACAGATTAGAACACTTGCGTAAAACGGTTATTGACTTTACGATAATAGCAGATAATGACTATTGCGATGGACTAATCACTTCTTATCTTATTGCTCACACCTCTGTTCGCCAACGTGTGACGTCACACGCCGGTCCGTAATGGCACCAATAAATGAAAACATCGAAAGCGGCTTACCTGTTGAGGTGATAATGTGATACGTTGCACCTGCATACGTTATTTTTAGAATGAAAGCTCTATCGACCGATAGTCAACACTATTTGAAAAAGAAAAGAAAAAAATAGGCTTATCGGTCACAGAAATACGTGCATACAAAAATATTAGTTAACTCGAATAATAAAGAAGCATAAAAAAACAATTTAAATCTATAATCACGAGTATAGCCGACAGCTGCACGTCATGGTTGTCACAAGAAGGCACATTGACATCACTCATTGTTTTTGTACACGAACCGCACATGCACCGGTGCATGTATTTTTAAAACCAATATCATAAATTTAATTGGCAACTGATCACAGCAGGTAGATCTTACCAGACCTGAAACAACATCCTGTAGAGGGTTTTAGATACCAATATTTGTTCAAAGCGGGAATCAAACCTGCACGTATCGGCCACAGAGTTCTTTTTTTATTATACTGACAGCCACGTTCCACGATTTTTTTTGTTTAAAACCAGCAATGAGAGCATCTTTCATCCCATCGCGCGTCTAATTAGCAAACACAAAAGTTTTATTGTTATCGGTACAGATGGTGTACACTTGACGACGTGCGAAGGATTGTGAAACGATTCCACTCAAGTCATAATAGACACTTAAAAATTGCGTCAACGTTAGCTAGAAAGTTACGCGTTATTTGAGTAAACCAGAGATTTCTACTAGAATCTTATCAAACCGGTTGTTTATTCACGTGCTTCTTTTGTTTTTGTTATGTAACGCTTTTGTTGGATAATCAAGGATTCTCTTAGATACAAGGCTTTCTAGCTCTCCAGCTCTGTCCAACTCTCATATTTTATTTTAGAGGGTAACAGCCGGACGGGTCGGTTACGCTTGCCGCGGTAGCGGTCGTTTCGTGGATGGGGTCCATTACATGTTGGAACCCTCCGTGCCTCGGAAATCACTTGATTCCGGTTGTCATTCGTAGATTTTTGACAGTCGTTACAGGTAATCAGAAGCCTTAACGTCGGACAAGTAGTCTTACCAAAGGGTATCGTGTTACTCAGCAACTGGGTTGTGGAGGTCAGATACGCAGTTGTAAAATACTGGTATCCGCTTAGACTGCAGGCCGACCCCAGCATAGTTGAAAAATTTAAAAAAACAATAAACCCGACTGCAGTAAAAAATGTAAGTTAAAAAAAAACTGAAAAGCTAAAAACAAGCCCATTTTAATAAATTAAATAAAACTTGGAAGCAGGCGGGAACCATTTGAGTTTGAAAATATAAAAATGGTATGGGTCCCGCCTGCTTCCAACTTTTATTTAATTTATATAAAATGGGCTTGTTTTTAGCTTTTCAGTTTTTTTTTTAACTTAAGTTTATTACCGCAATCAGGGTTTTAAGTTTTTTTAAATAACTTTTTTTTATTTCCAGCTGTTTAGTTTACATATATGAAATATTTTTTTTTTCGTTTTTTACGTTTTGTCACTTCGAATTACTTTTAACCATATATGTTGTATATATATTTTTGAAATCACCTTTTAAAACCCTTTATTTTGATATCCCAATCGATGGTAGTAAAAGAAAAAAAAAATCGAATTCCACAATTTGGCACCCCATATCCTCCATTTTACTTTGTTTTTGATTTTCATGTAGCCAGTGACACTCGCCGGACTAAGAGGAATCGATTGACGTGTGAATCATAAAAATCGGCCCAGGCGTTTGGTCTGTATAGTGCTTCAAAGTAACATACATACAAACATAGGCTGATAAACACATTACCACTACTTTGCGTCGCGCAGTCGGGTAAAAAAAGAGCTAGGCAGATTGATTGAAACCTTAAACTGTCTCCTACTTATTTCTGGTGAAGAAAGCTGCTTTCAGCACACGCATTGGAGCTCAACATTGCCGGTGGAATGATTCGTACGCAAATTGTCTAGTCGTCACACATTCCTTCACCTTATAAGCTCGATTTATAAAGAGTGAGATTTCATATACTTTTAAGGGAGAAGAATGCAGTATAAATAGCTGTTACATAACTCCATTACGCAGGCATAACGTAACATAACTCGTTTATCAAGAAACATAGACAATAAACTCGTCCGGTGCATCTCGCGAACAATTATAGAGTTATCCTTTAGCTCTTTACATATTCCAAGGTTCGCTCGTGACGCAGCAAAACAAACATGTCTGCCACGCATGCGGACTAGGTGTCCCACTACTTATGCGTCCTTGCATATCTTAGGCCCATCGTCCACGACACTACTCAAAAGTAACTTGTTACAAAAAGAAAACATTCATTGCGTTATTTACGTTGTTGAGCAAACAATTTATTCGAGTACTTATATTATTATGAAGCTATGGATCAGCCAGCAATATCTTTCAAATGATTCAGATTGTGATTGAAAATATGTTATGGAGCTGGTAGTGCACGGAGCGCCAGTGAAATATACATTAGCGCTGTGATGACATCCTGGCTAATCTTTGGTGATTTGAGTTTGTAATACGTTACTTTTGAGTAGCGTCGTGGACGATCGGCCTTAGCTAAAATGTTCTCGTCAATTCCACACGCGTTTTGATTATTTATTTTATATTATGTATTTGCATCAAGTCCTTGTATGATTAGAATGATCTTAGATCTATCTAGATTGTCAAGTATGCTAGTATGTACTCGTTATTCATTATGATATTTGATTTGCATATGCAGGAGCTGACCGTTTATAGAATTACATTGTTCTCTTTGATAACATAGAGAACACTATGTCTACTTCATAAGAAGTAGACCGTCAAGTTACTTGTATTTGTGAATACCTGTCATTCTAGATTGTCTCTGTATATCCATAAAAAAATCTATTTTTGAATGCGATTCGGACTTGCGACTGTATAAAGTCTTCACGGGCGTTGCCGGTGCGTTGCGTTCGGCGTCATCATCATCTGCCTAGCCTTTTCCCAACTATGTTGGGGTCGGCTTCCAGTCTAACCGGATGCAGCTGAGTACCAGTATTTTACATGGAGCGACTGTCTACGCGTTGCGTTCGGCTAGGGTTACCAGGCCTAAAAATGCAAAATCCTGTCAGACATGTCTAAAAATCCTGATTTTGAAAAAAAAGTCCGGTCACGCACCTGTATTAAATAAAAATCATAGTATTAAAGTACGTTTTTATTTACTTATATTATTTAGACCCATATTTCTGGTTGCTAGCAACCGCATGCAAAAAGTTGTTTTTTCCAGCTATTTCGCAATAAAATTGTTCACACGTCACGTGTTTATAGTTATATTGCGTGAGCAATATGGCTCTCACCGACTCCACTGAAAGTCTGTTTCTTTCTTTGGTCCACTGAGAAGTCATGAGAGAAAAGACTCTTCTTGGTCATTTCTACCCTCAGTAAAAGAAGGATATTTAGATTTTAACACATCCGTGAATTTACAACGTTTTTTGTTTGCGGACGCCATTATTACGATGCGTGCGACGAGAAATTAACACAAGTAGCTTTGTTTACATTGATTTGCGGTCTGTGCGATGCAATCATATGAGGGAGGGTCGCGGGCGGCGTGTCGCGCGGCGCGACACCACAGTATAATATACAGTAGAACATCTTCATACAAACGTGCCGCTCTCGGTTTGAATGTGTGCGTGCGCGCGCCCGCCATGTCGGCACGCGATTTCACGCACACGCTAGCATAATATATGAGGGAATAAGGTGGCGGCAGTGCGGGCTGTGCAGCGCGACTGTGAGCACGCGCGTACGCTACATGACCGCTTGCGTTCGTCAACTGTCGCCGGCGGCGGCGGCCACTTAAATTACGAGTATCATGACTTCAAAAAGGGGAAAAAAATATTGTAGTGTTTTCGGGTGCCTCAATAATGATTTCGCAAACCCGGACTTATCATTCTTCATAGTTCCTACTCAACCAGAAATGTAAGTACCTACTTATACTTAAATATTATTAGAAAATGTGGTATTGTATTGTTTATTTCACAGTTTATTTGCTTTATTAAGAGCGTAGCCGAGTCGCATTTTTCCATATAAATGTATTCCCAAATTTACTTTCTGAATACTATGTTTAGAGCTAAAGTTTATTTTAAGAAGTCTAGGGTTCTCAATTCGAATGTTTGTATTTTTTTTTTATGTTTGTTCCCGCATAACTCCGTTGCTTGCCAACCGATTTGAAAAATTATTTTTTTGTTGGAAAGGGTATACCTACTTCCCAAATGGTCCCATGAAAATTTTATCGAAATCGGACAAGCGGTTTTTGAAAAATCAACAACAATCTAAAAATTTATCTACATTGTCTACATTAACGATCTTTTTGTTTACTTTTTTGTGGGGTAGGTACAACTAAAAATTGAAAAATAAAAACTTTTTTACAAAAAAAAACAACGGACTTCAAAAAAAAAACACTACAAAGTGATAAATAACTTTAATTTCGGAAGTCGGTGTCAAAAAACGAAAATGCGGAACCAACGACACCGACTTCCGAAATTAAAGTTATTTATCACTTTGTAGTGTTTTTTTTTTTGTAAAAAAGTTTTTATATTATAAAACAGAGGATTGAGTACGAAACATCGTTTAGGTAAACGTATTTGTCGCGTATAGTTGTAATAAGGGCAATTTCACAATAATTAATATTGCAAATTAATTACTATTGAAATTATTATTTTTTCTATTGTCTGATGTGTTGTTCAATCCAAATATGGTGTCTTAATTATAATATTAACTTAACAAAATTACAGTAACATGTGACCGACTAACGCTTAGGGTTGCTTTACGTCGACGTTAATCAACGAGCGTGTAATTTAAGTGTAGAATCTAGATACACCCATTACAGGAATTACGGCAAAGATCGAAATTTACTCATGATCCCACCTGATGATTTTGTCGATAATGTAGAAAGGATGGAGCAGGTGTTTCGCAAAGCGTTCGAAAAGGACCACATCAACATTAAAATTGGCCGGTCAATTTACGATCAACTGAATGATATACCTAGAATTTAAGATGCCCTGTCCATGCTTTCCCAAAAGCTTTACAAAAACTTTACATAAGAATGAGAATTTACTTTACATTAACAAATAATAATAAAGCGTTCCGGACGTGCAGAAACAGGAGAAAAATTTTCTCGGTATCAAATTTGTAACTTAGTATAATAAATGTTATGTGAATAAAGGCTTTTTATTTTTACTAAATTTATAAATTGGTAAAATATTCAATCATAATATGCTTTTTATTTCATAAATTTAGATCAAGTGCTGCTTGTTCGAAAATATTAACTAAAAGTAAAAGTGACAACCCTGGGGATCAACGCAAGAGTAGGCTAATAACTCGGCGGGCGGCCTTAGATAACTTACTGTATATTATACTGTGGCGACACGCCGCCCGCGCCCGCGACCCGTGCCGCAAGTGCGGCACATGAGTAGATAAACCGTACAGAGGCAAAGCTTCCTGAGAACGTGTGATTCGAGCGGTTGTTTGAAGCTTTGCCTCTGTACGGTTTATTTACTCATGTGCTTGTGGTGCGCTTGCGTTCCGGGAGCAGTGCGTGCGGTACCCGCTTGAGTGGGCGGAAGAACATGCAAGTATGACAAAAATCCGGTCTGACGTAAAATCCGGGCGGAGTCCGGTCTAACACGTAAAAATCCGGTCTAGACCGGCTTTATCCGGTCAGATGGTAACCCTACGTTCGGCGTATCGCTATGATTTCAATGCACTGAGTGCCTCACCGGCCATGCGGTATCGCAACGCAACGCCTCTTATTAGGACGTCGTAGCACTTGTAGCGTCTCGAAGTTGGGTGGGTCAGTCTTTTATATAAGTAGTACAAACAACACTGCGTTCGCACCGCAACGTCCCTCCCCGTTTCGTCTCTCTAGTCCCCTTCTCCGTTGAGTGTGCGTTGCGTCGCCGTAACGCTCCGTGTGGCATGTCCCCTTTAGGGTATATTATGATCTGTAGGCATATCACTGTGGCTTGTACACTTGTATGTAGGATGACGTAGCATCACCGCTCAGATATTGCAACGCGCCGACAACACATCGTGTGGCTTCGCTCTTAGGCACAGATTACCTGTTGGTTCTCGCCAGTATTATTTTCAAAATCTTCCACTTCTCTGTCCTTAGTCTTTCGTACGGTTGAATTTTAGAAAAGTTTTGCCTGTTATTTTGTCAATGTCAATGACATCTCAAGAATCAAAGATTAATCATAAAGATGCTTGTAATCAAATCAATCATGCTTGCTATAGTGATTAGTGACGCCCATCCTCTGTTACTTGTTAACATCGGCCTCAGAGCTATCAAAACATTGAGACATTAGCTAAGCTGTAGGCCAATGAACTAAACATAATATTGTCTTCTATCCAATAACATGGCGTCATTAACAGGGTGCTTTACGTTCGTCGAAGGTTATTCAAAGCATGGCATTGGCAGAAATATTTGTTAAATGTTGGCTGAAATTATGATTAATAGCTTTGTTCCAGTAATCTTCCCATAGAAGGGCTAAGGTCTCTCTAGTTTTAGGGTCTACAACTCCTGAGTCGAGTGATTCACTACGACTTTTTTTTATTTAGCCTGCACTGTTCCACTGCTGAGCAAAGGCCCGCCAAATCCTTCCATGCATCCTTTTCTAGCGAATAATCAATGAAAACTGACCAAATACCAACTACATCATCATCTGTTATTTTCGTCCGATGAATGGCAATATTTTCCCCATCTGGTGAGGGGTGTACCAGTACGAGTTTGCTTTAGTTTGCTACCATAATACCATGATCATAACTCATGCGATGCGAGCAGCATCAGATTAATTAGCCACGCCACATTTTATGGTCAACAATGACAGTGGGTGGACAGCAATTGAAGTCACTCTAATATGTTAATCGATGCTCATCATAATACTAATTATTCCGATCGATTATGATCTTGTATTAATATTAAAGCTACGGCCTGTATGTGCCGTATGTGGCACATAGATGGCATCAGTATGATGTCATTCCCATGTTCGTTTGAGGAGGCTAACTCGGAGACATCTCGGTTACGTAATGCATTGTGCGTGGCTGTTGTTTTATGTGAAGGTTTATGATGAGTGACTTCTTTCCATGTCAGGTCTTTAGGGCTACCAAATCAGAGCTTATTTGTATGAAATGAGCTTATTTGTTGAGAATTTGCACTTGGTGGATTTCGATGCCTCCGAATAAGCGTGAGCAGTGGTAGCCCAGTGATAGCGGTTTCGGTTTACGAGTTGCAAGTAGTGGGTTCGAATTTCTACGCCCAGACATGCGTTTTCCTTTGTGTAAATTATTTCATCACCATTGCTCTTAAAACGGCGAAGGAAAACATCGTGAGGAAACCGACATGTCCTAGAACCAAAAACTCGACGACTGTGACCAACCCGCACTGGGTCCGCGTGATAGATTACAGCCAACTCCCTCTCGAAGAGAAGAGTCCTGTTTCCCAGCAGTGGGAAATATTATAGGCTGGCGTTTCTTACACAGCATCGTCGGCGTGTCAGGCCGTTACTTGTATGGATACTCCGTCCAATTTACAGCCATTCCTATATTTCGGGAAAAAAATGGCAAAAATCATGTAAATATGGATGGTTGTGTTAATGTTCATAAAAACATGTTTCATGAGATAACTGTCCGACTTTCTCTGATTAGGATCGGATACAGTGCAGCCGTGCAACGAGCTCTTTTAAAAATATGACTTCTTGTGTAATCTTTTTAGAAAGGACATTATTCTAGCGTTCCTAATTACACATGTCTTAAGAAAAAAATCACTAATTAAGATAAGTTGCACTCCACCTAATCTAAAAGTTTGAAATATCTACACATCAGAAAGTAACATACAATTAAAAATGTTATAGAACTGTAGTTTTTAACCTATTTATGTATCTGTGTACCTACCTATTTTATTTATAATTTAATAGTTTTTTTTTAATCATTGTTCCTCTTAATTAGAGCACCTGCCATCTACAGGGTGTTACGGAAAGGGTATATCAATACAAACGGGTTGAAGAGTGTATCTGGTCTAGAATCTGTGTACAAAATTTCAGCTCAAAAGCAGTAACTTTGAAAATGCTTAATATTTTTTTATTTCGACATCACGGCGCTGCACTGGCGCTCGGCGGCGTGATGTGCGTGTACTAGGCGCACAGACACACTACAGATAATAGATAATGACCCTGGTAGTGCGGTGACACGTTTGTTATGATTTCAATTTAATAAACTATCGAAATAAAAAAATATTAAGCATTTTCAAAGTTACTGCTTTTGAGCTGAAATTTTGTACAGAGGTTCTAGACCAGATACACTCTTCAACCCGTTTGTATTGATATACCCTTTCTGTAACACCCTGTATATAATCTCTTCACCATCCTTCGTTAACTGGTAGAGAATGCCTAAAGCATTAAGTTCGCCTTTGTACCTTTTTTATGTGCGAAAATTACAAGTTCCATATTTACGTGGTTTAGATCCGAACGGGGGCGATACCGTACAAAATGTCACGAGCAGTAGTTCACGTAATACATACGAATGCTACTTATTATGCAGTTATCTATGCACATAGAACCTTTATCTGTGTGTAAATAGGGTTTAGAATGGATTAAAGGGGGGTGTTTATAAAGTTGTAAAATATTTTACGCAACTAAATTGAGATTACGCGCAATTTTAGTGGAATCGTATTGTGATGCTCTGATTACAATGATAAATTGTGTGCCGGTAACATTGTGACTGCCTGCAGTGGTAGCGGGTAGGATGAGAGGAAGTGGCTTTTTTAAACGGTTGAGATCTTGCTTGATATCGACATCTAGTCTTATTTCTACATGCGCTAGTCAAAACACATGTCTTGGATAGGTACCGCAAAACGGGGCTACTTTCACTTCCAGGGTTACTTTGACAGGCGTTGGAACTACTTTAACAGAGCGCCAAAATCGGTTTTCACGTGTGCTCAGCAAGTGTGCGTGACCTCGAGTAATATTGCGCGAGGCGCGGGGTGTGGGGAACGCGTCATAGCGTTGTGATCGGCCTTGTCAAAGTAACCCTGGAAGTCAAAGTAGCCCCGTTTTACTGTATGTGTTTCGATTAGCTATTTAGACATGTTTTAAGGTTAATATAGTGATATTGTTTGTGAGTCTGTGAACCTACAACAAGATATAGATTACAAGATTTTATGCTGAAAGGCGTCGCGTTGGGCGGTTATCCTGTCTTCTGTTGCTTATAACCAGGTTGACCAGGTTATTTATATAATTTTGGTCCATAAGTGTAGTTGAACAATATTCTGCTCCGTATGACCATGACCACTACCTTCTTCTGTTCTTTATTTGTTAATTTCTTTTGTAACTAAATAGACAACCGGTTCTCAACTTTCAAAACTTTTAGCCTGCGATGTCAGCTTCGAGTGGCTGGATTCTGAAGATTTCAGTCAACACAGCGAGTTACAGCGCTCCATTCCACCCAGTCTTTGCTAACTAGTAGATACGTACAAATCTTAACAAAGATAATCGTTTAAAGGATTTTCCTCATCACGTGTCAAGAATGCTCCTCAAGTCTTAAGTCGTGCAAGTGACGTCGGTAATGCGCTAAATTGTTATGTAAATGCGCGGGCGCATGTATAAATAACAGATCGTGCCGTGGGTAACAAGAAGCATCTGTGGCCCAGCATTAAATTACTGGCAGCTTGGCTTGTTTGCATGCTTCAAATGTGAAGTGTTAAGCTAGATCCTTTGTTTGTGCTGATGTTTTCGTGTCTTAATGCTTGAAAAGTTTATTTATGTTCAGACAAAGCTGCCTGCTGTGCTATCTGTATAAGCTCGCTCGCAATAGATGTTTCTAGAGCCCAGGATCCTGAGGTAGGAAATGACCTACGTCCTACCATTCGTTGTGAATTTTGATTCACAATGGTGGTGGTATTGCTATGATCCGAACTTTTCCATGAAAGGAGGTGCCATTTAGTCAAAACAACGAGTAAAACATAAAACACCGACATCCGACGCTGCTTTTCCTCTGTATTCATTCAAAAATTTCGGTTTGGTTTGCATTAAGATTTTCCGCCACAAATTCTCGTTACTGGAATTTTCCTGCCATTGTGCCTTTCAATCACAACCTGCATGTTTGTCGACATATATTAGTATTGACGCGCATATGTTTATTATCTCTAGCTGCAAGTGTTTGCGACGTGCCACAAGCCCACAATGTTGTGCACGTCTGACTCATAAAGATCTTTGTTATTTGCGTTGCATAGCTAAGTATGGGGAGCACGTTATTCTCCCTTATGCAGGAACCTTCAGAAATTATTGACGAGTGTCTGTTTGTTTTGATGTTTGACATTCATGAGATGTCAGGACTGGAGAACATAAAGGATCATCTTCCTTAGTGTAACGCTTTCCGGGTTTGTTTCCAGGATGTTCTTAAGGAATGAATTAGTCGTTGGAGAGGTTTCTATTTCTATATGTAGGGCTATCTTTGTTGGTATTTGTAGTGTATACTCCATAGATATAAGAAAGAAGGTATGCTCTCTTCAGTCTGCAACTGGAATATTTAATTTAAGGTTCTTCTCTTCTAATATTTAGGCCTGATCATCCCGTCTTACTAAGAAGTATCGTATTACCCAGTAAGTGGGTGTGGAGGGCAGATAGGCACTCGCTCCATGTAAAATACTGGTATCCAGCTGCATCAGGTGAGACTGGAAGCTGACACCAATATACCTACAAACGGGGTGAATGCAGGGGTGAATTGGGACGAAACTATAAAATGGATTTTAACGTTGAAATAATATAGGTTGTTGTCAATAAGGGCACGTAATCGTTAATTAAATTACAGTAAACACATTAGGGTCCTTTTTGGCCACAAACTATATTATTTTAATGTTAACATCCCTTTTCAAGTTTTGTCCCAATTCACCCCTGCATCCCTATTCACCCCGTTTGACGGTAGTTGGGAAAAGGTTAGGGACTATGATGGTTCAGGCCTGACGAAAAGATAATGACGGGAAGGTACAAAACGTAGACATCACAGTTTCTCGCACAACATAGAAAAAAAAGCATGAAAGTATCACATTTGTGAGCAGCTGTCTGCATCTCAAGAATCGACAGGTGCAAATAAAAACCATAAAAGGCGGTGACTTAGGAAACGGCGCGCGCGCCGGTGCAATTTTTACTGTCATTACCTAGTGTCGGTGACTGTACAGTAATGACGTTAAATGTTAAGATTCTTATACTTATGGTCTAATGGCCTGACCGCATATTTAAAGTTCTAGGAAATGCAAAGAATAAAGTCTCGTCGACTGTTGAGACAGGTTATTTTAAATTCATTTATTCACATTTAAATAGAGTAAATACAATTGGTGGTTCTACATGTTACATTATTTGGTCTTATATTCTATTTAGCCTTATTATGGCATGTGAAGCTACATAATTCCAGATATTAAATTAATCTAATACATAAAAAATAAAAAGTACGGGTATTTATTCAAAAATCAAAACATGTTTTCGAAATTCATAGAGCCTAATGTCAAATATATCGTATAGTAGTAATAATTTCAAATATAGTATAGTAGTATATGGCTAACTTCAGTGTCTAGTACCAGTAACAACCTCCTTTTTTTTTCAATTAGGGGAGAACAGGGTAATGGGAGCCTACTAAGGGAAAATTTTCTTAAAAATCACAATTGTTAATATTCTTACCATTTTTAGTTAGGAACTCTTACATTCATTATTAAAGTATATTTTAATCACAGTTATAATCAATTGCAGTCTTGTATTAGGGTACAATAAGGATTTTACAAAAAAAAATCAGTCGCTCCCATTTCCCGACACATGCGGGTAATGAGAGCCCATTTAACGCTCATATGGAAAATGGGAGCCATAATTTACTCTTTCTCGAATTTAACTTAACATACTTTAAAATATGTGATCTTAGTAATTAATACAAAGAACTATTTGTAACACAAATAAAAACGTCAACTTAGTAAATAAAACAAAAAAATAAAGATAATAGAAAGATGCTAGGCTACCATTACCCGCTGACTACCATTTTGAAAAGCAATAACATAAATATGTAATTCTACTTTCAATCTCAATTTAACCAATTGGGCTTGTTAGTGCATTTAGCTAGTGATATAAAAAGCATGAAGATAATAAAAAAAGAATATAACTTCATGCTTAACTCGGCGCTGGCAATCAGCAATTTTTATAAACGTGGAGCGAAAAACACATAATCGTCCCTCGTGACTTAACGCATGGCACTAACGGCTCGTGTTCGTCAGGCGAAGTTTCTCAATGGTTGACGAAAGCGGCCGAGTGTTTAAGATCGCGCAAATGTGCCTACTTTCCGTTCAATCACTATGGCTCCCATTAACCGACCGCTCTCATTACCCTGTTCTCCCCTATATCTAACTTTTTATCTCTATTAGGTTTACGATGTTACTTTCCGCGAGATTCCTCCTCCTCCTCAAGTCGTACTCCTCATTACTGAGGGTCGTGATCCTCCCTTGAAAACAACTTTTCCCTGACGATGTTTCGCCATCTCTGTCTATCCTTGGCCAAGTGAAGCGCATCATGAAATTTCGTGTCAAGAGATTCCGCGAGATTAGCTTGTGATATTGTTAAGCACAGGGAGTGCTTAATGTGTCTTTGCCATATTATCTCAATAAATCGGTTAATTTATTGATAGATAACAATTGCAACAGTATGAATAACCATTGATATCCTAGACGTAGCTTATCTTATTGTATAATTCCTGCGAGTTAATAAAGTGGTTACTTCGTAGTAGCAGATAAACCGGCAACCTCTTACTCGTTACGTATTGCAAATTGCAACCTTTACGGTGATAAGATTACCCTTGATGGAGTTGCAATGACCATAGTTAGAGATAGATGGATACTTACAAATAGTAAGTATATGCTTTCTTATACTATACAGGGGGCAGGGCATCGACGTACAACCTGTTAGTATGGGGGGGTTATTCCACAAAACCCCATTGAAGGCTCATGTCGTACATGATGGAATTGATGGAATTGATGGGGATTTGCGGAATAACCCTGGATTCAGTAGATGATTCTGAACCGACGAAAAATTGCGTCGAAATTTTTTTAAATAAATAATAATAAAACTTTATTTCAGACTAAGTCCATAATTTAAATTAATTAAAATTTAATTAATTATTTTTTTTTATTTATATTTTTTATTAAAAAAAATTGCTGATTCATAGAAAAGTGCAATACCTACGCGGTCAAAATGTATGGAACAGCTAATATTAAAAAAAAAATGTCTATGCTCGGTGGTCTAGAATCATGTGCAGACTTCATGGTTAAAGTTTGCGCCTTGATGTCCCTGCTACCACCACACCTGGTATACACCATACTTAATTGCAGCGCTGTTAATAAATATACATACGTACAATACCTACCTTTAATTTAAGTATAATAATGATGACGTTAGAAGTTTCGTGACTTCACTGTTGCCCGTGTCCTTAATTTGTAAGGGTACGATGAATTCTGTTGGCCACAATACGTAGGTATGGTACAGACGCCAGCACATCAAGCTACCCGAAACTGTCAAATTTTCCTTATCAACTTTGAACCTTATTCATCAGCGATAAAGTTGAAAATCTATAAAAGAAATTTGACAGATTGTTGTAGCTTAATGTGCTGGCGTCTGTACTCTGTGAAAGCACACTGCTAATGACACATCTAATAGCGTGGGTGCAGAAGTGCATGGCTGAGACTTTTGTATCCAAAAGTAGTATTACCATCTCTTTAGAAATTCGTCCACCTTTCAATAAAGTCTATAATGATGAAGAACATTAGATAACAAATTGGCGTGCATTCGCCGCAAATGATGCGCGCACGCATTCGCCATTACCGCGTCATTAACAGGCAGACATTGACACAGTTCACTAGGCGCTTTTTTACTACTTGACCTTAACAGTGATGCCCATTTGTTTATTTATTGTTATATGTTATGACGTTATTAATATACCTACACTTATATATATTTTTTATGAAACTCAGATCAAAATCTACTTCCGTATTGATCTCAGTTTACTTCAAGTAGGTCTGGTCCAAGAGTATCTGATAAAATGTAAACAAATGGATCAGAACACGTACCCGTGTGTGGATGGTTATTTATATTGCCAAATTAAATGACAAATTAATTAATTGACTTTGATTTGCTTATTTGAATACTTGAACCTGAAATTCTAACTTGAATCTCTGATTCCTAACAATGAGTTAGGTTGTAGCGTATCTTGAAAAGAAAAAAAGATTGTGTCCTATTTGTCAGACCCTGGCTGTTTGGCTCCTTTAATTTTAGTTTTATTTTTTTAGCTCCTTTCTATTACCGGTGCTATAATTTTTATAGCACCGGCAAAACATTAGCTGTTATTTGCAAGAATTTCAAGTTATCTCACAAAAATATAATCCTTTGCAAATCTGTTGATATAAATTAATTATGCATTCACTGTTTTATATTCAAATTATTATTTCATGCCCATATTTGTGTTCAATACTTAATATAATTTTCTTTAATTAAAAAACATTTAAAATTAACATACATTAGCATAGTATTGAATGCATCCGTTATGGTAATCGGATGTGACGTAACGTAGGTCATTGGGAAGGCCGTTATTGATAAAGATTGGCTAATCGTTTCCATAATCATTTATTTAAAGATGATAAGGAAGTAAGATGTTCGCTTTCACTAAACTGGGTAGGTAGTGTTTAGTTTCGATTTCAAGTGAAGTAAGGAATTGAACTTATATGTCATACCCAAGGTTTTTCCTAATTAGGCGACTTAAAGACTTTACGGTCACGTTACGAGCAGTGGCGGCCTTAAAAGGTGGCGAGCAGGGCAACCGCCCGGGGGCTTCCACTTGCACGGGTAGAAAAAAAATACATTTAAAACTTTATTTTATCCTTAGGATTTTAGTTATAAACCGCCTGGGCCCCCTGCCCCACAATCACGACAAACGACAATTATTTTTTAATAAAATACTAAACAGGGCTAGAACATGTTCAGTTAATAAAAGGCAGTTTGTAATTGGAGCCCCCACGGGGTGTTAAAATTTTTGAGCTCGCTGTGCTCGCTCTTCCAACATTCTCGTTTCTTTTTGTATATCGGGGTGGGGGGGTTCATTATATATTTATACATTGAATTTCTCATCATTCCTACAAATACCTGCTGCTAATGACGCAAAGGACAAGGGCCTCGCAAAGATTTGACGTCCGGAACCTCGCAATGGTTAAGGCCGCCGCTGGTTACGTGGATTCAAAATTAGAATATTAACTTAAGTAGGTATAGTTAATAGAGCGAGCGGTATTCTTTTGTTTGGGAGGGTCTGAAACCGAACTTTGATTTAGTTTTGCGAATAGTTTGACTCCTTTCACCTTTGATTGGTGTCTGATGTTGTGAGGGTTTACGCGCTTATTTAATTACTATCTGATTCTGCTCGCGACTACGTCCGCGTGAAATTTCTTGTTCCCCTAACCTACTCCGTCGCATCGCATCACTTTTTGCTTTTTGCTCGGGTTCTGAGGGTCATACCATGATATTATAGCCTATAAGTAGCCTTCCTCAAGAGTAGGGCTATCGAATGCAAATAGAATTTTTCAAATCCGATTGGTAGTTCCAGATATTAGCGCGTTCAAACAAACTTTTTAGCTTTATTATTAGTATAGATAGATCATCACATCGTAGGTAACAAGAAGTTAGAAGCGGCTTGCGTTGTTTTCCTCTAATATCTAGGCCAGCAAAACGGAAACCAACACAAAAGGTAGAGACGCCAGCACATCAACCTACCCGAAACTGTCAGATTTTCCCAATCAACTTTGAACCTTAATGTTTGGTGATAAAGTTGAAAATCTATTAAAGAAATTTGACAGATTGTAGTAGGTTGATGTGCTGGCGTCTGTACATTAAAACTTATGTGAACGTACTAATGAACATTAATATCCCTCTACTTTTGTGATGACAAGCGTGAACTCATTCAATATTACCAACATTTTCAAACCACCGAATGTACAATAGATACAATACACATAACAATGGCTAGCTTCTGTGCAGATCGGAACGTAATTTCTCAATCCAGGTTCACACACTGCTCATCTTATTAATGATGTAACAGATAACAATCAGGTTAGTTACGCAACGTAAGACGGAACGCATCCGATTTCGGTCAACCGCTGATTATTTTCTACGCGCTTCCGGGGGTTATTTTTGTTTCCGTGTGTTGGCAGCACTGATGCGTTCTGATTTTGGATTAGTGCTAAATTGCTAATAGACTTTCTTGGTCTATTACCCGTATTTTAGAAAAATGCACATGCGTGATCTGGATTTAAGTACATAATATAGATTTGAGTATTCATCATCAATCACCATCATCATTTCAACCAGCATAGCTATTCACAACCATACGACAGGCTATCGTATCGAAAGATTTCGATAACCTGATTTGACTTGCCCCCGACAACAAACAGCTGTCGGAAGAATAGCGGGCGTCTATTTGATTTGAACTGACAAAATTTCCGGTATTGGACTTGTGAACAGCGCTTAGAGGACTCCTAGGAAAATATTGATTGATGTTCGATACGGTACGGTAGCGTATCGAGTGGTTGTGAATAGCTATGCAGTGGCGTAACTATAGGGTGGCATTGGGGCAAAATGCCACGGGCCCCCAGTCAGAGGGGGCCCCCGGCCCGAGAGCCGAGAGGGCCATGAGCACAGGAGGATCCTAACATAAGTTTATAAAAGCAAACTTTTTTGAAAATGTGCAAAGGACATCATTCAGTTTTCGAACATTTTGTACCTTTTTCCCATTGTTTGTCTAATTTTTTGGGTAGGACCTCATGCTCAGCAATAGCGCTTGCGACCACTAGACCACTGACCCACAAAGCAGTCAGGTGTTAATTTTTGTAGGGGAGAATATAAAATCTACGCGGAAGAAGTCGCGGGAGAACGGCTATAAAAAAAAAAAAAAAAACTATAACGTTGGTTGAGCTTCTTTACATTGGGGGAGGGCCCCATTCCTTGAATTTGCCACGGGCCCCAAACGGCATAGTTACGCCACTGATTCCAGCCGAAAGACGTCCACTGCTGGACACAGGCCCAGCATCGCTACTTTGATCGGTTTTGTGCTTCTCGCATCCAGCGGATACCTGCGGCCTTCACCAGTTCATCAGTCCGTCTTGTGGGGCCTTCCAACGCAACGTCTGAGTTGATTTGAGTATTGATTGGTATGAAATCTGCAGCTGATATTCTTTTTTTGAGTCTAAACGTAGCTTGAGTATCGCCTAAGAATACGAGATTAAAGTGACGGTTTTTAAATTAAATGTATAGTCCGGAACATATATTGTTAAGCAAATGGACACCCTACGTCCATTTGGAGTGTTACCTATAGCTATTTCATACAACTGCCAAATGGCAGCTATGATTTGAATACAGGTTCGTCCATTTTAGAGAGCAGTGGTGGCCAAGTGGAAAGGGCCGCGACTTACGAGTTGTAGGTCGTAGGTTCGAACCCAAACAGGTGCCTTACTTTGTGTAAATTATTTTATCACCACTGTTCTCAAAACGGTGAAGGAAAACATCGTGAGGAAACCGGCATGTCCTAGAACCAAAAATTCGTAGACATATGACATCTGTCAACCCGCACTGGGCCCGCGGCCCGTGTGGTAGATTACGGTCCACTTCCTTTCACCGAGAGGAGGCCTGTGTCCTAGCAGTGGGAACATTATAGGCTGATTATTTTATTATGTTGTTACGTACATTTTAAGGTGGTAGTCAATTTGCGTAGCAACTAATTTCCCTGACTTTACCTAACCATCTTTATCAGATTCTTCAATATCTTAAGCGCAAGGTACCTTATTGTCCCTACATTATATTTAATAAGATTATGCAACGTTCTCGGCATGCTTCCTAGTTCGTGAGCCGAATTACAAAACCCTATAAATGGCAGAGCATGACATTTGAAAAGCTAATGCTTGGACGAAGAGCGCATGCTCAATGTTTGTGTCACTATACAGGTAGTAATCTCTACTACGTAAGAACGATAGAAATTGTGGTCTATTCAGCTTCTGCATAACTTAACTAAGATATTATCAGGATTTATTATTTTGGATTAGGAGGGGTTATGATAGTATGGATTGCTGTATCTTCGGCTTATTCGGCTACTAGTATAGATAGTACTGGTAGTACTTAAGTACATCACTATTTTATGTGCACTTATGCGGAACTGTCAAACGCCACGTGTCATTTGTTTGACCATAAACAATTAATGGCCCACGTTGGCAGTCGGCTCTATGGTCACACTAACAGTGAGGAGTTTATTCATAGTAGGCATACCTACCTAAACCTTTGAAATTGGAGTGAAGAGAAGTAGAGGAATAACAGAGAGCCTTATGACCAGCAGACTGAAATGCGTATTGTGAGCGTGGTCCATTTTAAGAACAAATCCATTATTTTTTACTTAAAGTTTAGCTGCAGTATCAGAATCTTACATCAGTTAACTACAAGAACTTACGAATAATGTCGAAATGCAGTGTCCATAAACAATATGAACTATTGTTTCATTGTCTATGGCTTATGTATTTTTTAATGTAAGTTAACGGTAGCAGACGTGAGTGGCCATTCACTTGTGAAGTAGTGAGTAACCATGAGTTACTCATTGAATACGGACGTAGATTATGTTATGACTGATGTTTGTGTGCACAGCTGTTCAATAGTAGCAAATAGGTACTAATATTTTGCCAGCGCTGATATATGAGTTTTTAAAACATAGCACGTTTAAACTGCTTTGTTCAGTGAGTTCCATTCTTGATTAAAATACTAATGATTAATTGATCAATACAACAGACCAATATTAGTAGAGCCCTTGAAACATTACTATAAGTAGGTATATATATTGTTATAAAAAGTCTCCCCGCTGCGTCTGTCTGTCTGAACGCGATAAATTCAAAAACTACCGAACGGATTTTCATACAGTTTTCACCAATGGACGGAGTGATTCATGGGGAAGGCTTAGGTGTTCACAGAACATATGACGATGATTGTTGAAGCTATGGAAACATGCCGTTTTACTGACGCGTGTCGCGTAAACCAATAGAGTTATTTGAAAACAACGTAGGTATACCTAATAAATGGGATATTTTCCGATAAACACGCGTTACAAGCCGCGGCAAAAGCTTGTTACAAATAATTTCAAAAGAGGTGTCGAGTTATTTACATCACGTCTTTTTTATAATAAGTATCTTGTATAATATGATGGCAGTTTATTGACTTCATCAGTCTATCGATAACGATCTCTACAGAGTCTCAATTTCAATTGCCATTTTGTGCCTTCTGTGAGGTTCTATAGCCGGCGGTGATTTAAGCAAGAAAAGTTGTACTGTTACAAATGCTACTGCTGTCTATTTGTATAGCTCTTTATTACGTATTGATTCACCTTACCAAGAATTATATTGGCAATATACTAATAAATCGAATGATTTATTAAGTATGAATATACTTAACTTATATAACCATTTCATTTCAGCTTCCAACGTACATTTTCATTATCCGATTCTTCATCGTCAACGCGCATTGCACGTACTTAATCAAAATTTTACGTCCGAATGTCAAATGAAATCGATTACGATCAGCATCGAGTGCAGGCAACAATGGAATTAATTCCATTATGCGTGGATGTGGGTTTCAAGGTCGGAAGGTAGCGAATCGGGACTAGGTCTGCTGATAGTATCCATCTTGATAATATTGAGCGAGACGAGGAAGACTAATTAATTATGTTAGCACTTTTTTACGGCAAGTTTATAAAATACTTAATTTTTTTTTTCATATAAAATACATATACTTAATAAAACAATTTCGGGTTAGTTACACCATTAATTATAACTCAAGAATGCCTGGACCAATTTTTATGATCTTTGAATTGTTGGATTTATCTCCGCCTCGAATAGCAGAATAACTATTAAAACACGAGAAAAATTTACAAAAAAAAATTATGGAGATTTACCGGTACGAAGTCAGCTAGTTTTAAATATTAAACAAGATCCGTTCTTGGTATTTTGTATCCAATCTACCATCACCATTTTGGGTGAGATCATTCTATGTTGGAAAATGTTACGTGTCAATCTGCCTAGCATTTACCCAACTATGTTGGGGTCGGCTTCCAGTCTAACCGAATGCAGCTGATTACCGGTACCTATTTTATATTGAGTGACTGCCTATCTGACCTCCACAACCCAGTTATTGGGTAACACGATACCCCTTGGTATGACATGTTTTCAGATTTTCGGGCTTCTGGCTATCCGTAATTACCGTCAAAAATTTATGAATGGCAGCTGGAACCAACGGCTTGACGTGTTTTCCGAGCCACGGAGGGGTTTCGATATGTAATGGATGTTCACCCATCCACGAACAGACCGCGACAAGCGTAGGTTAACCTTCTATCGACTCTGCGGCTGTTATTATTTAGCCACGGGTTCCTGATGATAAATTTAACGTGTGCATGGTACTGATTACCGCATTACTATCA
The DNA here is from genome assembly GCA_945859645.1 of Amphipoea oculea. Taxonomy (NCBI): domain Eukaryota; kingdom Metazoa; phylum Arthropoda; class Insecta; order Lepidoptera; family Noctuidae; genus Amphipoea; species Amphipoea oculea. The sequence goes on from OX243862.1 coordinate 23,904,109, forward strand.
TGTTTGATTATCATTATTATCATTTTAGCCGAAATACGTCTATTGCTGCAAATAGGCCTCGCCTAAGCATAGTGTCATCATCATCTGCCTAGCCTTTTCCCAAGTATGCTAGGGTCAGCTTCGAGTCTAACCGGCACCCTCATTGCGTAACACACTATCAGTCTCGATCTGAATCATTTTGAAGGATATTGCTAATCCATTGCTTCATAATTATTTTCGAAAAATGTGTCTGGTCAACAACGTAAATAACGCAATGAATGTTATTGAACTGTCAAAATGAAATCCATTGCTAGATTGCTACTAATAGTGTGTTACGCAATCACCCCACTGATGCAGTTGATTATCAGTATTTTACATGAAGCGACTGCGCCCAAATACCCTATGATAATAAATTAACTTGACTTGAAAATATTTAAGCAATCGAAACCTTCTCCATACATTTAACAAAACCGCTCATATTCCCAATTTTGTTCTCCAAATCATAAAGCACATTGTTTCTCCATTTATAGCCAGCCTCAGTGAGATTACGGCAATTTACGGACTAAATCGACGGAACAAAATCACTATTATTCAGTAGCCGCAGCAGGGTTGACGTTAACAGAAATCATTTAAATATGCAGAATATTTTGCTGTGAAAGTAAAACTTCAAATCCTCTGAACCTAGCTTAGGGAAGAATAGAAAGCTTTCTCATGGGAAAAGGACCATTAAGGCCCTTCCGATTACAAGTCTGCTGCAAGTAAAATCGAGAGAGCTGAGTTTCTTTATGGTTGAGCAAAAACCCAATGTAACAATATTCTGACTTAAAAGAGTGTCCGTGGAGTGTCCTGCTCGTTCTTCTGTGGAGAAGACCACACACGCATTCCCAAGCATAGTAGGTTCCTATCATAATCAGCCTATAATGTTCCCACTGCTGGGACACAGGCCTCCTCTTTGTGATAGGGAGTGGGCCGTAATCCACCACGCGGGCCCTGAGCGGGTTGGTAGATGTCACATGTCTTCGAATTTTTGGTTCTAGGACATGCCGGTTTCCTCACGATGTTTTCCTTCACCGTTTTGAGAGCAGTGGTGATGAAATAATTTACACAAAGTAAAGCGCCTGTCTGGGTTCGAACCTACGACCTACAACTCGTAAGTCGCGGCCGATACCACTGGGCCACCACTGCTCTAGGTTCCTATGGAGGAACCTATTACGCTTGTGAATAGGCATCTTCATCTTTCTGACTGACCGACCCCTTTTGGATTGTCAAGGGGACGGCCCCTTGACAATTCAAAAGTGCCTGTAGGTAAAGTAATTGGTTTATTTCGAATTAACACTTTGAGTTTGAATTTGAGAATTATGGCATTCATACTTTATTTGTACCTATCTGGAATTATTTTGAATCCACCGGACATAACTAAAGGCATTTTTTTGTTCAACGTAGAAAGTTAAAAATTTCTCAGGTACCTACATCGACTCTGCGACAACCCTAAATGGCAGTCAATTGAATTAGCGGGTGAACAATAAGAAGTCATGGTTTTGTGGAGCTGTGAGAAAAGTTTCGATAGATTAAACTGTTGTTATAGACAGCACGTGTTCCGTGATGTAGGATTGTTACTTGTTGTTATTTAGCTGTTATGTCTAAAACACGTGGATAATTATGTCTTTATAATAAACACAAATGGATTCAAATATCAATTCAAAATGCTTTTGTCATTGTTTGATGGAATTATAATGACTTAAAATAAGTTTTTTGAAGATTTACGCTCGATTTTTATTCTATTCTATTTTTTGAGGTTCTGGCTCCATAGGTAACGTTCGATGATTTTGCCAATGTCCAGGTATGAGAAAGTAATGATCGCTCGATTTAGTTTTGAGCAATAACGTTCAGTTAGATGGGTAGTTGGCAAAAAGTGTTACACGGTAGTCAGACTGTACCGGATACCGCTCCGGTGTGCGGTGCTGCAGTTTTTAACTTTGAATTGGTCTAGAATCTTGGTCTTGTTTACAAAACCGCAGGGCATAACACATTGACACCGCTGATGTACGTGCGGTGTACAGTCAAAGTTATAACCCGCATCACCGCACACCGCGCACCGGAGCGGTGTCCGGTGCAGTGTGATAACCGCTTTAGTACAGCTAACTTGAGGACATCACAGTTTGTCGACAATTTAAATACGTGACGAGGTAAAAATGTTAAAATAATTCCTTATTTTCCTCATACTTTCACATAAATCAAAAACAATACCTCAGCGAGACGTAATGACAGTTATTTACATGAGTACATATAAAATCGGAACATGGAGTGATTGGCTTCGACACATGTCAAGTAGCTACGTAACAGAAGTTCAGGAACTGCAGCAGAATACGAAGTGCCACGGAAACGACCGAAGTATTCCGAAATTGAGGCAAACGATACTGAAACGATGTTCATAATTGTTTTGGCAAACATCGCCGAACTGTTAAGTGCGTTTGACATTTTGGCAGGGTTGGCAAGCTTGAGTAATTATGGCAAGGTAATGAATAGGTGTTATTGGTGTACTTAGTGGAAGAGTTAAAAAGCCTGATAAAATGGGGCTACTACATTGGAACGTCAGCAGGGTGTGAATGAGGAGCTATATCGCAAACTATGCTCCACCTGCTATCCTGCCCCCAGTGTCCCAAAACATACAGTCAAAATGACCTCCGCGGTGGAAGTGGCGAAGTGGTCACATTAGGATATTTTAGTTTCTTGTTCCTCAAAATTGTGGGCTTCTCAGGCTCTTTCTCAAGTGGTCTAAGCAAACTGGGATTAAACTCAAATAAATACCTTACCGATATGAAAGTTCATTGAATACAAATGTTAAAAAAAAATATTCTATGGCAACCATATGTTTTTCTTTATCACTTTTGGTATTAACTTCATAGGAGTACATGCAGCAGTTTAGAGCAAGCTTAAATATTCCAGAGATAATTTCCCAATGCTCTGTTTCTTGATTACCATCTACAATCATCAAGTTTTGCTTTATATTCCCGACTTCACAAATAACATCATTAAACACAACAATATCGTCCAGCACCCTTATATCAAGTGTCAACCCTGTTAGAGAAAGTGTCCCTCCACTCATTTGTTTGTTTGATACGGAGCGTGCATCTATAAACACTTCCTTACTGCCGACAATAGCCGATGATTGCCGAAGCATCGCAAGCGCATTTCCGAAATGCGATCTACCCAATATTACCTAACCGAGTAAACGCCTCCTGAATACTGCTGACTAATTAAGTGTGACAGTGTGACGTGTGACGTAACGTAATGAAGCTTCTCGTCAGGCACAATAGGCACCTGTTACGTGGTGCAGCATATAATACGGTATTGTGATCGGGCGGTCAAACGCTGGGTGATGGCCCGCTAAATGTAAAGTTTATTTCCGACTAAAGAAAGGGTTTCTCTTTACCTAGGTGATGCATAAGCAGCCTATAGTGTTCCCACTGCTGGGACACAGGCCTTCTCTCGTGGTCTGTAATTTACCATGAGGGCCCAGTGTGGGTTGGTAGATGTCACATGACTTTGAATTTTTGGTTAGAACCATAAATTCCTAGAGGACACGCCGGTTTCTTCACGATGTTTTCTTTCACCGTTTGGAGAGTAGTGGTGATGAATTAATTTATACAAAGTAAAGTCGTGGCCGTTACCACTGGGCTACCTCTGCTCATGTAAAGTTTATTTACGTCTAAAGAATTTTTTTTTTACAAGTGAAGCCCGCTGGTAAATTTTATTTATTCCCTTCTAAGGAGGTTGTCCCCGGCGATCGCGGAAGCAATTCTTAGTACCTATAGAAAAATATATGCTTGCGTTATTATTAATGATCTGCAATTTATTGTTGTTATCTGTCAGGTTTTCTCCAAGATTATTCTAGACCCAAAGTAACAATTTCAACGCTATTATTATTGTCTTAAAACAACAAGATATTTGAAAACTGGACCACTTCCACTTACTATTTTCTCATGAAAGTCTTTAACTTCCGAACTCCGTTAGATGTTTTCATTATTGTCCACTTTTTTTTGGGTAAAAACCAAGTTTGTCATTAAAAAGAGTTTATTAGGCGCTATCAAATGCGGAAAACTGTAAAAAGTGACAGTAGAATGACATAGCATTATGAAGGAGTATGTAGGTTACTAAACTTGGCACATAGGACTGCTTACGTAGGCCGTTAGCAAGGTGAGGTCACTATGAGAAATTCATTGAGTTTTTTGTTGGTTCACTGCGCTCAGTAGATCAAGAATTTAAGTTGTGTGCCACTAATCTAAATTGCAGAAAAACAGAGATTTTGTCTGTGTAACTGTCGTCTTCACAAATGTGTCGCAAACAGTATTTTAGAGGCTTGATGAGGACTATTAAATGTATCTACGTCTCCATGATAAATGTGCACCGTCGCGTCGATGTGAATTTGTTTAAATCTAGTTAACTTTGTGTCAATTTCATCATGAGGGGCTCGTGGAACAGCTGCACAGGCCGATCGATCAGGTTAAGCTACGCTTGCCACGGTTGGTCTGAGGGTGGGTGACAATCTTTACTTACTGAGACCCCTCCGTGCCTCAGAAAGTACGTTAAGCCGTTGGTCCCAGCTGTCATTCGTGGATCTTTGACAGTCGTTACGGGTCGTCAGAAGCCCGAAAAAATCTGACAACCAGTCTTACCAAGGGGTATCGTACTACCCAGTACCTAAATGGGTTGTGGAGGTCAGACAGGCAGTCGCTCCATATAAAATACTGGTATTCAGCTGCATCCGGTTAGACTGGAAGCCGACCCCAATATAGTTGGGGAAAGGCTAGGCAGATGATGATGTAGGTACTTAACACTTATGAGCCTTCAATCCTGACAGTCCTAATGCCAAAAGACTGTTTCAATCAGCTCTTGAGGGCTATTGTGACATGCAGTAGGAACACTTAACAAATGGATTTGTAATCGCACTACGATAATGGCAACACTTATGCTGCTGTTGTTCATCCTCTGGCAATAGAGTTCAAGGCTTGGAATTAGTAAGTACTATAATATCTAAACTCATTCTAAGCAATTACGAGCTTCCCAACAGACTGCTTCAGTCAGATCTTTAGGGCTATTGTGCCATGCAGTACATTTGGTATCTCACCACGATGATTGGCATAGTTCTGATATTTCATCCTCATGGATGTACAGACGCCAGCACATCAACCTACCCGAAACTGTCACATTTTCCCAATCAACTTTGAACCTTATTTTTCAGTGATAAAGTTGAAAATCGATTAAAGAAATTTGACAGATTGTAGTAGGTTGATGTGCTGGCGTCTGTACCAAAGTTTGTTCATCCAGGCAATGCAGTTAAGGTAGTAGAATTGATATCATTTTAGATCCATGAAAAATACTTACGTTATATTCCATTTGTATGTGTCACGGATGGTCACGGGTCACCTACGCATATTAATAAATAATGTATCTAAGTCATTTTTTGCGCGTAATATAATGGTTAATAATGTTTTCATAAGTTACCGTAAAAGGAGGTTCGTTACTAAGTTCTAGTCAATAATGTATAAGTGGTTGTCCATGCTCTTGAATCTTGAGGAGCATGTCAGTAGGTCTCGGTCTCAGGTCTTAGTTTCCACTTGACTTAGATACATTTACTTACCTAGTTATTTTGTTCTTCCAGAATATTGACAACACTTTTGGATGATGTTTTGTTAGCTGTACTAGGATAAAGATTTTTGGAACTTGTTGCATAATCAGCCTTGAATCTTCCCACTACTGGGACACAGGCTTCCTTTCTATGAGAGGGAATTTCCTGCAATTGCAATATCTTTGCCGGTACATATTTGACGAATTCATACTTTCTGTCGGTATCGGTAGCGAAAGATGCAATTTTTGTAAAGAATAGATTTTTGTGAAGGGTTTCCTCCCAACTGTAACGGGTGTAAAAATACCCTTAACGAGCCCGAGAGACAATTGTTCTTCCAGGTATTATGATTTTTTTGTACCCAACTATACCAGCGGAGTTATTGCGTAACACATCAAATTTTGATAGTTCCACAACCATCTTTGCGTTATTTACGTTGTTGAGTAGACAAATTTTTCGATCATATGAAGCATTGGATTAGCAATATTCTCAAAAATGATTTAGATTGTGATGGAAAGTGTGTTACGTAATTAGGGTGCTGGGAACCTTCTGGTTACGTAGATATTGATGGTCAAAGTTCCAACATTGTCTATTTTTTTTATGAAAACCAGTTTTAAATGTACCTAATAACCTGTACCTGAAATGTAACTTAAAATACTCGCACAATTCGATTCGATTGATTTTGATCCTTAGTTGTGATGCTAGAATATATTCACTATATTCAAAAGAATTTGAACCATATCGTATATTTTCATAAAGTTCATTATCGCACAATCACAAGCAGCTATTAAATTTTAATGTTACTGATGCGCGACATTTTTTTATTGTTTATCCACCCTCGCCGTTTTTATTTTTAGTATACTTGATACTCATTAGCCTTTCAACCTTAACGACAACATTATAATGACTAAAATCGCTTGGCAACATGATTTATCGAAACGCTTGCACGGAGTATTCCAAATGTTCACGATAAGGTTCAAATTCGCTATTACTCAAGTGGGTCAGATAATGTTGGCCACCGACTGTACTATGCTCAAACAATGGGTGTTTGTTTGAAACTTGATGCTATTTCTAAACAACAAACAGTGACTGTCTCGAAATAAAAACAAGATCCTTTCTGAAGTTCCTTTGAAGGCATTCAATCATTGTCTCTGATGTGGTCCACAAATAGTGTAGTCTCGTTTCCTGTGCAGGCGGACGCTCTGTTAAACATGTGAGTAGATGTTGGGTTAACGTTTTTAAAATACGCAACCTGTTGATTGTTTTTTAAAACCATGGATTTAGTAGGAACATGATTCTGAACGCACCTGCGTTGAAATTTTTCGTTGGGTTTAAAAAAAATACTGAATCAATGGTTACAGATTGTACGTCGATTTCCCTGCCAGCCTGTATAAGTACAGACGCCAGCACATCAAGCTACCACAATCTGTCAAATTTGTTTAATAGATTTCAACTTTATCGATAAAGCAATTAGGTTCAAGGTTGATTGGGAAAATTTGACAGTTTCGGGTAGCTTGATGTGCTTGCGTCTGTACATAAAGCCTGATTTTCATTGATCGGTATCGGCCCTAGGCCAATTAGCGTCTGCTTCATTTAAATCCAGCGCTGTACCTGTACTGGATTGAAAAGTGTTAACATTGGTCCAATATCGATCCAGAAAAACTGGATCAATGTGAATCAGCCCCGCTGTGTTTACGATGCTATGCTTATTGCATTTTATCTTTTACTACTCGCTTCATTTACTTCGAAATGAGTACTTCTGAATAGATTAATTATTAACGGATTTTATAATTCCCAAAATGATGAATGAATCATCATGGTAATCTTCTTAATACCAAGGCTTTCCTGACCTGTTAGATTATGTATGTTATCTCATAACTTTCATGACTCAAAAACATCACGTACCGGTCTTATCTACCTATATAATACTTTTTTGGGGGATTTCTTGAAGTTTCTTTCTTCTATGTACAGTATTGTTAAATCATCTACAGACACTTTTTTTTTTATTTTTTTTTTATGGATGGGAAATTATCAAATGACCCCTCCCGCTCTGGGTGGAGCGAAGAGAGTGTCAGACTCTTACTGACTAAAACCCATCCGTGTTCCTTCCTTAGCCCTTTATGTTCCGGGGTAGCGGTAACCCTTTCGGACAATCCCGCTCCCCCGGCAGGCTTCGGCCCTGGCAGGTCCCTTCCTTTATGCTGACATCTCTTTGAGGCGCGCGTGGAACACGTACGCGCCGTCCGGCATGGGCCTGGTCCTGATCGGACGGTGAGCTACCCATTACTCTCCGTCCGCAGGCCCGCGCCTACGGCGGCCGGGAGTCGTCACGCGGCTCCCGACGCCCGGAGCGTCTCCCGCGGCGGCTGGGGTGTGAGGCTCTCTCCCTTAGCCGTTCCGCCACCTCCTTCGCTAGCATGACTGCTTTGCAGAAGGAGGTGACGGCCTCCCACTCCCTCTCGCCCCGGACCATGGCTTGAACCAGGGCCGGACGCGAGAGGTCGCCGCCGCTGTCGATCACCTCTACGAGGGCACGGCGGTGCTCCGCCCATGCGGGGCATACCTCCACCGTATGCTCCACCGTGTCCTCTGGGCGATCCTCGCAGTGGTGACACCCGGGCGTCTCCTCCCGCCTGATGATGTGCAGGAACCTCCCAAAACATCCGTGTCCGGTGAGGACCTGCGTCAGGCGATAGGTGAGGACGCCGTGACGCCTCTCTAGCCACTCCTCAAAGAGGGGTCTTACCGCCGCTATCGTGGCGTGCCCTGCGCTGGGTTGCGAAAGTCGCTCCTTCCATACCACCATGAGATCGCGCCGGAGGTCTGTCCGCTCCGCCGCGATTTGCCGCGGAAGCGGAGTTTCCCCCCGGCTCAGTGCCTCCGCGCGCCACTCATACAGGCGCGCGAGGACTATCGCCTCCAGATCCCATGGCGGCAGTCCGGCAAGAAGGCTTGCCGCCTCGCCCGAGATCGTGCGATACCCCCGGAATCTACAGACACTTGAGAGTTTGACAGCATCTAGGATCTGATAAAGTTCAATAGGCTTCTACGAATCTTAAGAACGGAAATGAAGTCATCTTGCATTCAGACACGTGTTGGTAGGACGATAGAGTTTTCGGCACTCCTTACGTCATTAAATGGCGTAACTTTAATAAAACAATTGAAAGATGCCATAATCTCAACGAGCGATACGTTATGTCAAGTAAAATTTTGAAAATATCCTGTCGGTGAATAGAGTCATCTTGGAACGGCATCAACTAAATAATCTATACACACTTCTCCCTGCAGGCCAGTAGGCCATATCTAATGTCTCACTGCACTACAACATCGTAATTTCCAATTTGCAATGTCCACTTCATTTTTTAGGACAGCTAGTTTGTAAAAAAAACTACAGTACAACACACATAATAATATTGTTAGGTCGGAAAGCACGTTAAGCCGTTGGTCCCCGTGGATCTTTGACAGTCGTTACGGGTAGTCAGTAGCCCGAAAGTCTGACAGCCCGTCTTAACAAGGGGTATCGTATTACCCAGTGGGTTATGGAGGTCAGATAGGCAGTCGCTCCATGTAAAACACTGGTATTCAGCTGCATTCGGTTAGACTGAAAGCCGACCCCCAAGATATTTGGGAAAAAGGCTAGGCAGATGATGAGGTAGGTAGATAAAGTCTGGGAAATTAATTGTTAAGCAAATTGACTACTAACTTTAATTGTCCGTATATTCAAATCACAACAGAACACGGCAAATTGACGTAGGGTGTCAATTTATAATAAAAAAACAGACTATTTTTGTCCATATCTTGATAGTATTGCATTATTTTAAAACTATGTCCGGCCGTAGAGAGAATGCGTTCCTGACACCTATCAGTGCGACAATTCTAGTAACTAAAGCTGCGTCTACGCTAGACGAGCCGAGCACGAGCCGAGCACGAGTGGAGCATAAGCGGAGCACGACTGCACGAATTCATATGGCGAGGCGTGCTCGTTCGAGGCTCGTAAGTCGGTCCACATTACACGAATTTGTGCTCGGCTCGTGCTCGACTCGTCTAGCGTAGACGCAGTTACGTATTCGTTTGTATGAAACTGACAGTATCAAGAACGCAGTCTCTCGACGGCCGGACTGTGGTCATGACGAGATCAATTAATCAATTTAGGTAACAATTAATATCCCTGACAGTACGTTACTATCAAAGTCAAAGTCAAAGTATTTATTATTGCGATTTTTGGTGATAAAACAGGTCTTCCAGATATTTTACAGGATCTCAAAACCCTTTACACTATTAATTTAACAATATTAGAAATTATAACATTATAATTATAAGTACAATACAGTTCTCATAAATTAAAAGTCAGGTAGGAATAATTACATCATAAATACAGGATCAGTCACAAGAAAGTTTGTCAGAAAGAAATTCGTCAATTGTATAGTAGGTAGCATTTGTCTATTAAATAAAAAATTATTTAGGCTGCGTTTAAATTGAGTCAAGTTTAAATCTTTTATGTCATTTGGTATCTTATTAAAATTTTTCGGAGCCATGCATAGTATGCTCTTGTACATAAGGGCAGTTTTTGATCTTTTTAGGCATAATTCATGTCGGTATGTTGGTCTTATAGATCGATAACATTGCTCCGAAGCCTTTTTAAATAAATTACCATTCTTTTTTACGAACAATGCGGTCTCATAAATGTAAAGACAAGGCAGCGTTAGAATTTTATCCTAAGCTGACAAAACTATGCGGGAAAACTTTCAGGTAAATTACACCAATTGAAACTCACATTGAAACTGAAATGAAAGTAAATCGTTTATTGCTCGGGACTGATTGCAGTAATTATACTATTTACAAGCACTTTCAGCGCACTAACGGCTGTGCTATTAAACAGTATAATTATCAACAGTCTCTGTGCTTGCAGCAGGGATTACACCCACCGTACTGTACCCAATACTGTGGCGTGTGAGAATAGGTAGTGCTAATGAATAATGTCTAATCATAAACAATTCACCTAATTAAGTAATTAATTAACGAACGGTCTGTTCACACCAGTGGCGTGCATTGGTTTTCAGAATACGTAGGCACTAGGCCAGGTCTAGTCAATAATCAGAAAAAAGTGAGGTCAAAAGTGTGGTTATTTGAGTAGGCATGCCTACTTCAGGGTGATAAATTGCGAATGTCGAACTTCATGGTATTACGCGTGAGACGTACGTATTTTTAATTTTGTCGTATTAACTTGAACGAGTAAAGACCAATGACAATATGCGAATAGTACGGGAGCCGAGTAGGCCGTCCGGCGACTGCCTACTGCCGCGCGTGTTTGTATGAAGATTTTGTTTTTTGTTAGGTATAATAATTTAGTGAGTTTCTTAATTGTGGGGCACACACACTAAAATCGTTCAGGGGCAAAATGTCCAATTCTCAAAATGTCCAACGGTGTCAAAATGTCCAAATACCCAAAATGTCCAATTGTCAAAATGTCCAATTCTCAAAATGTCCAATGGTCAAAATGTCCAACTCCCAAAATGTCCAATCTTTGAGAATGTTTTTTAATACTAATGACAAATAATAAATACAAAATACTGAAAGAATCAAAATATGTTTTATTTATAAATAACAAATTGAGACCAGAGAAGACCACAGCATACCCGAAATCACTATTTTTGTCATATGTATAAAAATACAGTAATCAACATAATATTTTTTTATAATTATAAATTGAATCAAACATTAAACATAGTTTTATTAACCAAGGTAAGACATAAAAAATACTTTATGGTCCTACCTTGCTTAGTCAAGCAAGTAATAATCAACAAAAATTTTATTTATAATCAACAAGCATTTTTTATAATATGTTAATAATCAACATGTTTATGATTTATGTAATATACATATTATACCACATTACGTTTTAATTTTTAAGCAAGCTTAGTCTCAAAAAAATTATTTTTTTCAAAAATTGTTGTAATTTGAGATCTCCGTTTCGTAATTTTATTAAATATTTTTTGTATTTCCGATCAAACTGGATGTGTCTAGGTCTTCTTTTAATTCTCATTTTCTTAAACAGCGAATCCTCTAAACGACAGTCCCAATATTTACTTTCATTTCTCAATTTATATAAAAAGAAGTACAAATTAGGATTCTTCTGTATACGGCTAAAAAATATACACTAGCAAAGTAATTGAAATACCAGAAAACTTGGCAACAAAATAACTCGATAGATGACGTTATTAGTGTTAGATCGCGATGTGTTTTTTACCTGACTGCGGCGAAGCAAAAAGGAGGGTTATGATTTTGACCGGTATGTATGTATGTTCATATGTTCCTTCATAACTTCTAAACTGTATTATCATATTTTGACAAGTGAGGTATCGATGAGAGCGTCTTGATCGTCCGCTGGTTATATAGACTATGCGAAGTCACATTAAATTGTATATGGTGCCCTCTAGAGGGCATGCAGTCATGAAGTAAAGTATTAAAAAAGCGCTTTGATGACTGATTGAACAAATTTGCTACATTCTCAAACATTGGACATTTTGGGAGTAGGACATTTTGACCATTGGACATTTTGAGAATTGGACATTTTGACAATTGGACATTTTGGGTATTTGGACATTTTGACACCGTTGGACATTTTGAGAATTGGACATTTTGCCCCTGGACGACTAAAATGTAATTGACAGGCTTATGTTGATATATCGAGGTAGGCACTGCTTATATGCCTATATGCAATGCACGCCACCTATTCACACACTCATCCGTCATGGTGAATCGTGAATATGTTTTAGTTGGATTCATGTTTTTGATATAGGTAGGTATGTAATAGTTATTTTTCACGATCCGTGAGCTTCTGAATAGGATTGTAGGGCAAATAAGTTAAAAAATCAAAGCTTCGAAAAATATGGTTCATTCGTAATCAGCCTATAATGTTCCCACTGCTGGGACAGAGGCCTCCTCGCAGTGTGGATGTCACATGTCTTCGAATTTTTTGGTTCTAGGACATGCCGGTTTCCTCACGATGTTTTCCTTCACCGTTTTGAGAGCAGTGGTGATGAAATTAAATACCTAAACAAACAAAAAATACACGACATAAATCCACTGTAAATACAGTATCTACCTATTTCGCTGTTTTGCTCTGTAGTCGGATTTCAATGTACCCAGCATATGATTGTCGTAAGCAGCACTTTCAGTGGTCTAATAGCTGTGCTAATATAAACGATATAATTATCTACAGTCTTTCGTTTGAGAGTCTCGAGACGGTTGCGCGCCGCTCGACATCGTGGTAGGGTTGCCAAACATTTATTTATTTGTTTATTCATCTTTGATTCAGGCGCGTTACCGATAATTTTGTTAGTTTTACTTAAGCTATTATATGTTAGTATGATTAATTAAAACACAGACATAAACAAATTAAGACTAATAATAATCCATACATTAATAATAACAAAAAAAAATATAATACAACTTTATTGGTATATTATATTTTTAAGTTTGATTTAATTGTATAGATATTTACATAATATAAGCTAACATATAAACTATAATAATATGTACAATTATATGAAAAAATAAACAAATTAATCATAGGGCATCAAAGAATTCGTCCGCATCGCTGTCAACAACTTTATTGGTTGATTTTATTACTCTGTGAGTGTTACAAAGCTGTCTGTTTTATTTTTTCATTGAAAAAATGATAGTTGATTTACTTGTCTCCTGTTTTTTTTATGTTCCAAATGTGCTAATCATTCGTTTTAGTTCAATTAGAATAAAAATGTATACATATATAGTTTACTTATGTCTTTTTTGGTTTACAGAGGTTAAATAGTAAGAAATTTGAAACATCTTTTGCATAGTTACAAATGTCGTAAGCTTGCTCAATATTTGTGCGTCACAATAATACTGATCAATTGACTTTGATGGATCAGTTGCTGAACTAACACATCGTTTAGATAAAGGCACATGAGTAAGTACTTGACTTCCAACACGTAGGTAAGCCGCTGAAATCTCGACGATCTAAACAAATCATATCATTTTGAAATCTCATTCATTGTTTCTACTTAAAAAAAAAAAACAAAATGTTAGATGTTTGTTTGATATCAAATAATTGCAACGGAATTTATAAAATTGATAATTTGTAAAACTTTATTCAGTATTGTTGTCAGATTTTATAACAAAAAAAAAAAAAATAGGTAGGTAATATTTCGTGTCTACAAAAGACAGCCCGAACCTTCAGTCTTTGTACCAATTACTCTTAAACACAAATAATCACATTTAACTATATTACCAGTTTTACCAGCCTGTAATGTTTACATTATTGGGATTCATACCTCTTCTCTATGAAGAGTGGGCCGTAATCAACACGCGACGCCAATGCTGTTTGGCGGATTTCACATGCCTCCGCTCTCCGCTAACATATGACTGAGTCTCATGTTTTAAAGTGACGCATATAATATTAATATTATTAATTCCCTCGTTCAGCTCTTCGGCAGCCCTAGCACGGTCCGCGGCCGCCGCTGCGCAGGCGCCGTGCTCACGCGCATCAGCCGCGCGCTTTCACGACACTTTCACGAATTTAGCATTCGGCGCAGAGGTCCACCGTATTACTTAACGTTAGCGGTCGTGTGCCTGTGTCACATACATATTTTGATTATGTGTAACGAGCATTAGGAGTGTTAGCTATCCCACAATAAATTGATGCTGGAGAGAAACTACTGTCATTCAAAATCAAAAGTCATTTATTCAAGCTAGGCTGAGAATTAGCACCTTTCGAACGTCAAAATTACAAAAGACAGTCCCCCAAAACGCCCGCCCTTCACCACTTCCCTCAATTCGCAGGCGGCAAAATTTGACATTAGAATCATTGTTTCAGTTTGATGGCACAGTTGCGCTGCGCTAGCGGTAGTTTGTTAGATGTCCCCATCATAAACGGAGATCGTGATCCTTTAAATCACAAAACACCTCGATGTAAGTGACACAAAACTCACTCTCGGTTTCTGAAATGTCTCCACTCTTAATTTAGTAGATATCTTAACTAATATTATAAATGCGAAAGTAAGTAGTCTAAAATGACGGAACGGATTTGGATGAAATTTGGCACATGGGAGACCATGACCCGTAGAAGGACATAGGCTTTTCACCTTAGATCGCAGACGAAGTCGCTGGTAACTGCTAGTTAACTAATAAGTCCTATTTTTTTTTCAATGATAGCGCCTTTGAATGCAGTCTGTCAATTTCAAATCAACTTCATTGTTTGATTGTAGCAAAACTTTTTAACAAAATTACAACCGACTTCCAAAAGAAACACTACAAAGTGAAAAATAACTTTAATTTCGGAAGTCGGTGTCTTAGGTTTTGTATTTACGTTTTTTGCCACCGACTTCCGAAATTAAAGTTATTTTTCACTTTGTAGTGTTTCTTTTGGAAGTCGGTTGTATTTTTGTTAAAAAGTTTTTATTTCACGCTTTTTAGTGTGGCCTAGTGTAATAGCCTAGTGTCAACTTGCTCATCGCCTTTTACAAAATATTGCTTTTCCCGATGCAGGGAAGTTAATTGTTGAGGCGTTCTCCTGGTCCACCATCAGCTCCATATTACCATTCACATCGTGGCGAGCATAAATTGCTTAGCAACCATATTAAAGTAATCGAATCGCAACCCGTGAAATACTTAGATATTATTGAGTAGTTCCGGTGGCCATCTGTGGTCTTCATCATCAGTTCCATTTCACCAAATGGTGCTTTCCGAGAGCAAGTGCACGAGTTACTATAAAAAATACCCAAATCGCTATAGGTGTGCCTATAATATTTGAAGAGTTCCTTCGATTTCTCCAGGATCCAATAATCAGATCCTGACTTGGTGACTATGGGACCACTTCAGAAGTATTTCCTTTCGAACAAAAAAAGAATTTTGAAAATCGGTCCACAATTGGCGGAGTAATCGCGTTTAAACCCAAAATATTGTTTATCGCCATTTTAGTATAACTGGATGTTGCTACCTTTGCATCTTAATGATATTTATTTTAAGAATAGAATACATCTAAATGCACAAACCTTAATGAGGCACACGTTACCATTAACCTTGGTGTGAGTTCGTGATCATCTCCAAACATGTCAAGTGCACCACCGGTTCCGTCTGTAACCTAATGTTCTACCAGTTCATTTTTATAATCGTCAAGAAGGTTGTTTCAATATCTTTATTGTAGACAGGGTCATTTTCTAGAGCTTATTGCATGTGGTTCAATTGAATGATCAAATAAAGTGGGTATAAATAGAATCGAATAGTTTGTAAATTTGATTCGACCTCTGCGCTCAAAACCATGAAGGAAAACCTCAGAAGATCCTAGAATCAAAAAACTCGAAGACATACAGTGTCATCTACCAACCTGAACTGGGCCAGAGTGGTGGATTATGGCTGTGGGAACAATATAGGCTGATTATGTTTAAATGATACTCTTTATTATGTAAGGTCCGGCGTTTCTAAATTTGCCAAAGATGTAAACAACAATGGCCGCTCGAAATTGAATAAAATCGATATACAAGAACATTTATTTTAAGTAATGTTTGTTTTCGTCTTTCTCCTAACTAACTAGACGAAAACAAATATATGTTCTTGTATATCGATTTTATTCAATTTCGAGCGGCCATTGTTGTTTACATCTTTGGCAAATTTAGAAACGCCGGATTATAGGTACACTAGTCATTATTTCGAGAAATCTGTAGCTATAGCCCAAACACCATTCATAATTGATTATTACCTTCGCTATCGTATTCTTCTGCCTAGCCATTGTAAATTACAAGCGTGACGCTTTATAATAATATGTAATTCGTGTACCAAAACACGATGTCAACTTAACTACCGCTTCCGTATCATCTAATGTTCTCACCATCTTGTGTGGCTCAGAGATGATACATATTGAACGAGAGCGGGAAATCTCATAATCTTTATTTACTTCCTTATTTACCTAGCTGTGCACCCCGGTTTCACCCGCATAAGTCTCGACTCCGTGAGAATATCGTAATAAAAATTACCCTATGTTCTAATCCAGGTCATGGTCTATACCCATTAGCCAAATTTTATCCAAATTCGTTCAGCCGTTTTAGTGTGAAACCGTAACACACAAACACAAAAAATCAAATATTTTCTCTTTAATATATTAATGATTGTTTTGTTTTTATGAATCCTGACCAGAAGTAGAAAAAAAAACCAAATAAACAAACTCAATACAAACAAGTAATATAATACACTACAGTACTACATAGTATTCAGCTGCATGAGGTTAGACAGAAAGCAAACCTCAACATAGATGATGAATACGACCAAAGGCAGAAGATGCCGATGCCGATGATGATGATGAAGATGGGATGCATGAAGAAGCCTCCTCGTGTAGCGCAGTTTGTTCCGCTAGTTACTTAACTGAACCGAGCGCTCGGTGCATCCTGGTCAGTGACACCAAACACCTTATTTGACTGGCCAATTCTACCCTTGCGGTGGTAAGGCTAACGCCCGCCTGGTTTGCGACCACCCTCCCACCGGAGTCCGGCGTCAAGCAGCCTGCTGTGTTTCGTCGATGCGTGGGAGTTCTAGTGCCTTAGGCATCTTCTGGGCACGCTCGTTCCATCATAAACCTCATCCATCGCTTTCTATCAGGCGTGACCGACGTCAAGAGCAATAAAAAAAAATTAAAAAAAGATGAAAGAAATGTGACATTGAAGAGGTAGCAATAGCAGGGCTAATAACTTATACAGGCATATAGGTTAATTTTATGTTTTTCATTGTTTCAGGACAACTACACAATGCGTGTGAGCAAGGCACATCTACGCCGCAGCAGCAGCCTCACGTCCTGGCGAAGTCTTAAGACTGAACCGGTGAGTCAGTATAAAAGTTTTACCTCGTGTCCTAACAAACACTGACGGGCAAATTATGTTAGAAGGTCAAGCCACAAACTTCATTGGGTTTGACGAGAATGACTGATTTTTCAGAAATGGCTTCAAAAACAAGGTTCAGCAGCTTTCTTTTCAAAAATCATATATTCAAATTAGGCTGAGAATAAGCACTTATCGAACGTCGAAATTAAATAAGACAGTCCCCCAAAACCCCAGACCCTAGTAACTGGGTTGTAGAGGTCAGATAGGCAGTCGCTCCATGTAAAATACTGGTACTCAGCTGCATCCGGTTAGACTGGAAGCCAACCCCAACATAGCTCGGAAAACGGCTAGGTTGATAATGATGAGTCCCCCAAAACGCCCGCCTTTCACCACTTCCTAGTGCTTGCTAACTAACTTTGTTTTGCGGAGGACGATCTGATCCTCAAGGACTTGACGAATATAATCAATTATATTGGCAATAAATCCCTACAAAGTAATAATAGTACTTTATTCAAATTTCGCTTTGTTCAAAACAGCAGACCAAACAATCCCCATAATACATCAACCGTTCAAAAAAATCTATTTAAACCTACCTTTGGACGTGAGAAAAACTGGCGCACTCGCAAGTTGGCAATACTCGTAAATCGAAACTGCATTGTTCGCGGTCGTGAACTTTGCGCAAGCGCCGCAGTGCCGGCCCGAGGTCAAGGCGAGCCATTACAGATGTTTACTTAACATTATTAACGTGTTCCACTTCTGTGCCGTTTCTATGGTGGTTTCATGGTGGAACGCAGTTATTTGCACGGTGTTATGGGAATTATGGCAAGCGCTACTGCGGGCAGTGTTATTAGGTTTTTAATTCCATCAGTAATTTCTCAGTAGCCCCTAGTCTGGATTTGTGCCCGGTTGATGACAATAGGTCGCTCCCTGTTACATGGGACTTACACATAACTGGCGAAATGTGGGTGTACTATAGGTACCATTTAGGTAACTTACTGCCCATTTTGATAACAAAATCCCGTGCACACGATGCCCATATCTGTTAGCAGGCGTTATTATAGCGGACGAGCGCTGCAAGCAAGAATAGCCCTTACATTCCGAGCACAGCAGCAATGTGAAGCAGCAATGTCGCGCAGCATTCTCATAATCTCATATAAACCTATAGAGAATATATGGGGACTAGTAGTGCTACGAGATCGGAATCATACCTTTACGGTGTATAGATGTAAGTTTCCTCGATGGTACACCTCTGCACAGGCGTGATGTTATGTTTTGTATTGTTAAGGTTATATTTGTAACTTGATGCTGGATTCATGGGAGCTCTTTCTTACAAACTTAACCCAAAACCCAATATTTTGGTTTCTCGGGTACCATCAGTATGTGAACAGTTATGGCTCTAACTCATGAAAAATGGACATTACAAGGAAACAAGAAAAATGGCAAAAATTGAAAACTGTCTAATTAACTAAACTGGCGAATTAAATAAAGTGACCAGTGATACGTGGACTATAATATGTATGGCCTCATGCGTAATATAATTATGTAAAGTCATACTCTCTGGTCTTCGGTCGTTAATAATGGAATGTGGCGATAGGACCGGTAGACCGGTCTCAGTAATTAAGTAAGTGATGTGTGACATCATTAAATCACGCAAATAGGTACTTGTTGACAGCTGCTGTCAGTTGCTATCATTCAGTTCTTCAGCCTGTTGATCAGCTGATAAAGCTGATGATGTCTTCTACATTGTGTAATAATTGCAACGACTTTAAATTCGCACACAAAAAGTTTTGATTAAATAAAATACATTACCTACCATTCAAAATACGTTAGTGATGAGAAATCAGGATGTCAGATCAGGATTGATGTATTTTTTTTTAAAGATGATCCTTCTTTAGCACAATTTATTATTCATTTCACACAGGTATTGAAGACATGGTCTATCTGGACTTCTTATAAATCGTCATTAGTATCATGGTCATGATCTACCAAAAACCAGTCTAGACACTTGACAGTAAATTCTTCTTCTTAGAGTATCGATGGCAAAAAGTACAAAAACATCTTTGGCCTTAAAAATTCAGCTGCGCAAACTCTGCTCACTGACACAGTCATAAGATCGTCAAGTGCACAGGTGACAGGACATTCTGCGCAAGATGGAAGGTGGGTATTGTCTGTAGGGAGGTGCAGCATACGCACTTGGAATCTGAGTCGTCCGTGAACCCACCTTCTGTGGTGATTGTGTTTGCTCCGGCTGACTTGGGTTCGACGTCGATTTAGAGATTTCCAAGCCAGACACGGTAACGCGTGCCCAGGCGAAAGGCTCTCAGATGATTCGATTAAATTGTCAGGGGGCTTATACAGCTTCCTCCATAGATTACATCGTGCTGGGGCCTCTATTGACTGGACTAGCTGAACCTACGCACCCAGGAAACCTTTTTCAGCTCTTCAGCCTCTGGGGCACTGAGACGTAGTCGTGCATTGGGTGACGTGAGATAGCTTGTAGCTTCTCCCTCTCCATGCGGCTGGCTATGGTTCTGTGAATGTTTGGACCTCCCAACTCCCCCTTCCCCTTCCACCCCTCCCCTGCCCCCTCCCCCCTCTCCCTCTCCTCCTTTGGAAATTCAATACTATAGAATCTAACTTGACTTTAAACCATTTAGATTCTAATATTAAACTATGTATGTCACTATAATATTTGTATAGGAGTACCTACGTTATACGCTCCCGACAATAACATTACATCACGAAATAACATGTAAATCAGCGAATCATGAATATTTCGTACTTGTTCTACTAGTTTCTAGAACTTGAAGATTGAGTGCTATGCTCTATAGGTCGGTTATATCAGTCCACGCAATAGTTATGGCAGTAACTGCTTCGGTATACGATAGACATTCATCATACTTTGCGACTTTTACAGTTTCTTTAGAGTTTAATTTAGTTTTGGCATGCGTAAGAATATTGGTTAAGTAAAGTTAATTATATATTTACGGCATTTTAAATGCTATTGCAATAGTTTCTGTCACAAAACGGTAGATATAATTGTGATAAAAATGATGAGGCGCTTAATCGTTTTGGTAATGGTCGACTGCAGTTGGAAGATATCTACAAATAGAGAACTGTTGTAACTTTTCTTGCCTCATAAAATATTTTGGCTGTTAGTTTACAGATTAAAAATGATGGCAGGTTTCAATTTCATTCTCTGACCAGGATATTAATGTTCTGTATTTTGTATTTTCATTAGTCCTCAATAATTTACGTTTTCAGCCGGTGACATTTTACCTTCTACATACTGTCATCTTCTTGCACAAACGCAATATAGTTTTACAACTTTGTCGCTATCTGCATAACAGACATACCTCGAAACGTAGCGCAATGACACACAGGAGAAATTGTTAATTAAAAGAAAAATGTTTAGCTATAACGAGCAAAAGTTTGTCTTGACAGCACTATCGCTTGAAGCGTAACCTTGATTTATATTAAGCATCTGGTCAGAAAGCGTTGCAGCGGCTGGATTTATTAAATGAGAAATATGTTTTACGGCACTGTCAAACGCGATAATGACGAAGAATGTAGTTTTCATACTGAAGTATTTGTTTTTTACGTACAATAAAATATTATGTCCGAGACAACATGCTATGAAATGTCTGCGATGATAGTGATACCGAGCAACGAAAGGAGTGGCGTGACAATCAATCAGCGGCCGTCAGCGTCGGCTCACGCAGGTGGAAATTACTATAATGTAGTGTCTGAAAGAGATCTTGTATAGGATAGCAATTTATTACTTCTACGTGTAATATTTTAATGATATGCTTCCTTATTACATAATGCATTGCTTTAAATAATATTAATGACTGAAGGAAGACTGGTCAGTGGTCTTTTGGAACGGAAGAAGGAAATTTTCCCCACTTCACTTATCCAGGATGAAGTCATGATGACGCTCAGTTAATGCTTGAAATGGTTGATTCGATACGGAACAGGAATCGGACAATACCCTGCTTATCTGTAGGTAAACATAACAGAAAGATACAATAATATCCGTAAAACAATCGTAGCTTCTTAGCAAGTAACCGAGTACGCATATCCTGTTATTCACATATTGTTACAAGGTAAGCCAGCTCTGGTGCATTGGGACTGGTTCCATGCGATCATCTCACAAAGAATCCGCACAAAACATGCAACATGCAAATTGGTGAATTGTATTGGCATTCAATTTCACTTTTCTGCTATCACTTTTCATCGGGAATTTAGTAATTTTACATAAATTATATAAAATTTATCAAGTGAAATCTGGAAATACAGACCTCTGGTCGAGTCTTCTGACATTTATTAATAATACAGGTTGACAGGTACAGAGGCCAGCACATCAAGCTACTACAACCTGTCAAATTTTCAACTTTATCGCTAAAGCATTAGGTTCAAGGTTGATTGGGAAAATTTGACAGTTTCGGCTAGCTTGATGTGCTGGCGTCTGTACATCGACGCGCAAACTAGTGAAATTGACTAATCAACGAAACTGCCGAATTAAATAAACTGACGACTGAGGGAACTGGTCACTGGTCAGAGTGATACGCGAACTCATGAATTTAGCATATGATGTTCGAATTATATTTTCAATAACCGATACAATATTTCAACGCAGGGGGATTCAGAATCTATGTGTACTGAATCCATGGTAACAGGTACATGTCAATGTCACTGTCACCCTGTATATTATAGGTTTTGAGTATGAATGTCAGCCATCAGGCTATAAGAGTAGGGGAAGACCAATTACTGTGTGATGGAAGATATGGCTAGACATGAAGATATAGCTAGTAGTCATCCCAAGAAGTTAGGCTATTCGTCAAGTCAGTTGCCCCCCTAACTACTGACATATCGACTTATAAAGATGTACAGTACAGTTTTTAAAAATTGTTTGCTGCAACGGACGACGTCATTACGTCAGCGCCGGCTGTCGCTGAAAATCAGCGCTGGGGCTCTGTCTTGCATAGGGTCGCAGCATAATGCTGAGCGACAGCCGTTTTGCGTGGATGTCATGCATGTTTCCCCCTACCTTTTTATTTTAATTTTTGTGTTTATGTTCTTTTTTGTGTCATTTTCACCACAAATAAACGTATTTTCTTTCTTTCATGTATGGAAAAAGGGCATATGCTGCGTTGACCTCAAATAAATCACGATAGGGTAAGGGCTAGACAATGATGATTATACAATTTGGTAGAACGACTACTTAAGTCTTGATAAAAAGGGGTGTTGAAGGTGCTACGCTGTCAACAATCCATTGTAGTATGAGTTGCATTGTACAGTTCGCTTCAAAGTAAGGGAACCCCTTTTGGGAATGACATTAAACCCATTTAAGTTTTTTGTAACGTATTGTATATGGCGTGTTGGTCTAGTGGTTAAGACAGCGGCTTAACAATTCGATGGTCTCGAGTTCAAATCCTCGGACGAGAAGTTCTTTTTTTGTTTTTTTTTGTTTCTTTTATAGGTTATTATGTGATTTTTGTTAATTATTATTTAAGAAATCAAATGTTGAAGTAGGTATGAGGTTTGTAAGAAAATCTAGGCATGTTGCATAAACAATATTCATTTATTTCTCTAATTACATTTCTAGGACTTCATGGAATCCACTTCACGGTTGAATATACAGTTTTCTATGTGTGTTAAATTGGGGTTATTTACTTAGAATATTAACTAAACACAAAATAGATACCCTGGGTGAGGTTTAGAACGTTTAACATTAGATAACGGTTCATTTATAGATTTTTCTAGAAACAACTACAATAGGTAATATTTATTCATTTAAAGTTGTGAAAACATTATTTTTTTATACTTTGTATGATCTTATCGGAAAAAAAGATTAAAAAATTAAATGTTGTCATTTGTGCCTGTGAATTACAGAGGAAGAACCAACATGCTAAACTATAAAAGTATAGCAATATACATCTTTCTCTTTTATCACATTTTCTGATAACCCTTTTAACACAACATTAGAAATTATAAAAATATGTGAGGTCAGATGGTGCATCACACATTACCTACAAGACTACTTGTAAACAAAAGTATCTGGATTGATAATAATAAAGGTTGTTTATTTTTGATTAACTACGAATTAATGATCCCACAAATATTGGGAATCATTAACACTTGCTCATACGTTCCAATGTAATTTTATCAGATCAGTTACACAATAAATCTGCCGAGTAAATTGCCTATTAATAACGGAGAGGATGGCCGTCACTGTCTATCACTTCTTGAAGTCACACTTGAACGCGTAGTTTTGAAGGGTGTCACTGAGTGAACTTCCACAATATTACGGTGTCGCCCCGATTCATTAGTGTAAACAATTATTGAGCGAGGGCCTTGGCGATCACATTTCACATCACCAGTCGCATGATACCTTTGTATCCATCTACGAACTGTTTTTCTCTGGAACGAAAATAATAATATTAGGAATACATAAAAAAATCCAACTTGTCAGTAATAATGCAACATGATTGCAACAATAAATACATATATGTGTATAACGTAAATCTTACCGTTATGCCCATATCTCGTTCTTTATGCTTTGTTCCTGTTCCCAGAGAACAACAATTTTAGAGTCCGCGTATCACTGGTCAGTTTCCCTCAGTCGTCAGTTTATTTAATTCCAGCCTTCAAAAAGTTATTAATCGAACAATACTATCGGTTAATATAATCAACTGTTCAAAAACTTAATAAATCGGATAATATTTCGACGAAGATAATTACGCACAAGCGGATCGACACGAAAACGAAACGATTTGATAAGTAATTATACCCTCAATCACAGTTTAGTAAATAAGGCGAAGAAGAATTCTAAATTAAAATTACGGTAGGTAGGGCAACAATCGGAATCAAGCACATTCTATTCAACCAAACAAGAAATCTATGCAAATTTCAACCTTATAATTTAGTTAATTGAGGAGTTACGAATTGCATTTTGTAAAACAAGACGGTAAGGTGTTAGTATTTATAATACGTGGTGGACGTTGAAATTTAAACCTTAATATCTAGAAGATTAGACCGTTATCAACCTTGTTCGATAAAAGGAGTAAAGCTATTCAAATTTTCGTTAAGATGTCTAACTGATTTAATAGTCTAGTGGTATAAGGCGCGGTCTACGTGATCGGCTGGCGCCTGGTGATGCGGGTTCGTATCCTCAATCGCACATAAAGTGTCTTTTTGTAAGTTAAGTTATTCTTGGGATACGGTTCGGGCAAAAAGCCGAAAAAATACCGTATTATAATTATTTAAAAACTTGCAAATAATATTTGAGTGGGATCGGTGGATGCTCGGGCAGAGATGGATGCGGCGCGCGGCAGCGGGGGAGGGAGCTGCTCGAGGCCAGAGCCACGTGACGCGCCCGCCGTCGCTCGAGCGACGAGCGACAGCGGGCTCGAGCGCGCTCGGGCGATAATCTTTAAAGTCTTGAGGGGTTCCTTTTCTCTGAAGCTGATCGTACTATGGTGAGTGACATCTTATCGCAGCAATTTGCATTGTACGGTCAGCATCAAAAGTTGATTAACACTTCAGTTTTTTTAATCTTAGTTATTGAGCAAAATATTTGTTCAAAATTGCAGCAGAAGAAATTTTTTTAGAATATATGCTCTTGTCTATTATGTGAAAAGCTAAAAATCAGTTTATTGAAAAAAGTTGTTGTCAATTTAATAACATGTAAAAATGATAGTGTTAATCGACTTTTGATGCTGACTGTACCAACAAACAAGCATTCTCATACTAACACTCCATAACAACTATAAGTTAATATATAATATTCCACAACTATCACACAACGCCATCTAGTCCCAAGCTAAGCAGAGCTTGTGTTATGGGTACTAGACAACTGATAAACATACTTATATATTTCTAAATACATACATATTATACAGGGTGGCCGGAACATTGACGTCCAAAAATAAAATTTAGGTCCCTCGTATCGTGGGGTATCCGAATCACCCCTATGTATGTTCCGCGACTTTTCATAGTTTTCGAGTTACGAATTTTTTTCTGATTTTTTGAGAATGATCGACCTGACCAATCTAAAAAAAAATTAAAAAAAAAAGTACATGGCTTTGTCGAGATTTTTTTTTTGCAACTGAATCTTCGTGAGTAGTACTTTTATGCATAAAATAATCAGCTTCGTAACTGTGATGAAAGTTATGAAAAAGTTGGTCTAAAGTGAAAAAATTACGTTCGGTAAATTATGGCTTAGCATTTCAACTTTAAATAAAAAATTTAAACAGGAAACTTCATGGTTCCTAAGTAGGCTT
The DNA here is from genome assembly GCA_945859645.1 of Amphipoea oculea. Lineage (NCBI taxonomy): Eukaryota > Metazoa > Arthropoda > Insecta > Lepidoptera > Noctuidae > Amphipoea > Amphipoea oculea. Next base: position 23,929,848 of record OX243862.1, read on the forward strand.
CAAGAATGCGCCAGACTCTCAGCTTTCATAATCATAAAACAAAAATTTCACTTTAGACCAATTTTTTCATAACTTTCATCACAGTTATGAAGCTGATTATTTTATGCATAAAAGTACTACTCACGAAGATTCAGTTGCAAAAAAAAAAAATCTCGACAAAGCCATGTACTTTTTTTTTTTAATTTTTTTTAGATTGGTCAGGTCGATCATTCTCAAAAAATCAGAAAAAAATTCGTAACTCGAAAACTATGAAAAGTCGCGGAACATACATGGGGGTGATTCGGATACCCCACGATACGAGGGACCTAAATTTTATTTTTGGACGTCAATGTTCCGGCCACCCTGTAGATAAATTACACCCAGACACAGAACAAATGATCGTGCTCATCACACAAACATTTGTCCTGGGTGGGAATCGAACCCACGACCTCCGGCATAGCAGTCAGGGTCACTAACCACTAGACCATCAGGCCTGTCAAACAACATCATAATGAAAAGCAAATCAATTATAATTCTCATCAAAACTTAATGTTCTTGAATTTGGCAGCACGATTACTATAAATTTGGTACATTCGCCAGACACTAATAGCAGTGAAATCAAGCTCATCATTATAGTCATCGTAATCTAGATCAAACCATAATGACGGCATGATGGATAGTGAAAATGAAATGCCGTTATTCAAATTTCCTTTATTTTGACCAAGAATTTGCAGTTTCTTTTAAGTTTTTATCACCCATCTATTCAAAATTGACAATGATTTCTTTGCTCCTTCTGAACTCTTACGTAGAGGTAATATAGTTCTTATTAACTTTGTTATAGTGATGGTAGGTTAGATGGAAAGTTTGTTTTTGATATTTGTGCTGTCTAAGCCACAGCTATTAAGAGCCTATACTACCTCAGCTAAAATTCACTCTTTATCTCGCTCATACGATACTGCTCGCTGAATGAGTGAGAGCGAGACAGAGTGCGGTGCTGGGCGGCAGGCAGCGCCAATAGTTTAGGTATTTGCTTTTTACAGTGAAAATAATGGTAATTATAAAAAAGTAAATAACATAAGACCTGCTTTAAAGTAAGTTCAGTTAGTATGCAAAGTTTCATGATCTAATTTGAAGTATTTTTTTAATACCAGCGGTTTATTGTTCGGGTTAGAGGTAACTTTGGATTTATTTTCTATCGAGAAAATTTTATCGAATCGTGTTTTCGTCTAACATAAGACTTAGCATTAATCCTCAACTTTACCATATATTTATTTCAAAATTAATGGTGCAGTATTTTCGACATAACGGAGGATCACGCTAAGCCATTTGAGGTAGTATAGGCTCTTAAGTATTCTGTGGCGACAGTGTGAAGGCAGACAATTGAGTCAATTAGAGGAAATTATAGACGTCAATGGTATTGTTTTGTGATCGTTTTCACAATGGGCATTGAGTGTTTACGTTTTGTGTTAAAGGTGATTAAAGGTTATTGTTTACATATTGCGCTTTAAGCCGATTGTAACGAAACTAAGAATTATTCCACTTTGCCCCACCGGCCACCCCACTGGTGGGGCCAAGGTGGAATAACTTCATTAAGCATAACAACTTTAATGATGAAATTGAACGTTACGACCGATCTGAGATGCAAGGTACCTAAACAACCCAATTCACACATAAGGATAACTTAGCAGAAAATACCGATGAGTAAGAATGATTCAACCGGGTTAAAACGTCAAGAAAAACAAGACCACACTGGTCTTTAGACATTTTCGAATTGAAAATCGAATTGAATTTTTAGAATGGAAAGAATTAAAAACCAAACATCAGATGGTATGATCGGTGCAAAGATATTGTGAAAGTCGGAAAAGTAATATTTAAGCAAGATGTTTTTAAACAAACTTCTCCAATACCTTTGATAAGAGTAATATTGTAAAAATGAAAAGTAAAAACAGTCTTTGTTACTTTGCAATGCGTTGAAGCATATCATATTTTTGTATTCAATGGTGATTTCATCGTAAGTTTATAAACGAATTTCTTGTCTTATACTATCCACTGTCTTTCTCATGCATATTTATGTAATTTTGTAACTCCAAGGCACTTATGCGTTAATGGTTTGGTTGGCTATGTTGTTTAATTTCATTATTGACAGTATGTTAGTTAATAACATAGTACAAGATCACTCCTGTAATCCCGCAAGGTTAGGCGGAGATGTGCCTATAGTATACCTACATTTCGCCAGTCATGTTTATGTCCCATATAATAATAGGAGGCAAGCCATCAACCGAGCAAAAGCCCAGACTCCGGGCTGGTACTGCTGGAAGTGTTAAAAGTTAATATGGAAGCGAATAAGAACATGCTTTTACTAATATGGGTAATAGAATATGTTAAGGAAATATAATTTGGGATTATCGTGAGTGTTTGAGAATTCGACAGCATGGCCTTTGCGAGTTTCTTCGATTTCATTTCTAAGTAACCGATGACTTAGTTAGACTAAAACCCATATTTAATTATGATTCAGACATAGCAATTAATTTGGCAGAAATAATTTGGAGTTTCTGTACGAATTGAGTCAGAGTGCCGCAAGGAACCATGTTTGGTCCGTTTCAGAAAACAGACATTATTCAAAAACATTTTGATGAAGTTATGTTCTTGTTAGCATTGTTACAAGTTATAAAATATAGATTATAATATAGTTTGTAGTAAAATATAGAGCAGTTCCTATTGAAACAATTTAGGTATGCTGCGGTTTTATTGTACGAACCATTGTTGGAATCTATTGTGGAAATAATAAACGGCCGTGTTGCAGCAAAGACACCATAACACTATCAACATTATGCTGCAAAATTTCTTCAACATTCAATATTGATCATGTTACGAATAGTTTTTTTAAACATTGTTAACGTTACACAAAAGTGGAAACTACAAATGAAATGTGAGACGTCATTACAAGCTGTGAAGTGGTAATGTGTAAACTTTTATGGCAAGTGTTACCCAAACATTGGCTTCAATCGGCGGATGCGCAGGCTAGTTTTTGTTTCCCCGACGCGATCACAATGCTCCGCTTACAGGAACACTGAGTTCAACAGAGGTTGATTTTCAGACTTCATCAGTTTAGTCGAGGCCATGGGAATAGCGAGCGTTTGAAGCTTTGAAGGTTCATCACTATAATTTTCAAAAATAAGTTACGGTTAACTTTCACTCAGCAATGTTAATCGAAAAAATGAATGTGACGGCTCGTTACGACTGACATGAGTCCTCTTTCCAGCCAGGCACTAACTGAATTCTTTTTGGTTCTCCGATGTCATACTCACTTAAATGTCTCATTAATAATGGTGATTGTGTTGGTCATTCGGTGGCGCCGTTGAGGCTGGTCATCTACTAACTGCCAGGGCTTGCTTTTAATCTTACATTTTTAATGGTTTCTTCATTTTTTTTAACATTGTTGTCACATGTAGAAGCAACAAGAATAATGTACCGAGGATTTTGTAATATCTTCATTTAAATGAGTGTCCTTGGAGTTTCTTGCTCGTTCTTCTCCACAGAGATCTACGTTTTGGAATTGACAACTAGCTTCAACTTTCTGACTAACTGGCCGACACTTTAACAGTTCAAAAGTGCCTGTAAATGGTTTATTTAAAATCAATGTCTTGAGTTTGAGTTTGATCAAACTCATAAGAGAATCAAAAGTTGCCTCCATCATCATACCAAAACATAAGAGACAGACGAAGTATGAGGAAAATATCAAAGTCCCCGCTGCTACCTAAGTGCCGCCGCCGCTCTAATAGCCCCAGAGCAAACTTGTCTTGTTTGTTCCCAGAATCAATTACAGTACAACACCGAGGTTTAATGACTCGGTGTACAAAAAGCTGGCCGAACTGCGGTCGCTGACTCTGGCGCATCGACACTGGAACCACTCGCCAAATCGAGCATATAATTAAAAATCGATTTAAATTGTTTGCTATCGATGCGTTGGTTTTAGTTTGTTTCACTTACGTGCGTGACATTTGTGATAGCAGGATTTGTTATTTACTTGGGCTCCATTGCATCAAACTAGTATTTAGTTTTTACGACTTACATTAAGCGCTAAATATTAATTTCAAACACCCTTCTGTCTCTGTCAAATTCAAACGATTGACAGAAATAGAACGATGTTTAGTGCTAAAATGTATTTAGGTAATATTTCTTGGTAGAAGTAGGCTATAGGGCCAGTTTATCGCAGCAGTCTCATTAATTTTGCGATCATTTTAGTTCGAGAAACTGGCACTTAGCTTCTGGAACTACTGTTAGGTGAGGACGTGAGGTACAGTCATTCGCTGCTGTCAAAATGCAGGCGATCGCCAAATAAAGGTGTACCTTGTAAGTGAATCATGCCGTCGACATAATATGTAATCTTTATTGTGAGGCAGGTAAGAGCTCTACTTTTAAGGAGGAAGGAAAACAAAGAGGTCACATCCCGATGTCTTAACGACCAAGGGTTTAAAATAACACCTTGGTTTTTACACTGCAACAGTTACCTTTCCTGCGTCATTCCCAGTTCAAGTACAAGCCTAATATCTGCAAATAATGCAGGTTATCATTTTATTACCTCCATTGTTGGTAATGCGGAAATTACAACAGTAAAATGTGGGATTTAAATGTCGCGACGATACATAATCTCGTTTCTTATCTAGCTTTAACTACATATTTGCTTAGCGAGATAAATCGTTGATAAACACCTTCCCCTCCAGACGGTAAGCATTTGCTTTGGACAATAACTGAACCAAAATTATGGATAAATCAGGAATCTAGGAATTTATATTAACATAACATTAAACCACGCCTGTATTTCCATACCATCGAGGAAACTTACATCTGCCCAATTTGAAAACAAAATCCCGTGCACACGATACACGATGACCACATCTGTTAGCAAGCGTTACTATTGCGGCCGAGCGCCGCAAGCGAGAATAGCCTTTATGGTGTATACGAGTAGATGTAAGTTCTCTCTATGATACCTATTGTAATACACCTACAGTTCGCCAGTTATGTCAAGTCCCATGTAATAGGGGGCGAGCCTATTTCCATGAACCAGAAAGAAATCTAGACTCCAAGCTGCTACTGAAACATTCCAGATGGAAAAATCCAATAGCACTTTGTCCGACCCGAGAATCGAACCTAGGACCTCATGCTCAGTAGTAGTACTTGCATCCAACAGACTAACGAGGCAGTCCAGTTTTATTACCAATTAGCTGCGTCCCGCGGTTTCACCCGCATAAGTTTCGATCTGGTAGGAATATCGGCATAAAAAATATCCTATGTGCTAATCCTGGTTATAAACTATCTATGTGCCAAATTTCATCCAAATCCGTCCAGCGTGTGCGTGAAGAAGTAACAAACATACAAACACACTCACAAACTTTCGCCTTTATAAATAACTAGCTGCGCCCCACGGTTTCACCCGCATAAGTTTCGATTCTGTGGGAATATCGGGATAAAAAGTAGCCTATATGTTAATCCAGGGCATCAGCTATCTCCATACATATCAAAATTTGTCCAGCCGTTTGAGCCTGAAGAAGTAACAAACATATAAACACACACACTCACAAACTTTCGCCTTTATAAATTAGTGTGATAAGTGTGATGCGTGACATATTCAAGCTAATAGTCAAGCTAACTATTTTACACAGTCCGACAGTGCTAACACCCAGCATGGTCTTAAAGAACCGTCCTTGTGGTGAGATCGAATCATCGAAGTTATGGGTATATTGTTAAACCGTCAAAATCAAAGCTAACTATTACGGTCGTGTTGTGAGTGAGTAACGTATTTTCAACGAGACTGTTGATCTGCTGGATGCTTTTATCAAGACTTTACACTCCTTAGTTCACCACAGCCGCGTCGATGTCATGGAAACCTTCGTTCATTTATGTTGCTGAAAATTTCATCTTTATCATTTTCTTGAAAGTATTCTCGCTAGTGTAAATATAGACGAGGTTTATTTCCAAAGCTCCCTTTATAGTGGAAATCAGCCCTGAACTTCATTCATATTTGATATGGTGATAACAATGTATGTCGTTTCTACATCTTCTGATTTGACCTCGATCATTTGTTATCATTAGGAACATTACCATATAAGAATGGAATAAAAATGTTCAGGTTTGGGCCTAAAATAGCTCTGATTGTGTCACGAGTCTTCAGCTATCGGTTATCTAAAGCAGAATTGACAGCAGTGGAAAATTTGAATTGTTTTGGTTATTCTTATGAATCCGCTGGATTTTTGGCGAATTAATTTGGTTGATTCGCTGATTAACATTTTAAAAGTTTAGAGACTTTTGGGAAGATCCATGTAACTCAATTTGGGATTCTTAGAGGAGCTGCATATTGCCGGAGAAAGCGGAAAAGTTCCCACAGTCATAATTATACAATTTAAAGGACTTTGTTTGGAAAAAATCAAACCAATTATGAGGACATGAAAAGCTTTCAAATTTGGTAGTAGTTATTTGAATACCGCATTGAAGGATTGTGTATATATTCATATTATCAGTACATTTTAGATTAGTATAATGAAAGTTGCATTTTGTTTATTATCTTTGTGGCAATCCAAAGTGGAGTTGCGTTATTAACTTCTAACCTTATTCTTACATTTTACCGTTTAATGTATATGGTCTGAATGTTCAACGACTATGGATGGTTTTGATTGTGTCTCGAAAACTTTATTTATTTATTTTATTTTTTATTTATTGTGACATCCATTTATTATTACTTGCTTTTCATAATTTATTCCAAATTCCCTTTACAATTGATGGAAAGACAAAACAACACACTAAACATGCTTTCTATCTTTTATGGATCAGACGGTATGATGGGCCACACAAAAGCATGCAGCTGAAATAAGGACATTAAAGAGCAGTGGTGGCCAAGTGGTAACGGCCGCGACTTACGAGGTGTAGGTCGTAGGTTCGAACCCAGACAGGCGCTTTACTTTGTGTAAATTATTTCATCACCACTGCTCTCAAAACGGTGAAGGAAAACATCGTGAGGAAACCGGCATGTCCTAGAACCAAAAATTCGAAGACATGTGACGTCTGCCAACCCGCACTGGGCCCGCGTGGTGGATTACGGCCCACTCCCTCTCACAGAGAGGAGGCCTGTGTCCCAGCAGTGGGAACATTATAGGCTGATTATGTATGTATGATTATGTAAAGAGAGATGTGCGCTGGAGCTCTGTCTCGCATAGGGTCGTAGTATGATTCCGATCTCGGCAGCACGCAGGAGTGCTGCCGCGGCAGTGCGGTCGCAGCACTACTGGTCCTCATACATTTTCTATGGGTTTATACGAGATTACATTCCGAGCACGGCAGCAATGTGACGCAGCAATGTCGCGTATACTGAGCATAGATATGTAGAGAAGAAGATATGTTGCCCTAACCCCCAAAAAAATTATACAAGAGCAGGAAGAATCAGAAATCACTAAAGGATCAAAATTCAAGCACTGGTCATGTCATGCTGTATATTAAAATTAGTAAAAAAAGAAATTTTATATACCTAGTAATGCCATTTAGGCAGCTGAGATTTGTCTAGCTACAAAATAGACGTTACTGAAAAGTTCTTGAGCTAGGTGACGACGTATTGTCTTTCTTCAGTCGTGAACAATGCTCGTTTTCACATGACAAACACAGGGCTTGTCTGACTTCGAAGTTACTCGTAAACTTTAGCCACGATTTTAATAACAAATCATCTATCATAATCACCGTTTGTCTATACATATTACACGTTTCCAATAGAATCGTGATTCATTGTCAATTCAAGTGTTATTATTATATCCATCTCCTTCACATGTTTTATGTTAATCGTTCTCGCTCACTCTACGATAGTTGTTATCATTTTAATATGCTTTTGTTTCAGCTCAGACATTTCCATTGTTATTGCTAACCCAGTATTTGCTCATTCATTCATCTTGCTAATCACTTCTGTCATCGTTGTTGATACCTGTAGGTAGAAGTATTTCAATCTTGTTTGTTGGTTGTTTTTGAACTTGTGGGATTAGAACTATTCAAAATCCACCTGGAGCAATAAAAAAAAGGTTGGGTGCGCGTGAGGTCGCAACAGAAAACATTCTGGGGGGCAGCGTGTGCTGAGGCTGTACGTCGGAGCGAGAGGTACGACTTGAGTGAGCCTACTCGATTCATTCTCGATTTCTCACCAGTGCCGCGCGAACCGCCGACGTTATCGCCCGTCGCGTTTCGTTCTCATTGTACAAAAGTTTTTTTAATTCTTTTCGAGGTGTGATTTGAAAAGTCGGTAACAATAAAAGTAAACGAATTGTTTTATTATTTTCGAATAACGAATTGAATGGTGTTGTGAACAAGTGTATCGATTGTTGTAAACAGCTACCTGACCGACGCGTGGCGGAACATAAAAAAAAAGTCTCGTCTCGCGTTTCGAATGGTCCCCGGCAATAATTAGTTTGGTAAAAGTGAGTGTGTGTGCTGTGGACGCTTGATGGTTCAATTAGAACTGTTTTATTAAGCTTTCGTATGTACTACCATTTCGCTTAATCGGCTCTCTCTACGGATCACACATGTTGAAGTTGGTTAGTGCCATTTTGCATGATTCATTCGCTAATTACAACAAACTGCTAATTGTCATTGTTATTATCTGTATCGACATGTTCATTTAAATAAAGTGATTATGATCTAACTTGCATAATACTTTGTTATAAATGTTTAATTTTAGTTTGAACAAATTGGTTACAATTAAATATAAATGTAGTTCACGTTGTGTTTATCAATTAATTTGCAACTCCATATAATCTGATATTATCGTAAAAGTTATTAGATTACGGTGACGATAGTAACACCTAATTGCTTTAGTATCTGTTGTGTAGTTTCACACGATTACTCGTTCACATGCGTGAGCGGGCTTGAGCGTGCTTCAATAATAATATACTCTTAAAATATTTATATTAGAACAGTTTCCTGTATTGGTTCCGAAATCTTGCATCTCTAGTTAATATGTATTATATATCTGTCGTCGTCGTTACGTTTCGTCAAGGAAAATTATATGAATTGATAGTTTTTGAATAGTGAATGCATTATCTTCAGTATCATCTGGCTCGTTAAAAACTCCATTGAAAGCATTCGGTTTGGAATTAAAAGCATGAACTTCAACCAATTCGTTACGGTTCGGTTCTATCTACAATTTTATACACAGCTCCAATTTTATCGAATCAGCTGTCTATATCGTGCTGAAAGACAATTAAGTAGAATTGTTTTCTTTGTGTTTTTATATCGAGTACATAATTATTAAATACTATGAGTACTTATCAGGACATGTTATTTATTTACAGATAGTGTGTAATGTTTTTGTATCTGTCCATGTAAAGGGCATCTGTTGACCTATTCATGAGGCACTTTTTACACACTTGAACTTTTAATAATATTATACTACCACTGCCTTCCTGATTGTTGTATTTAATTGTCGATTATATTTTTTACTGTTTGTTGGAATTCTCATACTAGATGTCAAACAATAAAATAATCAATCGGTATAATTTTGGTCATTATTCATAGAAATGTGGCCATTATTTTCTTATTTGCTCTAAGCAGCTGGTTTGTCGAACGCATTGTTTTCTCTTACAAATATTTGACTACCAACTCCTTTCATTGTTCTTACTTATTTAAAGTTGATTAGTTTTTAGGAACCTTAATCTCCGGATTTTTCCAAATCGTGAAAAACATACTCTCTAAAATTCTGATATCATCATGCTATTATTGCTGTACTTACATAGCCATATCTAAAATCTAATTCGCTCCAAGTCAAAACAGTTTCTAAATATAATTTCTTTTTCAGCTGTGAGATGAAAAACCGACGCTTTCCTGCATAAAATTACGCCAATTTGTTTTAATCTTGAACATTTACTTGAGTTTTTCATTGGTTGAGTTTTTGCTGTTCTCTCCGGCTGGACATTTGTTCCACTCACCTATTTCTTCGTGTATTTTTAGCGTTGCGTGCCGACTGTCACTAGTCCACTAATGGGAGAACGTATCGCCACATTAATTATCGTGTTCCTAACGTCGTTTGGTTTTCTCTCTACGAGTGATATTTCATTAGCAGTGCGTCAATTACATCTATTGAACATGATGGATTCTCCTCGTCGGAACGGTTTGCTTTGTTCTTCGCTTTCTCGTCTGTTTTACGCATGGCGGTTTTTCTTAAATACTTGTTAATTATAAGATTCACACCCTGTACTGCTCTTGTTTGTTTGTTTATTTAACTGATAAGTCTATCGAGTTGATTGGGACTGCAAGCTTACAAATACAAAATGTTTATTTCTGTACCAACTAGTATACATTAGTTTATGATTGGAGCCTCCTTTTAAGCATGATGACGCCTGTGTCAGGAGACTCCGCACTTCCATAGCTTTGGCTGTTTGTACAACTTACAGAATTATTTTTACTATTTTCTTAAATTTACTACATTTTTAAAAGCTTGATTATTTTATTTTCATTGTTTTGAATAGGATATGAGTGCGTCGTACTGATTGCTCATATTCGTTTAGATGACCTTGTTGCATGTTCATTACACAGTTTAAAATGGTGTACTGTAGTCCGTAACACAATTTATGTTTTTTAATTATTTTCATATCATTACATTGTTGTTGCATATGTGATTGTGCAATCACTAGAATGCTTATCAATGAACTGTTGTTTGTTGTCGTGTCCTGTTGATACAATTGTTATTTATTGTAGTACCAAAACGTAGTTTGTATTACGGTTTTTTTCATTATCATCTTCACATAATATATAATGTTATGATTGACGCCAGTCGTGATTCGAAGAGGGTCAACAAAAAGCTATTGTAGCTCAAACGTAATCCACTCACGTTTTTTTAAAAAGGCCGCTAGTTCCCACTAACTTATACAATTCTTATTCTACATACCTAGGTAAAATTTCTCAATGCCAATTTAGTTCGTTCGTATCTCGCCCAGTAAGGTCGATAAAAGGCTTCATACTGTTCGAAAGGCAACAATTTAATCGGTTCAATTTATTTGAATTGGAAACACGTACATAGGGGCTTTGTGTCAGCTCGTTAAACATTTAATGGTCACCGAGTTAGTGTTAGAAGTCGTAAAGTTTGCTAAGACTTAGTTCTTCATATAAATAATGTATGACAGTGCCATTCAAAGGTTTGTGAAATTGTGACCGATTTAAGGATTGGACTGCTCTCAAAACGGTGAAGGAAAACATCGTGAGGAAACCGGCATGTCCTAGAACCAAAATCTCGAAGACATGTGACATCCGCCAACTCGCACTGAGCCCGCGTGGTAGATTATGGCCCACTCTCTCGCACAGAGATGCGGCCTGTGTCCCAGCAGTGGGAACAGTAAAGGCTAATTATGATGTTATGCTTATGCTGACCAAAGGAATTTGATAAACCGATTTGTAGGAGTTCCTACATAATATTTGCAACGAGATTGAACCTCAAGCTGTTTCTCTAACGCTTTTGGACCATTTTCGTTAACTTCAGACCTAATCTGAAGTTTTATACCTTAAGGACATTATACCTCCTGACATTTTATATTTATTTATTTATCAGCCTGTGACGTCCCACTGCAGGGCAAAGGCCTCCCTACTCTCTCATGAGAGAGTAGGGGTTTAGACAAATTAACCCACCGCGCTTGTCTAGTGCGAGTTAATGGGTGTATAGTGGACCGCCTGACTGGGTCCGTGGGCGCCGCCTTTGACGTGCTAGATGTTCATCAGCCGCCGCCCTGAGTTGATATCCTGCACTAATATCGACTGTTCCATCTGAGCCTATTTGGGTGTATTTATCCCATTAGCCTACAGGTGGCGTTCTACATTTAGTTCAATACTAAATGCACGACAGTTTAAAGTCATATCGAGGACTGACATTATACAGGGTTATTGGAAAAACACCAACAACCTCTTCAGAGGTCTTTGTACTCATCATTATGAACAACTTTTACTATGGGATTAAACCTGAAATCGCGATAAAAAAATCAGCTGTTCCCTACATTTATGTTCGCAGAACTCGTCAAAATGTAGGGAACAGCTGATTTTTTTTTTTTGCGATTTCAGGTTTGGTCCCATAGTAAAAGTTGTTCATAATGATGAGTACAATGACCTCTTAAGAGGTTGATGGTGTTTTTCCAATAACCCTGTATAATACCTCCTGACATTATATAATAAAAATGTAGTTAGCACTGTTAGCAGAGCTAATAAATACAAATTGTAACTCACTTATTTTTAAACCTACCTACGTCTTTCATTTTATTCTTGGTATGATATACATAGGAAAACACAAGTGTTTTTATTCAAGTAAAGTGTTAATTAGCTGTAACTGTGGCTTTAAATGATTCATATTTGAATACATATTTACTTAATTATGTAAGAAATAATAACTGTACTATTTTTTTTTTTGTTAGCCTGTACTGTCCCACAGCTGGGCAAACGCCTCCCCCAAATCCTTCCTGCATAACTATTCACAACCTTACGACAGGCTATCGTATCGAAAACGACACATTTCGATAACCTGTTTTGACTTGCCCCCGACAGCAAATAGCTGTTGGAAGAATAGCGGGCGTCTATTTGATTTAAACTGACAAAATTTTCGGGTTTTGGATTTGTGAACAGCGTTGAGAAGACTCCTACGATAACATTGATTGATGTTCGATACGATACGGAAGCGTATCGAGTGTTTGTGAATACCTAGCTATGCTGATTGCTGAGAAGAGTTCCTGCATAGCTGTCAATTAGCTTGGCTTGGATTTTCCCGCGGTACCTCGAACTAGCCCTCACGGTACGCATCCAGGCCAGATTTTTACCCAGCGGTCATCGTGCATACGGCTGATGTGACCCGCCCAATCCCATCACTCATTCAACTCATTAGGGCACAAATATATAAATGTAACTTACCACTATCATATTGCATGAAATAACAACATAATAATATCACTCCTGTAATCCCAGAAGGGTTATGCAGAGGAGTACCTACCGATGTATAGTTCACCCTTTCGCCAGTTATGTTTAAGTCCCATGTAAAGGCGCGTCCCCACTACAGGCGCGCGGCTTTTTGGCGCCTCGCGAGGCTTTTGCTGTTTTTTGCAACGCGTCCCCATTACACAGATCCAGACTGCGGGCTGCTACTGAGAAATTTCTGACGGAAAAGCCCATTATCACAGCCCGGCCTGAGAATCGAGACCAAGGACCTCATGCTCAGCAGTAGCGCTTGCGACATCTAAACCATCGAGGCATAAAATATAAACTTCAGTCTAACCAGAATGATGCACACATGACGACATATCAAGACATCCAGTCAGTCAGTCCATTCATTTCTAGTTTAAGATGACCTCGCTTTATATAAGCTTTTCGTACAAAGACAAGTCCGCTTATAATGGAAATGTAATGTATATCGTCGTGTATACAGTAGATATAAAGAAAAAGTAATAAATAATGAATGAAAATCACGAGGACCATCAGGTATTGTTTACGACAGAGCCTGACGCAACAAAGTATTGTTGAGAGCAGAGGAAGATAACAATCATTATCAACAGTCTTGACATTTAGATGATTATTGATATTGATGATGTTATCAAAAACGGAACCTTTGGTTCTGATGGGGTTTTCAATGATAGTACATCACTCGATCAATCAAATAATGTTGTAAACATCACGAGGATTGTATTAAAAGTATTTGTTGATGTATTGACTGTCACCTTCTGAATTAGGCTGTCTATTACTGAAAAAGACTATGCTGAATATAGTAACGGGAGACTTATAACTAAGCCACATTAAAACTAAGAAACAACTAGCATAATTATCTACTAGGTCAGGTATAACTAACAAATGAACAATAAATGGCAGACTAATGAGAATGTTCTGATATGACAACATATGGTAGGCACACGTGACAAAGAATAATAGAACTGAACTAAACCATAACATTAATTACAAGACTCGCTAAACGATGTAAAACATCCAGTTAAAAACTCATTTGTTTAGAATAGGCATCAGCATCTCTTTAGACGTCAAAAGTCACGTCGAGATAGGCCCAAATATCGCCCACCTCTTAGACGAAGAGCTCAAACGGTCGAAGTCCACCCTCCACCATTTAACAATCCCATAGAGTTTACTCTAAGGGAAAATAGCGGCGCAACAAACTCAGTTACAATATTTATTCTAGGTTAGTTCGTGTTGTTTACTTTAGCCAAGATTTTGAACGCTTCAACACACCCACGAGTATATGCACCAGATAAGCTAATAATTAAAAAGAAATGGCGTCACTAAACGGCCATTGTTTTTCTTTTCTCGTTAAAAATTGTAGGTGCATAGTAGGAAAAGTATAGATTTCTATTTTAAGTTTACAGTGCTCTTGTTGTTTTTGTCGTGAGTTCGTGACTACAAATTAGCCGGTGCAGATTGTTAGTGCGATTTTATGGACACTTTTTATGCATTCCATGCCTTTTTATAGATCAGTTCCAGCTTCTTCGATTATAAAATTATTTCAGATTTAATTGTTTTCATTAAAGTCCATAACTTGCCCAACATTTGTAACCACATTAACGTTTTCGTCTTATTATAAACTGTAGGGGGGGATATATATATCATGTTCGTTCGACCCCTGCAATAGCTGTCATAATCTTTGAACCACACGAGTTGTTAAAATGAATCAAGGGCTAAGCCGCATGCTAAGCTGTTGATCTTAGAGCAGTATTGTCAGTAGCATACTTAGCATCCAGCTGTATTTCTTTTTTTAACCGACGAAAAAACGGAGGAGGTTATCAATTCGACGCGTATATTTTTTTTTTTTTTTTTTTATGTATGATCACGCATAACTTTTTACTGAGCAGTCCGATTTTGATAATTCTTTTTCTATTGTAAAGGATATACCCCGAAGTTGGTCCCATATAAATTTGGAAAAAAAAATCCAACCCTAAGGGTAGGAAAACAGGGGGTGATTGATTGTTCACTCACTGATTGTAATGTATGAGCACGCATAACTTTTTACAGAGTAGTCCGATTTTGATAATTCTTTTTTTATTGGATAGGACATACCTCGGAGTTGGTCCCATGTAAATTTGGAAAAAAAATTTTACCCAAAGGGTGGGAAAATAGGGGTGATTTAGTGTTCATTCACAGATTTTAATGTTGAGCTTTATGAAGCCTGTTTTTTTAAGTATTTTATTATACAAAAAATAATAATTAAACTAGGATTATATAACAGTTAATATCTAAAGTAAGGTAGGTAGCTATTTTAAAAGTAATAAAAAATTAAGCATGTAGTAATTAGTAAATTACTTATAGCCTCAAAAAATTATAAAATAAAAACTTTTTAACAAAAAAATTAAACCTCCGAAAAAACTGAAAAGCAAAAAATAAAAACCTTTTTTATTTTACCTTAATAAATATGTTCTTAAACTAATGCAAGTATACCTAAGAAATTTTGAGTCGGCGCCAAACAATCAATGAACAAAGATCACTAAATTACCTTACATTTAAAGAAATAACCAAATCAAATTAATAATGCAACGTGAAATCTCCAGCGATAAATATAACATTCCAAACAAAAAATGCGCTCTCCGCACGACCACTCGCAACGACTTTAAGTTGCTTGTTTGGCGCCGACTCAGAATTTCTTAGGTATACTTGCATTAGTTTAAGAACATATTTATTAAGGTAAAATAAAAAAGGTTTTTATTTTTTGCTTTTCAGTTTTTTCGGAGGTTTAATTTTTTTGTTAAAAAATGTTTTCCATATCCTAGCTGTTGCATAAACACATATGGATTAAAAAAAAAAATACATTTGAAATCCAGACGATCATAATATCAATTATAGTAATTTATCTTCTTGTAAAACATAAACTATGTATTTAACATGATTAAAGCATTCCAGCATATTTATAGCAAGTATAACAGATGCTATCAGTTTACTTAATTAAAACTGGTTGGGTCTGTAGAAAGTTGGGAGGTCTCCGAGATGTTGGACTCTGTCGCCGATTACGTGTTGAGATTGAAATGGTACACCTTGCAGATTCCTTGTAGATTTACCAGTAGCTGTCTTAGCCTGCTGATTGGATTTTGAATTCGTTCCTTTCTGCCAAGATGAAAGATTTACGGGCAGTTTTTTATTTGGTCTCAATTTTATCATTTTTACGATTGCGTTCTCTACACCCTGTAGTATTCCTCAAACTTTCATACCGGAATCACAATCGACTTCCAGAAACATTAAATATCATTATAATTATCTTAACTGAAACGAAGGCTTCATTTAAAAACAAATAATGTAAAACACAATAGTACATATGTATCTCGTTATTATCTGTTAATTGATAAACATTGTTTCCGTTAACATTACTATGCAGTACATCGGTTGGTCTGATACGATAGATATGCGAATGATGATAATTATGCCAATATTTTACTGATAATATTAGAAATAGAATAACTAAAGCACCACAATGTAGAATACAAGGTTTTTAAATTCTTTAACAATTTCGTCGAAGTCTTAAGAAAAATATTGTCTTTTGTCCATAATGCTCAATAAATAAGTTTCATAACATCTACCCAGTGTTGACCTTCTCAGACATCACGTTCAGTCATTGATGAAAGTTGAAAAGGTTGCAATATTATTATTATTTAGCTGGCATGATCTTGGTGATTTTACTTACTATACGAGTTTTCATGACTGCTGCACCTTTATGAAGCCTTAAGATTATAATTTATAAGCTTGAGTGATCCAACTTTTACATTGTAACGATTTTTATTTTATTCTTTACCAGTGCGATATATTTTGGCCAAGTTTTTCAAGTACCTCAAAGTCAAAGCATTTATTTCAATGATTAAATTTGCCGTACAACGTGGCAATGCCGCCAGTCTCTTGGGTACATTACCAGTTTTCGACGCTATATTTTAGTTTTTGTATACTTTTAGTTAAGTTAGGTTTTAATTTTGTTATTTTTGTTAATTAACGGTATATTATTTTGTTAAAAGAAAATAAATTAATTATTAAACCATTTACAGGCACTGTAGAATTGTCAAGGAGTCAGAAAGATGAAGTTATTTTGCCCATTACAAAGCGTAGTAGGTTCTTATGGAGAAGAACTAGCAAGATACTCCAAGGACACTAACTAACTCATATCTGAGATTCTGGTTTTTTTACCGCCACCGAGACCTAAAATAGAGGTAGAATAGTTTGCTTTTAAAGAAATCTGACAGACAACTCGTTAACAAAACTATAGTTTGCTCAATACTCTGCCCCCATTCAGTTACAGCAATAGCACATAACCTACAACATGTAGTCTACCGTACGTGTCTAAACTTCACCAAAGGAGGTCCAATATATAGGCACATAGCAATTTGGTCCAAGCATTAGATATTGCATACCCACCGCAAATGATACGCGCTCCGATCCGCTCCATCGATCAAATTGCTTGTAAATAATGTAATATCTTAGTTTTGCCGGCCATTATAGGTATTACGCGCGAAATTAGATAGCAATATATGGTAACAGATATTATTGACGCAATCATTGTAACGTACCATGTGATTAGAGTGACGCAAATTCTGATACGTTTTGTAGTAACGGTTGTCGATACAATGGAGTTTTGCTTGATTTTGAATATTTTTGGCACTGGCCTTATTTGCTATCATTACAGTATAATTATGTGGATCGTCATCATTGTTCGTTTGCCTCTCATTCGTATTTTTTATGTCCATACCTATATTACCATTAGTCGTCCTCTCAGTACCCAACCTCTTTTTAGTCATATAATTTGTCATTGTTATCTTTATTTTGATCATTTTATTTGACAATTTTCGTTTGGAGAAATTCAAATATACATATTATGACACCAACAGGAGAGCACGCAGCGTTTGGTGAAAAATTGAGCTTCCTCGAAATCTTTACAAAAGGAGGAGTAGAAAATATGGCGGAAAAATTCTCGCGTCCGTAATAAGCAGCAAAGCTGTAGAAGCTCGGTTTTGTCAACATAACACTTCTGTAGCCATACGCGACTTCAAGACTGAACTCTCTAAGGTGTAATCCCCTTATCTCAGTGATAGCTGCATGGCGATTGAGCACGCGCTTGCGTCACTGACTGATTGTTCTCCGACAAATAGACTGCGAAGTGTCGCAACTGCCGATTGAGACTGTGCCCTTTATCGGTCGTGCCCTGTTAATTACTGCCTAACTTTCTTTGCCAAGTGGATTGCTGTTTGCTTTGGTTCGTACTTAATTGTATCTTAAGATCTAGTGTCAATTTTAATCTTATGAGCGTTATATGTATAAAAGTCACATGAGAGCGGGCTAAAGACGGTGAAACAAATCTATTTGGCTAAAGTTCCATTTACATGGAGTTAGTTAGTTGCCCATTGACTAAGCAATATTCAACAAATGTATGACAGCCGAATCAAAATAGTAGTTGTGAATTGACGACAGACACACATCCGGGTTACTGTTGTGCTCTCCACCCTAATAAAAAGATGAATGGCTAGCCATTCGAAGAATGAAGGACGAATCATATAATCTTAGGACTAGGGAAATAAGGTAGTTCTATATCTGCATCATGTCGATTTTAAGAAAATATACTTCATTAGGACGAGCTGGTACACATGAGTACCACAAGCGGTATAAAAAAGGATAATAAACTGTAAGACGATGAAGGAAGGAGGACAGTAAATGTAATGCAGTTGGCATGCGAACAAACCTTTTGAAAGTAACTCGAGGAATGTGTGACGATACCATAGAAAGGATAATGCCCGCACTGGCGCATGCGCTTACCAACTCGATCCTGATTCCTGACCGTTATCGAGCACCACAACTAGTCTTTTAGTTACACATAGGGTATGTATGGATAAATACAAAAAAAATAGGTTAAAAAAAAAGTTACCCTACAATTACGTCAATTTGCTGTTTTATAGCAATTTCATACAACTGTCCAAAAATGATATTTGTTATTGACTCTGATGCGGTACGAAGTGCACCAGGTCAGCTAGTACTTACATAGAAATATTTATAAAATAATATAACACCTACACATACACATAGTGTACATAAATGGTTAAATAAATAAATAATATTCAAAACCATGTTCAAATATCCGTAATCGATTGAAATATCTCTCATCTACTACGATACAATCGATGCTACAATCGATTGCTCAAATCTATTCTCTATCATAGAGCATTATGATTGGATCGACTTAGATAGTTATTAGCGTAAAACAATGCGTTTACGTTTATTTGAATTGTTTTTTGATTTTGCAGATTATGTTATGAAGTATTTTTTCCTCTACATATAATACAAAGTAGAAATTACAAATAGTTTTAAATTATAAGCTATTGACTAATCCATTTTGTCCGCACATGATCTGCTTATAATCATAAAAATGTTGCTATTATCATCTTATAATGCAGTCACGATACCTATACAATTAGCAAATTATAAAAATAGCAACATAACAACCTTATTGAGTGCTTCCTTACCCAAACCGTTCGTTCCACCCGCTGAGGACCTCCTACCTGGACATGAGTTACCTTGGGTAACCTGGAAGTCTTTAAACAGACTCCGGACCCAGTTTGGCCGAAGCAAGGAAAACCTGTTCAGGTGGAGATTTATAGACGACTCCGCCTTGGAGTGTAAAAATGTGGTGCAGTTCCACAAACGATGGGACACTTAATATCGTGCCCTGCGTGTCCTGTCAGCTGCACGTTACAGGAACTGATGGACGCTAGTGATGGCGCCAAACAAGTGGCCGAATTCTGGGCCGAGTACATTTAGATTGCTATCGATACGCTAAGAAGAAGATTGAGAGCTATATGTTTGAGCCGTTTGGGGTTAAACACTAGGGCCATCGAGTATTTCAAGACATCGCCAAGCGGTTGGTGGACTCTTCACGTGACCAGAGAGGACTAGTCTTATTTTTCGGTCAAACAATCAGCATTGCCATCCAAAGTGTCAATGCTGCTAGACTGTTGGGGCACTTTTGCCATTGACAGCGATGCGGATTTTATTTTTTATGACCTATTCTTTTTCTTGTATGTAGTTGTATAATAATGTTAGTGTTAGCTTGTATTTGGTATAAAAGATTTGTAAAAATAATCAAACGAGGAGTACACTAATAAAATTTACTGGCTTCTGCCCGCGACTTCGTCCGCATGAAATTTCACCCTCCCCCCATTCACCCTCTTAGGGGTGGAATTTCGAAAAACCCTTTTTTAGTGGATACCTACTCTTCACTAAGAACACACCCTCCAAATTTCATTTCTCTAGGACCAGCGGTTTAGGCTGTGCGTTGATATATCAGTCAGTCAGGACTTTGAATTTTATATGTATAGATAGATGAGCTATCCACTACTCAATCATTTCCTCATATGATCTGACCTACGATCATACAAATCGATGCTACGATCATCTAATAATGACGTCATATGCATACATTAGCTATCTAACGAGTCACACTTATACTGATGTCACAATTGACACTGACAGCCACATACACTAGTGTGAAACGTTTGGGCAACTCGTTGAGATACGCAAAGGTCATATTCTGCCATATAATAAAAAGGTTAATCCAATCGATTATTGCAAGAACAATACTTGTTTAATCGTATGTGATATTAAGATTAGTAAGTTGTTCTGCTCTACGTGTGGTCTTAAGAAATGGGTCAATACTTGGTCCCATTGAAACAGGTCTGATTGGTGCCCCATTCAGACATTTCATTACTTTTTTGCCTATATATAGGTACATATATTATGTGCGTACAGCTTGCTTAATTAAATTAGTCTCAATGTAATCTTCTCAGGTGACACTTTAAAAGCTTGTAAAGATTCACAAGAATGACTATTTGGTTACGCTAATGTGTAGGTATATTGTGATTGTGACACTTGACCGTATTTTTGTGGCAGAGAATAACATTCCTCTGAACATTCAGAAAAGGATGTGAATGATTTCGAAACCAAACCTTGCAGAAGTATGAAATTCTCAAGACTAAACTTTCAAAAGATACATTGAACATATTTTGGTACATATGTATAATATATCTTTAATTTTGTTCATCCACCTATCATCATTATCATTATTCTCCGGTCCTCATCCCAATTTATTTATGCTCAGCGCAAAATTTCATGTTAAGATAAGATATATTTATTTGCCCAAACATGCCATTCATTCATTTCCATACTTTCTTCCATACTTCTCTATTAGTTGCCATCTCGGTTGTCACTCCCTTTCTAACCATTCATTTTTCACACAGTCCATCCATCTGCTGCTCTTCCTCCTATTATATATACAAGATTAACTAAGTATAGACGCCGGCACATCAACCTAGAACCTACTACAATCTGTCAAATTACTTGCTAAAGCATAAGGTACAAAATTTATTGAGAAAATTTGACAGTTTCGGGTAGGTTGATGTGCTGGCGTCTGTACTTCAGCTTTCAAACCGATAACTTCAATATTAACATTACTAAACAAATCAAGAACTACAAAGCTTACTTTACCTATGTAGTCACAGACAGTTTTATAGGGACTCTTGTTTTCGTGTTCAATCCCGGCATTATCTGTCGTATTAATAGAATCTTACGATATGGTAGTGACATTGACTGACACATTGAGGCAGCGACGACGATGCTAATCTGAAATGTCTTGAGTCAAGATAACTTGACCATTATTCGTTGACATTGAAGGGATGCCCGAAGATTAAATAAAAAAAAACAAATTATGTTTATCGGCCTCTGCTTTGGGTATTGAAATTCAGTGATCTAAGATTATCTTTTCATTTATCGGGTTTTGATATGTCTGCAATGTTATCTTCACAATTTACAATTAATCTTTTTTCGGCCCTAACTACTCCTTTTCATCTTCTCGGTGTTATAATGTTAGACCTAAAAGCATTTGGCATTAAAATCAAAATTGAAATATAATATCGAACTGTTCATTTGAGTTGAAACGGAAATCAACTTGACCATACTTATGAAAACACTTTCAAAAATTTTTGCAGCAAAGTATTTCTTCTTAAGACTAGACTAGATTTCATAAACGCCGAACCGTGAATCATTTTAATTGTTTTAAAAAATGCTTTTAAATATAAAATTATCAGACAGTGTCGATCTGACAGTGTGACGCAACAAAATCCGTCTGTTACTTAAATTCATTAACATAATCTCGTAGTTAATTTTGATTAATCCCAATTTTAATTACATAAGCTTAGTGTTATTCTTGATGTTTGTCTTATCTCACTAATTTACTAGGCTCTCGTACTAATTTAATGAAACTTTTAAGATTTACTTTAGATTTATCTTCTACCTTATGAATCTTCGTTCCTATCTTACTACTTTAGTTACAGCTGGTGTTTTTTGTTAATTAGATTTAATAGAAGCGATTAACTAGGCAAGGGTTCCGTTATTTAGCGTCGGTCATTTCTGCGAAACATCGCCGGAACTTTTTTCACACAGCAATTTGAAATGAGCCGCCATAGTAGTTATTGTATAATAATAAAATACCTATATAATGACATAAATGTGTAGTTGTTATTGGGGCCAGGACCAGCTTCCATAATTTTTTGCCGATTCTCCATTACTCCAATAAATATTTCATATATGTTTATATATTCTTTGCGATTTTCTGCTCCAATGCTATTAGTTTTGTATATTCAACAATGTTGTTCCAATTTCATAATAACTAGTTTGAAGGTTAAGCTTGTAAATCGATTTCAATCAATAGCTTTAATTGAATAATTATTATTTTCAATGTTCAAAGGTCAAAATTACTTTTGCTTTCCCCTTACCTACTTGCTTATGCTGTTGCTCCCTCGAACTCGTAATTATTTGATATGATTTAAGTTTGAGCCTTTTTTTCATAAATCCCACGAGTATATTTTATTCCAACTAAAATTAATTATTTCCTATGTCGAAATATATAATTTGGCAGCAAGTGAATGTTTTTGGGTTATTCATAATTAATAGGATCGCATTCAGCTTTCAATGCCGCTAATTAGTTAGTTACTGAGTTACTGCTATTATACAATATACTCGGAAAAGTGACGTGACAAGTAAATGTGTCGGTTATGTAATGTGTCATTCACACGTATGTACCTATTTCATTGCTGATTCTTGGTACCTATATTCAAGAGAAGCTTTAGTTTGTGTTGTATTATTATTTTATACTTGATAGATAGAGCTACTGACTGGTTATATAAAAATAAAATAACCTAGTTTTCATAAAGCTTCAAAAGATTTCAAGTTTTCACTTGTTCAAGGGTCTGGTCGTGAGCTAGATCATTGACCCTGGCATTAGACTGGCATAGCAAAAAGAAAGAGAAGAGAACAAGGTTTTAAACGAAACTCAACTGTGTATAAAAGAAACTAATAAATAGTATGTATGGGAGGGAGATGGAGAAATAACGATTAAAACTACAATTGAAAATAGCCCAACATTGATAAACGCCAGCACATCCTTAAAAATGATCATTTACCAGTGCCAGACAGCAACCAGTATAGTGCAACAATCAACAATTATGTAGGTAGTCGCTGCGATTAATCGACGACATTTTAAACAAAACTGTCGCAAGTGCGTGCGGATATATAGAGTAGAACATGTTTAACTGTGTGTCTGTTACTCTGTGACTTAGGGCCAAATGTTATATGATTGTGCACATGCCTGTCTTCATGGGTTTTATATGTTTCGGGTTCATTGGGTTGTTTGTTTTCATCATCTACATACCTATATGTACCTACCTACCTACTTTAACAATATTGAAGTTTTGGTTTCGAAACGTTAGGCCGACGGTATAAATATCTATATTCCTTTTACTGATGAATTTCAAAGTGTCACAAGTTTGTTAATTTTGCCAGTTATGGGCAATTTTGAAGTCCACACTCTGATTGCGATCATCATTTTTTTTATAGCCTCTAATGTGGAGTATTTATGGATACTAGATCTTGATGACTATGAAGCAATTTCACGAATTTCGTTTCGCGTGACGTCGGTTAACTCAAGTAATGTTAGGTATTCGTTGGACATTAAAAATAAACATGTTAAAAAAAATGCACTCAAAACAAAACGCAACGTTTCTCCATCGTCACTCACTCACAGAGGTGACATCATCAGACACATTCCGAGTCTTGTATCAAGAATATAAAAATTTAAATTCCAACACATCCGTTATTAGTCGATCAGGAAGGTTTTTGAACTTATAAAATTTTAAGTCCACCTTTGTACCTTTTTGTGCGAAAAGTTTAAATAAATAAAATTTTCCCTTAAAAAGGCATAAGGGGCATATTGAGAGATAGATGACTCTGACTCTCCCCAGGTACATGCAGATAAGGATGTACAATTGTACACATATAGGGATACAGTTAAGTTTACCTGGATGAGACTCACGCAGGCCACGAAAGCATGGCACAAGAGGGAGGAGGCGGATACTCAACGGTGGGTGGAACAAGTCTGCCAATGATGATAAAGAAGTTTCAAACCGTTTCTATTGCCTTTACCGTCCATATTACGTCAAATTCTTAGTATCGATGATCAAACAGAGGAAAAGTAAATACATAGTGAAGAACAGATTCGTAGAAACGTTGCAGAATAGAAAGTGCGTAAGGTTTTGTGATATGGTTTTATAACAAATGGTAGATAGTCAATTCTTTAGACGAGGATGAATTGCGAATTAGGAGAAAATCTATTAGAAAAATGGTTCCGAAGTTCTCGAAAGTTAGAACTTATTGGATTTGTAGTATGATGGTCATGGTAGTAAGAAATGTGAAGAGAAACACCTACAAAATCTTAAAGATGAGCTGGTTAAAATGTAATTCTTAAGAACAAATATCCAAGATCAATGTTAAGCTACTGAGTTCTGACGCACGAGGCTGACTGCATTGATGATGACATCATAATGCACAAAACATGAACCAATCAGACGGATCTTGTGACAACAATCAGTCGCCCCGCGAGTGTTCTCAAGAATACGTTAGTTTTATTTTAAAATCTTTCATCACATATTGATGATATTCTATCTATATCTTTTATTCTTATGCCGGTGATACTACTACGGTGGTTAAGCAGAAATTCCATTCAAATATGCTAAATTATGTAAATCTAGAAGGTCTCTAGAATTTGCGACATATAAATTCCTTGATAGGTAGAGGTTACCTGCCAAATCAGTAGTAGCTATCTAACAGTATTAAAGTTCAAATACATATATCCAGTTGAATGTTACTCGTTGAATTATTCAGGTGTTTCAAAGTCAACTTTTACTGGTCCTCAGACACGCACAGGCCCGTAATTGTGCACAAGATTCTGATGAGTGTGTCTGTATGATATGGGTGCGTGATGGATTCTTTTAGACACAGTAAATTGTGTTTGTTTTTAATTCATGGTCAAAGAGTGTCGTGAGATAATCAAGTTTATGGTCAGCTTCAACAATAATAGACTCTCTCTTAAAAAATCTTGAATGATTACTATCAAAAATACACTATTTGCTTTTTCATTCATTTCATCATCATCATCATTTCCTGTTCCGTTTGTTGATCTTTTTATTGATTTGCATGGTCCATTAAAGTTGGCATATTATTGAAATTCAAAGTGTTTGTCGTTTTATAATCATCTGATTCATCTGACAGTTGTCCGAATGCTCGTTCGTTGTATATTTTTGCATGTTCCGGAAACCGGACGACATACCTGAGATGCTTGGCTTTGTCTCTGCTTAACAAAATTAATGTGACTCTAAATGTGATTTTAATGGACTATTTAACTGCGTCCGGTGCTTTATCTTGCGCATATCGACCTCAATCCGACTCTGGTAATGATTTTACAAATTATTTGAATGTTGTAAATGATCCGAGAATGTCTTCTGATGATCTTCATTACTTTATGAATGCACACTTAAGCTTGCGACATTCGTTTGATAGTATCTACTATTTATTGAAAGCTGTTCAACGTTGTTTTATTGTTATTTTCATCATCTCTCGATAATAAGGAATCGTATTTGCCCTATTCATAGATTTTGTGGAAACATAATATTTTTTGCTAGTAAGCATTTTCAATTCTTGCTAAATCTTCTTCTTAACTTCAGGGTTACGTTCTCTCATTAATATTTTCTAGGCCTCTAATGACCTTGTTTAAATAACCATACTATGTTATTTTGTGGGTTTTTGTGCTATAGGAAATGGGATGAGAGGATTCCCTTTATGGCTTTTGCCTTTTCATTTACTGTATTTTCAACGGCAATAACAGTATCTTGATCGATGCAATGAATAGATATGGTTCGTCGTCAAAGTGTGTTCAAATAATTTTTGTTATTCTAAATTAACACTAGTTTACAATAAAATATAGGTCAACACGTCTGGATCCTAGTCTGTAACTACTAACATTATTCAACAATTTATTCGACACATGTGGGCATTCGAGGAAAAACATATTTATGTATCATTAACTACAAACTGTTTCTTTGATGTCCTTAAACCACAATATTTGATTCGGCACAGAATGTAAATTAGGTACATACATAATTAAAATTTTCTTTAAAAAAATAATAATTTGTGTTAACGAATATTAAATAAAATAATCGTTGACCGACAAACAGGCGCCCGTTCTAAATACGTCCCTGTGACAATAATATACATGCAAATGACCGCAGTGGGTGCTCCGGAAACGACGCGGGTGCAGGATGCCAGTGGCTTCTGTCTTTGTCTCTTCGTATGTGGGCCTTAGAGGAAACATTCATAACCATGCGAGCTTTTGTAAGAGGCATTAGGCGAAGCGGAGATCATGATCTGACTTAAGAGTCATTTACTCTGTGGTAAATAAAAATAAATTGAGACTAGGGGTGAGGGAGCAGCTGTCAACCTGCATGCACTAGATTACTTATTTATTGAACCCTTTACTGGCCCCGCATTTACTCGATTTGAGCATAGATTAGCGACTGGTTAACCATAATTTTTTGACGTTTGAACGTCATTTCCTCGTCACTTATCTTTAATCATAAATAAACCCTAGATTAGTATGAAATCTGACAGATCAGATTTGAATTTAGAATTATGCTGTAACACCCTACAATGGCGACCTTAGAATTAGACATAATGGAATAGGCCTTATCAACGTTTCTGAGTGCGGGTACAACTTCATGGACTTGTTTTCTTAGGTTATCACTATTAACCATAGATATCGCTGAACTTATATAAGGACTTTTTTGTATAATATCGACCTCCCACTAGTTTGGGCGACTTAATTGCTTAAGAAATACAGTGAATTACAGACTCCTATTACGCAATGGTTTGATTGTAATAGAGAGGCAAAAAATTATACAATTTAATTTAATTGAAGTTGATTCAAGACAGGTGGCCTGCTTATTGTTTTTCTTTTGATAACGAACATTCCAACACATTTTATGATGAATTCCTTCCTTTATGATGCATTTCACGTCCGTGAATAATACTAGCCCATGATTATACACATACCTAGGTACTTCAATTACGTAAATTTTTTGTTAGATATAGATATTATACAGGGTTATTGGAAAAACACCAACAACCTCTTAAGAGGTCTTTGTACTCATCATTATGATCAACTTTTACTATGGGACCAAACCTGAAATCGCGAAAGAAAAAATCAGCTGTTCCCTACATTTACCTATGTTCGTATAACTCGTCAAAATGTAGGGAACAGCTGATTTTTTTTCGCAATTTCAGGTTTGGTCCCATAGTAAAAGTTGATCATAATGATGAGTACAACCTCTTAAGAGGTTGATAGTGTTTTTCCAATAACCCAGTATAAACATTATGAAGATGTTTGATAATAACGTAAAATAGGTGTTATAAAATAATTGAGCGCTGTGACAGTGCATTGTCTCTATATAAAAGTCTATTAAAACCCTTATCTTAAATGCTTAACAATGGGTGAGTGATGGTTAGTTGATATTCTTAAAACACTATATATTTCAGTACCTATTTCGTTATGGTCAATGGCAGGTAAAACAGTGAAAGGTAAGGCAGACAAACACGAGCTACCTTACACCTTTGTACCATGTACCTATATTCCAGTTACATGACGATCGCAAACGCACAGATGTACCTAAAAAGGAAGCTAATTCGAAGCCTAATCATCCGACAAATATTCAAATGTACCCCTGAGTACATACTCGACCTTGCTTTATCTCGTATTTGCTAATAGTCTACGTCACCTGATAATGACTCTATGTGAGGTATTCAATAGAGTTGTGTATATAGGGTGTCCCTGGAAATATGCATCAAATCGAATAGGGGCGTGGGCAAGGTCATTTCCAAACTTTTTAACCCTGAGAATGTCCGTGAATTTTTTGTACGGTGCAAAAGTTATGGCCAATTTTTGTTTTTTTCAATCACTTTGCATAGTGGTCAAAGAAAAAAAATCATAAAAAAACTGCCAATGCAATCTAAAAAAAAAAAAAATT
Organism: Amphipoea oculea; assembly: GCA_945859645.1. Classification (NCBI taxonomy): domain Eukaryota; kingdom Metazoa; phylum Arthropoda; class Insecta; order Lepidoptera; family Noctuidae; genus Amphipoea; species Amphipoea oculea. Next base: position 23,958,245 of record OX243862.1, read on the forward strand.
AACAGCCCTGATAGTTTTTTTAATGATTTTTTTCTTTGAGCACTATGCGAAGTGATTAAAAAAAATTGGTCATAACTAAAGACCCGTAAAAAAAATCACCGACATTCTCAGGGATAAAAAGTTTGGAAATGACCTTGCCCACGCCCCTATTCGATTTGATCCATACTTTCAGGGACATCCTGTACAGTTGTCTACGGGCCTTTGTAGTTTTGAAGAAGATAAGAGGACGGAAGTGGTGGTACGATTTATCTAGTGACAGTTCCGACAAGCGACAACTATTTCGGAAAGCAGCAGTCACTGTAACAATTTTATAAGTCCCAATCTTTATATCTAAGTAGATAACTGACATGTTTAAGACGAGGAAAACAGAAACAGAATCTAAAACAATGTTTCTTTGGAGTAAGATTAAAAAAACAATGCAAAACTTACAAACGATACCCGACACCTTTATAAGCTATACATAGCTAATATACTAGTAGACAATCTAATTACAATTGAATTAACAAGTGAAATTGAACAAGGTAAAGTAAATGCAGAGAACTTCACAATCTCGTTGTTTTTAATATCCTTCCCCTTTCTTACACACTGGAAATTCTTATGACGTAAAACTTGACGCAACATAAAGATCTTAAGCGCAACCGTTCCATCAATATTGTTCAACAAAGGATATCTTCCTCAAAATTCCTTCAGTCTACTTCAACCATGTTTGTCTTGACATCTGGAACACTCACTTCATCGCAATGCGGTAGGATTACTTCAGATCCCTCTTAATATCTGTCCAAATTAAGTGACGTCACTTGTCATCTCCGAGTTCATTTGATAACCGTTTTAACTTTTAATTGTTCTCATGAGTGTCGTTCGTTACTTGGTGTTGCTTATTAACCTAGCCCATTGAACGTGTTTCATTAATTAAACAAATAACAAGCGGCTCATTTTGTTTTGGGCGCTTGAACCAGTATCACCCAGGATGAATCCTGGGTGATACTGGTTCCCACAAAGCACTGTATTTTGAGAGATAAGAGTGTATAATTTTTTTTTGCCATGTTGGTAGTCGTGCCCTAAACCTATTGTTTGTTGAAGTTACACCTAGTAGCCAACCTTTTTTGAGATGAGAACGTCTGCTCAAGGGTGTCTCTTTCTGTTGTGTTGGTCTTAGGATCATTATTTTCTAGTCTATATATTTAATTACATACATGTTTAATAATATTACCCTGGGACAGCCCTATTTTATCAATTAGATCGTCTTTGACTTTAACTTCTCTTTTCATCATAATCATTCGTGAAAATCTCTATGACTGTCTGACAATGACTTTCCTCATCACATTCAACTTGTAAGTTAGGGTTATCCCTAATCAAAATAACACGCGACAATTTCATTTTATCAACCGACGAAAAAACGGAGGAGGTTCTCAAGTCGACGCGTATATTTAAAAAAAAATATTTGACGTACGTAATGCATTAAAGTTTGTTGACATCATTTTGCTGTATTGAAAAATATGCGTTATTTTCCTTATTAAGTCTGCAAGTCCAGGAAAAAGAAGAGGAAGGCGCATATTTGTCGGATCATTGTACATACAATAAAGTACCTACGGCTATAATTACTATGGAGCCTGCAAGTCGGTATGCGACAGTCACGTTTTCCTGTATAAAAGAAACAAGACTGAAAACTGTCATCAGATATAAGGCTGATATTGCAGTGGCCAGTGCCAACGGTGTATTTTTTTATTTTAAAATCACTTTACCGCTGCTAACTCATTTGCCAATGTGTTTTTATAATTCCCAATGATCAGTAGAGGTCTGTTAGGCAAGCTTATTAAGTTTGGTAACAATAGAAAAAGTAATAATATCTCATTATTTAAAGTTGAGATCTTACGAGTATACAACCTTTTTATTTTTTGGGGGTGGGAAATTATCAAATAACTTCTCCCGCTCTGGGCGGAGCGAGAGGGCGTGTCAGACTTTTACTGACTAAAACCCACCCGTGTTCCTTCAGTTGCCTGTGCCAGGGGCCACGGTATCTCTTTCGAACAACCCGCAACCCCGGCAGGCTTCGGTCCTGGTAGACCCCGTCAGTTAGTGCTCACATCTCTTTGAGGCGCGCGTGGAACACAACGCGCCGTCGACCCGGGCCTGGTCCTTACCGGACGGCGAGCTGCCCATTGCTCGCCGTCCGCAAGCCCGCGCCTACGGTGGCCGGGAATCGGCTATCGATTCCTGACGCCTGAGGTCGTCTCCTGCGGCGACTAGGGGCGCGAGGGCGCCAAGATTGCCTCTCCCTCATGATCTTATACAATCTAGATAACTGTTTGTCATCCCGTCATCTATTACAAAGTGTACCTAAATCATCGTGTATCCCTATTTTAGTATCTCCCTACAACTTGTAGGTAGCTCTAACTTTTTACTGCAGCTAGATCATCATCATCAGCTTACAGTAGTCTACTGCTGGACTTAGGCCTCACAAATTGCACGCCATTTGTAGCTAGATAACAAGCAAATTCCATTTAGTTACGGCTCACTTAGTTTTAACATTCTCAAATGAACTTATAAAATTTGACGCTGGCCTTTACAGCAACATTTTATCACCACATCTCGAAATTAAGCTTTAATTCCAGTTTGCTCGATTACAAATCACTATATTATTTAGATGCGTACAATGCGATGTTGTAACAACATTGTCTGTCTACCCCTCGCTCTGAAAGGAGTTGGTCAATCGTTTCGCAAAGTGCTCGCAGTATTCATATTGCTCATAATAATTCATATTACATTGTTTGCTTGCGGCGAATATCATTGTCCTTTATAGAATAGTTCTCATTAATTTTGAATTAATCATTGTTTGTCTTGGGATTATGTTGATTTTGGGCGGACTGGTTCTAAGATATGGTGATCTTTTGGTACGCCTTCCACGGCGATGATGTAATCACTGTTAGATTCAGTAGATTTAACAGTAGACTATTCGTAGATTAATGTACAATGAGCCGAAAACAAGAGGTTGTTATATTTTATGAGCCAAAACAGAAACGTTTTGTCTTTGTGAGGAGAACAAGGACCTATTAATAATTTGGACGGCAACTTAATTTATTAAAACTTTATATATATGAGGTTAATATTTTTATAAACAGTAATTTTAGTTACCGTCTAACCAAATCGAGATCCAGCGGATACTTTGCTTCTTTAAGTTGAAGAAGATGCCCGTAACAAAGACAAAACTTATCAATCACTTCATCTTAAACTGCTCTTAAATTGCTTATACCTAGGTACCCAAATACCTTTTAAATGAACACATAATTTAACAAACCTGTCTTTCTTCTCCAGGAGTCTCCAGAGGTCCGCATGGCGCTGCCTCTGCCTGCGCGTGCACCGGACCCCTCCGCGCTGGCCGCTTATTGGGCAGAGTACGAGGACCTCTGCCGACAGATCTGTGCTGCACACGATGAAGATGACAACAATTACGAAGGTAAGATTATCTACACTGCTATCGGGAACTTTTGGCACTCGAATGACGTTGTCAGTGGGAGTTGTGTCAAGTATAATTATTGGCAAAACAAGATGGCGGCGTTTGTTTCGGCTATAGTCATTGTTGACTTTAGCAATTTCACCCTTTACCTTCCGCAGTAAAAAAGGGTTTAATTTTGAAACCAAATTGCGGTTGGTGCAGCAGCAAGCGACGCATAAAATTAATGTTACGTACAATTTGTAAATTGAAAGAGAAGTTCTTGGCTTTAGAAGTTACGTTAGGAGATAATTTTGCAGGCAGCTCATTATGATTCCGTGTTTAACCCATTTGCGTATTTATTCAAGACAAGTACATATATATTTCATTTTTTATATCGATTATCTGACCCATCTTTAAAAACTTAAGCCTGCCTGCGTCATGCAATTTTAGGCAATAGGTCTCTGCAACTCCACGTCAATGCGCGTATTTTTATTTTGGGCCATATATGTATAAATCAATCTCTTTTGCTGACTGTACGTAAGTCGTTGACGTCAAACGACGATAAATAATATACGCTGTGAGTGTGACTAGCACTAAATCATAATAACAATTTATCAAGTCCTTTTGAAGAAACTCAGACACAAATAACTAGCAACCACATTATTCTGAAAACTGCCATGTTTATCGCCCACTTGCTTCATGTAGCCGTCGTAACCGGTTGCCTTAAACTTCTTGTATCGGTTATTTCAATTTGTACAGAAGATAAGCAGCTGATATTAAAGTTTTTCTTTCATTACCAAAGCATGAAAATTCATTTGTAACGGACGACAGAACGAAGTTCGATAAGAAATACTGTGACATAATAATCAGTTTTGTTTACTTAGTTTTTTATTTTAAAACTGATGAAACGTTACAAAGGAGAATTTGCAAATCTGCCGTAGCGGCCAGTTGCAATAAGATATTCTAACATACGCCAAAAGGGCGACTTGACCAATTGGAATTATTGCGCTCTATGTGTAAGTGACAAGAAACCTCTAAATAAAAACGTAGATATTTTATTCCATGTATTTCAAATAGTTATTTCTTATTGTCTGCATCATCAGGCACTGACAGGGATTCTTCTTACAAGATTGCCTGACTGCTGAAGCAATGATTTCACATCTCTAACTACTTCGTAAGTTATGGAAGAGTGACCGATATCCAAACTAATATTATAAATGCGAAAGTAACTCTGTCTGTCTGTCTGTCTTTTCTGCACGCCTAAACTACTGAACCGATTTCGATGAAATTTGGTATAGAGATAGTTTGAGTCCCGGGAAAGGACATAGGATAGTTTTTATCCCGATATTCCCACGGGATCGAAAGTTACGCGGGTGAAACCGCGGGGCGCAGCTAGTTTACAATACTTTTGCAATGAATACCTACCTACCTACATTGCACATTAATCGGTTACTAATATTTACCTATACTTATTTATATCCAGTGCCATTTTCTTAACCAAGAAACGATAAGCGGTATCATATCGTTCGCTTGGCAAACCTTTATAATATGCATTTCGTCACTTATCTACACTTGAAAGTGGTTTTCAAAAAAAAAAAAAAAAAATCCCACCTTTTTATAATGGCTGTTTCTTCAGTTTATAATTATTTCTTGTATTTTAAAATCTAAAATCTGCATTGATCTTTAATTTATTTTTTCTAAAATAAATTCTCTCCTTCGCACTATGTTAAAAGGAGTAATAATAAGATACAAATATTTTAGTACTTACTTAAAAATAGGACCACCTACTTGCGCAATTTGCAAAGACGAATCAACCATTAATCAAATTAATGCAAATCCTACAGAGGCACAATGCTAAGAATGTCGCGGTCAAATACAAGTTTAAGATAGCATTGCCGGTTTGACAGTCTCTCAATTTGGATATTTGCTCTAGGCGTTGTTTGCGCAATTAACGAGTCATATTAAATAGACCCCAAGGTCGGGCTACTACGCTCAGCCTTAATAGCATTCATGTAAGCGTTAATTATATTTGCAATTAAACACGGGATTTCAAGATGGTCGCTGATGAGGTCACTGCTCGTTTTAATACTTATTTTTGAAATTAGAGAAAAATGTTCTCTTGTTCACTTTACAGTTTTTTACTGCGATTCTCCTCATTTGAAATCTGTCTAAAAATTATTAGAAAAATATAAAGATAATACGCAAATTGGGCAAGGTGTGCAAGCTTTTTACTGTTATTTTTTATCCGGTTCATGACCGCAAAATAGATCCTGTCAATCAACGCATCTGCATCAAATAATCATAGCCTGAAAAACCCACTTTTAGTGGTTTTTACAGTTTTTAAAAGTACCATATAAGTACCGATCTTGGTGTCTGTAGAAACCTTGACATGTTCTAGTTCATATGAGCGGCCTTCGTCACAAAGTTGTGCACGAGGAATTTTAATTTTCCCATTCAGCTCCACAATGGAAGTATTGTTCGGTTAGCAATTACAACTGGTAAAAATAGACTCTGTTCTGTTGTCCCAATTCTTATTTCAAAAGTAAAGCGAGTCTCTTGTATTTTGACGTTAGAGAAAAAGAAATAGAAATACGGCATTGTGTTGCCAGTCTCGATATACAACTTTTTATAGGTCTATGATCCGGTGCATATTCCACTTTTAAGATACTTATTATTTTAATTTGTTTGGGATTTAGTTTTTGCATAGAATAAAAAGTTGTTTTCGTACATGTTTTCAACGTAATTGATTACCTATTCATCGTTTATATTGGCAACAGGTTCTTTATGAAGAAAACCTGATAGTTTCTAAATTCTTCGTTTCTTCCACTATGGTACTTACAACTAAAACTTATTTAATGTAGACGACGTATTTTAAAATAAACCCTAGAAGGTTTCTGTGAAAGTTTTTTTCGTAATTTCCTTGATTGAAGTCTACCAACCGAGGTGCAAGAGCTGTAGTTTGCGACATTTCACATAAGGTAAGCAGCCCAAAGTAAACAGAACGGGTTTGCTTTACGATACGAAATTATTGCCGAAGCTCAAGGTCGCTTAAATGTCATTCGTTCAGATTCGATGTCAATGGATCCTTTTACTGATGTTCAACGCTTCCTAACTTGTTTATTTAATTCCAGTTATTTTTCGTCGCAATAAATCTCTTCCAGCTTTAAGCTTCGTAAGACGCGACCGCGTCTTTCGTCGTATTTTTTAATACGGTGATCACTGACCAGTGATCACCGTATTAAAAAATATTGATGATAAACATATTTTTATTTATGTAAATTCGATCAATAATATTTAAAAATAAATATATGACGTGGACCCTTTGTCACTGTCAAAATGGTTCACCGATCAGTGATCCTGCCTTTTATATCATGGAAAATACCAGTTATGTTATTTAACTTGTCTACTAACTTAACTAAACAAATTACACCCGAAGATATTATAAGAGTCTCAGGCTTGCAACTTTAATATTAATTATATTCTTCTCTGCGATGTTGTCTTCGATTCGATGACGCGCAACGTGTCAATTATGAGTTTATATCACAAATATTGCCATATTAAACGCACCTTAAAACACAAGTTCGTGACAAAGTATAAACAAAACGACACATTATGTTAATATAACTGCGTCATTATGCCCGTCTAGCAGAATTGATGGCTGAACTAAAATATCGACGCGTTGCTAAACAAATTCGCGGAATACGAACAACGCAATTTCTTTAATGTTTACCTCCTCCGCTGTTGTTTTGTTCCTGTTAAGTGCAATTGTGTTGTTTTAAGTTAATAAGTTGTTGTTCTTACCAATTATTATATCAGCCTTGGCCTGTAATTGTCCTCCTGCAGGGCAAATGCCTCTTAAGATGTAGGTTTGTACTCTTATTGCGTGTTGGTTCTTCTTTTCCTCGCTTATCAGTGCGAACTATATGAGTACTAGCTTTTACGGTTTCGCCTGCGTGTAGGTTGGAAATTATCCCACGGGAACGTATGTCAGAAATTCGGAATTAAGTGGCGTATGTCCTAACACAGGTCATGGTCTAACAGTGTTCCAAGTTTCATCGAAATCCGTAAAGGCGTCAAAAGGTAACAGAGTGATAGAGTTACTTTCGCATTTATAGTATTTATACTAGCTTCTGCTCGCGGCTTCGACCGCGTGGATGACGGAAATTATCATTCAGAAACGTGTTACCGGGACAAAAAGTATGGCCTTCCCCAGGATGCCATTTATCTCCTTGTTAAATTTTATCGAAATTCGGTCAGTGGTTTAGGCATTAAAAGATAACATTCAGACAGAGCTGCTTTAGAATTTATAATAATATACGAGTCATCATCATCATCATCATCAGCCTATAATGTTCCCACTGCTGGGACACAGGCCTCCTCTCTGTGAGAGGGAGTGGGCCGTAATCCACCACGCGGGCCCAGTGCGGGTTGGTAGACGACGAATATACGAGTATGCAGTATATATTATGGATGTTAAGTATATTGAGTATGGATTGATCATAAATAGTGAACTTGAGCAAGTCAGCATGGAGGTAGTGATATGGGAGGCTGACATTTAAGTAGATATTGCCACCCGTAGAGGATTTTTCAGACCAGTAATTCCAGCTTTTCCTCACGTTGTTCAATGTAAGTGCATGGTGTGAGGCCAATTTATTCATACTCATGTTGTTTTTATTGTAACACTATCGAGTGCATGTGACTACAATTTGCATTGAATCGTCCATAAATCGTAATTGTCCATCACAATTCACGAATCATCATCGGAAAGTACATAATAATTAGATATTGACTGTCCCAGGGATTGACACGTTCCTTTTGTTTTTGCGTTGGTATCATGATTATGCACATTTTTACTGAAGTACTCCTTAACTTCTTTGGCTTCGTCTTCAGTGTTAACCTGTGTCATAGTTAATTTCGATTCAATATGCACTTTAATTTTACCCCTAGCATAAGCATAATCTGCCTATACTGTTCCCACTGCTGGGACACAAGCCTTCTTTTTTCGAAAGGGAGTGGGCTGTAATCTACAAGCGGACCCAATGCGGGTTGGTAGATGTCACGTCTTCGAATTTTTAGTTCTAGGACATACCGGTTTCCTCACGATGTTTTCCCCTATAACTTAAGATTAATATCAGCAAATAGTTTAAATTCCTAAGCAGAAAATGTTGTCTATCCTCCTTTATCAAACAATTTCATCTTTAAATTAATGCATCGTTAGAGACAAGTCTGAATTCCCTGTTATTTATTATTCACTGTGACACGGGAATTTGTATCAACCAACTAAGTGCATATTATCACGGTTCTGTCAGTTAACATCTGCAAATAATCTAAATATGCCAGTGCTAGGTCCGGCTTCCTAACAAGGCGGCCACAGGTTTTCAACTAGCTAACTGAAATCGTTTGTCAACTCCGTGCCAATTTAATGATATAGAATTATGAAGTTGGCTGGCTCTAATCTGTATTTTATGCTTTCTACAAAATATTTTGTCAAGAGAAAAACAAAAAACCACCGTTTCTGTTGTATTCAATTTTTTCTAAAATGGTGAAATTATTTTGTCATGAAAAAGATCGGTATAACTAATAGGTTTTCCATTATAAGTGAGTTAAACCATGTTAATAACTATGGAACTAGATCTAAAGGGCATAACATTTAATATTTCATCCAAAACACCGGTATCGGTATCAATAACCGTCTAAACCGTAACGAATCCATTTCGTTCACTTTTTCTGAGCCCGTTTCTCCGTTTTCACATGCAACCGCTACGCACAACCGTAAACTCTTTATTATTATATTTTTAAGCGAGGATCAGGTACACCAATTAAATTGTATGCTTCTTTATTTTACTGCTTTCTTGTTGTCAGCATGGTCGGTTTCTTCTTCTATGTAATATAGAAGAGATTTCCTCGTGGGGCTGAGTTTTGTTGGTTGGCAAGGTCATTTAATGAATGGTGTTGATACCTACTGCCTTGCTGGCCTTGTAGTCAGCCAGGTCGTTTTCTTCTTCGTCTGACAGTCCTGGTCCCACGTTCATCTCGTCCATTCTCCCGTCAGCCATCACCTTAACATTCACTCCTCTTACTTAATTTCATTCAGCACTCGGTCCATCCCTTTTTTCTTTGATCTTCTATCTAATCTACATATATTATGATATAGGCAGTTCTATAATATTCGTCAAAATACTTAATTTTAGTGATAGGCTGGCCTACTCTGAGATAAGTACTACACGACATGGCTATTATAACCATGATAGGTACGAATATAACACGCTACTCAACGAAATAAGGTCAAGCCGTAACAAGTGAAGCAATAAATATGTTCATTCAACAGATTCATTGATGAAATGGAATCTATTTGATTTAGTTCCATAGTTTTCTTCACTTTCTGAATTAAGGTGTTGAAAAATACCATCTCTTGTATCACACCACAAATCATTATTGCCTTAGAGACCATCAGAAGCTTCAATTTCAACACTAATGTTAAAATTTTTATAAGTCTATGTTGGAATAGTTTACTCAAAGCCCAGTCGAAGCAATCTTGGGGCTAATGAACCAATAAAGTCGTGAGCGCCAAAACTTCTGTGAGGTAATGGCAATCAAGTGCCAACGTGAAAGGGACCGATTGTAAGAACCGATTTCTGAAGTTTGTATTTGCTTCAATAGAATTGAATTGGAGAAACTATTTTGTTTCATTCATTGCTTCATATCAATTTGTATTCGTAGAAGCGGCTACTTACTGTGGATTGTCTGTGAGCTTTTCGTTTGATCAAATTGTTTGCTCTAGCTTCTAAGTATAGAATTTTTTGTCATCTTAGTATTAATACCGTACAAAACCACAAAGCTAACTAGCACTATCGGTACTGAACAAACAATGCTTTCTACTGCAAACAGTCAGTTTGATATACACAGCAATACATCAAATATGTAACGCACACGAACGCGAAACTAACGGAGTTATTATAACGCATCGTAAACAGTTACACGTCTAACCGTTGACAATTATAGACTACTCGCCATCATTTAAACCTCCGACACTTTTCTCATCATCATATTCTACCTCAGACAATATATTTATATCCTCGTAAACATCTTCCGTTGCTCGACACACTCGTCGTAAATCGAGATTACCCAATAAATCTGTTGTGAAATCTACAATCTCGGCGCACTCAGATAGAATCGATTAATTGGTTGTAAGAAAGCAATCGACATTACATACGCGCGCCGGTGTTTTGTATCGGAACTTTCGTACGTCAGCGTTGGGCCCGCATTCCATATTAACAACAGGTTTTGTTGAGAAAACCGGACGCTTCGAAACCAATGCTGCCATCGCAATTTCTCAACTTGCTAAAGCTCCACGTAACCTTCCTTTCTCAAGTTTAAGTTCTGAAGTAGCCGCACCTCTGGAATTGCAAATCAGTTTGAAGGTTATAAATCTACATACGCACTTGATAGCCGACCGACAAGATCTCCTAAATAATTTGATGGACCAACTCGCGAAATTGCCTTTTACTCTCAAAACTTGCTTTTACTTTTATGATTATTATGCATGAAAACTAGATCCATTTTAAGTAACATCGTAATCTTATTTTCAATTAGACGTTCTATTTTACTTAGAGAAACATTAAACTATTTCTTAACGAAGAGAATGAATCTTAAAATTAACAATGATGTAATCCTCTCCAGCGTCTAAATTGATGTAATGAATACAAGTGCATCAAAAGATAAAGCTGAATTAACTATTACGAGCCCCACAAAGGATGATGCGGCAGATAATGTCGAATCAAGAGGACATTGCACTTAGGATTACTTAGAAAAACCTGCCGAAGCTAACGATGGATTATGACGAACACGGAACACTAGATGACTAGACGCTTCAAAAGCCTTTGACAGCCAAGTCTAAAGATATTAACACAAGTTCTTTGAAAGCATTTACTTTACAAAACACAATGAATCTATTTAGCTTGAGTTCCAAGAAACCTGCTGAGAAAATTGGTTTCGCTCGTTTTTTGCATTTAGCTACTCGCTCGCCCTTTTTCCTGTACTTTATAAAATTGTTGATAAACCGTAAAATACCAACGGCGAAAAAGTAGCGTTACTTTTTCACTAAAACTAATTCATCTTTTGATATTATTGTTGTCAAATACTTGAGTTTTCTTCACCGGGGGTGTGGTAAGTAAAAGTGAAATCATTGGAAATCAGCTAATCCAATATGTACGAAGAAAAAATCAAAGGCAAATAGGTCAGTACGACAAACTAGGCAGGAAAACTTGTATGGGATAGCTGCATAGCATACATAAACGATAGTATTAGTACCACGGCCTATGTTGATAATACGGGCTTCTAGGCTTACAGTTATGGGCACAGAATAGATAAGGGCAGAAGGTACGCTTACATTTGTTTCAAGTTTTGCGTTTGAGTTTTCTTCATCATCTGCTACAGCATGTATTCTATCACTGATGTCCATAACCTTGTTTATAAGGCCTATGCCAACCTTTTCTGTCTCTGTTTTCTCCATTAGAGTTTGTTCACCTTCCTATGCTCTCTTTATATTCATTGGTTTGAATATTAGAAGCGTGGGGGCCTTCATTCTGAAGTGTCCTCAGACAAGACCACTCGAATTATTGGTACCTGACTACTAATAACGGAGGATCTGAAGTGACTGTCTGCATAAGCAATTTGCGACGGATGATCGTGCAGTATGAATGCTAGAAAGACTTTGATTACTTATGAGAAAAGTGTAGTGGTGAGTTTATTAGTATTACTGAGCTTTATTTCCATATTATTCACTCTTTTTGGAAGATTAGCATGAACAGGGTTTGCTTTCTGTCACATAAAAATGATGTGCATTATGAATTTTTTCCTTTGATAATCGGTAACTTCTTGGGTGTCCCAAGGTTTTATCGTTATGTTTACATAATATTGGTCAGGCTCTTTGTTAGTTCTAAGCCGATTTTCCGGATCGAGCGTGTAATCATCTTAGCCATTCATCGAATGCTGTACAATTATAACAATGCTGTTTTCAATCACATTCAGAATTACGGTTCATTCACGGTTTATTCGATCCACCCATACAAGCCATACATCCGTGACAACCTTCTTCAATTGCATTCAACAACGAAATGTTTACTCTAGCGTGCAATGCGCATGTCCAGTGCTGGCAGCCAATCGGGCGCGGGCGGCGGCACCCGTTATACCGAATGAGATTGTTGGTAACGGGACTGCGTTTGCGCCGATCCGATGATACGCTGCCCGACGGGTTTGTCTCACAAGGTCGAGACCGCGATTTGTTTGAATATCATTAGTGTTGTACTGTGGTTAATTTGTGTGGTATTCCGAATGACGTGGGCTTGCACTGTTTAAATGGTTTCGATCCGCTATCTAATCATCGTGATACCCTATAAAGAAGACTTTACTTGTAATGGACGTTCATACTTCTGATTGTATTTAATAACGTGATGTAGCGTAGCACTTAGACATAGCTGGATAAGGTTAGGAAGGTACAGTCAACAAAAGAGATAAGTATGCAGGATTGTCGGATATGGTTGAAGTTTAGTAAGAAACCGATGGATGTTCTCGAATACAATTTAATTTTATTAACAGAAAATAAACAGCTCATTTCATCTTCATCATCATTTCAGCCGAAAGACGTCCATTGCTGGACATAGGCCAGCTCACATAACAGCTCATTTATCAAATTAAATTTCAGTCGACAACATCCATCGGTTTCTTACTAAACTTCAACTATATCCGACGATCCTGCATACCTATCTCTTTTGCTGATTGTACATAATAGTTCCGATGTCAAATTCGGCAAGCAACCTGTACTTTCTTCTATCATTATCATCATTCTCCGGTCCTTATAACAATTTATTTAGGGTCAGCGCAACATGACAATGACATGAAATGAACATGTGAGCACCATGTATCTACGAGTATCAGATAATTAATTTATATGTCATGGTTTCGTTTTTAATTCTTTTACCTATTGTGGTATAGTAATTTTATTTTAGGTGCATCGTCCTCACATATTATTATATAATTAATGTACCCACCCATGCAAAATATTGTAAAACATTTTAAAAGAGTAACGGTGGAGTTTCTAGCCCATTCTTCTCCATACGAAAACTTCTTTTGGAAGGGGCGACTAGAATCACTTCTATTTTATGGTAATTTTTAACCGACGAAAAAACGGAGAAGGTTATCAATTCGACGCGGATATTTTTTTTTCGACGTTCAAAAGTGCCTTTTACGTGCCTATTTGAAATAAATGCTTTGACTTTGACATGGTTTTTTCTTCCTTCTCTATTAGTCGTCATCTCTGTATTCATTCACTTTCTAGCCATATTATCATCCTCCATACAGTCCAACCATCATCGTTTATTTGTTCTTCTCCTTCTCTTAGCTATATTAAAGATCATTTCAGTTGATAATAGAACTGTATAACATTAATTCGATCAGTTTATAACCGGACCATATCTAATCTGAAGTATTTGACTAATGGCCGATATTGTGTAATCTCATTCACTGTAAGTATTATCTGTTCTAATTAGAAACAGTATCAAGGACTGTTTGTTTACATTTCTTATATCTTAGTATCGAGCATTCCTGAAGTGACAGGATTAACGAAATTTATACAAGGTGAGATTAGACAGTAATTAGCTGCGGGTTTTTTTTTAATGAGGAGGCCTTTTGCGATAGCCGTTTTGCGTGGATGTGACGCATGTTTCCCCCTACCTTTTTATTTTATTTTTTGTGTTTATGTTCTTTTTTGCGTCATTTTCACCGCAAATAAACGTATTTTCTTTCTTTTTCTTGGGTTAAAAGTGTGACGAATTTTCTTGGGGTTTTATCTTAGCAAACGGTTCTACTGAAAATACTTCAGATGGTGCAAGCTCTTTCTCACAAAAAAGGTTTTTATGAAAAGGAAGGAAGAAGTAATTGGCTTATTCCACTTTTCCCCCCTGAGAGAATCCCCCTCAGGGGGGAAATGTGGACTCTAATGTAAAAAATGTCCAGAAAGTCCCCTTAACATTTTGAGTTATTCCACTTTTCCCCCCTGAGAGAATCTGCCTCAGGGGGGAAAACTGGACTCTAATGTAAAACAGATCCACAAATCCCCCTTTTCATTTTTGATTATTCCACTTTTCCCCCTTATTTTTAGTTTTAGTTTCTACGCTCGGCTCTTAAAGTAAACTTTTTTTTTTCAAAGAACCTTGTTAATAAAATGTGATGAAGAGTAAAAACAAACACAAACAAACAGCGATGAGGGAAATCGGTTGATTTTAGCCAAAATAATAATTAAAACAGTTTAAACAAAGTACCTACCTAGAAATACTAAATTATTTAGCATTATAATCTCCCTGAAAGTTTCCCTTAATAGCAAGCATCACTTCACTGGATATAAAACAATTTTCAAGTTTTTCGGCAATTTGCAGAAAGTAAAAATGAAGTACAAAGATAATAAAAAGAAAATATAATATAAAACAATCACTTGTAGACGATACGGTTGACTAGTAATTAGACAGTTTACCAGTGCTGAAGCACAGTATAAATATACAGTAAAACATCTTCATACAAACGTGCCGCTCTCGGTTTGAATGTGTGCGTGCGCGCCGCGCGCCATGTCGGCACGCCATTTCACGCACACGCTAGCATAATATATGAGGGAATAAGGTGGCGGCAGTGCGGGCTGTGCAGCGCGACTGTGAGCACGCGCGTACGCTACATGACCGCTTGCGTTCGTCAACTCTCGCCGGCGGCGGCCACTTAAATTACGAGTATCATGACTTCAAAAAGGGGCAACAAATATTGTAATGTTTTCGGGTGCCTCAATAATGATTTCGCAAACCCGGACTTATCATTCTTCATAGTTCCTACTCAACCAGAAATGTACGTACCTACTTATACTTAAATATTATTAGAAAATGTGGTATTGTATTGTTTACTTCACAGTTTATTTGCTTTATTAAGAGCGTAGCCGAGTCGCATTTTTCCATATAAATGTATTCCCAAATTTACTTTCTGAATACTATGTTTAGAGCTAAAGTTTATTTTAAGAAGTCTAGTTTTACTATAAAACAGAGGATTGAGTTCGAAACATCGTTTAGGTAAACGTATTTGTCGCGTATAGATGTAATAAGGGCAATTTCACAATAATTAATATTGCAAATTAATTACTATTGAAATTATTATTTTTTCTATTGTCTGATGTGTTGTTCAATCCAAATATGGTGTCTTATACACCCATTACAGGAATTACGGCAAAGATCGAAATTTACTCATGATCCCACCTGATGATTTTGTCGATAATGTAGAAAGGATGGAGCAGGTGTTTCGCAAAGCGTTCGAAAAGGACCACATCAACATTAAAATTGGCCGGTCAATTTACGATCAACTGAATGATATAGAATTTAAGATGCCCTGTCCATGCTTTCCCAAATGCTTTTTACAAAAACTTTACATAAGAATGAGAATTTACTTTACATTAACAAATAATAATAAAGCGTTCCGGACGTGCAGAAACAGGAGAAAAATTTTCTCGGTATCAAATTTGTAACTTAGTATTATAAATGTTATGTGAATAAAGGCTTTTTATTTTTACTAAATTTATCAAGTGCTGCTTGTTCGAAAATATTAACTAAAAGTAAAAGTGACAACCCTGGGGATCAACGCAAGAGTAGGCTAATAACTCGGCGGGCGGCCTTAGATAACTTACTGTATATTTACTGTGGCTGAAGGGTGTATTTACGACTGAGGTAAGCCGGAACAAAAAAAAATGTCAATAAACCGTTTCATTAAATTGGTTCCTATTTCGATCTACTTTTCTAAGGTATAAGCTTCATGCGAATCTGCGAAAAATGATAGTACCCAATTCATGTAATGCTAAACAACTGCTTATAATAATATGAATTCGTCAGATTATTAATATCTGTAAAACCCCCTTTATTCCATAAACTACTAGAATCTGAGAAAAGTAAACACAGCACGGCCTAACTCATTAGGTAAGTGTTTCTTATTTTCAAAACATAACCTTGAAATCATGTTTCCTCACAAAGCAAATAATCCGTTAATCAACAATTTACTGTTATTAATGCCATGCTAAAGATCCTAAAAAATTTACTCTAAATAAGTAATTTCAACTCAAAAACTATCTACTTACCCCAAATACCAATTTTCAACGTATTTTCACTACACAGGCACATAAACAAAACAAACTTCAACTACCTATAATTCTAATGGGTGTGTAACGGTTGATATAATAACAAAAAATCTAACGTTCACTTGACCTAATTTGGTTTAATATACTTTTCTACACTAATATTATAAAGAGGAAAACTTTGTTTGTATGTTTGTTTGTTTGTACTGAATAGGCTCAAAAACTACTGGACCGATTTTAAAAATTCTTTCACCATTCGAAAGCTACATTATCCACGAGTAACATAGGCTATATTTTATTTTGGAAAAAAATAGGGTTCCGTAAGATATTTGGGTTTTTCGGACACAAGGTGTAAAAAATCAACCAGAAAAGTTACTTATTTTGCGTACGCTGCCTAAACTATAAAAGATAGAACCATAAAATGCTCTAATTAATTGTAGATCTTATAAATATCTACAAAAAAGTCCGCGACACACTATACCCATCTATGTCGAGTGAGGCACAGCAACCATTTTTTTATTTAAAAATCTTGAATTTTTTTTGGACTACATTTAAACGCGTTTATTTTACTCATGCTATTAATCCTTATCAAAATAAATGATTTCATCACTAAGAACAGTTTATGGAGATAATATTTGGTCTTTGAATGATTAAAATTGGACGTTTGGTTTTGAAGTTATGGCGAAATTAAAATATTACGATTTCTGCTGCACGGCCCGTTGCGAAGTGGGCGTCACCAAGGCGGGGACGGGTCATTCCGCGGAAATCCGTAACGGCGAATAATATGCTAATAATAAATTAAATATCATAGCTGCATTCTTTTTTTACTTTATATGACATTTCTTACATGTTTTTACGTATGGCGCCGCTATCTAAAAAAGTATAACACCTTTATTTAATTTATTATTGCAATCAACACGCACCAAATGTCCTTACCATTTCCAAACAAAAGTCGGCCTAATTGCGCGGAATGGCCCGGGTGCGCGTGCGGGAGGGGAGTTTAGATCTATGAGTAAGGTACCCGCGCGGCTCAGTCGCGAGGTCGGCTCCCTACGCAGCGGTCGTGCGCGAAGTCTAATAATTTTCGTGCGATTTTTTTTAGATTTCGTTCTTAAAACTACACCTACGCAAAAGTTCTTCTCAGAGCTAAACAAAAGTTCTTTTCAGGGCTAACCAACAGTTCTTTTCAGGGCTAACCAACAGTTCTTTTCAGGGCTAAACAACAGTTCTTTTCAGAGCTAGACTATTACACGCTATTAACATTTTCTTAAATATATATCCTGACATCGAAAACTTACATCAAAATGATTTTCGTTGGCTGTGTTGTAGAGCAAAAGTTTCTCCCAGGAATGAAACAGTCAACGAAATAAACAGTTTAATTATGCAGAAAGTACCGGGTGAAGTTAAGTGCTATAAATCCATAGACACCGTCACTAACATCGAGGACGCTGTGCACTATCCCCAGGAATTTTTAAATTCTCTGAACCCCGCTGGGCTACCACCTCATGAACTGTCGTTAAAAGTTGGCACGCCGATAATGCTTCTCAGAAATTTAAGCCCCCCCAACATGTGTAATGGCACGAGACTTTTTATAAAGGAGCTAAAAGATAATTTAATAGTAGCGAAGATTATCACCGGCCCTGCAGCTGGTGAATTAGCTCATATACCAAGAATACCCATGATCCCTACTGATTTGCCTATACCCTTCAAAAGGCTCCAATTTCCAGTAAAAATTTCTTTCGCACTAACGATAAACAAATCCCAGGGCCAAACATTCAAATTAGTAGGAATTGATTTACGAAAAGAATGTTTTACGCATGGGCAACTTTACGTTGCCCTATCACGGGTCGGGGCTCCCGACCATCAGTATATTTTGTTACCTGAAAATAATTTAACGTCAAATGTTGTTTATGGAGAAGCTCTACATTTACAATAATCGCTTTAGTTATCTATCCTTAAACAACGGGTTGCGCTCCGGGACTGCCGGCAGAAGTGAAAACTTAGTATTAATTACATTTAAATATTTTCATCATTAACAACTTAACATACACAGAAAGACAATCTGTGCAGCCTGCGGATAATGACTGCGTCGTCAATGTTACTGTCGGTGTCTGTGAATTGACCTGGGAATCATTTTGCTGACCGTGTCTTTCCTGGGTAGGCTTTTTGCAGCGGTAACCGACATCCACGCGGGCGGAGCCGCGGGCGACCGCTAGTGTTTAATATAATGATTAGTTGAACTAATGAATTGTTGATATAATTTCATTTTACCTAATTTCTTATGATATGATGAACTTTTCCTATAATGCTCATTTGACATAATATTCATTTAGTATATTATTAATTTACTATATTATTCACTAGCGGTCGCCCGCGGCTCCGCCCGCGTGGATGTCGGTTACCGCTGCAAAAAGCCTACCCAGGAAAGACACGGTCAGCAAAATGATTCCCAGGTCAATTCACAGACACCGACAGTAACATTGACGACGCAGTCATTATCCGCAGGCTGCACAGATTGTCTTTCTGTGTATGTTAAGTTGTTAATGATGAAAATATTTAAATGTAATTAATACTAAGTTTTCACTTCTGCCGGCAGTCCCGGAGCGCAACCCGTTGTTTAAGGATAGATAACTAAAGCGATTATTGTAGAGCTTCTCCATAAACAACATTTGACGTTAAATTATTTTCAGGTAACAAAATATACTGATGGTCGGGAGCCCCGACCCGTGTTAGGGCAACGTAAAGTTGCCCATGCGTAAAACATTCTTTTCGTAAATCAATTCCTACTAATTTGAATGTTTGGCCCTGGGATTTGTTTATCGTTAGTGCGAAAGAAATTTTTACTGGAAATTGGAGCCTTTTGAAGGGTATAGGCAAATCAGTAGGGATCATGGGTATTCTTGGTATATGAGCTAATTCACCAGCTGCAGGGCCGGTGATAATCTTCGCTACTATTAAATTATCTTTTAGTTCCTTTATAAGAAGTCTCGTGCCATTACACATGTTGGGGGGGCTTAAATTTCTGAGAAGCATTATCGGCGTGCCAACTTTTAACGACAGTTCATGAGGTGGTAGCCCAGCGGGGTTCAGAGAATTTAAAAATTCCTGGGGGTAGTGCACAGCGTCCTCGATGTTAGTGACGGTGTCTATGGATTTATAGCACTTAACTTCACCCGGTACTTTCTGCATAATTAAACTGTTTATTTCGTTGACTGTTTCATTCCTGGGAGAAACTATTGCTCTACAACACAGCCAACGAAAATCATTTTGATGTAAGTTTTCGATGTCAGGATATATAGCATCTATCAGACTATCTAAATTATGGACTATTTGGCCTAGAGACTCATCCAAAGTAACCGCATAATCGGTGCCCAAATTTAAAGATGGAAAAATTCCTTCTCCAAGTTTCAGCAGCTGTTGTGGAAAATTGCTATGCGTATTTCCATGTAGATGAGCTCTCATATTGGTGCGCAAATTCAAATGTTGAACAGATGTCCAAAGGTGAGACGGTTTTAAACATGCCTTCATAATATCTGCTCGCGTACCTCTGTTGACGACTGGAAGCGTTTGTCGGAAATCTCCAGCAAATACAAAAGTGATACCACCCATGACATTAGCAGAGCTTCGGAGGTCTTTTAAAGTACGGTCCACGGCCTCCACATGAGCTCTATGACTCATGGTGCATTCATCCCATATTACCAACGACGCGTCTTGCAGCAACTTACCAAGAGGCCCATTTTTCCGAATAGAGCACGTAGACCGTTGATCTAAAGATACGGATAGCGGGAGTTTAAACGTAGAGTGAGCAGTTTTTCCTTCGTTCAAGAGAGTTGCAGCAATTCCTGACGAAGCAACTGCAATCGCTATCTTCCCTGATTGCCGTATCTTAGCAAGTATCAAATTTGCGAGAAAAGTCTTTCCGGTGCCTCCTGGTGCGTCCAAAAAAAATAATCTCCCCATGTTATTGTTCACGCTGTCCACAATAGTCTCATAAGCATGTCTTTGATCTGGTACTAATTTTGGCACATTGTCATTAACAAACGCTGTTAGATCATTTCTGTTATACTGTTGTACCATTGTGTCAATAGTATTATTCTGGGTACGAACGGGAGAAGGTAATCCAAAATCACTTAAATTTTTGTCGTTTAATTCTAGAAGTTTGTTTTCTATTTCGATTAATCCTTCATTATAAATGACTTCAGTGAAGGGTAAAGTGTTATCCTGATTTTGTTGTCTGATACGATGTCTAATATCTTCACAGAACTGATCTTTGAAAGTATCCCATAACTTCAATGGTTCCGATGGTTGACAAAATAAAAGTATGACTACGAACAACTCCCTTAGTTTTTTTGGACAATGTGATAACGAAGCTTCGCTTAAACTGTTACCCCAATGGTCATCGTTTTCAAGTAAACCTCGGTCACGGCAAGCTGCTTGATACGTCTCTTTGACAATACCGTTTACAGTTTTAAGGTATGCAAATGAGGTCGGACCGCGTACGTGGTGCAGTAGAATCCTAAGATAAAAACACTCTGATTGGGATGGATGTATCCCGTAGACTCTACCTAAAGCGGTATCTTTTTTTATCCCCGGATGTTCAACTACATCTTCACCACGCCTCCTTCTAGTGAATTTATTATTTGCCCATGTATAGTATTGCGGGACTTCATGATACAGAAGAGTTTTCGCGAATTCATCTTCATTACAGAGAGCAAAAAATGCCAGTAATGTTGTATTGCGTGGGTTTTGGACCACTTGATGAGCTGTCCCTGGTGTAAAATACACCCTTTGACCGTTCTCTAGATGAACGGCCAAATGCACTACAGTAGGATGCCGGTCGTGAACGGGAAATTCAAATAAGCGCCAGACAGCTTCAGATGTGCTTATGTACCTGCCATTTAAATAGTTTTCAACCTCATCGTGTGGGTTTCTAAGGCTAAAAGTTGCCTGATCTGAACCTTTATTTATATACTTACATATATATTTAATGGCTTGGACAGAGTGGCAATACTCCACGTTTATATGAGCGTTAAAAGTCTTACATAGTAGCGGGGAGTATGGAACAATCCACCTATTATCTATCGTCACCATGTTGCCCCTGATTTGTAGCGTAGTGCTCCGACCGCCATTTCCTGTATCGCGCCTACGATAAACTGGATACCCATCCTCTCCGGTCTGGGTATCGTTCATGAAACGGCGAGGGTATTTTTTTGTGCAGACACCGTTCTTCATGCATGGTGCAGCTAAATTATGTTCTCCGCAGGGTCCATGTACCATATTTTTAGTTATAATGTCGTGTAGTACCGGATCAATTAAATCGTAATATTTTAATTTCGCCATAACTTCAAAACCAAACGTCCAATTTTAATCATTCAAAGACCAAATATTATCTCCATAAACTGTTCTTAGTGATGAAATCATTTATTTTGATAAGGATTAATAGCATGAGTAAAATAAACACGTTTAAATGTAGTCCAAAAAAAATTCAAGATTTTTAAATAAAAAAATGGTTGCTGTGCCTCACTCGACATAGATGGGTATAGTGTGTCGCGGACTTTTTTGTAGATATTTATAAGATCTACAATTAATTAGTACATTTTATGGTTCTATCTTTTATAGTTTAGGCAGCGTACGCAAAATAAGTAACTTTTCTGGTTGATTTTTTACACCTTGTGTCCGAAAAACCCAAATATCTTACGGAACCCTATTTTTTTCCAAAATAAAATATAACCTATGTTACTCGTGGATAATGTAGCTTTCGAATGGTGAAAGAATTTTTAAAATCGGTCCAGTAGTTTTTGAGCCTATTCAGTACAAACAAACAAACATACAAACAAAGTTTTCCTCTTTATAATATTAGTGTAGATGTAGAAATCCGAAAGTATGTCTGTCGGTCTGTTACCTCTTCACGCTTAAAACGCTGAACCGATTTAGATGAAATTTGGTATATAGTTTGAGTCCCGGGAAAGGACATAGGATACTTTTTATCCCGATGTTCCCACGGGATCGCTACTTGGGCGGGTGAAACCGCGGGTCGCTGAATATTATAAATGCGAAAGTGAGTTTGTTACGCCCGCTCCTGCATTCTAGGTTATCTAGGTAAAATATCTGGCGGGGCCCGCGGTAAATATTTTGGCAACCAGCACCGGCAAACAAATCGGCGCCAATTTTAAGACCTCAGGGGGGATTTCTGGACGTTGTTTTTTTTGAGTCCAGTTTTCCCCCCTAAGGGGGATTATCAGGGGGGAATTCTGGACTTTGTTTTTTTACATTCCAGTTTTCCCCCTCGAGGGGCATTTTTGGGGGGGATTTGTGGAATAAGTATTTTTTTCGATTCCACTTTTCCCCCCTAAGGGGGATTCTTAGGGGGGAATTATAGACTTTTCTTTATAGATTCCACTTATCCCCCTCAGGGGGGATTTTAGGGGGGATTTGTGGAATAAGCCTAAGTAATTTATCTTATCAATCAGATCGGATCGGATATTCGGATGCAATTATTTACCTAAAGTGATTTTTAAGCTATGAAAGTATAGAAACGGCTTCTTAAAATATTTTTTCTGTTAAAAAATCCCGGGATCCCAGGAACACCGGGAATATAACTAGTCGGGTGTATAGTATGGAAGGAAGGAACTACATAAATAAAATTATTCGAAATACAGTTATGTAGTCGTTTGTCTTATTTTGACGTTGTTTGCTATTGCAGTTTGGTATCTACCTACCTACTTTACAATATTAGGTAGGTAGATATGTATCCGATTCTATAGTCAGAAAAAAAAAACACAAAATTCCGGAATCGCGTGATTTTTACGATCGATATAAAAGTGCATTCCATATAAGCCAACATCTCAACTTTAAAAGAAAGAAAATACATTTATTCTATCTATTTTTTTAATTTCTGTTTTTTTTTCTTTTTTTTTTTTTTTTTAGGTGAATATGCATCCGAATATCCGATCTCTAGTTATGACTATGTAATGTTTGGTGCATTTTTCAATAACAATAAAATTAACTACCTGAGTTTATAGAAATGGACTTTGTAATGAGAGATTCTATCGGCAAAATCATGTGAATTCAATCTTTATGCTTATCTTGTGCTTTATTATACTGCATGCTCCAGTTACTAGGAAATAAAACCTCCGTTTGCTTATTACTGGGTCAGAAGCACAACCAGCCTGTCTTTTGACCGAATTCAGTTGGCCATTTCAAGAGTAACGTGGAAATAAATTAGCCATAGTAATTGGTAGTTATATTAAATTGCTTCTAAGCAATATTAGTTGTTTCAAGGCGTTGATTACAGCTGTTATATGAACGAGTTTAAATTTCGATGCACAGAGGTCCATCTTGTGTTTTATGCTCCATAATGTGATTCGGACAGTTAATTTACTGTCGCTTCAATTTAACCAATTGTCTATTATGTTTTACTGTTCTGCGGTAGTTTATGTTGCGTTGCTAATGGTAATGTGTCTATGGATTTGCATACATTTTGTCCAATGTTTGTTAGTCTATGGTTATATGTGTATAGTTGCATTTTTTGTGTTCGTTGTCCATTTTCCTAGTGTGTCGGAACCATGGATGCGTAGAGACCTATTATGGCGAGGAAAGTCCTCGTAGACGCCGCGTAGACATTGCTACGCTGCCGCTACGTCACCGCAGCTACATCGCCCGTGTAACGCTGGAGAAACGCAAAATGCAATAGGCACCCAATAGACAATAGGGTTGCGATTGTGTCATATTTACCTTGAATTTGAAAAGCTTTTTTATCAATCCATTCAAATTATACCGCTAGACAAAAGCCTTCCCCATGAACGGAAGTAATAGTAGAAACACTGATCGCAGTTATTTCTAATCAATTAAATACCGATTAAAACTCAGTTATTATAAAAATACAATGAACTGTAATTTCCTCGCTAAACGTGACAAGTAATGCCTTGGTAAAGGTCGAGGATCTTTCCGCCATTAAGCCATATACAGGAACAATGAATCGAGTTTTAATAATTCATAAGTGTTACCTTTGAACACCATCGAAATTGTAACTTCCCGTACTTTGGAGGATATTATTTATAAAAATATCCTGCTGATACGTAAATAAAATAGAATAGGTAGGTAGGTATTGTTTTTTTAGAATTATTAAAATAATAATCAAAACATGTTATTGTGTATCATATATTGCTTCCAACTTAATTGAATGATTTATTAATTTATACTGTTTGTGTAGATATATTTTTTAAAGATTTTTTTATATTTATTCCTAAACTATCTATATAATTATTAAGTAGATAACTACGTAGTTAAAATGTATATAGGTTACTGAGCATTCATTAAAATGTTCATCTGCTTCTAGGTTGGATAGCAAAAAGTTTGCTACCTCATTTCACCTGTTCATCTCATTTTAAAACTAAAATAAACTATCACCTGCCTGACATTAAGTTCGTGCCATAACAAAAAGTACGCACACTTTGTCCACCTGTTTGGTACCGGACACTCGGTATCTTGCGCAACTGAGTTACAGCACTAGTAAGTGAATTTGACGGTCGCCTCACTACGCGCTAAGTAATGGCCGTTATTACGTGTTGTTCGATGCTATTGCTATCAATTGTCAGTTTGTGAGACCGCTTCTGAGTTAGGTACTGTCTATTAGATGTTGTTTTGTTTGATGTTTTGATTCGATTTTGTTTGGGTATTTATTGAATGTATTTTTTCTTTAATACATAATGATTTTAAGCACCTATGGAGTTTACAGTTTATTAAATAACTTCATTTAGAGACGCCAGTCTAGGTATTTGTTTATTAGGTATGTATGTAGGTAGGTATATTTTAAATGAGGTCTCGTATTGTAGGCTGATATATTTACATACTTATCGTATTAATGTTTTTGTGCCACACTTTCGAAACATTTGAGATAACACCTGTATGGAAATAAACAAATTAATGAGTTGTATAGTTTTTGGAATCGTATTGATAAACATACGATTTTTCTTTTAATTTTCCTCGCGTGAGGAGATTCTAAGAATAATCGATAGGTAAGTCCATGTTTTATTGATATAAACAGTCGTTAGCGTCCTTATTAAAGATTTCATTATAATGTTTTTATTAGAGTACGTAATAGAGGTGCACGTAGAGTATTAAATAGAAAGTGCAATAGAAATAGTAAAATCACTTGCCAACAGTGAAAGGAAAATTACAGGTTGGATCTCATACGATTTGATTCATGTAATAAATACATATCGTTACACTTCAATATTTTGCATAGAAATAAGTTCAGTAATCTCCATTGAATAAGGTCTACATTGCCAATATTGCGATGGCCATTTGTAGATATTAATGGAAAACTATGAATGAAATTGCGTAATAGTCATAATTGCAAACCTTTTATTTGTTACGAAGTTGGCTTTAATGCGGATACGATAGATATACTGTTCATAAGTTTGTAAATAGTTATAGGTTTTTGTTAAGGCAGGAAGATACCAACCTAACCAATAGTTTTTTTAGTTACGTTATTTTTTTCAAAAGATACCTCTAAAATAAAAATGCATCGGCCTTTAACGCACCAGCAAGCTGTTCAATTATGATGAAACAATGTGCAACAAATTACCAATCCACGTCAAAATCATATCGTCGCAGATTACGTAAAATATTTCCTTCCTTTTATTACATAACGAAACGTCTCATTATAATTAATGTATGTACACATATGAGTATCCACGTGTTAACATGATTACTTCACGGCTTATGGTAAAAGAGAAGTTAAAAAAACTTAATAAGTAGGCATGGCGCGCGGCGTTACGTATGATTTTAAATTGCTGTTTGCTTTTATAACTCTTATGTTTTATTGGAAATGTACATTCACTATTGTGGTTTTGGCACGAAGCATGAAACATGGTCGTCGTGAGGACAATGTCGGATCTAAGCTTTGAAGGCGAAATATCTCTATCTAAACGGGTCTAATAGATTGGATTCTCTATAGGTACCTATGTTTTAAGGGGGATGCGCCAGGGCAGCCCGCGATAATCAAATTTTCTTACGTTTTTTTGCAATTGGCCGGTCCCTGTCAGGTTGCGTGTTGAACAAAATATGATTCGTAAGCGGAACAAGTACAGTACGACACAACTTAGATGTAGCATCGGCAAAATTCGTAAAACGTTCGTAATTCGTATTCGTAAATCTTTAGTTACGACCGCGACGGTAAGATTGGTGATTTTGAAGGCACACTTAGTTCGGATGTGATCGGTTTTACCAATTTTGCCGAGCCGATGCTGCATCTAAGTTGTGTCGAACTGTACGTATTTACTGAATCATAATCATTAAAACATTTGCAAAAAGCGTAAGAAAATTTGATTTTCGTGGGCTACCCTGGCTTCATAGAAAACGAATCCGTTCAATTTTCTTAAGTTATTAGAACACATTATAATAAATGCTTTGATTAACTTGATCTAATTTACAAATCACGGCCTTGTTGCAACATTCAACCTAATGACTTGTATTTTTTCATACAATCGAAATATCTCATTGGTCTTGGACCACTTACAAAATTCAATTACTTATGAAAATAGTTTAACATGATCTTGAAATATCAACGACCTTAATTTTAATTACATATATGCAAGATCGCTATAGGCTATTGCTATGGCTCAATATTCGTAATTAGGCAGTTAAGCGTAGGACCGGACGGTGTGCAAATAAATGTTGCTAAAACAAAAAAAAAAAATTTGGGATCGTTTGAATATTTTCCGTTGATAAATTGTGTCGTTTCTAAACATAACGCGTTTCGTATCCACGACCTTGATACAAAAAATCTTAGATAGATAATATCGTTCTATTCAGATTGAAGGTGAATTTTTAAAATTACGTTTGTTTTATTAGCTCTATTTCTTTTAGGCTTATGTTTAACTTATCACCAGATAAAGTAAAATATAACATCAAAAAAATACTTTTTACTGCCAAAAATAGTAAATGATCACCAAGGTATTTGTATTCTCATTCGCTCGCTCTTGCATCCTATGTCGACGGAGCCCCGCTTCGTCGCGGGGCTCCTATTTCTGTGTGAAGGGTTTAAAGTACCTAACCTAACCAAACCTAACCTCGGGGTGCCCAGCTAGAACTATTGTATTAGGTAGACTTCACTTTTTGGTGTTTAATATATTTTTTTGGTGATCATTATATTTAACCCCTTTCTTTTATATTGTTTCGTTGGAGTCCATTTACTAAAGTCTTAACACAATTAAAAATAGAAAACTAGGTATTACAAAAACAACATTCCATGATAAAAAAGAGCAATAAGTACTTATGTTTTCCACATTTGAAATTCGAAATCGTAATCATATCTTTCGTTCACTAGTTTATTTACGTCACACTGCCGTTATTTTTGTCTTTTTATTTACGTCGTGTTTTATTTTTGCACACACTTCGTCAAAGGAGCTCATTCATAAAAAAAAAAACTTTAGAAGTGCCAACTGGCGTGGCGCTACTGTCGTCAAAGCGGTCGTGAAGAAAAAGTATGTTTGTTATGAACTGTAAACAGTCTGTAATCAGTTAATTTTGTATTATTTATTGGTTCGTTTGATGTGGTTGAGCTATTTACAGCAATTATTATAAACAATTTACAAGCGAGGTCTCCTACTACATGCACATGCATTATTTATTTTATGTTATTAATTTTCTTGTAACTTATATTTTATTGTTTTCCTGACACATTCCGTTTCACAATAGGTACTTCCTAGAACTTCCTTGAAAAAACAATTTTGCAGGTCGTTCACCTTCATAAATATTGTTTTTAATTGACAATAGAATGATTGCCACACATAAAAATCCATTTCTAATTTAATATTCTTCCGCCGTCCATTTATATTTTTTCTGTTTGATTGTCAAAAGAAACTATAGGCCGACCGCTTAACTTTTTTTTTCTTTATTAATAAGAACTAAAGTTCTTAGTAATTGATTACAATCTAGCCTAATAGACTAATAAGCAATTTAGACCGCTTAATTGAGACGTTTCCTGAGGTAGCTGCGTGGAGCGGGAGGTGTGATAGTTGTCACAAGTTGACGAATCACTGAGCTCCCGCATCACGTCACCACACCCCTCCCGCACCGCGCTGCTACCTCAGGCAACGTCTTAGTTAAGCGGTCGGCCTATAGTTTTTGCTTTATCTTGGTGTACGTATTTTTTGCGGGCCGTGGTTGTGATCGGCAGTAACGGTGCAAGTCTTAAAAATATAATGTCGGTATCTCCCTTCTGCTGTGTGCTTATGGGTTCCAATATCAATCAACATCTAATTATTGTGATTGGCAACACTGCTTTTATGGTTAACTCATGTAGATAGCAAGTTCTTGTTTTGTTCGCCGTGAGTTTGTCTGCCATTGATAGACCAATATTCTTACATACTTTTAAATTAATTGGTATATATTCTGAATGATTCAAAATTAAAATTGCTATTTTATTTATTAAAACATTAGCAACATTTTAAACTTGCAACACTTAAAAAGGTATTCCCCAATATCATCAGAAGGTTGGGTAAAAGCTTTTAATTTAACCTTTGAGCTTGAATAAATGAAACTCTTGCTTGATGGAGTTTTAAAAGCACTCTTCATGATCATAAAATTATTTAGGCAGTTAAAATCATTCTGATATAACAACTATATTTTATAAAGTAAATAAATCACTATTTGCTACCACCTGTGTTAAACAAAGATAGAAAATCATAATAAAAGACAGGTTTATATTAGTTTGTCGAGTTTAACACTTTGGAACTTAAATTCCTTTGCAATCTAAGCAAATAAAGTTTGTCCACCATTGCCCTCGGGTGTGGCGACAAGGCGCGAATTTGTATGCGATGGTGACGTAATGTTTCATGATACCTACACTTCTAAAATGTTTGGCGACCAACGTTTAGTAAGACTTAAACTTTGTGGCATCATTGGCCAGACACTGGCTCCAAAGTAGAGATTTGTATTCTGTGAGATCTTGCAGCTCTTTGGATTGCCGTTTGGAGTCCATTAGAGTTTCTTAAATGGGAATAAGACTTCTAAAAAACGTTCAACAATTCTTTTGCTTAGTTTCTCCGTTGTTTCGTCCAACATCCATTGGTTTGTCACCAAAATTTGGGCCAACAACAAACTTTCTGACCTCAGATCCTGTTCCAACTGATTAACATAAAGTATTTTGTTTCGACTACGCAATTCTGCATAGCGATCGCCAGACATCTATATTACACTACCTATCTTTAATCTCTGAACAAGTTCATCGTCACTGATACTTGTTTTTTATCGATGTTATTCGTATTGTTTGACGGGCCGTCATCTGCAAGTTAAATGAGCTCGCGTAGATACGAATCAAGACTGAGCTATGAAGGATGAACGAACGTTCGAGGTTGTGCATTGGTTTGATTTCAGTTGTGATTAAAACTTTGCATACTAGCATGACAACCTGTTTGATCGAAGCTTTACCTACTAAATAATTAATCACGTATTCCATAGGTTTGGTGGTTTGCTTTAAACCAAAATCAGCATTGCTTAGTGCAGTTGTAACACTGTTTCTTAGCAAATTTAAAGCCAATAAGTCATTTATTTCTAAAGCCACAAAACTCATTAGTTCGATCATTAGCATCAACAGCAGTGAAGTGGTTTTCAACATTATTTCCTACAAAATTCACCTAACCTTGCGCATCTGCGATACCGCAAAGCGTCACGCCACTCATTGTCACAGATTAAAACATGACAGCACTGACGACTGACGCCGCCCCAACTATTATCAATAGTACAATCCGTACGAATCAGATGCAATCTACCCATGTCATTGGTGTCATTGTCCCAATTTTATATAATATCATTCACATAAATTAGATCATCACTTTTTTATCACTCTGCTCTGAATATTTATCGTTTTATATCGCAGTGCTTAGTTCTAGATACAATTACAGAAGGTCTCATTATACTAATATCACAGAACATATGAAACGTGTGACAGGGAAAGTCAATTGTAGGTAAAAAGTAGAGACAATAGCCAGAAAGGCCAATGAAAAGAACCTTAGACAAATTCAAGTGAGAGCGAGTGAGACGTTAGTTAAGATAAATAATGATGGTAATTTTCTAAACAGAATGAAGCTTCAGTAGATAGTCATCAATATCTCAACAGCTAAAGTCTAAACTTACGAAGCCACGACCTCTCGATCGCAGGTCAATGCCGCACCCGCAGCTATTGTCAATTAAAATCACATGCGACCCCAACTAATTATGAATAGGTACATGACAATGGCGTTGATAATGGAGAGGAAAGAACACAACAATTAGCTAGATAAGTACTTTGCAGTTGACAGTTACCACATTCTTGAAATTCGGTACCCGTCGCTAATCTATGAAAGACTTAAGACACCGACGCCGACGCGCGACGCCGGAACATACCAATGCCAGTTTTAAGTATAAAGCAATTGTTTTTAGTTCAAGACCGTCACAATTCATTACTTCTTGTTTCTTACGGTCGCTGTGTCTATTGTTATGTCTACTTGCCTATAATTCAATATGTCCATTTTATTGGGCTTTGCATTCTTTGAATTTCCTGGTTAGTGTATGTGGTCCATGTGTCTCATTCTTATTGACTTTGATTCAAAATAATGAACGAAGTTCAACTGTGCCATCAATATATCAATATTAATTCTTTGATTTGATTCATATTTCAACTGAAATTCATTTGTTACAATTAGATAAACGTATTATGGGTATTTAACCTACTTTCCTAATTCGTGCTTATCATTGCTCATTATTTTGACAATTGCCATTACTCATATCCTGGGTGCTTCAAGCTGACCCAGTTCATGCAAATTATAGTAATTGTCCAAATGTGACTGCAAATGGTCGCCACCTACATGGTCTGCCTTCATTGGTATCAGCGTAGGAGGACTTTAGTCAGAAACCATCTTTTATTTGTAGCTCTACAACTTTTTCTCCAAACAATTTCGTCTTATTTTTCTTTTGTTGAATTGTATTAGATAAGTTTGTAATTAGGTTTTTCTTGTGAATTCTTTTTGTGGAACGATTTTAATTAGCCATCGTAAAGTTTTTGTAGGATAACGTCATCGACCGATTCGGTGTTAGTGTGTGACGGCAGTTTTTGTCCAATTTAATTTATGCACTAATAATTGGTTCTTTGTCGCTTACGGTTGAATTAGATCAATGAAAACAACTTCAACCATTCCATTATTTTATTTGCCGATTATTCTAATAATAGAGGTGAATGTAAGGCAGACATTTTTGTTAACCTAACTTTTCTTACGTCATTTCAAACACAATGCCAATGTTATAGCTCGTATGTCAATTATGAGAAACATCGTATTCAATCGTTTAAATAAACAATATAATGGCAAACCTACAACAGACAAAAAAAAAACACAGCAACATCTAACACAACACAGCAGAGCAACGACAAACAAAAGAACCGAGATTAGTAGAACCCCGCCCAAAGACTCAAAGATGAAGCTCGACCTGAACCAACCTGGCGTCAAGGTCGTTAAAAGATGCCCATCCATAGATATAATTACCCATCAATCCACTAGTCCAATGCTTGCTCTAGGATGCATATCCGGTATGCTCTTAAATCCTTACCTATCCTTCGGGCACGTCCTCCCTACCATTACCGCGCCCCCCGGTCTATTCCTTGATATTGTAATGGTCGCTGTAGCACCATGAACATGAAACTACAGGAGCTAGTGCGAATCTTGGGGTTCATTCGATTAATCGAGTTTGGTTTAACCACGCTGGGATCGGTGCAATTCATTCATTCAATTAGTTACAACATGAACCAATCAGAAATAGCAACAAGAGAAGTTATCACCCTACTCTACCCTAGTAACTGAATGTATTAGCAAATCGAACTATGTATCTACCTATTTACTATGGGCAAATAGCTTCCCAGAAGCATAGAGGCGTATAACCACTGCCCTTCACAGGATACCACAAATGACAGATAATTACATTACTATTGAGTATAACTACATACACAGGTACATCCGAGGACAAAATTAAGAGAACACTTGTATTTAAAAAAATATTTTTTTAAGTCGGTAACCTGTTTTGTACTCGTGCCAGTCTATAATAAGCAGTTTATTTTGCAACGTAATGCCAACTTGATTGCTTTATAGATTCTAAGAAATTATTATTCGATGTAACAACTCCATCCGTCAAGATTCAATCAGCGATTTTATGCTGTAAAATATTTGCGCAGGAGCAAATCTCTGCTTGAATCAATGTTGATTAGTGCATAATAAATTGGTTAAATCTTCCGTCAAAACATGGATGATTTATAGTCCGCTGTTTATAGATAGCGGACAGTTTCTCAGCGGTCTTGGAAACGGACGAGGTGACATACAAACAGACAAGCACTTTCACATGGGAGCGGGGGCTGCATGCGCATTGTCTCCGCTGCCATTGTTCCGATACACGATAATGAAAACAACGCATTACTTTCCTTGGTTTTGCTTGGGAAACTCGCGAGATGAGCATTTGGCAGCAAAAAATCTGTTCGAAAGTGTTATCTGCTAAAGATTTGCTGTATAAACAGATCTTAGAATGACGGCTTGACAGTTTTGAAACGGATGAAGTTGGTAGATTTTACCGCTTTTTGCAGCACGGTACGGAAAGAAATGCTCACATCATTTATCTCAGAGAGATCATTAGAAATCTGGAGCAAGAGGAGAAATTACCAGGGAATAAATAAGTTCATACCGACTCGACAATAGAATGAAGTAAATGACTGCCACAATAAATAAGATACATTGACCATCAAATATATTCCTTATCTTTATGTTAAATAAAGGAAGGAACCACCCCATCTCTCACTCAAGTCAATGAGGTTTGCCACAAATGTCACGGCATTTCCAATTTCATTTGAAGCTAGTGAATCTATAATAAATAAACAATTTATTCCCACGACTGTTAGCAAACAGTTTTTGTAGCATGTCATCTCCTTCAGGAAGTAAAGGTAAGAGTCGTCATGCCGAGCGAGTATTCACATGGGCGTGGGAAGTGATTGCTATAGTAAAAGGAGCTGTCGCTACCTGTCTGGCGTTGCTTACATGTTTGTAGCCTTTTAATTGGTGGGTTCGAGCTGCAGTTGGTTGCCTAGAGTCCTCTTGGGATACGAACTGTGACTGCTGTGGGAAAAAATAATTAATTATTGTATGGCTTTGCTTCCTTCTCTCTCTGGCATTTGAATTCAGTTGTATCCTGGTGGAAAGAAATTAAGATGCTCTGCCTTGTTAATTCTAAAGTCGAAGCGTTGTAGGAATGTTCGGTTAGTCACGCTAGAAAGTTACTAGATATTTTCACTTAGCACTTCTGTGTTTCGTTTTACGATATATATTCCGTTTCGTGTAATAAGATTTGTAAAGTGTAGTTTTTAGTACTATACTAAAATTTATAATTG
Source organism: Amphipoea oculea (assembly GCA_945859645.1). NCBI lineage: Eukaryota > Metazoa > Arthropoda > Insecta > Lepidoptera > Noctuidae > Amphipoea > Amphipoea oculea. Next base: position 23,992,238 of record OX243862.1, read on the forward strand.
GATTCTTCAGTTGATGCGGCTGTTATAATAAAGTAACAACTGGGACAGAAAATCAAGTCTAGAGTCTAACGGTCTCGGAATAAATATTATCTGTAGGTAATGTTAATTGAGCACATATTTTCATAGTTTTAATGCAAAGATATGGAGTTTGTGAATGTGTTATGCTAACGACGACGAAAAAAAAAAGAAAACAATTCGCCAGGCTTATGTAGAATAAAATTAATGAATATTGAAAAATTCTAGTACCATCAGATATCGTTAAGTCCATACTATCTCTCGTATTATAAAATACAGATATAACATCGTGCGACGTATCGTTTAATGGATTAATTACAGGTTTAGTTTATCAACAAGAGTATTTTTTATAGTTTTTATTACTGATCGGTAGCGTTAAGTATGGCTTCGTTTTTATTTCTAGTGATTGTTATTATTATCTTTTGCTAATACGGGTTGATAGCGAAGTGATTTCAATGTGGAATTGATTCTGCGATACTGGTTTGATAGCTGTTCAATTACTAATGATATCAGAGATATTACAGTTAGTTATTTTGTCGCAGAAAAAGGATGTACAGTTTATCGCTACGCTACATACAATAATTATAGGTACAGACGCCAGCACATCAACCTACCCGAAACTGTCAGATTTTCCCAATCAACTTTGAACCTTATGTTTTAGTGATAAAGTTGAAAATCTATTAAAGAAATTTGACAGATTGTAGTAGGTTGATGTGCTGGCGTCTGTACAGTCTTTGTTGTATGAAAGGAATTTAGGAAAACTGTTTTCGCGCCTATTTTAATAAAGAAAACCAACCAATGGTGGAATTCTGGCGCCTAGAAAGTAGCATTCGTCTTTAATATTATATAATCACATGAAAATCATATTCTAGACAGAAACATCCGTTGCCTAGCAACCGACGCGTTGGTATGCTCGCATGCGCCCGCGCCGCGGCACGCAACTAAATGTCGACGTGCATCATACTTTTTATAATAACATGCGGTGACTATTCAAGAATATCACTGTACGCGTGGAATACTAAGTGTCTGTCTCAAGAATGATAATCTAAAAGACAGCAGGCAGCAGAAGTAGGCCTTCACAAGAAATCAAGAGCGATGCTAATCAAAACTACCTCTGTTTGAAAAGTCGGACGAGCCGCAATGCTAAATACCTACTACATAGATGCATGATCTATTTAAGTACAGTGTTAAGCCCTATTATTTATTTAATTACACAATATCGCGCGTATCACAGTACCATTAAAGTTTTTACTCCAATTAACATGCTTTTCTCAAAGATTCTTTTTCTTTAGTGAAGTGTCGTAGACTCGTAGGTAGGTAGGTATAGTGTGGCAACCTTAATCCGAATGTCATCTCAATAAAAAGTGGATCATTTGAATCGGTAAGCGAAATCGAGTCCGCGATCCGTAATCGTAATTGATTCTCGTCAGGTAGTGTTCATGTACTTAACATACTATCCCCGATCGTCGTATGGGCGAATTTATTTGGCCGCATTTGTAACGGTACATCCTTATTTTATTGTGTCGTTTTTTGTTTGTTTGTTTCGTTATTTTGAAAGGCATTGTGCTCTATTGTGACCGTGGTATATACTTATTTTGATGGATTGTGTATCTACTGTATTTTATATTATAAATTAATATGACATTAAAATCTCTCTGCACTTAAATGCGGAGTTTAATAAAGGCGCCCACATTTGAGTCTTGTAGCTACATTTTTTTTCTAAATTAATTTCAATTTATATCCTACTTCTGCAGTAGCCAATTACCAACTCAATTTTATTCATGGTAATACATATAGGTATAACTGTATTCTTTTTACTGACATTCTGAACATGTCTGAATGACATAATGCGGTCTACAAGTACATACGTATTTATTTAATATTCCTTAGTGTATAGCGGAATGTGCTTCCTCGTTATTTAAATGGTAATAAATCCTCTTAGTTAACAGGCATGTGTCTCGAAGGCATCTATGTTTCTGTGAACTATTGTTTTGCTTCCTACATCATTAGTATTTTACGCATAGATTATAGATTTAATAATATCAGTCAGGCATGATGGGAAATATCTTTATCTTTTCTATTGGAAACTGTCTTGTCTCGTGATACATTTTATAATCTAATAAAAACAAATAACGTGTGGATTTTATTTGATTTGTAAACATGTCGACTTCAATCTTGATAAGTATTACAAATTCCTCATTGAAAAACAGTGAACGTCCTTTAAACTCTCCTTCACCTACAAAGAAAGAACTGACTTCTTCATTACCAGACAAAGGAGAAGGATTCTTAACGTTAGTGAAGTTACCTACTGATATTTCTTATTCGAATCTTTTCATTTATAAATAAAATATGATAAAAAATTCGAATAAAAAGTAGTCAATAACCGCTTCAAGGGCCTACGTAAATGCGCAAAAAGATAAAATATTTCATATGCCATCGATACAGAATCTAGACATTACTAAATAGATTATTTCTATATTTAAATCCGACATCAATGTAGTACTTATCTTTCATCCTTTATCTGCTATGCTGCGCAGAAAAACATACTTAGATATTAAATTATAACAGTTCGAAAGAATATTGTTTGACTAACAGTCGTGGAGAAGTGAATGAGTTTACCAATTTTATTAATGAAATTAATGGGCACCCAAAATGCAGTTGTACGACGCGTATCTTCTCCTATTAAGTAAGTCATAATCATAATATTATTTTCATAATTGAATTACTTAGAAACTTACTTAATTCAAAAATTTCAATGACGTTTCGGAAAGATTTTTCCAAATTAATATGCATTCGGCCATAACTTTAATCCGCTACTGCTGTTTCGGCCCTAAATTAACATATTTCCTTCGCGCTTCACATTTATGGAAGCACACTCACCTTTTGGACAAAATGGACCAAATTATCAGGCATACATTAACCTCTATTTTAAATGTGGCCATGGACGACCGAGCTTGGGCACAAGCTACTCTTCCCACTCGTATGGGGGGCCTCGGCGTCCGCAAAATGTCTAGTATTAGTTTACCGGCTTTCATTACTTAGATCAACTTTATCGTCATTTTTAATAAATTACGAAAAAGTTGATCTAAGTTGTGACAAACCTATATTTGTAATTTTTTCTTGGATTTTTTGTATACTATTCCGAAAAATAATAGATTTTTGTAAATTATTATTAAATTAATAATTTTTCTGAACATTTATTTTTACAAAATCTATTCAGTACTTTTTCACCATAAGATTCGTCATTACATATTATCTTAAGATGGGAGTGCGAGTTTAGTTATGTAAATCGATAAAAAATATTGAATTTGAATACTTGCTAAGATTTTTTATGATTTTATTTTACTTCATCTGGAATCATTTTCGTCATTCACATCATAGATTAGGGATGGCGAACCTCTCTATACATCTACGTAAGTGCCATTTCTTCCAAATTTTTATTTCATGCGGCCATGATGTGCCAACAGACAATCTTGGTTTAGTGATTTCTGAAAAAGAAAAAACTTTCGCATTATTATTATAATTTTGAATCTCACCGTGCCTCTCCTGTCATAGCAACTTTAGCAAACTTGGTTATCCTAAAGTTAATCAATGACCAATATTTGTATGAACATTGAACTATTTTATTTAGGTAAACAGGTTGCCTGTCAAGTAGCAACGAGCTAAATGATACTTGAACAACTACTGATTAAATTAGAAGTAATTTTACGAAATCTTAACAGGCTGATTAGAGGCTTACAGAAATGCATTGTTTTTAATCTATTACGTGTCAAAAACAATGAGATTAACAAATCACCGGCACCAAAATACCGTTATTTCTTCAAAAAAACAATAATCCTTTAATTCCAAATTGTTAAAGTTATTTACATAGAGAAATACTAATGCTTCTTAATCTGTTGTTTGCGTGCATACAATCTCTAAATACTTTAACCTCATTAGGGATTGGGCCCTTTTGTTTCTTATCTGTGGTCACCAAGAATTCTTATTTTGAATGTTGTCTTCTTCTATTTAGTTTAGTTGTTGCTTTAGTCAAGAGTGCATCAAAGTGCAGTGTCGTGTCTATTTGGAATTGATTTCTTTTGGATTTTTACGAAAATGGTCGCGCTGTTGAGATATCGGCGTAGATACTTCTATGAATCTGATAGAGGTGGTGAGTGGGACTTCTTTGTTGCTTTTTCTTTCAATTGGATTAATTTTACGGTGAGAAGACTACAAGCCAAACCAATATTCATATCTTCTACTAATAATAAAGTTTGTTTGTTTTTTTGTTCGTTTGAAAGCGTTAATCTCTGGAACTACCGGTCGGATTTGATAAAATCTTTTTGCGTTTTATAGCCTAATTTTTGAGGAAGGCTATAGGCTAATATCACGTTAGGACCCTTAGAAGCAAAGAAAAAAGAAAGAACGCTATGCGAAAACGAAGTAATGGCGCGGGTAGGCGATGCGATGCGATTTGTAAACTTCAGAAGAAACAGCTTTTGCAATGTTTCTCATTTTTTGACGATGAATGATATCCAATAGGAAAACGGTTCTTATTTTAACAAAAAATCTCTTTTATTTTCCATAAATACTTACTGACACAACTTCCATAATGGCCACTCTTACCAAATATCAAAATTGACGTTATGGCACCTCGGTAAATGGCGTGTGACGTGCGAGTGAATCCGCGTGTAAATATAACTCGTCTAGACGCTGCTAGTGCGTTGACACAAATAGTTTTGTGTCCGTCCGTGACTATCTGGAGGTCGGAGAAGTGCATTCGGGATAGATGGTGTTCATCTTCATTCGATAATGATGGAATGAAATTAGTGAAATGGTCAAAGTCAATGTTTTTTATTTCTGAAACAAGTAGGTGTTAAATAAGTGTTATAAATAAAATAGGCACATAGATCTCTATGTTGGCTTATTAGTCTATTCGCAGAAAAGCGCAAATCGTCATTGTTAAGTAAATAACTTATTTTTTCTATAAGTAGGCAACTCGCAAGAAAATTAATTTATTTGTGGACGAGACGACAACGACGTGTATTAAACTTAATTTCATAAAATTCACAAATAAATTAATGCGAGTCACCTATACAAAAAAAAATTCTTTTAAAAATGACGATTCGCACGTTCCTCCGAGTGTAAATTCGTGCGAATCGACTAATAAGCCCTATGAAATAGGTAGGCATATGAAATGTTGCTTGAAACAAATGACAAACTATCAAAGGTACTAACTCGTTACGACTGATCTTTTTACTTGTATTCCTGTATTTCTAAGCGATCTTTACTGGCTTGACTTAGCCCTTAAAATGTATTTGTTAAGTCTTGTAGACTTTCGAAAGACTGTATATGAAAATTAAGATTCGCTTTCAAACCAAAAGTTTTTCAAGAAGCTTGTCGTAAATGAGCATCAATAAAATTTTCAAGACATCGGAAAGAGATCAAAGATATTCTTTGAAGAAGCACACAGCCGTCAGCCATCCATTGAAACCTGCTTAATTGAGCACTCAATCAATTGATAAATGATTGATCATTAAGCACTTCAAGCTCATCATTCAGATTGCTGATTATAGTATGATAGTTTCAATTAATAGGTAGATGATTCCGTATTTCTGCCATTCATAATTATCTTGTTTGAAAGAGCTACGTTGCTACTTTGTTTTTGTAGTTAATACAGACGCCAGCACATCAAGCTACCCGAAACTGTCAAATTTTCCCAATCAACCTTGAACCTAATGCTTTAGCGATAAAGTGAAAATCTATTAAATTTTGACAGATTGTAGTAGCTTGATGTGCTGGCGTCTGTACATAATTATCTAGGTACAGAAGAAAAGCTTCTGAGTCATACGAAAACATTGTTTTGTGAACTTCCGGGAGAACATGGAGAAAACGAAAGTATTTAACTCATAGTGGTCATTAGTGATCGTATATGTACATACCTATATGATCACTAATGTGTACCTACACTGAGTAAATTTGAAAAGTGAGTTTTTGCTACGGAGTTGATTGTAATTTAAAAACAAAGTATTTTGGAACCCAAAATACAAAGTCTTATTTTAAAGTTGCAATTGTAAGTCCACGAGAAAGTCGATATTGGCTTGTGACTGTACACTCATTGCATTATCAACTATGAGTTCTCATTTGTTTTTAAAAACTTCGACGATTTAATTAAAAATCTTCACTCTAAATAACTCCTTAAACTTCACAGTTTCGGTCCATTCACTGAACGGAAATAATTGAACTCTATCCCGTGTTTCGATCCGATCTATAAATACATGACCATAATAATCTGGGATCGTGGGCGCACGCGCAGTTTGCCGCGACGCGACACTCGACGCCGACGTCGACGTCACTCGTGCAACGTGTGCAATTTTTTCGACGTCACGTAATTTTTGACAGTTATGACATGTGTCAAATTACGCGCGCGATTGTGAGATTCGTTGGTAAACACTGATGTTGCGTTGGAGGGTGTTAAAGATTATGTCTGGTTGATTAGGGTTCGGTCTACACGTAATTAATTAGATAATTCTTGTAGCTTGATTTTTCAAATTAGATATTTTCCTCTGAAAATGCCGATTTTTAAAACACATTTAATTTAATTCGAAAACAACCAACGGTTTCTTATTAAACTTCAACTATATCCGACGACCCTTGTTACTTATCTCTTTTGGTGACTATAGTAGGTACCTTCATTATTAATTGGATGAATTACCCACCTAATTATTTTATTGTCCATGTGATGATTAATTTCATAATATTTATTATTCAATTCTCAAGGCGAATAAAAGAATTGGTCACGCACAACGCGATGACACTTTTCTTTATCCCTTTAAGAAAAACACTTGAACCAATACATAACTCATTCATGATTCGTCATACATGTGACAAAAAAATATTTATATTACGCAAACCATTGATTACTTTCATGATATTCATTCATGAAATCATAATGCGTTACAGAATGAATGACTCATTCAATCATTCACCGGTCCAGACTGACTGGCTATCGATACCTTGTTCTACGTAAGACGAGTCACCTGTGACGTCGTCGGTACACCCACTCACACAAGTCGTCACGAAAAAATCTTGCGTTATCTTCGTTTTGGCAACGGTTATTGTGTGGTAGAATGTACACGAACTGCAGTTGATTCAATGTTGCCCCCGATTCGTTTAATGAAGAGCAATTTGTTTAATTGTTGATTTTCCGGTGAAATTGTGTTTAGTTTTATTTTAGCTTTGTCATTCGCGTTGTGATCCATGTGTGTTATGGGTGCGTTATGTCGGTTCCAAGCCAAATATGTGATAGGTGAGTTTTTTCGTATTTATTTGTGTACTTAAATATTTTTATTCTAAAAGTTGCAATACATATTCATAGTCAACTATGCAGTGGTCATTAAAATGCGTGTGTTTAGATAGTTTTCTTCTTTTTTAAACAAGAAAAAGAAAGCTATTTTAGATCTAAAAGAGCTCATAGTGTGTGGTCCGTTCAAACTAGCAATTAAATGAATATGTTTATAATTAAACGTCGACATCTCAAAACAAACTGCGTGTGTTCCGTTTACTTCAGTTTGTAATTAAATTGTTAATGACGAATGAATAGCTCTGCTTGTTGCTCGGGCAAAAGAAGACATTTTAGATTATTATTTGCATCAAATTAAACTGCCTAGCCTTTTCTCAACTATGTTGTGGTTGGCTTCCAGTCTAACCGGATGCAGCTGAGGAGCAGTATTATATTTGGAGCGACTGCCTATCAGACCTCCTCAACCCAGTTACTGGGTAATACCGGGAGTGAAAGTGAGACTGGTTATCAGAGTTTCGGGCTTCTAACGACCCGTAATGACTTCAAAGGTCCACTAATGACAACCGTGACCAACGGATTTACGTGTTGTGCTAGGCGCGGAGGGGTCTTGGTATGATTAGATTATTATTTGCATAATATATGATGTTTTAATTGGCTTCTTCTTCGTCTTACCGATGATTCCATTTCTTGAATTTTATATAAGTATGCTTTAACCAGAATTCCGGCTTATCATATTGTTATAATTTTTGTTTAATATGTCACCGAGATTAGGCGTCATTTAATTATGTGACAAATTACTATTTTTTTATTAACATACAAACAATAACACACCCGAAACGATTAAACAAACAAACATTTAGCATGGATTTAGTTTTGAATAGCCAAATTGAGAGAGCAACTAAACAAATAAGGTGGCTGAAATAAACCACACGCTGTATATTGGCGGAAAACCTTGTGCTGTACGGTTACAAAGTAACTTTCAGGTCATTGATACTTGGAATTATACAAACAAAATAAAAACAGATGTCGAGATTTCGAAAGGTGTCGTGGGATACACGAAGTTCCTTCCGCTGTATATTAGGTATGTATTAAATAACAGAAACAATTAAATAAATTGGTTGGAGTGTAGCCGTTATGGAGCGAGGACTCAAAATATTGTTTATTTTTGCTAAAATTGTAGCTCGGATGAAAATCTATTCTGGAAAAAAATTTTGCTCAGTGTAGTCGAAAAGAAATCCCAAATTTATTTTTTAAACAATTTTTTTTGAAGTGAAAACTTCTTTAGCGGCGTTGAACACTTTTTGTAATGGGTAAAAAATGTTAAACTCGCGTCAGGACATCGCGTCAGGACACGTGACCGTCAGGAGAGATTTCCCCCCCCCCCCCATATCTTTCTACGGCGGCGCCAACCGAATTGAACCAAGTGAGACACGACAAAGATGGCCGAAGCAAATGACATTTGACGTACAAATGTTTGAAAAGTCAGTTTCACAGAGTACTTTTTGGTTTCCATGACGACAATGTCATACGTAATAATGTCTATGGACACAAATATTCGGTTCGTAGACAGATATTCTCGTATGCCGATTTAATGTGTTGGCCAATTTGTTGGATGACTTCATTATAATGGCAACATTTAGAAGTTGTAGGACATTCTAGTTATAGAACGTTTATGAAGCTTTTATGAATACAAAATTTTATCGAATGTTTTAAAGGCCTATTGAGCATTTTAACTAATGAATGGTTTAAACCTTCAATAGGCTTTTTTTATGAATAAGACCGAAAGTGTTTAAAATATGGAAATTGAACAAAGTGCATCTATTAATGAAAAAAGTGACGCAGAAATATTGAAAAAAAATGAGTAATATTAATTAAATTAATAATTGATTTATTTCAACGTTAATATTCAAGTTTTCACTTCTGCCGGCACTCCCGGAGTGCAACCCGTCTTTTTTTTTTTGTTTTCTTTGCTTTTCAAAATGCCCATAGCTAAGCGTACACTCTAACTCCTACAACTCCGCCCCTAAGACAACCCACTGACCCTAATTCGCTAAGTACAGCGTGTGATAAGGAACTTCGTTTCAAAAATCGATTTAAAAACAAAATACTGACGTTTTCTGTTGACAGTTTTTTCATGGGCAACCTCGACATGGTTGGTTTCATGGGCTTTTTTTCACGACTTTACTAAAGTGTGATGGTAGACCAACAATGGACGTTTAATGTGTTGAGTAGGTATCAGGCAGGCAGGTCGAACATGGTGTTTTGATTCAGCTTACAGGCAGTTCTATATTTCGGTGTGTATAGCATACCAATTCATATGTAGGTACTTTATTTGTAGTTAGGTACCTCCTTCTAAATGCAGTGTGCAGTGCAAACATTCACTGACCCCCGATGACTAACAAACTCCGTATCCCTACTTAATTCACATAAACACTTAACACATTGCTACCTATTTTAGGGAACAAGTAACATTCGATAAATCTTTCAGAACGACTTCGTAATTCAAACAAGTTCTGCACTCCATCCCCTTGGCAAGATCTGCTTTTTCTCTTAAGGTGAATGCTTCGATGTTTCAACATTTAGCTGAAAGTTTGGCTTGGGTAATATTTTTGCAAAGACTGTGAACGTCACTCAAACGTAGATATTATTTTCGTCTTATAAATTTTAATATAATGGTGTATTTATATATCTTCAGTTTCACTTTTCTTTTATCACAGGTACCTACAGACGCCAGCACATCAAGCTACCCGAAACAGTAACATTTTCCCAATCAACTTTGAACTTTATGCGTTAGCGATAAAGTTAAAAATCTATTAAAGAAATTTGACAGATTATAGTAGCTTGATGTGCTGGCGTCAGTGCCTACAGCCAAAAACAATATACCTACAAGATGTAAAAAAATGCATTATTTGTTTTACGCCTTACCTCATAGTTAGACAAGCACCCTAATTGCGTAACATACTATCAATCGGAATCTGAATCATTTTGAAGCCAATTGCTAATCCATTGCTTCATAAGTTCGAAAAATTTGTGTGCTCAATACGTAAATAATGCAATGAATGTTGTTGAACTGTCAAAATGAAACCGATTCCGATTAATAAAGCGTTACGCAATTGCCCTGCAGCACTCTAATTGCGTAAGACACTTTCTATCCGAAGGATATTGCTAATCCATTGCTTCATATACCTATATATGTTCGAAAAAAAAAATTCTACTCGACAACGTAATTAATAACGCAATGAAATCCATTGCTACTATTAGTGTGTAAACGCAATTACCCCGCAGTTGTTAAAATTATACAAACACACAGTCAATGTGAAACATTGAAGCAGTCGCCTTAACACAATATTTCAACCACAACAAATGGTACAAAAAGCTCTCAGTGCTGCTGTTAGCGGTGGCGCTAAGCGCTGACTCAGACAGACAGACGGACTATATTTAGGCGCAAGCGCATACAAGCATCCTGTCGCAAGCATCGGTTAACATGATAGTTATGTATTTACGACTTTAAACAATGGCAATACTGCGCTTCGGAAGTCCCCCATTTGTGATTCAAGTGATGCTTTTCCTGTAAGGGGGTGAATTTTGTAGAACTTTCCTGTTCTTTGCGAACGTTGTGTCATAGGATGGCGGGTTGCATCTTCCAATCAAACTTTTGAGACGTCAAGATTTTAAAAAGATACACTATGGTTAATTAAGTCTGTGTCTTTTTGTGTGTAAAGATTAGGCGACGCAAGGCGACATGCAGTCTCTCTATTATTATAATTTTCAAGTTCAGCAACTTCGATAAAGTTTATCTCAATAACTTGTTTCATACTCGTAGTAATCAAATACACGTGAATCGCGATATTAATTTCCTTATAACCAATAATACCAGTTCATTAGCTATTCTTCTTTTTTCAAATCGTGCACGAACAATAGGTTCATCGCTTCCTCTTTTATTTATTCTTTTGATACTCTATAATCAATGGTCATGGTGTTACCATTAAAATAAACCTATAAGTAGAAACGCGTTATGTGCGTGCAAATAAGTTCTTTAACCTTGCGTTTTTTAAACTAGCAACCTTGTATTATGGTTCGTCTTTGAAGAATCGTATACAGTCATCGGCAAGAGTGGAACAGAAGCTATTAGTTCTCGGATGTTAATTTAAAACAACGGGAAAAAGGAAACGCATATAGGATCTTTGATTTTTGTTAAAATCCGTTGAAATCAGGCTGTGAAATTAAAGGAGTAATGTTGAATTATTATACCCCAAATTATCCCAGTATTTAAAGAAAAATTAAAAGAAATGACGTTTTCGGAAAACTGACTAAAAATATTTAATTTTCTCAAACATTCCAACCTGACTGAAACTGAATGTACCAAAGTGAACATAGGTAATAATTGGTATCGAGTTAATGGTTCATGATTTAAGTGCAAACAAAAAAACTGCGGAAGATTTTGGGTTGAACAAAAACTTATGAGGCGATCGCAAATTGTGTCTGAAGTCTGACTAAGCAATAAGTAAGGTTTTATGAGATTTTTTAGGACACTTACATACGAGCAAAAAAGCTTGTGAAAATGAGACTTGGTACTATACCAAAACTGTTTGAAAGATAAGACTCCGAGAATATTTTTGGGAAATCTGTTGGCCGGAAATTGATAAAAAGGTACACATCACTATTTAAAATGAAAATAGGATTACATCAATAGCCATTTACTTACGGCAATGAAAGAAATAAACCTTTTATAAATCTATACATCAGTAATTCAGTACCTCTTTCATATTTAATAACCCTCTCTATCTCTTTGTCCAAACAGAAGGCGAATTGGAAACCGAATGGCTACAAGCGGCAGGCCTCGGGTCCCTGGCCGCTCCATTCCAAGCGGGTCTGGAGGTAACCGAGGCCCAGCTGGGTGAAGCCGTCAGACCTCTACCCAGGGAACAGGCTGCAGCAGTGCGCAGACGAGTCAGAAGACTTAACAGGACAGTGAGGAGGAAACGAGCCGCTTCCAGAGCGAGGAAGCCAGACATCAGAGATGTATTTAGGGATTTGGAGGTGAGTGGCTTTGGCATTTTTATATTCTATCTTCCAAGTAGGTAGTTCTTGATTTTCGTGTGCACAATTTTTCGTTGACGAAACGTAGAGTGTAATGCCGGTGACTGTATTTTTTACAGAGTCATCGGAAAAAACTCTTTCAACGATTTTAAATACTTCGGTTAGTAATTGGGATGATGACAATTTCTTCAAAAAATTTGTAATAACGAATTGCATCAGGTTTTCGGGAAAGCTGCTCGCAACTCAGATATTCTTGCTCTGAAATCGGGAGTTCCCCGTGTGTTTAACCTAAATTGTTTCCGGAATAACTTTAGTTAAATTCGAAAGCTCGTCGCGTAAAGAGCTACTCAAGCTCGAAAGTTACGGTTGAACATGTGTATTCCGTATACATTTCTTGTAAGTTTGATATAAAAATTATTTAAATTAAATCATCATCATTTTCATCAGGTTATAACAGTGTACGGCTAGAAATAACAATTTGAGGGACGCAACTGACTGGACTTGATCTTTAGCCACTCTCATCTATACACTTCCGATTACCCCGCGAATACCGTCACTCTCTACCTTTACTATAACAGAGGTAGCGAAAGTTTTATATTCTTTTGTGTTAAGTATACCATCATCTATAACCCGGTGTTCATCTAATTAACACGTTTCTAAATCTACGTAGACATACTTTCTCATTGAATTTATTATATCCACATTTATCACAAACCTTTAGAACTTAGATTTAGAATCAACACCTCTGTTTGCATTGTGCTGTCAGACTCAGTAAGATAGATGACGTTCCTAGTGCCTTAGCGATAAATGAGGATCATTAATCGTATATAAATTACTGCTGCGAATATAGTCGGCGCACACGTCGATAGTGTAAGCCTAACTTGATAGATGGCAGGACTTGCAGTAGTTAGTAAGTGAAGATATTTTAGTACTGCTTGTGCTGAGGTTGTAATATACACGGTGGCAGGGACATCGAAAAAATAAAATAAAATGGTAGTTGGCTTAGCTTACCATGAACACATAAACGGTATACGGTAACGGGTACCGGTAATCATTCATATTATCAACGTTAAAAATATAGAATCAGAAGAATATCATAACGAAGCAGAGCATTGCCAAGAAGTTAATGAAAGCTCTAGGTATATCAGACAGCCAAAAAATTTTCTCAAGATAGCCAAATATTTTTCATTTTCAACAACTACCTACATATTGATGAGCAATCCTAAAACAAGTAAACTGCATTAGAGACTACGAACAAAGATAGAACATTTACTCGTATGAATCACTTGTTCAAGTATATTGTTACATATCGAAAAAACCAAAGAACTTCTTTGAATGTCAATGACTCACTGCCTGAAAGATTATCGACTACCACAAAGAATCTCTTACGATTACTATGTAGAATGGAATTGAGTAAATAAACTCATCACGCTATTTATTAGTTTTTGGAGTGTTTACTGCATTTTTCTCCGAAATTGCGATTGAATTTCATTTAAATTCGGTTCAATTATAAATGGTTTAATAACCAGTAGTAATGATATGATCATGGTTGCTTTTTAACAAGTTAATGACTTTATATCCATTAGTAAAACTAGAATATAAATAAGAACCTGTGCATTTCTATTACTATTTATAATATCATGGCCAGTATCATTATCTTCTTTTCATTGCATTGCTGCATCTATCACTAATCCCCGATCATGAACGATCACAGCCTTTTCTAATGACCATTCCACTCCACTGAACTCAATGAAAATATCTCGAGAAAACTCGCACTTGAACGAATGAATGTAAGAAAACTGTCAATATGAAATGTTCTTATAATTCTTCAGGTACTTTCTAAGCCTATATCCACCTGATTACCGATCGCTTGTGGTTAGCCGCGAATTATTGGCTTGGCTGTCATTACATTTAGTTTCACGAGCAGTGGGTTAATCGGTAAAGTAAAAGCGGTGTTATTGTCTGTTGTCATCTCGTCATGCGCCTCTGCTGTTTCTGTTTGTGACTGCACTTTTATGTTGTCAAACAGTCGGTCAGTGGGCTATCCTGTTCCGTGTTTATCTGCTTTTTCACTTGGGTAAGCGATAGTTTTGTTATTCAAATATTCGGTAGCTTGTTTGAACCTTTGTCTTCTTTGATATATTTATCTCTTTGATTATCGTGTAGCGATTGTTTCGGGTTTTTACGTGAATGAACTCACGTGGCAATACTGTTGACAAGTGAGTGTTTTATCTACTTTTGATGAATTATACGGATTAAGTAAATCGCAAGTCACAGCTCATTCAGAAGTAATCGCCGGAACCTTTCAAATTACAATGCCGTAGGCCTCATAAAAATCTATCCGCTACAGGCGATAAAACAACAAATGATTGCACCGCTAATCTAGCGAAACTTAATAACAATGCAATTATCAATCTTACTCGACATCCCAAAAATGCTTTGTGAAACTTCGCACGCAAAAAAGCGAATTTCGGAATCTCAGATGATATTCGCTCCATCGAATCACGCGCTCTCGATCATGCAATTGTTAATAAGAAACCATTACCTCTCTGACGTGCACATTGAAATATGTTTAAAACTACTTTGTACACTGCATTATTAGGGACAGGTGATAATGGCTCGTTAGATAAGCACGCAATTAAGGTTTTCGGGGATATTTACTGTTTAGTTCAAAACGTTGAGTTGTTTACGCGTGTGCGTTCATGTTTTTCAACTATTTGGTTTAAATATAATTGTGGGTTTTAAAGTGTTGTTTAAAATTATGGTTACTTCGTTTAAATAAATTGAGAGCAACTAGTGTGTTTGGTTTGGATGCAGTGCTTCAGTCAAAACAGTTTTAATGAGAACTCTGTAAGTGAATTCAAAATTCTTTTCCATGAATCCAAAAAGTTGTGACGTGGGATACTCGTTAAAGTTAAATTAATGTAAAAGGCTGCAACAAAAATTGATTTGCAATGCCAACTTAAACATAATTCGCGACAATAATCTTTCTTACTACTAACTGTAATTTCCCGTCACTTCATTTCCTCCGTCAGACAGTGAAAGCATACGTAATAACGTGTGACAATCAAAACACGCCGCAAAATTACGACAGTCAGTCGACACTAAACTGTCTTTATAAAAAAAATACACAAAATTAATGTCTAGTTATACGGTAATGTTAATTACACAAGCAATAGCAGTGTTAAGTGCGGTGTGGCGGACGCGTTGCGTTGCGTCCGTTGGTTTCCAAACTATGCGTGCAGGCTTCAGTAGTGGAGTTAGTGTGTGGTGCAGTGTGCTCAGCGGCTCCACACTTGCACAGTGAACATGATCTGTGACACGATGCGGGTGAAGGTGTGCGAGAAAGTGGTGAACTGTAAGGGGCTGGCGTTAGTGCGCTCCTATATCGAGGCTATGGTAAATATTTGTGGTTTGTTCAGTGTGAGTGACCTCAGTTGTGACGTCATTTTGGAAAGTTGGGACAGGTCAGAAAAGGGTGAGATGTTTTATTGTTATCTTGGATGACTCCATACTTGACGCGTTTATCCTAAAAAGGAAGACGCAAAACAATGCCTATATTTATAATTATATTTATTGTTTATAAATACACACTTGTTTTCTTTAAGCAGTCCAATAACATGTTTTTGCAGGTTCAGGGCAGACTTGCCCGTGTTTTTGTTTTGAACTTGTTCATCGCTAGTCTCATCTAAAGAGATGCTCGGAGATATCTGCGTGAGCAAGATAAATTCTAGAGTACCTGGTCATACAGAACCTATACAAGAGATTACTAGGATCATATGATTGTGGATTAAAATTCCCAAAAGATAAAAATAAGTGTTTGTAGGTAGCTTATCGATAAGATTAGACGATTGATTTGTCTGTATGCTCCTCTTGTTTATCTTAGTTTCTCTTCTTCTTAACCTTTATTAAGTTTATAAGGATCGGTTTCGCTTTGAACTTCTTTCGATCTATGATGATTTTCTTCACCCATATTTGGGCCGTTTATAGTTTTATGTGTGTGTATGTATTCCTGCTCATGTTCTATTAATCGTGATAACCACTCAATCGCCCCCCACGACATTTGGAGAGTTATCTAAGTAAATATCTTTATCGATATTATCAGTTTACTAATGCGTTACTGTTCTGAAATCACGTTTAGTAATAGGCAGACATTTTAGATGTAGGCCATACGATTTAATTTAATTTATCTATCTATGATAATCTATTTACTTTGTCTGTCGTAATTAAAGCATTATTCGTGATTCTGACATTAAAAGCTTTTCTCTTACTTCTAGAATATTAATTGTTAGTACGCAGTCTAGAAATAGTTTTGTGATTAATTAAGTTCTCGATACCTAGGTCAGTTTGCTATCGATAAATCGATGATGATACATTGATTTGATCTACTTTTACGCATTGTTTACCAACAATGCATTAAAGTGGGGCGAACAAATGCGATTGAAGGCAGACGGTTCATCAACTAGATACCTACTTTTCATATGCTAATTTTATGAATTGATAAACTGTGACTTAGTTTTTTTTGGCTCATTGCTAATAATATCATATCTACATGATTACCTACTTGATTAGATATTGATACCCTTGTTCTTAAGCTAGCTTTTGTAGGGTCCATTGAACTATTGTAATTATACCTGTGTTTCATTTTCAACTATTTACTTTTTTTGCGATGTTACCAACCATTTCCTACTAAAATTACTCACCATATTTTTTCAATCCCAAAATTAGACTTCATCTCCAAAAAAACTAATATTCCACGCTTATTACATCCAATTACGTACGTATATCATTGAGCACCGAATTTGGCTCGACCTAATCAAGTTGAGCGTGCAGGAAACGCCGATCGTTTATTGTTTTCTAGTGTTTTTATGTCCAAGGTAAAACTAGCAGCTAATATACTAATGGGCTGTAAACATTGTGTGTTTACTGTGCATAATGCTTCACGGATCTTGGCTCAAGCACGCGCCTAAGATCGGTCGAATCATGTAGTTGTTCTTGTTGCTTAATTTATTCTGTTCTGTTTTCCGGTTTGGGTGCCAAGGTCTTACAGATGCTTTGGTGTTCACAGGTGTTAAGAGCCTCTTTGTTTGATATGGAAGGGATGTTATTCATCTTCTTCATCATTTTTCCTTTAGCATTAAGTACATTTTTCAAGCCTTTCTCCTGGTGATGCGTTTTTGCTTGTGCACCTTCACATAGAAAAGCGTTGATAAGATGCGTTTCTAATAGAAATCCAGTAGGTAAGTCCGCTTTTTAAAGTAGCATCCTATACAATTGCTGCTCTTCTTGTTCTGATTAGAAATATATAATCTAACAAGTAACAAGGCCATCTACAGTATCATCATTAAAATCTTCTACAGCTACTAGAAAATTGTAATACGTTGCTTCAATGGGTTAATCTTTCCCATTGACAAAATTTTGTATTCCTTGAATGATATTTCTTACTACTCGAGCTAGAAAGTCCTAATAACAATAAGCCCTTTGATATCATCAGTTGCATTGCATATGAATAGTTTCACGGTAAACTGATTCTCATTCCCGTCGCCTATAATATTATATTGTTATTCTAACATGCTTGTCGTCTGTTGCAACAGTTAGTTCCAAGTACATACATGTTTAGATTGTAAGGATTATGTCATTCACCTTGGGGACATCAATTGTATTAGCTGGTATGTCCTTAATTGAAGAATTCAATGTTGGGTATAAAATCTTTGCAAACATTGAATCATTATCATCATCTTCTGCCTACTTCGTTTCATTGCAGAACATAAGTCTAGTCCCTTTAATACCACTCCGTCTCCAGTGTGTCCTGGTTCCATATTTCGTGGGGTCGGTGTAATTATGGTTTCTTTTCCCCAGTCAGTCGTTATGTTATCATTCACTTCCTTATTGAACAATTTCCAAAACCTCATATCAAACACCTACTTTTGGTGCAATATGCCATACATACATTGATAGATCTGAGCAACGCTAGAGGATCTCTGTCGAGAAGCGACACAAATGAAGTTATTAGAAACCATTTACGCTTCTGGAACCTAACATATCACTTCCGCTTCTAAGAAATATCTACCACAGTTTTCACATTACTATCTAATATCTAAATAAACTTGCTTGAAGCAATCTCTCGATACTTCCTAATATAGCCATTGGTTTCTTGCAGAGATCGCCTTATCAATATTTATCGGTTGCCTCCGTAACGGGCGGTGGTCCGACTTGATTCCGACCGGTTTCAGGTGCACCGCTGACATACATGCCCATGTCTAATGCTAAGGGACTGTCGATAGATGTCGCTTCCGCAATATCCGCTACTTGTGTATCCGTTGTGACGGGTTGATTGATATCTAATCACTGGTTGGGTTTAATTAAGGTTGCTTGCCCAAGGCAGTGTTGTCACTAGACGTTGCGACGACATCGAGTCACAAATCTTTGGTCGAGTGCCCTTGTAACGAAATGCTGCTGAACTACAAAACAACTAAGTACTTCTAGCTAAACCTTATAATGAAAATAGTGGTTAGACTAGTACTACTAGATGAATGAAGTTTTGTAGGTGAAATAAAAAGTTATAATTTAACAGTCTGACTAAAAATAGATATTAGCATATTCATTCGCTGTATTAAAATCATATATTTTGTCTTAAGATATTGATTCATCTTTACAAATAGGTATTACCTAACGATCAGATCAGCATAACTAAACACTAATAGAATAGGATTAAAACGACAGTATCCGATTTCAATATTATAATTTGCCTATTATTAAAGAATTAAAAAAAAAAGATGACTTCAGCATGAAATAGAAATATGAATTTGTGTAAAATGTTAGTGAACTTCAAAGTATTAGATAAATGGTCGATTACATAATGATACAGTAATCATTAATAAGTAGAAATTACATTGAAATTCTTCTTAAAAGTAGCCAGTCATTAATTTAGGAGCTTTCACCAGCGATTGTGTAATGTGTGGTCAAACAATACGTAATAATAAGTTTCTCTTTTTAACTAAACTCTTAAATCCAAGTAGAAGGGACAATGGTGACTTAAGCATGGGAATGTTTATTTTTTACTAGTTTTATTTCTTAAAAGTTGTGTCATTAAAATATGGCACAGTTTAAAATAATTTATATAATAATGTGGGAACTTAAATGTGCTTATTTAGTAGCTGCTTAAGTAACTTACGGTGCTTAATTGTCACTTGAAGCACGGTTTTGCGATTTCTAAACCTTATATGGAAGAGAAAATCGTAATGTTATCTATGACTATTATACAAGTAACTGCACTTTTATGGTATGTTGGTTATTACGGCTGTTGATCTAAATATTGTCATTAGTTTTCGTGCCAAAACAATATGGTTCCTCTTAATTCAACATTACCTAAACGAAAGTAGATATACTAATAATAAAGCCGTAAGAGTTTGTTTGTTTAATTGTTTGAACACGCTGATCTCTCGAACTACTAGTCGGGTTTAAAAAATGTTTTTGCATTTGATAGCCAAGTTCTCGGGGAAGGCTTAACATACACGCTAGGGCTCCGCCGAGCAAAACCAAAAAAAGTCACAAAGAATGAATGATAAGCGAAAACGAAGTAAGCGCGGGTACGCGATGCAATGCGACGGGGTGGGTCGCGGGAACAAGAAATTTCACGCGGACGAAGCTAGTTATACCATAAATATGGGAAATTAAACTTCGTTCCTACACCTTCAGTGAAAATTCTCTCACAAAAACTGTCAGCTAATAACTCAGCAATCAATAGCAATTTGTATGTTACAACCGGTAACAGCGTAATTGTCGAACAATACGTCGTTCACACAGTTCATCTCTCCGTGCACGCGAATACAAGAGACGCGAGACAAAACGGTGCAAAACAGGTGCATAACACGTGTAAAAACTATGAAACTACACGCGTAGGTGCAGCCGATCAATTGTGGGAAGTGATTGGATTTTCTTTTGTTTTGGGCTTGATCTTGCGTTCGAAATATTTTTCCGGGATTAGTGTCCACGCCCAGAAAAAATATAATTGATAAGTAGATTGATTTAAAGAATTTATTCTCAGAATGAACACAAACAGTTCACATAGATGATAAATTATAATCTAAATGAATTATAACAGTTCACTTATGACATTTAAATACAAATTTTGAAATAAATCATGCAGTTAATAAAAGGTAAGTATCATAATGACTTCGTGGGTTACTAGAAGGAAAACAGAATAGGTATTTAAAAGTAGGCTTCTAAAGAATGAAGATAAGAAGGAGAACTAAGAAGAGAGATAAGTAGATTAGTTCATTGTCCAAATCATGTCTTCACACAAAGCGAAAATCTTTTATTTGTACTTTCATTTATAAGTATAATTGATTGTCAGACTTCACGCTAATCAATTTATTTAACATCCATTACTAAATATAAACAAAAACGTAATTAATCATAGATTGGCGCCTCTGTTTGGGTACACGACTCTGCTGGGCCTAATTGGTCTCATAGACTCTCCATACACACTGACCTATGTAGCGAACGAAAGCATTGACTCATTGTATGTATATGAGCGCCGGCTCTTGTGGGTAGACCCCGTTATTCTCTTGCCAAATATTACAAATGACAATAATTATATTTGTATTTATAATTCTGTCTAAATGAATAGCAGCATAAAATTAGACCTGAGAAACCCTTCTAATTGAATAATTGCTTCCATTTTTGACACAAATGGAAGTGTCTAAGTATAGTTTGGATGCACCTCTTTCACCATGCATAATTTAGGATCCACGGGCATCCAGTGAATTAGGTAAATTAAATAATGCTTCAGTGAATAATAGAGCCGTATGAGTACCAACCATAGATCGGAATAGGTAGAGCTGTTTTACGTACTTGCTTAGAATAATTGGTTGGTTAGAATAATATGAATATTCCCCGAGTCCCGGGATTTGGTTTTTAAGTAGTAAAATCATAAAAAACTATTCACGCCTTCGGGACTAATGAAAGATTACAGTTCTTTTCTGACGGGTGAATATAAGAAGGACGGGATTAAGGATAGTATAATAAATAGATAAACTTGATTCATTAAACCACATATATTTTTTAACGTAACAATGGTGCCGATTTTCTTGTCACAAATGCCTGTAAACTAGACTAAAAATCACTAAAATTTAATTTATTCCTGTCAAGCGACAATTTCCCATTCTGAAATTGACTAAAGTAACGCAACTTAACTATATTTTAGTTTGACAGCACTAAGATGGCACTGAGTTATTAATCTATTGAAGATGGCAATTTTGCTATTCTGAATTTTACGTTTTTCACCAAAAATTTTGATTGTCTAACTAAATCGAACTAAATCTGACTATTTGTAATCGCGATTAAAAAGGTGTGAAATAAAATTAGTTGTCATGAATAGAAATTCACACCAACACTTCGACTTCAGGTGCAAAAACAGTACTGTCTGTATCTTTTTTTTTCTTTCTTTTGCTTATATCTCGAAAATGGTGTGTCCTATCGCAAAAATAATAAAAAATTCGACCCCCTTTATTGTCATAAAGGGGGTCGAATTTTTTATTATTTTTTTTTTCCATAAACTCCTAAAACTCAACATGTAGGTAATAATTTTTCATATTTTCCATACAAAAAGTGAAAAGTTCCTTAAAAAACACGTCAAGGCTGCCCCTTCCGCGCCTGCGGCTCTATAAAACAATTCACGGGGTAGGGAAAATCAGTACCACGTGTCGACGAGTCGCGATTGTCAAATTCGATTTTTGTTGTGTCAAAATTATTTTTAAATTTAGAGAATTTTTTATGCAGAATAGCTGTAAGATTCTCATAGCAAAAAGTAAGGAATTTTAGTGATAGTTTAGTTAGTTTATTCCGGTATACAAGATAATCGGCACCAATTTCTTATTCAAGAATCAACAATCATTTAAACATTGTTTATCCTGAAGTTGTACAAAAACATATTACTATACAAATTATTTGTTCCTCAGTAAAATCAAAACATTATCAAATAGAAAAAATTGTATTTACAATCAAATCTTAATTAAAATAATCAATACGCTTCACAATAATTCACTTATTTAAACAAAAAATGTCATTGGTCTGGTTCGTCTTCAGCTTCACTAGAAGACTGAGTATGACCAGAGTCAAAATAAATTACCATTTTTTTTTCTAAATTATGTAATTTTAATCTATTTCTTTTTACATCTAACACATTTATATCGAAAACGAGCGTTCGACATCTGTTGATGTTAGTGAAGCGAATTTATATGACAAAAATCCCGTAGTATCAGTCGGAATCCCGTGGAATATCCATATTAACATCAATGTTTGCGGTCAATGAACCTAAATAGCTCTACCTATTCCGATCACTGGTACCAACTCAAAACTAACTTTTAAAATAAAACACTGTCAGGGTGTCAATTGCTGCTGAGGAGTTTGTTGCGCTATTTCTTCTCCTAGGAAGTGGTGACGCGGGCGTTTTGAACTATCTTATGTCATTTTGACTTTGTAAAAAATGCTGATTTGAATAAATGGCTTTTGATTTGATTTTGAACTAAGTTTAAAAACACTAGAAGTGGCTGCTAGTACTAATGCAACAAAAATAACAATTGGCATTTCCCACGTCACCTAACCACGTGCTTTCTAGCTATTTCTACTACCACACAAGAACCGGGGCTGTTAGTGACAATGAGCGCAGTTTCCGTGATCATTTGAACAAGCGATAATTAATGGACGTTGATTAGAGGACCGATCAGCTTAATGTATTATAAGTTATGCATATTAATGAATGACATAATTGTCATTTGAAACTTGTTTTTGCACGATAATTGGTTTAAGCAGACTTCTTAGTGTTATTGGTTATGGACAGGCATACAATGTGGACAGGGTTATAAATTATGTCTAGATCTTTGATTTATACATAGTGGAGACGACAATACAACAATTCATTAATCTTCGTATATTATATGACGTTCCCAGTCTGCTTACAAAAAAGCAGTCAAACATATCCAATTGTTTAGTCACTATACTTATACAGGGTTATTGGAAAAACACCAACAACCTCTTAAGAGGTCATTGTACTCATCATTATGAAAAACTTTTACTATGGGACCAAACCTGAAATCGAAATCGCGAAAAAAATTCAGCTGTTCCCTACATTTTGACGAGTTATACGAACATAAATGTAAGGAACGGCTGATTTTTTTAATTTGTTTGAATAAGTCGCTTTTTTTTTAATAGGTAGGTAGGTACTCCTATGCTTTAGTAGGTAAGTATATACCTACTACCTAACATAAATTAAAGCTTACACTGCCAGTGTTTTAATTTAGGTATTTTCGTTTTGTCGTCCCCACGTTGTATAATCTGTTCCTTTCTTACGACACGTGCTTTTGTTTGTGTTCAAACAGATATTAATCACAGTACAGAATTAGATACGGAAACGTTTCTCGGATGCCCATTTTCTATTTTGTCACTAGGTTATTTTTATATTAGTGGCGGTGATCGATCGTTGTACGAGACGAGAGTTATAGGTAGGAGGAGTAGACACGCCTTAGGGATATTCATTATTAGAAAGTATTGTTTTTCTCTTCATGTCATTATCACGCTCATCATTTATGAATTTTATGACTTCTGTTCAAGATATTTGGTCAGCCACATTTAAGCAGACTACGTGCAACGATATCTCTTTCGATATCTAACTTCCTCGACATTTATTTCGTCCCGGACATAAGATCCTCCGATGGTATGACTGCCTTGTGTATCAGGTGTAATCTGTTTGTTAATTGTCCTCAGAACTCAAGTGGTAGTGAACCGCGGTCGCGCAGTGCGACTCCCGACTCATTGGATTCTCTGCCGAGCGGCGGGTCCGGTAGCCCGCCAGCCGAATGGGCCGATGCCGCCACACCGCCAGACTTCGTGTGAGTATACAGACCGTACAACAGAAAAATTCTCAAAGCATATTTAACTACCTTCGGGTCAATTCCGAATTATTATTCGATAATTTTAAAACCCATGTCGCATAAACTACAAATGTTTTCCTCTCATAGGGGTTCCTCGTGGTTATCTTGATAATCATCCAATTAAAACAGCTGACCACGGAACGTTACAATCAATCTGATTGGTCGTATAGTTTTCACAAAGAACGAATCATGCCTCTTGACAAAAGACCATCAGAAGATGGTTTTTTTGATTTCCAGAGAAGAATCTCTAAATCTCCCTTTATGAAACTAATGAGAGAGAATGAAGATTTTAGTAGATCCTTCGCTGGAAACCACCCATTTCCCCGGCTTTGATTTATTGTGCCTAACAATCCATCATAAGCGTAACTAACTGGTGATTCCTTCCACAGCGACAGCTACCCCGTGGTGGGCACGCACGCGCCGCTGGCGCGCACGCCGTCGGCGCCGACGTCGGGGCGGCGCGCGCGCCTCACGCCGCCGGGCGAGCAGCACTCCCCGCCACTGCCCATGCACGAACTCTTCAAGCCTAATGACTTGCATTGGGCCGATATCGCGAGTAATACCGGTTAGTAATCGCAAGTTTCCTTTTGCGGCAAATTTATATGTCGATGAAATTTTCTGATATCTGACACGGTCTGCTTAGAACACAACTAGATAAGTCAAGACCGAACCGAACCGATTCCATCTTATGCTAGAGAATCTGGTTCAAATCTAGTTGATGTAGGAACTTTACCCATGAAATAATTTTGATTTTTTATATTTTATTAGCAGCACCATCACCAGACACATCATTCGAACAATCAACCTTATCAACTTGCCTAATTATGTATTTTTTCTAATTTCCAGAGGGTATCGAGCTCCTAGGTTACCAAAGATACGGCACAGTCCAGGGACCAAGGATAGGAAAAGAACGAATTAATGGATCCATACTCAAAGACAACGATCCATTCGTGTAAGTTTACACCGTATTTTGATTACCTACCTAAGTAAACCCATTCACCGACTGACCAACATAAATAGATCTGAAGAATTATTGCCATATTAATTTGGTTTATTCTCTCAGTCTCAATGTTATTAATTTGACCTTTGGAAACACCCACTGTGTGTTATGAAATTCGTCGACATATTATGATTCATTCACATACAATGTTGTGGCAGGTCAGGATTTCAAAGCCATAGCAATAATTATTTATTTTCGTTTTACAGTAACAACAAACACGCAGTCGTGTCTCGCGCGAAGAGTGCCGCGTCAGCTCAACAGCCACTCAGCTTCGAACACAAGTTCAATCTCGACAGACAGATGCTCGACCAGGAGGAGGTATGTACGATCAGCTTCAGAGAAAAGGAACCCCTCAAGACTTTAAAGATTATCGCCCGAGCGCGCTCGAGCCCGCTGTCGCTCGTCGCTCGAGCGACGGCGGGCGCGTCACGTGGCTCTGGCCTCGAGCAGCTCCCTCCCCCGCTGCCGCGCGCCGCATCCATCTCTGCCCGAGCATCCACCGATCCCACTCAAATATTATTTGCAAGTTTTTAAATAATTATAATATGGTATTTTTTCGGCTTTTTGCCCGAACCGTATCCCAAGAATAACTTAACTTACAAAAAGACACTTTATGTGCGATTGAGGATACGAACCCGCATCACCAGGCGCCAGCCGATCACGTAGACCGCGCCTTATACCACTAGACTATTGAATCTGTTAGCCATCTTAACGAAAATTTGAATAGCTTTACTCCTTTTATCGAACAAGGTTGATAACGGTCTAATCTTCTAGATATTAAGGTTTAAATTTCAACGTCCACCACGTATTATAAATACTAACACCTTACCGTCTTGTTTTACAAAATGCAATTCGTAACTCCTCAATTAACTAAATTATAAGGTTGAAATTTGCATAGATTTCTTGTTTGGTTGAATAGAATGTGCTTGATTCCGATTGTTGCCCTACCTACCGTAATTTTAATTTAGAATTCTTCTTCGCCTTATTTACTAAACTGTGATTGAGGGTATAATTACTTATCAAATCGTTTCGTTTTCGTGTCGATCCGCTTGTGCGTAATTATCTTCGTCGAAATATTATCCGATTTATTAAGTTTTTGAACAGTTGATTATATTAACCGATAGTATTGTTCGATTAATAACTTTTTGAAGGCTGGAATTAAATAAACTGACGACTGAGGGAAACTGACCAGTGATACGCGGACTCTAAAATTGTTGTTCTCTGGGAACAGGAACAAAGCATAAAGAACGAGATATGGGCATAACGGTAAGATTTACGTTATACACATATATGTATTTATTGTTGCAATCATGTTGCATTATTACTGACAAGTTGGATTTTTTTATGTATTCCTAATATTATTATTTTCGTTCCAGAGAAAAACAGTTCGTAGATGGATACAAAGGTATCATGCGACTGGTAATGTGAAATGTGATCGCCAAGGCCCTCGCTCAATAATTGTTTACACTAATGAATCGGGGCGACACCGTAATATTGTGGAAGTTCACTCCCTTCAAAACTACGCGTTCAAGTGTGACTTCAAGAAGTGATAGACAGTGACGGCCATCCTCTCCGTTATTAATAGGCAATTTACTCGGCAGATTTATTGTGTAACTGATCTGATAAAATTACATTGGAACGTATGAGCAAGTGTTAATGATTCCCAATATTTGTGGGATCATTAATTCGTAGTTAATCAAAAATAAACAACCTTTATTATTATCAATCCAGATACTTTTGTTTACAAGTAGTCTTGTAGGTAATGTGTGATGCACCATCTGACCTCACATATTTTTATAATTTCTAATGTTGTGTTAAATAAGGGTTATCAGAAAATGTGATAAAAGAGAAAGATGTATATTGCTATACTTTTATAGTTTAGCATGTTGGTTCTTCCTCTGTTATTCACAGGCACAAATGACAACATTTAATTTTTTAATCTTTTTTTCCGATAAGATCATACAAAGTATAAAAAAATAATGTTTTCACAACTTTAAATGAATAAATATTACCTATTGTAGTTGTTTCTAGAAAAATCTATAAATGAACCGTTATCTAATGTTAAACGTTCTAAACCTCACCCATGGTATCTATTTTGTGTTTAGTTAATATTCTAAGTAAATAACCCCAATTTAACACACATAGAAAACTGTATATTCAACCGTGAAGTGGATTCCATGAAGTCCTAGAAATGTAATTAGAGAAATAAATGAATATTGTTTATGCAACATGCCTAGATTTTCTTACAAACCTCATACCTACTTCAACATTTGATTTCTTAAATAATAATTAACAAAAATCACATAATAACCTATAAAAGAAACAAAAAAAAACAAAAAAAGAACTTCTCGTACGAGGATTTGAACTCGAGACCATCGAATTGTTAAGCCGCTGTCTTAACCACTAGACCAACACGCCATATATAATATGTTACAAAAAACTTAAATGGGTTTAATGTCATTCCCAAAAGGGGTTCCCTTACTTTGAAGCGGACTGTACATGGTGTTAAGATCACTAGAATATCCTTATACTTAAGTCCTTTTAACCAGAGCAATAGATCTGCAGAACAGTAGCGATTTAAAGGCCTTTCTAATAACAATCTACACTAATCACCAAACAATATACCTACCTACCTATCCCAAAATACAACACTTTTCTCTAAAAAATGTATGAACAGGTACTGGCTGATATGTCCAAATCCAGAATGCCTTCAGCATGTCTTGTACTGTATAGCGCCAAGCTCCACAACACAATATAACCATACTCTCTCCCCATTTCCTCAGGACTGGCCCGAAGAGGACAGCACAGTCGACATTGAGAGCATCGGCGAGCCGCAGTTGAAGCGCCTCCCGCCTCTCCTGTGGCTGGAGCTCACCGCGCTCTTCGACCGCTACTCACTGCCTTTCCAGAAGAGGAAATCGCCCAAGAAGAAGAGGAAAGAAGGTAAGGAGTAACTTTTAACTTTAGTGGAGAGCGAATTTTAGAGGGAGTGTTGGAAACGAGCTGGTAGACTCAGAGTTGGGAGATATGTTCTCCCATCTAAGTCTTGAATAGAGAATACTGAGTAATAAAGATGAAATACCTATGATAATCATGAAGAAATCCATGGCTTTCCATCA
The DNA here is from genome assembly GCA_945859645.1 of Amphipoea oculea. Classification (NCBI taxonomy): domain Eukaryota; kingdom Metazoa; phylum Arthropoda; class Insecta; order Lepidoptera; family Noctuidae; genus Amphipoea; species Amphipoea oculea. The sequence goes on from OX243862.1 coordinate 24,020,627, forward strand.
GGCGTGATTGAGGTCAAGAGGCCCAAAAAAAAAACTAGCAAAATTCCTCGATTGCATCTCGAGTCGGAACACCCTACATTGACAAAGAATACTAAAAATCTCTTCAACCTTGCTAGTGTGACTACTTCTCAAACTAACCTTATAATTGTCCATCTTTCAGAAGGCTCAGTATTCGGCGTATCTCTAGAGACACTGGTGCGCAAGGACATGATACTGTGGGAGGAAACCTGGAGCTGTGCGCCCAGTATAGTGCGAGCTCTGGCCGCAGCACTTGCACAGCGCACTGCCGACGAGGGACTGCTGAGAGTGCCCGGGAATAAGCAGAAGGTAACAAAATATTTCTGAACCTTTCGAACCATTTTTTTTGGGCTCTTATATGAGTTCTAGACAGCCCGAAAAGCTGCTTCGATTTATGGTCTTTAAATTATGCCGTATTTATCTATCGGCTATTTATGTGCAAGGTGTAAAAGTCGGACAGTCGGTGTAACCTGGTGGTCTTTGAGCTATAACGAGGCCTTAGTAAATGCTGAAATTACGTATGGCTCTGATAGTCCGGTTGATAATATTTTTCCAATACCTCCAAAACCCAAAAAAGATCAACACTCGCAAAAGCTCACACAATTAATTATGTAGGTAGGACATCTCGCAGGTCAACCTTGGAGGTTGTCAACTGCGGCTATCCTGTTATCCTGTGGTGTCGTAAAAAATGAAGGCCTGCAGCCTTAACCTTCTAAAAGCTCAGGGCAGCAAGGTCAGGCTGTTAAGATTAAAAGGCCCGCCGCTGATTGCAATTTTTTGTCACCGTGATTTATTATTACTGTCACCTGCCGTCACCCACGATGCGCTCACCTTAGGTAACAAATCGCGTTCATTTTTGTAATGGACTTCAACGAGGTTGCCGTGATTTGTGCTCTTGAAATCAATGTATCAATATTTGTTTTTTTTTTAATTGATATTGTTTAAGCTATTATTATTGAACACTATTTTAGTATAAATACTATGTGAAAATGATGTAGAAGTTCGAAGATATTCAGACTTGTTTTCTGCAGAAAATTGAATTAGGTCCAGTAATTTTTTCTTTGTTTATAAGGCATATAACAAAAATGTATTCTATTATTATCAAAGTATATGATATTTGTGATAAGAAAAAAATTGTTTTGATGGATCATATTCAACAGAATCTGCAAATTAGAGCTCTTAAATCAGCTCTCCATGAGTTTTTGCCTAAACATGCATCAGGAGAACGATTCTTGCTAAATAAATAGACAAATAATTAAAAAATCGCTTTATTATTATTGTAGAAGAGAAAACGAACTATCGTCACCAATTAATTGCTATTTAATACCAACCGAAAAATAGTATTCAATTTCAACGAGGAAATAATGCATCTACGCGCATTTTTGTAAGAGGCCTCTTAAATAGCATACGTCTACTCCGAACGCGCGGCGCCGGCCGAGTGACAAAAAGTCACCAGTGAGCGGACTCCCATAGTAATGTACAGGGCGAGTGACAGTCACATCACTCCGGTGTTGCCTGCCGCTGCAACTATTTGTCACCGTATTATCACGTCACCATAATGAGCGCACTCAATATAGTTTTCATTGCACTTGACTAAGTGACAAAAAGTCATGTCGACAAAAAATTGCAATCAGCGGCGGGCCTTAGATTAATTTAGGATGAATTTAAACCTACAGCCTCAGTGGTGCGGACTGGCTCGAGCAAGAGTCGGGGCGGGACACATGTAACAACGTTAATGCGCACTTTTAAACCATCTACTTTATCTCTTCTAGATCGAAGCCCTCTGTCAGCTGATCGAGCGCCAGTGGTACTCGGACCGCTCTGCCGTAGAGGCAGCACTGTCCCGCGCTAGTAGTCACGACCTCGGCGCAGTGTTCAAGCGTCTGCTGCGAGCACTGCCGCAGCCGCCGCTCACTCAGGAGCTTATGAGACTCTTCTATCATACATACGGTGAGTTTGGAAAACTTGATAAAGTAAAATGAGCCTTCCAGTTTTAAAACTTATCCAACCACTAAAGAATTATATTCCCTACCAACAACTTACAAATTACGCAAAATCATCAAACAATTGGAAAGACCATCGTAAGAAACGATTCGGAAACTTTTCTTAGACATTCATTTCTCTGTTGAATGGATCGCCGGCGATTTTAATTTAAAAGTCAAATTTTTCGTCAATATATTAAAGACTTTTTTACCTCGAAACGATTGAATTAAGTGAAAGTTCCGTTCACCATCATTCTTAAGTTCCTTTGTGCTTATCAACTTCTTTATTTATTCCAGCTCTAAGCGGCACAACACAAGGCCGCGCACTGAACCTGCTCGTACTACTGCTACCAGCAGAACAGCGGGCGACGTTACGTGAACTGATGAGACTGGTGCGTGAGATCGTCGCCAGACAAGACACCAACAAGATGACGGAACACAATGTGGCCATGATCATTGCGCCTACGCTCTTCCCACCCAGGTAAAAAGAAATACAACTAGAATTAATTGTTCATTAAATTCAACAACATAATTGTTCATAATTTAGGTTTACTGAGTCTCGTTCTTCAGCGAATTTTCACAAAGCATTTTGATTAAGTAGATCATTATTTGGACCTTTGAAAAATGGAATCGATTTTATGGAGAAACTTTTATTATTCTTCTTTTTTTTCAAGAGACGTGTTTACATCATATTGGGAAAGTAATTTGCTTTGAAATTTCAGTAGAAACTTTGCAAAATCGAGCGTACCCCAAGGCTCAATTCTATGTCCGTTAATATATTTTCGAGTTAAATGTCACGTCAGAACTTATAACAACCACTTTTGTTTCTTATTTTAACATCATAATGTTTTTATTTTCAGTCTTCTGATCAAGCAATCAGACAGTCTCGAAACTCAGCTGGCAACAGCCGCAAACAGCTGCCACGTCACAGAAGCGTTGATGCGCTGGTGTGACCAGCTGTGGCTATTACCTGCCTCGCTACTCGCCGCCGCGCAGAGGAAACCGCCGCCTCACAGGAGGAACCATCACACCTGACTCACGCGCCCTCAGTGATTGCACATAGTCAAGACAAGCTCCCGGGAAGGGCTCGAACTGGCTTTCACGTAAAGTGAACATTAATTTTGACCTTGACATTGAATCGGTCAAGGTCAAAGTTGATAGGACCGCCGGTTCTAGTAGAGTGAAAGAATGGACATTTAAGTTAATTGAGTGCCCTTGAGAACTCATGGTCAAGGTCAATTGGATTCAAGAGTGCTTCCGATTCAATGGACTGTAGGATATCCATTGAATGGTGCTCACAATAAGTATTATATCGAATAAGAACAATTAAAAATATATCCAATATTATTTTCAGTCAAATTGTGCTGTGTTTATTATATTTTATTCTTGAACAATATTATAGACGAGTGATAATTATTATATGCTTACCTACAATAATTATTATACTCCATTATGTTATTTTGTATAATAATGTGAATAAGATGCCAAATAATCAACCATTTTTCCTTAATTTATAGTGATATTATCAAATGTTATTCCAGTTTAGAGGCTGAGCCTAGCTGATATCTTCCAAAATATAATTTGAGACAGTGCTGTTTTTTAAACAATGACAATAAAACCTAGGGAAACTGAGAAATTGTGATTGCTCTCAATAAAGTCAGAAATAAATGTAGTAGGTACGTACCTTAAAATAATGGTCAACATTATGCTATGTTGATTGTATTGAGATCAAGCAATTTGTTCGGAGTCGTAAGAAAAGCTTGTAATAGCTTGGTGCCATCAGTGATTTGAATTTGAGGATGATTTTAAATAAAATTCTTGATTACACAAATATTGTATCACGGAAAACAAATTAACTCCAATATAAATATTCCATTTAATTTTACTCGTAAGTGGCAATACTCTTGGGCATCTTCGGAAATCAAACTACTAAGGGATGCTGAAGTAAATAAAAGGGGTTATTAATTTTGGTAGTTACCTTTTTGGCAATAAATTAATCTAGCGGTTGTAATAATGGTGCCTTGCATTGATATTAAGTTGCACAATTAATTATAAAACATGTAAATACTATATACTTCGGTTTTTGTAATATATTTTACCGATACTAAGCATGCAAAGACTGACTTGGTGTATTATTATTATGTAATATTATTTTGTAAGTGTATCTACTTTTCAGAATTTAATAAAATGCATATTACTTAGCCAAATGTTTTATTATTTTAATAACCTAACTTATAAGTTATAACAGAAACAAAACTTCATTGGAATCTCAAAAACACATGTGAAGTAAATGAATGGTGTTCAGGATACATTATAAATATTAATTAAAGATAAACAGTTGGCTGAGGAATCCTCAGGCGCTTTAAATACATTTAAGTTTCTTAACACCACACATTTTTCATTGTTCGGGCATATAATCCTTCATATCACATTCTTTCTCCAAAAGGAAAGAGATTAAAACAAATGCCAATTATAAAACACCACATTAATATTTAAAATTCTGAATCAAATACACGGCTTCATTATCAGCACCACAAAGTATCCTGCCTTTGTCACAATGGAGAGAGTTTATCGGCTTATGTAAGGTTGGTATCAAGGAGTTTACCATCATAGCCTTTTTATCCTCTAATGGCATCCATGTCACTTGGTTGTCTTGTCCTTTTGAACTCTTTGTCATAGTCTCCATGTTCCAATCCCATAGTTCCCCGGATACTGAACATGTGAGTAGCTTATGGGGGTTTTCGGGATGGAATTGCATTTCCGATACACCAGCGGAGTGAGCATTAACTAAGGATGTGGGGAATTGATTCATACGTAAGTCCCAAACTGCAAGGGAGCCTGATTCACTGCCTGCGAGGATAATGTGGGGCTGTGTCGGGTGACTGATGATGCAGGTAGCAGCAAGCTCATCGCCTGCTAGAAGGAATGATGCGGCTGGTTTGTTGTTTGTTGATCTTAAGTCCCATATTTTCATATGGCCTCTAATGTTGCCAGTAATAACCTGAAAATTATAGAGGTGTCATTAAGATAAGCTTTGATTGTAATTAATATTCTTTATCTTTCTAGACTTAAGGTAAACAGAATAATTGATTGATTGAAAAGGTGTGTGTGGAGCAAACTCAAAGCATTTATTTCAATTAAACCATTACAGGCACTTTTGAATTGTCAAAATTAAGTAGTTGGTCAGTTAGTCAGAAAGTTGAAGCTAATTGCCCATTCCAAAGCGTAGATCTCTATGGAGAAAGAACGGGCAAGAAACTCCATGGACACTCTTTTAAATCAAGATATTACAAAATCCTGGGTACAATATTCTTGTAGTACAACAATTAAAAAAAACACACAAATAAAGAAACAATACAAAAAATAAGATTAAAAATAAGCCTTGGCAGTTAAGGGATGACCAGTCTCAACCGATGGCGCCCGTTCACGAACATGACGCGTGGATCAGCACCATCCAGCACAACCATTTTGTAGGGAACCGAATGATCCAACACACACGCCACCATCAGTGAGACATTTGATTATTATTATTGATTCACAAATACTTTAATTTGTTTTAATTCTCAATCTTTTCCCGGCAGTGGCACATTAGCATTATAGTTTTGCAATAGTATATTACGATATGTGTGACTTATGTAGTCCATTTTTACACAGAAAGGCGTGACTAAAGTGCAGGTTTGGTAAAACAGTGCTATAAAATTAATTGTACAAACACTTTAGAAAAAGCAAACAATTAAATATTAGGTACCTCATTATGTTTAATAAAACAGATGGAATGTAGGGAACAGCTGTCAGCTCCCTTGATGGTATGCATCACTTCCCCTCGCCTTCCACTCAGGATGTTCACATTGCCGTCCTCTCCAATGGTGGCAATGTCTCCTTCTAAAGTGTCTAGTGATGTGCAGGAACATTGCTCCTCTCTGGAAATTGTGTATGTTTAAGAAAAATGTTATTATACCTTAAAACATCTCTTGAAAGACAATGCAAAAATTTGATTAGAAAAGGGTAGGAATTAAAGAATTGGTCAGCAGGACCACTTAGTGGCAAGTTTCATGGGCCTGATATAGATAAGGCGCATGAAAATATAACTAGGTAGCTGAACCTAATAAGCAAATTGCAAGTTAAATGATAGTTTGATAAAAAATAATCATCTTCACACAATGAACACTTGAGCAGGTAGAACTTACCCGTAGTTATGTAGCTTCTTCCAGTGGAATACTTCTTTAAGAGGAGATTCTTTCTGATACACACTCACTTCAAGAACCTTCACATCTCCATTAGACAATGAAACAGCGATCTTATTCTTCTCTGTAAATTTTATCTCCGTGACGTCACCATCCACAGGATACTCAGACAATTGGCGAGGGTAATCCATCTCATCTTCTTCATGAGGATTTTCGAAAGTCCAAACTTTAACAGAATTTACATCGTCATCCCAACTGCCGGTAAAAAAACACTTCGTTTCGACGTAGTCCTCCGCTATCCATCTTATTTTGCTGATTTTCTGCGATACGAATGTTCCTTGCACTTTAAGTGTCATTTTAAAACGGTTTTAATTAGAAGTTATTAGAAATATCGTTCGCGCTTGTTTTGTGATGAAATACAAATGCGAGGTTATAAAAACGTTCGTTACTTTACACGTATTTATAAAAATGAATTTTGAATGATACAGGTCTAAATTGATAAACAAACTATAAGTTTCTTCTCACTAGTTTATAGTCTACTAGTTTTCAAGTGCTTAATAATTCACTTGATTACTATTTAATCGATATTAAAAATAAATTATTACCTAAAAGTTTCTTCTCAACTCAATCGCATGACATGATTATGATGTGATTATGATATGAATACAATGGAACGTTGGTAATATTTATATAACGTTCAGAAATATAGTGCGCAGCATGTTACAGTCTTTTTTTATAGTTATAAATTGATCAATCTCTTAGCCGGGTCCTATCCGAGCTATCTCATCGCTTTACAAAAATTAAATATTTTTTACTATCTGTATTAACGGAATTTTACATGTATTCCCATTTAGTCTGATGAGTGATAAAATGATAACCAGTGACGATAACATTTGATAAGAGGAGGGTACTGAACGGTTCAAAGAAAGTCAGACAGTGTTATCGGCCGGCTAGGTATTTGTTTTGTTTGTTGATACGTTTCACCATCGTTTCACTGGAAGATATTGCATTTCGATTGATATTTTATATATTTTGACTAAACAGTCCTAGTAAGTGAAAATATTGTTATTTCTTTACCAATATGGTTCGTGAAGGAGTACTTCCACCAGCGGAATCCGGCGAATTTATCGCTAAAAATGCGCAACATGTTAAGATTCACGAAAAAGGTCTAGACAATCTTCTCAAAGAGGTAAGATAACAAAAATATCAAGTGTTACTATGCTACGTTTGAATAGTATATCTTTGTAGGTACTTAGTATTTCTGAAAATATCAACATAGGTAACTATATTATGTAGATAGAGTTTCAGACTGTCTAAAACATTAAAACCAGTTCTCACTATGTATTCTTTACCATTTTACCATCTCTCTGACAATTATTGCCCTCTATGATAGCAAAAATGTACATATTTCCAGATGCTACCATCTATAACTGACAAGCTAGAGATCCCTGACACCGGTGCGGACATCATTCACCCTAACAAAGACCATGAAAAGGCAGCAGACTGGGTGTTTGTGGCTGACGCCCTGAACTTCTGCTTCTGGTCATACTCCAATGCCCAGAAGTGGACTGTAGATGGACATTCTGGGTATTACGCATTAGAGGCGGCTCTTGCTAGAGCTATTAAGGTAAAATCTTTAAACTACTTTTTTTTTTGCATCTTACTACACTATTTCTGCAAATAAAAAAGTATGGCAAACCCATAATTAGCAAGGACAAGAAATCAATTTAAAAAAAACAACCAACTTAACAAAAAGACACTACAAAGTGATAAATAACTTTAATTTCGGAAGTCGGTGTTGTTGGTTCCGCATTTTCGTTTTTTTGACACCGACTTCCGAAATTAAAGTTATTTATAACTTTGTAGTGTTTTTTTTTAAGTTGGTTGTTTTTTTTTGTAAAAAAGTTTTTATTTTTCACTTTTTAGCTGTACGTACCCCACAAAAAAGTAAACGAAAAGATCGTTAATGTAGAAAATGTAGGTACATTTTTAGATTTTTGTTGATTTTTCAAAAACCGCTTGTCCGATTTCGATAAAATTTTCATGTAACCATTTGGGAAGTATACAACAAAAAAATAATTTTTCAAATCGGTCCAGGCGTCTTCGAGAAATCGGGGAACATACATAAAAAAAAAAAAAGATTCCGACGAATTGAGAACCTCCTCCTTTTTTTGAAGTCGGATAAAAATAGATCCTTCTCAAAAAAAATATTCCTGTCTCATTTCAAGTTACCTACTTAATTTAATGTAGGTAAAAAAAAACTCATAAATAATAACTCATTTCAGAATGGAATTGACATAACAAATCCAGAATATTACTCAAAGATAACAGAAGACCAACTCCGCACAATAATGAAAGGTGACAACGAAGTAACAATACCGCTGTTCGAGCAACGCATATCAGTGCTGCATGAAGTTGGCAAAATCCTACTAGACAAGTACAACGGAACCTTTGTGACATGTGTGAAACAAGCAAATAAGTCCGCAGTAAAGTTACTTGAGATCATCGTTGATGATTTTCCATGTTTTCGTGATGAAGCTTTGTTTAAAGGGCAGAAGGTAGCCCTATACAAAAGGGCACAGATCCTTGTAGGAGATTTGTGGAACTTCTTTGAAGGGACCGGCTGGGGAGAGTTTACAGACATTGATAGAATGACTATGTTTGCAGATTACAGAGTTCCACAAGTGCTTGTTTATTTTGGAGCTTTGAGTTATACTGATGAACTGATGGATAAATTGAGAAAAGGTCTGTATTATCTCTCATTTTTACGATTTGATTAAATTAAATTTTTTGTTGTATGTAAGCATTAGTTTTCATAACAGCTTTGAGTATGTCAGCTAATCAGCGCAGTAGCAGATTGGCACCGTATGCATATCCTTTACTTGGGTATTTATAAACTTCGACTAATGGTCTCCCCATATTTATCGACGTGGAATCGGCTTAAGCCGAGTGCGTATCACCACAATACTCGACTTATCGCCGAGCTAATAGACAAACGGCTCGTTTCGCCGTCTCTCGGCGTCGTGACGCGTCGTCCGAGCCGAGCCGATGCGAAAGGTATTAGGCACACCCTTATTACGTAGACATAAAGGCTTTTTTGACCGGTGTTAGCCGATTCCGCGTCGCCTAGCCCTCCACTCCTTCACTCTTGAATGCTTGCACTGACTGGACTGGTCCACTTAAATCTGTGTGGTTCTTTCCTCAAAAGACTATTTCAGGCTTGAATCTACATCGTCTTCACATGATTTGACCAACATTTAGGTTTTTTTTTTTGTTCTTTAGATGGGAAATCATCAAATGACCCCCTCCCGCTCTGGGTGGAGCGGGAGAGTGTCAGACTCTTACTGACTAAAACCCTCCTGTGTTCCTTCCATAGGGCGTTTGTGCACTACAAGGAATTTTACTGCCCGGCAGTCCGATTTAATTTTTTTATAATGGCGTGCCAATATGGGACCGTAAAAAATCGGACTGCCGGACAGTAAAATTCCTTGTAGTGCACAAACGCCCTTAGCCCTTTATGTTCTGGGGTAGCGGTAACCCTTTCGGACAATCCCGCACCAAGACTTTGACCCTTGACTTTGTTTTGCCATTTCTTCTCAAGGGTAGTCAGATAGGAAATGTCGAATCCATCTTGCATATTTTTTTATAATATGATGTGTAAAAGCGATTCAGATATCTTATTTGCAGAATAAATAATTACATTTCATAATATAATTTCCACCTTCTTCAAACAGAGGGCATTCATTATTTTCCAGACCAAAAATAGTACTTACCTAATATACGTAAGTAGTCAGTGGTTTATCTTATTGTTTTCATTACTTATATCATACCTACAGGTCATGGATGACATTAAATACTTATGCAAAAGAAAAATAGATTACTAAGAGTACCTACCTAGCTTGATAGTAAAGTGTAGAATTATGCTTGGTGTATCTTCAAATTATTTAAATTATCATCAGCATAAAGCAGTCCACTGCTGGACATAATCAGCCTATAATGTTGGCACTGCTGGGACATAGGCTTCCTCCCAATGAGAGGGAGTCCCGTAATCCACCACGCGGGCCCAGTGCGGGTTGGTGGATGTCACATGGCGCCGAATTTTTGGTTCTGGGACATTTGAGAGCAGTGGTGATAAATAATTTACACAAAGTAGAGTGCCTGCCTGGGTTCTAACCTACGACCTACAACTCGTAAGTCGCGGCCATTCCACTGGGCCACCACTACACCAGTCAGCTCGATTCTCGGCAACTGTCGTCCAGCCGCAACCAGCCACCCTGCGAAGATCGTCGTTCCACCTAGCCTGAGGGCATCCTACCTTACGTTTGCCGATTTGCGGTCTTAACTCAGGAACGTGTCCCAACGGTCATCGGTTCTACGGCTAATATGGCCGGCCCGCCCATTGCTACTTCAGCTTGCTGATTCTATGTCGACAACTTTGGTTCTCTGCCGGATCACCTCATTTCTGATTCGATTCTTTAAATCGCCACTAGTAATTGACCTGATAACCACAAAATATTCGTATCTTATCATAATTTCTCTCACACAACCGTTTGATCTTTATCATCTGTGTTTTCCATCTCTCGAAGGAGATAGATTAGTTTGTTGTGTTATACAATGTGGATATGGAACTACGACATTAAATTAAAACGAGCACAGTACTAGTCCATCAAAACATTTTAAACCACGAAGATTAGTAGTTAATGGAAAATTAAAAAATTGCAATTTTCAAACAAAATAAATAGCAGAATCAACTGCATAAAAAGTAAACACGCTTTATCTACGAAAAGTCACTGACCTATTGCGCGGCGGGGTGCGGGGTGCAGCGGGCGGCGGCGGTGCTGGGCGTAGGTACTTTAGACGGAGAATTAATCACGTAATATTACATCACAATCACAATTAAAATCATCAATAGTAGCATTTTGGTGACATTCTCCGTACCTAAGTACCATGTCGGTGTACTCGGCAGCTGTGTACCTTATTTGAGGCATAATTAAACTCAAAAAACTTACAAACCTAACCTAAATCACAAAACTAGCTACCTAATAAATGTCCAAAATAACTAACCAATATTACACTAACACTTAACAATAAGTCACACTAACCTATGCACTAATCCAATTATCATAAATCGTCTTTAATCACAATAACAACTAAAACTTTTCATAAAATCACGACAATGCGCGCGCGGCTCGTTTTGTGATAAAAAAAGTAGGCGTGTGCTCTCCTCAAAGGGCGCCGTTCTGCACTGACATGACATAGTTACCGATTCAAGGACTATTTGCCGAAAATATTCCGCTCACATACATTCGCAATTTTCTATGCACCACTAGCACAGTAAAATATACAGTAGAACGTCTTCATACAAACGTGCCGCTCTCGGTTTGAATGTGTGCGTGCGCGCCGCGCGCCATGTCGGCACGCGATTTCACGCACACGCTAGCATAATATATGAGGGAATAAGGTGGCGGCAGTGCGGGCTGTGCAGCGCGACTGTGAGCACGCGCGTACGCTACATGACCGCTTGCGTTCGTCAACATTACGAGTATCATGACTTCAAAAAGGGGAAAAAATATTGTAGTGTTTTCGGGTGCCTCAATAATGATTTCGCAAACCCGGACTTATCATTCTTCATAGTTCCTACTCAACCAGAAATGTAAGTACCTACTTATACTTAAATATTATTAGAAAATGTGGTATTGTATTGTTTATTTCAAAGTTTATTTGCTTTATTAAGAGCGTAGCCGAGTCGCATTTTTCCATATAAATGTATTCCCTAATTTACTTTCTGAATACTATGTTTAGAGCTAAAGTTAGTTACCAGTAGCAATCAAACACAAGGAAATGAAAATATTTTGTCGGAAATCTTACGTTCTGACTATGTACCAATACAACATGAGCTACCGGAAAAAAATGCATTTTTTTATGTTTGTGGCGCTTTGTTAAAAAAATGTGTTGATTACCATAAGAACTGCGATTTTTTAAATAATTACGTCGACGTTAATCAACGAGCGTGTAATTTAAGTGTAGAATCTAGATACACCCATTACAGGAATTACGGCAAAGATCGAAATTTACTCATGATCCCACCTGATGATTTTGTCGATAATGTAAAAAGGATGGAGCAGGTGTTTCGCAAAGCGTTCGAAAAGGACCACATCAACATTAAAATTGGCCGGTCAATTTACGATCAACTGAATGATATAGAATTTAAGATGCCCTGTCCATGCTTTCCCAAAAGCTTTTTACAAAAACTTTACATAAGAATGAGAATTTACTTTACATTAACAAAATTAATAATAAAGCATTCCGGACGTGCAGAAACAGGAGAAAAATTTTCTCGGTATCAAATTTGTAACTTAGTATAATAAATGTTATGTGAATTAAGGCTTATTATTTTTACTAAATTTATAAATTGGTAAAATATTCAATCATAATATGCTTTTTATTTCATAAATTTAGATCAAGTGCTGCTTGTTCGAAAATATTAACTAAAAGTAAAAGTGAAAACCCTGGGGATCAACGCAAGAGTAGGCTAATAACTCGGCGGGCGGCCTTAGATAACTTACTGTATATTTACTGTGCCACTAGCACAGTATATTATACTGTGCCACTAGTGCGTTATTATCGTAAGTAATATTTCTTTTTCTTTCTAATCGTAGTATTTTGTGAGTGGGCGGGGCGCGTCAGAGTGGGGCCGTATGACACCTTTCTCTGTCTTTCAAGCATAGAATCGTAGGTACGTTTTTGCACAGGTTCCTGACCTTACAATGTTTACCTATTATTACGAACTCAGATCTACATCATGTTGAATATTAAGAAAATGAAAAATAATTTCCTGTGGCTAAAGTATTCATTGGATTTGATTGATTTTTTGTATACGGGTAAAGGGCAAGCCACTCTTTACGTGGTTTAAAGGAATGTCAAACGTCCTGCTCCACATTGTATAAATTGATGACTAAACCACTTTGCGACTATCTTCATTTTTCAGAATAGGTTTTCCCTAATACCTAAATGTTATCTGTTAGTAATAGTTGACACAGATTTTGTAAATCCGAGTCTATTTTCATAATTGTTGCCTCGTTGGTTTTGTGGTCGCAAGCGCTACTGCTGAGCACGAGGTCCTGGGTTTGATTCCCGGGTCGAGCAGTGTTATTGGGTTTTTCCACCAGGAGTAGACCAATAGCAGCTCGGAGTCTGGATTTATGCCCGGGTGATGGCAATAGGTTCGCCTGTTACATGGGTCTTAAACATAACTGACGAAATGTGCGTGTGCATAACTGCACTTCATCTCGGTAGTCACCCCCTTTCTAGCCACATAATCGTTCACATGTTTAGTTGTTCCCTAATGTCGCAGAATAATTAGGAAGTAGCATCGTGTCTCAGATATATCACGTCGGGGTAAGATATTGTCGAAGTACAGCATGCCGGAAAATCGAAATTCGAAATTCACTCATGTCAGAGTACCATTGTTGTCGAAGAAACATGTCGTCAAAGTCGCATCGTTTCCTAGTTCAATCATGTCGGAGTACAGTAGTGTCGGACTTAAAGTATTTCGAACTAAAGTATTGTCGAAATGAAGACGTGTCGGAGTTCGATATTGTCGAAACAAAATCTTGTCGTATTACGGTTTGTCGAAGTACAGTTGGTAAGTCACCTAACCCTTCGAGAAATACAGCCGTGAGTTTATGGTTTAAAATAGTTCCTATTATTACCATTTCAGATGTTCTTCTACCAAGTGGCTCAGAAGAAGAAGTAGAGATCCGAGGCTGTTCCATCCACGCCGTAGAGCTTCTTAAGAAGAGAATAGAAGATAAACTGAGAGGACAGAAGGTAGAGGTACCCAACTCTAGTTTGATAGATTATTATCTATGGTGCTACAGGAGGAAGTATGCTGACAAAATGGAAAAGATTCCCTTTCATAAGACACTGGGTATTTATTATTGAGTTTTGTATATTTTCAATTTAAGGGGTATGCGTCAGGGAAATTCAAATTTGCAGGTGTATGTTAACTCTTGTTATTGTGATCTATGACTTAATGAAATGCATTGTTAAATTTTTTGCATTGTATGTAAAAGTATTGTATTAATTATCATTATTTTCGACTTGTATATAACTCTTTCGAATTTTATTTTGTTTATACAACAATAAACATAATAAAATTCGAAAGAGTTATATACAAGTCGAAAAGAATGATAATTAATAGTTCCCCTCGTGCCTCGTCCCTCCTACGTGCCCTCTTCTGCCGTAAACCGTCTGCAGACCGACGAAGTGTTGCCTACGACGACGCCTCCTCCTCCGTGCTCTTCGTCTTCTCCTCCTCGATATTCATCACCGCTCCCTGCCGTCATACCATCGTATTCGCCGATTCAGTTGCCGTTGCAGTTGTTGTCAGAGCGACAGTAAAAGGTTCGACGATGATCAGTGTCGGATTGTATGTTGAACAAAATATGATTCGCGACCCTAACAAATATGTACTTAAAGAATTATAAGTAATCATTAAAATCATCAATACAACCATCGCATCCCCCTTAATAATAAGTTGAGATAAGAATTTTGTAAGTGACTATATCAGTGAAATACCGCAAAACGGGGCTACTTTGACTTCCAGGGTTACTTTGACAGATTTTGGAGCTACTTTGACAGAGCGCCAAAATCGGTTTTCACGTGTGCTCAGCAAGTGTGCGTGACCTCGAGTAATATTGCGCGAGGCGCGGGGTGTGGGGAACGCGTCATAGCGTTGTGATCGGCCTGGTCAAAGTAGCCCCGCTTGTTCAAAGTAGCCCCGTTTTACTGTACCTAATGAAAAGGATGGTGCTAATATGCTGGGTTTATGTTACAGTTGCTTTTTATAGATATTAAGAATTTATTATCCAATGCTATTTGCCGGCAATAGACTAACTTTATTGCTTTGTTCGCGACTACGTGTTTACGATGCACGCACTTGCAAATGAACAGCCCAGTAAAAGAAAAATAAAAATCGCCTCATTCCCCAAAAAGAAAGAAACAAACGTATATTATACCTACGTTATTCAGGGGAAACAAGAACCTTCCTTCTTGTTGAAAATGGCATTTAAGAACCTCCTTTTTTAAAGTCGGTTAAAAAAGAATAACCTTCAGCTGCATCCAGTTAGACTGGAAGCCAACCCCGACATAGTTGGGGAAAAGGTTAGGCTGATTGTTTGGACCCCTTATTAATAGAATAATTAATTATACATATTATTACTAAAATATGTACTAATCAATATTTTTGTGTAATAATGTAGATATTATTTACCTACAAATTTTACGAAAAATAAATAAAAATCCTTGTATATTATGATAAGTTTTTATTCTATGCCACCCTTATCCAATATCCAATCATATTAAATATCTCGGCGTTTGAATAAGTTTCACAAAACGCCTATCACAATAGTACAGTGGTCGCATACAATAACTTAATTATTGCACATCTTAAGACATGACTACATTTATACATTATACAATAATACACAACCGCTATACATTATACATATACCCAGTTATATTATTTATTTACAACTTTGGCATTAGCTAAATTTTTCCATGTTATTTTGGTGAAGAAATGTGATTATATTTTTTAAGTTTATTTACTTAATTAAGTAGAGGCACAGTTGAATTTAGGTTTTCCAAAAAAATGCTCACATGTTTTAGGTGTTAAAATATAAGTATTTGTTATCATTGAACTCTAATATAGGTCAAATATATAAATAAATTATTCATCATCATAATTTGCTTTCTCTTATTCCAATTTATATGTATTTCTCTTACAAATAAATAAATCTATATATATAAAATTCAAAGTCCTGACACAGCCTAAACCGCTGATCCAAGAGACATGAAATTTGGAGGGTGTGTTCTTTGTGAAGAGCAGGTATCCACTAAGAAAGGGTTTTTCAAAATTCCACCTCTAAGAGGGTGAATGGGGTGAGGGTGAAATTTCACGCGGACGAAGTCGCGGGCAGAAGCTAGTTATTACATACAAATAAATCATTTATTATGATTAATAATGCCCACAGCTGTCCACAAAAATACTAAAAACTGAGATACATAAAAGCCTAAAACATGAGCACATTTCTTCCACAACAGAACATCGATTTCGATCAACTTAAAGAAATGGGAAATAATGATTACAAAATGGCACTTAATATTTACACCGTAACCTACCATTTAATTTAATTATTTAAATAATGTGACCGTTACTAAGAATTATGCACTACAGTATAAACTAAAAGGAATTTATCCTGCCCTCGATTAGTGTTTTAACTACATTACTTGTTTAGTATGACACAAACAAGTTGTAGTTAATCTACTGCGATAGACAGCACGCAATGAACAGAAAATCATGCTAATATCTCTCTTGCTACATGAGAATACGGGTTTCTAAGAGACTCTGATGATACATCTATGGAAATTACGCCATAGAAACGTTAGTGTGCTAATGCCTGCAATGCTTTTCAAATTACCCATGACATTAGGCTGAAATAACGTCGCGTAATTTGCATAGCAAACGTAAGTACGCTGAATTTCCGTCGCGTAATTTCGGCTGATGAGCCACTTCTATGATGAGTGAAGTTTAGTTACACTGAAAAGCGATAGCAGAGTGAATCTTGATCATATTTGAACATTCATTAGTTACAATTAGTCCCTCTCACTGACTGGAGGCCTGTGTCCCAGCAGTGGGAACATTAAGGCTGATTATGTAGTTACAATTTGGTTTACTCTATATAATCAAATCCCTAATTAACATACATTTGTTCAGAACAAAAATCTACATCAACTTAATTTAATTTGTGTCTATGGCATCGCTTTTCAACTTAACACTTCACTTATGATTATGACTGAATTTGGACTTGAGACTTTCGAAGAAGGCTAGCTTCGTTTTGATGGTGCCAGGTTCTGGTACAGGACTACTTGGTCTGCTAGATTCTTTGGACACCTCCTCAATACCCTCGGGGATTTCCTTGGATCCTCCCGGGACAGTTAATGGCGTGGACATGGAGAGTTTGAGCTCTTCCCTGAACTCTTTGGAGATACTTCTGGCTGTGAGACTGTGCATGTAGATGTGTTTGTTCTTCTCTGTTTTAGGTTCTGAGAGGATGTTCTCTTTGCTCTTCCGCCGACCTACGTAAGGTTGGACTGGCTGGAAAGGAAATAATAATTACGTGAGAGAAATTCGTCGAAATGGGTTTCGTTTCGTCTTGATGTCGATGCTAACCATTCATTTTGACATCCGATTTTGACATCAACTTCATATGTTTGAAAAAATAGTCTACTCAACAACGTAAATAACCCAATGAACGTGAACTGTCAAAATGAATTGCACTGCATTGCGATTGATTGTTATTTTAGGTATGTGTGTTACGCAATTGCCCCAAAATTTTGGTGCTAGTCTGTCAGTTAACTTTCTGATTCATGTGTAGGTACTAATTAGATGAATCAGATTGTTTATATCTCAAAATTTTCGAAAAAATAAATAAACCTGAGATATAAATATTTCACGACACAGTAGAACCTCGGAGTCTGGATTTGTGTTTGAGGTTTAGCTTGGTTGACGGCAATGGGCTTGCTCCCATTTACAGATTTAATCATAACTGACCAAATGTCAGTGTACTATGCCTATTACTCTGTCTACCATATCGAAATGGAGCCGTGAGGTCTTTAAACCATTTTCACTGAACGCACTAATTAAATACCCGTCATCGGAAAACTAACCAAATGTTATCACTACCTCGCCTAGTTTCGGCAAATAATGACTCATATACACAAAAAACCATGTTATCAGTCCACGTACCTTAATTGGTTCTTGTATATTCTCCATACTAACAAATATCTTCGCCAGCTCCTTCACTTTGGGCAGGTTCTGCAGAGTATCATCAGATTCAATCAACTCCGATTTGGAAACGTTACTATCTTCTTGTACAGTAGTGTCTTCATGCACGTCATAGGTGTAACTAACGCTATCAGGTTCCGAGATGCTCTTATCAACAATATCGATGTTGTCGTTCGTGTCAGTCTCGTAACTTGGTGATATGTTATCAGGCTTACATTTAATAATCTCTCCTGTTTGAACGTTGTAGATTTTGATAGAGTCTTCTAAACTGCTCGAGCTTATGTAAGATGTGTCCACGCTGAGGGGCGATTTGAGAGGCTCATCGATTCTTTCATCATTATCTTCTTCTATTATTGGGATTGGAGGTGGTGGTACTGTTGGTACGTTTTTGTTAGCTATTTCTAGGATTTCTTCGAACTGTTTATCTGTTTCATCATCGACGTATGCTGGCTTTGCGACGAATAAGGTTTGTTCGCTAACGTCCTCATCCTCATACTCAATCATAATTTCGTCTTTATTGTTTATAGTCGTTGTTAGTGATGCCATGTCCTCTTTATTTGCGAATTTAGTATAATGCTGGTTCGTCGCTATCTGGTTGAATGTGTTTATAAGTAATCCCTGAAAATTTTGATAACATTATCATTATGTAGGTAATTAGTTTTATTTTTAAATTGAAGTTTGTTTATGACTTAAGAATATTTACAGGTAAAATACCCCATTGCTTGATTTTGTACAATTATTATGAGAACTAATAGTTGCTACAGGTGCAATAGATGTTAATGTTAGTAAATTATCGTAGTAATTGGGGTTAGTATTTTTTTTTACCATAGGTGCCCGTGTAAGCATAAAAACGTGCAACATAATAAGTGTTACTGAGAATAAGTTTAGAGTGTTGGTATTGGTAATAAAACTGAAAATATTAACACAATAAAAAATGCAATAGATGAAATGAACACGTGTGAAGTGTTTGCGAATGAGTTAGTAGTCGAGGAATTAGAAAGTATATTATTTATATTCGTTAGTTCAAGTGGCAAGCATTTGGATGCGGTTAGTCAAAATTTTGTTTGCCAAAATCTCACACTCACCACTAACGTCTTTGAGGATTACTGTAGTACTGAAAATTTTAATAAGAAGAACAAAAATCTATGAGTGCAGTACTAAGTAGGTAACTTTTGTATTAATAGTGCACAGTGCTGTTAGTCAGCCTCTTTAAATCCAACAAAAACATGCCAACTTTACACACAACAGGCAATTACTGTGTGTCAAACGAAGATATTTTAGATCTATATTCGATTTAGTAATGAGAAAGAGTTCTTTCACCATAGTTTATGGAAAGTGACCGTGATGTCAGTAACCTATATGCTATCGTATTCTAAGTCGGGATGGTCTGGAAACTATGTATGTATCGTACACAGTAAGAGATTCACATGTTGAGAGATGATGGTCAGTGGGAGTGCCATTGAGAGCGGAGGAGTGTATTAGACTACGAGAGATGTCGGAACTAGAAGGCGCTGTCACCAGATATCGGTACGAAAGCCTTTGCTTAACCTGAGACTGCCACCGAACGTAAAATTGAGGGTCGGTCGCCGCTTAGCGCGGACGCACAAGTCCTCGCTGCGCAGCGTGTTGCTTCGCCTAACATGGGTGTACGTCTCGAAAAGGTCTTCGGTAATCTCGGGTATTTTCGGTATTTTAAGTCTAACTATATCCTCGTTTTCCACATAACCGTCACCGCCGCACACAGGTCTACATTGTTGTCTTACGTTGGTATTTTGACCGACATAACGTTTGTCTGTCGCATGATTTTCGTCAGCGTTATCATTTTGTCTATCGGGGTTTTCGAAAATGGGATTTATGGCGAAGTTGGGGCTGGCGTTCCTAGGGCTGAGTACGTTGCGGACGATGTTGTGGTGTAGGGCGGATGCCTCGAGGTCGCTCAACGAACTGCTGGCACTTACAGGCGACGCGAACTCTGCGTCGAAATTGTCTAAACTGGTGGATTTGTTCATCGTCATCGACACAGATGACACCGAGCTCGCCTCGTCCATGCTCATCTTTTTACGACCGCCACACGACGCCTTCGCCTCTCTTATGTAATAGTCACGTCCGTAACTGAAAATATAATCACACAATTCTTCTTCAAAATTAACATTCTCATAAAGATTATTTTGCTTATAATATATGAAAGCAGTGAATAATCATTTTAAATACCTTTAAGGTCTATAACGGTACAATTTTATTGGTTAAGAGCTCTTAGGTATGTTTGCTCAAGTACTCACCGCTTATACTGTGGAATTTCCTCAGCCATCACATCTTTCAATATTCTGGGCGATGGACTTTTAGTTGTTCTATCGATACTATTAATACTATCATTACTCATAGTTAAACTTAATTTATTGTGTTGAATATCTTTAACTGGAAGATCATTTGTTTCGCTTTCATCATCATCTGCTTCGTTTATTTCAATTTTGTCATCTTCTGAGTCCTTCTTAGCTGTGAACATGTCGAAGAGAGATGAAGTACTCTTGGATGATAGGCGTTTCTGAATGGCCTCTGGAGAGTATGGGTTGTTCGGCATTTCTACGTAGTTCAGCCATTTCTTACGCTCTCTGTAGGCTATCGAACCTGTAAGATTTAACAGTGGTTAAAAAAATTGAAACTAGCATTTTCGGGCATAACGCTTTATCGTTACCTGACGATTTCTGTCAGTTTACTCCTATCGCAAGTCGCCTTAAAGAACTTGTTCATTCCAAAAGTGTTGAATCAATGGTCCTGATCTAGAATTGCGTTTTTTATGTGCGATTGTAAACCTGAATTTAAGAAACCTTAGATAGTATGGAATGGATAAATTATTTATTTATTTGATTTACAATGTGCGTACAATCTCACTATCGTCCATAGTTGTTATTGTTCCGCATTCAGCTTCCCCATAAAAATAATCAATTACGATAAGACTTGTATTATGTTTAACAAAATTATTTTTTCCGCTACTGGCAGTAACTGTAATGTATCACTCACCTGGTATCAATTCACCATCTTGATCAGTATCACGAGTTGGGATCCTGAAAAAAGAAGATCATAATAATTAGTGTCATGTCCTGTCACCTGCAAACGTGAGGACCTAATGGCTGCGTTAGCGAATTGTGCCAAACATATTTAAAAAACGATATACATATATTTTTATTTGCCATCGACACACTAAACAAGAAGCAGGTATATATTATGTGATTTATTAGTGTATTTTGCTTAGAGGATAGGAATGAACACTGCTATTGTTCTCATTATTTGCCAGCGGAAATCAAATAATTGATTATTATGATCGTTATGAGAAACAACTTTAATTAAGAAATTTAATCAGAGCAGCAACAAACAATGCACGAAAACAAAAATATAACCCTGTTACCGTATTATTTTCGTCTTAATATTGTGCAGTGTAATTATCTGCCAACCCGCACTGGGCCCGCGTGGTGAATTACGGCCTACTCTCTCTCACTGAGAGGAGACCTGTGTCCCAGCAGTGGGAATATTATAGACTGATTATAATTATTATATATAACTATCTGCGTCCCGCGGTTTCACCCGCGTAAATGTCGATCCCGTGGGAATATCGGGATAAAAACTATCCTATGTCCTTTCCCGGGACTCAAACTATCTCTATACCAAATTTCATCGAAATCGGTCCAGCCGTTTTCATGTTATGTCGTGACAACGGAAAACGGGTTTCATTTTTATATATATAGATAATATTGTGCAGTGCAATTATGGTAAGACATTCATTATATTATTAGACTAATATTTGAGTATAGGTGGACCGACGACCTCAAAAAGGTGGCTAGGACAGACTGGATGCGGAAGGCGGAGAAAGTTTGTTGTGGCGCAGCCTGGGAGAGGCCTGTCCAGCAGTGGACTGCGATAGGTTGAGTTGAATATTTGAGTTTTATTTTCAACGGGTGAACCTGATCCAGGCCTAAGGTTGATGAAATTCTTCCGTAAGTTCTAAGGTGCACTTACTCATGAGGGCCGTCATCGAAGTGTTTCCTGCGCAGACTGTCTGCGTACCTCTGCACGGGCAATGTTACTGTCTCCTCATATTCACCCATGCGTTCATGATGACTCAATGTGTTCGTCGATTCTGAAAACATTAGCATTTTATAAATTAACTGAATTGTTTTATTACATATTTATATTTATGTGCATATTGAGTATCTTTGATGTGATCAAAGTTTAGTTAATACTTGTCAATAATTTATATTTAGCAATCCGATTAAATTTTACACGAGTGTTGTATTACCTACTTCCTGTTTTTATCGTTTATTTTAAGAATCGTTAATCATTTGATACTGAACAACATTATGTAATGTTTTACTGACCTTTGTTACTTGTGAAGCTATCAACACTATGCAAATCATTTGCATGTCCATTGTATAATATATCCCCATTAGTTTTTGCACACAACTCATCCATAAATTCTTCTGTTTTCCCGTTTAATAATGTCCTGTGTATTTCCTCTTTCACCGCGAATTCTGCTTTCGTTAAAGGTCCACTTTCAATACCGACCAATAGCTTGCCTCCATCGACTTGGTCTGTCGCGTTCACATTGATAGTTTCAACAATAGTAACGTTGTTGTCATTAATTTCGTTAATGATTGCGTCTACTGTTTCGTCATCATCTATTTTCTCAACAAGCTTGTCAAATTCGTCACCTCCGTCTACAATGGTGAGGCTATCTGGTTCGAAGTCATTTTCTTCTACTTTGGGTATGCCGCCAATGACGTGTTTGGAGTCTAGAACTTTCTTCATGTCACTTTTGTACTCAGCTTGTTCTTCTGAGTCACTTGCGTTGTCTGATAGGTCTGTGGTGTCGTCAGCGTCTCTGTCGCCGATTAGAGCTCTGTACTCAGTGTTGGAGTTAGGAACTAGCATGGGAACTGGCACAGACTGTATTGTCTTGATTTTCTTTTTCTGGAACAGCCAGTTCTCTTCCCAAGTACCGTCGACTGCCTGCAAGTCACTACTGGAAACTTCGTCGAACTCTCGATCCTCATTATCTGAAACGTAGGCGGAAAAGCTGTTGGTCTTTTGAAATTAAGATTATGCAAAAATTAATTTTTGCATAATAGTGTGTAAGCTGATAACGAAGGTTATCTAAAATGAGGTTGTTAACATTGTCCGTTGTTTTTCTATCCGCTGATTATGATTGATAACTAAGCTGTTAAGTCTGATTGTTGATTTATTTATTTTTGCCAGACTACCTCCGCTGTAGGTAGGATTTGCATTGCAAATATGAAAAACTTTAAACTTTGGTACTTTTTGGTATAAGTACGCTATTTTTGCGTTTTCATATGCAAATAATATATAGTAGGTATAGTTTTTTTACCTGTATTGTGCACTATATCTCCTCCGAACTCCGGGAAGGGCACGCGTCGCGGCATCTCTAGGGCTTCGTCTGTCGCATCCCCCTCCTCCCAGTCAGACACATCGTCTTCTTCATGGAGCTGGAAAGTTAGAGTACGTTTATGAAAATCTAGTTATTGATCATGTTCAGCTTTTGATATCACTCACAAAATGGCTACGTCTTATAAAAAAATTACTTATAACATAGAAAGTAGAGTCCTTGTTTTAGTCTTGTACAATGTCTGGTAACTTAGTTATTTCTTGAATCTTAACACTCGTCGATTAATGGTAGAATATCCTGCTTGGTTTATTTGAAAACCAAAGATGTGAAGGTGTGCCATATTTTTAGTAATGGCCATCCATTTATCTGAAAGACGTCCACTGCTGGAAACAGGACTTCCCAAAGCATCGCTACATCGACCGGTCCTGTGCCACTTACTGCCAGCTGATTCCCGCGATCTTCACCAGGTTGTCATTCCATGTCCACCGTTTTATCAGGTCAAGGTCCACTTACGTAAAATGATCTTAAGATACTTACGGGAGGAGTGATGTTCCTGTTGTGTCGGGAGTGAAGCGAGCGTGGTGGTGTGTGCAGCGAGCGCGGCGAGGAGCGCTCCGAAGGTGTGGGGCTCGCGCTTGCCGAGTGGATGCCGCTGCTGCGGCCACCGGAACCATTCTCATTCTGGTAACGCTCTATCACCTGGAGAAAGAAATGCAGGTGTTAGTTGTTGTGCATTAGATACACTGAGAATGGAAGACTGAAGGATGCTGCTGTACAACGATCAGTGATGGTTTTCTCATCCACATGTTTGAAGAATTTATCCTTTCCTCCGTGAGACACCACAACATTTTCTTCCACAACTAAAATATTATTAGGTACAGGTAGGTAGTTTTATCTTAACGAAATTATACAAAAGCTATTATGTTGTCAAATCATGACATTGAGTAGTTGTATTTAGGCTTTCGTCAGTGGTATGCAATGAGAAACCGAAATTCAAACTGTATACCAGACATTTCTCTTCACTTTCAAGATTTACACAGGAAACGTCTAGCACTAAATCACCTAGATGATACATAGCGATAATCAAGCTCGGAAAATTTGAACATCGTTCGCTCAGCCGTATCTGAGGCAGTGGAGCAACAATACGGCTAAACGCATGAATTCATAACAACTGACAATCGTATGAAAAAACCTCAAACCTCGCTGTTCGCTTCGGGAAAGTAGCTCACAATAGAACTGAAGAAATTGTACATTTTCACGAGTTTCCACGCGAAATTGAACTTTATTCCGCCTTGATACGAGATTGGGGAGAGATGGAGCGTTTTCTAAAAAAAGGTCTGGTTCACACGGGCGCTGGTTCGCACTGCGCTGTCGAGAAGCGTGTGGGGTCAATCGAATGGCGTAGGGTTGGCGATTTGCATTGCAGTAATATTATGGATTTCACAATTTAATTGTTGTAGAAAAAGTATAAGTTTATTAAAAAAAGTTCCCCGAAGTTCACAATTTGTTTACATAACAATCATTAGAGATAGTAGAAACAACCACGCAACCGACCACTTAAATCATTCCAAATTTCTATCAATGACATAATCGCAACTTTTATTACAATCACCTATCAAACAAAAATATAATAACACTTTTAAAATGTTTAATCAAAATATATCCGAACGCAAGCGCAGTTTTACGTAACTCACCAGACATATAATCGCAAGAATATATAGAAACACTACGAATCCTACTAAAGGGATGATGTAGGGCATTTTAATACATTTCACTTCACGACACTTTTGGACAAGACCATTTCGGACAAGTGATTAGCACTAAGTGTGCGAGAATTACACTCATTAATCTCATTATTTATTAATGATGACTTACCATTTCTTTGGAAAACATTGGATTGGGTGGCGAACTATCTTTGTACTGGCCCATGCGAGATACGGACAGTTATCGGCTGATAACTTAGATAAGCTATCGAGCCAAGCCGGGCATTTGATGGATCGTATTCATATGCTAGATCCTTGTTTTAGTAATCACACTGAAAACTGTTGTTCAGTAAATGGAAAACAGTGTGAATACAAAAAAAAATCCGTTCAGCCACCGCACGGGTGGATCGATCAGGTTAAGCTATGCTATCGGCAGTCGGTCCGTGGATAGGTGACCATCTTTACATACCGAGACCTCTCCGTGCCTCGGAAAGCACGTTAAGCCGTTGGTGACGGGTCGTCAGAAGCCAGAAAGTCTGACAACCAGTCTTACCACGGGGTACCGTGTTACCCAATAACTTGGTTGTGGAGGTCAGATAAGCAGTCGCTCCATGTAAAATACTGGTATTCAGCTGCACCCGGTTAGACTGGAAGTCGACCCCAACATACTTGGGTAAAGGCTATGCAGGTGACTGTTTTCCGTTCAGTTCATTTTACATTTAGTTATGAACTGAACTAATCATCCCATTTCTTAAACAAAACTTTCACACTTCAATTTCTTTAGCTGCTTATTGTCTTGTATCATCTTTCAGTTGTTAGCATAATAATTATTAGTACACCCGTGGGAAATATTCGACTTTAGAGAAATTTAGCTTATCAAATTAACTGAGAATTTATGAATATATATACATATATATTAATTTTATTATTAAAACCACGATAGGATTAAATTTTTTCATAAGTTCCGGGTAAATGATAGTGGAACGTAATCTTATTGATATTAAGTGCAAAGTTCTATAGTCTTGGTGCGAATGAGTCATGATAATAATATAATCTATTTTATTATGGGCCTATTTTCAGCATAGGACATTATAAGTAAAGATACCGATTAGATTGTTATACCAACTTTAATTCTGGCAACAAATTTCCAGCGCCCGAATTGCGTAACACACTATCAATCTCAATCTGAGTAATTTTGAAGGATATTGCTAATCCATTGCTCCATATGTTCGAAAAATTTGTCTGCTCAACAACGTAAATAACGCAATGAATGTTGTTGAACTGTCGAAATGAAAGCTATTGCTACTGATAGCGTGTTACGTAGTTACCCCGCTGATTTGTTAAAGTAAAAAATGTTCGAAAAGTTATTCGATAAGATTTGAGTGTCAGCCCTAAATTAGCGCAGAACTAATGAAGCGTTTGTAAGGATTCGCGAGCATAAGGCTATGCTTACATCAAGGCACGCTACGGAATTGGATTTCTCAGGATTTGTGCGCTAGTTATATGACTGGAATACTAATTAGGGTACCTAATTGTTCGGAACTAGAAGAAGGCCGGTTTTTGGAGGATTTTTCTTTCCTAAGAATGTCTATGCCTGTAGGTACTGAGGACAAAACCTGTTGAAGATAGGTAAGTATCAAATTTACCTATTTTTAAAACATGTAACCCAAGGCACCAAAAGGTCGGAACTTAAAGTCTAGAAACAATAGACTACAGACGTGTTCGATACCTATTTACAAATTGTAGAGAAGGCCATCTTGGGATTTGTTTATCTTTATTTAAATTACTTATCTTCTCAAGGATTTAAAAACACAAGCCAGACATGCGTACGAATATAGATTTTTAGGGAAATGATCGGTAGGTACGAGTTCCTACCTAAATTATGTAATAAGTTAATCTATGACGCGTCCAAATGATCGATTCTGCTGGGTCACAATTATAGTCGTAAAAGCTTAGCCTTGATCGACTTACAAAAGCGTATTAATATAGCCAAACATCTTCCCATGTTTTTAGTTTATTAAGCGTTCTAAAGAGCCATCTCTGATCTATGGACTCTTTGTGTCTGCCGTCACTTCGTCATTCCAACAAAATAAAAATAAAACAAACCTTATTCAATATAGCCGTAGCCAGCAGGTCTTCATAGGTCGAAGACTCGATGGACGGCGTGTGAGGCTCGGCAGCATATCTGGCGAGGGCTGGCAACGCGGCCGCTTCCTCCACAACCCTGGCGACCAGGCGTTTGAGCTGGACATGGGCGCCGCTCGCGCTATGGCCTGATGGAGCGGGGGATGTTGAGACGCTGCGGGGCGCGGGGAGGTCTGTGGAAGGTAAAGAGGAATAGATTAGAGCATGGTTTCTTGAAAAGGTTATATCCAGCACTATTCTGCATGGTTAAATAAATGCATAGGGATGATGAAGAACTTTGGATCAAGCTCCTTATTAGATGACAGAAAATGGGACGGGATTTGTTTCCAACGAAGCATTAAGAAAAGAGAAAATGTAATGATTTTTAAAAGGGACCACAAAAAGGATGGTAAAGGTTTATAATAATAGAAAGGTGCCAAAACAAACAGTTTCAGAATTCGGTGCCTTAGATATGCAAACCAAACATCAAATAAAAGGCACTGAATTCCACAACTCTTTCACACAAAGTCTACATGCAGTGCAGGCAAGAGGCAGGATCATCAGTGTAGAGAAATAGCGTAAGAAATTGAAGGTTTCAATTAATTTAGGATTAACATGGAAACGGGCACGGCGGCGTTTTAATTTTCGAGGCTTAGAAGCCCTAAATTCTCCCCTGGCTTCGTCAATAATGACGTATCGCTTTCCCATTGAATTTAATTTACTATAGGTAATTTACGGTAGGTTGAATTTACTTTCAGTTATTAGTAGAAGGTAACATATACTTGAAGGTAAGTATTTAGGTATTGTATTTACATTATCATGTTGTCAAAATTACTTGACCCGGATTTGATAGTAGAATGACATAGATTAGGTACTATTCTATCTCTGATATAAACGGGTGCAATGTTTATGCTCATTTAAATGATTAATATTATGTAAATTCAGGTGTAGGTAGGTATAGATATGTGTGGAGAATAATTATTTGTAAAAATGTCAATCATACTTTAACTTTTTAAGTACCTAGTTGATTTAGAAAAACAAGGTTAAATTTTAATAAATACAGGTGTGTGTCGATTTTCAAGGTAAATAATTAAGTTTAAAAAAATATTATGATTATGTACCTACTACTTCCTTAGGTAAAGTCAAAGTCAAAGTCAAAGTCAAAGCATTTATTTCAAATAGGCACATAAAAGGCACTTTTGAACGTCAAAAATTATCTTAAAATAGAATTGATTCTAGTCGCCCATTCCAAAAGGTAGTTTTCGTATGGAGAAGAACGGGCAAGAAACTCCACCGTTACTCTTTTAAAATGTTTAGGTACAATATTTTGCATGGGTACATTAATTATATAATAACATGTGAGGACGATGCACCTACAATAAAATTACTATACCACAATAGGTAAAAGAATTAAAAACGAAACCATGACATATAAATTAATTATCTGATAGATACATGGTGCTCACATATTTACAAACATGGTACAAGCAAAACGATTTTAATTAAAAAACAAAATACAAGTAATAAGTCAGGGTGTGAGTAATAAATGTAAAAAAAGAATAAAAAAAATTACAATTAAATTAGCAACCAGTTTGATTTTGTCTAGACTCTAGATTGTCCTATGGAGCAGGACCAGCATGTTTCCAAGCGTTCTTATCTTGGATATAATCTTCTAATTTATAGTATGCTTGTTTACAAAGTGTACGTTTAATGTGAGTTTTAAATTTTCTTTCATTTAATTGCAATATATCACAAGGTATTTTATTGTAACATTTAACACAGTACCCCATAAAAGATGTATGTACTTTGGCTAATCTGAAAAATGGTTGATGTATTTTATCTTTATTTCTTGTATTAAAGTTATGTCTATCGCTTATTTTATTAAAAAGATGTAGATTTTTTCTTACATCTATACATATAATAAAACTGTAGAAAAGAAGTTTTTGTACATTAAAAAAAAAAATAAAAAAATATAGCCAGGGTGTTAAAGGACAACCAATAGAACCCAATTCCAGCATTTTTAGAATTTTTGTCTGTTTGTCTGTTTGTATGTTTAGTTATCCGAGCATCACGTAAAATGTACGAAATAAATGTAGATAACTTTTATACACAACGATTTAGCGTAACTTGAAGTAACATTTAGTTTTTGTTTCATTGCAATCGGTTCAGTCTATCAAAAGATTTTTGAATTTAAAGTGTACCTACCAGAAGTAAAATTAGTTAACGTGTGTTAATATGCACTTGGTCTCACAACTTTATGTTTATATATATTTGCGTTAATAATTATATAAATTGAAGTAACATTGAGTTTTTTGTTTCATCGTAATCAGTTCACACACACCTAAAAATTGTAAATTAGAAAATTCTAAGTGTTTCAGAAATAAATATTAAAACAGCGCCATCTCTGGACAAAATTAGTTAATGTGTGTTAATATGCACTTGGTCTCACAACTTCACGTTTATACGCAACAATATTTGCGTTAAAAATTATAAATTGAAGTAACATTGAGTTTTTTGTTTCATCGTAATCAGTTCACACCTAAAAAAGAGACGGGTTGCACTCCGGGAGTGCCGGCAGAAGAGAAAACTTGAATATTAACGTTGAAATTAATCAATTATTAATTTAATTAATATAACTAATTTTTTTTCACTACTTCTGCGTCACTTTTTTCATTTTACGTCCACGTCCACGTCCATCCATCCATCCATCCATTGTCGTGTGTCACTTGGTTCACTTCGGTTGGCGCCGCCGTAGAAAGAGAGGGGGGGGGGGGGAAATCTCTCCTGACGGTCACGTGTCCTGACGCGATGTCCTGACGCGAGTTTAACATTTTTTACCCATTACAATAAGTGTGCAACGCCGCTAAAGAAGTTTTCACTTCAAAAATGTAAATTTGAAAATTATAATATGGACTACATCTGGAGATCAACTACGTGCAGTATTGAATATTAATAGCACTTCGATAGATGGCGTTGTTATGGTTTGCCTACACCGGTAGTCGATGGACAGAGAGTACCTACGTATCAGAAATTAGTTACAATCCCGTGGAACTCGAAGAAATTTTACAAAATGACTGCGCAAATTTGACAGAGGAACAGCGCCAGACGTTTGATAGGGAAAGCTGCAGTGTAGATAACGCCTCGGGTGAAATCCTGTTTTTAGACGCACCGGGTGGCACAGGGAAAACTTTCCTAACCAATGTTATTTTGGCTCGAATAAGGAACCAAAGTAAATTACCCTTGCTGTCGCCTCTTCAGGGATAGCAGCCACATTATTGCCTGGAGGAAAAACGGCACACACAACATTTAAAATTTCTATCGACTTGGACCGTACGGAAAGCCCGGTTTGCAACATATCACGAAATAGCGATAAAGCAAAGGTTTTACGCGATTGTGTTTTAATTATTAGGGATGAGTGCACAATGGCAAACCGCAAAGCTGTAGAAGCAGTGAATAGAACTTTGCAGGACATAAGCCAAAATGACCGGCCGATGGGAGGCATTACGGTACTGTTCTGCGGTGATTTTCGGCAGACACTCCCGATAGTACCCCGAGGAACGAGAGCCGATGAAATAGCTGCATGTCTGAAGAGTTCTGTTTTATGGCGCAATATATCATCTACACACCTGAGCGTAAATATGCGTGCACAGTTAGGAGGCTGCGAAAATGCACAGGAGTTTTCCAATTTATTGTTACAAATAGGCGATGGCACATACCCCGTACAAGAAGATGGAAAAGTTAATTTGGTCGCTAATCTCTGTTCTTGCGTTACATCACAACAAGAGCTAATTTCTTCTGTGTACGGAGATTCCACAAATATGGGAAATCAAGCCGGTTCTTGGCTATGTCAGCGAGCTATTTTGACTCCCCGCAATGACCAAGCTGCGGCAATTAATTTAAAAATATTGATGCATGTGTCCGGGAATAGTAGAGAATACACCTCTATAAATACAGTTATGGAAGAAGATGACGCCACGCACTACCCGGTAGAATTTTTGGATTCCCTCAACACACCCGGACTTCCCGCCAACAAAATAGTTTTAAAAATCGGTGTTCCAATAATTCTCCTCAGAAATTGATGTCCTCCCAAACTTTGTAACGGCACTCAGCTCAAAGTCACAAATCTGCAGCAAAACATTATCGAAGCTGAAATATTAACCGGTTGCGGTGCCGGTGATATTGTTTTTATTCCAAGAATACCTATTATTCCTAACAACTTTCCTTTCTCTTTCAAACGAGTGCAATTCCCAGTCAGTCTTTGTTATGCCATGACGATTAATAAAGCTCAGGGCCAGACATTATCCGTTGCGGGGGTGGACCTAAGTATTGGATGCTTTTCCCATGGTCAACTATACGTAGCTCTTTCACGCGTAAACAACCCCAATAACCTTTTTGTGTACGATTCAGATGGTTCCACAACTAATGTTATTAATAGAGAAGCACTAGCTTAAATAAAAAATAAAGATTTGAATCGGTATCCTCGCAGGATATTGTTAAGTTCCGACATCCACGCGAACGAAGTCGCGGGCACAGCTAGTACATAATATTTTCATAAATGAATTGGCAAGGTACCGTCATAATATTAATCCTTTTAAATAGTTCCCTGAGAGATTCGCGGCGACGTAGATTATAAATGGCTCTGACAGCTCTCTTTTGCAAAATAAAGATGGATTCAATGTCAGCAGCTCGACCCCATAGTAAAATGCCGTACGACATAATGCTGTGAAAGTAGCTAAAATAGACTAAACGCGCGGTTTCTACATCTGTTAACTGTCTTATCTTCCTAACAGCATAAGCGGCCGAGCTAAGCCGCCCCGCAAGAGATGTTATGTGAGGTCCCCATTGTAATTTCTCGTCTAGCGTGATTCCCAGGAAAACCGTTTGATCAACAAATTCTAGTTTTTCTCCATTCAGTATGATGTCACATTCGCTACTTCTAACATTTGGTAATTTAAATCTAATGCATTTGGTTTTCTTTTCATTTAGTACCAAATTATTTACCGTAAACCAATCTTGGACCTGAAGAATAGAGTTATTCACGTCGTCAAGATTTTGTGCCCGTCTGTCTATCTTAAAGATCAATGATGTGTCATCTGCAAATAACACCATCTTCGGTTGATTTTGAAGTAGGCATGTAAGGACGTTAATGTAATAGGCCTCTCTTATAGCGGACCTCTGTCGAAGTTTGTGCGATAAGATATCATAAGTAAAAAAAATAGCAATTAGCTCATTAGTTTTTTTTTCACTAAAATAATAACGAGTCCAACAAGAGCCCCGGCCCGGGGCTCGCAAACGGCTCGCGAGCTGCACATTCGCCAGATGTGGGCGCACCCTAAGTGTAACGACTATGAAAGATCTACGAATGACAACCGGGACTAACGGCTTAACATGATTTCCGAGGCACGGATGGGTTTCGATATGTAATGGATGGTCACCCATCCACGAACCGACCGTAGCACGCGCGCAGCTCGCAAACGGCTCGCGAGCTGCACATTCGCGGCACATTCAACAGATGTGGACGCACCCTTTCGGTTAGTCAGAAGCCCGAAAGTCTGACAACCAGTCTTACCAAGTGGTATCGTATTACCCAGTAACTGGGTCGTGAAGGTCAGATAGGCAGTCACTCCAGGTAAGATACTGGTATTCAGCTACATCCGGTTAGACTGGAAGGCGACCCCAACATAGTTGGGAAAAGGCTAGGTAGATGATGAATAACGAGTCTAACCATAGTCCAACACAAATAGACTATTTTATTTGATATTACACTCGGCGTCACATAAATCGCACCTCTTCGAAAACAAGTTTAAAGCATATCCCGCCAGCAACGAATACATTAAACCCAATTAATATTGGTATCAATTGAAAGTATGTTTAACGACCTTTAAATTAACAACAGTTAGAATTCCTAAACACAACAGATCTCATTAGCACGTAACGTTAAAAAAAATGTTGTCAAAATACGCATTACAACGGTCACTTAATTGCATCTCCCTACAAGGGTATAAAACGGGCGACCCGGGTTAAATGTGGGTCATTCGCTATTCAATCTTTGAAGTGAACACACGTGAACAGCTACAGCAAGAAAAATACCCCAGAAGATGGATACCACTGCAGATGAAGCCGCTCAAGTCATTGCACTACTGCAATCAGGGATGCGGCAATGTGATGTTGCTCGGCAACTGAACTTGAGTCGTTTTGCCGTTCGACGAGTGTTCCAACGCTTCCAAGAGACTGGTGGCTATATCCGAAGACGTGGATCTGGAAGACAACGGTGCACATCCGAAAGAGACGATCGCTTCATTGTTTCGACGTCTTTACGTAATCGGTTCTCCAATGCTGTTGAGCTGCAACAACAACTGCGATCAGCTCGCAGAACTTCTGTAAGCGTGTCCACGATTAGAAGAAGACTGCAGGAAATGAAAATTGCAGCTCATAGGGTTGCTACAGGGCCAAAATTGACTGCACAGCATAGGAGAGACCGGTTGCAATTTGCCCGTGACCATGTGGATAGGACAATAGACCAATAGAGGGCTGTGCTCTTCTCGGATGAGACGAGGGTGTGTCTTTTCTGCAACGACAGGCGTCGAAGAGTGTATAGGAGGCAAAGGGAACGATTTGCAACACATACATACAAGCCTGTATTCAAGAGACAGTGGAATACGGGGGTGGCTCGTGCATGTTCTGGGGCGGCATGTCAATCGACGGCAAAACGAACCTTGTGTGTGTTTCTCGGACTGGAAGTGCTCGCGGGCAAGGGTCGCTGACTGCTGCTCGGTACATAACAGAGATCTTAGAGGAGCAGGTTGTCCCTTATGCGGGTTTTGTTGGCAGTGGGTTCACGTTAATGCACGATAACGCCCGCTGTCACACCGCTTTAATTGTAAAAGACTACCTGCAAGAAGTTGGAATCCCTGTTATGCGCTGGCCGACGCGAAGTCCAGACCTAAACCCTATTGAGCACCTTTGGGATGAACTGAAACGGCGAGTACGGGCACGTGATCCTGCCCCTACCACTCTCCAAGACCTCCAAGATGCCGTCATTGCAGAATGGGACAACATTCCGCAAGAGACTGTTGTCACATTAATTAGGTCCATGAGAGAACGCATGGAAGCAGTCATCAGGGCTAGGGGGGGTAACACTAGGTTTTAAGTTGTTTTTAAGGACTTTGTTGTAATTTTTGCTGATAAAATAAAATTTAACTTTTTAATCATTTGCATTAGCTTGCTTTTTTTTATTCCCTGGTAAACAAAAAACCAAATCCATTGATTTATTCTGAAATTTAAATAAATTGCCTTTCCAATGATACCTTATAGTCATATGTCTACCATTGATTAATAGGGTTAAAATGACTTTGAAGGGAATTTTTAAAGAGGTGCGATTTTTGTGACGCCGAGTGTAGGTAGGTATGATAAAATCTGGTACCTTTTTAAATTATTAATTACCTTTTTTTCAATAAGTTCGACAGTTAATTAATGTTAAAATGGTAAGGTAATGAACGGGCTATTAGTATGATGTCAGGATGTAAGTGTCCATTAGTATCGAGATGGAAATCAAGTTACAACAAAAAAGTTTGGTAATTTTTCAAAGTAATGTTCTTTCAAACATTGACCGAAAGTTCAAAGTTCGTTGAACTTCTGTCCTTTTTTGCTTTTCATTACATTGTAGCTAGGTTACTTTAGGTTACTTTTTAAAACTTGCAATATTATCTCGCGTGAAGGATTAAGTACCTACCTACCAACACAACATGTTGCGCCCACCCCAAATAGAAAAAATTGGAATCAGGGCAAGTGAATGATAACGATGAAGTAGGTACAGACGCCAGCACATCAAGCTACTACAATCTGTCAAAGTTCTTTAATAGATTTTCAACTTTATCGCTAAAGCATAAGGTTCAAAGTTGACTGGTGAAATTTGACAGTTTCGGGTAGTTTGATGTGCTGGCGTCTGTACAATACTTACCTAAATAGTCAGTGTGGTTATCACGTCATTACCTTCATTATTTACAGACTACTACTGTCTCTTCTTCCTTAACCCATCCAAAGATTAATTTTAAAAGATCGATTTTAGCTATAAGAGCCCATTGGGTCACCCTATGTAATGTTTTTATATTTATATCTTTAATTTTTGTGGTGTACAGTCACGTCTATAAGTATGTATACACTTGGCTTTATTCAAAGGCGAATTTCACCTTTATTTTTGAATGAAATTTTATGTTCTTACGAACATAGTATTTTCGAACCCATACGTTTATGTTAAGTGTCGTATTTCAACGTTGCATTCGTTATTTCACGAAAAAATCGCAATTGAAAATTGCCAAGTGTTGACATATTGGTGCTCGTGACTGTACATCATAGGTTCTCAACCTTATTTTGCCTATCTTTGAGAATATAAAAAAAAATCTCCAACTTTTTTAAATACTATCTGTCGCGAATCTAAAACAGCTTGTCGTTAGAAAATGGGTAGGTATTTTTAACAGCTTCGTTGCTATCTAAAAAAGTAAATTAACGCGGAACTCAACACATACAATAAATACTCACGAAAATAATTATTTTAATAATTATAATTACTCCGCTAATGTCTCAACAGGTTTTACGATCGTGTAATCTCTGCATTTATTAGTTTTTTTTTTTTAATTTTTAATTCATGAGAACTGAGATCATTCTAGTCTGACTTCTGAGGCAACAAAAACAATAGGTTTACTTTGGTATTTTTTCCGCTATTCGCAAGCTTAAGCAGCTTCCTGTCTTGATTGAAATATTTTAGTTGGACGATCTTGAATAATGTTTATAAAACTTTGAATTAAGGAAAACATAAAATAAGACGTGAGTAGTGTTTAGATGTGGCGTCTAGCGAACAGTAAATCAATAGCTTACCGGAAATCTAGCAGTTTTTTAACCTTAGTTGATAAAAAAAAATTAATAATCCATACTAATATTATAAACTAGCAGCGCCCCGCGGTTTCACTCGCATAAGTTTCGATCCCGTGAAAATATCGGGACAAAAACCATCCTATGTCCTTTCTCGGGAATCAAACTATGTCTATACCAAATTTCATCTAAATCGGTTCAGCGGTTTAAGCGTGAAGAGGTAACAGACAGACACACTTTCTCATTTACCTATAATATTAGTATGGACGCGAAAGTTTGTCTGGTGTCTGATTTATAGGTACTTGGTATAAAAGTTTGATTAACCGGTCAAGCACCGCGCGTCGCCTATTGGCGACGAAACAATAGAAAATCAATTGTGTCTCATTAGCGGAGCTCGACAGATGAAGCTGTTGATAAATCTGAAGGTGAACTGATGAAAAATATTTCATAATTCATCCTAAGGGTTCATCATAAAACTTACTACTATAACTACCGTATCTAACCCTTAACCTGTTTTAAACGTAAAGCATTTATTTCAAATAAATCAATTGCCTACAGGCACTTTTGAATTATCAAGGGGACGGTCAGTCAGAAAGATGAAGCTAGTTTCGTGATTTGTTAGACTTTATTGCAAGTTTTCCCGGATATTGTTTTTCCTATATCTAGAGGTAGAAAAAACCTACTCATGCTTCATTTTCGTAGCAGTTGTGATTACACACAACACACACGGTTCGCACAGGTGTGTACTCCATGATTCACATAAATAAACAAATGCCAAAACTTAATCACAAACGGCCACAAAATATTCCACTTCAGTACTTATTATTACTAATTATCGTTGTTTACTTAGGTTCAATGCAGCTGAACCAAGTTATTCATAATTATCTATAGCATGACGCAAAGAATTTGAATGAAATTTAAGTGCTTACGGTAAAAATGACGATATTTGGTCAATATTTGTATTGTTTGACAACAAAGCTTGAAACTGTGGTTGGGAATTTAAAATGTTATGATATTATGAATTACACAGAATCGTAGATATCGTGTAGCCATTTCTATCACACTAATTATTAAAAAGGCGAAAGTTTGTGAGTGTGTGTTTATAATTTTTTTTACTTCTTCACGCTCAAACGGCTGGACCAAGTATGATAACATTTTGTATGGAGGTAGCTGACACCTGGGTTAACATATGGGTTATTTTTTGTCCCGATATTCTCACGGGATCGACATTTAGGGTCCGTTCACACAGACCGGCTCGGAGAGCATCGGCGCGCATTTTTCTTTTCACACAGACCGGATCGTATACGCTTGGAGTTGGTCGGAGCGGAGCCGCTAACTATTTCACATAGACCGGCTGGAAGCTATCTGAAAGCGGATGCGCTCGGAGCCGGTCGGATGCGCTCGCAGCCGGTCGGATGCACTCGCAGCCGGTCGGATGCGCTCGGAGCCGGTCGGATGCACTCGCAGCCGATCGGATGCGCTCGGAGCCGGGTGGATACACTGCAAATGGCGGTCGGCGTGGGGCGGCGTGCACGCAATTGGAGCCGATTGGCTGCGCGAGCGAGAAAGAGCACGCAGTCGGAGCCGATCGGATGCGCGAGCGAGAAAGAGCACGCAATCGGAGCCGATCTGCTGCGCGAGCGAGAAAGAGCACGCAATCGGAGCCGATCGGCTGCGCGAGCGAGAAAGAGCATGCAATCGGAGCCGAACAGCTGCGCGAACGAGAAAAAGTACGCGATCGGAGCCGGTCAGCTCCTCTTATTATTTCACACCAAGCGCGTTCAAGCATTCTTAATGACAAAAGCAGTGCACATGCAAAAATAAACCTTACTACAAATACTAAAAACTCTGTTTTCAACGTGATAAGAATCTGCTCTCCTCTCCGAGCCGGTCTGTGTGAACGGACCCTTACGCGGGTGAAACCGCGGGGCGCAGCTAGTACTTATATAAATTTTCTAAATTCCTATTTCCATATTTTTATTTACTTAAACAGCATTTTTGATCGCAGTACCTATTGTTAAATTATCTCTAGATATAGATTTAAAGCCATAGATAGCTATTTGGCTTACATTGCAAGCCGTCTCCAGCATAGCCAATATAATGAAATCAAAAGTTTATAGATTTCCTGGGCACTTTGCCTCCTGCTCGAATGCGGCCCTGTGTCGCAGCCTCATAGGTGCAACATCTAAGTGCGTCAATTGGCACTTGAGTTTTCAACATGTCATGTTAGGTCACTCACCAAACATTACCGAGCAATATGTAACGACTGTTTGCGTTACCTGCAATCTTCACAGTTCTCTCATAATGCTGGTTCTGTGCTATTTTGCATTATTTACCTATTTGATATAAAAACACAAGGCGTGCCGCGGGCTACACTTATTCGGGTGATGATTGAACGATTCGGCACTGCCAGGCGGCTCAAAATATAAATTAGATTTTGCCGTACAACCTGTGCCGAATTATGTACCCGAACATGTGTGTTGTTTCCCTGACGCTTGTGGTTTGAATGAAAAAAGCAGGGATACATAGATTTATTGGAGTATTCCCGTTTGAGCACCAAAGGTATTCCCGGAGGATTGTTTGCGAAATTAGGTTTTGCTTGGGCATTTTGTGGATCGGTGACTGTTGACACATTGGCTGCCATCCGACCATTCAAACCTATCCAGACCAAACTTTGGTCTCGGCTGTTAAACCCACTTAGGAATAGGCTAGGACAGTAAAGTACTTGTCACAGTTGTAGCGGTATCTACAACGCCACATGCAAACAACACGTCATACTGACTTCACGCAAATCCTGCATCTCGCAAGCAGAGCTTACCGCGCAACTAGCATAGATATAACAGCCCGACATGACTCATTGGACAGTTGCCCGCCAGACACAACACCCGCCTGGTCGGAGGATCCTCCCTTTTCTATGGAGGTTGAGTGAACTTTACACCCTGTTCCTCATACCTCCATACAGTCTTTACGGGTAGGTCATAAAGCATAAGCATAGATACATATACAGTTCCCCTCACTGTGAGAAGGAGTGGGCCATCATCCACCATGCGACCCCAGAGCGGGTTGGTGTGCAACCCAAACTCTGACCACCTCTCCCTAAATTTCGGATGTCCGTCAAATTCTTCGACTAACTTCCAATTAACGCATTTCCTGCTTTGTTTAAAAGAAATTAACTTTTTCTATACCGCAGTAATAAATGGCAGAAAGGTGTCGGGGCGTGTGTAAGCGCCGCCTTTTGATCGTAATCTGCCATTCAAATACGATGTAAAGATTAAATTAACTACATAGGCTTTCATGTTAGCTGGTTATCTTTAGCGCGAATCGTACACGCCATTCAAGGCGCGTGCTACCAAGTGTAAATATAAATAAAAGTAATATAAAAGGTGGTATGCAGTTATACAATTTGTGCATAGACAATTTTAGCATAGTATTTTCACTTTTAGTCTTATTTATTTATTAAGGTACACCAACAGCTTCTGTGTTTAATATAGGTAATCTTACATACTTACACATCATCTGCCTAGCCTTTTCCAAACTATGTTCGTGTCGGCTTCCAGTCTAACCGGATGCAGCTGAATACCAGTATTTTACATGGAGCGACTGCCTATCTGACCTCCACAACCCAGTTACTCAGTTACTGGGTAATACGATACCCCTTGGTAAGATTGGTTTTCAGACTTTCAAGCTTCTGACCCGTAACGACTATCAAAGATCCACGAATGACAGCCGGGACACCAATGGCTTAACGGCTTTACGTGACACGGAGGGGTATTGGTATATGAACATGGTCACCCATACACGGATCGACCGCAGCAAGCGTAGCTTAATCTGATCGATCGACCCGTGCGGAAGCCCCTTCTTACGTACCTTAATATATATATCTTACGTACTATAGGTAACAATAGCCTCGGACTTAAACAAGTCGCCAATTACAGGTTAACTAGAAATAGGTGATAACAAAATACTAACCAAAAACTAAAGGCTCTATAATTAAGGCATCTTTTGGTTCAGTGAGTTGTTATGTTTTCATCGGGTATTTGGTA
Organism: Amphipoea oculea; assembly: GCA_945859645.1. Lineage (NCBI taxonomy): Eukaryota > Metazoa > Arthropoda > Insecta > Lepidoptera > Noctuidae > Amphipoea > Amphipoea oculea. The sequence goes on from OX243862.1 coordinate 24,060,792, forward strand.
TCGGGTATCGGGTAGTTGGGCCTAACTGGAAGACCCTTTTGGGCCCTAACCTTATTCTATTTTGTGATTGATGTCTATTTGAAAATGGTCATTCGCACAGTCACCAACGTCTGTTCATAGCAATATCTCCTTTTATGAGAAACTCCTGAGCAACGCACTATAATTAGCAGTTGATTGATTGATAGAACCAACTGATATTGTACATCTATCTGTCATTCACATAACACGTGTTACTCATTATCATTAAAGTGCAAAGTCTTTCTTTCATATAAGGAGAGGTTACCAGCCGACCTCGACATGAGCGAAATAAAAATGGCAGACAATACCCGCAAAATGGCGGATTTAATGATAAAACAGCGTAATTAATGTTGGGGTCAGACAGATCTTGAGATAATGTGCGGCCGAGAGGTGGCAGGAGTGGTGAGGCACATGTAACAATATAATTATACTTAATGATGTACATTAATCTCGCTGTTATGGTCGAACGTGTTAGCAAAGATTCAAATTGCTGAAATAATATTTCTAGAAACTTGGATTTTGGATAATAATAGCAGTGTTGGTCAACTATTTGCGTACCTATTTTGTTTTGACACTACAAACTCAAACTCAAAGCATTTATTTCAATTAAACCATGTACAGGCACTTTTGAATTGTCAAAATTAAATAGTTCGTCAGTTAGTCCGAACGTTGAAGCTAATTAGCTAATTGCCCATTCCAAAACGTAGATCTCTATGGAGAAGAACGGGCAAGAACGTCCAAGGACACTCTTTTAAATCAAGATATTACAAAATCCTGGGTACATTATTCTTGTTACTTCTGTATGTGAGAACAATTAAAAAAAAAAACACATATGAAGAAACAATTCAAAATATAAGATTAAAAAATAAGCCTTGGCGGTTAAGAGATGACCAGTCTCAATCGACGGTGCATAATACAACCATCTTTTTTGTTAGGTACTGACGATTTACACTATTATAGGTTTAGGTGTAGCTAATTGGTTCGAGTACCTATCTTAAATGGTTTTCTCGTTTTCTCCTAGGTCGTGGAATAATACAATACTGATGTGGGTGGTGCTACTGATCCTGTCCTAGTTGTTTAATTACATTTTTATTATCTACCTACACTGTTGACGCATCTGTGTTAATTGCTGTTTAACATGTTTATGACAGATTCCATATTGTTATGCATTTTCTGTATTATGCACCTGCTAAGACATAATGTGAAGAGGAAGAGGCACATATTGTATGTCAGTTATATCTTCGGATATTATACGATGATCATCATCTGCCTAGCCATTCCGAACTATGTAGGGGTTGGCTTCCAGTCCAACCACATGCAGATAAATATCAGTATTTTACATGGAGCGACTTCCTATCTGACCTCTATAACCCATTACTTGGTTACACGATACCCCTTGGTAAGACTGGGTAGTCAGAGTTTCGGGGTTATGTTCCGCACAAATAGCCTTCGGAATATACATCTGACGAACTACGGCAGGGCGTATAGATACGCGAATCGCGTCAAGACGATCTGAATCAGTTTCTCTTATTTAAGTAAGCACATGAATATAAGCAATCAGCACAGGAAATTCATACTTCTTTTGTGAGAAGTCATCAAGCCTCTAAAGCTGATGGTAAAGCGAAGTATTATTAGCATTTTCGCATTCCATCTTTAAACACATAAGAAAATTGTAATCGTGCGCCACTGTGCAGTTGTGCATTCGTCCGAGTTCCTATTTACTATAATCTATTGTTTTGCCACGAAATGATTGTGACTTCGCACGCATAGATGAGACTAATGCGCAAATCTATGAATCTTCGCTAGACATCAGGAATTACTTAATTACAAAGAAAGATTCTTTCACGAGTTACGACTTAGTTTAAATTAGATTTTCATTCATTTGACTAGCTTAGCAACAACGAATGTGCGGGAAATCTGCCTAGCCTTCTCCTGTCCCTTTGGGGTCGGCTTCCAGTCCAACCGGATGCAGCTGAATACCAGTATTTTGCATGGACCGACTGCCTATCTGACCTCAACAACCCAGTTACTGGGTAACACAATGACCCTTGGTAAGACTGGTTGTCAGACTTTTGGGCTTCTAACTACCCGTAACGACTGTCAAAGATCTACAAATGACAGCCGGGACCACGGCTACTGAGTGAATTTGGGCAGTATAAACGTAAAAAACTCTCGTTAGACCTATTTAGCTGAGCATCCCCAACAGACTTGGGGAGTTTGTGGTCTGAACAGTGAAAGGCCCGAGACGGCGCGGCGCGCCGTGTTCCGCGCGCGCCTCGCTCTAGAGGAATGGTGGTCGTTTGCGGCCGCTGAAGGTGACGGGGTCCGCATGAATTCATGCGGGTCAACACCTGGCCGGGGGAGCATGACGAAATGCGCAAACACTCCAGCACCCCGGCAAAAGGTAGCAGCAGGACACCGTGTGGTTTTAGTTCGTAAGAGTCTGACAGACCCCTCCACCCACCCCAGGGTGATGGACATCCATGAGGATTTCCACACAAAAAAAAAAGGTTTAGAATAGTTCCTTTCGACCAACAAGTATTGGTTATAACGTTGGTCGGTCTCAGATCATTTGCGATCAGAATTTAACGCAACAGTGACAATATAAGCCCTTACATTTTATGTTCTTCAATGAGAGCCTCATCAAATTAATAGCATCCCTGTCCAGTAGGCTATAATGTCAGGCAGCTGTTGTCAGTGTTGCCACTGCAGGTTTTATTTAGTGACGTAAGGGTCGCTATTAAATGTCGACATCTCACTGTTTAAGGATAAAAAGAACTGGTTCTTGAACTTTACCAACCTGCTAAAGTTATGTGTTGAGGATTTTCGATTAGGTATTTAAGGTTTTTGTTTACGAAGATCGATGCTAATAAAACCCTTTCTTTTTTTGTGTATGATTGAACTGATGTTTATGTAAGTTGTAGTTAACAAAAATAGCGTCCAAAAATCATTAATGATCAAATTCATCCGCATCGCTGTCGACTGGTAATGTACCCAAAAGACTGGCGGCATTACCACGTTGTATGGCAATGCTTAGCCTTTGGCCAAGGTAAAAGCCACCCTTTGGGTCACGGGAAGTGTCAACCAGCCGTTTTGAAATTTCCTTAAAAAGACCATGAGCACTCGGACCCCACAGCGCGACGGGTGGTTATAAAATTTCCCTCTATAACCTGGCGTTTGGGAAACCCAGAAAACTTAATGTTTTAATAACATTATGCTGTTGGTGACGGGAGCTCTACACTTCGGATAAATTAGAGTCTGCTCAGTATAAGTATAATCAGCCTATAATGATCCCACTGCTGGGACACAGGCCTCCTCTCTGTGAGAAGGAGTTGGTCATAATCGACCACGCGGGCCCAGTGCGGATTGGTTCTGGCAGATTTCCTCACAATGTTTTCCGTCACCGTTTTTAGAATAATGGTAATGATATTAACCTTTTGACCGCTTGTATCGCATTTATGCGACACATATTTCCGTGTCCGTGCCGCTCTTGTGCATGCATGCATATACTTATAAAATGCATGATTTTTTCGTTCTATTTATATTAGATTAGGGTGGTTAATTTAAGGCTGATTTAAAATGAAAAAAAAAGCTTTTTGACTATTTTTTAATCGATACAACGATTGCTCCTCCTTATTTAGTGTAGGTATTATTTTATCGATTTGTAGCCGCGCGCTAGGGTCAGGGCAATTGATATTTAGCCAAGCGCTTAAAAGGTTAAATATACAATGTAAAGTGCCTGTCTGGGTTTAACTCACGACCTACCACCTGGAAGTCGGCCTCAGGGCCGACTTGCTAATAAAAAGAGAGAGAGCAGTGGTGGCCGAGTGGTAACCCACTCGGCCACCACTGCTCTCCTTAGTCTGCTTAGAGTCCACATTATTTTTTTTCATTTTATTATGAAGTATCGCAGTTGGTGGCTTTATATACTTTGTTCACATTGAAATCTAGTCTATTAGGTATCTTTAAACATTAAGTAGTAACTAAAAAGGTCCACATAATTACGAGATTCGACATTATTTCTTTAACTCAAAACCACATTTATTTTTTCGTCTTACGTAGGTATGTCACTTGTAAAAGTAAACTGCCCAGTGCTAAAAATAAATCAAAAATATTTCCGCAGGCGAGTTTTTTAAATTCCTTTTGAGACTACCGATCTCTCATCTATATCTATACATATAATAAAACTGTAGAAAAGAAGTTTTTGTACATTAAAAAAAAAAATAAAAAAATATAGCCAGGGTGTTAAAGGACAACCAATAGAACCCAATTCCAGCATTTTTAGAATTTTTGTCTGTTTGTCTGTTTGTATGTTTAGTTATCCGAGCATCACGTAAAATGTACGAAATAAATGTAGATAACTTTTATACACAACGATTTAGCGTAACTTGAAGTAACATTTAGTTTTTGTTTCATTGCAATCGGTTCAGTCTATCAAAAGATTTTTGAATTTAAAGTGTACCTACCAGAAGTAAAATTAGTTAACGTGTGTTAATATGCACTTGGTCTCACAACTTTATGTTTATATATATTTGCGTTAATAATTATATAAATTGAAGTAACATTGAGTTTTTTGTTTCATCGTAATCAGTTCACACACACCTAAAAATTGTAAATTAGAAAATTCTAAGTGTTTCAGAAATAAATATTAAAACAGCGCCATCTCTGGACAAAATTAGTTAATGTGTGTTAATATGCACTTGGTCTCACAACTTCACGTTTATACGCAACAATATTTGCGTTAAAAATTATAAATTGAAGTAACATTGAGTTTTTTGTTTCATCGTAATCAGTTCACACCTAAAAAAGAGACGGGTTGCACTCCGGGAGTGCCGGCAGAAGAGAAAACTTGAATATTAACGTTGAAATTAATCAATTATTAATTTAATTAATATAACTAATTTTTTTTCACTACTTCTGCGTCACTTTTTTCATTTTACGTCCACGTCCACGTCCATCCATCCATCCATCCATTGTCGTGTGTCACTTGGTTCACTTCGGTTGGCGCCGCCGTAGAAAGAGAGGGGGGGGGGGAAATCTCTCCTGACGGTCACGTGTCCTGACGCGATGTCCTGACGCGAGTTTAACATTTTTTACCCATTACAATAAGTGTGCAACGCCGCTAAAGAAGTTTTCACTTCAAAAATGTAAATTTGAAAATTATAATATGGACTACATCTGGAGATCAACTACGTGCAGTATTGAATATTAATAGCACTTCGATAGATGGCGTTGTTATGGTTTGCCTACACCGGTAGTCGATGGACAGAGAGTACCTACGTATCAGAAATTAGTTACAATCCCGTGGAACTCGAAGAAATTTTACAAAATGACTGCGCAAATTTGACAGAGGAACAGCGCCAGACGTTTGATAGGGAAAGCTGCAGTGTAGATAACGCCTCGGGTGAAATCCTGTTTTTAGACGCACCGGGTGGCACAGGGAAAACTTTCCTAACCAATGTTATTTTGGCTCGAATAAGGAACCAAAGTAAATTACCCTTGCTGTCGCCTCTTCAGGGATAGCAGCCACATTATTGCCTGGAGGAAAAACGGCACACACAACATTTAAAATTTCTATCGACTTGGACCGTACGGAAAGCCCGGTTTGCAACATATCACGAAATAGCGATAAAGCAAAGGTTTTACGCGATTGTGTTTTAATTATTAGGGATGAGTGCACAATGGCAAACCGCAAAGCTGTAGAAGCAGTGAATAGAACTTTGCAGGACATAAGCCAAAATGACCGGCCGATGGGAGGCATTACGGTACTGTTCTGCGGTGATTTTCGGCAGACACTCCCGATAGTACCCCGAGGAACGAGAGCCGATGAAATAGCTGCATGTCTGAAGAGTTCTGTTTTATGGCGCAATATATCATCTACACACCTGAGCGTAAATATGCGTGCACAGTTAGGAGGCTGCGAAAATGCACAGGAGTTTTCCAATTTATTGTTACAAATAGGCGATGGCACATACCCCGTACAAGAAGATGGAAAAGTTAATTTGGTCGCTAATCTCTGTTCTTGCGTTACATCACAACAAGAGCTAATTTCTTCTGTGTACGGAGATTCCACAAATATGGGAAATCAAGCCGGTTCTTGGCTATGTCAGCGAGCTATTTTGACTCCCCGCAATGACCAAGCTGCGGCAATTAATTTAAAAATATTGATGCATGTGTCCGGGAATAGTAGAGAATACACCTCTATAAATACAGTTATGGAAGAAGATGACGCCACGCACTACCCGGTAGAATTTTTGGATTCCCTCAACACACCCGGACTTCCCGCCAACAAAATAGTTTTAAAAATCGGTGTTCCAATAATTCTCCTCAGAAATTGATGTCCTCCCAAACTTTGTAACGGCACTCAGCTCAAAGTCACAAATCTGCAGCAAAACATTATCGAAGCTGAAATATTAACCGGTTGCGGTGCCGGTGATATTGTTTTTATTCCAAGAATACCTATTATTCCTAACAACTTTCCTTTCTCTTTCAAACGAGTGCAATTCCCAGTCAGTCTTTGTTATGCCATGACGATTAATAAAGCTCAGGGCCAGACATTATCCGTTGCGGGGGTGGACCTAAGTATTGGATGCTTTTCCCATGGTCAACTATACGTAGCTCTTTCACGCGTAAACAACCCCAATAACCTTTTTGTGTACGATTCAGATGGTTCCACAACTAATGTTATTAATAGAGAAGCACTAGCTTAAATAAAAAATAAAGATTTGAATCGGTATCCTCGCAGGATATTGTTAAGTTCCGACATCCACGCGAACGAAGTCGCGGGCACAGCTAGTTATACATATATGTATCGACATTAACGTGTATTGCAGTTGATAATAATTAAGCGGTTATTGCCAATGCCTTAGCTGGTTTGCCTAAAGGACAACCACCAACCAATTGTGACCATTTTTGTAGATTTCGAGGTGATATAACTCGAGCATATGTTGATTTAATTAAGTTAAATACATGTCAGACTGTATAATATGTATAAATCAAAAGTTGATTTTGCATTAATCAAAATATGTGTAAAGTATATTTAAATAGGTATACTCGTAATGATTACAAAGTTTGAGGGAGAAAATAGAGGGGCCATTAACGTCTGAAATAAGGTCGATACGAAATAAATAAAAGACTATAGTTCGTTTTTTAATTTCAGAGACTAATCTGACAGGTGTAGGTAATGTCAAACGTCTATACTAAAAAAACGCAAACACAAAACACTTAAATGTCCGATTAGTCTCTGGGATTAAAAAACGAACATTAGTAGCTCGATTTTTCTAGAAGCTAAACTATTTGATTTAAAAAAAAAAACTGAGCTTCTCTACAAGATGTGGATTCAATCAGACAGCTCTCTGATCTCAAGGCCTGTCAGTACATACACATATATGGACGCACCTGTTTATTTATAAATAACACGTAAAATACAACTGAGATCACCGTTGTATGCAAACTTCATCAAAATAACTTGCATAATCTAGTATTATAATGGCATAAAGATTGGCGGTAGGTAAAAGCACAATTTTGAAGAGCTCTACAGTCTACAGATTTATTGGAAAAAATAATTACCTTTAAAGAAACAATGATCTTACCATTCATAAGCACAAATTCCAAGATCAGACCTGTGGTGGTGCGTAGGGTAGGTAAGTGAACATTATATTGATTAAAGGAAAGAGAGAAGTATTATAGAATTAAAGGTCTCAGCCTATGAACTAGTACTTAACATACACATTTAAAGATAAACCATATGATAATATACAATAGACCATATGATAATATCGAAATCATACTACTGCAAAATACAGTTAAAGATAAACCATATGATAATATACGATAGACCATAATATGGTCGAACAAAATCATATTATGATAATATCGAAATCATACTACTGCAAAATGCAGTTATTGCCCAACTTATAATTGACGTTTTTTAATTACAACTTGATATCATTTTGGAGGTTATTGTTCCTACAGAAATAAACTATTCAATATTAGATAATGTGAAAAAAAAATCACACCGAAGTCATTGTAGAACTTACCTAAGATCTCCTCGAGCCAGTAGCAGGAAATGTACAAGAAAATGGCAACTCCAAGCCAGAAGCCGAGTAGCAACACTGCAAGGTACTCCCACATGGTTTATGTCGCATCACTAGCACTCGTTTGTTAACACTCAGTTCTGTGACACATCACTAAAGGTTTCACTTGTTTTTATTTTGTTTCTGACATTTTTTTTTAATTTCCTGTGAGGGGGACGTTTGTTATGAGTTTGCGTACTTGAGTCGAAGGTATACAGACTGATGGTGATAATTATTGATTTGTTTCTATATAAGTAGTTATTATAGCTTTTTTTTATTGCTAAATGACCCTGCTCTTGGCTTCGAGTTTCCCTGATGGAAAGCGATGGATGAGGTCTACGATAAAACGAGCGTGTCCAGAAAATGCCTGTCACTTTTACTTTGAAGGCAATATGCGTTATATGTGCAAGGGAACTCAGACGCTGGCAGAGTGATCCACACTTTGAATGGCCGTGCGCATAATAAATGTAACGCGTAATAAAATAATGTTAATAAGTACACGTATAAAACTTGCTGCCTTGTGTAGAGAAGAAAATATAAAAAATAATGGGCTTTAAATAACTTATCGTCTAGGTACCTAAGTAGGTACCTAGCCACTTATTAATCGACTTCAAAAAGAGGAAGAGGTTCTCATTCGTCTGTATATAAGGTGTAAAAAAATTAACCTCAAAAACTTTAAGAGGTGCTTTAGACCATGGAACTGAACAACTTTCACTATGGGACCAACTCTGAAATCACGAAAAAAAAATGAGCTGGTTCATACATTTTGGCCGAGTAGGTATTGAACTTTTGTATGAAACAGCTGATTTTTTTTTCGTGATTTCGGAGTTGGTCCCATAGTGAAAGTTGATCAGTTCGATGGTCTAAAGCACCTCTTAAAGTTTTTAAGGTTAATTTTTTTACACTTTGTATATATTTTCTTTTTATTTAAATAAAATAGCAATAGATAAAACAGCTAATTGCTAATCAAAACGCGAATACGAAAGCCAAGTTTTTTTTTGGTAAAATTGTACACAAATGAATCAAAGAAATCAATTACTTTTTTCTACACTCTCGCGTAACATCAATCTTTCCTAGCTAAGTACCTATTATTAGCAAAATTAAAGTTGATGTTTTTGTTATTAGATATAGCGCTTTCTAATTTCACTATTATTATTTTCGAGCACTCAATTGGCTTTATAAAATAAAATAATTGCTATATTTTTTATTAAAAAAAGAACACAAACATTTTAAAGTTTTTTTTTTAATTTGCCTCGATAGAATGAAATCTTTGCGATTGACGTAAACAAGTTTAAATGTCAAATAATTAAACATTCGAAAAAATAACCTTTACCATTACTTAAAATTGTATAGGTATTATTATGAAATATGAACACATATTTAACGTGTTTTATTATTATCCTTGATATTTAAAATAATGCTTAATAATAAACATAACAAAGAATGTGATTGTTCAATCAAAGTAGTCGTGAAAATTAAAAGCTTATTACGCAAAGACAAAACTTGAGCATTACGACGTTTACTTTGACTGTCGTTCTTTTTTTGAATATTTAAAAAAAAATTGACTGTCATCGGGCCCGTTTACACAGTGGTCGATTTTAATTAAAGAAGACACGACTTTTTTATTCTTTTTAATTATTATAGTTATAAAATAATTATAAATGATGTCATCTTCATCATATCATAGAATTTCTTCAGATTTCTCCGCGTATTACTCACTAAGGTAGGTATATTACTTACTTATATATTCATATTTTACATATTGTTTTGAAGATAAACAAAAGCGCGGTCCAATTGCTTAATGCACCGACATTGAATTGTTGGTAAACAATTAAAACATTCGATGCAATTGAATGAAGAATGAAAACACTGACGCATCGTATGTTGCCTTTGTCATTACTTTTCCAATTTTGGGCAATGGCTGCAGTGACATAATTTGATTGTTCGTGTCCAAGTATTTAGTAAGCAAAATGATGTTTGGCGAAGTCACTGACGAATTCGGTGTTTGTTCCTAGCAATCAAGAATTGATTACACTAGAGGCATTGCAACGGTTATGTGTTTCAATAATCGTGCATTTTCATCGAAAAATGTACTTAAAATCGTTTTATGTTAAGCTTGATAAGACACTTGCAGCACCTAATACTTAGAGATTACTGATTCGTTGCCAAAAAAAAAATGCAAATGTAATTTTTTCAAACTAGGCTAAGAATCAGCACTTATTGAACGTTAAAATTACATGAGATAGTCCCTCAAAACGCCCGCCCTTCACCACTTTCTAGTGCTTTAGCGGGGCAGAAGTAGTGGCGCAACAAACTCCCCAGCAGCCGACCTTAGAGTAGAAATCTGAGATTGCCTGATATTTCAATGACTTTAAAAGTAATTCGAAAATACCCGAATCTACTTCAAAATACGATTGGAATCACAGTATGTAACGGATATCTGATACTGGACCCCTCATAACATCCAATTGACAAAGACTTGAAGTAGGTAAATTGATACGATAGTGGTTACGGTACAGTTAATACGAGAACTACGCTACAGACCGTTCATTAAAGAGCTTCTGTCTCAATAGGTGTCAAGTTGCACTTGTACATACTGTAGGTACTAATTATTCTATAAGGGATAACCAAGATAAGACAGTACAATAAAAACGAAATACCGTTTACTAACTCAACATTCCAGAACTGTAACCAGAAGGCCAATTCTCGTAATTTAAAACGTTCAAAATCTAGTCGCAGTCTCATCTCGGCGACAAACAAATGTCAAAAACTTGTCAAAATGTAGGGAAATTAGAAGTACTTTTTGACAGAATGAGACTGAGATCAGACTGTGAACGTTCTTAAAATTACGAGAATTGCCCCTCTGGTCAACCAACTTGAAATTACGAATGAAGGTAAATATCTGAATCTGCTACGAATGGACTTTTAGAAGTGCTGCTATGTACCTAGTTCCAGGATTTAATAATATTGTTATCCATGGAAAATGAATTTGCTAAACCGATCAAATATAGCCTGGTTTTAGCAGTAAAAGTCTGATTACCTATAAGAAGTAGGTATAATAGGCCGGGAAACTTGGTAAAATCAGTTTATAAAAACTGGATTTTCCTCCGATCTTCATTGAAGAATCAGTGTCTCCTTGATACTGGTTGTTGTGGTTCTTATATGTAGTTGAAATCGGGTTATGCCAAACCAATCACAATTTTTTTAATATTACAAAACGCGTGGTTTTGTAGGCAAAACTGTTTTTTGACAAATAATTAATGTGTGCATAAGTTAAAGTACTTTCAAGGCTTTTTATTTCAGTAGGTGTACCGTTAGTAATGACTAATAGTAATAAGACAAGATATAATACGAAGTGAGAGAATAACGCATTATTTTAAACTTTTATAAAACACTAGCTGCGCCCCGCGGTTTCACCCGCGTAAATGTCGATCCCGTGGGAATATCGGGATAAAAACTATCCTATGTCCTTTCCCGGGACTCAAACTATCTCTATACCAAATTTCATCGAAATCGGTCCAGCCGTTTTCATGTTATGTCGTGACAACGGAAAACGGGTTTCATTTTTATATATATAGATTTTTTTAAAGTCCTAAACTTTTAATCAACACGCTTGCCCTTCCTGCTTTTCAAAGTTTTCCGTCAAAGTACTATTTGCACCACCTGCACCGGGCAATTGAATGTAGGTAGTGTGTACCGTGCCCTTTTTACGTTCGTACCAGTAGGTAGGAAGAATGCTAGCAATTGACCCATTGACATAGTAGTGTCAATGTGTCAATTGCTAGCATTCTAAAGACCTGCTGACTAAAAATACCAACAAAAAAAAACACAAGTGAAAACAAAACACAAACAGAATACTTTGCCATCACTCACTGACATATCGGATATACATTAAAGCCGAGTACATCCTGAGGACAGCCGAACACATCCAAAGCGGTGTCGTTACGGTAACATTGGCGCGATCTCAATGGTTTTTTCCCATCTCAAAAAATGGCCAACGCGCCTAAAGAAGTTTTCACTTCAAAATAACTACACGAGTCTCTACCTATACCTACTATATTAAAATACTACTACTACCTATAAGTATTAACAGTTACCGATTACAATTTACGACTTTGGAAATAAGACAATTTCCATTCATGAGGAATAACGTCCGACCTTGTTACTAGTTTTAGGAAAACAACACACGTTTCAATGACTTCTATTAAAGTACATGTCTGTACTTCTACTTGTGTTTATAGAGTAGGTAGGTTGTTTTCCGCGACTTCGTCTGCGTGTATTTTGTATTTCATCATTTTTTAATCTAGCGGGGTAATTGCGTGACACACTTACAATTGCGATGCTTTTCATTTTGACATTTCAACAATATTCATTGCGTTATTTACTTAGTCGAGCAGAAGAATTTTTCAAACATAAGAAGTAATGGATCAGGTTTTTCTTTCAAAATCCTTTGGACTGTTTGTGTGTGTAATGCAAAGTAGCCTATGTCCTTTTTAAGGCAAATGTCACATTTCATAACAGTTATGACATATACAACTCTATAGGTAATACAATAGGTATTAAATTAATACAGTAATAATAATACCGAGACGAAGCCACTTGACCAAATAACAAAACAACACAAAACAAATGATAATTTACAACGATCTTCACCTAAATGTGAGCACCTAATCTTGTATTTACATAATCAATACGGATCCAGACATATGAAAAACCGAATATATATATGAACCACTACTATATTTCTTCCTTTTTTGATGTTTTATTAAAATGAGACTTAATTTATGAATATTTTAAGAGAAACTTCTTTATGTGGTAAAGAAGCCATAGCAAGGATTTTTTTTATCTGTGGTTTTTTTTTCGTTTGTGTGGCTTCTTTACCACCTATACCTAGGTGTCATGAACAAAGTGTTTATATCATCATATCAGACTCTAAGAAAGTGGAACGGACTTGTGTAAAGTAGGTACAATCAACACTATTCAAGTTTTAAAATATTTATCACGTAAGAAACAAAGTTAGATTAAAATGTCTTATAGGCTAGATTGTAATTCATTATTAGGAACCTGGTTCTTTTTAGTAAAGGATGAAAAAAAAAAAAACAAAGGTGTACCTCTTAAAATATTTCGTGTATGAATATATGCATACCCAGCGCTTATTAAAATGCTTAGATATTAAATTATCATTCAACAAAATTAGTTCAAGTGTTGTACCATTCATACATAGTTCCATACTAATCCTAACTAATGTTATAAATGCGACAGTGAGTTTGTTTGTTTGTTACGATTTTAAGCTAAAACGGCTGAACGGATTTGGATAAAACACACGGATAGACCATGACCTGGGTAAGGATATAGGTCGCTTTTCATCCTGGATTGCAGTCAAAGTCGCAGACAACAGCTAGAGTTATATATGGGAAAGTGTCTCTTTCTTTCCATTTTTTACGCGTTCACAGCCAACTGCTAAGTCGATTTCATATAGAGATAACTTGAACCCTGAGGAAGAACATAAAAAGTATGCCTACCATCTTCCTCAGGGCTACGTAAAGGCCAAAGCACACACGCTACTTTTTGCATCGGCGATCGGCGATTCAGCTGCTTTTTAGAAGTTAAATGCAGCGACCAAGCATTCCACACCGCACACTTAAAAACGCCAAACGCGGCGATTCAGTCGCTTTTCGGAAGCTCGATACAGCGGCTGAACGCTAAACTTCGCACACATTTGGATGCCGGTCGCAGCGATTTGGCATTTGCGCCAGCATCGGAGCAGTCGCTAAAACGCGCGATTCCGATACCGCGTCCGAACGCAGAGAGTCGCCAAAACGCGATGCAGCATCGATACAGCCGCAAAATCGCCGATCGCCGATGCAAAAAGTAGCGTGTGTGCTTTGGCTCTTAGTATATTTTTTTAATCAATGCATAATGTCGTAAAATTAACACATGGAAGTTTGTTTCACCAACCCATTCCCAGATTTTCCCATACAACAAAGGGGAAAATAAGAAATCCACGCGGACGAAGTCGCGGGAAAAGCGCTCTCGTATAATATAAAGAGGTATGTATGTAAATGAAGCATGTTCCACATACCTACGAGAATGTCTAGTGTAGTTATCTTTGACATTGCGCGAAGGCCGCCGCAGTAAGCCAAGAGGTGACTGATAACGCAACGTAACGGTTAACGTTATGGTAAACTGTCACGTAGCTACCAGGCTTGTGTTGTAAAAAAAAAATCTATTCCGGTTACTGGACTTTATAAGGTTACGAAGCCAGCAGGCTACTTGGAAGCAGGGACTTAAACAGTAATCGTAATAAGTGTTTTTAACACGTTTTTTTTAAGAAAAACACTTATGTAACAGATACAATAATGTTACAGAATCAAAGTCTAATCTTTTATATGTGTTAATAAGTGTCATACGTGTAACAAAAATAAGCATTTGTAGGTGTAATTGCATGGTACCACAAAAACGCGCGGTGGACAGACAGACGCGGCGATGGCAAAATAGCCTCAATTCAGTCGGGATTGCGGCTATTTTGGCAACGCGGCGTCTAACGGTTACACTTAATAACACTGTTAATACTTTTATATCGGTTACAGATATTATATTACAGTTACAGTTTTAAAAGTGTTTTGGGTTAACCCATTGAAAAACACACATAATTATTTGATTCTGTTATCAATTCAATATGTAACACTTATAATTCTGTAACTTTTATGAAGGGGTTTGTAAGTCCCTGCTTGGGAGATATAACCTTACCCCTCAGATTCAGAAAGCTTTTTCAGTTATTTATTTATTAACGTACACCAACTTCTATGTATACATTATATTAAGCACTATAATCATAGAAGTTTCGGTATTACACAGTCGCCAATTACAGGTTCACCAGCTATCTCGAAATAAGTGACCACACAAAAATAACAAAACTAAAAACTAGAACTTAAAAAAAATATGGCAAAATACTTCTTAAGCTTAAGATTAATATTAATAACAAAAAATAAAATAAAAAGACGAACAACAGTTCGAGCTAAGTCTTGAGTTCTCGTATCAAGTTATACGATTGCTACTAGGTCAACCAATCATATCAAATAATATTAGATTTGTCACCTCGTCTACTGATGAAAAATTTGTCTGACTGTCAGTATAAAAGGGACAGACCAGCATACGGCGTAGAGCCCTAAATGGAAGGTTGCTAAAATTTAATTCATGTCTCTCTACAATTAGCATTAGGATTTAGTTATGACAGAACTAGACTTTAGCTGCAACCATATCATGATATGTGAGGCATGTCAGGCGAGGTATTAGGCAGATGATCCATTGAGGGCAAGTCCTGGAAACCTGGAACCCAGTGAAGCAAGGCACAAAACGGAGGAGATTTTTTATACTTAGGAGCGGAAAAACGTTGTCAATGATAATGTTTTATTTATTTATTTAAACTTTTGGATCACAAAACAGGTACAGGCGCCAGCACATCAAGCTACTACAATCTGTCAAAATTCTTTAATAGATTTTCAACTTTATCCCTAAAGCATAAGGTTCAAAGTTTATTTATATATTTAAACTTTTTAACCACAAAAAGGTAATAAAGGCGAACTTAATGCCTTAGGCATTCTCTACGGTCTAACAGCCAACCAAGGGTGGTGAAGAGATTAGATGGCAGGTGCTTTCGTGATTTGGCTTTGGTGTTTTCGTTTGCAAAAGCAAATCAATGTTAACCGTTTCGTATTATCTTATCATGCAAATAATATTTGTGTTGATACAGCAGTTTACATACGCATAGACCGAGATATTGTTTGAAACAGGAAAAATTTTGTATAAAAAAAGAGTTTTTAAAATTAAAGCGTACCTAAGAGTTTTTCTCCAATTTCGGCATTAGATAATTATCCTTAATTTTACGTTAATCCCATCTTTCCAACTTAATTTTTAACATACCAACTGAAAACTTCCGTTTAGTTAGGTAGGATATAATCTTAACCAACTGACAAGTAGCCAACACCAAGTTCACAACCTCACAAGTACGTCATCACGGAAGACCTAAGCACATAACAACATACCAATAAACAAAAACATAAACAAAACGAGTCGTGATCACTCTCAGCTCATCGGTTCCTCTTCCTATGTCCGCGGTCGTTACTTTCATCTGGCCATAGCTCATGCATAATACCTTCATATTCCCTTGTTTGTTGAACGTGCTTGGTTAGGTATAGCCGCGTTAGTGATGGTGCAAAGTAGAAGCGGCTAGCGAAGAGCGAGTGCTCAAACATTATAAATAGTCGGAATAAAAACAATTAAGAAGTTGAATAAAATAAATAAGCAATGATTTTTGGAATATATATCCAGTCTTTTAAAAGCAGTCGAGTCTCATAGAGTTGTCTTTAGTTTTCTGTTTTTTGACATGCTTTTTATTTAAAAATACCTACTAAATCATAGCTTAAATAATATTTATTTATTTATTTATTTATATATACTTTATTGTACAAAAATACATAACATGAAATAAACACATTAAACACTACAAAATATACAATGGGCGGCCTTATCGTTTTCTGCGATCTCTTCCAGGCAACCTTGGAATGGACAGTGATAATAATTAGTTAATTGGAAAAACCAATGAATCGTGTAAAAAATACATAAATCTATCCATTGTTTTTTTTGTAGATACAAGTCTCATATGTCGTTTTACAAGCTCGTTATTATTTTTAAACATAAAAATAATAAATTCGTCATAAATAAAAATAAATAATTCGTATATAAATATTTTACCCCGGTTTTATAAAGGTCTTCATTGAATTCAAATGAAGCCGTTGAACAGCTTCAACTCAAGCGCATGTAACATCGCCCATGCAATTACTAAGACTAATCATACGTTACGTCGGAGTACTGATCAAGATACGAAGTCTATATCAACGGCGCAATCTCTACGTGAAGTTATGATAATGACTGATAAAATATTAGGTCCTTACATATGAAATTGGCGTTTTGTATGGAAGGAACAAAAAGTCGAATATTTTTTAATATAATATATTTAATTAATCAAAGTATGAACCATTGTTTTCAATGCACTTTTGCCATCTTATAGGTAGTTCATTGATCCCTTTACTAAAAAAACCAGTCGGACGGGAATCAATAAAATCTTTGAAGGCGATTTGGACTGCCCCATCGGAGTTGAATTTTTTCCCTTGCAAAAAGTTATCCAAATTGCGAAAAAAATGGTAATCTGTTGGAGCAAGGTCCGGGGAGTACGGAGGATGTCTAAGACATTCCAATTCAAGCTCTTCTAATTTGGTAGCCGTCTGTTGCGCAGTGTGTGGTCTGGCGTTGTCGTGCTTTCAAGCTTTTTAATCTTCCCAATTTGCTTCAAGTGAATTAAAACAGTTTTATCACTAACATCGAAGCCTGCAGCTAACTCGGACGTGGTTTGCGATGGGTCCGCTTCCACAATAGCCTTCAATTCTCCATTATCAACTTGGGTCTCAGGCCGTCCACGGGGCTTGTTCTGCAGGTCGAAATTTCCAGAACGAAAACGTTGGAACCAAAAACGAACTGTGTTTTCTTTTGCAACATGACCGCCATACACATCATTCACCCTTCGAGTCGTTTCCGCAGCACTAGTGCCACGGCGGAACTCGTACTCGTAAATAATGCGATATTTTAAATTTTCCATTTTGTAAAATGAGTGACGCAAACAGAAAAAACAGAAGAAAAAAAACAAATGAATGACGGTCATCGAAGCACAAATACATGAGTAAATAGCTGTACAAATTTGAATTTGGAATTCCTTACCAAAGAGGAGAAATTCGTGATTAAAGTGGCCAGTACGAAAAACGCCAATTTCATATGTAAGGACCTAATATCATAATGGAAGTATCTTATTATGAAACTGCAAGCAGTAGCTGTAATTGCATGTTAATTACTAAACTTGTTGTTGATTAAGAGATTTCTTCGGTAAAAAATACGCATCGTACGTTTAATAATGCGATTACAGCTATGCATCTGAAAGATATTTCGATAATACCAGTGTTCGTAACTTACTCCTACTTACTAACATTAAATTTCGAAACTATTTTATTAAGGAAAGCCTTATTTTGAGACACAGAAAGTAAATAGGTTAGGCTAACAGCCTTTCTCTAGTGATAACTTAGAAGACGATCACAAATAGAACTACAACATAATAACTGAACGGTACAAGCCGTTTATTTAACGCAAACGATAAAGCTATAAAAAATAAAGAACAATCGCTACATAATTTTCAAAGACTGATAAGTTAAGTTTCCAAAGCTTCTTCGCTCCTACTATTTTTGTTGTGTCTGACAGGGTCCGAAATGTTCTCATAAAATTTTAAGTAACCACCTATGTAAGTACACATTGTGGAATGCAATGAACGATTGAGTATTGAATTTATTTCATGATCGCTGCCGTCTATCTCTTGTACCACACACCACATCGTCACATCGTCGCGGGCGCCCGTCAATACGCTAAAAAGGAAAACTATTTCCGCTCAGCCACATCCAACAGGGACGGACCTTTTCACTTTCTACAGAACTGTGACTTTGCCTTTAACGAATGTAGTTCTAAATAGCTAGACTTAAATGGCTAATGAATTTGAGCTTGGGTTAGTCAGCCTGTTTTATTGAGTACTTTGACTCTGAAACGTGCGCTGGCATATTATTTGCCTGTGTTACGTTAATTAAGGGAAAGGTTTTAAGTTTAGACGCTTATTACTAAACGTATATTAATTGAATGCTAATCTTATTAAATCAGGTTCCCTTGTGGCTCCGTGTTAAGAATATCTAGTGGGACTAACAAGAACCCGAACACCATATACATCATTTAAAAAAAAAACTTTATTGCCAAAAAGATTACATAGGGTTTTAAACTGACCCCAAACTAGGCACGCCTGTACCTTGGGTATCAATATGGAGGGTTTACCATTTTAAATATTTATTTTAAAAACATGTTCGATAAGTAATAAAAACTTAATAACTTTTGAACTAAACATCAACACAAGCTCAGGTAAAAAATCCTAATTTCCCGTGACTGCTTATGCGCAACCGTCGCAAACAGTAAAATATCAAGATACAGCACACGTTCTACTAAAGTAGGATGCAATTTCCGTGTAAATATTTCACGAAGGTTTTCCCAATGTTTTAATACTAAACATGTCCCACATAATGCAACCTAAATTCATATTCATGTTGTAAGTCATCATCATGGTGCAATTAGATAAACACTTTAATAATTTATCTAGAAGGGTTGTAATTATGTCGTAATGTTAGGTATATATAAACATGTGTTAAAAAGCCGTGGAAAATGTGGTTGAAGAATTATTAGTTTAATGCAATTTGTCTTTCTAGTATCTACCTAATTGGTTTAATTTGTTCTAAATGCTTTCGGAAAACTGTATTGAATGTTGGCGGTTGATTTCCTATCTCACATCCTAGCCGTTTTAGTTTGTTTATGATATTTAAGCAATACTGCCTGTATTGCTTAAATATCATAAACGAACTGGCAGCTTGTTCCTTCAGAATGATAATTATTATAATTATTTATTCGAAATAAAACACTGTTTGGCTAAAGTCTTATAGCTATAGTTTTTTATTCAGAAGATACTTTTTTAATGACTAGACATTTTCGATTGAATTAATAAATAGTCCTGTCCGACTGATCTTTAGTCTTTGAGTGAATTACGTAAGGCTGAATAAATAAATGCGTTTTCCATTCATGACCACAACATTTATTATCTATGGTCAGCAACCACACCACACCACCTGTCAATGGCGTGACTGCGTGATTACTTCGTTCGTTGATTGTGATTGATTTCTCAACAACTTTGCGCTTCTTATGATGATGGGTGTTGCATCACGGATCAGTAATTGAACAGTGTGGAATCACCTCTGACCCCTCGTTTCATAAAATTACTCCATACTTAATATCGCCGCCATTTTGAAATTTAAAGTAACCCTTGCGTTATTGAGTAGTGAGTACACTTGCCTAATGTTAGGAATTTTTGTATTGCATCGTAATAAAATATAATGAAATAAATGCCTGGGCTTTGTTTTAGTTACCTACAAACGGGGTGAATAGGCATGCAGGGGTGAATCGGGACGAAACTTTAAAATGGATTTTAACGTTGAAATAATATAGTTTGTTGTCAATAAGCGCACGTAATCGTTAATTAAATTACAGTAAACACATTAGGGTCCTTTTTGGCCATAAACTATATTATTTTATTGTTAAAATCCCTTTTAAAGTTTTGTCCCGATTCACCCCTGCATCCCTATTCACCCCGTTTGACGGGACCTATTGTATAGGTATTATTATATTTAAAAGTAGTAAGTACATAATAGCACGAATTATTTTAACTTCTCAGTATCAGTTTGGATTTGTTCCTGGTTGTTGGCAATAGACTTACCCCATATTACATGGAACTTTATTATAACTGGCGAAATGTGGGTGTAGTCTAGGTAGGAACACCTCTGCCTTACCTTCGGAGATATAAGCGTGATGCTATATAATGTTGTGTTAGTTATGAAGTTAACTATATTAATAAAATATTTTTATCCTAGAAAACTTAACTTCATTCAAGTGTATTGACTACGATGACGGAAATATTATCAGTTTCTTGAGAACTATTAATGACTAATGTTTTGACTTTTGACCACAGTCTGATGTAACGAAAAAATTTAGTTTTAGATAGAAAGCACGCTTGCCAAGCCTCTAGATTTAAAGAAGCAAGTTAAATTCGTCCATTTCCAATGCTGCGACAACCATTTCTTTCACCTTTCCCAATTATTTTAGGGTCGGATTTCAGTCTAACCGGATGCAGCTGAACACCAGTATTTTACATAGAGCGACTGCCTATCTCACCTCCACAACCCAGTTACTGAGTATTACGATACCCCTTGATAAGACTGGTTGTCAGACTTACGACTGTTAAAAATCCACGAATGAAAGCCCCGACAAACGGCTTAACGTGCTCTCCGGGGCACAGAGGCGTCTTGGTATGTAAGCGTGTGTGTCCCCCATCCACGGACCAACAGCAGCAAGAGTAGCTTAACTTGATCGATCGACCCGTGTGACTGTTATTACTTAGCCACAAGCCCCACTTCTTTCACAAACCCATACAAATACTCAAAATCTCACCACACTTTACACCTCTACAAAGACTCACACATTCCTCATCCAATCACATCAGTATGTGAGCTTGTATGATAATGCGATAATATGCAGCTGCTCATCCGAAACGATGGATGTTTAGTTAATTGCCTGCGCATAAACGAGTTACAACTGTATCAGCATCAGCATATCGCGTGACTGCGAGTTGCAATCGTTTTCGTGTCACGTGTGACGCAACGACGGGTACAGGTGTCTTCTAAGTTATCATTCAATTTGGTAAATATTATGCCAGTTTTATCTAATTTTATTTAGTTTTATATACTTAATCGTTTGACAAATCTCAAATGTGTATATTTTATACACGCTAAACTAAATTATGCTAAATAAATTATGCGCTAACGCTAAATTATGTATATGTCACCGGATAATCAATTATGAACATCGTTAGTTTATAATCTATCTCGCGAGATTATAAAATATGGAAAAGTAAATGCGACCAACTTAGAAATAGCGATCGAGCGCCCCTTCCGCGGCACCATTCGCTTCGCTCGCTCGGCTCGCGCGCGGTTTGTCACAGTTCTAACTTAACTCATTTGGTCGGGGAGCCTTGGCTTAGTTACGGCGACCAATTCGGCTACCGCCAAGACCGATAAATCAGGAATGGTTCACAATGTTCACAATCATACGGTGACATATACAAAATATAAAAACATGGAAGTGCCCATTCGGCATCAAAAAATTTGTCCGCATCGCTGGCAATGGGTAAAGTGCCCAAAAAGCTGGCAGCATTGCCACATTGGATGGCAATGCATCTTTGAATGATGATTTGGTAAATTATGGGTTATTTAATTATTTTGGTACCTAAATGTTTTTTTATTGCGTGATCGGGTTTAATGATATGGGGGACAATAATATCAGTCAAGCTTTGTTTAGCATCTTTTCTGTAAAAACACTTCCTTAAGAGATCTGTGTAGTTGTAACTTCCGAAGTTCCGTCATTTTGCATAAAAAATGCAAATATGCCTGTATCCGGCTTCATACACGCACAACACATTCAGATCAGACATCTTGACATTATAAAGTAAACGTTACTCGAGATTGCGGTTCATAATTGTACGCAATCAGATATTTAGATGGGGTAGTGCAAATCTCAAAAAAACGTAACAAGAAAACCCAAAATGGATTCTGAAATTCCACTACCTTACATCGAATTCACACACGATTACATCGAATGTTTCCTATTTCTTACCATTTACAGACGGTGTAGAAAATAATTTAAATAAATTATCAATTAGCAAATCAAGCAGGTAAGTCAGTTTCCAATCAATGATTAACATGAGAATTTTGATCCACGATCAACGATTAATGATCACGGACACGAAACACATCACTATGATCTCATGAGCACATAAATGATGGCTTACGTACGTAAATGTGATGCGTGTGAGTTGCCTTCGCGTGATTTAATAAAAAATCTCAAGACTCATATGATGGTCAGACCACACCTTAAGGCGTGTTACACAAACACGTAAGAATAAGAATATTTTTTTTGCTCAAAATACAGGTTTACAATATATAATCAAAGTGTGGTTGCAAAACTTTTTGTGGTCACTCAAAACTTGAAACACTTTCATAATCAAGGACTTATTAATTATTGATTAAATAAGAACAGCCTTAAAAGGGTAGACAATCATTACTTATGTAGGTACAACTGTACCTATAATAATAATAATAACTATTATCTATATAAATGAATCGCCGAAAAGTATGCAAGGGCATAACTTCCGAATGACTGCACCAAATTGGATTATTCTTTTTTTTTGGTTTTCGGTATTGCCAGGACAAGGTTTGTATGAAAGAAAATCTCAGAATATCGAAAAAAATTGTACCCGTGCTAAGGGGCTGTTCATTTATTACGTAAGACTTTTTTAAGGGTATCATTTAAGCTATCACCAATTTAATTAGTTTTGTGTTTCTTAAATAATAGGGTTTGTCCTCCAAATAGTAGATCTGTCACCAAAATGTAGTCACCAAACAATGCAAGTGACCTAACCAAACCGAACCTCGGGGTGCCCTTCGCTCGCTCTTGCATCCTATGTCGACGGAGCCCCGCTTCGCGGGGCCCCTCTTTCTGTGTGAAGGGTTTAAAGTAACCTAACCAAACCGAACCTCGGGGTGCCCTTCGCTCGTTCTTGCATCCTATGTCGACGGAGCCCCGCTATCTGAGAACGAAAATATTTCGTGGCGATAGATCTATTTATTAGGTGATACAACTTGATGACAAATATAAATTTTGGTGATACAAAATATAGTTCCTCTTTTTTAAACCAATTTCTGACCCCCTCTCTCCTACGTCAAAAATAAAAAATAAGACTTGAATGAACCCTCTCCCCCCTTTGAATCTTACGTAAGACCAGTAGGTATATAGCTACCAAAGAAAAATTTGCAACTTTTTTTTAACTTATAATTTTTGCTCACTTTTGTGATCTTACGTAAGAGTAATCTAGACTCCTTCCACAGGTCCATGTAAGAAAAAATGAGACTTGTGTGGACACCCTCCCCCCTCAAATCGTCTTACGTAATAAATGAACAACCCCTATAAAGCTAGGGAGGGCCGCTAGTAATAAATAAAAAATTGGCAATAGGCTCGCCCCCTATTACATGGGACTTAAATATATCTGGCGATATGCGGCTATATTATAGGTACAGTCAACAGCAAAAGTAGATGACGAAAATCAGAAATTCAATACTAATGAACGGAGTTCGCGTCAGAACTGTGTGGCCTCGAAGTGATTCAAAAGTATGTGATTGTAAACTTCATTTACTACTAGTACAGCTGCCATATATTCGTGATCAGTTTTGACTCCAAAAGTTATAAACTTAATTCATCATCTACTTTTGCTGTTGACTGTACACCTCTGCGTTATGTTATGTTGAATATTAGGTGATTCGTTTTTCACGGCGCTTGTCAAGTCAGCTTCAATGGTCATCTGTGTAACCACTTAAGGCGCAGATATACGACTTCTAATGATTTTAAATTCAATATCACGTCTAATCGACCGGACTGATTTCTTTGAAAAAAATAAATGTTATACTAGACCATTTGCTTCGTAATTTGATATGTGAATATTTGCAATCATATTTTTTTAACATAGTGTAATTAATTTGTAAAGTAATGTCTACCGCGGACATAAAAACGATAATCACGCAAACACTATCGGGTGTATTTTCATAAAACTTTCACCATCTAAAAGACAATTTAATTCCCCGAATTTTAGTATACGGTTTTTATTTGTTTGGTGTTTGAGAGTTTTTGTAAATAGATAATTGCTTCATATTTGCAATAAATTACCACGGTTGTGTCATCGCGCTTCTCTTTCTTTTCTATGCAGTCCGACAGTGACCGCGCTTTAGGTCGTGTAGTCGCCTTAAGTGATTTAATAGTCGCGTCAATATAAACTTATTGGCCCAACCGCATTGGATGGCTATACAATAATGTGTGTTAATCGTACTACATTATGGAGTAACCACAAATAGTTAATGTCGTTCTTGTGTGGTCATTATTTGGGTCAATAGAACTGTTTTATTACAGAAAGATTTACAGTATAGGTACCAACGACTGCGCATCTTCAAGTACCTACCAACTTTTAAATCTTAGTTTGGGCTCAATTAGTATGCATGCTTAGATTGTACTCATAAGTGAAGCGGAGAAAAGAGGGGCAATTCCCGTATTTAATAAAAAATAAAACCTCTTAGGTTGAACTGCGAGATGCCTGTTATAACAAAAAAAAAAATATGCGCGCTCAGTACCAAAATGTAAGAGGGCTCTTAAGTACGTTTGCATTAAAATCTCAGTCTCAATCTATCAAATATACCACTAATTTCCCTACATTTTTGACAAGTTTTTGTCATTGATTGTCGCTGATCAGATTGCGACTAGATTTTGAAGGGTTTTAATGACAGAAATCATCTTACAGCACAGAACCTATTACAGTTCCCTGTCAAAAAAAAAACACTCAGAAAAAATAAAATCGCTGGAAAAATCATTAAAAAATAAAGTCAAAGTCAAAGCATTTATTTCAAATAGGCACATAAAAGGCACTTTTGAACGTCAAAAATTACCTTAATTAAAATAGAATTGATTCTAGTCGACTGTCGAGTCTAATACATAATATAGAAAGGTTTGCTGAGAATTGTGATAGAGCAGATAAAACGTTGTAATGTGCAATAATTTCTAGCTGTGTACGACGTATTCAACAGTTTTTCAAGTGTTTAAGAATGTGTATCGTCACTGAGGCGTCGTTGATTCACTTTGTGGAAATCAGCGGAATTCTTGTTTGGACAGTTCTTGTACTTTTGTTTCAGTTAAGTCCAAGTAGTTAGTTGAATAACGGGGATAAGTAATACCAGTCTAATATTGTACAGACGCCAGCACATCAACCTACCCGAAACTGTCAGATTTTCCCAATCAACTTTGAACCTTATGGTTTGGTGATAAAGTTGAAAATCTGTTAAAGAAATTTGACAAATTGTAGTAGGTTGACGTGCTGGCGTCTGTACCACTGCAGGGCAAAGGACTCTTCTCATACACAGAAGGCATGAGTATTGATCACCACACTTGCTTTAGCCAACCAAACTACGAGTAGGATAGTTGTTAGTAATATACAGGGTGAAATTAAATTCAAGGGCATCCTTTTAAGGGGTCATTGTACTCATCATTATGAACAACTTTTACTATGGGACCAAACATAATCGCGAAAAAAAAAAATCACCTGTTCCCACATTTTGACAAGTTATGCGAACATAAAATAATGTAGGGAAGAGTTGATTTTTTTTTTACGATTTCAGGTGTTTCAGGGGCGTATGACCAAACAGAGACTAAGTAACACAAACAGTCTCATCATCATCTGCCTAGCCTTTCCCAACTATGTTGGGGTCGGCTTTCAGTCTAACCGGATGCAGTTTAATACCAGTAACATGGAGTGACTGCCTACCTGACCCCCACAACCCAGTTACTGGGTAATACGGTACCCCTAGTTAAGACTGGTTGTCAGACTTTCGGGCTTCTGACTACCTGTAACGACTGTCAAAGTTCCGCGAATGACAGCCGGGACCGACGGCTTAACTTAAAACCACTATAAACCACAATGCAATGTAACTATTCAACATTATATCACAATCAATCATCCACACATGTCTACCTACATAATGAGAGCAGAAAACATCTTAGTAATAAATAAAAAGATGTTCACAGATAACACAATGTGTGGTAGAAACTCGAGTGTCTAGCAATCCTAGATTACACTCGACGTGGGAACTGCACACAACAATTATATGAGCGAAAATCTAGCGTATGTGCTTTCCCAAACATTAGACTTAGCTGTAAATGTTGCGTAGTGGAAGCTAAGCTATAACATAATCAGCCTATAATGATCCCAATGCTGCTGGGACACATGCCTCCTCTCAGTGAGAGGGAATGGGCCGTAACCCACCACGCGGGCCCAGTGCGAGTTGGCAGATGTCACGTGTCTTCGAATTTTTGGTTCTAGGACATGCCGGTTTCCTCACGATGTTTTCCTTCATCGTTTTGAGAGCAGTGGTGATGCAATATTTTACACAAAGTAAAGCGCCTGTCTGGGTTCGAACCTACGACCTACACCTCGTAAGTCACGGCCGTTACCACTTGGCCACCACTGCTCTTCGTTCAAGCTAAGCTATAATGAAGCTAAAAGTACGCTAGCTCTACAAATAACGGGGTAATTTTGACCACACATTCTGATTCAGATAAAGGATTGTTTGTAATCACAGCATTGTCAAATCCACAAATTATTTGATTGTGATTATCATACAAAAGAAAATCCAACTGTTTCCAGCTTTTTGTGGTCAATGCATACCAACTGAATTTCGACAAACTGTAATACGACAAGGTTTTATATCGACACTATGGAACTCCGACACGTCTTCATTTCGACAATACTTTAGTTCGAAATACCTAAAGTCCGACACTACTGTACTCTGACAAAGCGTTTCTTCGAAGGAAACGATGCGGCTTCGACGACATGCTTCTTCGACAACAATGGTACTCCGACATGAGTCAATTTCGACATGCTCTACTCCAGCTTGCTGTGGTTCGACAATATCTTTAAGTTTGAAAACTTTGTGATCTTCATCCAAAAGTAAGCTTTCTTAAACAATTTGACTAAGTAACAAAACTCTTAGCTAAATTGCAAGTCTTTAAAGACTGAGTTTTTCATAAAAAATCAACGACCTTTTATATCATAATCATTGGTAGCTTCAGCATCGCATCCATCTCTCAATGGAGCACAAGCCTACTATTACGAGATGTGACACTAGTCACACAAGTGTTCCACATTGTTACATATTTTAATACAAGAAACACTTCCTGTTCGGTTTAGGCAATTGGCACATTTTGAATTTTATGCAATAAAGAATAGAAAAAAGGACACTAGCGCACAGAAGTGATGAGTTAAATATTATAAAACGTAAGTATACTTTTATCTTAGTTTCGTGCGAGTCGCTTTTAGAAAAATTACTTAACATTATTTGAAAGTGACGATTCGCCCGTTCCAGGCGAGTAAATTCGTGCGAATCGACTAATAAGCCATTTTGACAGATTCGTGGTCGCCGGTGTGTCTGTGTGTCAATTGACGTAATCTTGTTATAGATTGGAATTCTAAAAAGGTGATAGTTAAGTTATATAATTAAAATACTTAAATAAATTAAATATCTATTAGAAAAATAAGAAAAAGTAATAATAAAATAAAAATACAATTACCAGAATATATAAATAATTTAAACAAATAGGTAAGCGCTCTTTCTCCGCCATAGATATTATTTCTATGTCCTCCTCTCTTCTATACGACGCGACGCTGTGCCCGACAGAGTCCAAAATCGTTTCAATAATTTTAAGTTTACCAACAGTTTTACCTACATTATGGAATGCAATAAAGAAATGAGAATTAAATTAAAAAAGGTAACGTTAGTGAGTGACGCGAATTAATGCTTGATTTCAACTTTTCTACACTGTTTTTCCTTAGTTATAGTTAGGTACCTACTGGTTGTTATTTTTTATGCCTTTCAGCTTAGAGTTGAACTTGAACTTGTAGTGTAAACGCTTCTGATAATAATCAACCTGTTTTGAATTCGCGCGTATTTTATGGTTCTTGTGAGGCCATATGACGTACCACGTACCTACAAAAATACGTACGTAAAATTTTAATCTCATTGAGGTGTAAAAAATATAGGTAGGGATCTGTGGAGGTACCTAACTAGGTACCGGACTAAAAAAATAGTGTGGCGATACAATTTTAGATATTTTTCCGGTAAATATATTAGGCAAGTCGAAATACATGGTCTTTAAGTCCGACACCAAGTGTCCCTCCACCGTCCCTCCTGTGTTACTGAACGGTGTGGAGTTGCACAGGGTGTACTCTTTTAAATACCTGGGCCACTGGATTAATATTATAGGTGCTACTATGTAATAATATTATCTTAAGCTTTGACATAACGATACCAACCGGTCTTCAATGCTTAAAGTACAAGGCAAACTATTAATTTTGAAGCAGTCTTATAAAATCCATTTATTATTTAAATTATAATAATGGCACATGTTTTTCAACTCAGGTAAAAAAATGGCCAGTCTCTTCTTTTTATTAAGAATTTATTTGAAAAAAGGTTCAGAAATAAACTTTAAGGGCTCGTACACATAGCGATCCGTTTTACAGGCCCGTTATTTGATGGCGTATGTAGTTGTATGAGCGAGTTCACACACATAACAGTATTCCGGATTCAGTAATTGTGTCACTCTGGCCAATTCTTTAAAAGGAACTAGTAAGAACGGACCTTTATGTGTACGAGCCCTAAGTCGCTATTAAAATATTTTGCTAATTGTTTTTTTTTTTTGTTGGCAACAAGTTAAGCGGTTTTTTGACGAGAGAATTAATTAACTTTTTGTGTGTGATTATTATTAATATAAAAGTGTAATAATATGAGCATCATCTAAATATTAATTAACTTTTTGTGTGTGACCATTAGTATAGAAGTGTAATAAAACGAGCATAATCTAAATACATTTTGCGTGTAATTATCATGAAGTGTATATTTCGTTGTAATCTTATCTGTTACTCAGTTAATTTTACTCCTATTATTCTTCTTTTTCTTGCTCTTAGTGTGTCGATGGCAAAAATAACACAATATATGTATCTATCTATTTTTTTCTATGTAGGTTTTTTAGTTCTGTTGTTGCACGTTTACTTTATCAATTAGGTTTCTATTATATATTCTTTAGGTCATCCGTACATCTAGCTGGGGGGCTTCCCATACTACGCTTGCCGGTACGCGGTCTCCACTCCAGGACTCGTCTGCTCCACCGGCCATTGGTCCTTCGACAGACATGGCCAGCCCACTGCCACTTCAGTTTGCTTAGTCTGCAAGCTATGTGGTTAACTCCGTTTCTTTTCCGGATAATTTAATTCTTGATTTTATCCTTCAAAGAGACTCCGAGCATAGCTCGCTAGATAGCCCACTGAGCGACCTTGAATTTGTGTTGTTTGTTTTTTCCCCAGCTAGATGGACGGACGACCTAAAGAAGGTGGCTGGGGTAGACTGGATGCGGAAGGCAGAGGACAGGGTGCTGTGGCGCAGTCTGGGAGAGGCCTATGTCCAACAGTAGACTGCGATAGGCTGAGTTGATTGATTAATATTATATGTATATTCTATGGTATTACTGCCTACTTTCCTAGAAGTTGTAGTATCGAAAATCATTAAGTAGTTTGATTTAAAAACTAAATTCCAAGTACCTAATTGCTTTCAGGTAACACGCTACTACGACCTTATAAAACTTTAACACCTTTACTATAATTCTATTTCAACTATGCGTTATTCCGAAACTGTTCCATTCTGAAATTGATCCACACACATACATAAACTTACGACTTCTTCTCATGGTGGTAGGCAGAAACAGCAGAACGCCACCTGCTATGAAGCTTACAAGCTACTTTTGCTGTGTTTACATTCACACATCAGCATAGCTATTCACAAACACTTGATACGCTTCCGTATCGTATCGAACATTAATCATTGTTATCGTAGTCTTCTAAACGCTGTTCACAATTCCAAAACCCGAAAATTTTGTTAGTTTAAATCAAATAGACACCCGCTATTCTTCCGACAGCTATTTGCTGTTGAAGTCAAGTCAAATCAGGTTATCAAAATGTCAGGTTTTCGATACGATAGCCTGTCGTATGGTTGTGAATCAGGGCTCCGAAGGCCAATTCTCGTAATTTAAAACGTTCAAAATCTAGTTACAGTCTCATCTCGGCGACAAACAAATGTCAAAAACTTGTCAAAAATGTAGGGATATTAGAGGTATTTTTGACAGATTGAAACTGAGATCAGACTGTGAACTTTTTTATAATTACGAGAATTGCCCCTCTGGTCATACACGCACGCTGGTTGCAATTTCGACGCACATGACCTTTCTGAAGAACATCACCACTGAACCTCTCCACCCGAAATTACTTTTCTCCGATAATGCGTAACTTCGACAATGCGTTACTGCGACAATACAGGCGCGATAATTTCATAAAACTACATAATTTATGAAAAGCCTTTGATACTGTCTGTGTTTATCTAAGGCTATGTTTGTTTTGCTGATGTCACATGTTCTGAGTTCTGACCTTCAATGATAAAAAACGGAACCTGCTTCAAAACAACTTGGTGGAGTACCTAGTTGGTTTTTTACATGGCGAGTTCAGAAATGATTATCCTTTTAAGTTATATTATTAAATCACACTAATATTATAAAGGCGAAAGTTTTTGAGTGCGTTTGTATGTTTGTTACTTCTTCACGCACAAACGGCTGGACCAATTTTGATAAAATTTGGTATGGAGGTAGCTGACGCCCTGGATTAACACATAGGTACGCTACTTTTTATCCCGATATTACCACGGGATCGACACTTATGTGGGTGAGAAACCAGCGGGGCGCAGCAAGTTATATTAATAAATGTTTTTAACATAGCAAAACTCCCGGCTTTTTCCCCGATGGGTTAGGCAGAAGTGTACCTATGGTGCACCCAAATTTCGCCAGATATAAATGTAACACTAAAATGAACTCCTTAGGTTCCGCTGAGTTTTTAGCAAAAAAAAAGTTTCGGGAAAACAGACGAAAAATTAATAAATATCAAGTACAACGTTATATAAGTACATCGAACGTAAGTAATATATTAAAAAAAAACTTGAAAGCCACGGCAACACAACGTCAAACGTCGTCAGACTTGTTCGTGAATGTTGCAACAATCGTAAAAAAATCCACTACATTATTTATTGAAAAGCAAATATGAATTTATTTTGCGTCTGACTTTTGTTCGAAAAATAAAGGTCAATTTTGTACTTATTTACATTCGGGCATAGAAATATTAAAAATAATAATTATGTACCTAGGTGGGTAGGTAGGTAGTGACCAGTAGCTTACCTGGACCTGGGAAGGGTTACAAAACTGGAAGTAGGTAACCAGTATGTGAAATACAAAATGTTAAAAGATAAAAATGAAAAAGGCTTTTAATTCAAATTAGGTTGAGAATCAAAACTTTTTGAACGTTAAAATTACATAACGTTGGCTAAATATTCCAAGCTGCTAACTCCGTTTTTGGCTTAACTGACTATTTAGTATCAAATGAAAGAGAAACCTCACCTATTTCTGCCGTAACTCGCCTGGAAGGGTAGGTATATGTGCCAAAGATATTGCATAACATTGCTTAATTGTATCTTTAGAATAAAAATATAATTTTCCCTTTCATTTGATACTAAATAGTCAGTTAAGGCAAACATATAGAGTTAGCAGCTTAGAATACTTAGCCGACGATAAGACAGTCCCCCAAAACGTCCGTCATTCACCACTTCCTACTGCTTTAGCTGGGAAGAAGAAGTGGCGCAACAAACTCCCCAGCTATAACTTGTCCAATATTTCATTGAAATAACAACGTGAAGAGAAAAATAACGACTTGCAAATGAAAAATTAAATTGAATCTAAAACCCACGGTTGAATGAACTTAAAACGGTTTTCAGATTACGATAAGCTGAGCTGATTGCTTGAACTTGATTTACCTAAGTACCTACATAATGTTTTACGATTATGTCTGCATTTCTTTGACATTGGACTTTTGTTTCTTCGCAGGTGTATCAGCTCGCAGAGGGGCAATTCTCGTAATTTTATGAACGTTCACAGTCTGAAGGCCAATTCTCGTAATTTAAAACGTTCAAAATCTAGTCGCAGTCTCATCTCGGCGACAAACAAATGTCAAAAGATTGACAAAATGTAGGGAAATTGCCCCTCAGATCTCAGTCTCAATCTGTCAAAAACACCTCTAATATAACATTTTGACAAGTTTTTGACATTTGATTGTCGCCGAGATGAGACTGCGATTAGATTTTGAACGTTTTAAATTACGAGAATTGGCCTTTTGAATTCGGCTATGAGTCTGGCACCTTCAGTTTGACGCTTACATGGGCTAATTTCAACAATGAAACTAAACGCGATCAGCACCTAAACCGCGTTCTAGAGCTGTCAGTGTTATCATTGTTGTAGAATATTAACACTGACAGCTCTTGAAAGTGGTTATTAATGATCACGTTCAGTTCCATTGGTGTATTTTGACCTTTGTCAACGACATTTAATTACAATGGTTCATCTTGATAATCCAGTTGCGTTTAGTATATTATTAGATACGGTAATTAAAACACGTTGTAGTAAATTACCATGCTAAAATATTTGATATGTATTTTATGGATAAGATAAGTATATTTGGAAAGGTCTATATTTTGTAACCAAAACACATTACCTACATATTAATTTAACCGATAATCTATATCGAAAGTTAAATGTCATTGATAAAGTCTTCTTTCAAATATCACATTGCAAGGTCACAATTTTTTTTTTTTATAAAACACTTGAACTGCGCGGGATCACAGATCACAGCTGTTTTATGATCTTGAATATTTTGCAAGCCTGTACCTTGTAAAACACTCTCTCTCCCAGAGAGAGTAACACAGAAAAGGAAGCCGTATAACACGCTACTTAAAGTTCATTGACCCCGTCTCGGACCGACCTTCACCTAGAACTGATATTAGATCACTGTAGCACGAGTCCACGAACAACACGACTCGATGCAGTTCAAATAGATAGTGCGTGACCAATGTTGGTGACAAATGTCTGTATAACTTTGATTTACATTGTTATACGGTAGAGGAGTCCAATAAGCTTGAATAATTACTGTTTTTTCTTACAGGTTAAACTACTTAAAAAGAGACAAAATAAAGATTAGCCAAGCTCATTTTCATGCCTTTCAGGGAGCTTTTAGATACTAATTTAAGTTTAGCTTTTCAGTTTGTAAAGGAGACCAGTCACATACAGAGTTGGGCCCAAAACCCAAACTTAATTTTTCAACTTAAAAAAACAGCTGAAGGAATGGTCGTAGAGATTCGGCGTAATAGTAAAAAAAAAAAAAAATGAAAAGTATGACTTCCCCGACTAGGGTAACGCATTTTGTTTTTGGTGGCTGGCCATTTTGACTTTTTGGGCCCAATGTGGCTGATCTCCTTCCTTAGCTTAACCTGATATTTCTAGCCCTAGTAGGTATGACTTCATCACAACATTCATGAGCTAAATGACACAAACACGATTCCATCATCATATTAATTTGTCAGTTTACAAACAAACAATCTTTGAAAACAAATAGCTCAATGGACTCAAAACTGTCATTGGTTAAAATACATTGCGTGCTCAAACACAATAGCGTGCATAATGACGATGGGTGTATTATCAATCCGAATCGTAAAAGCGGCCAGCGTATCATTGCATCAGTGCACATAACTTTATTAGCAATTAATTAAATTATTGTATCACAGTAATGAAAAACCTTTCTCGTTAGTGGGTCGAATCTGGAAATGCTTTTAATTGATCATAATTTACGTAAAAGGCGGAATTTGTTTCTGATTGTTAATGAGGCACGTTTTGTGATTGATAAACGTGGCAATTGTACGTGATATTGTATATCGCAGTCACTTTAAGGCTCTCCTGCACAGAGGCGTTTTATCGGTTGATAATATCGGATGCGTTATTGCGATAATGCGTCCCGATTTCTTGCCACATAGTTGCGTTTCTATCGTCCGATATTTCTAACATGTGCGTGTAACCTACAGGCCCCCCGCCCGCACTACACGTTACACGTTATTAATGCAGGTGTGTGTAAGATCGTATGCGTCCTAATACAAAATGTTCTAAGAACTCATAATTATCGGAATATCGCTGGACGGAGGAACGCAAGCGTTCTATTTCTATTGCGTCGTTATTATCGCAGCAGAGTGTAACTTCGTGGCCGTCCTAATACAAAATGTACTGAAAACAGATATCGCAAAAACGCATCCGATATTATCGACCAATAATAACGCGCCTGTGGGGGAGACCCTTTACACGTCAAAGGATGGATGAACTAAACGGAGTCAACATTCCTTATCTGACTATGCCGAAGTAGAAATGGAGAAAATACTCAGAAGTCAAAGTCCAGACATAATCTTGGTCTATGTGAGGACTATGTAGGCTAGTCTCTGAAATGGTCTTTTGAGGAACGAACCACACATTTGAGTGGACCTGTCCAGTCAGAAAACCAGTCGGAAAACTTTCTACCTGTGTACGATATAGTTGATATGTTAGTTTTTTTTTTTTTAATAATTTGGTCCTCTGAATGCATGCTTTATGCTAATCTATACATATAATAAAACTGTAGAAAAGAAGTTTTTGTACATTAAAAAAAAAAATAAAAAAATATAGCCAGGGTGTTAAAGGACAACCAATAGAACCCAATTCCAGCATTTTTAGAATTTTTGTCTGTTTGTCTGTTTGTATGTTTAGTTATCCGAGCATCACGTAAAATGTACGAAATAAATGTAGATAACTTTTATACACAACGATTTAGCGTAACTTGAAGTAACATTTAGTTTTTGTTTCATTGCAATCGGTTCAGTCTATCAAAAGATTTTTGAATTTAAAGTGTACCTACCAGAAGTAAAATTAGTTAACGTGTGTTAATATGCACTTGGTCTCACAACTTTATGTTTATATATATTTGCGTTAATAATTATATAAATTGAAGTAACATTGAGTTTTTTGTTTCATCGTAATCAGTTCACACACACCTAAAAATTGTAAATTAGAAAATTCTAAGTGTTTCAGAAATAAATATTAAAACAGCGCCATCTCTGGACAAAATTAGTTAATGTGTGTTAATATGCACTTGGTCTCACAACTTCACGTTTATACGCAACAATATTTGCGTTAAAAATTATAAATTGAAGTAACATTGAGTTTTTTGTTTCATCGTAATCAGTTCACACCTAAAAAAGAGACGGGTTGCACTCCGGGAGTGCCGGCAGAAGAGAAAACTTGAATATTAACGTTGAAATTAATCAATTATTAATTTAATTAATATAACTAATTTTTTTTCACTACTTCTGCGTCACTTTTTTCATTTTACGTCCACGTCCACGTCCATCCATCCATCCATCCATTGTCGTGTGTCACTTGGTTCACTTCGGTTGGCGCCGCCGTAGAAAGAGAGGGGGGGGGGGAAATCTCTCCTGACGGTCACGTGTCCTGACGCGATGTCCTGACGCGAGTTTAACATTTTTTACCCATTACAATAAGTGTGCAACGCCGCTAAAGAAGTTTTCACTTCAAAAATGTAAATTTGAAAATTATAATATGGACTACATCTGGAGATCAACTACGTGCAGTATTGAATATTAATAGCACTTCGATAGATGGCGTTGTTATGGTTTGCCTACACCGGTAGTCGATGGACAGAGAGTACCTACGTATCAGAAATTAGTTACAATCCCGTGGAACTCGAAGAAATTTTACAAAATGACTGCGCAAATTTGACAGAGGAACAGCGCCAGACGTTTGATAGGGAAAGCTGCAGTGTAGATAACGCCTCGGGTGAAATCCTGTTTTTAGACGCACCGGGTGGCACAGGGAAAACTTTCCTAACCAATGTTATTTTGGCTCGAATAAGGAACCAAAGTAAATTACCCTTGCTGTCGCCTCTTCAGGGATAGCAGCCACATTATTGCCTGGAGGAAAAACGGCACACACAACATTTAAAATTTCTATCGACTTGGACCGTACGGAAAGCCCGGTTTGCAACATATCACGAAATAGCGATAAAGCAAAGGTTTTACGCGATTGTGTTTTAATTATTAGGGATGAGTGCACAATGGCAAACCGCAAAGCTGTAGAAGCAGTGAATAGAACTTTGCAGGACATAAGCCAAAATGACCGGCCGATGGGAGGCATTACGGTACTGTTCTGCGGTGATTTTCGGCAGACACTCCCGATAGTACCCCGAGGAACGAGAGCCGATGAAATAGCTGCATGTCTGAAGAGTTCTGTTTTATGGCGCAATATATCATCTACACACCTGAGCGTAAATATGCGTGCACAGTTAGGAGGCTGCGAAAATGCACAGGAGTTTTCCAATTTATTGTTACAAATAGGCGATGGCACATACCCCGTACAAGAAGATGGAAAAGTTAATTTGGTCGCTAATCTCTGTTCTTGCGTTACATCACAACAAGAGCTAATTTCTTCTGTGTACGGAGATTCCACAAATATGGGAAATCAAGCCGGTTCTTGGCTATGTCAGCGAGCTATTTTGACTCCCCGCAATGACCAAGCTGCGGCAATTAATTTAAAAATATTGATGCATGTGTCCGGGAATAGTAGAGAATACACCTCTATAAATACAGTTATGGAAGAAGATGACGCCACGCACTACCCGGTAGAATTTTTGGATTCCCTCAACACACCCGGACTTCCCGCCAACAAAATAGTTTTAAAAATCGGTGTTCCAATAATTCTCCTCAGAAATTGATGTCCTCCCAAACTTTGTAACGGCACTCAGCTCAAAGTCACAAATCTGCAGCAAAACATTATCGAAGCTGAAATATTAACCGGTTGCGGTGCCGGTGATATTGTTTTTATTCCAAGAATACCTATTATTCCTAACAACTTTCCTTTCTCTTTCAAACGAGTGCAATTCCCAGTCAGTCTTTGTTATGCCATGACGATTAATAAAGCTCAGGGCCAGACATTATCCGTTGCGGGGGTGGACCTAAGTATTGGATGCTTTTCCCATGGTCAACTATACGTAGCTCTTTCACGCGTAAACAACCCCAATAACCTTTTTGTGTACGATTCAGATGGTTCCACAACTAATGTTATTAATAGAGAAGCACTAGCTTAAATAAAAAATAAAGATTTGAATCGGTATCCTCGCAGGATATTGTTAAGTTCCGACATCCACGCGAACGAAGTCGCGGGCACAGCTAGTCAATAAATAATTGCAGAACCTTATATTTAAAAGGTTTGTTATTAGCAACCAAACAAATAAGAGCAATATATTTTCAGTTTTTTTCGAGCAGACACACCGTATTGTAAATAATGTATGTTTTATTATTTATCTCTATGTCCCTCGTTAAGGTGTCTTCAATGACGACAAAAAGTCCCAAAAGCAATCAAACAATTATGTGTTGCAGATATAAGAGTTTTTTTTCTTAGTGGAAACTTCCTTAGGCGCGTTGCGCATTTTTGGGAAAAAACTGTTGAACTCGCGCCACTGTCACCGTAATCGACACCGCTTCGGATGTGTTCGGCTGTCCTCGGGATGTACTCGGTTTTAATGTATATTTGAAGTCAGTGAGTGATGGAAAAGTATTTTGTTTGTGTTTTGTTTTCACTGCTGTCGGCATTCCCGGAGTGCCACTGTTTTATTGTTATTTTTAAACATAGTTTATTTTGTTTCGTGATATAACTAATCACATTGAGTAAATAATTATATTATATTACGCAGCTCATTATTATTATGAGGGAAACAAGCAATAATAATTAACAAGTAATAATTAATAGTTTCAATTATTTTCTATTATGGTGAGATCATAATTGTCTAGCAATAAATATAATTTGCTAGCTTTTAATCGTGATTGTGTAAATGATAGAGGTTTTCCTCAATTTTTTCTTTATTAGCCGGTAATAATAATCGTTTGTTAGAAGACTTGATTAAAATATTAGAAGAAACAATCTTCTTAAAACTATTAATTATTTCCGGTTTATGTAGAGTTGATAAATAAGTCATTGGCGCCGATTCTCTTGTTCACAAACTAAACTAAATTTAAGTTTAGTGCATCTTTTTCTTTCTGTTTCATTAAGAAAAGGACAGGAGATAAATATTAGTTTAGTCCTCTCAAATTAAGATACTCCATAGACAATTTAGACGTGATTAAAAAATTGGCTATCAAAAATACGTCAATTTACGTCAGGCACGGACTGATTTGACAGGTCTAAACTAATATTTATCTCTTGTCCTTTTCTGAATGAAATAGGAAGAAAAAGATGCAATGAAATTAAATTTAGTTTAGTTTGTGAACAAGGGAATCGGCGCCATTATTTAACAATTATGGCATACCTTACGAAGGGGTATCTTGTTACCCAGAAACTGGATTGTAGGGGTCAGTTAGGTTGTCACTCCATGTAAAATACTGGTATTCAGATTAGTGTTGCAAAGGACTCGAGTCCTCGAGTCGTAATTTTAGAGACTCGTCTCAATTATGCAAGACTCAGTGTGCTAAAAAGGCTCGGAGTCTAGAGTCAAGCCGAACCCGAGTCATTTAACCACCATTTGAGTCTTAACAAAGGACTCGAGTCTTAAAATGAACTCGAGTCTTCAAGAAAAACTCGGAGCATGAAAATGAGACTTGAAGCTCATCATTCGAAAAGACAAAGGAGCAGTGGTGGCCCAGTGGTATCAGCCGCGACTTACAAGTTGTAGGTCGTAGGTTCGAACCCCGACAGGCGCTTTACTTTGTGTAAATTATTTCATCACCACTGCTCTCAAAACGGTGAAGGAAAACATCGTGAGGAAACCGGCATGTCCTAGAACCAAAAAAACCGAGTGTGCTTATGACCACACGACTGAAGTGAAACTTCAAACGTATTTGGCTATGAGAGGAAGAGAGAAAGAAAATGTGCGCGCGCACTGCTTTCTCTTGCTTATATCCCCCACTCAACTCCCGTTCGCCTCGCCCATAGCCCTTAGACATGGGTCGTACTTGCAAAATCGAGTACCAGGGCTTCCAAGTACGTCCACCTTAAGAAACCAGGGCCTAAAACCAGGGCTCGAGATACTTTCAAGTATTTTCTATCTGCATCGAAAACTGATCCATAACTTCATACAAATAAGAAGTACAATCGCGTAATCAAACAAAAGCCCTGTTGGAAGTAAAAACTACTTGCATAGGAAATTGATCAATGACTTCGAATAAATAAGGAGCAAAATCGCGTTTACAAATAAATACTTGCAAACCATTAAAGTAAAAAAAACTTTTTAAGAAAAAAAAACCGACTTCCAAAAAAAACTTTACAAAGTGAAAAATAACTTTAATTTCGGAAGTCGGTGTCTTTGGATCTTTATTTTAGTTTTTTGCCACCGACTTCCGAAATTTAAGATATTTTTCACTTTGTAGTGTTTTTTTGAAAGTCGGTTTTTTTTTTCTTAAAAAGTTTTTATTTCACGCTTTTTAGTGGATCTGCTTATAATTTATCTAAGTTACAATAGCCTAGTGATCATCGCCTTTTACAAACAAAATATTGCTTTTCCCGATACAGGGAAGTTAATTGTTGAGGAGTTCTCCAGATCCACCATCAGCTCCGTATCACCATTCACATTGTGACGAGCATAAATTGCTTAGCAACCATATTAAAGTAATCGAATCGCAACCCGTGAAATACTTAGATATTATTGAGTAGTTCCGGTGGCCATCTGTGGTCTTCATCATCAGTTCCACATCACCAAATAGTGCTTTCCGAGAGCAAATGCACGAGTTACTATAAAAAATACCCAAATCGCTATAGGTGTGCCTATAATATTTGAAGAGTTCCTTCGATTTCTCCAGGATCCCATCATCAAATCCTGTCCTGATGTTTTTAGACTAGATGCTGATAATCCTGGCTGCAGCATCAGGCCAGACTTGTCAACATTGCATTGAACTTAAAATTTAGTCCTGTTTAAAATGAGCCCAAACACGACTACGGTGCTGTAATTTCAAGGTTGGTACTTTTTCTAATGCTCCTGGCTTCAGCATCAGGTCTTTATGTACGTCGGTGTTCCTCATTAACAGTACGTTTATCCACACATCGAGCCCTTTTCAATGAGCCTTAACACGATATATCAGCTGTTAGTTGTCGAGGAGTTAGGTACTCTGCTGACTATCCTGACTGCAGCATCAGGTCATGACTTGATGATCATGAGACCAAATGTGGCAAATGCCCTATCAAACATCAAAACAATTGACTAAAGCAGTCCTTGCCTGTTCGAGTAACTTCTTACTGTTAAGGAGTTGTAACTTCCATCATCAGCCCAGCTACCTGAGATGGTGACAACCATACGCAAATACACAAGATACTTCGTAAAATATGCGAAAAACAATAAGTGAGCCTATAAAATTTAAAGGTTGCCCTCGATTACTCTAAGATCCTATCATCAGATCCTAACTTGGTGACAGTGGGGCCACCTCAAAACTATCTACTTTGGAACAAAAAAAGAATTTTGAAAATCCGTCGACAATTGGCGGAGTATTCGATGAACAAACATACAAAAAAAAAAAAAAACCGAGTGTGCTTATGACCACACGACTGAAGTGAAACTTCAAACGTATTTGGCTATGAGAGGAAGAGAGAAAGAAAATGTGCGCGCGCACTGCTTTCTCTTGCTTATATCCCCCACTCAACTCCCGTTCGCCTCGCCCGTAGCCCTCATGGGTCGTACTTGCAAAATCGAGTACCAGGGCTTCCAAGTACGTCCACCTTAAGAAACCAGGGCTCGAGATACTTTCAAGATTTTCTATCTGCATCGAAAACTGGTCCATAACTTAAAATAAGAAGTACAATCGCGTAATCAAACAAAAGCCCTGTTGGAAGTAAAAATACTTGCATACGAAATTGTTCCGTAGACTCTTACCACACCTCGGACACTCCATACAACGCTCGCAAAATAATTACCTATTACTACTACATAAACAAATGACGTTTGTATACGTGCAAATGTGTGCGTGAAATCTAGTAGCGTAAAAAAAATGGCGCGGAAAGCAATTTGTGTCGGGGAACCGAACGACGTCGGCGGCGGCGCTGCCCGAACGTGTGCATTATTATGAAGTGACCATGTAGTTCAATTGTTTATTTATATAGTCGGGTTCGTAATGAAATAAAAACACTAAAATAGTTTAGTTTAAATGACTTATCTGTAAATAATGGGTTATTAAATCGCATGTTATTAAAAATGCGAAATCATACAAACAGTATTGTAAATACGAATTCGGAAAAGCATCACAATATCCAACCATCGTGATTAAAACTCAAATAAAACTTTTAAATCGCATAATTGTGTGTCAGCAATACAGCGCTGCAGTTCGCGAGCGCCCTTGCTAAAGAGTCGGCGACGAATACCTCGAAGTGCGGGTGCGGTATCTGATATGAGGGCGAGGAAGGGAGTGTCCTTTCTGTACGTAGTACTATTAAGTATTCTGTGCTCTTACTGATAAGGAGTATGATCGCATTTGCGAAAACAAACGCGGTTGTTGAACTATTTGAGTACCTACGTACTCGAGCGTCGAGGCACGACGGAGCGAGATACTTTCAAGTATTTTCTATCTGCATAGAAAACTGATCCATAACTTCATACAGATAAGAAATACAATCGCGTATTCAAAAGCCCCGTTGGAAGTAAAACTACTTGCATAGGAAATTGATCAATGACTTCGAATAAATAAGGAGCAACATCGCGTTTACAGTACCCGGCGATAAATATTGCACATCGATCTTTGGAAAGAGACAATCGGCTAATTTCGGCTTCGTAGAGCGTTATCTCTGTCGCGCGAAATACAAACAGTCCGGTATCTATTAGGAGCTGTTAAAACAATTATGATTTGCTTCTTTTGATAATTCTTTTTATTCTTTGTATAAAATACACCAATTTTTCTATAAATGATTGCTTTAGGTTGGGGTAAAATAAAAAGGTTCCCCTATTTTTCCTAAAGATGCGCCATAGTACAACTTTAAATTATTTAAATTTGGGGGTGTTAACAACTCTAGATATATA
This sequence comes from Amphipoea oculea, assembly GCA_945859645.1. NCBI lineage: Eukaryota > Metazoa > Arthropoda > Insecta > Lepidoptera > Noctuidae > Amphipoea > Amphipoea oculea. Next base: position 24,103,218 of record OX243862.1, read on the forward strand.
TTTTGAACTGGACGCGACCGCACTCTATCGCACTTGAACAACGACTGACAAAACGTCAGTTAACGTCACATAGGTAAGGTGCGACAGAGATAACGCACTACGAAGCCGAAATTAGCCGATTTTCTTTCCAAAGGTCGATGTGCAATATTTATCGCCGGGTACTGTACAAATAAATACTTGCAAACCATTAAAGTAAAAAAACTTTTTAAGAAAAAAAAAACCGACTTCCAAAAAAAACTTTACAAAGTGAAAAATAACTTTAATTTCGGAAGTCGGTGTCTTTGGATCTTTATTTTAGTTTTTTGCCACCGACTTCCGAAATTAAAGATATTTTTCACTTTGTAGTGTTTTTTTGAAAGTCGGTTTTTTTTTTTCTTAAAAAGTTTTTATTTCACGCTTTTTAGTGGGTCTGCTTATAATTTATCTAAGTTACAATAGCCTAGTGATCATCGCCTTTTACAAACAAAATATTGCTTTTCCCGATACAGGGAAGTTAATTGTTGAGGAGTTCTCCAGATCCACCATCAGCTCCGTATCACCATTCACATTGTGACGAGCATAAATTGCTTAGCAACCATATTAAAGTAATCGAATCGCAACCCGTGAAATACTTAGATATTATTGAGTAGTTCCGGTGGCCATCTGTGGTCTTCATCATCAGTTCCACATCACCAAATAATGCTTTCCGAGAGCAAATGCACGAGTTACTATAAAAAATACCCAAATCGCTATAGGTGTGCCTATAATATTTGAAGAGTTCCTTCGATTTCTCCAAGATCCCATCATCAAATCCTGCCCTGATGTTTTTAGACTAGATGCTGATAATCCTGGCTGCAGCATCAGGCCAGACTTGTCAACATTGCATTGAACTCAAAATTTAGTCCTGTTTAAAATGAGCCCAAACACGACTACGGTGCTGTAATTTCAAGGTTGGTACTTTTTCTAATGCTCCTGGCTTCAGCATCAGGTCTTTATGTACTTCGGTGTTCCTCATTAACAGTACGTTTATCCACACATCGAGCCCTTTTCAATGAGCCTTAACACGATATATCTGCTGTTAGTTGTCGAGGAGTTAGGTACTCTGCAGACTATCCTGACTGCAGCATCAGGTCATGACTTGATGATCATGAGACCAAATGTGGCAAATGCCCTATCAAACATCAAAACAATTGACTAAAACAGTCCTTGCCTGTTCGAGTAACTTCTTACTGTTAAGGAGTTGTAACTTCCATCATCAGCCCAGCCACCTGAGATGGTGACAACCATACGCAAATACACAAGATACTTCGTAAAATATGCGAAAAACAATAAGTGAGCCTATAAAATTTAAAGGTTGCCCTCGATTACTCTAAGATCCCATCATCAGATCCTAACTTGGTGACAGTGGGACCACCTCAAAACTATCTACTTTGGAACAAAAAAAGAATTTTGAAAATCCGTCGACAATTGGCGGAGTATTCGATGAACAAACATACAAAAAAAAAAAACATATAAACAGCCGAACATAGTACCTCCTCCTTTTTGTGAAGTCGGTAAAAAATACTTGCATACGAAATTGTTCCAAAAGGAGCATGATCGCATTTGCGAAAACTAACGCGGTTGAGTACCTACGTATTTGAGCGAGTAGCCGTATAAGATACTTAATAGTCTTGCAAGTATTTTGAGTCGGTACCCGGTGTGCGTACTTGGAAGCAAATACCTGGTGTAAAAACCCGGTCGCATGTTCATGCGACCGGGACCGGGTTTTTACACCAGGTATTTCCAGCTATTTTTTACGTACCTTCCCTACTCGCGATCACACGTTTTCGTAACGCATTCGCCAGTTTACTCCCCAAGTCAAGCGCGCCTAAAGAAGTTTCACTTCAAAAAAAAAACATACAAACAGCCGAACATAGTACCTCCTCCTTTTTGTGAAGTCGGTAAAAAATACTTGCATACGAAATTGTTCCAAAAGGAGCATGATCGCATTTGCGAAAACTGACGCGGTTGAGTACCTACGTATTTGAGCGAGTAGCCGTATAAGATACTTAATAGTCTTGCAAGTATTTTGAGTCGGTACCCGGTGTGCGTACTTGGAAGCAAATACCTGGTGTAAAAACCCGGTCGCATATTTATTCGACCGGGACCGGGTTTTTACACCAGGTATTTCCAGCTATTTTTTACGTACCTTCCCTACTCGCGATCACACGTTTTCGTAACGCATTCGCCAGTTTACTCCCCAAGTCAAGCGCGCCTAAAGAAGTTTCACTTCAAAAATTCGAAGACATGTGACATCCACCAACCCGCACTGGGCCCGCGTGGTGGATTACGGCCCACTCCCTCTCACAGAGAGGAGGCCTGTGTCCCAGCAGTGGGAACGTTATAGGCTGATTATGTATGTTATGTATTAGAAAAGACTCGGAATTGGTGATAAGTTTAAATTAGTGGTTATGATGTAACTCCAAACCATTAAAAAAAATTATGATGTTTATAAATGACTAGGTTCTGCCAGCGACTTCGTCCACGTGAAATTTCACCCTCCTCCCATTCACCCCCTTTAATTTCGAAAAACCCTTTCTTAGTGGATACCTACTCTTCACAAAGAACACATTCTCCAAATTGCATGTCCCTAGGACCAGCGGTTTAGGCTGTGCGTTGATATATCAGTCAGTTAGTCAGGACTTTAAATTTTATATTTATAAATGATTAAAAATATCCTTATTCAATACTGTAATTTTTTTATCTGAGCCTTTCTCCCGGTCCTGTAAATGTAACAATTTTATTGCTAGACTCATATACGAAGAGGACTTGAGTGCGACTCGCCGCATAAAAAGGACTCGAGCCCACAAAGAGACTCGAGCTCTCATGCACCATTCAAGAACTCGTAGAGAATTTAGTTCTCTAGTCTTGGAGTCCTGTTGTAATGAGTCGAGTATTGTAATTCTTCATCCGAGTCTGTTTATATAGGACTCGAAGACTCGAGTTCTTTGCAACACTAATTCAGATGCAATTGGTAAGACTGGAAGCCAATCCCAACATAGTTGGGAAAAGACTAGTTAGAAGAGAATTGATTAATAGAAATGTCGTTTTTATAAATCCTAAGGAATCATTTCAATGTTTTTCAATCAATATTTAATTTATACTTTTTGCACCAACGGATTTTTATTTTTTTATGAGATCACTAGCTGCGCCCCTCGGTTTCACCCGCGTAAATGTCGATCCCGTGGGAATATCGGGATAAAAACTATCCTATGTCCTTTTCCGGGACTCAAACCATATCTATACCAAATTTCATCTAAATCGGTTCAGTGGTTTAGGCGTGAAGAAGTAACAAACATATAAACACACACACACACACACACACACACACACTCACAAACTTTCGCCTTTATAATATTAGTGTGATAATACAATATTTTGCTTCTTTGTTTTTCAATTAAAACCAAAACACGTTTTGATTGGCAAGGCTAGTCGATATTTTTCTTTGCACTTTTTATCCCTCTTAGGTATAATATATTTTCGAATAAGTTTTCCTGTTTACCTACTTCGCGTAAATTAGACGCTGAACTCGCGTTATAGATTTTTTATTCGCATTCAGACTGGAGCAAAACTTTCTTTTAGATTGAAATACAATCACAGTTTCGAGAGAAACATCATAAAAGCTATCTATTTTTAATTACTTAAATGTAGGCAACACATGTAAAAGGCATTTGGTTTCTTCTCTAAAAGGTATATCAATCTGTTTTTAATGTAAATAGTAGTTCTAATTTCAATATACTTTCTTTCAATCTATTCGCACTTAAAACTAACTTAGCCTAGTTAATAGACAAGTCATTAGCTTGGACATGATACAGGGAGAAATAGCTTATTTTCCTTATAGGTAGGTACGTACTTACGTAGGGGAGACTGGGTACGGTTGCAGCAGGGTACGGTTAAACCAACGCTAATAACTCGTAAACTATTAGCGGTGTGGTAAGGGGTACAAGGGGAAAGAGACGCGGCTGGAGAGTCCGGACATGAATCACAGTGACGCGTTGCACTTCGCGCGCTCTGTACGTTTCCAGGGGTCCCTATTATATTTTTTCGACAAAAAGTAAGTATTTTCTATTGTTTTCTTTTTCAAATTACTTTGTTGATATTAGCATTTGCATTTTGAGTGATTTTCTGTTTTATTGTTAGATTTTGAAGGTTCTAAAACCGTGATTCGTTTTTGTTTATGTTGTTTTGTTTCGACGCTATGTTTGTTTTATTAGCGGTTGAGGGGTATGGGGACGGATGAAGCAATTATTGTGGGTACGATTGAAACAATGATAACCCTTGCTTTTTTCGTTCTAGATGCCCAGACAACGTATCAAAAAAACTTCAAGAGGCGAGTGTGATATAACTCAATACGAAAATGCGTATGTAGAAGTCAAAAAAGGGACTTCTTTACGAAAAGCTGCAGAGATGTACGGAGTTCACCATTCTTCTCTTCTGCGATACAAGAAAAAAGAAATGCAGTGTTAGTGTTAGTTTAAACCGGAGCAGAAGAGCTCTTTTTATGTTCGAAACTATTATTAAGACTGATAGAAATGGTGCCATACTAGAATTTAACTATTTCTTGTTGATTATGAATAAAGAAACTGATTTTTATTACTTATTTGTTTACGTTTCAACTGACCCCCATCGCTGTTTCAACCGCCCCTGGTATGGGTACGGTTGAAACAGTGGCACATTATTTTATTAAACTCTTCCTATCTAGTAAATATGGCAGTTGAGCCTCTAATTCTGAGATATATTTGAAGACAAAAGTCTATTCTCTCATTTTATGTGTTTTGTTGTTTGTTATGTTTCAAAATGACTGTGCTACGAGCGTTCAAAGCAAAATTGTTTCAACTGTACCCAGTCTCCCCTACGCTACATCCATACTTAATATTATAAATTCGAAAGTAACTCTGTCTGTCTGTATGTTACCTTTTCATGCCTAAACCGCTGAACGGATTTCGATATTTGGCAGAGAGATAGATTGCATCCCGGGGAAGGACATAATAATATGATAGTTTTTATCCCGATACTCCCACGGGATCGAAACTTATGCGGGTGAAACCGCGGGGCGCAGCTAGTAAACCTATATTAATAAATGATAAAGTTGATGAGTTTGTTTGAACGTGCTATCTCTGAAACTACAGTTCGGATTTGATTTTTTTTTTATTGTGTTATGGCCCAATTATTAGGGACGACTATGGGCTATTTAACATCACGCTAAGACCCTTAAGAGCCCTTAAGTTGCAGGCAGAAGCAAGTATGGAATAAAAATGCAAATCGTAAGATCGGGTTACCAATTAGTAAAGTTACTCTTGAGGGTTGGAAAGGGCAAGTCAGTAAAAAAGGGGAAAAACTATGATAGTTTATCAACCGCCGATAACGGTCTGGTATTAATAGCAATTAAAATGGAGTCTACTTTATTAATGGGCATGATATAAGAGAGACGTTTTATTAGCTGTAACATAATCTTGAACATTGCTAACTTACACAGTTTTTTGTAGTCTTTTTAAAAAAAAAAAATCCTTGCAGAGAACAGAGAAAGAAAAGCTTGTGAAAAAACTTTTTTACAAAAAAAACAACTGACTTCAAAAAAAAAACACTACAAAGTGAAAAATTAGGAGTACTTTAATTTCGGAAATCGGTGTCGTTGGTTCCGCATTTTCGATTTTTGACACCGACTTCCGAAATTAAAGTTATTTTTCACTTTGTAGTTTTTTTTTTGAAGTCGGTTGTTTTTTTTTGAAAAATATTTTATTTTTCACTTTTTAGTTGTACCTACCCCACACAAATTCAATTAACACTAGGGCATTGAAGAATTGAAGCTACACGACTCGAATAATCATCAAAATTCCCATAGAAATGCCGGAGATGCAGTACATTTATGCATATAACTTCGTACATAAGAATAATTACCTAATTTATTATATACTAAAGCCTTCCTGAAAGTATGTAGATCACACTAATGAAAGAATTATCAAAATCGGTTCAGTAGTTTTTGAGATAGTCGCGGACATACATACATACGGATCGAATACAAAACCTCCTTTTTTAAAGTCGGTTAAAAAGAACCCCAATTTTATATGCCATGTAAAATATTTATGGTATATGGTCTTATTTGTTGCCATATAAAGGCTGTTGAAATCATCAGTGTGACGAGATGATTAACTGCCGAAGTTTTGTCAAGTAGAGCATCATCACGAGCTGATCTCCATAAATTCACTATCAAACTTACTGTAATGATAAAAACCACAAAACCAGTTCACTAAAATAATTATGTGCTAAAACCGCCGAAAACCATTTGAAATCTATGTACAATATTTAAGCAAAATCAAAATTACCTCCAGAACAACATGATAGTGACAGGTGACAATGAGCGTGTGTGGTAGTGTAACTACTTGTCCATAGATTATAGACGAGCACTCGATAGATATCGATCTTGTACCACTTGTTACTGTTATCAGTAAACGTGACAAGGAGTTGAACTTGTGGTTAATTAGTGTCTGATATTGTTTGTGAAAGGAATTGTTTAATTAATTTTGATATGGAGACGAAAATAATAGCGTGGTGTTTAAAAATACGCATTTGATAAGCAATAGTGGCAAATATTGTTACCTAAGAATATACAAAAGTGATTCCATAGATATAATATGAGGAAAAACGATGGGAAAATGTAAGGTTTTGTACCCATTCCCAAATGTAGGCGCAGGAGGAAAGTAGTCAGCGGATAATTTATAACGTATGGATAATATGTAAACTTTTATTTAGGTACCTATTGCCTTTAGTTTACCTTTAAATTATCCTTGAACTAAAACCTTCTGTTGGAAAGAAAATAAGTGTAAAACTGTTTCAAAGTTAACGATATAATGTAAAATTTGTCATTCAGTCATTATTTAAAGTTAAAGTTCGCCTTTGCAATATTTGCATATTTTCACCCGACTACGGTGAACCAAAAATGAGGGTTATGATTTAGACCAGTATGTATTTATCTCTATGAAAATCTGTGAAAAACTCTCGGTAGGTAGGCACATAAACGACGAGATAAAACTACTTAGTTTAACTTTGTACTGATAAGAGTGTGATAAACAATATTATCAGTGAACTCTATACACGATTTGGCAGTTATTATTATGTAAAATATAAAATTATGAGGAAAGAGGCTAACAAGGTAGAAATTAAAATGCTTTCTTGTATTTTGATAAACCATTGCAATACCTATTTGTGTTAATTTTCGTACCTACATTGTAAACTTTATTTTTTTACAACATTTACAAAATGATTTACGATATAATTTTCTTGCTGGTCAACACAAAAAAAACCTAGGCTATACAACAGCTAGCCCAGTTTCCATCACGACCTATGTAATCAAACATCGATCACCATAAATATATCACGTGCCATCAAAACACTATCAGCCACAATAGAAATAAAGCCTTATCATCACCTGTTCAAATACGCAGACTCATACACGATTTCAATAATTAAAACTCACTTTTTAAACACTTTTACAATTTCACATCACTACACAAATTGGCGGTAAAAGTTTGACAGCTACTTTTTTAATACAGACTAAAAAATTTTAAAAAAGAACGCGGTGAAAAGAGGTTTGTATTCGGAAAACGGATTCGCGGTGGCGCGAAAAATTCGGAGCGCGCAGACGGCAGATGCGAGCGTCGCGTGCAAAGACGACTAACTTAATGCGTGCGCGCTAACTATAGAAACCCACGCGGTGACACCACTGTGTTAACCTGAAGATTAAATCTTATAACGACTGTTAACGTAATCACGGCAATTAAAAATGTTTGGGTTACGCTTACGATGCGATAGTTCATAACTTAGGCAATTATTAGATTAGGACGCTTCATTAGTATTGACCCATTTTGAAAGAAATTCTCTTTATTTTGTATTAATCACGATAAAATAATTAAAATACGACTCTGTTTATGTTTTCATAATGGAAATGAGTGATTGTTTAAAATTCTCTCGTTACTTAAAATGTAAGCTTACAAATAATTATTTATAGGAAATTTTCATTTTGACACTATCATGACAGCCAGAAATGTGTAATATGCCTATAAATAAAACAATCTTTGTGTTCTGACGTCAGAGACTAACAATAGGCAATATCTACGTAAACAGCAATCAAAGAGAAACACTTTGAATATTTCTACTTTAATTCATGATAACAGCTATTTTGCATTTATAAGAAATTTTATTCAATGACAGGTAACAAATTACGTCATTGTGTGTGGCGCGTGTTTGAAAAAGGCTTGTGTTGACAGATGTATTACCTAGGTACTACACTGATAGCGAACACACCTTACTATTCATACAACATTCTGACATACCGCATACCTGTATGTGTGTACACTGATAAGAAATATTGCAAAATAGTTAAGGCACTATGTCAGCAATCCCACAAGCAAACACGTGGTTCCTTACTGGCAATTTTCATGCAAGTGTACTAAGCGCTGAATTTAATCCAAAGAGGGCATCCATAAGGGCAGATTAAAACCTTTCAGGAAAGCAACACACGCGACTAAAGAAAAAAAAACGAAACTAGAAACGCATGGCCAGCTAAGTAAGTCACCCGTCAATATGAATCCGAGTTTAATCCTCGTTCAAGTTAATCCGCGATCGATGAAACCGGCCGGTGCGGTTTTCACGTAAGACGCGTGTCAGAAAATTAATAAGAGCAGTAATCGCGATGCTCTCCGAAGATAATTGGATTATTTTGTACAGAACATTACGTTCATTTCTTAATCTTTTACATTGTATCCGCTGACAGATGTTTTAAAAGAATACTATGAAAAGTTTTTGCAATCCATACTAAGTATATAATATTATAAATTCGAAAGTAACTCTATCTGTATGTTACCTTTTCACGCCTAAACCACTGAACCGATTTAGATGAAATTTGGTATAGAGATAGTTTGAGTCCCGGGGAAGGACATAGGATAGTTTTTATCCCGATATTCCCACGGGATCGACACTTATGCGGGTGAAACCGCGGGACGCAGCTAATGTAATTATAAATTAAGCAGATTATAACATTTGATTATTTTTTATATTACTGTATTATTAACTAATCCAGTTTCGAGGATGGGCTACTACTGCCAATACTAAATCAAATTATTGGCGTGTGAATAGTGTCTCTACTCCTAGTGAGTCTAGGTATCCTAGTATGTAATCCTCGGTCTTGGGACTCTAGGTAATATATAGGTTGCCCTCGTGCAAAAATTTCGCTCTTCTATACAAATTTCATCCCCTTAACCCCTGTCAATTTTCAGAAACAGAAAAAATATAAAAAAGTAAAGGTCTTTTCGGAATTAAATTCTATCGAGGTTTGACCCAATTGCGTTTTACTTCAGTCAGAGTATTAATCAAATACGCAATAAAAGTATAATCAAAAATTAAATCCATACATATGCTGTATATAGTGAAATAAATAGTTACGAAATAACCTTTAAATAATGTTGTTATCGCCTACAACGCTATCCTGTCACATAATTATATTTGTAAGTGGATTCACACACAATTTAGGTATGACGTTCATCCATAGCTTCAGAAACAGGAACCCCAAAACCAAATGCTAATCTTGCAAACGTCTTTCGATTTGTCCACGTTCGCACATGAGGGCTGCCAACGTCTACGCTGAATATTACACATTCAGCACCTGGGGAAATGTATATCCCCCCAAAGAACTAGATTGTGAGCTCATGAGCTGGCACTCTGGGTGGTCTCCACGTCCTTGCTTCATACAATATTTAGTATGAAAGTCTTGACTTAGTGAGTGACGTCTAACCTCTACTATTTTCCTGTAGTTCTGGTCATTTTACTTGCAAATATACTTGGCACTACTGTCTTATACGGTTATAAAACCCTGAATGAAAGCCAATGCGTCATATATGAATGACTAGCTTCTGCCTGCGACTTCATCATCATCATCATTTCAGCCGCAAGACGTCCACTGCTGGACATAGGCCTCCCCCAAGCACCTCCACTTCGACCGGTTTTGTGCTTCTCGCATCCAACGAGTTTCTGCGGCCTTCACAAGGTCGCCGGTCCACCTTGTGGGAGGCCTTCCAGCGCTACGTCTTCCGGAACGCGGTCGCCACTCCAGGAACCTTTTGGCCCATCGGCCATCTGTTCTACGAGCAATGTGAAACGCAGAACTGCGACTTTGTCCGCGTGAAATTTCACCCTCCCCATTCACCCTCTTACCGGTGGAATTTCGAAAAACTCTTTCTTAGTGGATACCTACTCTTCACAAAGAACACACTCTGCAAATTTCATGTCTCTAGAACCAGCGGTTTAGGCTGTGCGTCGATATATCAGTCAGTGACTTTGAATTTTAATACATGCGTCATGTTCGTGAACGGGCGCCGTCAGTAGGGACTGGTCATCTCTTTGCTGCCATGGCTTATTTTATTTTAATTTAATATTTGAATTGTTGTTTTTTCTCATCTTTTCATTATGGACGCTTTTAACGTTCTGCATCGTTCTCACATGTATAATTTTTAACATGAATGATTTAACCAAGACTTTGTAACCATATTATTTTGATTTAAAAGAGTGTCCATGGAGTTTCTTGCCCGTTCTTCTCCATAGGTACCTACGCTTTGGAATGGGCAACTAGCTACATCTTTCTGACTGACCGACCCCTTGACAATTCAAAAGTGCCTGTAATTGGTTTAATTGAAATAAATGCTTTGAGTTTGAGTTTTTTATTTAAAAGAACACAGTAGTGTTTTTTTTCCCAATGTAGAACCTGATAATCAATGTCAATTTGACAAAAATGTGTGAAAATAAGAGGTATTTTCGACAGATTTAAACTGAGATTAAAAAGCATATTGGGAATTGCCTCTCTTGTAAAGTTCATGAAAAACACTATTAATATCCTCGGTAGTAGGTATCACCTACATCATTATTTATTCTATGACCTTGCAGCCAGCACACACAGTCAAAGATCGCGGGTCTTACGCGTTCTGTCGGGTGGTCGGGTGCGTCCGCACGTGACGACTCGCCTGCAGCGAAATTATGGTTTAATGGCTATAGTTTTTTAGGAGTTAACTTACGTCAATTAAATTTGTATGTTTATGTATAATTATGAATATCTACATACTTAGTTGTTTAGGGGTCGATGGAAGGTTGAAGTGCGTGCTAGGTACACAGAATTCATTGAGTTGTTTGTGAAAGAGTCAAGATTTTCAGCGTAAGAAATGCCTTTCGCAATCAGCAATCCTGTTATAAGAGTGTGGTAATTAGGCCCTATTTATAAGGACTTTATTAATATACCAACATAGCTTTCGTTGTCTTGTGCATCTATCTATATATAGGTATAAAATTCAAAGTCCTGACTGACTGATATATCAACGCACAGCCTAAGCCGCTAGTCCTAGAGACATGACATTTGGAGGGTGTGTTCTTTGTGAAGATTAGGTATCCAATAAGAAAGGTTTTTCCGAAATTCCACCCCTAAGAGGGTGAAATGAGGGTTTGAATTTTCTGTGAGTAATTTCCGACCTCCACGCGGGCGAAGCCGCGGGGAAAAGCTAGTAGAACATAAAATGTCTTAACTGTGCAAATACTCCTCCTCATTTAAAATAATGTTCCTACCTACTTGCTTTGCCAAAAATGGACCCTGAAACTACTTTGCTTCTAAACGAAAAGTCCAAAAATGTCGATTGTAGAAATCCTCCTTTCTGTAAGTTTCCAAATAAGCCGATTTTTCCGGTTTTCTTTGAAATGCGCGGCAAAAAATATCCTCAGCACGTTTTGTTGATATGCTTGTTTACTACTTAATTCTCTTGAAAATTGGTACAATGTCGCAAGGGTCCGTAACTCCCGAGAATCAACCAAAAACATTGTAATGTGTAGTCTAATAAGATACTGATTGAGGAAGAGAAAGGGATATTTCTACATGCACGGTCTGTTGAACTCTCTCTCGATCTGTAACTTACGTAGGCCATCTTAGGAAATGGATAAATACGTAAACGATTATGGAACATAGTGAAATTAAAATGAAGTCAAACAGAGTGTCAACAACTAGGAAGTCTCCTAGGCAATAGGTTCATATTACTAATTGACGTCATCAAACAAGATCTAGACAAAAAGTCAAGATGGTGAACAATCTAATTAATAAAAATCTTTAATTTATTCAGTGACACGCAACGCACCGCCTAAACCGCGGGGTCTAGAAGCATGAAATTCTGCATAAGAGTTGTTTGTATAACTAAAGTGAGCAAGCCATCATCTACCTAGCCTTATCCCAACCATGTTGGAGTCGGCTTCTTCCAGGCTAACCGAATGCAGCTGAATACCAATATTTTATATGAAGCGACTGCCTATCTGATCTCCACAACCCATCTGGGTAATACGATACCCCTTGGTAAGACTGGTTGTCAGACTTTCGGGCTTCTGACGACCCGTAACGACTGTCAAAGATCCACGAATGACAGCCGGGACCAACAGCTTAACGTGCTTCCAAGACACGGAGGAGTCTTGATATGTAAAGATGGTCACCCATCCACGAACCAACCGCGGCAAGCGTAGCTTAAACTTTGATCAACTCGTGCGTGCGGCTGTTATTACTTAGCCTCAAGCCCTTCACGAAAGTGAGCAACTAAGGAAGGAGTTTTAAAAATTCGCACCCGAAAGGGGTTAGATAAGGGATGGAACTTTGTATGGGAGTGCGTCATTTTTGTCGATGGGAATTCCTGTCAAGCGCACGGTGCCAACTTGTTAGAAAATGTGTATAAAATAAACATACAATTTCAATTCATTCCGTACACATAGTTCAAACAGACAGACAGATGTATATTCATGTTAATAGAAAACCGATAGACATACATAACACATAGGTAACTCAGATCAAATAAAAATGTCAAGACATAGCACTGCGAACAATACAATGAAGCATGCCAAAACTACACCTCCACTCTATGCATACGCGCTCACACGCACACATTTACAACCATTAACAATCAAACTACACCTCACTAAGTGCACACATGTTTACGAAACCGGCTTCACTTTACTGTTGACAGCCTGTCTTGGTTTTTTATTTGGTCTGAGATAGGTAAGTACATAAACTCACTCTGTCTTCCCATGGGGTTAGGCAGAACCAACAGAACGCCGCCTGCTACTACGATAATTACATACTCCTTTTGCTTCGTTTACGTTCATAGATCTGCGGGGTAATCATTGCGGGGTTCATTTTGACAGTTCAACAACATTCATTGCGCTATTCACGTTGTTGAGCAGACAACTTTTTCGAACGTATGAAGCAATGGATTAGCAATATGCTTCAAAATGATCCAGATTGAGATTGATATTGTGTTACGCAACTACCCGCTTGACCTTGAACTTTTTGAAGAACATCACCAATTTCCACTAAATGTCCTTCTAGGGCGTCCCCTCGGGTCCGTGGCTTAGGCCCCCAGTGGTCGAGGCACCTGTGGCCGACGCCCCCGATTCGATTAATTTAATTCAAAGCAATTTTTGATCAAATGTACTGTCAGGCACAACATTTTTTTCACCAATTCTATTTTTAACTATATTGTAATTATTTCGCACGAGCCCTTGGGAAGGACCTTCGCTCGTAATTGTGAGATGACACACTAAACTTTCTTATCTGTTGCATATTGCAATATTCAATAACTTGACTCTGGTATGAAAGAGATAGATACAATATTTATTCATACTTCCTTATTGTTTTCAATTTTGTGGACAAAAAGACGGACTTTTTATTGTTACCAATAATTGGTTTGGCTCAGTTAGTTGACGAGTTGGTTGAAGTTGAAAGATAAAATTTCCATAATGGTAACTTATTTATTATAAATGTTTATTAACAACATTCACTAACGTTTTATATGAAGTACTTATTTTTGATTTTTTGGATGTTTGTACATAATAAATATGCTTTTAATGGAGAAAAAGGTGTGTAAGGAGAAGGTTAAGTGGCGATCTATTCTCTCTGCTATTTGATAGATAGCTTTTGTTTAGCAAGGCAAAATACTTTATTATTATGGTGAAACACTTTTCTCATTTACTGTACTAAGTGGAAAAGCACAAAAAAATAAAGATATTAAATTAATCGAATCGGGGGCGTCGGCCACAGGTGCCTCGACCACTGGGGGCCTAAGCCACGGACCCGTCCCCTCCCGGCGGCGTTGTTTCCATTCACATCTGCCTTTTGTGAGTCGCCTTTCATTAATCCTCTCAACAATGACCAAACCATCTAAACATAATCTTCCCAATTTTAATTTTTCAAAACATAATAGAATTGCGCATCAAGAGAAAATAACCATAACATAAATAAAGAGCAAATCCTATTTTTTTCTCCGACATTGGAAAGTCAATGTTACTTTTACGATATCAATCGATTGCCGATGGAATCGATAAGGCCACGTGCATCGGTTACTGAAACCAATCGATTTAAACATGGCAAATTCGCAATCGGATCGCGGTCCTTCAAATTTTCATGGTTACGTAAGCCATGAGATTTGTTAGAGGAATGCGGGTAGTTAGGTACATTTTTCCGTGACTTTATATGGTTTACAAAACTATCAGTAGGTGATTCGATTTGTTACAGCAAAATTATTCAGGTGATTGCTAAAGTAGTTTAGTTTTGTTTTTTAGCCGACTTCAATAGAGTAGAAGCTTTTCCTTCGATCAAGTTTTCCAAAAAGGTGACTCAGACTGACTGAATGCGGGGACGGACCCGTGCTTCACCTATTTTCTCCACCTGGGTGAAGCACGGGGTCTACTGATTCTTGGTTGGGTCCCGTGCTCCACCTGATGATCAAGTACAGTCAAGTAATTAAGAAAAATACATAATTTAATAATATACTACTCTGTCAAAAAAGTACCTGCCAGCAAAAGATCAAAAATGTTAGTTATTCATTTATTACCTTGTGCTAGCGACCATTTTCGGGGGCCCATTATTGAGTGTGCAAGTCAGTCATAGAATTTATTTTAACTCATTTTTTCCAAAAAATGACCCACAGAAATTTCATTATTAATAAATTCACTTTTATTAAATAATTGTTCTATTAGCGGTAACGTTGATTGGTCTCAATGTACATAATTATGTTGATACTTAAGAGGGAGTAACCAAAATGGCCTGCCTTTAATTTAATTTATCATGAAATTGATAAGACTTAGGTAGAAAATAAAAATAATATGAGTATTTCAATTAAACCATTTACCTTAATTAACAAAAATAACAAAATTAAAACCTAACTTAACTAAAACTATACAAAAACTAAAATATAGCATCGAAAAATTCATCCGCATCGCTGTCGACTGGTAATGTACCCAAGAGACTGGCGGCATTGCCACGTTGTATGGCAATGCTTAGCCTTTGGCCAAAGTAAAAGCCAGCCCTTGGGTCACGGGAAGTGTCAACCAGCCGTTTTGTTTCTTTAAAAAGACCATGAGCACTCGGACTCCACGGCCCGAAGGTTTCAACCCCAAACGGCTCGAAAATATAATTTCCGATAAGGTTATTATATTTTCGCCGCTTGAGGTTTTCCGCAGCCGCAGCAGCAGCGCCAGCACAGCATGCCGACCCAGGAAGGTGGGATGGCGCAAGAGTATCGACACAAGTTGCGTCCCACACTAAAGGCCTACCCACCTTCCAAGGAAATAGTGACATACCGTCCGGTCTCTTGCCATCGTCGCGTACCAAGCCATTGGGTTCTAATACAGCTGGAACGCCGACGGTAACAAGAGCTCGTCGGATGATGTCATTAATGTTCGCGTGGCGCGCTAAGCGACCCGCACTTCGGCTGCAAGGCAGGCTGTGGTGTCCGAGGCTGTTGACATATTCGCCACAGTGACAGCGATGAGGGGAACAGCAAGCAGTACCTAGTCGCAGGGAAGCAGCGAGGCGAAAAGTAGTGTCGTCGAACAAAGTGCCTATGTTCGACGAAGGTAGTGCATGAAGCCAAAGTCCCGCGTCCATCTACCCACAGCCAGCAGGCGCGCACGTTCCGCAGAAGTAGCAGACGAGTCAAGTAAATTGTTCTGTACTACTCTGCAGAGCGGCTCATCCCACCGTCTCTGGGAAGATGGATTGTCGGGTGGATCTGTATTCGGGCAAGCGAGTCTCCAGGCATCCATAGCCTCGATGAAACACGGCACATCAAAATTAATCAGTGTGGAGGCTAAGATTTTCCTGATTAATTTATCAGTGCCGTGGACCGAGGATATGAAAGCCGGTAACCGAAATAATTGTTTAGATCTTTTGATTCATATAGGAAAGACAATTTACTGCATCACTGTACAATAACGTCATCAGGTGGAGCACGGGACCCGACCAAGAATCAGTAGACCCCGTGCTTCACCCAGGTGGAGAAAATAGGTGAAGCACGGGTCCGTCCCCCTGAATGCGGACGGCGGAGGACAGGATATGTTGTGGTGCATCCTGGAAGAGCAGTGAACTGCGATGGACTGAGTTGATTGATTGATTAATGTTTTTTTTTTTTAAACTTTTTCATCAATTTTATTACGTGTATTTTTCCAGCCAGTTTTGAGACATGTTTTTTGTTAAAGAGTTAATCGTGACAAATGAAATACTTAAAATTTATCAAAATAATGGTATAGCTTGCACACTACAGGTTCTAAAATCGGTGCCTTTTATGATTTATCAGTTGGAATGAAATCCCGAATCGAGTTTCTAGTAGTCCGTTATTTATTACATTACTAGCTGCGCCCCGCGGTTTCACCCGCGTAAGTTTCGATCCCGTAGGAATATCGGGATAAAAATTATCCTATGCCCTTTCCCAGGACTCAAACTATATCTATACCAAATTTCATTTAAATCGGTTCAGTGGTTTAGGTGTGAAAAGGTGACATACAGACAGACAGACAGAGTTACTTTCGAACTTATAATATTAGTATGGATTTAAATATTAAGATAAGAACACATTATCGTTAGGACATTGCGAATCCAACAGAAGTCAGCGTGACCGATAAAACGTAGCGTTGCAGTGTGTCGAAACATTCATGTAACGCAATGCTTTACAGTTTGTGCAGCCATTTTATTTGTCTCACTGTGCCAACAGTGTGTAGCAACCTTTAGTTCTGAAGATGATCCTTTATTGACCGAAAAGATGTTATAAGTTAGCTTGTGAAAATATGTTGTTTTAGTTTGAGTGATAAGTATTTCTTCTGCTTTGTAGCAACGATAAGGTTAGTGATGGTGTGGGCTTACTTTGTTATTGTGACTTGAGTCATTTTTGACAGACAGAGCATTGTCAGTTAGGGCGAATATGCTGGCCCGCAGATTTTCTCCATGTACAGATGCAATTAAAATAGTCCTTTTTAAGGCATACTGTACAGTACTGTACTCGGGAGCCCTGTGGTTCACATATACCCAAAAGGCTTACAATGCTCTGCGTATCCAATATAATAACGCATTCAGGGTATTGTTGCGACTGCCGCGTTTCTGTAGTGCCTCGGCAATGTTTGCAGACGCATGTACTGACGGATTTGATGCACTGTGGCGTTAGAAATCTGCCTCGCTTCTCCGGAGGCTGCGTGGCAGTCCCAACACTATCCTGCAATCAATAGCCGCCCGGGCAAATAGCCCGCTAGTGTCGGCAATTACAAACCGGACCCGTTCTGTTTTAGTTAAACATAGGCTAAGCTATTTTTGTTACTAGCACTATCTAATAGATCATTGTAGCCTGTGTAAATAAACATTAATAAATAATTTTTAGTTACAAGCTAACTTTGCTTAGTGTGCATACACACGTGCGACTGACATGCTGTCGGCTGCAGCCGCCGAGGCGTCGCGTCGTCGGTTGCCGCTGGCGCGTCATCGGTTGCAGTTGTCACTGTGGTCAACACGTGTACCTCGTGTGTATACACACTTAGGGTTATGATATTTATTCAAAATTAAAATAATATGAACTTAAATAAAAACGAATACCTAATTAATTAATAAAAAATAGCAGAATTATATCCTAACTTAACTAAAATTATTCACAAACTAAAATATACCGTCGAAAAATGCTTTTTTCTACTGTTGAAAGCTATGGCACCCACTGTTAATCTTTACCCATCACTAATCTACTCCTCTCAATTAGATCTCAGTACTCATTTTTGTATTGGTCGTAGTAATTATATTGTCGTCATAGGTTCGAGGACTATTGCTACCCAAAGTTTTGATATTATAATCCTTCACATATTATCTGCAGTTTTTTACATCATTCACACGTATTATTTATTTAATATTGTTTGTCTTAAGTCTGTGATAATATCTCCCTTATTTGAAGACGATCAATCATCATTTCGTTACCTACCTATTGTTTTATCATAGATAAGTGATGCAACTGCGTGTATATTGCGTAATATAACATTATAACACTCATACAATACGTGTAAATATTTATTTACGTAGATTATAGACATAATTATGTAGTATGCTTCGATAATTGTTTTAGAATTAGAAAGTGCGATTTCGGAATGTTTTTTACTAAGATAACTTGGTAGAGGCTTTTTTTCAACAATTGTCTGCGTTATGTATGATTTATTGATGATGTAAAATAGATTAAAACTTATGGTATGCATGTTTCCCCAAACCGTTTCTATTTTTTTTTTATGTTTATTTATTTATTGCGTCATGTTTACCGCAAATAAACATATTTTCTTCCTTTTCTTTCTATTTACTAAAAAAAACCGGTCAAGTGCGAGTCGGCCTCGTAAAATAAATAAATAAAGTCCTCCAGACCGCATTTCGGCCACGGCTGCCAATCTCAATGAAGACTAGCCTTTGGCGCGGGAGATATTATAGTACATAAGTCTATGGTGCGCGCAGACACAGCTGCACCGCTGCGGTCGGATTGGGAGTAAAAAGCTTAATAAAAGGTCTAATAATTATTGATGAAGTCATATTATCAGCGGTTCCATAAAGAAATAAAAACACAATAACAATCCGACGAACGAAATGAACGCAGTCTGATCTTCTACTTTGAGTGTCTATGGTAGTCTTCTTCTTTTTTTTTTATAGTTTTGGCTCAGTAGGTGGCCACGTTAATAGCGCGGCATCAGTGCCAATCCATAGGTCATCCGAGGTGCAGGTGAACGCAACTTAGGACACTCCATCAAGTTTGAAATGGTCTAATCAGAAGCCACTCACACTGGGTGTTGCATGTGTCAGTAATTCCCCACTTCGACAAAATGTCAGATAGAAAGTCCAATAATTGCGATGTTAAAAATAACTGCTGATCGGTGCCATAAGTGTAACCAATACCTACATAAGATATATTACCAGTTATGCAAGCTATATTTGCTCAAAGACTACATACAACTGGGCAACCTCAAAAAGTTAATACATAACCGATGGGTTGTATGGATGACTGTCACACCATTGCGTAAGAACAAGATAATAATTTTCGTCACCATGTAAAATGCAGTTGAAGAATGTATGCTTTTAACTTGTTAAAGACTTGTCAAAGATTATGTACCTATTATTTTAGAAACGAAGATAACTTACTTATTATCTACATTATAATCTTTACAAATGCCCAAGGTCGTCAAGATTTAACTGGAAATATCTAGTTTTAAAATGTGAATACAGTGTTTTATCATTTGTTAATCTATAATCCTAAACTTGTTTCGAAAAAAATAAACGTGACATGTTTTTTGTTCATATTTTACTAGTTGAACTTGTAGTGTTTTGAAGATAAGCTGTTTATTTAACCTTTTGACCGCCACAGATGTGATAAATATTATGACGCAAAATTATGAATGGTCTTTCTAATAACCTACCTATTTAGTAGATTAGAATATGTTAGTCTAGTTAAAGATAATTTTATCTTAATTTAATCTTATTTAATCTTATTTTTTGTATTGTTTCTTCATTTGTGTGTTTTTTTACATTGTTCTCACATATAGAAGCAACAAGAATAATGTACCCAGGATTTTGTAATATCTTGATTTAAAAGAGTGTCCATGGAGTTTCTTGCCCGTTCTTCTCCATAGAGATCTACGCTTCGGAATGGGCAACTAGCTTCAACTTTCTGACCGACTACATAATTTCGACACTTCAAAAGTGCCTGTAATTGTTTAATTGAAATAAATGCTTTGAGTTTGAGTTTGATACTGGCAATATGTCTTCTAGATAAGTGCTTCGTAAGCATTTCCTATGTAACTAGGCCTACTATGAATGTTAAAACTCGAGGAACAAAGTTAATCTTTGTACCTACTGTGAGAATTTATTTTTCTAAAATCAGGTGCAGGAGGTTCATAATGATGATTACATGACTGCATCACAGCTCTTCATCAAGATTATATCTAACCAATTGTACAAAAACAGCCGAGAGGTGTCGTGGGACACCAGAGGGGTAATTCTTGTAATTTTAAGAACGTTCACAGTCAGTAGGCCAATTTTCGTAATTAAAAACGTTCAAAATCTTGCAGTCTCAAACAAAAATGTCAAAAACTTGTCAAAATATAGGGACATTTGATTTTTTTTTGGGGATTTTTGACAGATTGAGCTTAAAATTACGAGAATTGCCCCTCTGATCTCTGTCTTAATCTGTCAAAAATACCTCTAATTTCCCTACATTTTGACAAGTTTTTGACATTGATTGTCGGTGACATGAGATTGCGACTAGATTTTCAACGTTTTTAATTACGGGAATTAGCCTTCTGGTCGAAACGAAGTACCTTTCGCTTTTGCACAATTGACGAATGAGAGCCAGACCGAAAAATGTATTACATTTTAGTTACGTATTAGTGTGACAGGTTGCCAGCACCGGTACAAGTTTACCGTGAGTGATTATCGAGCAACCTTACACACTTGTGCAAGGACGGTGTAACGTTACCAATCCCCTGAGACAGGTGACGACGCTTTACTGGAGTCGAGTTGAGTCATTATAACTGGTAAGAGTTCTGACCCTTTGGTGGCTTATATTTATAGGACTTTTTAGGTTATTGAGTTATGTTTTAGAGGGGCTTGTGGCTAAGTAATAACAGCCGCACGGGTCGATCGTGCCGCGGTTGGTCCGTGGATGGGTGACCATCTTCATATACCAAGACCCCTCACTGCCTCGGAAAGCACGGATGGTCCCGGCTGTCATTCGTGGATCTTTGACAGCCGTTACGGGTCGTCAGAAGTCCGAATGTCTGACAACCAGTCTTATCAAGGAGTATCGTATTACCCAGTAACTGGGTTGTGGAGGTCAGATAGGCAGTCGCTCTATATAAAATACAGGTATTCAGCTGCATCCGGTTATTCCAGTCTAACCGGATGCAGCTGAATACCTGTATTTTAGAACATAAAAAAGCACTGCAATTCACAAAAAACGTAAGAAATTATGAATTACGATCTCCCCTGATAGATCACCCAATTGTTGTATCTCAAGGATCGGTAGAGCTTTGCTCAATAACATAGCATCACGCCTGTATTTCCCGAAAGGTTATGCAGAGGTGCAGCTATAATACACCCACATTTCGCCAGTTAGTTTGGGGTCCCCGGTCGAGCAGTGTTATTGGGTTTACCATCTCTAATTTCTTAGTATTAGCCCGAACTCTGGGTTTGTGCCCGGTTCTTATGGGACTTAAACATAACTCATCATCATCTGTCAAGCCTTTTCCCAACTATGTTGGGGTCGGCTTCTAGTCTAACCGGGTGCAGATGAATACCAGTATTTTACATGGAGCGACTGCCTATCTGACCTCCACAACCCAGTTACTGGGTAATACGATAGTTACGATACCCCTTGGTAAGACTGGTTGTCAGACTTTACTTGGTCCAATATACCTACACAAAATAAAATATAGCCTAAACTACAAATTGATTGACATATTATCCTAACAGCAACTTAAAACAATAAAATACAATTACCACACTAATATTTATGGCTCAATATCGTGCCAAATAACGTTGGATGGCTTGAAGAAGCTATAATTGTAATATAGGCGGTGTTGCTTGATATATAAAGGTTAATTTACATCATTACAACCTAGTTGCGAACTTCTTTGATGTTTAAAATAACTGTTGCTTGTTGTTTACGTTTGGGCTTCGAAGTTGGCGATTGTTCCATAAGCGGTAAAGAGCAGAATTAGAAAAGTGTAGATGGACGGTGACGGTTATGGACGGTGACGGTGATGGTACCTAGTAGACGTTAACCGAGAGGAGGCCTGTGTGGCAATAAGAGCATTATAGGCTGATTATGAGATGGACGTTGAAGGTTGCAGAGTATATAATCTTCGAACGTTTTTAACACGTACCTATGTTATTTTCAAACGACTACCACTTAAAAAAAAACCTAAAAAAGTCGCCAGCTTGCACTGTTAAAAAATGGGTTCAACTTATAGATTAATGATCTAATAGAACAAGTGTAAACTTTGTGAAAGTATTTACCCCAGCCCGTGTTTATTTACCTTACTTGCTGTCTACTGCAATTTATATTAAATTATGTCTCAATCACAATGATAAATGATGAAATGTGAACCCAGAGTATCTACGAGTATATCATATTGTGTGTCTTTTAGGCTTTGCTAAATATATGTATTTTCTATTATTTATTTTTTCCTAGATCTAGCATAATTAGCCGATAACTGGCCTGGTAAATAAAGAGGAAAATTATAAATCGATAAATTCAGAAAATTACTGTTATTTGTACTCGCTGATCGCATTATCTGGATTATCCACAAAGAAAGATGGCAGAACATCTGTAGTTTAGTATATTTTCGTAGTCTTTTCTGGTTTTCGACTTTAGGTTGGTGAGCATATTGGCCATTGTAACCACAATGGCCAATATGCTTGTTTCGTGGCCGAAAAGTTGTGCATAATTTTTGAATTTTGACACATTAAACAGTAATTATGTTCGTATGTGTTATATGTGGAACGAAATGTTAATTGCTGTTGTGTGGTCCATTTATTGATGATGTTCACTCATTTAATTTGCATTTAGTACGAAGAGAGTGAAATAAGTGGGTCTATAGGTACTTTTGCTTAGAAACTGCTAAACTAAGAAATAAGAAAAAAATGGTAATAAAAAAACGAGTAGATTTCTTTTAATAAAAAGTTCCCACGATAACCTTGTTAATAACTTAACATGTTTTTGATTGATCTCGATAATAATTAACTAGTGAAGAATCTCATTCTCTACTGACTAACAATTGCTCAATAATTTTAAAGATTCCGCGCTTGTATCCGGGAGGAAAACTTGTTTATAAGTGATTCTCTGAAAACTTAAAGAAAAATAACTAAGTATAAATACTTAGGTATTTTAATTTTTCGTTTTAGTTACTTTACTCGAATTCTTTCTAATTTTAGTAAAGTAACTAAAACGAAATATTAAAACAATTCAGCCATGCTACCTTATGATGTGACGACAAAGATTTAAATCGTTAGATTCGCCTTAACGCGTCAAAAGATAGTCGCGTTTCTGGGGGTATGCTCTCTTGTCCGTCAACAAAGATACGTGCCCAACTGATACTTTCAGTAGGCCCTCGAGTCTTTGGTCAACTGGACCCACTCGAACCGGACCCGTGGGTCCAGTTGACCAAAGCATTAATTTTCTATATTTTTATTGGTCAACTGGACCCACATCAGAACAAGTGACAAATTAAATTTTCCAAACGGATAAAAGCACGTCGCGAGTAGGGACAAATCGTGTTGTCATTCGTTCGGGCTCCGAAGTAATCTTATGTCCGTAGGTGATACGGAATTGAAAACTCCCGTAACTTCGGCGGAATCTACGTCTTTGCCCCACCAGTGGGGCGGCCGGTGGGGCAAATTGGAATAATCCGTATTTCTTGCTTAGGTAGTACACCTCCTGTTTCGTTTAGACAGCTCTGACACACAATCACACAGTGACTTGATTTTATCGTTATGGAAACGCTATTTAATAATGTGCGAGCTCACTCTTCTCAGTATGGACACTTATTCTGGTTATCAAGTACGGTAAGGGCAAATTTTTCCATTTAAATCTTTGGCTGTTGGGGAATAATATTTAACACGCTATAAGCAATAGCCGATATGAAAGAAAAAGAAAGCTCTGAAGCAGATAAGGGGTGACAGTGAGCAGTAAAAACATAATTATGCTATGCTAAGATTTCACAAAGAATGACCCTTACAACATCATCTGCCTAGCCTTTTCCCAACTATGTTGGGGTCGACTTCCATTCTAACCAGATGCAGTTGAGTACCAGTATTTTATATGGAGCGACTGTCTATCTGACCTCCACAACCCAGTCAATGGGTAATACGAAACCCCTTTGTAAGACTGGTTGTCAGAATTTCGGGCTTCTGACGACGCGTAACGACTGTCAAAGATCCACGAATGACAGGAGGGACCAACGGCTTAACGTGCTTTCCGAGACACGGAGGGGTCTTGGTATGTAAAGATGGTCACCCATCCAAGAACCAACCGCGGTAAGCGTAGCTTAACCTGATCGATCGATCCGCGCGGCTGTTATTACTTAGCCACAAGCCCCTCAAATGACTTATATATTTTGATAACCATCTTCGTTAAGAAAAAAAAAACACATTGAAATTAAAAACTATGATAAAGTTGAAGAAAAATACTCAAGTTAATGCTATAAATATTCATAATATGAGACACAACAGCCACATTACGACTCGAGTACAGGCATTATATACAAGTGACTACTTTAAACTAAGATTAAAGAAGATTAAAGAAGATTAACTAAGATTAACCCGTCATTTCGCGACCTTTACAAGATTACTGTTATTGGAACTCGTTACATTTGTAATGACAGCTGTACCAATGTTGTAAACAAGTATTATTACATACTTGCAGCTTCAATTGTTGCTCCTGCCAAGCAGCAATTTAACATGTAATGTCGTATATCCAAACTTCACACGTGTATTAAACCTATGTATTTCATAAACATAGACTACATGGTACTTATCAAAAGAGGCAATTAGTTTATAAGGTAAAATGTGCCTATGTGTTAAAACTAGATGATTAATCCGTTGGCGCCACTGGGTGCATTTTTGAACGATTCTGTATCATCTGCCTAGCCTTTTCCCAACTATGTTGGGGTCGGCTTCCAGTCTAGCCGGATGCAGCTGAATACCAGTATTTTACATGTAGCGACTGCCTATCTGACCTCCACAACCCAGTTACTGGGTAATACCACAGTATAATAAATATACAGTAGAACATCTTCATACAAACGTGCCGCTCTCGGTTTGAATGTGTGCGTGCGCGCCGCGCGCCGTGTCGGCACGCGATTTCACGCACACGCTAGCATAATATATGAGGGAATAAGGTGGCGGCAGTGCGGGCTGTGCAGCGCGACTGTGAGCACGCGCGTACGCTACATGACCGGTTGCGTTCGTCAACTCTCGCCGGCGGCGGCCACTTAAATTACGAGTATCATGATGACTTCAAAAAGGGGAAAAAAATATTGTAGTGTTTTCGGGTGCCTCAATAATGATTTCGCAAACCCGGACTTATCATTCTTCATAGTTCCTACTCAACCAGAAATGTAAGTACCTACTTATACTTAAATATTATTAGAAAATGTGGTATTGTATTGTTTATTTCACAGTTTATTTGCTTTATTAAGAGCGTAGCCGAGTCGCATTTTTCCTTAAAAATGTATTCCCAAATTTACTTTCTGAATACTATGTTTAGAGCTAAAGTTAGTTACCAGTAGCAATCAAACACAAGGAAATGAAAATATTTTGTCGGAAATCTTACGTTCTGACTATGTACCAATACAACATGAGCTACCGGAAAAAAATGCATTTTTTTATGTTTGTGGCGCTTTGTTAAAAAAATGTGTTGCTTACCATAAGAACTGCGATTTTTTAAATAATTACGTCGACGTTAATCAACGAGCGTGTAATTTAAGTGTAGAATCTAGATACACCCATTACAGGAATTACGGCAAAGATCGAAATTTACTCATGATCCCACCTGATGATTTTGTCGATAATGTAGAAAGGATGGAGCAGGTGTTTCGCAAAGCGTTCGAAAAGGACCACATCAACATTAAAATTGGCCGGTCAATTTACGATCAACTGAATGATATAGAATTTAAGTCGCCCTGTCCATGCTTTCCCAAAAGCTTTTTACAAAAACTTTACATAAGAATGAGAATTTACTTTACATTAACAAATAATAATAAAGCGTTCCGGACGTGCAGAAACAGGAGAAAAATTTTCTCGGTATCAAATTTGTAACTTAGTATAATTAATGTTATGTGAAATGTGAATAAAGGCTTTTTATTTTTACTAAATTTATAAATTGGTAAAATATTCAATCATAATATGCTTTTTAACCGACTTTTTATTAACCGACTTTAATTAACCGACTTTAAAAAAGGAGGTTCTGTATTCGACCCGTATGTATGTATGTATGTATGTATGTATGTTTGTATGTCCGCGATTATCTCAAAAACTTCTGAACCGATTTTGATAATTCTTTCATTAGTGTAATCTGCATACTTTCAGGAAGGTTTTAGTATATAATACATTAGGTAATTATTCTTATGTACGAAGTTATATGCATAAATGTACTGCCTCTCCGGCATTTCTATGTGAATTTTGATGATTCTTCGAGCCGTGTCTTCAATTCTTCAATGCACTAGTATTAATTGAATTTGTGTGGGGTAGGTACAACTAAAAAGTGAAAAATAAAAACTTTTTTACAAAAAAAAAAACAACCGACTTCAAAAAAAAAACACTACAAAGTGAAAAATAACTTTAATTTCGGAAGTCGGTGTCAAAAAACGAAAATACTGAACCAACGACACCGACTTCCGAAATTAAAGTTATTTTTCACTTTGTAGTGTTTTTTTTTTTGAAGTCGGTTGTTTTTTTTTTATTTCATAAATTTAGATCAAGTGCTGCTTGTTCGAAAATATTAACTAAAAGTAAAAGTGACAACCCTGGGGATCAACGCAAGAGTAGGCTAATAACTCGACGGGCGGCCTTAGATAACGTACTGTATATTTACTGTACTGTGGTAATACGATACCCATTGGTAAGACTGGTTGTTAGACTTTCGGTTTCTGAATACCCGTAACGACTGTCAAAGATCCACGAATGACAGCCGAGACCAACGGCTTAACGTGCTTTCCGAGGCACGGAGAAGTCTCGGTATGTAAACATGGTCACCCATCCACAGACAAACCGCGGCAAGCGTAGCTTAACCTGATCGATTGACCTGTGCCGTTGTTATCATTTAGCCACGGGCCCCTCTGAATGACCTTTATTGAACGAATCTGTATACTAACAATAAAGCTGAAAAGTTTGTTTGTTTGATCGCGCTAATCTCAGGAACTACCAGTCGGATTTGAAAAAATCTTTTTGCATTTGTTAGCCCAATTATTGAGGAAGGCTAAAGGCGAAACTTTAACATCACGCTGGGACCCATAGAAGCCAAGTAAAAAGAAAAAGAACTCTAAGCGAAAATGATGTACCTGATAGCGCGGGCAGACGATGCGATGCGACGGGTGGCATCGGGGAGACAAGGAATTTCACGCGGACGAAGTAGCGGACAGAAGCTAGTATATATTTCATATTACAACTCCAGGAGAGTTGTTTCAAATCAAATCTGTCTGCTCCATAATCATATGATCATTGAACGATTTGCTGGTATTGACAGTTAAAACTAAAGGATTGAAGTCTAAATGAAGAAATAAGTTTAAAGCAGGGACCAGGGACTGCGACTTACGAGTTGTAGGACGTAGATTCGAACCCAGACAGGCGCTTTACTTTGTGTAAAATATTTCATCACCACTGCTCTCAAAACGGTGAAGGAAAACATCGTGAGGAAACTGGCATGTCCAAAATTCGAACCAAAATTCGAAGACTTGTGACACCTACCAACCCGCACTGGGCCCGCGTGGTGGATCACAGCCCACTCCCTCTAGATGAGGCCTGTTTCCCAGTAGTGGAAACATTATAAGCTGATTATGCTTATGCTAATTAGAGCCATTGGCTTCGAGCAGACATTCTGGCGTCCACAACATTAGTATGAAACTGCCTGGTAGCCCTTGGGCAATTCATTTATAATGAACTAGCTTCTTCCCGCGAGTTTGTCCGCGTGAAATTTCACCCTCCCAATTCAATTCAATTCAATTTTGAAAAACCCTTTCTTAGTGCACCCTTAGACCTCATAAGCAACCTACGTGCCAAATTTGGGATCTCTAGACCCAGCGGTTTGGGCTGTGCGTTGATATGTCAGTCAGTCGGTTTCTTCTTTTATATATATTTATTTAGATAACGGTTTTAAAGTTGTATAAAAAGTCTACTTCTATAACTTAGTAATAAACATGAAATGTTTTAGGCAATAATTTAGATTTCTTACGATCATTAACTCCGCTTGTGCAACCTGAATTGTTCTGTAACTAATTAAAACAAATAATTTCGTTATATGATGACGTTATACCTATGTTTAGATTAGTGAAAAATAATAGAATGAAAGAGAGACAGACAGAAGATAAATGAGAGTTGGTCTAGACGAGTCTAATGCCAACAATGTTACAATTTTCTAATCTGATTTATTTTGATGACCATATTAATCCCTATATTTACATCTATTCCTAGAAACAGTCAGTTTTAGAGGTATGAGGAACGGGGTGAAAAGTTTACTCATCCTCCATAGAAAAGGGAGGGTCCTCTGACCAGACGGGTGTCGTGTCTGGCGGGTAACGGCCCGATGATTCATGTCTATGCTAGTTGCGCGGTAAACTCTGCTTGCGAGATGCAGGATTTTGCGTGACGTCAGTATGACGCGTTGTTCGCATGTGGCGTTGTAGATACTGCTACAATGACAAAGAGGATTTGCAATATAGGTCTATCTTCAATATTTTGTGGTTCATTATTTGTGACCTTTCTTGGTTTTCTTAAAATAAATAAATTATAACACAACAAGTTCAAGTAAAAACGCCAAAAATTACGAATTTCCATACAAACTCGCAAAATATGATCCGACGATGTTGTGAGAGTTATTTATTTAATCCCTGTTATGAATTTTCAAAAATACTTCCTTAGTGCTCACTTACGTTACAAAAGGAACTCTTGTGCAAAATGTCATGATTCTAGGTGGGTTTAGTTTTTAGTGCAAGTTTTCATTCACAACCACAGATATATGGATAGACCTGGATAACGCAAGTATCACGATCTGTATGAAAGAAATCAAATGATTTCATTCTTTTAATCATCAGACAATTTCAATGTTTTGATAAAAAAAAAGTTGTTGTTATGGATTGCCGTCGGTTGAGACTGGTCATCTCTTAACTGCCAAGGCAAATTTTTAATCTTATATTTTGAACTGTTTCTTCATTTTTTTTTTTTACATTGTTCTCACATATAGAAGCAACAAGAATAATTTACCCAAGATTTTGTAATATATTGATTTAAAAGAGTGTCCATGGAGTTTCTTGCCCGTTCTTCTCCATAGAGATCTATGTTTTGGAACTGGCAACTAGCTTCAACTTTCTGACTAACTGACCGAGTATTTAATTTTGACAATTCAAAAGTGCCTGTACATGGTTTAATAATTGAAATAAATGCTTTGAGTTTGAGTTATTGTTGTTGTTGTTAGAGAGTTTTTTTTAATTGTTAGGTACTAATCCTATGAACTCCTGTCTGAAATAAAAGTTTTATATTCTACTAGCTGCGCCCCGCGGTTTCACCCGCATTAAGTGTCGATCCCGTAGGAATATGGGGATAAAAACTATCCTATGTCCTTCCCCGGGATGCAATCCATCTCTCTGCCAAATTTTATCGAAATCCGTTCAGTGGTTTAGGCATGAAAAGGTAACATACAGATAGACAGAGTTACTTTCGAATTTATAATATTAGTAAGTATATATTCGAATTTATAATATTAGTATATGGATAGCAACCTGTATTCTAGCGTCTTCCTATAGCTAAGGCACAAACTGAACTGAAAGATGGAAGACACAAAATCTCCCACATTAGACATTGTGCTCAGATTCCCATTATTACGATAACGATGTATTTTGTGAAAGTAAGTAATAGTTAATTGCTTCTATTAATCTCTAAACAACATGATCCGCAGGCTAGAAATATCTGTTTAAGAGCATGAGTAGTATTTTTTTGTTCTGTCTCGTGATTTCTCAGGTTAATGAATGCTGAAGGTGTTTTAATAGGTGTGAATGAGTTTTTAGATGCTTGCATGCATAGTGATACTTCCTTGGTTTGGTTGAAAGTACTTTTACTTTAGATATTTACATCTCATCATCAGCCTATAGCAGTCCATTGCTGGACATAGGCAGGACATAGGCCATCCTACGAAGATCGTCGCTCCACCTAGCCTGAGGGCGTCCCACCTTACGTTTACCGATTCGCGGTCTCCACTCGAGAACATGTCTACCCCAACGGTCATCGATATTTACATATAAATGAGTATATTTTTAGTCATAGTATTTTACTGGGCTGTGCTGGGGCGGCTGCTGCAGGTGCAGAAAACCTCAAACGGCGAAAATATTGCAACCTGATTGGGAGTTATATGTTCGAGCCGTTTGGGGTTGAAACACTAGGGCCATGGGGTCCGAGTGCCCACTTGGTCTTTCGGGATATCGCCAAGCGGTTAGTCGACTCTTCACGTGACCAGAGGGCTGGCCTATTTCTTGGCCAAAGAATTAGCATTGCCATACAACGTGGCAATGCTGCCAGCCTTTTGGGCACTGTTCCTGTTGACAGCGATGCGGACGAATTCTTTGATGCCCTATAATGATTGTTTATTTTTTCATATAATTGTACATATTATTATAGCTTATAGTACATAGTTAAATAAAAATTATTTAAAGTATTTTACTTGCCGGAAACACGTAAGATACATAGGATGATTAGACTGGTGTTGTAGTCTGTACCCTGCCCTGTCTCATCCCTTGGTTGTCGTTTGACTGTGCAGGGTGGCAGGGACATCAATACGTAACCCAATACCATGGATTCAGTACATAATTCTAAACCCCGCTGCATTGAAATGTTTCGTCAGTTATTAAAAAGATTTTCCTTAGATTTTGACCGCGAAGGTAGCGCACTTTTCTATGAAACAGGAGATAATTTTTTTATAGCCTAAGTACGAACATTTTCTTCGGTAGAATCATGTGCTGTTTTCATGGTTAATAATCCAAAATGCTCTCACTTTCAGTCACTAGAATCTACTTTGTGTCCATCTAGGAAGAGTAACGTTGTTTATATTTTTTTGAGGGCGGGCGTTCTGTGGAGCCGTCACAAATTTTGTAACAAAAAGTGGCGATTATCAGTCTAGATTGAATGAATGACTTTTGATTTTGATTTAAGCGTCTGCTACAGAAATGGAAAGGTATCAACTCAAAATGTCATAATGAAATTGAATAAAGATTCATTTAATTAAAGCATAAAAAAAGAAAAAGGCAAGAGCTCATTGGGTATCAAAAAATTCGTCCGCATTGCTGTCAATGGGATAAGTGCCCAAAAGGCTGGCAGCATTACCACGTTCGATGGCAATGCTCATTTTTTGGGCTAAAAATAGGCCAGCCCTCTGGTCACGCGAAGAGTCAAAGTGCATAAAAAAGTCAAAGTCCTTTATGCGGTTATTAAAGCATTAATAACTGCATAAAGGTTATTAGGCAAACGAAAGGTGTCATTAAACTATAAAGATTTTTCTTTTTCTAAAAAACGATAAAGAAAAAAAAAGAAGAAAAAAGTAAAGTTTTTTTGTTAAGATATCGATACTCATCTTGCCTGCCGAATTTCGTTAGCTAATTTTATTTCATCCTGTATATTCACACAAAAGCTTTTTACTCATGCACCCAAGATCAATGAAATAGAGAAGAAACCTACGCATACACAGCCTGGCAACAATAAGTGCACAGACCGGCCATTTTTTTTTGTTTTCATTTCGCGGTCCCACGGTCGGCTGGACGCAATAAAAAGCTTGAATATTAAACCATGGCCTAGCCTGGTGTCGGGAATTGTACCCCGTTTTATGGCCGATTGGGTACACTGGAGTGCAAGAAAATAGTGCAGTTTGTAGGGCAGTACTTATGTGTAGGAATCGTGCGGTTAAATAGTTTAATCAGCACTAATTATTGCGAGCCCCGAGGTGTAATTGATGTGTCGGACTTGCTTTTTACAAAGTAAGCATTACACTTGGGGACAGAAAAAGAGTCGATTAGTATTGACAACTTTTAAGCTACATTGGTTACCATAATCAGTCACATGACTGTCTTCGAATTTTTGTTTCCAAAACACGCCGGTTTCTTCACAATGTTTTCTTTTACCGTTTTTGAGAGCAGTGGTGATGAAATTAATTACACAAACCACCTGGGTTCGAACCCACTACGTACAACGTAAGTCGGGGCCATTACCACTGAGCCACGACTGCTCTCATTGGTTAATCAAAATCAAAACTAACTTTCTCCTAGTTAACTTGGTGCAAGCACTTTTATTAAATAATTTCAGAAGTCCGTTAGCAATTTTGATCTTTCTAAAAATATTTCAAGTAGGTGTCCATTATAACGTACCTTTTACCGAACACTGAATTTCACCTTAAGTAGTGATAATATAGTGCTTATGAAAGTTAGGGAGGACAATATTTATGTAAGTACCGCACTGAGTAGTATTGGTAATTAACAGCAAACATTAAACGAAAGCGCCCTATGTTCTTTGGAGAAATTTCATGAGAGACCTTTGACGCATTATAAGTAGGCTTTTCACCAACCTTTAGCCTTAAACCAGACATTATTCCTTTTTCGGGGATAGAAGCATTGATGATTTTTATCATGAGCGGTAGACAAGTCAACTTTGACAATGCATCTGGAAAGTCTTTGCTTAAAAAGAAAGTAAGATAACTAAGTAAATTAAATAAATACCTTCTCATCATGCTAGCGATGATTGATTTATTTCCGCATTTGATTTCGAATAATATGTACCTACTTAATTAGCTTCCATAGCCAAACTCGCATTTACATAACAGTTTAATCAGAATACTACATACCATATTAGCATTGCGTAACCAAAACACTACCGTGATAAAACCTATTAGGCGAAATACGCATTAAAAACCTACTAGTATGAGTAGTTACCAATTTTTATCACACTGTCCAATTTCTTGCGGCCCGACGTGCAACTGCAGTGCCATTAAAGATTTTATTGGTAGATGTAATGATGAGTACCTCGATAGCCACAGCATTATTCAATAGTCGATCGCTGCTCGCCATTACATCGTCAAAATATATGTATATGTGCTACATTGCTCTTTTATGGCGTTACGGCGGTAAAACAGCGCAACAAAAAACGAAATGGATAGTGAAATATGCAAGGTGTGCTCAGGAGATGCGGTTGAGACGCTGTTTGAAATTGTTTTAGTGTCGATCACGTAGGTATTAATAAAATATTGGACGCCTGAAATGGTGTGCGTATTGTGTAACTGTGGTATTTTGAATTTCCATATCGGCAGGCATCCGAATGGCAAGTACCGCATCGGAATTGCAACACAGTTTAAAATAACAATAATTTTTCGGTTATCTATATTCTTTCTTATGACAGGCCTGATGGTCTAGTGGTTAGTGACCCTGTCTGCTATGCCGGAGGTCGTGGGTTCGATTCCCACCCAGGACAAATGGTTGTGTGATGAGCACGATCATTTGTTCTGTGTCTGGGTGTAATTTATCTATAATATGTATGTATTTAGAAATATATAAGTATGTTTATCAGTTGTCTAGTACCCATAACACAAGCTCTGCTTAGCTTGGGACTAGATGGCGTTGTGTGATGGTTGTGGAATATTATATTATTATTATATATTATATTTCTATATTCTTCTACTTCAGTTTTCATGTATAATTTTATTTTAACTTTAGTTTCTATGATTTAGATTTTTAACTGTTAAGTAATAACTGCTATGTATTAATTAAAAATATTTGTTGTGCCCTAACAGGGTCTACAACGGCTCTTAGCTCTAAGCCTTTTGTAAACATCTTTTTTACCTTTTGGAACGCAAAATAAGATGAATATACAAATATGGGATAGAAAACAAAGATGTTAGATCGTAAACGACTGCTGCCTACCAGATTTAGCCTTCAATACAATATAGCACGAAAATGACTGCCGAAAACGAGCCTCGTTTAGCATAGGTACTAGCTTCTGCCCGCGACTTCGTCTACGTGACATTTCCTCTTCCCCGACAAGACCCATCCCGTCACATCGCAGTGCATGCCCGCGCTGTAACTTCGTTTTCGCGTAGCGTTCTTTCTAACTTTTTAGCTCGGCTTCTAAGGGTCCTAGCGTGATGTTAGCAGAGTATAGCCTTCCTTAAGAATTGGGCTATCAAATGCAAAAATATGTTTTGAAATCCGACTGTTAGTGCCAGAGATTAGCGCGTTCAAACAAACAACAAACTCTTTAGCTTCACTTCAGCGAAATAGACGGATAGGTAAACTTTATCACCGCACTTCGTCTTTCTCTCTCACGTCATAATCCTATAATGTTCCCACTGCTGGGACACAGGCCTCCTCTCGGTGAGAGGGAGTGGGCCGTAATCAACCACGCGGGCCCAGTGCGGGTTGGCAGATGTCACATGTCTTCGAATTTTTGGTTCTAGGACACGCCGGTTTTCTCACGATGTTTTCCTTCACCGTTTTGAGAGCAGTGGTGATGAAATAATTTACACAAAGTAAAGCGCCTGTCTGGGTTCGAACCTACGACCCACAACTCGTAAGTCGCGGCCGTTACCACTTGACCACCACTGCTCTCTCTCACGTAATAGAGAGCATTTGAAGCCCTTATGTTCTTAGCAGAAAAAAACTTTTTACAAAAAAACAACCGACTTTAAAAAAAAACTACAAAGTGATAAATAACTTCAATTTCGGAAGTCGGTGTCGTTGGTTCCGCATTTTCGTTCTTTGACACCGACTTCCGAAATTAAAGTTAGTTATCACTTTGTAGTTTTTTTTTCAAGACGGTTGTTTTTTTGGAAAAAGTTTTTATTTTTCACTTTTTAGTTGTACCTACCCCACACAAATTCAATTAACACTAGTGAATTGAAGAATTTAAGACACCGACTAGAAGAATCATCAAAATTCGCAAAGAAATGCCGGAGATGTAGTACATTTATGCATATAACTTTGCACATAAGAATAATTACCTAATTTATTATATACTAAAATATTCCTGAAAGTAGGTAGATCACACTAGTGAAAGAATTATCAAAATTGGTTCATTCGTTTTTGAGAAAATCGCGGACATACAAACATACATGACATACATATGGGTCGAATACAGAATCTCCTTTTTTGAAGTCGGTTAATAAAAAAAGAATGCTAAAGTACTCTTACTTTCATGAATATAATTCATACTTGGCTAAGTACATACATCAGGTAGCCAACTCCAAACAAAAACACGTACAATGTGAGTAAGACTTTATTCTAAGGCTAAGCAATAAGTAATAAAATGTAGAAAATAAAACAATGCGCAGGCGCGGGTATGCCTGCATCAGATACTGGGCCCCTGACCTCTGCCCCGCGCTGTCTATGCGTAGACTTTCTCATTTTATTCTAAAACGACATAAAAGGGATAGTGGGTATTATTTAAGACGATGTTTCTTTATTGTAATAGCTTTGCAGAGGTATTCTGCAAGTTTTAGATGAATAATGAAGTTAATAATATATGGAAATGTATTCGAAGGTACTATTTAGGCTCCTACTTATGGGAATCAAACCAATTAGCCAACAGCTAACCTATTCTGTAAAAATCTCACTGAAAAAACTAAGGTGAAATGAACTGTCATTCAACTTGAGGGTCGGGAGCGTTTACGACGTACCAACGGCATTATTTTCATACAAACTTTCAAGCCCTTCTTTTTCGAAATAAATGATCCGATTTTAATAAAAATTCGTCCGCATAAGCAGGATACAAAGGTCTAAAAAGTTAGTAAATAACATTTTATTTTTTTACCAGTAAGTGTAATAATTATGTGTCGTTATCGTTACGTTCCTCTAAGGAAGTTAAATGAACTTTGTCCCATAAATTATACCTTTTTATACAATACAAATTATTATTGATTTGTTTCACGTGGTTTTCAATGACGTCATTGAATAATTAGATCCATCGCTATTAAACCTACTTATACGTTTAATTTATGACTTGCCAAATGTGTGGGAAAACCTTGTACAGAAATATTATCTTCTTCTTCTTATATAAAAAAATTAATATGTAAAATATTATTATCCCCAAGTAGGCAAGTACAGTCAGCATTAAAAGTCGATTAACACTATCATTTTTACATGTTATTAAATTGACAACAACTTTTTCAATAAACTGATTTTTAGCTTTTCACATAATAGACAAATCAAATCAAATCATTTATTGTTTGTCACTGGTAAAAAAAACAGTTCTAACAAGAGTATGTATTCTAAAAAAAAATCTTCTGCTGCAATTTTGAACAAATATTTTGCTCAATAACTAAGATTAAAAAAACTGAAGTGTTAATCAACTTTTGATGCTGACCGTACCTTAAAGTTGTACTTGCGCAAGTACTTATATTCCGTTCCCCTGAGTTTGTTTCGCCATACCCTCTCAGGGGTAGTCAAATTGGAATTGTTGATCTAGCTTGTTTTTTTTTTACTTTTAATAATTATGAAGCGTAAAAGTAATTCCAATATCCTTTTTGTAGAAAAAAAAACTATTTCTTTTCATTTGGTACTGGTATCGATAGAAAAACAAAGTTTTTCGTAGATATTTCACTGTTTCAGTTTGTAAATAATAGATTCCTGAAAAATCCAACCAACCTTTAAACAGACGTGATGTTATGTTATGTGAATCTACACATACAAAATACAAATATAATAGTAATCTACACCTAAAAAATACAAATATAATACTAATCTACACCTACAACATACAAATATAATACACATCTAAACGCTCGGGTCATCGGGCCCGAGCGCGCCTCTCCTTTTTAAGGAAACGTGACCAGAGGGCTGGGTCGTTCTTTGGCCAAAGAATTAGCATTGCCATTCAACGTGGCAATGCTGCCAGTCTTCTGGGCACGTTTCCGGATGACAGCGATGCGGATGATGCTTCGACGCCTAAGTGTCCTTTGTTTTTTATTTTTATATATTTGTATTGTAAGTTAGTTAGTTATTTATTTTAGTATTTAGTGTATATAGTTAGTTACTTATTATGAAGCAATAAATAAATAGTGAAAATATATCTACACCTACAAAATACAAATATAATACTAATCTACACCTACAAAATACAAATATAATAATAATTGTTTAACAAACTGCACAGAAGTAATTTCACGCTTGTGGCTGACAGCTAAGGATAACATTAAAATACTAAGTGAAAAACTAATGACTCTTCAGAACTACGATTACTTGAATTACGTATGATTACAGCTTAATAGTAATTATTGTATACTTGGCCCAATTATACACATCGCGTGCATAATTGTCGGCCTACATACTAGTTTCACTAGTTATGGGCATGCGAACTCAGGCGCATAGGTGCGACCACAGAATTAATTTTGAATTAATTTAAGATGCCAGCGAACTCTTCATTTATAAAAATATAAGCTGCGCGCCTGATAGGATTTCCAATCAGCAAAATTGACGAACTTTCATACCCTATCTTACCCTTTTTATATACTTGTACATATTATTATTTTAAGATTGTTAGTTTTTTAAATTATGTTAATTCTTAGGAAATAAAATAACGAACATAAAAAAAAAAAAATTATTTGTTGGATGAATTTTCACGAACTCAGGCGCATAGGTGCGACCACAGAATTAATTTTGAATTAATTTAAGATGCCAGCGAACTCTTCATTTATAAAAATATAAGCTGCGCGCCTGATAGGATTTCCAATCAGCAAAATTGACGAACTTTCATACCCTATCTTACCCTTTTTATATACTTGTACATATTATTATTTTAAGATTGTTAGTTTTTTAAATTATGTTAATTCTTAGGAAATAAAATAACGAACATAAAAAAAAAAAAATTATTTGTTGGATGAATTTTCAAAAAAAAATACTTCCTTAGTGCTCACTCCCGCTAAATAAGGACCCGTAATGACTGTCAATGATCCACGAATGACAGCTGATAACAACAGCTTAACGTGCTTTCCGAAGCACGGAGGGGTCGTGGTACGTAAAGATGGTCACTCATCCACGAATGAACTACAACAAGCGTAGCTTAACCTGATCGATCGACTCGTGCGACTGCTTTTACTTAGCCACAAGCCCTGGTTTTCCAACAATAAAGAGGTTTTATTTTGATAAGAGGAGGATGATGGAGGAGTAAACTTTTTGTAAAAAGAAGCAACTGACGTCCAGTATTTAGTACAGGCCGCTAGGATAAATATTTTCATAGGTGAAAATGTTTCTTCTTTTGAACCTTGGGAGATTTTTGGATTGGAATTACATACGTAGCGATTCGACGACGCCCCAATATTTAAATGAACCCCATGATCTTTCGTCGTTTTTTGCGCATTATTCTCAGTTAATATATCAATGATACCCAAGTATTCAAATGACAACAGTCTTTGTTTTTCAATAGCATTGTTCGTCTATTACGGTAGAGCGTTGTCGCATTCAATTTAAAGATAATAGAAAAATTTTAACGCTCGTCTTCAGTTTTTGTTCTAAGAAAATTGAATAATAGGTAATTCTGGAAATAATCGGCTGGTGACTCATGTTTTAATATTATATGATTCTAGTCTTAGCATTTTTCAAGAATATTTTTAACCGACTTCTAAAAAGGAGGAGGTTCTCAATTCGACGGTATGTTTTTTTTTTGTGTGTTTGTTACGCTATATTACTCCGCCAATTGTGGACCGATTTACAAAATTATTTTTTTGTTTGAAAGGAGATACTTCTGAAATAGTCCCATAGTCACCAAGTCAGGATCTGATGATTGGATCCTGGAGAAATCGAGGGCAACCCCCAAATTTTATGGGCCCACAAATCGTTTTTCGCAAATCTCATGAAGTAATTTAAGTACTTGCGTATGGTAATCATCATCTCATGTAGCTGAGCTGATGATGGAGGGTACAACTCCTTAACAGTAAGGAGTAGGCATCGACTGATTTAGTAAATTATTCTTGACGAGTATATAAACCAAGTCGGGTATACCTATGCAATGAACCGACAAAAACAATCACTTTGATGAAGTCAGTATTGATTTCATAGATCGATATTTTGATCGAGGATTGCACGTTATTATTTTAGAAATTAGCTCATGACTGGTGCTTATTTTATTCTTGCAAATATTTGTATACATAGCAGCTTCACTTATGTAATAGCTATTAAAGGATTTCGCCAGGTAAATATTTAAACACCTATGTAAAAAAAACCTGTTTGTTCAGCTCTTCTAAAACTAGACAAAAATTAGATAAAATAAATGTTCACGTGAGTAATGTTTAACCATTCTTGAACTCTATCAAGATTTAACAACCGTTTTTACAAAATGATAAGCATTCACAACTTCGTCTGCATTTTCCAACTCCCATTTTGTTAGTACCAAATTTTATTTAACATAACAAAATTAAAACCTAACTTAACTAAAACTATACACAAACTAAAATATAGCGTAGAAAAATTCATCCGCATCGCTGTCGACTGGTAATGTACCCAAGAGACTGGCGGCATTACCACGTTGTATGGCAATGCTTAGCCTTTGGCCAAAGTAAAAGCCAGCCAAGCAAACTCCTATTATAGCAGCAAGGTAAACTCCTATTTTGAACGTCCAAAATTCGGGTAAGCCACCTATCAATGTTATATCAGGACCTACCGTCTAATTGCCATGTTTATTGTTATTACAGCCCTGTTGTTTACTGATGAGTAATTATCGGTAATTCTCTTTTATTTTCCTCCTATAAAACTAATTACCCATACCGGGAAAGTATACTAATGTAAATTAAAAGGACCACGTTCATATAATTACTAAGAAAAATAGATACCGGACGTGAGTTGCAATTCTATCGTAGAGTTTAGTGTCATTGTCATACGAAGTGTCCCTTGATCATCATTTGTGAGCAAACGTATGCAGGTTATGAGCGTCTTATAGTTATAATTAGCGTGTGCGATGCAATGGGCATACTCATTACGAATGAAACGTGTCGGATGCGTTCGGGCGGTGCAGTCTAGGGTAGGTGTTGCCAGGTTTTAAGCTGGGTGGAGATTTGGAAATTCGGTGGAATAAAAACTGCTTATGGACTTCTAAACTTGGTTATTTGGCGCTGTTCTTCAATTTCTGAGGGCATATTTAATTTAATGGTCGAATCTCATCTCATGGCTGCTGTTATTTTGATCGACCGTAACAATTTTCATGAGAGACTTTATCCAAAAGGCTTTAAGACATTAGGTGCTAGTGCCATACCATGGAAGGTAGCATCACTGATATTACATCATTGGTGGTATATATTCTATTCCATTTAGTCATGCTTGAAAAGTTACTTTCAGATACTGTCGGGTATCGATCGGATGGGACATCATCAAATGACCCCTCCCGCTCTGCGTGGAGCGGAAGGGAGTGTCAGACTCTTACTGACTAAAACCCATCCGTGTTCCTGCCTTAGCCCTTTATGTTCCGGGGCAGCGGTAACCCTTTCGGACAATCCCGCACCCTCGGCAGGCTTCGGCCCTGGTTTGCTGGGTATCGATAGCACTGGATTATAAAGAACTAGATTTCTTTTTTAATAAATAAGGATTTTGTTTTAATTCCAATACAAAATCTGACAACACAGTACGCGCAGTCGCATGGAAAGACATGAATTAATTATACTTAGTTATTGCACCGGCTACATTATAATTAACGACAGTTCACTGTGGGTCAGACGCGGAAGAATTACATGGAAATATCGCACCTTGGTTTCTTAGAAAAAGTAACCAAGTTTTATTTTTTCATTGATAGATGTGTAGCAAATAATCAAAATACGTGAAGCTTAGTATATCGCATAAGGTGCAAAGTTTCTTAGGGAATTGCTAAACGTCATACCTTCGTACAGAGTACGTTAGGTAAGTTATTTTGGTACAGATTCATTACTAATTAATCAATCAATAATTTTTTTTGGAAATCATCCATATTGTTAGTATTAGAACTTACAAACTATGTTAGTGTTAGAATTAAAATTAATCTCAAAGTTAAAATAAATATTAAAAATAAAATCACAATCAAAATTCAATCAGAATTAATTTGCCTAATTATTTTTAATGCCTTATTATGGTAGGTTGATAGTGACAGTAAAGTTGAAAGAAAATCGTTCATTATGATAAGAAGGATTGAAACGCATGTGACTAAGAAGTGATGCATATACATATGGATGAAGAGAGAGAGGAAGGCCAAAGAAAAATGGATGGATGTGAGGGACGATATGGAAGAAAAGGGAGGACGCGTCGCATGGGAATGATAACGTGACGGTTCACAAGGGAGAATAGAAGGAGAAAACGTTCAAATTCATTTATTGTTTAAAATTACGAGAATTGCCCCTCTGATAAATATGAAATATCTGAAGGCCAATTCTCGTAATTTAAAACGTTCAAATCTAGTCGCAGTTTCATCTCAGCGACAAACAAATGTCAAAAACTTGTCAAAATGTAGGGAAACTAGGGTATTTTTGACAGATTGAGACTGAGATCAGACTGTGAACGTTCTTAAAATTACGAGAATTACCCCTCTGATATAATATACCTGTGAAATATCTGAGGGGCAATTCTCGTAATTTTAAGAACGTTCACAGTCTGATCTCAGTCTCAATCTGTCAAAAAATATTTCTAATTTACCCTACATTTTGACAAGTTTATGACATTTTTTTGTCGCCGAGATGAGACTGCGACTAGATTTTGAACATTTTAAATTACGAGCATTGGCCTTCTGTTCTTATGATTATTATAAAGGATCGCTGTAACATACCTATAAGGTGTACAATATTTAATGCTGATCCTATATTTATTAAACATTAAAATCACAGTGTTGCACGTGTTGCGTCGATCCCAAGTAACGTGGTTCAAGGGCAGGAAGGTGACAATATTATTTATGGCAGTTAAGGTAGAAGGTTGCTTACATACGCTAAGTCGTGAATCGCCTATGAAGAGCATTTTTTAGGGTTCCGTACCTCGAAAGGAAAAAAGTCCGTCCGTCCGTCTGTCTGTCAAGACACCACGCGTTCCTGAGAAAAAGGTTTCTCAGGAACGCGTGGAAGTATCAAGCTGGAATTTCTATCAAATACTCAAGTTTCCTTGGAGCTGTGAAAAAATCAAACTTCTAAGCCAACGCAATCAAAAGATACAGCCGTTAATGCCGCAAATTTTCAATACTCGCATGGGAATCAAAACCTACAGGGTACTTCCCGTGAACTCAGAATCTTGAAATTTGGTACAAAGCAACGTCTTATAGCACAGATAAAGGAAAAATTGCGAAAACCGTAAATTTTTAGTTACATCATATAATAAAAATATTTTAAACAGGTTTGTACGGAACCCTCGGTGCGCGACTCCGACTCGCACTTGGCTGGTTTTTTTAAAAGAGAAACACAAAACAAAACAAATTAAGATACATTTGTCTTGTCTCTTTGGCATCAACAATAACTACATAAATAACGAGTTTTTGTCATACATTTATTACTGCGTACATTCAGTTTTTGTTAAGTTAGGTTCAAAGTTGAGGCAGTAAAAACGTCGACCGTCAAACTGACGTCATACTCGTGGCAAAACCTGAAGCGGCTTGTTGTGTGTTTAGTTAGAGGTTCTTCGAAATTACGAAGGAAATACAGGACGGTTGGCAAAAACAATTTCTTAAGAATACCGGATAATCTTGTCGATTTTTGAGAAAGTACCTATTCTTTTTGGAATATATTTGGGTATCTTTATGATTATAAAAATGAGAAGATTTAGAAGCGATGCTTATTGCTTATATTTCTTCTTTACATGGCGAGAGTACACAGTATCAGTTTGTCTTCACAGGGCCAGATATTAAGGAAAATATGAGATTGTACAAAAAAAACAAACACAAAAGTCCTATCCTGTCTTTAGCAAATTCGTGAAAAATGCTTCACGATCACCAGCGGCAGGTTGCGTAGGTATAGGCTGATACCCTCACATATTTTCTCAAAATTAACATGTTTTTCAATTGTTTTGCTTACTTTACTACCAAATATCCTTCTTGTGATTGCAAAGGTGAACGACTTGCCCAAAAAAAGTGGTTTACCCATTCGTCGAACAGAAATCAAACATCCAAAATTATTATTTAATTTCTTTAAGACATTGGCTTTAATTTGACCTATGATTGGTTACCAATTAAAACAATTTCATAATTTACTGAATTACTTTATGATATAATTGCAAAATAATTTGCCGCTCTTTTGATTTTGTGAATCGGGAAACGCGTTGATGTCTTTTTCAGGGTCAACATCCCGATGTGAAAATATTGGCTATTATATTTAAACAGCACCTTTTTTATCTATTAACACATCGTATACATGGATGCCTACACGTGGAAAATATTAAGCATGTACAGACGCCAGCACATCAAGCTACCCGAAACTGTCAAATTTTCCCAATCAACTTAGAACCTTATGTTTTGGCGATAAAGTTGAAAATCTATTCAAGAAATTTGACAGATTGTAGTAGCTTGATGGGCTGGCGTCTGTACCTACATATATCGGTAGGTATATAAAATAACCTCAATTAGTTATAGAGAAAAAATAGGCTGATATTTAAGCCTTCTTTGCAATCCAAATGACCTAAATTGAAATGGAAAGAAAAAAAACTTCCATAAACAGTGTAAGAATCTTGGATTAGAGG
The DNA here is from genome assembly GCA_945859645.1 of Amphipoea oculea. Lineage (NCBI taxonomy): Eukaryota > Metazoa > Arthropoda > Insecta > Lepidoptera > Noctuidae > Amphipoea > Amphipoea oculea. The sequence goes on from OX243862.1 coordinate 24,146,985, forward strand.
CAAGTTAAGCAGAAGTTATTTAAGCGCCTACAAAATATGAAATCGTAAGAATATAACGTAGCTCAAACGTGAAAACATATTATTTTGCGTAGGCGTTCTCAGTGGTGAGACATTGTTCGGGTCAAGGTTCATTTAATAAAAAAATAATACAAACATAACATAATAAATCCTATAGGTTATGTTAATATAAAACGTGATAGTGCAGCATGTAGACATAATAACCGCATTTGGTGCATTTGAACTTATTTTCAGGCGTTGTTACTAGAAATTGCAAAAGACAAAAAGCATGCAAGTGCAATATATTAAACCCCTTACTAATTATCAGATGAATAGTTACACACCGATTTCTCTCATTCAGTCGTCAGTAATTTGACTTTCGAAAGAAGAAGACAAAGCGTTGTGTAACTATACAGACACTATACAACGTTTATTAGTAAGGGGGTAAAAGTGTCTACTTATTTCATATCGATCAATAAACTTGTATCACGTATGTGGTTTCCTTTAACATAAATAAAGGCAAGTGTCGTATTATCAAACAAAGTAATGCACGAGTTTATTTACTAGTGAACCCATCAATCGTCAAACACATCACAGACCTACATGCAACACAGTCCGAAGATATTTTTTAAAGATATTGTAGTATCTGAAGATTTTTATTAAAAAATGTTGCAAAAGAGATGTTGCTTGAAAGAAAAAGTTGCTAAAGTTAGTGTCACAGTGCATGCTATACTTTATCGCTAGCTTACGTGTGAGCGCGTCTCGTAGCGCGAGCGCAAGTGACGTCAGAGCGCCGCGCAGCCTCGCGTGGTATCGCTCGAACATGCGAATATCTACGCAAGTTTATAGCAACGCTAGATATGGTATGCATGCACATAATAATCATCAGGTAAAAATCGCTATAAATATTCTAGTAGTACACATAAATATTTCCAAAGTGATGCATTAAATGTAAGGCTTATTGCAAGTATTTAAATTACTGAAAACATGATATTTACAATGCAATTTATGGGGCCAGTGCACATCTAGGCATGCTAAAATCTATTGCTGTAATGATGAATTTTTGTTCAACACGCTAACTAATTATTTATATGCACTAATTACTAAAATCATCATATTTTTAAACTATGGAAGTATTCAAATGATTGTTCATAATCAAACTATGCCTCAATTAAAAATAACCTATTGTAATATTCTGTGGCTCGAATAAAATGAACCTCATAACGCCATCTATCGTCAACTTCGACAAACAAACAGCGCCATCTATTACAAGAATTAAGAACTACTACTTACAGGTAGGATGGTCGTACAGCGGTGCGACTCTAGTGCCCTCTAGCGGACCGCCTGCTAACTTCGCGGAGATGGTCTCCAAGAATTCTCTGATCTTCTTCAGTTCCCCACGAGTAGCATCGCTGGGGCCTGGCATGTCGAAGCTGTCGCATTCCTCGTCTGCAAGTGTAACGCACATGGTCAGTAATGTGAGCTTAATTGGTTGAAGGACACTGAACGATACAAAGTGGAAGAAGTTTTATTGTTATTACGTCAGGGGGCGTTTAGTGTCCCGCAAAGTTTTTGAAGTGAAAACTTCTTTAGGTGTTTTGGGCATTTTTTGAGACGAGAAAAAACTATTGAACTCGCGCCACTGTTACCGTAATTGACACAGCTTCGGATGTGTTCGGCTGTCCTCGGGATGTACTCGGTTTTAATGTATATCCGATATGTCAGTGAGTGATGGCAAAGTATTCTGTTTGTGTTTTGTTTTCACTTCGACGTTTGGTGTCTACCAAATAGTATAGGTGCTAGGTATACTAATTTACAATGCAATGTATGAAACTTATACCAAATGCCAATTCCTAGTAAAAGTCTAGATCCAATTTTAATAGAACTCGTAAAAAACTACGGAAACATGTGTGCAGGCTGTTCGAACTTAGTGACGACATGTGGCCAACGACAGGAAATAGCTACGCAATAAGTCTAAGAAAATTGTTGAAAGACAAGTTGTATTTCCACATACAGCGCCTAAGCCTACCTACGTTTGCTAATGTTTCCTTGGCTAGTAGGAACATTGCAAGCGCTAGTAAAGTTAGGAAACATAGCCATATAAGTACAGGAGAGTTTAAAGATCAACTTTGTTCAACAAGTTTTTGCCAATTGCGTAGTAGGTAAAATAGTTTAACCGCAGCCTAATTGCGGAACGCCAAATCGTCAAATGATTCTGATCAGTTGGCTTCATTTCTATTCACAATTGGCTTCATTTTACGATTTTCGAATTGCGAAACTCTAGTTTATTATGAAACCAATTATGAACGTTAAGGCCCTGCGCAGAAACTAGAGTTTCGCAATTCGAAAATCGTAAAATGAAGCCAATTGTGATAGAAATGAAGCCAACTTATCAGAATCATTTGACGATTTGGCGTTCCGCAATTAGGCTGCCGGTCAAGCGGCCCGCGTTGCCCATTGGGGACGAAACAATAGAAAAAAAATCAATTGTGTCTCATTAGCGGAGCTTGTGCCATCAGCTCCCTTATTCACAAACACTCGATATGCTTCCGTATCGTTTCGAACATTAAACATTGTTATCGTAGGAGTCTTCTCAATGCTGTTCACAAGTCCAAAACCAGAAAATTTTGTCAGTTTAAATCAAATAGACGCCCGCTATTCTTTCAACAGCTATTTGCTGTTAAGGGGAAGTCAAATCAGGTTATCGAAGTGTCAGGTTTATTTATTTATTTATTTATTTATTTTACCATTTATGTACACACATATATAAACAGACAAGAAAAAAACAGAACAGAAAAATAGGTACAAAGGTGATGCTTATTTCATAAGAAATCTCTTCCAGCATACCTGCGATAGGACAAGAAATAAAGAGATGTAGACAGCGTGTTAAAGAGTAAAGGAGACAAAAAATACATAAAACCTAAAAAACAATTCACTTAATAAAACTAAACAAATAATACAAGAATATACATTTTTGATACGATAGCCTGTCGTATGGTTGCGAATCAGGGCTCAGTACTGACAAATCTAGCGGTAACTGTAGAATCCAAGACCTGTGCTGCTGGGGAATTTATTGCGCCACATCTTCTTTTCAGCTAAATCACTAGGAAGTGGTGAAGGGCGGGCGTTTTAGGGGACTGTTTTATGTAATTTTGAAGTTCGAAAAGTGCTGTATTCACAGCCTAATTTGGATAAATAACTTTTGCTTTTGATTTTATAGTCATCAGCATGGGCTGATGACTGTGAAACTTTACTTATAGGACTACACTCTACTACGCTATAGAACAGTCCACGGTTGGGCATCAGCCTTTCTAATCGCACGCCATTCAACTTGATCCTCGGCCCCTTTTATCCAGCTGTCTGCCTGCATCGAACTCCTGCATATTCTCACAGCGTGATAAAATTCAGTTTCCAGTCAAAATACCTTGACAACCGGATCCCTGACAACGGAAACTCGTAGAAAACATTATAAGCCATTTCCCATTATCAGATTTTTGTGGTAAATTTTGTAAATCAAACGATTGCAATACTTAAGCAATATCGTGATCCTGAAATACTCCTCTTAAATGAAGCAGTATGTTTTATTTTATAGTTAATTAAAACGGTACAACACCAATTACATTAATTAACATAGAGACAATAATTACGTTGACAATAATATAATTTAAAACTAACATGGAACAGTGGACACCCTTGCATACATTCTCTCACTCCAGACATATACCTACACATAATTTTAATCCATTCATCCGCAAACACATCACATTCAGGGTTGGCAGCCAGAAGGGCATTCAGCACCTTTAGAGTACGACAGATTGGGGATTCGGCTCTGGCTACAGTTTTGGATTTTTTTACCTATCTGCTCGAGCTTGTCGGTGGAGACGCTCCACGGCATGACGCTGATCGCTCGCTGCACCTGATGCAGGAACCACGCGCCTGTCTCGAACTTCACCGGCCTGGAATTAGCAAGAGAAAATAATTAAATAATATTATCAGAACTGTATTTCCCTTAGGGTTCGGAACTTCGGAATAGTAACGCCCACATTTCGCCAAATATGTTTAAGTCCCAGGTCGCTGCTAGCTGCTACTAGGAAAATTCCTAATGGAAAAATTCAATAAGTAACACTTTGCCCGAACTGGGAATCGAACCCAAGACCTCACTCACGCTCAGCTGTTGTTCTTGCGTCCACTACACCAATGAAACAGAATAATGAAATCATAATACTAAAATAGAGTTAAGTTTTAATGTAGCCGTGTGATGACAGTAAATCACCATTTTATAAGTGATCTATCACTGCCACAGATATAGATATACCTAGATAACGCAAGTATCACGAACTGTATGAAAACTAAGCGTGCCACTTTTTGACTACCTACTATGACGTCACAAGCTCGCGCTCTCTCGCTCACGCTCACCCAGCCAGCAGTACGCAGGACTGAGCGCGAAAGTGGCGGCTTATGATTCTCGATCGTAAACTGGTGCGATTTTTGGCACGCGAAGTAGGTGCTCTTGCGTTATCTAGGTATATCTATATCTGTGATCACTGCATTATTCACAGTACGAACCATGACCAACACACTAAAGCAGATAAAAATTAGGTGTTATGTGAAAATCTCTATCAAGGTTGTTAAATACACGAGATCGAACACACGCTAATAAATCATGATAAACGATGTTAAATGATAAATTAATGCAATTTACTAACGAGTTCAATGAGCACATATTTGAAACAAAGATGAATCTATTGATGCCAGATAAACACTTTTGCGATGGCTCGGATTCATCATCATCATTCTACTGTCCCTATACTAATTTATTCGTGGTCATACTTCTCTATTAGTCGTCATCTCGGTAGTCACCCCCTTTCTAACCTATCCATACTAATATTATAAATTCGAAAGTAACTCTGTCTGTCTGTCTGTACGTTACCTTTTCTCGCCTAAATCGTTGAACCGATTTAGATGAAATTTGGTATAGAGATAGCTTGAGTCCCGGGAAAGGACATAGGATACTTTTTATCTCGATAATCCTACGGAATCGAAATTTATGCGGGTGAAACCGCGGGGCGCGGTACAGCTAGTATAACATATGTATATCATCATGATGTGACTACCTATATATAATTATGGTTCACCAAATCGTGATGGCTCGGATAATGCACTTATTTATTCCGACTATGGCATGGTATTTACCTATCGCCTTGTGCGTATAAATATTTACTTTCTTTATTTGTGAGAGATTGTAAATTCATTGGTAAGAAAACAGTTATACAAGGTGTTACGGAAAGGGTATATCAATACAAACGGGTTGAAGAGTGTACCTGGTCTAGAATCTCTGTACAAAATTTCAGCTCAAAAGCAGTAACTTTGAAAATGCTTAATATTTTTTTATTTCGATAGTTTATTAAATTGAAATCATAAAAAACGTGTCACCGCACTACGAGGGTCATTATCCATTATCTGTAGTGTGTCTGTGCGCCTAGTACACCAGTGCAGCGCCGTGATGTCGAAATAAAAAGACATTAAGCATTTGCAAAGTTAATGCTTTTGAGCTGAAATTTTGTACAGAGATTCTAGACTAGATACACTCTTCAACCCGTTTGTATTGATATACCCTTTCCGTAACACGCTGTAGTTTTGAGACAACAAATTGAAGTAACTTAACGCTGTAATATTTATTAAAGAGGATAAAAATATATTCCCTGGATGAACTTCTTATTCTAAATTAACTAACAAACTATAAAAAAAATATCCTAACCTATCTGAAACTATAGACAAATTAAAATATGGCGTCGAAAAATTCCCCCGCATCGCTGTCGACTGGTAATTTACCCAAGAGACTGGCGGCATTGTCACGTTGTATGACAAAGCTTAGCCTCTGGCCAAGATAAAAGCCAGCCCTTGGGTCACGAGAAGTCTATCTAGATGTGTTTGAATGTCAGTTTTTTTTTTTTAATGTACTCCGATCCGAGACGCGACTGTGGCGTGGCCAGTGATGACTGACTTTGATAGTGGTATGTATTTTGTCCAGTGTTGGACGTTTTTCGAATAACATTCACTACGCTACGGTAAAATACGGCATACTCACTCCCTTGGATAACAGATGCAGGGCAGAGCTCCGCCGTGCTTGTCACCCCCGCAGCTACGACACACGCCGTCGTCCTGCGAAGATGTAATGCATCTTCTGGGCTCGTTTCTGGAAACAAGATAAGGTACAATTGATAAGTATGACAATATTTCAAGCACCGATAAGTAGCAATGCTAATTTGACGTTATATTATTTAACTTGACGTTTTGTATGCTGTAAAAGTATAGTCGTAGCTCAAACCTGTGCACAAAAAAAAATCTTCGTTTTATTTTTTTATTTCAAACAAATAACATAATGAAAATCATGCTGTGAGTGTAGCGAAGGGAAAAGGGGAAAATAATTCAGTTTTTATCTTTTCTGTATTATAGCACAAAGATCGTAATCAGAATTCTCTTTCACCATATTCTTTTAGACATTGTTACTTATAGTGCTATTGTATTTATTTCCTCTGACCCATCCAATTAGTCTTGATGAGCACATAGAGCGAATAAAAACCATCGGATAAGACTACTTGGCTTTACTGCTAACAGCCATAAAACATATGTATGAAGTAAGGAAGTCGAGCATTATTATCAACTTCAGTTATTAAATGCCATAGAAATACCCAGACCCGTGGATATTTAATTCTGGATTTGTAATAACTTGGTAAAAACTAAAAAAGGATCTGCGATCACAAGTCCGTTTTGCCAAGTATAGTGATTATGCAAGATTTTTTCAATTAGGTGGTGGGTTTTTACGAGGTAAAGTAATGATAAAGTGGATATAACCATTATAATAGGGCTGCAAAAAAAAATTGGCTCAAAGAGATAATTTCAAATTGAAAAAAATCATCAACAAGCAACTATTTACTTGCTTTATGGACCCATAGGGATCCATACAGCGAGACATTTTCATAAGCACCATGACACATTCTAATAAAACTATATAAAAATGCCTACATTAAAAAAATGTCCTCCAGACCGAATGCCGCGGCGCCTTGGCGACAAATCTAAACGGAGAACAGCCTTCGGCGCGGGAGATATCACAGTGTACAAGTGTGTATCGCAGTGCATCTGTGTCTGCGCATACGCGCAGACACAGATGCACTGTCTCTTCCCTGACTCTCATTGTCCGATGGGACGGTAATCCGACATGAATGGAGAGAGATCAGGCGCAGGACCAACGACTTTTAGGTTGAGGCCAAACGAGCGTAATTTTTTTAGTTGTGAGTCGCGTATTTTGAGTATCGCAATTTACGTTCAACTGAAATTCGGTTAGGCTGTCAGACGGACGGACGTAAATTCGGTCGCATTCTGTAACATAACTGACGTTTGCCTCGCTAACCTCCCTCACCCCGAGCGAAATTCGGTTGAAATAACGCGCGTGAGTCAGCAGACAACTCACTTTGCGTCGCCGTGTGGTACAAACAGGACTTTAGTATGAAACCGATTGCAGCGTAAATTCCGCGACTCATTTTACGCGACTCACAGCTCAAAAAATTACGCTCGTTTGGCCTCAGCCTTAGCGTGCTTTCCGAGACACGGGTATCACACCGCCAACTTCCAAACTCCGGGGTGTCACTAAGAAATTCCCAATAGGAAAAACCCAATAACACAGCCCGACCGGGGCATCGAATCCAGGACCCCAAGTTCAGCAGTCGCGTTTCTGACCACGAGTCCAACGGGACAGCTACATTATATTATAGCCTACATTCAATAAACAGGTACAAAATTGAACATGTGTATTATGTGTAACTTTAGCTGTTCATTCTCCGCTGTTACTCAAGTAAGGTAATTACGTTGCTACATCCCGGCATTATGGCAGAAAGCTTATTTTTTACTTTTTGTTATTCGCTAACATGAATAGTGTGAAAGGATTTGCATATAATTATTATATTGCGATCTCAAGAATTTGCCTATTTTGCGAAATGTAGACAAATCTGAAAAAGGGTTGTTTGTCTTTTTTATACCCGTTCAAACCGACTTTAGCATTATAGTGGATCAGCTTCTATAATTTCGACTAGATGTAAAGATGATTTTCTCAGGTACAACTACAACCAAAACATCGAGGAAAGCAGTTCAACCAGTCTGTTTTCAAACTCAAAGCATTTTTTTTTTTCAAATAAACCAATTACAGGCACTTCAGAATTGGAAAAATTAAGCTAGATGCCCATTTCAAAGCGCAGTAGGTTTCTATGGAGAAGAACGGGCCAGAAACTCCACAGAAATTGTTACAAAATATGGGCTACATCATTCATGTTGGAATTATACATGTGAGAACAGTGTAGAAAAGCGTGCACGTCAAAAAAAAGTAAAATAAATTAAAAATTAGCCGTAGCAGCTATGAGATGAGCAGTCCCTAACTCCCTACTGACGGCGCGGGCGCCCGTTCACAAACATGACGCATGGATCAGCACCATTCATCTCAACCATTTTGACCAACAACACCACTACTGAGAAATCTGAGTGAGCATGACATACTCTCAGCTGCCAGGGCACATTCAAGTAAATGAAAGACGTACGTACTCAGTAAATGATAGAAGGTACATACTTAGGACTCACACGTGATCTTTTTCAGATATGATCTCATAATGAAATTGAGTGATGAACCCATTAAAATTAGGGAAGTTCTTTAAATCAGGTCATCGAACGCTCCTAACCATTGCGGTTGCTTCAACAAAACCGTCCTTGATTAAATTTCAAACTTATTGGTATTAAAACATCATAATAATGTCAAGACTATTCGATCACCACATTTCGCACGCACAAGATGTGCAATAGACAAATAAATCTTTCATTACTGTTTTTACTTGCAAATGCGTGTAGGTACCTTATTGGGAAACGCGTTGAGCCATTGGCAAGGCCCCTCCCGGCTTCGGAAAAATACTAATGTCTTGTGGGCTCCCAAGACCCGGCTACAGCGCAGCGTGGAGTTACGAAAACATTGCTACATGGTATCTTGTAATTTTTTAGCAAAAGAATTAATATGAGGCTTTCATCATGACCTTACACGAGGCGTTTAACAAAGTAGGCACGGAGTTCACCTAGCTTCAAGGTTTGGTGAAAATTCTAAAAGATGATGGGCTTACTGCTGAATGCTTTTCGGGGTACGCATACTGTCCGTAGTGTTGCAGACAGTTCTTCACATGACATTTACCACACTCAAGGAAGGACTTATGTTGTAATGCTTAGGTAGAGACGCCAGCACATCAAGGTAGTACAATCTGTAAAATTTCTTTAATAGATTTTCAACTTTATCACTAAAACATAAGGTTCAAAGGTGATTGGGAAAATTTGGCAGTTTCGGGTAGCTTGATGTGCTGGCGTCTGTACAAAGAGAGCCAACAGTTGCAACAATACCAACCTAATTGACAACAATCCGTAGTTGTTTAGCAAGATTTATTCATTCACAACGCTGATCGCTGCTGTCTGGCGAAATTATGCGACAAATATTTTAATAAAATAAAATTTCCTCAGCTGTTTACTTCAAGGTGATTTAAATAGACTGAATGAATTATTGTGTACTAGCTGCGCCCCACGGTTTCATACGCATAGGAATATAGGAATATCGTAGGAATATCGGGATAAGAAGTATCCTATGTCCTTCCACGGGACTCAAACTATCTCTATACCAAATTTCATCTAAATCGGTTCAGCGGTTTAGGCGTGAAAAGGTAACATACAGACAGACAGACAGACAGAGTTACTTTCGAATTCATAATATTAGTAAGTAGGGATAGTATGGACTAACGCTAGAATCAAACGTGGTTTCACTATATGAGGTCGAACTCAAAACCTTTTCAACGCCTGTTTGTTGTCTTAACCGCTGATACATTGCCGCATTACATTGCATTCAATTGCATCCGGTTAGACTGGAAACCGACCCCAACATACTTGGGCTAGGCAGATGATGACATTGCCGTGATAAGAAGTAGGTATACTTTGGATTGTACCGCGGGTGACTCTGTAAGAAACAGACAAGGCGACATACTAAGGCGCCGATTCTGTTGTTCACAAACTAAACTAAATTTAAGTTCAGTGCATCTTTTTCTTTCTATTTCATTAAGAAAATAACAGAGATAAATATTAGTTTAGTCCTGTCAAATTAGTCGGTGCCTGACGTAAATTGACGTATTTTAATAGCCAATTTTTTAATCACGTCCTTACTTATACTGACTATACAATGAACGAAAGGAGGATAATCAACATTTTCCGCTTCACGATACCTTCACATCTCCTGAATCTGACGAATTGGGTGCGGGCTGACTCATCATCATCATCATTTTAGCCGGAAAACACATAGGCCTCCCCCAAGCACCGTCACTTTGGAATGCATGAAGAAGCCTCCTCATGTAGCGCAGTTTGTTCCGCCAGCTACTCAACTGAACCGAGCGCTCGGCGCATCCTAGACAGTCACACCCAACACCTTATTTGACTAGCCAATTCTTCCTTTGCGGTGGTAGGGCTAACGCCCGCCTGGTTTGCTACCACCCTCCCACCGGAGTCCGGCCTCAAGCAGCCTGCTGTGTTCCGTAGATGCGTGGGAGTTCCAGTGCCTTGGCATCTTCTGGGCACGCTCGTTCCATCATAGACCTCATCCATCGCTTTCCATCATGCGTGATCGAGATCAAGAGCGGGCCCATTCAGCAATAAAAAAAAATAAAAACTTTGACCTGTGTTTCTCGCATCCCATCCAATCACATTACTGCGGCCTTTACCAGCTCATCGGTCCACCTTGTGACTAGAAGAGTGTGTCTGCTTCGCTCGTTTTTTTAAACGAAATACGCGCTCGCATCGTATGTAAGAATAAGGTAGACGCAGACACTCAGACGCGATCAAGAAGGCAGCAAGTACCGAGCGGTCTACATTGCAGAAGTCTCGTGTGTAACTTGAAGTCGCCTTGTATGCGGTCACGATCCGCTGCATTGAGGGAACGATGAATAGAAGAAGAAGATATTAGCCAGATATCAAATGACGTCGATTGCTAAAGATCCGACTTTTTTTTAAAAAGCCTAAGATGATGATGTTAATATATTATAGAGGTATGAGGAACAGGGTGTAAAGTTCACTCTATAGAAAAGGGAGGATCCTCCGACCAGACGGGTGTTGTGTCTGGCGGGCAACTGCCCGATGATTCATGTCGGGTTGTTGTATCTATGCTAGTTGCGCGGTAAACTCTGCTTGCGAGATGCAGGATTTTCGTGACGTCAGTATGACGCGTTGTTCGCATGTGGCATTGTAGATACCGTTACAATATTATTTCAGGATCTGCAACAGCAGTGATGTCGCACATGCAGGAAGTTTGGTCGTTTTATGTCTGAATACTGACACTGTGGTAATTGTTTTTGCTCTCAGTGTATTGGAGCATCTGTTTACATGGTGCCCAGTGGACACAGCGAGACAATTTCTTAAACAACGTCGTTATATGTTTAGGGAGATTCTTTTTATCACCATCCAAATTTTTACTGGGTGTTTTACCCATGAATATGAACATCTTTCACTGTAGGACCAACTCTGAAATCACGAAAAAAAAATCAGCTGTTTCATACATTTTGGTCACGTAGGTAGGCATTGAACTTTTGTATTAAACAGCAGATTTTTTTTTTTCGTGATTTCAGAGTGTATAAAAAAATCTTCCTGTACTTATAGGTTTGTTTGGCCTCATACATTTATTGCAATCTAGTAGTTGCAAGCGCTGCTGCTGAGCTGAGGTTCTGGCTTCGATTCCCTGGTCGGTCAAAGTCAGTCATCACCTCATCAGTCATCAGGAATTTCTCAATAGCAGCCCGGAGCCTGGATTTGTGCCCGGTTGATGGCAATAGGCTCGCCCCCTATTACATGACCACTTATAGGTACAGTCACGAGCACTAATATGTCAACACTTGCCAACTTTCAATTGCGATTTTTTCGTGAAATAACGAATGCAACGTTGAAATACGACACTTTACATAAACCTATGGGTTCGAAAATACTATGTTCGTAATAACATAAAATTCCATTTAAAAATAAAGGAGAAAATCGCCTTTGAATAAAGCCAAGTGTATACATACTTATGCTCGTGACTGTACACCTGTGCCTAACCCTTCGGAGAATACAAGCTTGATGTTATGTTCTGCTAAAAATAACACTGGAAGATGGTTAGATATAAAAACTTTTTGCAAAAAAAAAAAAAAAAAACAAATGACTTCAAAAAAAAAACATTACAAAGTGATAACTAACTTCAATTTTGGAAGTCAGTGTCGTTGGTTCCGCATTTTCCTTTTTCGACACCGACTTCCGAAATTCAAACTCAAACTCAAAGCATTTATTTCAATTAAACCATTTACAGTCAATCATTTCAGTCAGTCAGAAAAAATGAAGCTAGTTGCCCATTCCAAAGCGTAGGTACCTATGGAGAAGAACGGGCAAAAAACTCCATGGACACTCTTTTAAATCAAAATAATGTGGTTACAAAGTCTTGGTTACATCATTCATGTTAAAAATTATACATGTGAGAACGATGCAGAACGTTAAAAGCATCCATAATGAAAAGATGAGAAAAAACAACAATTCAAATAATAAATTAAAATAAGCCATGGCAGCAAAGAGATGACCAGTCCCTACTGACGGCGCCCGTTCACGAACATGACGCATTTAAAGTTAGTCTTCACTTTGTAGTGTTTTTTTTTGGAAAAAAGTTTTTATTTTAATTTTTTAGTTCTACCTACCCCACACAAAATCATTTAACACTACTTGCTATGTAAATATCAGTGACAGGAAGTTATAAACAAGTGGAAAAAATCGTATTGTTGAAGATAAAACAAAAACTACACAAGCAAAGTTAATAAAATATGGTACCACCCCTGAGGCATATTGCAAACCTGTCTATTTTTAATTATGACGGAGTTATGCCCGAACATACATTAAAAAAATATATAAACATCCGAATTGAGAACCTCTTCCTTTTTTGAAGTCGTTTAAAAATGGTATTCGAATAAAGTTACGAAAATTAAAAAAAAAATCTGAGCATTTTTCGTAGACCGCGCATTTAATGTGCAGCCTGCAGAAGCAGCCACAGGAAAGGAAATAGAGCTCTGAAAACTAGCTTCCTTCCTAAGCAAATTAATATTGCAATCCCTTTCACATCGTGTCGAGTATGCAGATTTTACACAAGAGCTGCAACTGGTTGCGCCTACTAGTCGCAGCGACCAGTTGCCCCACAGTTGCTTAACGGTCGCAGATCAACTTAGCTCAGGTTTTGACATATACTGGGCGCCATGCTTGGGTAATCTCCCTTCTGATACGGAGTGAGCAATACATTTCACTTGAGCAATTTGTAACACTCGCCTTTCATGTTTACGCACTTTTATCATTAATATGTAATTAAACGTTGTTTGGTTTATAGGTAAGTACTATTATTATGAGGAAGAATGAATAATGTAAATTATAATTATGAAGTCTTTGAACTTTATAATTAGGTACTTTCATTCGAGTTTGGTTCTTTTGGATAATGTCGATATTTGGGTAAATAAAGGACTTTAGACGGGAAACATGAATAATAACTGCATTAAGTACACGTCTGTAAACCCCAGAAAAATTGACTACATAAAAAATCAACAAACTAGTGATTCGGTTAATCTGTCTAGCTCCGCTAATGAGACAATTGATTTTCTATTGTTTCGTCGCCAATAGGCGACGCGCGGTGCTTGAAATGCATCAGTTAGTGAACAGTTGACGCTGGCAGAATAGTCGAAATCGCTGCATCGGCTAAGTTGCCAAAATGGAAAAAAAATAAATAAAAAAAAGATAACAGTTTCATGAATATTTATAAAGAACTGGTTTCATCTCGACGTCAAGGCCGTGCCAAGGTCAACAAAATTGCGTCACGGATGATTTTTGTCGCAGAAAAGTCTTGGGTCGTCGTGAAATGAGATAAGATGACTGCAATGAGATTGCACTGATTACGTTCTATTAGTTATATTTGAGTCATTTCAGCCGAAAGACGTCCACTGCTGGACTAGGCCTCCACAAGCTACTTGGACCGATTCTGTGCTTCCCGTACCCAGCGGAATCCTGCGGCCTTCACAAGGTTGTCGGTCCACCGAGGCAGGTGGGAGGCCTTCCAACGCTACGCCTTCCGGTAGGTACGTCGCCACTCCAGAGCCTTTCGGCCCCATCGGCCATCTGTTCTGCAAGCAATGTGCCCCTGCCCACTGCCACTTAAGTTTGGCAGGTCAGTTATATTTTTCATACATATAATGCTTATTGGCTATGAAGAGAATATACATAATACAATTTGTATTTAGGTTAAATAGGACAACGACAATTCCTTATAACAAGATTTTCTTCAAGCACTATTTGTCTCTCTACCATGAATGAAACCAGAGGAGTTAGAAATAGAAGTCTTGCTTTATTATCTATACAAATAAATAAAGTTGGAGTGTCTGTTTGTAATATTAAAATAACCGCCTTTTACTAAATGCATATGTATGTATACACGTTACATATACCAAAATTTTTTTTATTTTTAATTTTTGTCTGTCTGTTTGTTCCGGTTAATCCATGAAACGGCTAAACCGATTTTGACGGGACTTTCATTGACAGATAGCTGATGTAATAAGGAGTAACTAAGGCTACTTTTATTTTAGAAAAAGAATTAGGGTTCCGCGCAAAAAATTAAAACGTTTTCCGTGATGCACGCTAACGAAGTCGCGGGCACAGCTAGTTAATTAATAAAACAGCAGCAACTAAACTGTTTTGCGGCTTCCATGACACGGACAGCAACATCCGCTACCTATACAAACTGCAAATGCTTCTCAGAAGATTTTCACTGTTTTGCATAAATCGTTCCAGAATATCCTTTGCTCCGCTCCAAAACAGGCATCGCCGATGCTGGCGATAAGACTGATAGGCTAAAGGGCTAAAGTGGGACTGGGCAGGTCACACTTACAGCATGCATGATGACAGATGGGGCAGGACCAACACACAGTGGGTGCCTGAAGACAGGTGTCGTCGCCGAGGTAGGCCTAGGAAACGCTGGCGTGACGTCTAAACTCGTTCTTTCCAGATTGGTCGGAGATGGCAAAACATAATGAAGTCTGGAAAGATACAGGGGAGACCCTTGCCCAATAATGGGATAAAATAGGTAAGTAACAATAACAACAAGATGCGTCTAAATATTCAGTGATTTAGCATTTGCGTGAACAAATTATGTAATCTCGAACAAGGATTTTTGAATATTATATCCGCTAGCGTGTTAGGTCTAATCGAATGTAAAATATCCGATTACATTATATTTCATATTACTATGCGCAAACGCCGTTGCGTTGTGCATTGCGGCAGATAATGTTTACAAATATTAAAACGACTTCTGATTAGGTAGGTATATCAGTAAAGAAATCGAGGGGCCGCGGCTAAATAATAACAGCCGCACAGGTCGATCGATCAGGTTAAGCTACGCTTGCCGCGGTTGGTCTGTGGATGGGTGACCATCTTTACAAACCGAGACACCTCCGTGCCTCGTTAAGCCGTTGGTCCCGGCTGTCATTTTTGGATCATTGACAGTTGTTACGGGTAGTCAGACTGAAAACCAGTCCTACCAAGGGTTATCGTATTAGGTACCTAGTAACTGGGTTATGGAGGTCAGCTCAGCTGCATCCGGTTAGACTGGAAGCCGACTCTAAGATAGTTGGGAAAAGGCTTGGCAGATGACGATAATCAGTAAATAAATTGGTAACTAAATACTTTAAGTGTCTACTTTCTTTAACTCATTTTAGTTTTGGTTCTTTGAGCCGCGTAGCTACCTATCTACATATGAAAAGGCATCTTGATTTCTAACGAAATTGTATCACTCGTATACACAAACCCCCTTACTAATAAACGTATTATATCAGATGAATAGTTACACACCGATTTCTCTCATTCAGTCGTCAGTAATTTGACTTTCGAAAGAAGAAGACAAATCGTTGTGTAACTATACAGACGCTATACAACGTTTATTAGTAAGGGGGACAATGTTTTTTCTTAGGTTCTAGAACTGTTAGAAAAATATCATAACAGCATGTCTGTATTCCCCAAAGGGTAAGACAGAGGTGTAGGTACTTATAGTACAGATGCCTGCACATCAAGCTACCCGAAACTGTCAAATTTTCCCAATCAACTTTGGACCTTATACTATAGCGATAAAGTTTAAAATCTATTAAATAAATTTGACAGATTGTAGTAGCTATATGTGCTGGCGTCTGTACATCCACATGTCGCCAGATATTTCGTTTAAAAATAATAATTACCTAACAGCTCATTATCATAGGAGCAGTGGTGGCACAGTAGTTACGGCCCCGACTAACGAGTTGTAAGTCGTGGGTTCGTACCCAGACAGGCGCTTTACTTTGTGTAAATTATTTCATCACCACTGCTCTCAAAACGGTGAAGAAAACATCGTGAGGAAACCGGCATGTCCTAGAACGGAAAATTTGAAGACATGTGACATCTACCATCTGGGCCCGCGAAGTAGATTGCATTCCACTCGCTCTGGAAGAGAGGAGGCCTGTGTCCCAGCAGTGGGATCATTAAAGGCTGATTATTATCTATGTATACAGGGTGTCCGGTAATTAATGGATACCCTCTGAAGGGGTTATTGTAATTATCATTATAAACAACTTTTACTATGGGACCAAACTACTAATCGCGAAAAAAAATCAGGTGTTCCCTACATTTATGTTCGCATAACTCGTCAAAATGTAGGGGTTTTGTCGCGATTTCAGGTTTGGTCCCATAGTAATAGTTGTTCATAGTGATAAGTACAATGGCCCCTTAAGGGGTTATCCATTAATTAATTACCGAACACCCTGTATATAATATTGTTATGCTTCTGTTATAGCTGTTGGTTCTCCTATAAATTAATAAATATATAGTTATTATTAGAGCGACTTGTTGCAACTGGAGATACCGTTTTTCCTTTGACAGACGCATGTCGGGATGTTTAGACGTCTGATTTCCTGTTGCGTTGCGTTTGCGTGTCTTCGTCACGGTGTTGTTTATCCTGCATCAATCTGTGTCTGTTTGGCGTCTTGAAATATCTCAGTGTGTAATCTTTTGCCGTCATTATTTTATTCCTGCTGAAATTATCCTATATGTTTAAGATTTAAGTGGGAACTCACTCACATATTTTAATACGAGCGCTTTGCACCTACATCATTTGCTACAAACTGTCGCTCTAGTAGTATATACATTAAAGTTACATTGACAAGTCTAGAACTATAAGGAAGGTCGGATTTAGTTTAGAATTAAAATTAGCTTAAACGTCATTGTCACATTCAAATTCAGTAAGCAAATCTAGCTCTCAAAAAAAAAAACCGAGTGTGCTTATGACCACACGACTGAAGTGAAACTTCGAGAAAGAGAGAAAGGAAATGTGCGCGCGCACTGCTCTCTCTTGCTCCTACACTGTGATACAGACAATTATAGGCCTGCACTGTGCTTAGATATACGGAACGTATTTGGCTATGAGAGGAAGAGAGAAAGAAAATGTGCGCGCGCACTGCTTTCTCTTGCTTATATCCCCCACTCAACTCCCGTTCGCCTCGCCCGATCACACTTTTCGTAACGTCACGCGTTCGCCAGCTTACTCCCCAAGTCAAGCGTGCGTAAAGAAGCTACACTTCAAAAAGATTTTTATATCAAATTTTTTGTAAAGGGTAGGTAAATATTTATAGGGCTCCGTGATTTCATTTCTAAGATATTACGAGTACCATGTTCTTTTGGGCATATATCTAAATCTAGTGAACATTTGAATAAAATATAAGTATCTATAAATACATTCTTATTTAGTTTATTTTAAAATGTAAATCATACACGTCATATTGGAGTCGAGGTGAAAGATCATGTTGTGTAGATATAATTGAACCGACGACGTCGGCGCCGGTGCAGGCACGTGGTAGTGTGCACTTGTTGTGAGGGCAATCTTGTTTACAATATAGTGCATCTTATTAATTGTATGCTCTATTTGTAGAGGCTCTGCAGACTGCTACTTTTCTGACCACAGATATAGATAGACCTAGATAACGCAAGTATCACGATCTGTATTAAAACCAAGCGTGCCATTTTTTACAAACTACTATGACGTCACAAGCACTGATGGGAAAATCAAATCGATTCAAAGACGCCGCCGCCGCGTGCGGCACCCTTCTCGCCCGCCCCTAGCCGCACGGGTCGATCGATCAGGTTAAGCTACGCTTGCCGCGGTTGGTCCGTAGATAGGTGACCATCTTTACATATCAAGACCCTCCGTGCCTCGGAAAGCACGTTACGCCGTTGGTCCTGGCTGTCATTCGTAGATCTTTGACAGTCGTTACGGGTCATCAGAAGCCCGAAAGTCTGACAACCAGTTTTACCAAGGGGTATTGTATTGCCTAGTAACTAGGTTGTGGAGGTCAGATAGGCAGTGGCTCCATGTAAAATACAGCTACATCTGGTTAGACTGGAAGCCGACCCCAACATAGTTGGGAAAAGGCTAGGTAGATTGATGTATGAAAGTGCTGTACTTATAGTGAGACAAATATTTAATCACATTGGACATCGAAGGGTGCTTGGTTGGATTATAGTGATTTTTCTGGTTTTCACCTGAACATCATTTTGAAAGTATTCAATTTCAATGTTGTTTAAAAACCGTAAATTAAAAATAATGTACGTAATTTGCTTCTTAAATAACCATACAACAAACCAATTAGTTCTCTTCGCTCAGTTTTCTCAGAAACAATGCAATCTCTTAATTTTCAATTATCCGTATACACCTGGAAAATTACTTTACGTAATTATATACTTTGTGTAGGTAATTTTATAAACATAGCTATAAAAAGATGGCCTTTGGTATAATGATTTACTAATTAATATAATATAAGTCGACCTTCATTTATATCAGACAAACAAAGTGGAATAATTTAATTATAATAAGCACTTCCTGAATGAAAGTGATATTTATTTATTACTAGCTGCGCCCCGCGGTTTCATCCGCGTAAATGTCGACCCCGTGGGAATATCGGGATAAAAAGTAGCTTATATCTTAATCCAGGGTCTCAGCTACCTCTACACCAAATTTTATCATAATTGATCCAGCCGTTTGAGCGTGAAGAAGTAACAAACATATAAACACACACACACACACACTCACAAACTTTCGCCTTTATAATATTAGTGTGATGTGATAGTGTGATTAGGCATTACTGTCCAACTGCAGGGCAAAGGCCTCCCTACTCTCTTTCCACCTCTCTCTGTCCAGAGCAAAGGAGTCCAGCTCATCCCGGTATCTCCGTCTGGGCCTGCTGCGATGTTGTTTGCCATTAAGCGGAACCCACTGGGTCGTAACTAGTCGTAAGTTTGGCCCATTGATTGTCTAACATTGGCGCCGATTCCCTTGTTCACAAACTAAACTAAATTTAAGTTCAGTGCATCTTTTTCTTTCTATTTCATTAAGAAAAGGACAGAACATAAATATTAGTTTAGTCCTGTCAAAATAGTCAGCATCTGACATAAATTGACGTATTTTTAGTAACCAATTTTTTAATCACGTCTAAACTTGTCTATGGAGTATCTTGATTTGACAGGACTAAACTAATATTTTTGTTCTGTCCTTTTCTTAATGAAATAGAAAGAAAAAGATGCACTGAACTTAAATTAAGTTTAGTTTGTGAACAAAGGAATTGGCGCCAGTATTACTAGTAATTTATCTTCCAATGAACCGGAGACACATTCCATTATCTTCGCTGAAAGGAAGAATAGCAGTATTCACAAGAGTCGTTTTAAAAAAGTGCAAAAATATGAGCATAGTTAGATATTGTAGATTTGTTTTGCAAGAACTGTCATCTTTCAAGACGTTTTTAGTGATAAGCTGTCTGAAATTCAGTTTCTTAAGGGTCAATTTGATGTTACTCCAAATTTTTTAATTGATTTACTTATTTTTAAATTAATAAACAAAGACACATTAAAGCTTTATGTTTATTTTAATCATTATAAAAACCTAGTCGATGTTGGCACAGGAATTCTGTTTTGCTGTAGGTATCACTAAAATACATTTTAATATACAGATACGCAAAGAGGCTTACTTGAGCTAAAATTTTACTAGAAACTTTTTCGATTATAACAAAAACACTATTCTAATTCAGCCTAAGAAAATAACTAGATACATTGTACAACAATCTTAATTTTAACGCGTACTATTAACTAGAACACTATAAGTAGGCATATCAATAGTTGTACACATTTTTTTGGTCCTTCACTCGTCGTCCAAGTCAAACCACATTGACGTCACACTCCTCGATCCTTGCTCCCTCGCCTGCTCCTCAGTGATGATCCTAATGACCACCACCTCCATCATGCAGAGAGCGAACAGTATCAGGAATACAGCAAAGTTTGACCCTTGGTGGTGGAACTGGAAGGAGGCTGGCGACGGCCCCGGTGGTGGCCAGGCTGCCACCCCAAATGTCACTAAACTCGATACACTGGATAAACTCATGCTCCTGTTTCACATCACTATCGGTTAAGTTTTTTTTTATTCGCTGTTCGTAATTCAAATTAGACAGTTTTATTGTCACATCATTTTAAATCGATTCGTCTTTCGAATTGAATTTGTATTCGCGAATCGATTACGCGTTGTTTGTTTACAAAGCGTGCAAATCTCCCGCGTGCCGGAACGACTGTGCGGCTCGTTATCGTGGTCGCGGGCTGCGAATGCATCGGCGCCACCAGCCGCTGTTGCAACTCTCTTATGAAATATGAATCGCTTTAGTTAGATTCTTTGAGTTGAGAAACGGTTGAAATGCGAGTGAGCGCAACTGTTTTGCGGTCAAGGCTGCGCGGGTCCAGTGTCCGATGACCTTTAGGTGTGACGTCGAGTATTGTAATGGATTAGTGTACGTCGTACCTACGATGTGGGGTGGACTAGTTGCGATATACCTGTTAATTTGTATTGTTTTGCCGCCTTTATTAATTCTATTAGACCTAATTAGGCTGCGAAACAGGTCATGGTTAAGTTTTATATTCTTCTGGTAGTTTTTAGTTTAGTTAGAATGATTTAATGTGCTTAGATATACCTAAACGTTTTATTTTTTATAAAAAATATATAAGGCTTAAAAATTAGTACAGTTTTGCTTAAATCAAAATTATGTTACTAAGACTTACGTGCCTGAACTAGGTAATCCTGTGTTTCAGGCGAGAAAATAAAATAATTTCTTGTGTTTTTTATTATATCGGTGTATATTTTATGTCTGGCGTACGATCTAAATGTTTTAGTAAGTAGATCTTTTATGACAGTTTTACTCGTCAATATTTAAAAACAAGATGGCGCCGGCATTTCCTAGAGTGACTGGAAGAAATGCTGAAACAAACTCAGAGGTCATGGTCACCTTTAAAGTCCAAACATTATGTTATTATGATTTCACTTAAGGCTAACAATGCAGGGTCATTCTGGAAGAGGATTATTTACAAGTAAAAAAAAAAACAACTTGTTATGTGAACGTGGATGTTATTCCCAAGCTAAAGAACTTCCTGATTGGAGTTGCTGTCCGATGACATCAACCTGGGGCGCGCCAGTGTCCAGATAAAAATAAAGTCGCTACAGACTTTCACACAAGTGTCAATAGTATTATCGGTCAAAAGGCGGTTGCAATATCTAACATTTCGATCGATATATAGGTACCTAAGTATGTACCTACCTGTAACCTACAAACAGGCTATCTATCTAGGTCGCACTCTGCGTAAATATTGACAAAGATACGCATGTCAAACAGACGTCAAAGACCAGGCTTTTTTTTTCAAAATAACTTTATAAATTGGTCCTTTTTTTTTTCAAATTGCTGCCTAAAGGACCATTTTCCTACTAATATTTTCAGCCGATGCATTCTGAAAAAATCTCGCCGTGAGAACTTAGGTGAAGTGAGCTATCAATAGTGTCAATCCCCAGCATCAAGTGGAATGACAACTCCACACTTTAAGATCAAGATCACTTCATCAAAAAACAATTGATATTTTTTTTATTTTGCCATGGCCCGGACGTATTTGAATGGCTATTTCTACAATCGTGGATACTAGGAAACAGACAATCAGACATAATGTGGAGAATTTAGTATTATTAAAAACTTTTTAACAAAAATACAACCGACTTCCAAAAGAAACACTACAAAGTGCAAAATAACTTTAATTTCGGAAGTCGGTGTCTTTGGTTTTTAACCGACTTCAAAAAAGAAGGAGGTTCTCAATTCGACGGTATGTTTTTTTTTATGTTTGTTACGCGATTACTCCGTCAATTGTGGACCGATTTTCAAAATTATTTTTTTGTTCGAAAGGAGATATTTCTGACGTGATCCCATAGTCACCAAGTCAGGATCTGATGATTGGATCCAGGAGAAATCGAGGGAACTCTTCAAATATTATAGGCACACCTATAGCGATTTGGGTATTTTTTATAGTAACTCGTGCATTTGCTCTCGGAAAGCACCATTTGGTGAAGTGGAACTGATGATGAAGACCACAGATGGACACCGGAACTACTCAATAATATCTAATATTTTACGGGTTGCTCTTCGATTACTTTAATATGGTTGCTAAGCTATTTATGCTCGCCACGATGTGAATGGTAATATGGAGCTGATGGTGGACCAGGAGAACTCCTCAACAATTAACTTCCCTGCATCGGGAAAAGCAATATCATGTAAAAGGCGATGAGCATGTTGACACTGGCGATTGTAACTTAGATAAATTATAAGCAGACCCACTAAAAATCGTGAAATAAAAACTTTTTAACAAAAATACAACCGACTTCCAAAAGAAACACTACAAAGTGAAAAATAACTTTAATTTCGGAGTCGGTGGCAAAAAACGAAAATACAAAACCAAAGACACCGACTTCCGAAATTAAAGTTATTTTTCACTTTGTAGTGTTTCTTTTGGAAGTCGGTTGTATTTTTGTTAAAAAGTTTTGTATTTACGTTTTTTGCCACCGACTTCCGAAATTAAAGTTATTTTGCACTTTGTAGTGTTTCTTTTGGAAGTCGGTTGTATTTTTGTTAAAAAGTTTTTATTTAATGATTTTTAGTGGGTCTGCTTATCTAAGTGACAATAGCCAGTGTCAACATGCTCATCGCCTTTTACAAAATATTGCTTTTACCGATGCAGGGAAGTTAATTTTTGAGGAGTCCTCCTGGTCCACCATCAGCTCCATATTACCATTCACATCGTGGCGAGCATAAATTGCTTAGCAACCATATTAAAGTAATCGAATCGCAACCCGTGAAATACTTAGATATTATTGAGTAGTTCCGGTGTCCATCTGTGGTCTTCATCATCAGTTCCACTTCACCAAATGGTGCTTTTCGAGAGCAAATGCAAGAGTTACTATAAAAAATACCCAAATCGCTATAGGTGTGCCTATAATATTTGAAGAGTTCCTTCGATTTCTCCAGGATCCAATCATCAGATCCTGACTTGGTGACTATGGGACCACTTCAGAAGTATCTCCTTTCGAACAAAAAAATAATTTTAAAAATCGGTCCACAATTGACGGAGTAATCGCGTAACAAACATACAAAAAAAAAACATACCGTCGAATTGAGAACCTCCTCCTTTTTTTGAAGTCGGTTAAAAATATAATTCACAGAGTAGACGGACGGACAGACGAAAATGAACTCTTCAATTGAGCAACTTTTTTAATAAATTATAACGTTGCTAAATTGATGAGTTCATGACAACTGAATAGACTGGTACCTATTACGTTTAGTCGGTTAACTAAGTCACATGGTTTTTTTGTTTACTTTTATTTAAATACCTAAACAAGGAGTATAAGTGCTTTTTCTAGCGGTCTGTAGTTACTGCTGAGCAAAATCTTATACACAGAATCAGAATAGGTGCATTTCTCATGTTGGGCAGTATTTTTGGAGTTTTCCATCAGGAATTTCTTAGCATTGGTTGATGACAAGTCTCCGTTACATTATAATTATGGGACTTAAGGATGTACCCCGACCAAATTACCTTGAGCATTGCGACAGAGACAGAGAGCGACACGACTTCCTCGTACGAAAGGGATGCAGCGCACCCTGCGCACGCCCCTTTATCATAGAACTCGCACAATTTTTAGAATTAGGTATTTTAATAAAAAAAGAATAGCGATCTTTTTAAATAAATTAAAACATGGATTATTTAGATTTATAAATTATCTATTCATTTGTGAAATCCTCAAATTAATAGAATGTCAGCAAAAGATGTATGCAATCAATCATTTTAGTCACTTTTTTAAAAGGAGATTTTAAATGTATTTTTAACATATAAAAACAAATAGTAACGTGCAATGTGATGATAGGATATCGAACATTAATAATGTGCTTTCAGATGTAGTTTATTTCTCAGAATTATTCGAGTTAAAAGCCTCTGAATAACGAAGAAAAACGCGGTTTTGGTCGGGGTACCGCCTCTGGTAAAACGCTTGTGTATGATACATCTGTGCCTGTCCCTTTGGGAAAAATAGACATGTTATTTTGTTATGTTTTGATTTGCAATCAGATACCTAACGCTGTTGAAACTAACTGAACGTGTCTTGCGATACATACGTGATTAAGTTAAGAAATGATCGATCCGTGCAATAAGTTATCAAATGAAGCAAAATCTAATACCGTCAGATGTCCTATCTAGCTGCTGTTACCAAATGATTGATGACTTTCCTATTTTGTCGTTACCTACTAAGTACTTACTCCCCCTAATGGAATTGTGGCGAACCAAACCATGGACTTATTATTTTACCATTTACAGGGTGTCCCTGGAAGTATGGATCAAATCGAATAGGGACGCGGGCAAGAACATTTCCAAAAGTTTTAGCAAAAAAATAAAAAAAAAAATAAAAGAAATACTAAAAAAAAAAAGAAAAGAAAAATCGAATTCGTGAAAAAAATCAGGGCTATCAATTTATTTTTTTTAGATAGCCCTGATAGTATTTTTTTATGACTATTTTATTTGAGCACTAAGCGAAGTGATTGAAAAAAAAATAAAAATCAGTCATAACTTTTGAACCGTAAAAAAATTCACTGACATTCGCGGGGTTAAAAAGTTTGGAAATGACCTTGCCCACGCCCCTATTCGATATGATCCATACTTCCAGGGACACCCTGTATAATAAGTCCATGAACCAAACTAATTGTCTATAGTTCCCACTATTACATATTTTATATATAGACAACACTCAGTGATCTAAGGCATTATGTCTATGACACAGGAATTAGCAAGTAGGACTCATGATTTGAATTAAAGTGTGAGGTAAAATATTGTAGTGTACCTTTAGATTATCAATATGATCTGTGTGAATAACACACTAGAATCTTATCTGGTATTTGTGTAAACATATTTAATTCACATAAACAGGGCGCCATAACGCGCCTAAAGAATGAAATTTTATGGGAAGGAAGATGGATCTACTAAAAACCTTTGATTTACTACATAATAAGTAGGCAGTCCTTTTACATCCAAACCTCTTTTTCAAAACTTAAAACAGCAACCTATTTTGAACATTGAAAAAAAAAAAACAACATTCCTAACCTCACTTTTCAACTGTCATTTTCTCGTCCAAACTGTCTGCCCATAACAAACAATGTTCATTTACATAGCATACAAAGATGCCCCCGAACTATCAAGCCGACCTTCTTCTTCAGAAGAGTTATTGGACACGTCCGTGGAGAAGATGTTGCTGGTCAACCCAGACTGCCCAGTCCGGATCATGCTGGAATACATTAGGAAGAAGTGTCGTTTGGGCAGCTTCACCCAGTTCGATCTTTGTGACGAGAACGGGTTCCTTATGGGATTGTTTGCCCTAAACACGTATGCGTACGCGACTGACCAGTTCGAGCACAAGAAGATTTATTATGTGATTGTGATGAAGATGGTTAGGATATTCTTGACTAGGTCCCTTATTACAAAATATCTCTCATTACTCAAGCATTACTTAAAACTAGAGACTAGAGATGCCGATGCATTCCACTAGTTTCTATGATAAATCTTTTACTGTGCAAGCAGTACGGTTATAGAATCACTTGCCCGTGTCGGTAAGGCGTACTCAATTTTTGTCCACTTTTAAAACTATGATAAAAAAGCACTTTCTCTCTCCTTAAACATCGTCATTGTATTTTCTTTGCTCCTGTTTCATGTTTATTATATATATATTTATATAGATTAATAGTACTTTATGTATGTATTTATTGTATTGTGTAAATGGTACACCACAGACTACCTACAGTATTTGTCTGTCCTTCCCGTTTTTATACCATCCAAAGGTTGTCTTTAAAAGATCGCTCTTAGCGATAAAACCGCCCATTGTGTCACCCATTGTAAAGTATCTATAATGTCTGTAATTTACACACATCAAAAGTGTCTAGGGATCAACATATATTTTTGCAATAACTTTTCTCCTGATTGATATTAATTAAAATTTTCTTTAAGGATTCATCAAATAAAGTGTTTTCGTTTGTCACAGTAACGATAAACCAAGTCACCTTTGCATTAATAAAGAAATTTGCCATTTTCCTAATAAAGGGATTTTTGACATTTGAACCACTAACACAAAAGTTCGAAAAAAAGACTGAAATAACAGTTTACTTTAAAATTTTATTGGGTAACTTAAACAATTAATAATCCGTGTTTCTACCGCGAACACTAACAACACAAGAACATCGGTTTGGCATACTCAAAATGAGTTCATCCAAATCACGCTGTGGAATGGCCGCCCATGTTCGTTGCAACAACAAAAAAAGGTCTTCTTGCGACTGGATACCCTCCATATTCGGCAGAGCTCTTCTCTGTAGCATATCCCATGCATGCTCAATCGGGTTCAAGTCTGGCGACTGAGCAGGCCAGGGCAGGACATTGATGTTAGCTGCGGCGAGAGTCTGTCTTACAACTCTTGCGGTGTGCGGTCGTGCATTATCATGCATTAACTGAAATAAGGGACCGATTTGCACTTGTAGAGGAACGATGACGTCTGATACAATCGTCTCAGCATAAATTTGAGCGTTGAGGTTGCCTCTGATCCAAATCAACTCAGTTCTTCCGCCGATCCAAATACCCGCCCATACCATGATGGTTCCACCACTATAAGGATGGACTTCCTGGCAGGATTTTAATCGCTGTTGGCGTCCAGGGGTTCTCCAGTGTCGTATACGTCTTGTATCCGGTCTCATACCAAAACGAGACTCATCAGAAAAGCACACGAAACGCCATTGTTCTTCTGCCCAATTTCTGTGTTCAAGAGCCCATTGATATCGAATCCTACGATTGTGCATTGCTATAGGTGGTACCCGTAGCGGTCTTCGGGAATGAAGGTTCACTTCATGCAAGCGGTTTCTGACTGTTTGGTCGCTAATTAAGTTCCCTGAAGAGTGATGAAGCCTCACGGCTAACATCATGGCGGTTATTGTTGGAGCTCTTCGAGTTAAGATTTGAATGTATCGGTCTTGTCTCCGTGTGGTGCAGCGATACCGTCCTCCATGGCGCTCAGCCACGGTACCAGTGCTTCGGTAACGTGTCCAAAGTCGACTGATAACACTCTGACTTGTATTCAGAGCTAAAGCCACAGTACGTTGCCGGGAACCAGCTTCTATCATTCCCACGGCTCTGAGCATTTCTTCCCTGCTTAAATGACGTCGCCGCTCCATGATAACGTTGGTTTTAATCAGTAGTAGGGAAACAGTAGCACTAATAATGTCTTCAATGCGTTGTATGTTTTTATAGGGAAAATATTGACAGCTGATTTTCATCTTTTACTCGAATTTGATTCACAGTTCCTGATTCAAATTATGAAATGCACCAAAAAGGATCCATATAAATTTATAAAATCATAAATTTATTACAAAGCCACATCTCAATCTCAAGAAATCCGCATAAAAATGCTTGATCCCTAGACACTTTTGATGTGTGTATATGGTGTACATAATAAAGAGTATTCTATTCTATTCTAGTTTCAACCAATCGAATGCCTTGAACCTAGTTTTAAGTAATGCTTGAATATTGAGTGACGTTCTGTATACGGGCCTAGCAGTGGGATGTCACAGGCTCAACGACAGGGTCAAATGAAATTAGCTGGCGAGACTGCAGACGTAGGTATCGACATTTAAACACGATAAAATAAAAGGGATTAATCTGTCAAGCTCCGCTAATGAGACACAATTGATTTTCTATTGTTTCGTCGCCGATCGGCGAACCGCGCCGCTTGACCGGTTAAATATATTGAACACCAAAAAGTGAAGTCTAAAATTACAATAGTTCTAGCTGGGTACCCCGAGGTTAGGTTTGGTTAGGTTATTTTAAACCCTTTACACAGAAATAAGAGCCCCGCGAAGCGAGGCTCCGTCGACATAGGATGCAAGAGCGAGCAAATGAGAATATAAATACCTTTACCTAGGTATTTAACAATAAAATGGAGTTTTAATTTTGGTGATCATTTACTATTTTTGGCAGTAAAAAGTGTTTTTTTGATGTTATATTTTACTTCATCTGGTGATAAGTTAAACATAAGCCAAAATAAAATAAAAAAATTATTCACGTTTTTTTTTTCTTGGGGGTCATCGGCCGCTGGTGGTATTGTTACTTGAAGTTTGACTTGATAAAATCTGTTTTCTTTTGTTTTATCGTGTATGGAAACCCATCACGTCTGTGAAGTATACACAAAAATAATTGAAAGGGATTTTTCTATGTTCGAATACACTAACTGCGGTCAGTGACGCCACAAACCTTCAATTTTTTTTTAATCATATTTGGACATCGAATACCATTACTTCTGCGGAGTTTCGTTAGCTTATTTGATTTGACCCTCTAAAATCCTCCTTATCAACTTTGATAACTGCGATCCTTTGAAATTATTATTTCCAAGCGTGTGGCCTAATATGGCTCGCCAGGACGAATTTTGTTTTAAAAACCCGGTCACAAGTAATGCAATAGACTTGGCTGGCAGAGTCAACGGTATAGGTACAGGAGGGCTTAGGTTTCTCAGGCTCAAATAAAATAATTGCAAAGCTTCTGAAACCTAACATGAGGTCATATACTCCTATCAGACCCTTTTTCCCAGGAAGCAGACAAACGCTACACAATACTGCCCCAAGTGAACCAGGAGAACAAACTGTACCTCGAACTGCAGGCGAAGGTGAAGAGGTTCATGACGGTAGGCGAGAGCATCCCCGTCTTGCCGGGGAAGTCTAATACCACGACGGCGTTGCGCGATGAAACTGCGATGAAGACCGCGGCCACGTCGG
This sequence comes from Amphipoea oculea, assembly GCA_945859645.1. Taxonomy (NCBI): domain Eukaryota; kingdom Metazoa; phylum Arthropoda; class Insecta; order Lepidoptera; family Noctuidae; genus Amphipoea; species Amphipoea oculea. Next base: position 24,176,300 of record OX243862.1, read on the forward strand.
TCAAGAAATCCGTGAAGAAGAAGTGAAAATTTGAAGAAATGTAACTTTTGTATTGCCATGTATTTAATCGAACCCCAAATAGGTACAAAATGGGTTCCCATGTTATTGTTCTAAAGAAACACAAAATACCCATTTCGGGTGTCGACGCTCCGTACACGCACATTACGTAAATGTCAACGCTTTTACGTACGAGTAATAACTTTAGGTAGGCCTTCAGAAAAAGGAAGATTATACTGTTAAATCGATAATAACAAATTATAAATGATACCTTCCCGTAATCCTCATTAGTTTTCCTATCTAATAAAACAGCTACGTAGTGAAATAAAACTGACCTGACATTGCAGTGACGTGATATGTTTTCATTTTGATAATATTCATTCACATAACCTACACACTTTATCACAATACGTGTCTAAACTTTCGTTACTTTTTTCGCCTATATAATCATTACTTTTTGAAAAACAATTACTCAATACGGAATCTAGACTTATTTTTCAATAATTCTATATAGATTTTTATAAGAAAACTTAACGTTTGCTGCCTCTATTCATCGTTTATTTCTCCGTTCGTTTCGCACAAATTTATACTCTTTGACGTTGGCCGTGAGTGAAATGTCAGATGAATGTATTTATTTTTTAGTTCGTTCAAAATAATGTTTCTGCTGTTGAAAAATATTAAAATTAAGAGTGAATGAACCATTTCTTTCATATAAATATAGAACATATTGCTACTTGCAACACAACTCAGATATTTAGCGACCAATCCTGACCAAGCCCTTAAGTGTCACTGTGCGACTTAAGACACTTGGAGCATTTTTTCTTCTGTACCACAGTGGAACTTAAGACATTCGAGAGGTTAACTGTGACCGCAATGTGTTAGGTTAGGTCGCAGTCGGGGTGCCTCGGCTCAGTTACTACGACCAACTTTGAGGTAAGGCTTGAAAGATCAAAAGAGGCACATAGCGTACAAGACGCGATGCACCATGCATGCATGTATACCTACACAATTGAAAGAACATTGGAGAAAATTGAAGAAGTCTTAAACTTCATCATCTGCCTCCTAACAGGTTGGCTTCTTGTCTATAGGCCGGCCGCTTAACTGAGACGTTGCCTGAGGTAACAGCGCGGTGCGGGAGGGGTGTGGTGACGTGATGCGAGAGCTCAGTGATTCGTCAACTTGTGATAACTATTATACCCCTCGCGCACCACACAGCTACCTCAGGCAACGTCTCAGTTAAGCGGTCGGCCTATAATCGGATCTGCAGTGGCGGATTTACCAATAGGCTGAGTAGGCTGGAGCCTAGGGCGGCAGATTTTAGGGGCGGCAAATTTGGGGCTAACATTTTTTTTAAATGTCTTACTGAAATTAAAAAGATTAATATTTATATACCTACCTACCATGTTTTTTTGGAAAGAATAAACAAAGTTAATGCTCAAATTCAGGCTTCTACCGTGGATTTTATCACAGTTGCCGATCTTTACAAATCTCTTTGCAAGTTTTTCGTAGCTGATGAACGAGAACATTTTAAATATTTTGAGGAAAAGGCGAAGCAGTATACAAAAGACATAGGACATTATTGTAGAGGTCGGTAGGGGCGGCAAAATTTGAATAGCCTACTGGCGGCAAATGTGTAAATCCGCCACTGCCGATCTGAATACTAGTATTTTAGAGGAAGTAACTGGCCTATCTGTCCTACACAACCTAGATACTATGTAACACGATACCCACTAGATAGCTTCTTGTCAAGGGGTAATAAGTCTTTAAACTTGTGTATTAAAATATGAAATACTTCTAAAAGTGAAGAAGTGCAAATTCTCATGCAAAATAAAGTTATTTTATTTTAAATCATGAACAACTTTTCGTTTGTATTTGTTTTGTTAATAAGTCCTACTAGAGAATAAATAAATATAATTACCTAAAAGTATATTCCATTTCATCCACCAACCCGCACTGGGCCCGCGTGGTGGATTACGGCCCACTCCCTCTCACAGAGAGGAGGCCTGTGTCCCAGCAGTGGGAACGTTATAGGCTGATTATGTTATATTCCATTTATTTGGTTCATGATCGTGAGTAAACGTTTTGATGTTTCATGTTGTACAGACGCAGGCACATCAACCTACCCGAGACTGTCAAATTTTCCCAATCAACTTTGAACCTTATGCTGTGGTGATTAAGTTGAAAATCTACTAAAGAAATTTGACAGATTGTAGTAGGTTGATGTGCTGGCGTCTGTACTTAAGGTGAATGCGCAGTGGTAGACCGCGAAATTTAAATTTTCTTACGTTTTTTGCAATTTGTAGGTCAGTGTCAGGTTGTATCTTGATCAAAATATGATTTGCGACTATAATAGACATATATTTACAGAATTATAGTCATTAGAATCATTAATATATATCATTAAGTTAGATTTCTACCATAAACACTTTTCCATACGAGATTTGTTCTCAACGGTAGAAATCTAACTTAGAAAGATGTATTAATGATTCTAATGATTATAATTCTGTAAATACGTACCTGTTATAGTCGCGAATCAAATTTTGATCAAGATAAAACCTGACACTGACCTGAAAATTGCAAAAAACGGAAGAAAATTTGAATTTCGTGGGCTACAACTGCGCATTCACCTTAATGTTGTCGAACTTAGAACGCCTATTAAGAAATAAACTTTACATTTCTTGTAAATGTTATTGCTATTGCTTGCTTAGCAGGCGACTTGCTTCATGTAACTTTTATACATCGTGTTGGTTTAGTCAACCTCGTAATTGGGTACCCTAAGGTTGAATTTCGTTCGGTGGGCTTCGCGGCAGCATGTGCTCTGGCGGGCACCCCTCCTTGGGAACTCGAGGCGTGGGTGCTCGCCAGAGTATATGAATGGACGGCGGGGCGGAGGGCGAGAGGAGAACGCCCAGCCCAGGAAGAGCGGGAGGCCGTCCGGCGGGAGGCGAGGGACGCCATCGTCGTCCATTGGACGGGGGACCTCGCCACCGCAGCCTTCGGCCGCCGAACCCTCGACGCGATTGGGCCAGTCCTGCAAGATTGGCTCGAGCGGCCGCATGGATTCCTCTCCTTCCGTCTGGTGCAGGTCCTGTCGGGACACGGTTGTTTCGGATCGTACCTGCACCGAATCGGACGGGAGGAGACGCCGTCGTGCCACGACTGTGGCGCGGCGGAGGACACGGCGCAGCATATCCTCCAGGTGTGCCCGTCGTGGTCTGAGCCGCGCCGCAGTCTCATCGCGGTGATCGGACCGGACCCGTCACTCCCCGGTTTGGTTAACGCCATGCTGAGGGATGAGAGGTCCTGGGCGGCAGTCGCCTCCTTCTGCGAGCACGTCATGTCCCAGAAGGAGGCGGCGGAGCGCGCGCGGGAGGAAGATCCTCACGCGGCGCCGCTCCGAAGGCGGAGGAGGGGTCGAAGAAGACGTCAGTTTGACAGTCATCTCTGACTCCTCCCAGATGGAGGCCAGCAGGCAACAGGTGCGGGGGCACCTGTGCCTGTATTGCACAGGCCTCCATCAGTGTTGGACGGGAATGGCCAGGTGTTCTCGGCTATTCCCGTAGCCCCCCAGCCTGGGGGGCATGCGGGGCCCGCCAGCTAGGCGGGCATGCGCCGGGAGGGTTGTGGAAGTAAAGGCTGAGCCGGTTTCCCATGGCCCTCCCATCACGGCGATGCGGGAACACCGCTGAGTTTTAGTGGGTATACTGTCGGTGTCATTCCGACAGGAGTCCCACATACCCCGTCTCGTCCCCCACGAGCGGGAATGCGTAATGCAATTCTCAGCGAAAAAAAAAAAAAAAAAATGGTTAGGTTATTTTAAACCCTTTACACAGAAATAGGAGCCCCGCAAAGCGAGGCTCCTTCGACATAGGATGCAAGAGCGAGCAAATGAGAATATAAATACCTATACCTAGGTACTTAACAATAAAATGTAGTTTAAATTTTTGTGACCATTTACTATTTTTGGCAGTAAAAAGTGTTTTTTGATGTTATATTTTACTTTATCTGGTGATAAGTTAAACATAAGCCTTTACAATACATTTTGCATGTAATAGTATTTTTGCTCAATTTTTATAATGACTATAGTATCGAGTAGTTACTCCACAATAATGAGCTGTCCTCAATAAGTAATGGCAGACACACACATATACACAAATCACAGTATTATAGTTTGTCTACCTTCCGGTATACACTCTACACGGTGGTACAGTCGGTTGCTCGTGACCAAATATAGTACGACAGGTTCAATGTGACGGGAATTAATTGGTAGAGGCGTAAAGTTAGGGTAATAGCCTGCGCAGACGACGGATTTGTGTCCGCGGACTTTTTTGTCCGCGGCGATAGAACGTATGGAAATCTATGCAATAACGCACACGAAGGACAAGTAGACAGCTGGGATTTCCATACATTCTATCTTTGCGGACAAAAAAGTCCGCGGACAAAAATCCGTCGTCTGCGCAGACCACTGACCTCTATTATTACCGCGCAGGCTATTACCCTAACTTGAGCCTTGTCAAGACTCAAGGCTATTAAGGTAATTCGCACACTGCACCGCATTACCACCCGGCCAAGAATTTTGGCTTAGCGGCAAGCGGCGGGCGTGGCAAGCGGCGCGGTTTCTTTTGTCTAGCATTGACGCTGCGAGGGGTGCGTCGTGGCATTGTTCATACATTTTGGTATAATTATTTATTTTTACCGCTTGCCGCCCCACGCTAAGCTGCCGATGATAGCGGCGAGTTCGTGGCGAGGCAGCGGGGTGCGGGAAACGGAGCCGTTTTTAATGAATTTATATGTAAAAAATCACGCGCGGGGGCGCGTTATCGGCGCCTCGTCGGGTGGTGCGTCGTAGTGTGTGATTTGCCTAAGTTAGAGCTTATGGAATAGGTAATAGAGATTTAGATTTGGTGGGATAGAATCATCTCTACTTTTTTTTTGTCAAGGGACTGCCTTCTACATTTAAGTGTTGAAAACGTGTGTTTGTTTCTACGACGACTGTAGGGGTCCCTACACTTAGTGATAATATGATAACGGGGCGATTCTATTAGGATGATGAAATAAAACCGACCGCCGCCGGGCGCCGTGAATGTTCGTTAAACACCGATTTCATTTCAGCCGAAAGACGTCCACTGCTGGACATAGGCCTCCACCACCGATAAACACCGATTTATTGAAATATATTTGCAATAATAGGTACACCTAAAAAATTATGTGTGTGCAGAATGCACGGCGTGTAAGTCGTAAAAGTCATGTACGGTTCCGTACAACGACGATCTTTTAAACCGAATGCAAACTACTTCATTCGAGACTGAACTGAAATGTAGAGCTAGAGTAGTATTTTCTTTCTTTTTGAGCTAGTCTATTCTTGACCTTGATCGCGCAAAAACTTGGAAATTTAATTATCTCAGTGTTCCAAATATTTATTTCCTTATACATACATTATTTATAATAGCCTCCTAAAGGACAGTTCTATTTAAGAAAAAATCTGTTACAAAAACAACCCACTTTGGGCACTTGGTAAAAAATCGATTTATTTTTCCACGTTTCTGTGGCACCACTATAACCGCAACCTGAACTTGAATCATCATCATCATTATTATTGACCATTGTTTATCCACTGTGTGTAGGTACCTACTTTCAATTTTTATTCAATCCTGCCTGCGCCTGACTTTACGGAAATCAGTCGCACGTGCGCAGGAAATTCAGCGATCACTACACGAATAACAAGTGGGCTTATGTAACAATACTATAGATTTATAGTCCTATTTTTACGTCCCCGTTCTTCATCATTGTTCATTTTAAAGATAAAGATATATTTTTTTTGCAAATATGGGTACAGTACATGGTGATTATTCGGTACACCTCTGCCGAACCTTTCGTGAAAACAGGCGTAGTGTTATGTTATTATAAATCCTATTAATTATTTTGCGGTGTTGGAGAGATTTTGGTGAAGGAGGCTGCCGCCAGAACGACCTCACAAACAGCTGAAAATACTATTGGCGTAATAGGACAGGGCAGGCTGCAGAAGGCATGATTGGTGATAACAGTTTCATAACTAGTATGAGGAAGCCTCATGGCTTCCTGATACTGGCTGACAAGGACAGAAGAAGATCAACCTATATTGGTTGTTAACTCTTCTTGGTTTTTATTTATTTATTATTATTTATTTATTTATTAAACCACAATTATAACAACTACGGACGGACGGACTTCTCTTGGAAAGTGTTCAATGTTATTGTAATAACCGATTATTTATCTGGTACACTCCTCTTATATTTTATTCCAATTTCTCTAACCTCGAACTGATTCGGAGAATAGAAACATTTACTTTGCCTCTCTCACAAAAAAAATCGCGGCATTTCATAAAACCATAGAGTAACAAAATAAATTCCAATTTCGAACAACGGACTGTTTCCGCAACGAACCGTATCGATGCGCTTTTGGCGCGTCAAAACAGTTGACAACCGACCAAATTAAAACGTCACTGGTATCCATATTACTATAAATGAACATCTACGTCACAAATTGGCAGGTTTATAGAAGATAACTGTTTTCCAACTGTGACACTGTGCTTTAATTCTTACTAATGATTTGTTTGTTTTTTAATACGGTGTTTTTCTGTGTTCAAATTAAGTCAAGTTGGAAGCGTGAACGTTGCAAAAGTTGCGGTTGACATCGATTACGTATTCATTACACGGCGTTTTGTGTTTTATTTGGGCTAGGCATTGTCTGTAAGGCTATTGTTGCAAAATTTCACTGAACGGTGTTCAGAGTCTCCTTATAATAACGATATGCTATTAAAATTAGATTAACCGCCATTTTTGAATAGGATTTTTTTTTTTGTAACATCTGTTCTCGTTTGATTTGATCAAACTGATACTATCAATGTTTGATTGGGATTTTGGCCTTTAGGACTGTTCACCCCAACGAGCCTTGTCTTTTCAAATTTCTGGCATTGAGTTATCTTTTCCTTTATAGAAACCCTTGTATGTCTGATAAAACAGTATGGTTCTTACAATTTAAATTTCAGAGTTACTAAACTACTAGGTATAGCTTTTAAACCTTTTACAGTCATCATCATCTACCTAGCCTTTTCTCAAATATGTTGGGCTCGGCTTCCAGTCTAACTGGATGCAGCTGAGTACCAATATTTTACGTGGAGTGACTGCCTATCTCCCTCCACAACCCAGTAACTGGGTAATACGATACCCATTGGTAAGACTGGTTGTCAGACTTTCGGACTTCTGACGACCCGTAACGACTGTCATAGATCCACGAATGACAGCCGGGACCAAACGGCTTAACGTGCTTTCCGACGCGCGGAGGGGTCTTAATATGTAAATATGGTCACCCATCCACGGACCAACCGCGGCAAGCGTAGCTTAACCTGATCGATGGACCTATGCGGCTGCTTACTTAACCACAAACCTTTTACAGCCTTTTGGAGTATTTTTTCCTTCAGTGTAATGAAACCAATATGAATATCATTGAAGCCTAATTTTCGATATGAAAATTATCTAATCACGACAGAGACGGAATCATGAGCGATTTGTTAATGATATGACCTCCACAGAATGGACAAAGGCCGACATTTTGGCAATTTCCAAGTGAGCCATGTTAAATTGGAGAAAAATTACGCCCAAGGGCGTAAACTCGTCTCAAGCATGACATATTTTAGCAGGATAGCAGCAAAATCCTGCTAAAATATGTCATGCCTGGCTTATAGGCACACTTGCCCGCTGATGACTTCTTCAGCAGGAAGACTTTGTTCGCTTTTTTTGACTGTATTTTAAACCATATTTATTAATTTCATATATTGTTTCAATGTTGTATTTTGGGATTTCTCAAAGGGATGCCTCTAGGCGACACAATAGGAATTTGCAGAAGTTGGATTTTTGAGTTTGTAACAATATACGAGAACTTGAAACTCACCATATTAGAAAGAAAATTATACCTAACTATAGTCAAAGGTTTTCACGTAGTGGGAGTAAATTAGCGCATACTACACTTAGTGCAACAAGAAAATGGTCACTTTTATTGTTTGTCATAATACTATAGTTATTGCCATAGATTATTTTTAAACGTGTCTGCTTACAAGAAAGCTAAAGAAAGGAAAAACACATCTAACGACTCTTGCCAAGTTACGTGCCGGGGACTGTACAGTGGTAAAGTGGGAGATCCCAGTGATCTCTACCAGATACTAGGTAAACTCGTACACTCGTACCTACGTAAGGTTATGCTTTCACACAGATTACTAGATTTACAGATTTGGGCTCAGCATGCGCTCGAGCATTGCGTTGTGCGTGAAAATTGATTGCTACGCTGTTACCGCGGTTTACGTACGTGATAGGTTATCAAAATCACAAAGCTTTCACCGTTGTCATTATGTTACTGATATCTGTGCCTCAGCAAAGTTTTCATACTCGTGAGTTTGCTGAAAGAAACATTTTCAGTGGTTGACGATATACATCGACGACGACAGCTGAAAGCGAAAAAAAATCAGCTGTTCCCTACATTTATGTTCGCGTAACTCATCAAAATGTAGGGAACAACTGATTTTTTTTTCGTGATTTCAGGTTTGGTCCCATAGTAAAAGTTGTTCATAATAATGAGTACAATCTCCCATTTCGATTTGTCGCATGTGTTCAATTTCATCCTGTATTAATAGCACTATGATTTATATACCTACATGAAGCATGTACTCGTAAATGATCATAAACAGAAGAAGGCAAGGCTGTATAGTAAATCTAAATCTATCTTCTATCTATATATATAAAAGTAGAAACTGACTGACTGATATATCAACGCACAGCCCACCACTCCACTGGGTATAGCGATTCCAAATTTGGCACGTAGGTTCCTTATGAGGTGTAGGGGTGCACTAAGAAAGGATTTTTCGAAATTCCACCCCTAAGAGGGTGAATTTCACGCGGACGAAGTCGCGGGCAGAAGCTAGTTATACATATTTTTTGTAGACTTGCACTTATAGGACTTAGTCCCGAGTGTTTTTTCCAGTTGATTGGCGGTCACCCTTACCTAATATGTATTTGTGTGTGACATGCCTCACCCTCTGGGTTACTCTGGCGTGATCATTGGTTGTGACGACATTGTGTTTTGTTTAGAGTTGGGTTGTTGAATATGACAATGACTCACGCGTTATACGAAATACTATACTGAAAAGTAATACTAAAAAATAGATATCACTCGTCTTCTCTGGGTTTAATTACCACGAAAACGTAACAATTAAGTAAGTTTAAAGAAAGAGAAAGGCCTTGCAATACCTAGATTCATGCATTGATACACTAATTAGTAATAAAATTATATCTAGTACTTTTAAAAAAAACTAAAGCCAAAAGTTGTGCTCGTATGTTGGTATCCGTCCATACACCTTGCATTTACCATCATTTTTTTTTTTACTGTCCGTCTGTTCTGTCCCACTGCAAGGCAAAGGCCCCCCTTCCCTCCTTCCACTTACCCCCAACTTCATTTTATTAGAAATATAAAATTAAGTTAGTATAAATATAAATTTATCGAATTTTAATTTTACCTTGACAAAATGTTTCCAAATATCGACACTGATTCACTTATTTCACAGACACACACAAAACACGACACTAGACCACAATATCCAAATTCAAATGTGTCGGAAGCAGCCGATCATTTCCGAGCTTCCGTTCGACGGCATCAGCGCGGAGTGAGTGAATGGAGTGAACTGAACGTGCCGCATGGCGCGAGCGGCGATATGCTCGACGCGTTGCCGATATGGAACCTCCCTTTTTGAATTTGGAGTTCCATATTTGAATGGTTTCATTCAGTTGAGTGCATGGAATTAGTAAGTAATAAGCTCCTTGGATGGGTGTGACGACAAATATATCTGCGGGATGTGGCAAGCAATCACATTATTAACAGGTCTATAGTCATGATATAATTAGCAGAGTGCCAATACAACTAAAGACAGATTTTATCCACAATATGTGTATTTCGACACGTAAAAACTTTTCCCTTGAGTGTACAAAACTGACGAATCGACAAAAACTGGCAAACACTGGAAACTGCCGAGTTAACACAACTGTCTAATCGGTAAAACTGACGAATCAGTGAAACTGACTAATCAACGAAACTGGCGAATTAAATAAACTGACGACTGCGGGAAACTGACTAGTGATACGCGAACTCGTTATTTTTTTGCAATCAAGATGATTTACAATGATTTATAGATCCTTTCTTGACTAACCAAGAGTTTATTTTCATGTAAGTATAATTTTAATTTTGCATCTAAGTTTTGAAACATGATATGAATAATATTCAAGACGTGATTCTAGTGGAATTTTTAGGATGCATTTCATAGTGTATTTTTATTGAAAATCTGGAGTTACAAAATATATTGGGATAAGAATCGTAGACTTGCTACGGTTCGTAGCGCGTAGCCGTAGCTCGTAGCCCAAACTCCTGAGATTGGGATTTAAATGTGTGACGTTATCGGAGATTTAATTGAGAACTAATTTGTTTTGCTTTCTGATTTATATGTAGCACACGTTATACTATCACTTTACAGCGGATACATTTTTTGAAGTGAAAACTTCTTTAAGCGCGTTCAGCATTTTTTGAGATGGGAAAAAACCATTGAATTCGCGCCACTGTTACCGTAACCGACACCGCTTCGGATATGTTCGGCTGTCCTCGGGATGTACTCGGTTTTAATGTATATTCGATATGTCAGTGAGTAATGGCAAAGTATTCTGTTTGTGTTTTGTTTTCACTTCTGTCGGCATTTTTTTTCACTTTCTTTGTACCTAAGATTGTTTCAAAAGTTCTACTATACTATTTAATAATAAATACTTAAACGTACAGAACCCCTAGCTAGTCAAATGCAGTACGACCCAAACGCTTGTTCATTGTACCGTGAAAAGTAATATGGTCAATAGGTGCTCGACATTGCCGCGTCCCGTAACGGAGACAGCTGGCGAATTGACTTGTTGGTAATAACGAGGTAGGCAGATTGTCAATCTTTTCGGTATACTTTTAGCCGACCGAGATGCGTAAAAATGCTTTGATGGCCTAGTTTATTTTCTAAATAGCTATTTATATTTTCGCGAAATGTAATAAATATGATCAATAGGTTCTCTACTGCTGACGCGTCCCATAACGGTGACAGTCAGCAAATTGATTTGTTGTTGGTAAACATGACGACATATCAAGCTATAATTTCCAGTTTTAGCTGACCTCGCATTATACAGCGTGTTACGGAAAGGGTATATCAATACAAACGGGTTGAAGAGTGTATCTGGTCTAGAATCTCTGTACAAAATTTAAGCTCAAAAGCAGTAGGTAACTTTGAAAATGCTTAATATTTTTTTTATTTCGACATCACGGCGCTGCACTGGCGCACGGCGGCGTGATGTGCGTGTACTAGGCGCACAGACACACTACAGATAATGGATAATGACCCTCGTAGTGCGGTGACACGTTTTTTATGGGTTCAATTTAATAAACTATCGAAATAAAAAAATATTAAGCATTTTCAAAGTTACTGCTTTTGAGCTGAGATTTTGTACAGAAATTCTAGACCAGATACACTCTTCAACCCGTTTGTATTTGATTCTTTCAGTAACACCCTGTATAGGATTTTTGTATAATGAGTAGTCAGCTTAATTATGTAGTCGTGCGTACATGCGCTGCAAGTTATTTTATGCTCAAATCGTTTATTGCAATCCATAATGTACAATTACAGGTGGTAAATAAAAAATAATAGAAACAATTATGGACCCTGTTGGGCACAGCAATTTTTTAAATAAGTAAGAGAGAGGAAGAGCGCTTCATTAATTTTCCTTGTTTTTTTAAATAAAGTTAGAAATATTTTCTATACTATTAACTATGTATTTATATATCCATTCATCCACTTATTCTATTAATATTTTATATGCAGGCTCATTCATCACTTCTCATACATAGTCTATTTCAGTTCACTGCAAGATATATAGCATTTCCCAACACATAAATACGCTTCAGCGACGTCTCCCACAATTTTACAGTATATTTTTTATCTGAAAATAATTTTGGAATGTCTCTTATTAGGACAAAATGGATTAAAGTTGCATGAACACGAATTGTAAAAATCTTGTTCGTGATCGTGTCGTGTGTTCATGTTCGTGTAGGTTTTAATTGTTTCCTTTGGATACTCTCCTGAAAGATGTGTATCAAATTGAACAGCATCTTCACTGACCTTGTAAGTGAAAAGCTATTGAAGAAGTGAGCGAGAAGCTGTGACGATAAGTTCGTGACACAGGCAGAAAAAATGAACATCGGATTCGCACTACTTGAAAACAAATTCACCTTTTTTGCACGTAACCCTGAGAAATCTTATGGTTGTCGTCAAAACGATAGACTATTAGTTAGTTTATTTCATGAGTGCAACTGTAGGTGCGGTTTATTACTTAACTGAGGAGTTCGTGGGCGCATACGCACGTACAGCCGCACGTGTCGATCGAAGGTTTTAAGCTACGCTTGCCGCGGTCTGTTCGTGGATGGGTGACTATCCATAATTTATCGAGACTCTTTGGTACCTCGGAATGCACGTTAAAAGCCTGCTGCTATTTGTACATCTTTCACAGTCTTTACATAGTCAGAAGCCCGAAAGTCTGACAACCAGTCTTACCGAGGGGTTTGGTATTGCCCAGTAACTGGGTTGTGGAGGTCAGATAGGCAGTCGCTCCATTTAAAATACCGGTATTCAGCTGCGTCCGGTTAGTGTGGAAGCCGACCCTAACATAGTAGGGAAAAGGCTTGGCAGATGATGATGATGAACTGTAGGTGTGGTTCATTATTTTTGAAGCCTTCAACCATTCTTTCCATGAGTCTCGGTTCTGCGTCACTTTTTGCCAATTCCTAAGGAAGACTTTTAATTCGTTCCGCCATCTCCTACGCGGTTTGCCGCGGCCCTGTCTCTCAGTTTCAGGGCACCAATCCTTTAGTAGATGTGGTTAAATGACTGAAAATCTCACCATAAGTACTTTATCCTCCTCCTCAAGTCGTACTCCTCATTACTGAGGGTCGTGATCCTCCCTTGAAAACAACTTTTCCCTGACGATGTTTCGCCATCTCTGTCTATCCTTGGCCAAGTGAAGCGCATCATGAAATTTCGTGTCAAGAGAATTTAAGAGCTTATCTGGTCAGACCATCGCAAAGGTCTGCGACCTCTTGGACGTCTACCATCCACCTTGCCGGTAACCAACAGTTGTTCGAGGTTATTGCCGTGTTTTCTCGCTATATGGCCGAAAAATTCCAAAACTCTGCGGCGACAGGTCGTAGAGAGTCTGGTCTTTATTCTGAGCTCGCGTAGGATGGACTCGTTGGTAAGTAAGATGAGCTATATTATAAGTACTTAGGTATTATAAAATAATCGTTGTGCAATATTGTGCAAATTTATAATATCACGATTTATATTCCCTTGACTGCTTACGCGATGGGTGTAGTTAATTCATACTTATTAAATTTTGCACTTGATTAATTTGTTTCATGATAGTTAAGTAACATTAAAAGTTCGGTCTGCCATGATGAGAATTTAACACAGTAATAATATCTACCTATAAAACAGCTCATGTTTTGTAAAAAATTACAAAACAAAACACTACGTTACGAAATAGAAATGGCGTTTATAAGCAATTATGCAAAGAGTATGATGTTGCGTTAAAACGTTAATTATTTTACAATCTTCAACGCTAAACGCTTTTCACTCTCATGGCCACCCACGAAGGCTGTCTGTGATGTAAGTATTATACACGTAGGTACTCACACGCAATACAGGCATATAATCTATACATAACTAGCTTCTGCTCGCGACTTCGTCTGTGTGAAATTTCACCCTTCCCCCATTCACCCTCTTAGGGGTGGAATTTCAAAAAACCCTTTCTTAGTAGATACCCACTCTTCACAAAGAACACACCCTCCAAATTTTATGTCTCTAGGACCAGCGGTTTAGGCTGTGCGTTGATATATCAGTCAGTCAGCAGGACAATTTTATATAAGTATGTAGATTATAAAATATATTCGTTATTAGTTAGTCTGTGTTACCGCGTTGTTCATCTAAACTTCGCAACGGAATTTGATGCGGCTTTCGCCGTCATCTAGAGGACTTATTCCAGAAGGTTTACTCGACATTAAACTTGCATAATTATAATAAAGAAATTGGGACGTTTTATCAAGCCGTACAAACTGTATGAAGCAGAGGCGTGTCGCCAGTAAGAAATAGCAAATTTTTTGTACCTCTCCTTTCCAATTCTCATTTGCCATCAATATTTACTTACTTGGTCCAAGTCTGATAGGTATTCTACTGGTCCTTGCCGCAGTGCTGGAAGTAGAGCAGTCAAACGGATTGCTTCGCTTCCTTATTTCGGCGTTTTGACTTAGACTTTGACTATAGTAGCCTATCCGACACGTGAGCTTTCAGGAGCTTCAGGCTTTGGTTTATCTATCCTAGTTCAAAACTGGCAACACTGCTGGCCTCCTTTCTGTAAGGGGGAGTGGGCCATAATCCACCACGCGGGCCCAGTGCGAGTTCGCAGATGTCACATGTCTTTGAATTTTTTGTTCTAGGACATGCCGGTTTCCTCACGATATTTTCCTTCACCGTTTTGAGAGCAGTGGTGATGAAATAATTTACTCAAAGTAAAGTGCCTGCTCGGAGTCGAACTCACCACCTACAACTTGTAAGTCGCGGCCGTTACTACTGGACCACCACTGCTCCGCTGGATCACCAACTTACCGAACCAAAACGCGCCAACCCTATTCCTAACGGTCCTAAACGTGACTGACGTGACATTTGGGTTTCGAAAACGCAAAACGAATAAAACCGCGAACGTCGGCGTCCCGACTCGTCGGTTACGGTTTGCGCACAACATCAGACCTTTTGTTAGCGCATGGTAGTCGCGGACCGGTGAATATGACGAAATTAACGCGGGACCTGATGTTATCTCAATTTTGAAATGCATAATTAACTAAATTATAAATAAAATAGGTGTTTCTGAAGGTTGTTCACCTATCAAACAAAGATTAATTAGGAAATAAGTACCTACCTTTCTTTTTTTTTTTATCGTGTGGAAATCCTCATGAATGTCCACCACCCTGGGGTGGGTGGAGGGGTCTGTCAGACTCTTACTGAGTAAAACCACACGGTGTCCTGCTGCTACCTTTAGCCGGGGTGCTGGAGTGCTTGCGCATTTCATCACGCTCCCCCGGCCAGGTGTTGGCCCGCATGAACCCATGCGGACCCCGTCACCCTCCGGAATAAGTACCTACCTACGTCTGTTGAACCTACGTCTGTTGAACTGATTTCGCAAATTATTGCACCATTATAGTTCTTCTATGTTGTTATAAATGGCTGCTTCAATACAAACCTTCGTAAATAACTACGAATAAGTAATAAGTATCCATGGTAATATTATTCGTAGGTAAATAACTTAACTTTAAGTAATGGATAGCGCCATCTATCCTTTATATTGCAAACTGCTGGTTCATGAACGATGTTGCTAGATCCCTGCAACGTTAACAGATGTCGCTGTGGAACGAAAACTCACAGTTTCCCGGGCCATTCCGCGCAATTAGGCCGACTTTTGTTTGGAAATGGTAAGGACATTTGGTGCGTGTTGATTGCAATAATAAATTAAATAAAGGTGTTATACTTTTTTAGATAGCGGCGCCATACGTAAAAACATGTAAGAAATGTCATATAAAGTAAAAAAAGAATGCAGCTATGATATTTAATTTATTATTAGCATATATTCGCCGTTACTGGATTTCCGCGGAATGACCCTCCCGCGCTTTTCTATTAGAATGTAGGTGGTGAACTGGCACTTGAAGGTATAAAAATTAAATGGATTTAATATAGTAATCATTATTGAAACAGTTTTAATTTTTAACTAACTTCAAAAAAAGGAGGCGGTTCTCAGTTCAGTAGGAATCTTTATGTTTTTAACCGACTGGAAACGATTTGGTTTATTTTAACGGGTATTTTTCCCAGGTGGTCCGATTGTCATCAGGTCAGCATCTGATGACAATGGGATGGGATCCTGGAGAAATGAAGGGAACTCTTCAAATATTATAGGCACACCTATAGCGATTTGGGTATTTTTGTCAGCATGTGATGATGGGATCCTGGAGAAATGAAGGGAACTCTTCAAATATTATAGGCAAACCTATAGCGATTTGGGTATTTTTTAGTTGTGACAACAAAAAAATTAAAAATCAAAACGGTTTTACAAAAAATATAACCGACTCCCAAAAAAACACTACAAAGGGTTTTGGAAGCCGGTTGTTTTGTATTTGCAAAAAAGTTTTCTTTTTTATAGATCTATGAAGGGTTCCTACGATACGGACGATAAGTTATTAAAATTATACAATTGTAAATAATAATTATAATATTCATTTTTTTAAATTAAGTAGGTAAGTACCTACCTACTTAATTCTGTAATACAGACGCTACCAAGGACATACCTACCTACACAGGTCAGGTCAAACGCGTCGTCAACAAACAACAGCGAAAAAAAAGCTGCTCCTGACGTCATTAATTATTAATTGAGCATCGTACTTACAGTTGTTACCATCAGGCAACGTCATTTGAAGGCCAATTCTCCTAATTTAAAACGTTCAAAATCTATTCGCAGTCTCATCTCGGCGATAAACAAATGTCAAAAATATAGGGGAAATTGGAGGTATTTTTGACAGATTGAAACTGTGATCAGACTGTGAACGTTCTTAAAATTACGAGGTATGGCAATTTATAAGTTTTAGGAAGTTATAGAGAAACGGGGTACTTATATAGAACAAATAAATAAGAATAGAAAGAAAGAGAAGAAGAGAAGAGTAGAAGACTGCCTCGGTAGTCTAGTAGTGGCAAGCGCTACTGCTGAGCAGGAGGTCCTGGATTCGATGCCCAGGTCGGGCAAAGTGTTATGTGGATTTTCGGTCAGCAATTTTCCAATAGCAGCGCGGAGTCTGGATTTGTGCCCAGTTGATCGCAATAGGCTTGCCCCCTATTACATGGGTGATGGGTCTTAAAAATGTCTGGCGAAATGTGGGTGAACTGTACTATACACATCTGCCTAAACCTTCGGGGGTTACAGACGTGATGTTATGTACAGACGCCAGCACATCCAGCTACTACAATCTGTCAAATTTATTTTACAGATTTTCAACTTTATCGCTAAAGCATTAGGTTCAAGGTTGATTGGGAAAATTTGTATAGTTTGATGTGCTGGTGTCTGTACCTACATATAATATGTAATGGAATAAATAAGAATAAAAACACTTACTTCGGCCATGACATCCCGTTGGCTACAAGGTAACATACTCCCGACACGATTCCAGCCAGGAGGCCAAGGCTGACCCCAGCTGACAGCGACAATGTGTCCGGCATTTTGTCTCTTGCTAACCTTCACTGATCACTATATTCTGTCACTGTCACTCTTGTTGCGTTCACAACTTGGTTTTTAGTCCTTCCATCTTTGTTGTGTTGCTGGAGTACCTGATAATAGAAAGTTACACTTAGTTAATTATCTATACTAATAATAAAGCTAATAAAGAGTTTGTTCGTTTGTTTGCATGTGCTAATCTCTGGAACTGTCAGTCGGATTTGAAAATTGAAATTCTTTTTGCATTTGATAGCCCAATTTGTCAGGAAGGCTATAGGTTACCTAACGTCACGCTAGGACAGTAAGCGTAAAGAAGTAATAGGGCTGGCAGGAGATTCGATGCGATGGGGTGAGTCGGAGAAACATGAAATTTCTCGCGGACGAAGTCACGGACAGAGGCTATTGCGTTACAAAGTTCATGTTATGGAGAGGCTCTAAAACAGGCTATAATTATACAGGCTATATATAAATAAATAGGCTATATTGAATTATTGTTACAATAAGTGAAAATTAGCGCCACACGCACATGCACATCCTCCCTCATACACACATCCATACGCCCCTTACACATCACACACTCCGCACACCCAACACACCCACATTAATGTACTTATAAAAATGTAAGTAGTAAATTCAAGAAAAATAAAAATAATTATGTAAGCTGTAAAAACAGCCAAAGCTACGGAAGTGTGGAGTCTCCTAGACTCTCTTCTACACAGGCGTCATCATGCTTAAAAGGAGGCTCCAATTATAAACACTAATGTAAACTAGTTGGTACAGAAATAAACATTTTGTATTTGTATTGTATAGCTAGGTATAGAACAGAATAGTATAGAACACTCTTCGACTCCTTTTTTCGGGACTTGTAGTTCTATTTTATCGCCAGCCATGTAAACCGCAGAAACTATACATTTGAACCCCAAATTCAGGAAGTCATTTATTTCCTCCAGCTAATTCTTGGTCAAACTTTTGTAGGTCGAAATTCCTAACAAATAGGTTCGTCCATGATGATTGTATTATTCAAAGGGTTAATTGCGTCCACTAAATTCTTGCGATTCCTAGACGAAGGAATGCATGGTGTTTGAATATTTGTTATTTCAATTTGTGACTGCTCTTTGTAAAGTTCGGTATTGAATTAACACGTGTCTACCTAATGCTTATTTATTTTTTCACTATTTAAACAAATATTATAAAAAATAAAACCCTACTTCTGACGCAGTCGGGTAATTAAATAAATGACAAAATAAATGAATATTTTAAAATTTGACGCATGTACGAGTATATGAGGGATTGGTCTATATTGGCTCAGGATGGAGTTGGGTGGAAAAAAGACAGGGAGGCCTTTGCCCTGCAGTGGAATAATACAGGCCAATTATTATTATGATTAAATGAAAAGCCCAATTATGTGAACCTTTTCGAATGCAAGCACATAGCAAAACACACTGCAAAAATGAAATAGGCTAGCAACGCAGAAAAAATCTCACCAGTTTCCTACGATAATTATAATCACTGAGATAGGTATGCCCTTGTATTAATAGAGAATGTATGAGAGAAAACAAAGCAACAATTATACTGATAATCTTAAAAGCACTGATATGGAAAAGCACAACAATTATAACAGTGAAGATGCACTTATCATTGCAATCACAAACCCGGTAACCTAGCAAAATAGTCCCCGACAGACAAAAAGACACGAACAATACTAAAGTACTTCAAGCACAGTTAACCAACCCAATAAGATCAGGCTAAGCTTCACACACTATCAGATGGATGCAAGTGATGTGGCAACAATGCGGTTCCCATCGTAACAACGGGATGGCACAATGCGTGTTAAAAGTCATGGGAGGTTCCCAACACTAGAGCATTGCGCGCGGGAACACTTTCTGGAAACTTCGGTAGAAACAAAAGTGCTGTTGGATAATATAGAATATAACGTTGCTATTGTATATGTGGCTAAATCTGCTTTCTGTCTTCTTTACATATTTAAATAATTTAAAAAGCTAACAATCTTAAAATAATAATATGTAAAAGTATATGTATAAAAAGGAAGGGAAAATAATCAAAGGGCATCAAACAATTCGTCCGCATCACTGTCAACAGGAAACGTGCCCAAAAGGCTGGCAGCATTGCCATGTTGTATGGCAATGCTGATTCTTTGGCCAAAGAATAGGCCAGTCCTCTGGTCACGTGAAGAGTCGACCAACCGCTTGGCGATGTCTCGAAAGTCGAAATGCTTAATATTTTTTATTTCGATAGTTTATTAAATTGAAATCATAACAAACGTGTCACCGCACTACGAGGGTCATTATTCATTATCTGTAGTGTGTCTGTGCGCCTAGTACACGCACATCACGCCGCCGCGCGCCAGTGCAGCGCCGTGATGTCGAAATAAAAAAATATTAGGCGTTTTCAAAGTTAATGCTTTTGAGCTGATGTAAAGAGATTCTAGACCAGATACACTCTTCAACCCGTTTGTATTGATATACCCTTTCTGTAACACCCTGTATATATGGCGCCAATTATGTATAACTCATTACCTATCTAACTACCTTACAAAAAGGTCTGTGTGGTTTTGAAAAAGTGGTTGATATCGCATAGTTTTTATTACTTGCGTTCCCATTGAGGGACCACATTTGAATTTTGAGCTTTTGAATGCGTCAGCCTTTAGTAAAATTTCTCAAACAATTGTAAATTCAGCCTTTAATTTGTAAAAGTAGCCACTCAAAAGTTACAATCGATTAAAGGTGGTCCCTCAGTCGTGACTCACAGGCATCCCTATCTCAAAACCTAGTGAAAATTTGCAACTGCTATAAATTACTACTCTTAGTAAAAGATTTGTAAAACTAATTTATTTGAATATCAACCCTTCCTGTTCAAGGAATAAAAAGAACTGGCATGCGGAAGGTGGTCCCTCAACCGATCACCATATGTTCACCTTGAGTGGAGACCACAAGGGAATTTGAAATTTAAATATGGGTCTAGCGTTAGTAAAAGTACTTGAACGATTGTATATTCAACCTTTAGTTTGTAAAAGAAGCCATTCAAAAGTTACAATCGAATTAAGGTGGTACCTCAATTGAAACGTTTATCATAAGAAAAATCTATTTACGTAGCATTCGGAAGTTAAATAGACGAATGCTACAGTCTATCCTTTAGTAGTATTTTTTTACTAAGGATTACTTTTCTGAACAGTATCAAAAAATGTACCGTTTTATTTCAAATAATAATAAAATTCCTGGGAAGAAATACCAAGATAGAGGTGACCACACAGCAGGATTGTTTATTAAGTAAAAACTAGTGAGTGTTTGTTGATATAAATTTTTATTAATATTTGATATCACATAGCTAAATAAAAACACAAAGAAAATAATGCTTATGATAATAAAAAAAAGAAACAAAATTTTACCCTGCACTGAAAATGTAAATCTGAACTTTTTAACCGACTTCAAAAAAGGAGGTTCTGTATTCGACCCGTATGTATGTATGCATGTTTGTATATCCGCAATTTTCTCAAAAACTAAAACCGATTTTGATAATTCTTTCACTAAAGTGATCTACATACTTTCAGGAAGGTTTTAGTATACATATAATACATTAGGTAATTATTCTTATGTACGAAGTTATATGCATAAATGCAGCATTTCTATGCGAATTTTGATTGTTCTTCTAGTCGGTGTCTTCAATTCTTCCGTGCACTAGTGCTTATTGAATTTGTGTGGGGTAGGTACAACTAAAAAGTGAAAAATAAAAACTTTTTTACAAAAAAAAAAAACAACCGACTTCAGAAAAATACACTACAAAGTGATAAATAACTTTAATTTCGGAAGTCGGTGTCAAAAAATGTAAATGCAGAACCAACGACACCGACTTCCGAAATTAAAGTTATTTATCACTTTGTAGTGTTTTTTTTGAAGTCGGTTGTTTTTTTTGTAAAAGGGTTTTTACATCAAATATTTAAAAAAAAACTGTGATAAACTATTTACATACCTACAAATTTGTACGGAATACTCGTTGCACGAGTCCGACTTATCCGGATTTTTTTAATTATTTGCGGCTTAAGTTACTAGTCATTGAACCAATGTTTTTTTAAGTATGTTCACGTAGGTACGCGACGCGGAGATTTTATTTTTATTAAAATTATTATCAACAGTCACTAGAAAAACCCTGCTGTGTGGTCACCTCTATCTTAGTATTTCTTCCCAGCTATTTGATTATTATTTAAAATGAAACGGTACATTTTTTGATACTGTTTAGTAAAGTAATCGTTAGTAAAAAAAATTTACTAAAGGATAGACTGTAGCATTCGTCTATTTAACCTCCGAATGCTACGTAAATTGATTTTTCTTATGATTAACGTTTCAATTGAGGGACCACCTTAATTAGATTGTAACTTTTGAATGGCTTCTTTTACAAACTAAAGGTTGGATATACAATCGTTCAAGTACTTTTACTAACGCTAGACCCATATGTAAATTTCAAATTCAATTGTGGTCTCCACTCAAGGTGAACATATGGTGATCGGTTGAGGGACCACCTTCCGCATGCTAGTTCTTTTTATTCCTTGAACAGGAAGGGTTGATATTCAAATAAATTAGTTTTACAAATCTTTTACTAAGAGTAGTAATTTATAGCAGTTGCAAATTTTCACTAGGTTTTGAGATAGGGATGCCTGTGAGTCACGACTGAGGGACCACCTTTAATCGATTGTAACTTTTGAGTGGCTACTTTTACAAATTAAAGGCTGAATTTACAATTGTTTGATAACTTTTACTAAAGGCTGACGCATTCAAAAGCTCAAAATTCAAATGTGGTCCCTCAATGGGAACGCAAGTGTTTTTATTCTGTCGGCGAATTTCTGAACAAAAACTCTTGTCAGTCCTACCATTTCAGAAATGCATTGTAATTTTTTTTTAATTTTTTATTTTCCTTTGCTAATTTAGTTAACTGAACGTTATTATTATGTTACTGCATGTTGTTAATACTTACTTCACGTATTAAATATTTGCATGCCATCATTACATGGCGGAATGTGTCTTTGCACTACAATCTAACATTATCATCTTTTGTACCACATTTTATGCAAATAAACGATTTTGATTTGATTTGAAATATACTTTGGAATGAACAGTGATTGCGTCGATTATAAGTAGGTAACTAGAATTAAGGATTGTGATATGATGAAGCATGAAATTGATCCTTATTTATAACAAGTTGAATGATATTGTCCCGTTTGTCATCTATATGTATATGCAATGCAGCAGTATCCGTTACTGAAGACTGTTCCTAATTATAGATTTTCTCATTGATTTTATGGAACTAGACATTTTTAGTAATTATTATTAGCACAGTAATAATAATAATGTACACGTTGCTGCACATTATATGCACGTGCCTTAGATTTATTTATCAATGCACTTGAAACACTTGAAGATACCTATTTGAAAATTGCCTACATGCTTACAACATTATGTCATTTAGCAAGTTTTCCTCTTGCCTTTATCCTTATTATTACTTATTTGTGGTTGGTCAAGTGTCTGTGTCTATCCGCATCTTAGACTTTTCTCCTTTTCATGCCATCTTTCATAGAAAAGGTGACCCTAACAACTCCTTCTTTTCTTAAAAAAAATCAGTCACTTTTGATTAGGATCACATCTCTTGCTGTATTTGACCTAATCTGGATGACGCCTGTGCATTCAAAGATCACATGCGCAATGGTTTCCTCAACCTCCATGGAAATCCCGCATAGAGGACTGTCCGTTATGCCTATTGTGTCAGTCATAGAAATGTAATTCTTATATCTATGGCTTCGGTCTATATTCTTTATCCTCTATCTGTCGCCATTTCAGTTTTTGTCTTTACTTCCTTCCTTGCCATAATCATCTTTCATAATACCAGAAAGTGTAGTCTTCTCCATAGGTACCTACTGCGCTTTGGAATCGGCTTTCTGTCTGATCGACTTCTTGACAATTCAAAAATGCCTTTAAATGATTTAATTGAAATTGAGATTAAGTTTGAGTTATGTAAGGCTTGTTTCTTTTTTTATAGTCCACATTTAATTAGGACCACATCTCTAAAAAGCTCAACTATTTAATTAAGCTCTTTATCTCAAAAGCAATCAACACTTAATTCTCATTCACACGTTTGTTTGTGTCATTCAAGTTATGCAATCAATTAGTATAGAAGTACGGTTGCAATGTGTACCGTGTTAAAATTGACACGTCTATCAGTGAGGTAACTGCGAATGTTGCTCAAGATATATCGGAGATAGCGGTCGCGGGTCTTTGTGAAGTGTAGAATGTGTGGGTGGATGTCCGATCAATTGTAGACGTACGTGTTGAATTGCTTGCTGAATTTGTTGGCTCTAGCGAACAAGTTCAGCTTGGAAATATATTTGTAAAGGAGATATTAGTGTTTAACAGCCCCCTGTAGAAAAGGCTTGCAATTTCGTAAAGTGAATAAGTCTATAATTTAGAAGGGATTATGTATCCAAGATATGTATGACAAAGTAAGTGACAATGGATCTCTAAAAAGTCTAAAAAGGCAGAACAGAATCGCTTGAGGGTAATAAGCAAAATCCGTGAAGTGCATTAGCACTTAGGAATATTAACTCAGGTCACGAAGGATTATCTGTTTAGTGTGGATCCTTGAAATGTAAAGTGTTTATTTTCGCATATTACATAAAGCTCTTTCATGTACACATTGAAAAAGCAAATAAATTTTAGCTTGCATAAACTTGGGAAATCCTAACGCGAACTTTAGTATGCTAGCCTGGGCTTAGAATATTAGTTATAAAGAATATTCATTAGATAGAATAAAAACTACAAAACTCCATAAACAATGTGTAACTGAATTAATGCACATTATGAAAGTACGATGTACTATGTTTTCTTTCAACGTTTTGAGAGCAGTGGTGATGAAATAATTTACACAAAGTGAAGCGCCTGACTGGGTTCGAACCTACGACCTACAACTCGTAAGTCGCGGTCGTTACCACTTGGCCATCACTGCTCTAAACAATATTTTATACATAATAGTAAAAATTCAGTATATTAAAAACATAAGGGTATCATTTAAGCTATCACCAATTTAATTAGTTTTGTGTTTCTTAAATAATAGGGTTTGTCCTCCAAATAGTAGATCTGTCACCAAAATGTAGTCACCAAACAATGCAAGTGACCTAACCAAACCGAACCTCGGGGTGCCCTTCGCTCGCTCTTGCATCCTATGTCGACGGAGCCCCGCTTCGCGGGGCCCCTATTTCTGTGTAAAGGGTTTAAAGTAACCTAACCAAACCGAACCTCGGGGTGCCCTTCGCTCGTTCTTGCATCCTATGTCGACGGAGCCCCGCTATTTGAGAACGAAAATATTTCGTGGCGATAGATCTATTTATTAGGTGATACAAATATTTCGTGGCGATAGATCTATTTATTAGGTGATACAACTTGATGACAAATATAAATTTTGGTGATAGAAAATATAGTTCCCAAAACATAATATTCTAATTAGGGTGTTTGGTGGTGTGCGATATGTCAATATTTTGTCGTTAACCTTTATAAACGTTAATTTGAAACGTTATTCCAAAGGCACTTGAAGCTTGTTTATAAACAACGATCATTTTTATTGATAACTTCTGACGAATTCGATTTTACAACTGCAGTTTTGAATATTCTTTCTATCAGAACTTATGACCATGAACCAAGTTACGTTTATAGCTAGGCAAGAAGTTACAGTTGCAATCTATAGCCGCAAAGTAATAACGGGCTGGCATCTGAAGCATCTCGGCAATAAGCCTATCTATAGATCAGATTGCAGGCTTACGGTATTTTTATTGATCATTATCTGAAGACGTAGGTACTTATTTAATAAATTCCCTGATTTTCTTAGCCATTTTTTACACTTCTTCTTATTCTTAGCGTGTTGATGGCAATCTATACATGATGAGATTTTAATCACCGTTTTCTTCTTAAGGGGTCCTTGTACTCCATCATTATGAATAACTTTTACTATGGGACCAAATCTGAAAACGTGAAAAAAAAATCAGCTGTTCCCTACATTTTATGTTCGCGTATTTCGTCAAAATGTAGGGAACAACCGATTTTTAAATCGCGATTTCATGTTTGGTCCCATAGTAAAAGTTTTTCATAATTATGAGTACATTGACCCCTTAAGAGAAAGACGGTGATTAAAATTTCACCCTGTATATTATAGTCAGCCCAGAATTTGGCTACGAGCTTGGCATCTTCAGTAGCGTCCATCAACAGCTGTAGCGTGCAGACAAAAGGACACACACATAACACACATAATCAGCCTATAAAGTTCCCACTGCTGGGACACAGGCCTCCTCTCTGTGAGAGGGAGTGGGCCGTAATCCACCACGCGGGCCCAGTGCGGGTTGGTGGATGTCACATGTCTTCGAATTTTTGGTTCTAGGACATGCCGGTTTCCTCACGATGTTGTCCTTCACCGTTTTTGAGAGCAGTGGACACGCTGGACACGATATTACGCGCACCATTGTTTGTGGGACATCACCGCATTGTATACTCCAGGGCGGAGTCATCTGTGAATCTCCACCTGAGCAGGTTGTTTTTAAACTTTTTAGATAAGCTAGGGATTAAAGATGGTTTCTCTTTTCTCTGAGGAGCCTCTCAGAAATTCCGTGATTATGATTATTACCTGCTTGGTCAAAAAAAAAACTCTAGATCACACCATCGTCTTCGTCTATGTCACTATTTACTTTAGATATACGTCATGTCAAAGTGTTTTTGTTGAATATTTTTACACTGAGATTATTATTTTTTACTCCCATACTTAGTTATTTCTGATTGCAACCCGTAATTATGCCTAATTCAACTCTTTACTTCCAATGTCTGCTGGGCATGCAATGCAAGGACTTCGCCATAATCGCCGCCGATCAGACCAACACACAGAGTATTATCGTCTTGAAAACCGGTACTTTACCTTATTTACCTGCTATTTTTCTTATATTCGGTTTGAGAACTGAATTTCGTGTTGGTAAAGTACTTGCCTATAGTTGTATTTGCAAGGAGAAACTGTGTAGGTATACTTTTTAATAAAAGGGTTCTTGGAGGTTCTAGGTTCTGAGTTAAAGGTTTTGAAATTCAAAGTACCCAATACTCAATACTATTGAGTATTGGGTACTTCTTCTTCTTTATTGCTTTAGCATAATGTGTACTTAGGTGGTAACTATACAGGGTGAAATTGAACACATGCGACAAATCGAAATGGGAGATTATACTCATCATTATGAACAACTTTTACTATGGGACCAAACCTGAAATCGCGAAAAAAAAATCAGCTGTTCCCTACATTTATGTTCGCATAACTCGCCAAAATGTAGGGAACAGCTGATTTTTTTTTTCGCGATTTCAGGTTTGGTCTCATAGTGAAAGTTGTTCATAATGATGAGTATAATCTCCCATTTCGATTTGTCGCATGTGTTCAATTTCACCCTGTATACGGCCTTTTAATTACACGCTGAAGTCGTAACAAAATGCCATTTTATAGTTCACAGTTAAATAATAACTTGTAATGAGATGGAAATGAAAAACATTTTTATGGTGCACTATTAACTGCCTTCATTGACTGCGAGAAAATAGAAGATTGGTGATTGCAGAATATACATATGTAAATAGATGCAAAAGTACCACAGGACTATAACATGGTTCCCATATGATTATTGATGTAAAACACTAGAAAAACTGCAATTAAAACTGGGTTACGCAAAATATAAAATACATCTTGTTTTAGTAGGTCTATCACAGAAAGTGCACATAATCAGTAAATTCCTTACATTCTCATCATTATTTAGTTCGTCTTTCTAACATTACTTACTCCATTTTCCAGACGAGAACAAACTATACGAGATATCAGATCGACTGCTGTTTGGTGTAATCGGAGACCCTGGAGACAGGGTCCAGTTCACGCAGTTCATCGACAAGAACCTCCAGCTGTACAAGATGAGGAACGGCTACCAGCTTAATACTGCAGCCGCTGTGCATTTCGCGAGGAAGACCGTGATGGAGACGCTGAAGGGCGGGGTAGGTATTGAATTTAGTTTAAGAAAGAAAGAAAGACACAGGCGCAGTACCTACAGTTTGTAATAACAAAATTAAAACTAACATAAAACTAAAATCTGTGTGCCCCACGGATGCACCAAAGACTATTTCAGCCTTGGTAAAGTACCTCCTGCACTCCTAGCATAAAGATAGTTGTGGAAATGTGAAACAACATGGGGCTTTAGTCGGTAAAGAAAACGACATCGCTCCATATTGGTTAAACAAAATGTGAGCATCAAAATGAAGGGACCAAATCTCCAATGTCTGTCATACATATACAGAATGAAGTTAAATTCATGGGCATCCTTTTAAGGCGTCATTGTAATCATCATTATGAATAACTTTTACTATGGGACTAAACCTAAAATCGCGAAAAAAAATCAGCTCTTCCCTACATTTTGACGAGTTATGTGAACATAAATGCAAGGAACAGCTGATTTATTTTCGCAAGGTTAGGTTTAGTCCCGTAATAAAAGTTGTTCATAATGATGATTACAATGACGCCTTAAAAGGATGCCCATGAATTTAATTTCATCCTGTATAAAAAAAATAATACCATTAATCTACTATTTCCTACCTTTGCTATAATTTTAGCTACCTCATCATATACATAATATTTTAACAAAATGCTTGGTCCCTCCATCATGATATCAAGATGGAGGGACCAAAACTGATAGACTACTCCCTGGAATGTTCTATATACCTACTTAGTGTTATAATACCTTAATTATACCTTAATATTATTGATTTTGGCTGACCCAAACATATATCGTTTTAAAGATATTGATTATATGTATAAGTTAATATATCGACACGAGTATCTTCAGCAAGGTAGCTCTTCATAAGGCTTTTTCTGCGTAAGGAAGGCAATGTTTATACTCCTATAGAGGTATGAGGAACAGGGTGTAAAGTTCACTCATACTCTATAGAATAGGGACGATCCTCCGACCAGACGGGTGTTGTGTCTGGCGGGCAACTGCCCGATGATTCATGTCGGGCCGTTGCATCTATGCTAGTTGCGCGGTAAACTGTGCATGCGAGATGCAAGATTTGCGTGTCGTCAGTATGACGCGTTGTTCGCATGTGGCGTTGTAGATACCGCTACACTCCTTTTCATAGCAGTTTGATATGGTTTACATTCCCATGACAACACTGTCGCAATGGAATTTAAGTGATTTCGACCATGGGAGTCGAGATTGATGATAGAGCTCATGATAAATGTTGTCCTTGCTATTAACTCTTTGCACACACAAACACAAATAACAACAAGTCATGCAGACTTGAAACAAATTCGGGAAATCTCGAATGACTATGATTAACTTCTTATCATCCTAGGTTTTCCAATTGTACTGTTATTAAGTAATCAGTGCTCATACAATTATAACTGGAATTCCCTAAATGATTTAACTAATGAAGTTTATCTAGTTTCGAGGAATTTGATAACGTTCGTCCCTGCATCTAGCACACACGTGCTTGATGCAGCGGCTGCTTTATCAAATGCCTCAGCGATGCGACGCTTAAATTCTTTTCGTATCTTACTACACGTTCCGTAATGTCTTTATGATTATAATATTAGAGTTTACGATAGGCTGAGTTAATGAGTTTTGTATTTTTTAAGTGATTAACACTTTTATTTTCATCTTGTTGCTTATTTTACTGCCGAAGTTCGTACGTCATTATGAATTGTCTGAGCTAGCTGTATACATAGGTACTTACTTATTACCCGATAGTATACAGGGTGAAATTATATTCATGGGCATCCTTTTAAGGGGTCATTGTACTCATCATTATGAACAACTTTTACTATGGGACTAAACTTAAAACGCGAAAAAAAATCAGCTGTTCCTTTTTTTTAAAGTAACGATATATATTTACATAATTTAAAAAGCTAACAATCTTAAAATAATAATATGTACAAGTATATAAAAAGGGAGGGAAAATAATCAAACGGCATCAAAAAATTCGTCCGCATCACTGTCAACGGGAAACGTGCCCAAAAGGCTGGCAGCATTGCCACGTTGTATGGCAATGCTGATTCTTTGGCCAAAAAATAGGCCAGCCCTCTGGTCACGTGATGAGTCGACCAACCGCTTGGCGATGTCTCGGAATACTAAGTGGGCACTCGGGCCCCATGGCCCTAGTGTTTCAATCCCAAACGGCTCAAATATATAAGTTCCAAAGAGATTGGAGTATTTGCGCCGTTTGAGGTTTTCCGCACCTGCAGCAGCCGCCCCAGCACAGCTTACCGTGCTTGGAAGATGAGGTGGCGCAAGGGTGTCGACACACGTTGCATCCTACACCAAAGGCCTACCTACCTTCCAAGGCATTATGGTCATCCCGTCTGGTCTCTTACCATCGTCGCGTGCCAAACCATTGGGTTCTAAAACAGCTGGCACCCCAACGGTGACAAGAGCACGACGGATGATGTCATTGATGCTGGCATGTCGTGCTATCCGGCCTGCGCTTTTACTGCAGGATAAGCCATGGTGTCCGAGGGAGTCGACACCTTCACCGCATTGGCAGCGATGCGGAGCCACGCAAGGGGCGCCCAGACGCAAACAAGTAGCGAGCCGGAAGGTGGTGTCACCCAGCAATGTGCCTATGTTGGGTGACGGTAGTGCCTGAAGCCAGAGACCCGACTCCCACTCACCCACAGCCAGTAGGCGGGCACGCTCAGCAGTATTGGTGGACGTATTAATAAGATTATTCCGTACCAACCTGCAGAGCGGCTCATCCCACTGCCTCTGGGAAGATAGGTTCGCGGGCCGGTCTGTATCCGGGCAAGCCATTTTCCAGGCGTTCTCCGCGTCGGCCAAGCACGGCACTTCAGAGTCAACCAGGGAGGGGGCTAAAATCTTCCCGGTCAACTTTTCGGTGCTGTGGACAGAGGACAGGAACGCTACCGGCGTTCCTGGCCTCTAGCTAATACTGGTAATTTTGCGGACGCCGAGGCCACCAAAGCGGATGGGTGTTGTGGCTAGCAGCCACGCTCGGTCGTCCAAGGCCACATTTAGAATTGATGTTAATGTTCTGCGAATAATTTGGTCAATTTTGTCCAAGACGTGTGGCTGCTTCCATAAAGGGGAAGAGCGTAGAAAATACATAAAATTTGGGCCAAAACAACAGTATCTAATTAGAGTGAATGCTGAATGTAAATTAATTTTGGAGAGTCTGTCCGAAATGTCGTTGAACTTTTTAATTTTTTCTTCGATGAAAGGAGGAAAACTATCTTCCGAAATTGGGGAACCTAGGAGGTGTAGTGAGCTTTTTTCTAAAAATTTTATTTGTGGGGCTATTGCATAAAATTTCTCTAGGGTCAATTGTCTGTCGGTAATGTCAGAAAGGTAAATTTCGCATTTTGAGGGGTTAAGGTCCAAGCCAATAGATTTAAATTCCTGTTTGAGAAGTTGTAGGTCATTCAAAACGGTGTCTACATCACCTCCTAGCGTTCCATCATCTAGGTACCACACGTTGAATTTTGAATTTAGTTTCTGGATGATTGGATGAATAGCCAAGCTGAAAATGACAGGCCCGAGAGGGTCACCTTGTTGGCATCCTACTGCAGATTCCAAAACATTGTTCTTATATAGTAATTTGGAAGGGTGTCTGTAACACTGCCACATGAAACCATAAATTTCGGGTAATTCCTTTTTGACTTCAGCCAACAAAGTGTCCCTGTTTACAGAATTAAAGGCGTTCTTCACGTCAACCTTGAGGATGACCTCACCTTTGTTCGAGCTGTTCCTTGCATTTGTGTTCACATAACTCGTCAAAATGTAGGGAAGAGCTGATCTTTTTTTCGCGATTTCAGGTTTCGTCCCATAGTAAAAGTTGTTCATAATGATGATTACAATGACCCCCTAAAAGGATGCCCATGAATTCAATTTCACCCTGTATATACTTATTACCCGAGTCTGTCCTGAAAATATTTTCAAGTAAATCTTTTAGCAAGAGTTCAAAGTACTTTGTTCAATTCCTTTCAAACTGATGGCGCCTTTGGTTTGGCGACTTTACATTCAGCAGCAACTTGATTTACTTTCGAAAATAAATCAGGAGAATATCAAACTCGAAGTGTGATAGGTACGGTCACGCCTCTACACCGCTTAAGGCGGTATCCCGATCAAATAACATTGAGTATTGCGACAGAGACAGAGAGCGACACGACTTCCTCGTACGAAAGGGATGCAGCGCACCCTGCGCACGCCCCTTTATCATAGAACTCGCACAATTTTTGAAATTATTTTAATAAAAAAAGAATAGCGATCTTTTTAAATAAATTAAAACATAGATTATTTAGATTTTTAAATTATCTATCCATTGGTGAAATCCTCAAATTAATAGAACGTCAAATTTAGCAAAAGATTCATGCAATCAATAATTTTAGTCACTTTTTTAAAAGGAGATTTTAAATGTATTAATAACATATAAAAACAAATAATAACGTGCAATGTGATTATAGGATATCGAGCAATAACAATGTGCTTACAGATGTAGTTTATTTCTCATAATTATTGAGTTAATACCCTCTGAATAACGAAGAAAAACGCGGTTTTGGTCGGGGTACCGCCTTAAGTTAAGTCTGTCTAGGTGAAGGGAAGGTAAATGACACAGTCTTAGCACTAAAGACCAAACTAAAACTGACTAACTATATGCTGCTACGGTCTTATTGTATCGTGGGTTAACTGAACATGCAAAGCACTTTCGTCCGTGCATAGTAATGACGTTTTCTGTAACACTTTCGTCCATACGAATGTTAATGTCAGCGCTAATTACGAGGCTATTTAATTAACTTTTCAACAAATAATCGCTTTTATATTTTAATTAAGTCAGTTTTAAACTATTGTGCCGGTCTTGTATATCAGAGTTCTGTAATATTGTTAAGATCGTGATGATTATATATTTGGTCTAGTTTAGTAGTTATATTTGAATGTTTTTGGAAGCATCACAGAGCACGGACTCGTCAGCAAATCGGCGCTAGTGCAGTAGTAGGTACTAATAATATTCGTGCCTGCGCTAATAGCGCTAAGATTGTTAGAATTGTCACTACGTTAGTTGTAAACGATGACGTACTTTGACATGCTTGGTTTTTATTTATGGAAAGTGTAGACAATACCCGAATACCGCCTCTAACAGCAGCGGCCGCCAAGACATCTCCTTGCTCTGTGGGAAGTACCTAAATTTTTGTGAAAGCTTATAGTAAATATACATAGCAGGCGAGTCCTGGAGTGGAGACCGCATACCGGCAAGCGTAGTGTGGGACGCCCCCCAGCTAGATGGACGGTCGACCTAAAGAAGGTGGCTGGGGTAGACTGGATGCGGAAGGCGGAGGACAGGGTGCTGTGGCGCAGTCTGGGAGAGGCCTATGTCCAGCAGTGGACTGCGATAGGCTGAGTTGATTGATAGTACATAGTTTCCTTTCTGATATATCTATATGTTGCAATATCTTTAAACTGCTATATTATTTGCTTTTTTTCTGCAACTTCCTTCTCACTCTTTTTCATTTTGCCTCTATTTTCTTCTCCTCGTCTAGACAAACGCTGATCAAGCAAGTATCCTTCATCCTTCTTAAATATCCAAGTTATTCTTCCCCAGAATCCTTCTATGGTGAACATACTGGTCGCGGGTTACGACGAGGCGGACGGGGGACAGTTGTATACCGTCGACTTTTTAGCGAGCGCATTGAGGGTACCCTTCGGAGTTCACGGCTTTGGAGGTCTGCTCAGTTTGGGCATACTCGATAGATATCATAAGCCTGGTAAGTTTATTTTGGTTAGACGAAGAGGGGGGCGGGGGGGATCAGTACCGTTATGTTGAAATTTTGAATTTTACGATTTTTAGGAATGGTTAATTAGTATTTATATATTTAATACTTCAAGCACATAAATGTACAGAGGCGGACTTAATGCCATAGGCATTTTCTACCAGTCAACCTTTGGGTGATGCAGAGATAAACAGTGGTAGGTGCGATCATGAAAATTGAGAAAAATTTATTGATTGAAAATTTTGTATTTGATGCCCTTTTAAATTTCAAACGGTGCTGTCTCACGATGTTTTTCTTTACCGTTACTTTTCCTTTCTTTCCGTTTTATTTCACTTACTATACATAGGATACTACGATTTAGTAGTTTTGTGTCTTCAGAAATACGTGTCGCAGGGCTTCTTTGCGGGAATCCCCTAGTGGGAAGTTTGGTTTTAAAAAGACTTATATCCTTATAATCCTTACCACAGATATAGATATACCTAGATAACGCAAGTATCACGGACTGTATGAAAACTAAGCGTGCCACTTTGACTACCTACTATGACGTCACAAGCTCGCGCTCTCTCGCTCACGCTCACCCAGCCAGCAGTACGCAGGACTGAGCGCGAAAGTGGTGGCTTATGATTTTCGATCGTAAACTGGTGTGATTTTTGGCACGCGAAGTACATAGGTGCTCTTGCGTTATCTAGGTGTATCTATATCTGTGATCCTTACCCACTTTCGCAGAGCTAACAGAGTTTGAAGCATACGAGCTGATAAAGCAGTGTGTCCATGAGATCCACGAGAGGCTCTTCCTCAATCTATCCAACTTCCTCGTGAAGGTCATCAACAAAGAGGGCATCAAAGAGATGCCAGCCATCACCCCAGCCACGTATTTGGTCAATCATATAGCATAATATTATCAACAAATGAATAAAATAAGAATATAGAATGAAGTGATTACATGGCTTGATCTATTTTTTTTAGTGTTTGCCCCCTTTTTCTGACTGTGCGAATCGTGTAGATCGTGCTTTAACAATTTTGATTTAAATGACGTCAGTTTTTAACCCCCGACGCAAAAACGACGGGGTGTTATAAGTTTGACGTGTCTGTGTGTGTGTGTGTGTGTGTCTGTCTGTGGCATCGTAGCTCCCGAACAGATGAACCGATTTTGATTTTGTTTTTTTTTGTTTGAAAGGTGAATTAGTCGCGAGTGTTCTTAGCTATGTTTGAAGAAAATCGGTCCAAGATGGCCGCCGCCAGAAAATGGCGGATTACATGTTTTTTCACAACTCCCTCAATATGGGTATCAAATGAAAGGGCTTGACAAGTAGAATACCAAACACTATGATAAATTTCAAAACCAAGATGGCCGCCACCACAAAATGGCGAATTATATATTTTTTTTCATAATTCCCTCAATATGGGTATCAAATGAAAGGGCTTGACTAGTAGAATACTATACACTATTACAAATTTCAAATCTAAGATGGCCGCCACCAGAAATGGCGAATTCACAGAGGAATACGTTAGTATGGAATGAACGCCAACGACCACGAGTACCTAACTAGCTTCGCTTCACTGTGGTAAAAAAATACGTACAGCTGCGCAGATTTCGGCTAATCACATGTGGATCGTATAGTATGTTTACTAGTAATATAATATTATAAAGTTTAAAAAGCAAGAAATAAAAATTAAATTAAAAATTTAAAAAACCCCCGACTCAAACAAAAACCTCTAAAAAGTAAAATAATAATATATATTAGCCCTTTAAGTTTAATATAAGTTGCAGGAAATATTTTGATCCAAGCGTCCTCATGTCGGGGGACGGCTAATGAAAACGCCAAACAGATGAGGCTTAAACCCAGCAATAATGAATGTAGCTATTGTAGAAACATAACTGCTGTTAACTTCCAATTTTCATTAGCCGTCCCCCGACATGAGGACGCTTGGATCAAAATATTTCCTGCAACTTATATTAAACTTAAAGGGCTAATATATATTATTATTTTACTTTTTAGAGGTTTTTGTTTGAGTCGGGGGTTTTTTAAATTTTTTATTTAATGTTTCTTACGTTAAATTTCAAATAAACCTAAGCTCTCCTAAGCTGAGATTTATCAAAAACCTGCGAGAAGACTGACTATAATTATGAGATGAAGAAGAACAAAATTAAGTCAAAAGTTATTTATTGAAATTACGCTGAGAATCAGCACTTTTATAACGTCAAAATTACATAAGACAGTCCCCAAAACGCCCGAACTTCACCAATTCCTAGTGCTTTCGCTGGGAAGAAGAAGTGGCGGAACAAACTCCCCAGCAGCACAGAAACAAAAAGATATATAAGTAACTAGCTGCGCCCCGCGGTTTCACCCGCGTAAATGTCGATCCCGTGGGAATATCCGGATAAAAACTATCCTATGTCCTTTCCCGGGACTCAAACTATCTCTATACCAAATTTCATCGAAATCGGTAAAGCCGTTTTCATGTTATGTCGTGACAACGGAAAACGGGTTTCATTTTTATATATATAGATAGGTTCTTAAATTCCCATAATTCATGATCATGGAACTGTTCAATTAACTGCAGATAATCTACAATGAACTGCACATAATCCAGTATTCTGCCAACTTGCCCAACATCAGATAAGTCATGACAATTGGACCGTGTCGTTACTTCTCAGAGTTACAACAGGTTGCAAATTGACTCGTCTCTAATGCACCGTGGGATTTCTAATACCTAATGACTCCTTAGGTGTGCCTAAATCTAATGGGACTAAATCTAAAATCGTGGAAAAAAATCAGCTGTTCCTTGCATTTATTAACCGACGAAAAAACGGAGGAGGTTATCAATTCGACGCGTATATTTTTTTTTTTTTTTTTTACATAACTCGTCAAAATGTGGGAAGAGGTGATTTTTTTTCGCGATTTCAGGTTTCGTCCCATAGTAAAAGTTGTTCATAATGATGATTACAATGACCCTTTAAAAGGATGCCGATGAATTCAATTTCACCCTGTATAATTCGATGCGCCTTAAGGACCTCATTACTGCGGCGGTTATATCGGGCGATTTACGTCAAGGTTTATTTAGTTTATATGAAAATTAACAAAAAATAAGAATTCACTAATGTGTCCATAATGAAAAATGCTTATTTCCACGGCCTGAACACATGGTCGCAGTTTATGTATATCGTCCGGAACATGGTGTATAAATGTATAATACCATAGATTAGAATGAACTCCTAGTATCAACTGACCCTAACTAGATATACTAAGGACCCATGACCATGCAGCGGAGAAGTCTGAATAACAAAACCCAAATAACACTGCCTAACCACAAAATCCCATCGACGTCACACGTTACTAAGTAGACGTTCTTACGACAACTGGACCGTGTTGTGCAGAAATGATCCAATCCACAAACTAAGCAAAACCAAGGTTTTGATGCCAAACAATCGAAAATGATCTCTATTTTCATGTCACAAAGACACATTCTATTCTGTCAACTATAAATATTATTTTATGATGGGTTATACCAACCCACACCTATGAAGGAAACTTAAAAAATAAAGCAAATATGGTTCAAAACTCTTGAAACATTATAGCAAATAATAGTTAGGATATAATATTTTTTCATAAATGTTCCATGCGGCTTGATCTTACAGCTTAAAGGAAATGTAATTTCCTAAAATGATTCAAAAGCATTTGATACATTTCTGCAAAATGCACCAAGAAATTCCATTTCGCAATAATGATCCAAAAGCGTTTGAAAATGTACACAAGTAAGAAGAAAGTGAACTGGCTACGTACTAAAGAAATTCTTTTGAAGAAAGAGTTTCCTTTTTCTATTTTCATGCGAAGTGACATCAAAGAAGAATCGGAATTTGAAGAACTGGATATTAAAAAGCGGGCAGGAAAAAGAATTATTAGAGTTAACATCCAAAGGAATGAATTGGTCCCTTTATGGCCCGATGGCAAGGCCTACTAACCTAAACTTGATGATTTGAAGTCAATATTTGAGTTAATACCAGCTGACTGTCGCCCATTTTATGAAAATTTAAAAGGAAGTAACCAAATTATTGATGATGTAGATGGGTTTGGTACAGTCCCAGACTTTGATTTTGAACCTTGAGCTCTTTTTTATTTTTGGAAGCAAATAAATGTGGAAAATTAAAATATCTGCATTTTATTTTTGAGTAGTGATATACCTGAAAAATGTTAGAATGGTTGGTGGCAAAATAAGGAATTTCAATGTATATTTGATGTTGGATCATTACAGCAAAACTGTTAAATATTGTGATTCATATAAAATTTTAATTTAACAGAAATGTTCCAATCATTATTTTTTAAGTTATCTATTAATATGGAGGTATTTAATAAACATTAAGAGTCATATAGAAATCTATATTCAATTCTTTATAAACCTATAAGTATAAGATGGTGTATTAGGATCACAGTAACAAAAGAAATAAACTTATGTTTTAAATCATCATAACTTTTCTTTTAGTTTTTGTTGGCTGGATCATTACTGCACAACACGGTCCAACTAATCGAGGAGGAAACATTTTTATAGTATCCATTAGTTGCCACTTTACTAGAGGAAATTGAATGCTCCTGCTCTCACGAAGAAATCAGGTCACACATAAAATGGAAGGTAATATTCTATCTCCTTACACTATATATTTTCTTCGTGACAATATTTTTTATTTCCGACAGGATATACAAATACATTGTAGTTTTGTAAATTTACTAGCTGTGCCCCGCGGTTTCACCCGCATAAGTCTCGATCCCGTGGGAATATCGGGATAAAAAGTATCCTGGGTCCTTTTCCGGGACATAAACTATCTCTATACCAAATTTCATCTAAATCGGTTCAGCGGTTTAGGCGTGAAAAGGTAACATACATACAGACAGACAGACAGACAGAGTTACTTTCGAATTTATAATATTAGTATGGATTTCTCACATCTTGTGCATTATTGCAGAATCCATACTAATATTATAAATTCGAAAGTAACTCTGTCTGTCTGCCTGTCTGTCTGTATGTTACCTTTTCACGCCTAAACCACTGAACGGATTTAGATGAAATTTGATATAGAGATAATTTGACTCCCGGGAAAGGACATTTTTTTTTTTTTATCCCGATATTCCCACGGGATCGAAACTTACGCGGGTCAAACCGCGGGGCGCTGCTAGTATCATATAACATCTGAATACTGCACAGCTCAAATGGAGTTAAGCTGGACATCTAGTTAGACGAGGAGATAGCCGATAGAGTAAAACAGAGAAAACAGAGCCGTCCAAAAGCTGAATGAGGGGCGCACGGAACTGGGAAGTATGGTGGAATAAAAAACTGAATGAGGGGCGCACGGAACTGGGAAGTATGGTGGAAAAAAAGGGGAGGCCTATTCCAGCAGTGGGTGATTCCGGGCTGGAATGATGATGATGTAGGAACAGGGTGTAAAGTTCACTCGTCCTCCATAAAAAAGGGAGGATCCTCCGACCAGACGGGTGTTGTGTCTGGCGGGCAACTGCTCTATGATTCATGTCAGGCCGTTGTATATAAATTGCTACTTGCGTGGTAAACTCTGCTTGCGAGATGCAGGATTTTGCGTGACGTCAGTATGACGCGTTGTTCGCATGTGGCGAGATACCGCTACAATGACTACACATCCCAGTCGTACCGTTCTTAAGGGCCACATCAAGTAATAATTTTTTAACACAAGGGTACCCCGGAACACAAAAGGAAGGAACACGGGTGGGTTTTAGGCAGTAAGAGTCTGACACTTCCTTCCGCTCCACCCAGAGCGGGAGGAGTCATTTGTTGATTTCTGATGTCAAAATCGCTTAAAAATGCAGCTTTAAAGATAAGTGAATCCCTTCCTGTAAGGTTTCATCATCAAGTCTTTGTTCCACATTCGCCAGATTAACCACAGCTTACCCAAAATCCCAACACTATCACTATTAATTACATAACGCCATCATTTATGTTGAAACCCCATAATTAGGTGAGACGGCCCCAACAATCTTGGGCCACTGTGTGCACAGCTCAGATAGACACGGCCTGTGTGTAAATATGTCACGCCAATGTTGATAATATTGTACACACGACGCACTCATTATCACCTGTGCGAGGTATTTATATCTTATTAGTTATTCTGAATGCAGATGTTCGATGTATGGAGGGTGATAAGATGAAGGTTGAGAATCAAGGTGATATGGTTTTTGCACTACCTATTAACCTGATTACACCTGCACGCTAATTGCGTAACACACTATCAATCGTAATCAGAATCATTTTGAAGCTCTAATCCATCCATACTAATATTATAAATTCGAAAGTAACTCTGTCTGTCTATCTGTATGTAACCTTTTCACACAGGAACCGATTTCGATAAAATTTGGTATAGATATAGTTTGAGTCCCGGGAAAGGACATAAGATAGTTTTTATCCCGATATTCCCACGTGATCGAAACTTATACGGGTGAAACCGCGGGGCGCAGCTAGTTGCTTCATAAGATCGAAACATTTTTCTTCTCAACACGTAAATAACGCAATGAATGTTGTTGAACTGTCAAAATGAAACCGATTCCGATTGATAATGTGTTACGCTATTGCCCCGCTGTAGCTGGTTGGTTCACAGTTCAGAAATATTTCAAACTAGCTGCTGCCCGCGACTTTGTCCTCGTCAAATTTCTTGTTTCCCTGATCCATCCCGTTCCATCGTATCGCCTGCCCGCGCTTCTGCTTCGTTTTTGCTTAGCGTTCTTTATGGCTCTTTTTTTGCTCGGCTCCTAAGGGTCTAAGTGTGATGTTAAATAGCAAATGCAAAAATAATCTTTTAAATCTGACTTGTAGTTCCAGAGATTAGCACGTTCAAACATACAAACCCTTCAGCTTCATTACTAGTGTAAATGGTTTCTCTATCCAACAAGACGCTTCCAACTACTTATACCTGATTTGTCAAATTATGACAAGTAGTTTAGAAGTTAAGAGGGAACAGATGAACATACATACATACATACCGGTCAAAATCATAACCCTCCTTTTTGCTTCGCCGTAGTCGGGTAAAGAGCAGTGGTGGCCCAGTGGTAACGGCCGCGACTTACGAGTTGTAGGTCGTAGGTTCGAACCCCGACAGGTGCTTTACTTTGTGTAAATTATTTCATCACCACTGTTCTCAAAACGGTGAAGGAAAACATCGTGAGGAAACCGGCATGTCCTAGAACCAAAAATTCGAAGACATGTGACATCCACCAACCCGCACTGGGCCCGCGTGGTGTATTACGGCCCACTCCCTCTCACAGAGAGGAGGCCTGTGTCCCAGCAGTGGGAACGTTATAGGCTGATTATGTGTTATGTGTAGTCGGGTAAAAATGACTGATAGCACCACTGCTACCCATATCGTCCATTGCATATTGTATAACCCTATGTGAAATTTCTACATTCAAATTCGCATGGTGTACATAATAAAGAGTATTTCTATTCTATGACATTTGTTAATTATTATTATGCGGATCTAGGAAAAGCTCTCCTAAAGGAAGGAATAAATAAGGATGAATATCTTAGATACCAACTATGAAGACAAATCACAAGCAAGAGATCAGGCGCAACAATTAGATTTGAACTGACCTTTTGAATCACGCAATAAATAAAGTGAAACACATTTATTCGGTAATGCCAAATTATCTCCTAAATCGCATGAGAATCTGGCATTTACAATAATTATTAGGTACCTATTAATAATATGTGTTAAAACAAAACATTAAAGCGTTACTGCGTTACCTAATGTTAATTTAACTACTAATTAAATTTTTATGATAAATTCATTTTCAAATATCAATCAAACAATCTCAACAATTGCTAAGAGCAGAATCCCAAACACTCGAAACGTCATCATCGGAATTTCATTCATTTCGTTAAAGTAAATAGGTACACTCCAAACTACAGAAGTTTATTAACAGGACCTTAAAGCACACGCTAGGGTGTACCTGACAGATTTGCCTGTACGTTTTAATTGTACAGGCAAACCGGAGCGTGTATGTCACACAATGGCGTGTAAAATCTATAGAGTATCACAATAAAAATAAAAAAGCGGCAGCCTATGAAAAACTGACAGAAAAATTAAAGGAATTGGAGCCCCATGCCACAAAAGACGATGTAATAAAAAAAATAAACCTATTAACGCTATTGTGTCGAGATCAAGCGCCGCTGGCGGGGCCATGGCTTCAACTGAGCTTTTGTACAGGTTTACCGATACGTGTATGGTCTCTACCCAGCTCAAGTTTACCTGTACGGTTGAACTGTACAGGCAAACCTGTCAGGTACACCTTAGCGTGTATGGCCTGCTTAACCCACAATGGTGTTAACTTATTAGAGTAATGTCTAGAGCAGTATATGCATACGAAAATTAGGCTCTAACCCCGTGACCACGACTGGGCTGACCGCTAACCCTTCATGCACAATATTTGTCTTACCTCTTAGGGCTTTAGCAGACATGCTACTTTTCACTTTTGCGACCGACTTCATCGATACTGCATTGTGTTTTGGCGACTCTTTGCGTTCGTTGTTATAGATAAATCGCACCTTTTAGCGATTTGGTTTGATTCTAATTTTATATCATTTTGTCTAATTTTATCTGATTTCGTCTAGTTTTATGTAATTTAACCTAATTTTATGATTGTATGTCTAACTGGTAGTGTTGAACGATATCTTGTATGTGTGGTGCAAACTGTAATTTATATTATTAAGTTGGTCATTAAAAAATACGTGTGGCACTCGGGGACTGCCGCGGTAAAGCTATTGCATAGCATTTTTTTATCAACTTATGCAATTATAATATTTATGCAATTTTTTTTTTTTTTTAATATTAATTCACGTTTTTTCTTTGATATTAATTCAAGTTACAGTAAGCAGCTCGTCTCGATACGTGCGAGCTTCGTACAGTCTACACGAATACGTCTAGTCGCACGCACACAAACACCGTGCCGAAGTCTGCCGAACAGAAACGACGTTAGACGATGCACGGCTTTCAACGCCGCACCGCTGTGCCAGTCGGAGTGGGAGGTGTAAGGTTTATTTTCGTTACGGAATTTCTTGATTCGGTCGCCGCGCTCAAAGCCCGCGATAAATGCTATGCAGTAGCTTAAAAATAAATTAAATTCTGCATCGCTTGGGCGACTCTCTATGACAGAGCGAGGTATTAAAATTGCTGGTTTTCTATCGATGCTGCATCGACTGGCGGATTGGTCCGACGTTTGGTCGCTGTATCGTGTCTCCGAAAAGCAACTAAATCGCTACGACGGAGTAGCATGTCTGCTAATACTCTTAGTAATAATTTTGTGTGGGAACCAAGTGTGCTCAGGACAAACTTAATTTTCTTATTGTGGACACAGACGGTACATACAAAGTATTATAATTTACGACATGCTGCGTGTTCCCTTGACACGAAAAACAAAATGCATACATTTGCAGTAACTAAGTTATTGCTTTACGTGGTTTGTGGTATATGCAATACGATATTTTAGTTTTCAGTTATACTGGTCGATTGATCAGGTTAAGCTAAGCTTGCCGCGGTTAGTTTGTGGAAGGGTGACCATCTTTACATACCGAAACCCCTCCGTGCCTCGGAAAGCACGTTAAGCCGTTGGTCCACGCTGTCATTCGTGAATCTTTGACAGTCGTTACGGGTAGTCAGCAGGCGCGGTCGCAGCCCAAGATTTTGGGGGGGGTCATCATGGGTGCCGAGGAATATTTTAAGGGAGGTACATCTCTTCGTTGGTCTAGTGGTCGCAAGCGTTACTGCTGAGCATGAGGTCCTAGCTGCGTTCAATTCCTAGGTCGGGTAAAGTGTTAAAAGGGTTTTTCCATCAGAAATTTCTCAGAGCAGCCTGAAGTCTGGATTTGTGCCCGGTTGGCGGCAGTAGGCTCGCCCTCTATGACATTTCACTTAATAACTGGCGAAATGTGGGTGTAAGTACTATAGAGACTGTTGCTGTCTCTACTAAGGTTAGCTACAGATGGGAGCTATTCTACTGAATTAAACTCCAGTTAGAGTTTTATAGCATATTATTTCAGGAGTCTTTTATCGTATTTATATAATTATATTATATCGACTTATTTCTTAGACGTCAAACCTACGACTCTCTATGACACATGCTTGAACGTTCGAATGGAACTTCCTTAAAATATTAGCAGTCTGTCTCGCAAGGAGGTCAGAATCTCTCAAAGAGGTCTCTACATTCAGCTACGCCCACCTTAGAATAACAGTATTGGCATAGCCCAAGACTTTTATTCTAAGGTGGGCCCTCTGAGACCTCTGAGAGTCTGAGGTGAGACCTCTTTGAGAGATTCTGACCTCCTTGCGAGACAGACCGCTAATATTTGAAGCATGGTACAATTATATACTTCGTGCCATGATTTGAAGGAAGTTCCATTCGAACGTTCAAGCATGTGTCATAGAGAGTCGTAGGTTTGACGTCTAAGAAATAAGTCGAGATAATTATATATTATGATAAAATACTACTGAATAATATCTTATAAAAATCTATTGGGAGTTTGATTCAGTAATATAGTTCCCCCCGTGGCGCAAGCGTCACATTAGAGTCGGCGAGACTCTTACAGTACTATATGAAGGTACATCCCTGCTCAACCCTTTGGGGATTAAAGGCGTGATGATATGTTAAGGTTCATGTACATCTCCAGCTCCACATTACTTATGCTATTCAGAGACGCAGCTTTTATATAGGGGGGTGTTAGTTGTTACTTAAATGCTGCCAAATTGGTCGTATGTATTAGAACGGTAGATTGTGCAGGGTGGGGAAAGCGAGCGAAGCGAGCTCGAAAATTTTAACCACCCGCCTCTGTTTGATTAGGTTTTATTTTATATTTTCAAGTAGAAATAGGAGTTAAATTGTCGACTTATGCAGGCAAGCTCAAGCAGCTATCAGATTCTAAAATGCAAGAGCGAGCGAAGCGAGCTCGAAAATTTTGCACACTCTCTGATAGGTTCGATTTTCTTTCGATCATTTCAAAAGGACTAGGAATTACTTGCTTTGTCGACTTTTGAAGAAAAGCTCAAGAACCAATGTAAATTGCAAGAACGAGCGTAGCGAGCCTGAAAATTTTAGCACCCCACCTTGAATAGTCTCTGTTTCTTTTATCCATCACACAAAAAGAGAACTTACTTTATCGAATTATGACGAAAAGCTTTAACTCGTTTTACAGCAGTTTAGGGTTATGAATCTGGCCTTACCTAAGCTTTTCAACCTTAAGTAGGAGTGGGGTGCCCAATAGTTTGCTTCGCTCGATCTTAAATCCTAGATTCTTTATTTTTATAACAGGCTTTTTAAAGGAAAATATTTTTAGGCGCGTATAAAAACCCACTGTCATTTCATACTTTTAAGTTTTTACTTCAGTCGACATGTCTGCCGATGTTTTTAATGTTTTTGAATATGCCAATCGGGGTTTTCGTGTCTCAAGTACAGTTTTAATAAGTTAGTAATGCAAGTAAATCATTCAGACTCTCGACAGCTTGAATGATTTTGGGGGGGGTCATGACCCCCACGACCCCCCCCCTCGGACCGCGC
Organism: Amphipoea oculea; assembly: GCA_945859645.1. Classification (NCBI taxonomy): domain Eukaryota; kingdom Metazoa; phylum Arthropoda; class Insecta; order Lepidoptera; family Noctuidae; genus Amphipoea; species Amphipoea oculea. The sequence goes on from OX243862.1 coordinate 24,221,100, forward strand.
ATGGTAGTCAGAAGCCCGAAAGTCTGATAACCAGTCTTACCAAGGGTTTACGTATTACCCAGCAACTGGGTTGTGGAGGTCAGATAGACAGTCGCTCCATATAAATACTGCATTAGAATTATGTGCTGAAGTTAAGGTTAGAGTTTGCGCGTCGATGGGGCCACCTGTATTCTATGCCCTTTTTTGTTTTTTCGTGGGGACATGCTCATGGATAAGGACTACTATATACCAACTAAACCCCACTTTTCTTCTACCATGAGTCGGGTGCCCAGGAGATATTTGTACATACATTCGCCGCACCAATATTTACATGACTACGGCGGGCGAAGCAAAAAGGAGGGTTATGATTTTGACCGGTATGTATGTATGTATGTTCATCTGTTCCCTCATAACATCAAAAGTACTTATAATAATTTGACAAATGAGGTATCGTTAGAAGTGTCTTGACCGTCCGGTAGTTATAGGCTATATGACGTCACACTAAATTCAATATGGCGCCCTCTAGAGGGCATAAAGTAATGAATTTAAAAATAAATATTTTGGGATGGTGCCTTGTGGGATATCAAATGATAGGGCTTAATCAGCACATTTCAAAAATATAAATATTACTGAAATAAGCCTCAAAATAATTAAATGAAAAATAAGTTTAAAAACTAAAACCCGACTACTGAAAAGGATGAGACAAGAAAGTACGTTCCCGTGATCGCATGCCGCTGTACTAAAATATTATTTATGCCCTGAATACACAAAAAGATACAAAGTTGCCTTTGACATTATTAGTCCAGCCTTTGATATTCTTGGAGTCGGTTTTCAATGCCGAATCCCTTTTTATTCGCAGTGTTTGTCGTTTGACACCTGTAACCCAATTACTGGAGGTTCCGTTAGCTAAAGGTTGAACTGAATGTCAGACTTTCTGGATTTAGCCTGAGCAGAATGTCACGGGTTTGTGATATAGTTTTTCAGCAATACGTACAGACGCCAGCACATCAAGCGACCCGAAACTGTCAAATTTTCCCAATCAACTTTGAACCTTATGTTTTAGCGATAAAGTTGAAAATCTATTAAAGAAATTTAACAGATTGTAGTAGCTTGATGTGCTGCCGTCTGTACATCTTTTGTTAGAGATCCTAAATCAGTTTTACCTTTTAAACAGCAGCCATTATCAACCAATCTACCTAGCCTTATCCCAACTAAGATGTTGGAGTCGGCTTCTAGTCTAACCGGATGCAGTTGAATACCACTATTTTATATAGAGCGACTGCTTATCTGTCTACTATCCGGTTACTGGCTAACAGGCAGTGGCGTGCATTGCATATAGGCATATAAGCAGTGCCTACCTCAATATATCAATATAAGCCTGTTAATTACATTTAAGTGTGTGTGTCCCACAAGAAACTCACAAAATTATCATACCTAACAAAAAACAAAATCTTCATACAAAAACGCGCAGCAGTAGACAGTCGCCGGACGGCCTACTCGGCTCCCGTACTATTCGCACATTTTCATTAGTTAAATTAAATTAAGTTACATTAAAAATACGTAACTACGTCTCACGCGTAATACCATGACGTTCGACCTTCGCAATTTATCACCCTCAAGTAGGCATGCCTACTCAAATCACCACACTTTTAACTTCACTTTTTTTCTGATTAGTGACCGCGTTTGTCTAGACTAGACCCGGCCTAGTGCCTACCTATTCTGAAAACCAATGCACGCCACTGCTAATAGGATACGCCTTGGTAAGACTGATTTGTTAAAACACCAGCTCTTTATATTCTGTGGTCGTCTATGTGTATTAAAAATGGCATCCGTATAAGTATTGAGAGATTGCTAACTCATTACCTTCGGTGATTACAGATAATTCGCAGTTTCCGTTTATATGATAGGTACTTACCTACTCTTACAAACGTGCGTGAAATCGTATCTACCTACCTACTTGTTACAATGTAAATTATGTTCTTATTGATCACATAATCGCTATCAAAATCACTTTCACTTATATTGGTACTTAATGTATTTTTTATATGCCTATAGTTAGTGATCTAAAGATTTCAGACTTAATTCTTTTAGAAGTTTTGAAGTCTCCGACGTAGAATGTCCACTTCTCAAAATGTCCACTGGTCGCAAAATGTCCTTTTCTCATAATGTCTCTTTCACATTTTGCGAAAGAGACATTCTGAGAAAAGGACATTATTGAGAACATACATTACACATTATTGGACATTATTATCATTGAGAAGTAAGTGAAACTTCTTTACGCACGCTTGACTTGGGGAGTAAGCTGGCGAACGCGTGACGTAAGCGTTACGAAAAGTGTGATCGGGCGAGGCGAACGGGAGTTGAGTGGGGGATATAAGCAAGAGAAAGCAGTGCGCGCGCACATTTTCTTTCTCTCTTCCTCTCATAGCCAAATACGTTTGAAGTTTCACTTCAGTCGTGTGGTCATAAGCACACTCGTTTTTTTTTGTGATTAATGATATATCGTTAGACTAGTAAGGCAGTGTCATTGGCCTTAAATGGTACTGATAAGCATGAGGTCTTGGGTTCGCTTCTCTGGTCACGCAAAGTAATAATAATAATAAAATTTATTTAGACACATTTTGATGACATGCTAAGCACAACAAACAAAAGACAGTAAAATAAAAAAATATTAAAGATATAGTGCAAAAAAGTAGCGCTAGACCCCACACTAGGATACCCTGTGTCGTGGGATCTAGTTATTTCGGCGTTAATGACACATTGTAACTGTAAGTGCACTAGTGGGTAGTTCAGTGATCGTTTGGTTAATGAGTCTAAACAATATTTAAACTTACTTAACTAAAGGAAAACATGCAAAATTACAATAAGGTTTGTAAAGTGTTTATCCATCAGAAATTTCTCAATAGCCATCCGGAGGGGAGCGGTGAATGCTTATGCGTATTCCGCACCCCCGGCCATAGGTAGAGGTGGAACACCGCGTTGGTTTTGGCCGGTAAGAGTCCGGCATGCCCCTCTGTCACCCCCACGATAGAGGAAGTCCATGAGGACTTCTACCGCGAAAAAAAAAGTAGCAATCCGGAGTCTAAATCTGGGTTGGGTTGGTGAAAACAGGCTCGCCCGCTATTTCATAAGACTGAAACATAAGTGGCGAAATGTGCGGGTTAGGAACCTACCTAATATAACTGTTATGTAAGGTATGTTAGGGTAAGATCGTTGCTGGGGTAAAACCGTAGGAATAAATTTCTTTGCCTGCAAAATTAAATTTCTCTTTGATCTTCGTCGTAGCAGAATAAAAATAATGATGGAGAACACAATGTTTATTACTGCATTAAAAACATTGCCACATTAGGTTGGAATTTGATTCATACGGTTTTATACCAGTGCCGACCTTACCCCAACATACTTTATCATCGCTGCCTAACCCTTCAAAAACTATTCGCATGGTGTAATGTTATGTTAGACTAGCTGCGCCCGCGGTTTCACCCGTATAAGTGTCGATCGCGTGGGAATACCGGGATAAAAAGTATCCTAGGTCTTATTCTGATGTATAAGCTATATTACTTAAAGTTTCATCAAAATCCGTTCAGTAGTTTTTGCTTGAAAGAGTAACAAACATCCTCACAAACTTACATTTATAACATTATTATTACTTATTATATTATTATTACTAGCTGCGCTCCGCGGTTTCACCCGCATAAGTATCGATCCCGTGGGAATATCGGGATAAAAACTATCCCATGTCCTTCCCCAGGACTCCAACTATCTCTATACCTTTCATCTAAATCGATTCAACGGTTTAGGCGTGAAAAGGTAACATACAGACAGACAGAGTTACTTTCGAATTTATAATATTAGTATGGATTAAGTAGGAAAGTAGGAATACTAATATAATAATTCATAATGTGTTAAAAAGAAGTGATTTATTTGGTTGTATAGTCTCGACGACATCTAAAAATGGGACGAGTCTATGTCACTACTAATCAAGTAAACAACCTCAGATTAACAATTAATAAAAACAACTTAGCTGTAGTAAAAATCTTAAAGAAAATAACGTAACCTTGTTTAAACTTGGCAATGAATTGAGGGTTATAAGATTAATGAGCAATGAATAGCTCATAATTTCATAATCATTGTTGAGATCGTTTTCTACGATACAAAATTAGAAAATAAGACTCAAATCAAAACAGCCATGTCATTGCTCTTACTTACAAGAAACTTGCGTAAAATAAATAAATAATGCATAATACGAGCCATGAGTCATCATTATTTTAAATTATCGCTCTTACTTGGGCTTTCAATATAGATCGTAATTAAAAACTAATTTATTACATAACGAATTGCATAAACCTGAAACAATGAAGAATGAATCATTTACGCTCTGAAGTATCAATAGAACCGTTTATGAAATAAAAGAAAATGGAAAATAAAGTTGAGGAAAATGGCAGGTGATAAAAATAAGTATTTGAAGATATTTCAACAGATCTTATGACGAATCACAATTGTGAGGAAAAGTACACTCGATTACAGACAGACAAACTCACAGAAGACGATTATTGGAACATACAGTATCGGTAAGGTTGCGTAAGTCTCCCCCCCACGCCCCCACCCCCTTTTTTTTGGATGGGAAATCATCAAATAACCCCTCCCGCTCTGGGTGGAGCGGAAGGGAGTGTCAGACTCTTACTGACTAAAACCCATCCGTGTTCCTTTCTTAGCCCTTTATGTTCCGGGGTAGCGGTAATCCTTTCGGACAATCCCGCACCCCCTGCAGGCGCCCCCCGCTCTCTAAGGAAAAACTGCTTTAGTTTTAAGGGCAATTTAAATGAATCAATACCTTATACATCCTACAAAATACAAATCCAACATTCATTACAAAAACCCTAAGATCTTTTATCCTTAGTACCTACTTAATAGTTTTTATTGGGTTTTACAAAAAAAAAATCCTTTGGTACGATTAAGGGACATGGGTAGGTACCAACCTAATACTTTTCATCATTTAAACCTTATAAATGCAATCATAGATCATACAAAATTACTGTAGCGAACACTGCATAGGTAGAGGCATCAATTAGTTTGAACAAAATTCATCTGTACAACAATAGGAAGATTTAGATTTTGCGGTTAACCAAATGCCATACATTTCGATTACAGCAGTCTCTCAAATAGGTTCTTGGTTCACATAACGTCACGCTTGTAATGCCAAAGGGATATAAACCTTTGCCCGACCAGGGAATCAAAGTCCAAAGTCAAATCATTTATTTCAAACTAGCTGCGTCCCGCGGTTTCACCCGCATAAGTGTCGATCCTGTGGGAATATCGGGATAAAAAGTATCCTATGTCCTTCCTAGGGACTCAAACTATCTCTATACTAAATTTCATCTAAATCGGTTCAGCGGTTTAGGCGTGAAAAGGTAACATACAGACAGACAGACAGAGTTACTTTCGAATTAATAATATTAGTATGGATAGGCACATTAAAGGCACTTTTAGACGTCAAAAATTACAATAAATAAAATAGTATTGATTCTAGTCGCCCCTTCCAAAACATATTGTTCGTATGGAGAAGAATGGGCAAGAAACTCCACCGTTACTCTTTTAAAATGTTATCGTCGTAAATAGAACCCAGGAGCTCATGTTCAGTAGTAGCGCTTGCGACCACTAGACCAACAGGAAGGCAGTTCCTGGTTCAGCACTCTAATTGCGTAACACATTATCAGTCTCAATCTGAATAATTTTAAAAGATATTGCTAAACCATTGCTTCATAAGTTCGAAAAATATCTCTGCTCAACAACGTAAATAGCGCAATGTATGTTGTTGAACTGTCAAAATTAAACCCATTACTACTGATAGTGTGTGACGCAATTACCCCGTTAATTATACCGTCTGGTGCAAGATTTAGGTATCTATATTTTCAGTCTAGTATTTCGTGTTATTCAACTATTTCAAGCGGAATGAAATATTTAATTCTCTTGCCTTAATTCGTGTTGTTCAATTGATTGGATATGCTATGCACTTCTGCGTGACTAAATTGATTTGCGATCAGGTTGCAATAAGAATTTGAGATATTAACTTCCAACATGCAATGTCACCACAACGTTTAACTAAAAGCGGCCAAGTGCAGGCACTCGGAGGGTTCTGTACCATCGATTCGTGGAATATTTACTTGCCAGGTACCTACTACTTACATAATTATTTGTATGTATTATTATTATTTTCGGAGCAAAAATCCCCCGAAAAAATTACGTTTATTGTATGGGGACCCTTTAACTTTATTACCTGACTACGGCGAAGCAAAAAGGAGGGTTATGATTTTGACTGGTATGTATGTATGTACCTATGTATGTATGTTCATCTGTTCCCTCATAACTTCAAAAGTACTTATAATGATTTGATAAATAAGGTTTCGTTAGAAGCGTCTTGACCGTCCGCTGGTTATAGGCTATGTGATGTCACACTAAATTCAATATGGCGCCCTCTAGAGGACATAAAGTAATGAATTTAAAAATAAATATTTTGGGATGGTGCCTTGTGGGGTATCAAATGAAAGAGCTTAATTAGCGCATTTCAAAAATATAACAATTACTAAAATAAGTCCCAAAATAATTAAATAAAAAACTAAAACCCGACTACTGAAAAGGATGAAACAAAAAGTACCTTCCCGTGGTCGCATGCCGCTGTACTAACATATTATAGGTTATGGTAGCATGCGACCACGGGAAGGTACTTTCTTGCTTTTCCTTTTCAGTAGTCGGGTTTTAGTTTTTAAACTTTTTTTTTTATTTATTATTCGTTTTCATAGGGGTGTCTAACTGTTACCTACGGTTTAAAAGATACAGCCATGTGACAAACCGACAGACGGACGGACAGCGGAGCCTTAGTAATAGGGTCCCGTTGGCACTCACGGAACCCTTAACACCACAGAAGTTTCCGGAAGTTTCTTTAAGAAAACGTGATTTATAGAGCATGCTGTTACGAACTATAAATGCAATATTCATATTGATAGATTACTACATCGAAGATTGTCTCACTCGATTTGGTACTAGTTAATCAGCACTTGAGATGTATGTCACTCTAGTAGTGTAATTCAAACATACTGAAACAGTAATCGATTGAGACTTTCACAATTGTTCATTTTAAGTTGCGGAAAAGAGATATTAGATTACCTAAATGTATTTATTGAGGAAATCATAATTTGCCCAATGTTTGTCCATTTTTTACATAATAATGGTAAAAAATCACTATCGATTTCTTTCTTTAAACTTCATTTTTATGTTCTTTGCACTTGTTTCATGATTATTATTGTATATTTTTGTTATGTTTTAGATACATATGTATTTATTGTAAATGGTACACTGCAGACTACTTGTAGGCTGCAGTATTGTCTGCCTTTCGCCCTTAATTCATCCAAAGGTTGTCTATTAAATATAGCTTTAACGATAAGACCGCCTATTGTGTCAACCCTTGTAAAATTTATACATTTATACCTGTAATATTCATCACACTACTATTATAAAGTTGAAAGTTTGTGAGTGTGAGGGTCATTGTGTGTTTATATGTCTGTTACTTCTTCACGCTCATTCGGCTGGACCAATTTTGATAAAATTGTGTATGCACATATAGTTTACTTTTTATCCCAATATTCCCACGGGATCGACATTTACGCGGGTGAAACCGCGAGGCGCTGGTAGTGTTGTATATGATAAAGAGTGTGTTATATGTGTTTTATCTGTCTATTTGTATGATGGAAACGACAGAAAGACACAAAGTTCATACGTACTGTGTAGTGTATGGGCTTTTATGTAATTTATGCTACAACTTTCTACTTAACTAGAATATTAATATCCCGTATATTAATATTCATAGTTTAGGATGTCCGGTAAAGTAAAATTATTAACTACTGCAAGTGTCTAGGTAATAAACTTTCGAGCTAAAACATCTAGCTAACTTTTTGGATTCACAAAAATGTTGATTGCTTACAGTGTCTTTCCCGTCTTTTGATTATTTTTAGTTCAAGCAGATTAATGAAGGTACATAGAAACAAACACAGAATCTAATTGATATCCTGAGGTCAGCAAAAACACTAACAGACATCAAACCACAAACAACTGATGCGCTAGACCAAAACGTAAAGGAAACGAAGATGATCAGCAAAAAATCTATTGTCTTAACAGAAAACTATTGAAGAGCGATGGGCGATAAAATTCCCGATTCAGTACTGATGGTCTGAAGCGGAGAAGCTTACTGTTTATCGCTTGAAGTAAACGCCACTTCCAAACTTTTGGCTTGAACGTTCAAACAAACTATACAACAGGGATGTCTAAAGATGGTAGCTATGAATATCCAGCGTGTATTGATAAATGATTTATTTTCTGTAAGTAGATTTGTACAAACACTTTTACACGTCAATAATATTTTTTTTAAGCTAGACGAGGTCGGCGTTTCCTATCTAACTACTCTGAGAAGAAAGGCCGAAACAAACTCAGAGGTCACATAATCATCCGTCGTGCTCTTGTCACCGCTGGGGTGCCAGCTGTTTTAGAACCCAATGGTTTTGCACGCGACGATGGTAAGAGACCAGACGGGATGACCATAATGCCTTGGAAGACGACACCCTTGCGCCATCCCATCTTCCAAGCACGGTAAGCTGTGCTGGGGCGGCTGCTGCAGGTGCGGAAAACCTCAAACGGCGCAAATACTCCAATCTCTTTGGAACTTACATATTTGAGCCGTTTGGGGTTGAAACACTAGGGCCATGGGGCCCGAGTGCCCACTTAGTATTCCAAGACATCGCCAAGCGGTTGATCGACTCATCACGTGACCAGAGAGCTGGCCTATTTTTTGGCCAAAGAATCAGCATTGCCATACAACGTGGCAATGCTGCCAGCCTTTTGGGCACGTTTCCCGTTGACAGTGATGCGGACGAATTTTTTGATGCCCTTTGATTATTTTCCCTCCCTTTTTATATACTTGTACATGAGGTCACAGTCTTTTTTAAAGTCTAGACAATATCTTGGTCAGATCATGTAAGAGACCATGTAGATTGGTGTCTGAAATGGTCTTTTGAGAAAAGAACCACACAGATTGAGCAGAACTGTCCAGTCATTGCACGCATTTGTCAAAAATCGCTCAACTCAGAACGATTCGACGAACAATACCAAAGAAAGGACATTTGGGTAGGCCGCGTAAATTATTCAAACTGCCAGATCATGATTAAAACTAACTAAGAAGGAAAACAGAAAAAAGAAATGACCGACATAGTCCTCACATTCACAATATCTAATTAAATAAAATAAAAATACTTTTATTTACTTTAGGTTGTGAACGATTTGATTTGATGTAGGTAAGCTCGGCTTTGTAGTCTTTTGATACAAAATTATACATGCCATTGAAGCCATTGTTCTATTGGTCCATTGGCTTTCTGACGTTTTGATCCATAGGAAACTACGAACAACATAACATAACATCACACGTGTAATCCCTTAAGGGTTAGGCAGAAGTGTACCCTTTATAAACCCTCATTTCGCCAGTTATATTTATGTCCCAATGTAACCATGTTATGTGTATGTGTGTGTGTATGTGCCGGCTGTCGCTGAAAACCAGCGCTGGGGCTGTATCGTATAGAGTCTTAGGATTATGCTGAGCGATGGACGTTTTGCGTGGATGTGACGCATGTTTTTTTCCCAAATTTTTTCTTTGTGTTTTTTTATGCGTCATGTTTGCCACAAATAAACGTATTTTCTTTCTTTAACCGGGCACAAATCCAGACTACGGGTTGCTATTGGCATAGTTCAGATGGTAAATACAATTACACATTGCCCGACCCGGGAATCGAACCCAGCACCTCTTACTCAGCTGCAAACAAACTACGAACTATGAAATAAACACTTAAATGTTCAGGAAAAATGTAAGCCAATCAAACACATGTAAACAAGATAGATTGTAGTACCTAACACAAATTGTCTCGAACGATCCTGTCAGCCATCTTGATACCACAATCAATCGAATCTGCTACGTGACAAATCCCATAGTTTTGCCAACCCTACTTCAAACAGTCGAACGAACTTGTGCACGTAGAGAAAATATTTTTGTACAAAATAAACGCGGGATTTCCGACGAAGTCGAGTGACTTTGCCGAACTAGTGTCCAGTTTTAAAAGTTTTTCTCTAGGTACTTATTCAAGTTTCGATAGGTGTCGGAAAATGTAAGTGAAAATTCCTATTCATCTATACTTACATACAAATAAATAAAATTGAAGTGACCGTTTGTAATGTCAAAATAACACACAGCAGCTAACAGCGTTTTTTACTAAATGCATATTAAAGTATACATATATAAGTACAAAGTGTATAATATACGGTAGTTTATAACAAAAAAAAAATAATTTAAAAATAATATGTCTACTTGTTCCGACTAATCTCCGAAACGGCTGGACCGATGTTGACGGGACTTTCACTGGCAGACAGCTGATTTTATAAGGATAAGATAAGATAATTTTTATTTCTTCGTTCATATTTAATTATAGGGAGTAACTTAGAGGCTATTTTTTTAGAAAAAAGAATAAGTAAAGAGACACATTATTGTTTTCCGACATCCACGCGGACGAAGTCGCGGGCACAACTAGTTTTGCAGATAAAAATAATAAATGATGCTTTAGTGATAGAGATATGATACTTACATTTGGTGTTTATTTTTGTTTAGTAAGTAAATACAACAAAAAAAGAATTATTCAATTTGGTGCAGTCATTCGGCGATTCATTTTTAGGGTTCCGTAGTCAACTAGGAACCCTTATAGTTTCGCCATGTCTGTCTGTCCGTCCGTCCGTCTGTCCGTCCTCGCTTAATCTCTGTGACCGTTAGCACTAGAAAGCTGAAACTTGGTACCAATATGTATATCAATCACGCCGACAAAGTGGTAAAATAAAAATTGGAAAAAAATGTTTTATTAGGGTAGCCCCCCTATATGTAAAGTGGGAAGTGATTTTTTTTTTAATTTCAACCCTAACGTGTGATATATTGTTAGAAAGGTATTTAAAAATGAATAGAGGTTTACTAAAATCATTTTTTGATAATGTCAATAATTTCGGAAATAATCGCTCCAAAAGTAAAAAACAATGTGTGTCCCCCCTCTAACTTTTGAACCATAAGTTTAGAAAATATGAAAAAAAACCTGAAAAGTAGAACTTTATAAGGACTTTCTAGGAAAATTATTTTGAACTTGATAGAAACAACAGTTTTTGTACAAAAAAGACAAAAAGTTGTACAAAATCATTTCTGGACTAAGTTCGTAGTATAATCATATATGCAAGCATTTTTTTTTAAGTTCGTTTACATATTTTATTATCCTGAACGTATCTTTTTTCAAACAAAAAAAGAATTATTAAAATCGGTTCTCGCAATCCAAAATGACCACCGAAAACTTCTGGCACGTCTATGTATTAATTAGTAACCCAATTCCCCGAGAGATGGCGCTGTAGGTACTTATTACATTGGGTCGGGTATTATCGAATTGTACGTGGGAACACTTATTGTGACGGACGGGAAACTACGGAACCCTACACTGAGCGTGGCCCGACACGCTCTTGGCCGGTTTTTATTTATATAGATAGATAAGGATACGGATAATACAATGCAGCTATGAGTTGCAGTTAGGTTGCAGTAAAGCAGGAAGGTCAAATATTAGCCTAGAAAGAGGAGAAATATTTTTCCTTCTTAGGTAGAATCGACATGACTTGTGTTTAGAACCTAACTCGATTAAGGAAAGATGGAAACGCTTGTCGTGTTAAACTGGGAAAGGTTACCTAATGTTGCGGTTAGCTGGCCTTCAATGAAGACGGGTTTCAGAAGATTTAAGGCATGGCAAGGAAAGAGTAACGAAAGAAAGAAAGAAAAACAGTTTTATTTGTCACAGAAACACGTGCATATTAACTTGAATAATATAGAAAAATAGATCTATAACCATGACCACAAAACTGGAATAGTCGGATGCAGCACGTTATGACTGTGACAAGAAGGCTTCCACTCAGCATAATGCTGTGCTATAGGGCCAGCACCCTATTTGCGCAACACACTATCAATCAGAATCTGAATCATTTTGAAGGATATTACTAATCCATTGCTTCATAAGTTCGAAAAATATGTCTGCTCAATAAAGTAAATAACGCAATGAATATTGTTGAACTGTCAAATGAAAGCCATTTCTACTGTAATTACCCCGCCGCACAGCGCTAATTTTCAGTGGAAAGGTAATTCAAGTTTGAGTTACTTATACAGGGTGAAATTGAACACATGCGACAAAGCGAAATGGGAGATTGTACTCATTATTATGAACAACTTTTACTATGGGACCAACCCTGAAATCGCGAAAAAAAAATCAGCTGTTCCCTACATTTATGTTCGCATAACTCATCAAAATGTAGGGAACAGCTGATTTTTTTTTCGCGATTTCAGGTTTGGTCCCATAGTAAAAGTTGTTCATAATGATGAGTACAATCTCCCATTTCGATTTGTCGCATGTGTTTAATTTCATCCTGTATACCTACTCGGATCCAGGGAATAGGTATTTTTATAGGTATCCTAGCTACTAGATAATGAAACTTTGTTATAGAAATTGCAATTTATGTAGATATGTGAAGTATTTTAATGACATTAATGCATGGTTATTATTACAATATAAGTAAATATTTAAATAAAAATCTCATAATGTAAGTACACAATAAATAAATTGCGCATTCATGAAATTATTCATGCAATTGTTCCTAACATAACAACTTCATAATTTACAAAATCGTTGTAACAATTTCCTTGTTTATCAATTTTCTTTAAACTGAATTTATGTAACATTACAAACAAAGTACCTACCTACTTGAGACAATTTTGGCAGACAATACATAATTACGACATAGTGATTAAAGAAAGCTTACCGGTCGTTTAAAAAGAAAATAATGCAAACTCACAACACTAATTTCACAAACCGAAATTATTTCGTTCACTCACTGACACGATTTTTACCTTATCACTTTTCGTGTTTTTCTAATTTCATCTTTATCGTCGAACTATAGGGTGTAGTTTTATCTGTGGTGACGGCAGTAGGTGTAAGACGCGGGTGCGCAAGGCCGGTGCGCTTGCGCGGATGACTTAGTTCTTATCACGAGGCTCTGTGCCGAGTGTGTGCTGTGACCACACTCAAGGTAATGTGAAATTACTTTTCATTTAAAATATAATGAGGCTTTGAAACTGTGAAAAGATTTCGTAATGACTATTTTAAATTATGTTAAGAGAGCAATTATCATTGTCGGTTTAGTTATGGTGTGTTGTGTTCGATAGTCACGTTTTTGGTGTTCTTTGAGGCGGTTGAGTTGTTTTTACTGACAGTCTTTTGTAGAGCAAACTAAAATACCCACTAAATGAAATATTAAGAGAAATTTCGGCTACAAAATGATACGGTAACATATGTAGTAAACATTAAACTTAAATAACTTATTCAACTATTTATTACACAAAAAAAACCGAAACAACAGTCATGTAAAACTAAAAAAGAGATGGCTTAAAATTAAATTCTTTATGCTTTTTCAGGTTTTATTTGAAAATTGTATAAATTATAAAATAGAGACAAAATAGCGCCTCCTATATTGTGGTCACCGTAGTAGAAAGATGAATGAAAGTACATTCTAATATGTGAACAACGCTTACGTCGCCGCGTCGCCACCTGGCGGCTGAGAGAGAAAACAATTATACACACGTTCACGTGCGCATGTATAATTAGGTGTATCAACGTAGTTTTTATGATCATTAGGTTCAGTCGGATGTTGAGGCACAGTTTATACGGTTCGGAATTCATTTCTAATGACAGGTACAAAAGTTTTATTTTTATTAATTGATACACCAACCATGACAGCGTGGTGGCCCAGAGGTAACGGCCGTGACTTAGGAGTTGTAGGCCGTAGGTTGGAACCTAAGCAGGCACTTTACTTTGTGCAAATTATGTCATCACGACTGTTCTCAAAACGGTGAAGGAAACCATCGTGTGTAAACCGGCATGTCCTAGAGCCAAAAAATCGAAGATATGTGACATCCGCCAACCTGCACTGGGCCCCGTGGTGGATTATTTCCCACTCCCTCTCACAGAGAGGAGGTCTGTGTCCCAGCAGTGGGAACGTTATACGCTGATTATGAATATTTAATAATTATATCATAAGTACTATTGTAACACTAACAATAGCCTCGAACTTGCACAACTTACCAGCATTCTGAAAAGTAGGTGATAACGGAATTTAGAAATTATGGCAATATTTTCCAAGTTCTTCTTCGAGTTGCTGGCACGACTGTTCTCGCCAGTTCCACGGCGTCGTTGGTGGTAGCGCAGTGGTCACTTTGACTGCAAGTTTTGGAACATAGAGGGCAGGGTCCGATCCGATCAGGACCAGGCCCGTGCCGGACGGCGCGTACGTGTTCTACGCGCGCCTCAAAGAGATGTCAGCATAAAGGAAGGGGCCTGTTAGGGCCGAAGCCTGCCGGGGTAGCGGGATTGTCCAAAAGGGTTACCGCTACCCTGGAACACAAAGGGCTAAGGAAGGAACACGGATGGGTTTTAGTCAGAAAGAGTCTAACACTCCTTCCGCTCCACCCAGAACGGGAGGGGTCATTTGATGATTTCCCATCCAAAAAAAAAGAGGGCAGGGTAAGAGTTGGAGCATAGTTTGCGACATAGCTCCACATTACACCCTACTACGCTTGCCTTTCCGTCGAGGTAGCCCCACTTTACCAGGCTGGAGTTAAGTCTTCTTCAACTTAAAATTAAGAACATGAAGGAAACTAAAATTACAAGACTAACAATATTGTAATTTTTCCCACTTATTTAAGACAGACATAAACAATATAATAGAAACGATATGTATGTCAGCACCGATCCATATTATGTTTGTATTGAAAACGTCAGAAGGAACCTTTACTAGCTCAATCAATAAGGCCACTGCGTCGTGAGTATTTTTCAATATTTACTTAGTATTATAATAATACCCACTCACTCTCCACAGAACGCAGCTGTAAATCCATACTAATATTATACATTCGAAAGTAACTATGTCTGTCTGTATGTTACCTTTTCACGCCTAAACCACTGAACCGATTTAGATAAAATTTGGTATAGAGATAGTTTAAGTCCCGGGAAAGGACATAGGATAGTTTTTATCCCGATATTCCCACGGGATCGACACTTATGCGGGTGAAACCGCTGGGCGCAGCTGGTTAATAATAAAACTGTAAACTCTTTTATTATTATCACTTTTTTTTTTATTTCTCTTGTATATGGGACAAACCGCTACCTTTTATGGCCCATAACTAGGTAGACAGGACAGGCCTGATGGTCTAGTGGTTAGTGACCCTGACTGCTATGCCGGAGGTCGTGGGTTCGATTCCCACCCAGGACAAATGTTTGTGTGATGAGCACGATCATTTGTTCTGTGTCTGGGTGTAATTTATCTATAATATGTATGTATTTAGAAATATATAAGTATGTTTATCAGTTGTCTAGTACCCATAACACAAGCTCTGCTTAGCTTGGGACTAGATGGCGTTATGTGATAGTTGTGGAATATTATTATTATTATTATTATAACTATAACGTATCTAATTTTTGTCTACCAAACTTCTTTGTCATATTCCCTGTAAATTGAGAGGTTTCGCTCTTGTGACACAGGAACTCCTAGTACAACAGCCAGGGCTTCACTGATGTTTGTGTCTTGAAGTGAAAATAAATAAATATGTAATTATTATTGTTCAACAAAACATATCATTCAGGCAGCTAATTTAAAAATCCAATTTGTTCATTTGCAAAGAAATTAACTCGTCCATGAAAGGTAATAACAAACTCAATTACCTACTTACAAAAATTAATATTGAAGTCGCCATTAGTGCAATCTACAGAACGAAGTTATTTTCAACAATTATCTACACGGCCTGCGGACGGAGAGTAATGGGTAGCTCACCGTCCGATCAGGACCAGACCCATGCCGGACGACGCGTACGTGTTCTACGCGCGCCTCAAAGAGATGTCAGCAAAAAGGAAGGGGCTTGTCAGGGCCGAAGTCTGCCGGGGGTGCGGGATTGTCCGAAAGGGTTACCGCTACCCCGGAACATAAAAGGCTAAGGAAGGAACACGGATGGGTTTTAGTCAGTAAGAGTCTGACACTCCCTTCCGCTCCACCCAGAGCGGGAAGGGTCATTTGATGATTTCCAATCCATAAAAAAAAAAAAACATCTAAACACATACCTACAATAATTATTATCTATTAGGGATATCAATATCAGTATGGTGATTACGTAACACACAAACAGAAAGAAAGAAAGAAAAAAAGTAGGAATGGCTTTCAGTTCAACAATATTCATTGCGTTATTTACGTTGTTGAGCAGACAAATTTTTCGATCATAGAAAGCAATGGATTATTCCTTCAAAATGGTTCTGATTCTGATTGATAGTTTGTTACGCATGCTTATAATGATTTTGTTGACTCTGACGTGCGTCCTACAAACAGCTATCTATATTTCATAATGGATGACAAAAAGCCTATTAGAAAATTAAATGATGCAGCAAGTGAAAACAAGGGCGTGTCATAAGTGGAGAAAACCAGATTGAAATGACGCTACGTCATAACATGATTATTATAAGTACTTATACTAGTTGCGCCCCGTGGTTTTACCCACTTAAGACACGATCCCGTAAGAATATCGGGATAAAAAGTACCTATGTGTTAATCCAAGGTGTCGGCTATTTCTATACCAAATTTTATAAAAATTGGCCCTGCCGTTAACGCGTGAAGAAGTAACAAATATACAAACACACTCACAAACTTTCGCCTTTATGATATTAGTGTGATACATCATTACATAGGCGGCGCCAATAGATAAGTCATTGCTTGACGTGACTAAATAAGCACCTACATGAACATAACTGTAAGGCGTTTCGTCACGTGGCTTGTGCTAAATTTCCTTTTCCCGGTCTTTATACAGGATGTTACGGAAAGGGTATATCAATACAAACGGGTTGAAGAGTGTATCTGGTCTAGAAACTCTGTACAAAATTTCAGCTCAAAAGCATTAACTTTGAAAATGCTTAATATTTTTTTATTTCGACATCACGGCGCTGCACTGGCGCGCGGCGGCGTGATGTGCGTGTACTAGGCGCACAGACACACTACAGATAATGGATAATGACCCTCGTAGTGCGGTGACACGTTTTTTATGATTTCAATTTAATAAACAATCGAAATAAAAAAATATTAAGCATTTTCAAAGTTACTGCTTTTGAGCTGAAATTTTGTACAGAGATTCTAGACCAGATACACTCTTCAACCCGTTTGTATTGATATACCCTTTCTGTAACACTCTGTATAGGTACCTAAGGACTTGTATGCTCCAACAAATATCGGTAGTTCTCCAGAAACATAGGTCTAGCCTAGCTTTATACAGGGTTATTGGAAAAACACCAACAACCTCTTAAGAGGTCATTGTACTCATCATTATGAACAACTTTTACTATGGGACCAAACTTGAAATCGCGAAAAAAAAATCAGCTGTTCATCACTTCACTTCAATCACTTTGACGAGTTATACGAACATAAATGTAGGGAACAGCTGATTTTTTTTCGCGATTTCAAGTTTGGGCCCATATAAAAGTTGTTCATAATGATGAGTACAATGACCTCTTAAGAGATTGTTGGTGTTTTTCAAATAACCCTGTATAGAAGGTACAAGAGCGGAAAATTGCGTAACACACTGTCATTATTGATTCGATGATACCAAACGTGACGTAAACATTTATCTTCTCGGATGTTTATATACAGGGTGTTACAGAAAGGGTATATCAATACAAACGGGTTGAAGAGTGTATCTGGTCTAGAATCTCTGTACAAAAATTCAGCTCGAAAGCATTAACTTTGAAAATGCTTAATATTTTCTTTTTCCACTTAATTCAATTCTCAGGCCCTTTTCTCTTACACAAACAACTTGCGCCCACGCATTGACGTATTCATGTAAGTATTGGTAACGTGATACCATCGCACAGTGCATTCGAGTGACTAGTGACTACTGTTACGACATACGTGGAAACATGATAGGCAAATCATATAATGCCATGGTCTTTGTACAGACGCCTGCACATCAAGCTACCCGAAACTGTCATATATTTCCAATCAACTTTGAACCTTATTCTTTAGTGATAAAGTTGAAAATCTATTAAAGAAATTTGACAGATTGTAGTAGCTTATTGTGCTGGCGTCTGTACCTATTTCCGGGCACTTTGAGTGACATTGATGTGTTTAGTTCTTTGTTTTATTTTTGTACTAACCTCCGCCGGCGACTTTGTCCGTGCGAAATTTCGCCCGCCTGCGGTGTTACTTCGTTTTCGCTTAGACTTTTGGACTTTTTTTTCGTTTTGCGTGGCTCCTGAAGGATGTAGCGTAATGTTAAATAGCCCATAACCTTAATCTTCCCCAAGAGTTGGGTTACCAAATGCATAAAGAAAACAAATCTGACTGGTAGTTCTAGAGATTACCGCGTTCAAATAAACAAAAAACCGGCCAAGTGCGAGTCGGACTCGCACACGAAGGGTTCCGTACGGTTTACGATTTATGACGTATTAAAAAAACTACTTACTAGATCTCATTCAAACCAATTTTCGATAGAAGTGTACATGGTAATGTAGATACATCATATTTTTTTAGTTTTATTATTCTCTTGTTTTATTAGTAGCAGTGGTGGCCCAGTGGTAACGACCGCGACTTACGAGTTGTAGGTCGTAGGTTCGAACCCAGACAGGCGCTTTACTTTGTGTAAATTATTTCATCACCACTGCTCTCAAAACGGTGAAGGAAAACATCGTGAGGAAACCGGCATGTCCTAGAACCAAAAATTCGAAGACATGTGACATCTACCAACCCGCACTGGGCCCGCGTGGTGGATCCCTCTCACAGAGAGGAGGCCTGTGTCCCAGCAGTGGGAACATTATAGGCTGATTATAATATAATAATATTATATTCTCTTGTTTTAGAAGCTACAAGGGGGACACACACATTTTACCACTTTGGAAGTGTCTCTCGCGCAAACTATTCAGTTTAGAAAAAATGATACTAGAAACCTCAATATCATTTTTGAAGACCTATCCATGGATACCCCACACGTATGGGTTTGATGAAAAAAAAAATGTTGAGTTTCAATTCTAAGTATGGGGAACCCCCAAATTTGTTTTTTGTTTTCTATTTTTGTGTGTAAATCTTAATGCGGTTCACAGAATACATCTACTTACCAAGTTTCAACATAATAGTTCTTATAGTTTCGGAAAAAGTGGCTGTGACATACGGACGGACAGACAGACAGACATTGCGAATCCATAAGGGTTCCGTTTTTTGCCATTTGGCTACGGAACCCTAATAACAAACAAACTCATGTTTTATTAGTAGTATAGATAATTGGCAAAGAAAGGCAACAGTAGTGCTAAGGCGGAAGCTTTTACTCGCGTCGGTGTTTGTTTTGTGTTGTCCAATTTATTGCCCAAGAACACTGCAATATAGCGGGCAACAGTCCATTGTATACTTAGTGCATTCACATCGGGAGCGACTAATGATTACGGTATTGTACAACATTCATTGTCAGGGCATGAATAGTAATTACATTTTACCCTATTCTGTGTTGTGTCAATATTTTCAACATCGTTTCAAAAAGCTTAGCAACTTCAGTGTCACAATACCTATCCTTCCCCGATCCTATCCATCTTCTTTAGAACCTCATGTTCATCTTCTTGCCCTTCACCCACAGTCGGCGTAATACATTTTCTTCTTCCACTCTCCCCTGTCAAGCGTCAATTTCTTTCATATAATTCTTCACACAATCCATCCATATTTTATTTTCTTTTTCTTTTTTCTTTCTTTTCACTTTCTTTTCTTTTTCCTTTCTTTTCCGGTTTTTACTTTTCGTTTTCATTTTCTTTTTCCTTTTCTGTTGCTTTTCTATTCTTTTGTTTGATATTTTATTTATTCTCAACGTCATCGTAACGAATTCTCCTCCCAATCCTATCCATCTTCTATATTGCCTACCACTCATTATTTAAATAGCTGTAGGTGTTCAGCAGCACTAAATTCATTACCCTTTACAATTCTTGACAAAAGCCTGAACATAAGACAATAAACAAGTAAGATTTACATGCGAATGTTACAGACAGCCGTCACGATGTTACTGCGCTATTTATATCAATGTCTTCATAAACGGCTGAAGGGAATGGTAAAGGCTTTATTTCTATTAATTCACTGACAGACTACGCAGGGTTTAGAAATATGAAATTTTGCACAGCCGGTCTATTCTGTAAAAAACTCACCGTGAAAATTTAGGTGAAGAGAGCGTGAAGTGAGCTGTCATTCCACACTAGGGATTGACAAACTCAAACTCAAAGCATTTATTTCAATTAATTAGCGGAGCTTGACTGATTAAACCAATTACAGGCACTCTTGAATTGTCAAGGGGTCGGTCAGTCGGAAAGATGAAGCTAGTTGCCCATTCCAAAGCGTAGGTACCTATGGAGAAGAACGGGCAAGAAACTCATGGACACTATTTTAAATCAAAATAATATGGTGACACTCTTGATAGCTCACTTCACCTAGGTTTTCACGGTGAGATTTATACAGAATACCTCGGCAGTTCGTTATATACCGAAGGTGACAGAGCACTAATGAAGGATGTTTGAAAATTCGTCCACTTAAGGGGCTAAATAGGGAATCAAAGTTTGTATGGAAGTTAATGCTGCACACGGCTTGTACTAGTATAAATTGATTAGAGGTAGTAGAAAAAGTTAACTGTTACAGCAAACTTAGGGTGATACAGTGATTTGAAAAACTTCTAGGGTGTGGGAAACGGGCAGATTCCTAGGCAATGAAGTAAGTATCGTAAGGATATTATTTTTCAAATTAATGGTTTTCGTTATCCTGAATTAAGAGACTCTCCATTGGAGAAGTTATTAATGGGACTTGCCAAAGGTAGGTACTGAAAAAAGCCGTTCACAGCAACAGCAAAGCAGGGCACTCCAGGCGCAGAATACTTAATAGTACTAAGCTCCAGGATCTTCGATGGAATGTTCCTGTGCAACGCCCAAAAGCCATCCTTCCTGAGTGGAAGCCTTTTTGTACACACTCACGATGTGCAGCTGACGACTACTTTTTTCCACTTGCGTTCCCACTGAGGGACCACATTTGAATTTTGAGCTTTTGAATGCGTCAGCCTTTAGTAAAAGTTCTCAAACAATTGTAAATTCAGCCTTTAATTTGTAAAAGTAGCCACTCAAAAGTTACAATAGATTAAAGGTGGTCCCTCAGTCGTGACTGACGGGCATCCCTATCTCAAAACCTAGTTAAAATTTGCAACTGCTATAAATTACTACTCTTAGTAAAAGATTTGTAAAACTAATTTATTTGAATATTAACCCTTCCTGTTCAAGGAATAAAAAAGAACTAGCATGCGGAAGGTGGTCCCTCAACCGATCACCATATGTTCACCTTGAGTGGAGACCACAATGGAATTTGAAATTTACATATGGGTCTAGCGTTAGTAAAAGTACTTGAACGATTGTATATTCAACTTCTAGTTTGTAAAAGAAGCTATTCAAAAGTTACAATCGATTTAAGGTGGTCCCTCAATTGAAACGTTAATCATAAGAAAAATCAATTTACGTAGCATTCGGAGGTTAAATAGACGAATGCTACAGTCTATTCTTTAGTAATTTTTTTTTACTAAGGATTACTTTACTAAACAGTATCAAAAAATGTACCGTTTTATTTTAAATAATAATCAAATTGCGGGGAAGAAATACTAAGATAGAGGTGACCACACAGCAGGGTTTTTCTAGCAATATAATAATTTTTAATAAAAATAAAATATGCGCGTCGCGTACCTACGTGAACATACTTAAAAAACTTTGGTTCAATGACTAGTAACTCAAGCCGCAAATAATTTAAAAAATCTGGATAAGTCGGACTCGCGCACCGAGTATTCCGTACAAATTTGTAGGTATGTAAATAGTTTATCACGGTTTTTTTTAATATAACTAAAAATATACGGTTTTCGGATTTTTTCCTTTATTTGTGCTACATGACTGCTTTAAATTTGACAAAAATGTACATTTTCGATCTATATTTGAGGCAAATGTTGATGATGACATAATTTTAATGTATATTAAAGGCTTGAATGACAATAATTACAAGATAGATGATATTTACATCCTGAGAGCACAAATTATTTCCCAAGCTTGTAATAAAAAGAATAAAATCAGAGACGTCGTTACTTACAGTTGCGAATGTAATGTATCTACCGTTTTCGAAGAAGTTATTAATAAGATTTTTTTTAGTGTCAAATATTCCAAACTGTGTAGCAATGCATGGTGTTAAACAGAAAACTTTTTAAAAAGATATACATTTATCAGTATGAACATTCAGCTTATTAAAATATTTGGCATTAGTATTTTGGAAGAAGCCATTTTAATTCGTGACGAAATTAAAGAATGGACATTGTGTAATAATCAAGTGACGTACGAATATGAGCTTACAGATTTTATATCTTTCGATTTAAACGACACACCTAAAGGAACGATTAGCGAAATACCTAGAACGATCAAAGTCAAACAAAATTTCTATAAATTAGTTGGGGCTATTGAATTTATTCCCGGAGCTAGCGCCAGTGAGCTCGGCCATTACAGATGTCTCTACTTCTTTAATGATACTCGTAGCATACGTTCTTACGACGACTTACGCTTTAAATTTGATGACAGTTCTCTAAACGAACCAATTTTTATACAAACACTTTGCTTCTGTCTCATTAGTAAAAAAAAAATTTCGGAAGTCGGTCTCAAAAAATGTAAATGCAGAACCAACGACACCGACTTCCGAAATTAAAGTTATTTATCATTTTGTAGTGTATTTTTCTGAAGTCGGTTGTTTTTTTTTGTAAAAAGGTTTTTACATCAAACATTACTACTAATGAGACAGTAGCAAAGTGTATGTATAAAAATTTGTTCGTTTAGAGGACGGTTGTTTTTTTTATTTTTCACTTTTTAGTTGTACCTACCCCACACAAATTCAATAAGCACTAGTGAACTGAAGAATTGAAAACACCGACTAGAAGAATAACCAAAATTCGCATGGAAATGGTGCATTTATGCATATAACTTCGTACATAAGAATAATTACCTAATGTATTATATACTAAAACCTTCCTGAAAGAATGTAGATCACTTTAGTGAAAGAATTATCAAAATCAGTTTTAGTTTTTGAGATAATCGCGGACATACAAACATACATACGGGCCGAATACAGAACCTCCTTTTTTGAAGTCGGTTTAAAAGTTCAGAGTTACATTTACAGTACAGGGTAAAATTTTGTTTTTTTTATTATCATAAGCATTATTTTCTTTGTGTTTTTATTTAGCTAAGTGATGTCAAATATTAATAAAAATTAATATCAACAAACACTCACTAGTTTTTACTTAATAAAAATCCTGCTGTGTGGTCACCTCTATCTTAGTATTTCTTCCCAGCAATTTGATTATTATTTAAAATAAAACGGTACATTTTTTGATACTGTTTAGAAAAGTAATCCTTAGTAAAAAAAATACTACTAAAGGATAGACTGTAGCATTCGTCTATTTAACTTCCGAATGCTACGTAAATAGATTTTTCTTATGATAAACGTTTCAATTGAGGGACCACCTTAATTCAATTGTAACTTTTGAATGGCTTCTTTTACAAAGTAGAGGTTGAATATACAATCGTTCAAGTACTTTTACTAACGCTAGACCCATATGTAAATTTCAAATTCCATTGTGGTCTCCACTCAAGGTGAACATATGGTGATCGGTTGAGGGACCACCTTCCGCATGCTAGTTCTTTTTATTCCTTGAACAGGAAAGGTTGATATTCAGATAAATTAGTTTTACAAATCTTTTACTAAGAGTAGTAATTTATAGCAGTTGCAAATTTTAACTAGGTTTTGAGATAGGGATGCCTGTCAGTCACGACTGAGGGACCACCTTTAATCTATTGTAACTTTTGAGTGGCTACTTTTACAAATTAAAGGCTGAATTTACAATTGTTTGAGAACTTTTACTAAAGGCTGACGCATTCAAAAGCTCAAAATTCAAATGTGGTCCCTCAATGGGAACGCAAGTCTTTTTTCCGTGCTTATAATCCCCCACAAGTGTTTAAATTTTTTGCATCGCTATATCTCCGAAATGGTAATTCTTAGGAAAAAAGTGTAAAAACAATTTTTGTAGATAATTGCATGATGAACAACTTTGTCTCAACGATTTGTATGATAAAACTTATCGTTTAGCTGAAAAATGTGAAAAACCGATTTTTGCAACATTTGACCTTGAATTTTTTTTTTGCACACGTTGGTCGGATCGATGGGGACTTTTGAAAATTTATTTGTAATGGTGTTCCCAGCATTCATACCAATTTTCAGCTTTATGCGAATTAATGTAACCTTACCCCTATTTTTGAAGCTAACTTGACCGGACTATAACTTGTCTTTTTTACAGGCACGTGTTTCTGTGACAAAATAACGATTTTTTTTCTATATTCTTATTCTTTCAAAAGAAAAATCTGTCATGGCGTACGGTATCAAAACACCGTGACCTCGTGCTGAATCTCGACCAATCAACAGTCATTATTGTCTTAGACCATGGAAATTGGACGACTCTAAAAACTTCTTGAACCCATTAACAAATCGCTCAGTAATTTTCCCCACTGTCTCAATAAGTCACTAATAGCAGCTATTTTTACTCGCCATCTACTTTGAAGAGGCAATTTTCTTGAAGTGCCTGATAGCGTAGATAACGGTATCTTAAAGATAGACCTATTGTTTGCATAATATATTTTAATGGAAATAAATAAACTTATAAATATAAATATTGCGAATTTGCCATAACAACTAAATTAAATACTTAGCTCTTAGTAAAATTTCTAAATGCTGGATATTACACAACGCTTTCATGTAAAAAATACTTACCTATGCAAGAATAGTATTGATATCTAGTACAAATAAAATAAAACAGTTGCAGTCATGAGAGTTTCAGTAGGACCGTATAGTTGAATAATCAAGAGAAAATGGTTATAATTAAAACCTATGTCAGGGTAGCAGGGACAAAATTCTTTAATAGATATTCAACTTTATCGCTAAAACATAAGGTAGAAATTTGATTCGGAAAATTTGACAGTTTCGGGTAGCTTGATGTGCTGGCGTCTGTACAATACTTACGCGGTCAAAATGTATGGAACAGCCATAGAAACAGCATTTTTTTTTTAAATAACCGACGCAAAACTTCAGCGCAGGGGGGTCCAGAATGATGTATTGAATCCTGAATAGAAACAGGTTGCGTATCGATGTCCCTGGCTCCCTGAATACCTATTGGAAATCTCGTTTCTTTTCATTAGGTTTGATGGATACTAAAGCCTTATATGCACATAGAAGCTCATTATATTATGATGAAGATAATGACTAGGTACCACCTGTCGGCTGTGGTCTAATGACACACATCGATCATTGAATCCGTCTGCGAATGTCGGCATTAGAACATCCGAAAGCCACGTACAATGAGTGTCGTGGTTAAGAGAGTGGCTGTGAACGTCTGAAGACTGTTACACGTTTAGGCACCGACTAATGATGATGACGATTTGCTTTTTTATTTTCCCTATTAGGACTTCCTTCTCGCTAAGAATAGAATTTTCAATTATGTAATCTTTTGAGCACAGCCCAAAGTGGCGTACCTACCTAAGTAAGAATTGTATCATAATTATACCACTATTAAAAAAAATTAAGATTCATGGGTTATTTTCCGCCCTGAAAACAAAATTAAACCAACATGTGAGCATGTCCATGAATCAATTCAGCCTCCATTGCGTCGGTACAAAAATACATGTTCAAACATCCCTAGTTTCAATACAGATATTAGGTTCGGTACGTACTAAATTAGGACGGAATATTCAGAACACGCCGCAGGACGGATGCACGTCCGTCATCGTGTCGCTCTTACCGCTCGGATCGCTTTCACCGGTCGTATCGCTCGCGTTGCTCGTGTCGCTCGAGTCGTGTGGACGTCCGCAAACACGTATCCAATAATCCCGGACACGGGTGAAGCTGTATACTATCTGCATAGCATATGAGTGGTACACTATGCTAAGTAGGTGCATTGGCAATGCGGTTATGATTTGAGTGAATCGGGGAATAGTTCCCAACATGAGAAACCGGCATTATTTCACATTTACAAACTTTTCCGTACGGGGCGCGTTGGAAGGCCTCCCACAATATGGACCAACTAGCTGCGCCCCGCGGTTTCACCCGCGCAAGTCTTGATCCCGTGGGAATATCGGGATAAAAAGTATCCTATGTCCTTTCCCGGGACTCAAACTATCTCTATACCAAATTTCATCTAAATCGGTTCAGCGGTTTAGGCGTGAAGAAAAGACAGACAGAGTTACTTTCGCATTTATAATATTAGTTTGGATGACCTTCTGAAGGCTGCAGGAATCCGCTGGATGCGCGGAGCACAGAACTGGTCAAAGTGGAGGTGTTTGGGGGAGGCCTATGTCCAGCAGTGGACGTCTTTCTGCTGATATGATGGACAAACTTATACAGGTCAATGTTAAAGTCTAATAACTTATTTCAATTAGGCACGTTATGAATGTCATTTACAAGAGAATTTATTAAATTCTAGTTGCCTCTTCCAATAAATATCCTTCCTTGTTTAATATTTATTTAATTACTCATTTAAATATTTGTTAAGATTCATTTTTATTTAGTTTATCTACTGCCCAGTTTTTACTGCCGAACTTGTAAATTATCATGTTTACCCTAGCATAATGACTCTTGACGAAATGGATACGATCAGAAGCGTCATCAATTTTGTCTTAGACATTATTCATAACGGCGACAGTATGCAAACGGGCGGTGCCGTATGAATAATGACAAATCATACAATCTGCCTGCGATATATACCTACAAAATGAACGAGGTTCTTGGAGGAGTCACCACCATTAACAGGCAAGTATCCATCATAATTTCTTTCGCAACACAGACGATACTACCCATCTGCCTAGCTTTTTTTAAATGAAAAAACGTCACTTGGCGTCAAAGTACTCGTCCGCATCGCAGTCATCCAGAAACGTGCACAGAGCACTGACAGCCTCGCCACGTTGAACGGCAATGCAAATTTTTTGGCCAAAGAACGACCCAGCCCTCTGGTCACGTGAAGTGTCTACCAGTCGGCGATAAATTTCGTAGAAATTATCTTTAGTCTATTTCATAAATGTTTTGTGTTTTCTATCTAAAATATGCAGCAAATTATTATACATACAATTATCATATTACAAGACAGCTAAAGCAACTGTTCCTGTTTTTATTCTTCGTCGCCACACTAACAACGTTTTTAGTTGAACATATCAAGCACTCAGAGAAGCACAACACAACGCTTTTTCTGAACTTTTTTTGGTTATCCATCAAAACTTCTTAAATAGGCATTGAAAGTTTTTCCCAAGTGCCCATTAGAAATAAGTAACGAAACCAAAAAGCTAAGTAAAGTTAGAAAGCGGGTTTGGAATACGAACTACAAAGATTGGACAAGAAAGATAAATCGGCACTCGATTAGTTTTCCGATTAAATGGACTCGGTAAAAGCTCTTTCCGATTCATTTGCAATTCGCTCCCGAGTCTGCGTGGAGTGGTGAATCATGGATTCGATTCTGTAGTGGTTGGTTTGATTCGCACTGTATAGAAAATCTAATGTATATTCCCTGAACACTTATAGATACATTATTTTAATATCTGAAAAAGCGAAGACTAACCTGTATTACAAGTTAGGCACCTATTTGTTCTTCAATAAAATCACACTTCACACTAATATTTTAAAGGCGAAAGTTTGTGAGTGTGTTTGTATGTTTGTTACTTCTTCACGCACAAACAGCTCGACCAATTTTGATAAAATTTAGTATATAGGTAGCTGACACCCTGGATTAACACATAGACAGGCTACTTTCTATCCCGATATTCGCACGGGATCGAAACTTATGCGGGTGAAACCACGGGGCGCTGCTAGTAGTAAAATAATTCTTCAATACTCGTCCGGCCACAGGAATCCACCGGATGTGAGAAGCACAGAATGACTTGAACAGTCACCTGTTCTGTAAGCATCTCACCGTGATGATTTAGGTGAAGTGAGCTGATATTCCACCAGATGGTTTTACACTGTTGACGATTCACGTCACCTAAATTTTGACGTTGAGTTTTTTACAGAATAGGTCTACAGATCGATATGGCGATGCTTGGGAGATGTATATTTTCAGCAGTGGACGTCTTTCGGCTGAAATGATTATGATGACTTGCCCGAAATTAAAAAAAAACAGTGACACTCCGGGAGTGCCGACAGAAGTGAAAACAAAACACAAACAGAGTAGATACCTCAGGTAGATACTTACTTTGCCATCACTCACTGACATATCGTAAATACATTAAAACCGAGTACATCCCGAGGACAGCCGAACACATCCGAAGCGGTGTCGGTTACGGTAACAGTGGCGCGAATTCAATGGCTTTTACCCATCTCAAAAATGCCCAACGCGCCTAAAGAAGTTTTCACTTCAAAAACAAAACCAAGGTTAAAATGCACAAAAAAAGAAACAAAGGTAAAATGCACAAAATTAGGCCGTTATCAGCTTCAACATCCATTGCCGGACATCATTACAAGAAACACCAATCGCGAATTGGACCAACTGCGAATTGGACATATTTTTGATCATTTGGACCAATCGCGAATTGGACCAATCGCGCCTAAAGGACAGTAGATATTTTAAGACAGTTAAGTTTCAACTTTTCGTCTGGTTGGAAGTAGGTAAATTGATTCCTCAAAACACTGAGGCAGAAGAGTAAAATGATAAAACCACGGATAAAACAAATGATTGATGAAATGAATGGTTTTGGCATTAAGAGAATGGGACTTGTACCATTGTGAACACTTTTATCCAGTTGCGTATTATCTAACTGCTGAGGTTACTGTGTCTGACAGTTCTGACACTCCTCGCTTTAAGAGTAGTCCTCGGTTCAAGAGTTTTATAAAAGAAGGTGTAAGTATACAAACACTTTAGTTATGATGCTATCCTGTAGACTTTTAAGCTATATTACGATGTATTTGGCCGTTGTTCAAAAATCAGGTGTACCCACCAGTGGCGAAAGGTGAATTTATGACAGGTACCTAAGCTGGAGCAAAAAAAAAATGCCAAAAAAAAATTAAATTATGATTTGACTATAGTGTGTTTATGTTCTGAATTTTCGAAGGGAAGCCGGTGGGAATCGAGTTGTATGGTACCTTCGCCACTGGTACCTACTTATTATAATATTCAGTATGTAGTCGATAAAAAAAATTAAATTTAAAAAATCAAAAAACCCGACTGCGGTAAAAAACATAAGTTAAAAAAAAAACTGAAAAGCTAAAAACAAGCCCATTTTAAATTAAATAAAAGTTGGAAGCAGGCGGGACCCATACCATTTTTATATTTTCAAACTCAAATGGGTCCCGCCTGCTTCCAACTTTTATTTTATTTAAAATGGGCTTGTTTTTAGCTTTTCAGTTTTTTTTTTAACTTATGTTTTTTACCGCAGTCGGGTTTTTTGATTTTTTAAATTTAATTTTTTTATTTTATTCTTTTTAGTTATGAGTTATAAATCCCACTTAAGTGTGATAGTTTTCCTTTAAACTTCGTAATATATAGGTACTACTGCCGTAACATTTAAATTTCTAACTACAACCGTTTATTTGGTAGAGGGGGGGACGGGTAAGTAATACATGATATAATTACAAAACCTCTAATATTTACAAGATATAACAACTGAACCTATAATTTTATTTGATTAGCTTCTGCCCGCGACTTCGTTCGCGTGAAATTTCTTATTCCCTCGACCCATCTCGTCGTATTGCATCACTTGCCCGCGTCTCCTGCTCTATCACTTCGTTTCCCCATAGCGCTTTTGCTCGGCTCCTAAAGGCCATAGTGTGACGTTAAATAGCCTATAGCCTTCCTCAAGAATTGGGCTATCAAATGCAAGAAGAATTTTTCAAATCCGACTAGTAGTTCCAGAAATTAACCCCTACATACAAACTTACAAACTTTTACCTCTTTATAATATTAGTATACCTAGATAATGATCGGTTAATATAATAAACGATTGATATAATTTTAATGTAACTAATTTCTATAAGAATAACAGACAATTAATATAAAATCATTGGATATATCACTCAATAGACATAAAACCTTTTTAGTCTAATATGATAAAAACTTTTTTTTTCATCCTATGGTCATCCTATGGTCATCCTATGTCGACGGAGCCCCGCTTCGCGGGAACCCTATTTCTGTGTAAAGGGTTCAAAGTAACCTAACCACACCGAACCTCGGGGTGCCCTTCGTTCGCCCTTGCATCCTATGTCGACGGAGCCTCGCTTCGCGGGGCCCCTATTTCTGTGTGAAGGGTTTAAAGTAACCTAACCAAACCGAACCTCGGGGTGCCCTTCGCTTGCTCTTGCATCCTATGTCGACGAAGCCCCGCTTCGCGGTGCCTCTATTTTTGTGTAAAGGGTTTAAAGTAACCTAACCAAACCGAACCTCGGGGTGCCCTTCGCCCGCTCTTGCATCCTACGTCGTCTATTGCGTTCGTTGAGTTCGGGTGCGGTAACGGTAACGGAAATAATTCGGAAGCCACGAAGGCTTTCTAACCTAAGCTGTCCGAGTCGGATCGCTCTGAATTGGGGTGTTAACCATAATGACGGTATCAATATATATTTTAAACGATAGACCTAATGATTTTCGTTTAAATAAACGTTATATCCAATAACGTTATACGAAGTAAGTTTTAGAGTAGGTATATAAATGTTATATGTAAAGAAATTATATCAACAGTTGGTATATCTCACGTTTATTGTATCTTGTGAACGTTATTGAAATGAAAATATACCAAATAACTCTATACCTACGATATGAGACGCACCCGGGGGGGACACTTGATTCTAACGAAAATTGGTACTTTAAAGCTTGATAAGTCACGAACGGTTTACTTAATCAAAAAACGGTCTTCCCAAACCACTAATATTTTTGAAAGACCTATTCAACGATACCCCACTTGACATAGTTTGTTGACTTTCATTTTTTTCATTTTCACAATATGGCGTCCAGTAGTCGCCATATTGAATTTTCACTAACGTCATGTCTTTAGTGACACTCGCCGGACTAAGAGGAATCGATTGACGTGTGAATCATAAAAATCGGCCCAGGCGTTCGGTCTGTATAGTGCTTCAAAGGAACATACAAACATACATACATACATACATACATAGGCTGATAAACACATTACCACTCCTTTGCGTCGCGCAGTCGGGTAAAAAGGAAACTAAAATAACAATTTTCCTTTTTTTGTAATGTGTTTTTCTATTGGACTGTAAAATATAAACAAAAATAAATAAATTAAATTATGTTTTCAATGAGTAGGTACCTACTTACTTCAGTTCGTAATTTTATCCTGAACTTATTGACTTCGCAACGCATCGGAGCATAGCGGTATTGCAGCAATATTGAATAAATCAAAACTATTTTAATAAAGGCACTTTTCAGAGGTACCGATAATTCACGCGCTGAAAAAGCTTGACCTAGTTTGAGGCGCTATTCCATTCCATACCTGTGGCTAACGTAAATTATGAATTCGCTGATAGTTTTGCTTTTGCAATTAGTTATCTATGTACCTACCTATCTACCATCTACTTTAAATCCAACCATGAATGTCCTATGACCATGAATTTGTTTTGGCTGTTTTCTCAAGGATCAGTCAATTAGCAAATGGCGGCTCCATATATTTTACCAAAACGTGTAAAAGTGTCTTACAAAGGTATTAAATAAATAAACATCATTTAATTTCTTGAATGTGATACATGTTGCTCAGAATGTATAGTAGGCGCTCGATACGTTTGGTATTTTTATGTTAGATTTATGATTTATTTTTAATGAAAAAACCTTGAAAGGTATCATCTAAGGTAGATTCCTAATACAGACTTGTTCAACAACTAAAGCTTAGGCATGCTGAAGTTACAATAACAAACCAATCAGGAAAAGCCAAACTGTCTACCTACTTCAAAAGTTATTTGGCACTTTGGCACAATTAATTATCGAAGTCAGTAGAACTAAGTTTATTTTCCTTAGAGGATAAACAGTAACTTGCCTACGTTGTTGTAGTTCCTCGTCTGGTTTAGCCCTTCAGAAATAACCAGTTTGTTAACAAAACACTATTGACTGGTTATAGAATTCTGTTTCTAAGATCACCTTCTATAAAATTTGTGTGAAATGATTGTGGTTCGAATTTTACATGTAGATTTTTTAAATCGAGTCCAAATGATTTAGCAGTGTTCTATGAAAAACTCCCATACTAATAATACAATTTTTATAAATGCAAAAGTAACTCTGTCTGTCCGTTACCTTTTTACCTACGTACAAACCATTTAACTGATCGTTATGATATTTGATAAAGATAGGTAGCCGAGAGACCTCGAGAAGGACGAAGGAAAATTCGTCCTGGACATTTGTAAGTATAAAAGAAATAAAAATACATGCAGTCGCGAGTCGTTTATATTTCCTGCACCCTAATTGCGAAACACACTATCAATCGGAATCTGAGTCATTTTGAAGCAAATTGCTAATCCATTGCTACGTAAGTTCGAAAAATTTGTCTGCTCAACACGTAAATAACGCAATGAACGTTGTTGAACTGTCAAAATTAAACCGATTCCGATTGATAATGTGTTACGCAATTGCCCCGCCGCGCCGGTCGTATAGTTATTATATTCCACAACTCTTAATTTAATTTATTCGTCGAAATGAACCTGGAAAGGGCGGAGTGAGAGAGTCCTTGACTTTTGAAAGAGCGCGGCTCGAACGGTCGCGCTGCTATTTAATTTAGTTAAAAGCCAGTGCTAAAGTATGGGCTTCCAACGCCGAATTAAAGCTATTGGGAAAGTGTTGTTTTTGTCACAACACTTACCTATAAAGTGCAAGAATTGCTTTTGCAAACTTTACCTAAGGATCTTTTCAGGATGAGTAGGTAAATAAACGGTAGGTCAACACAATTTTCTTTAGAAATCAAACAGATTTATCCAGAACTTTCTGCAATTTTGAACCTACCTTAAACCGTTCACATTAAAGTTAAATTGTTTTGCTTTTGATCAAGGGAGGGCCAAAAACACTTTCAAACTCAATCACGAAGTCGTTGCGAGCTTTTAGAAACTAATCAGTGTGACGACAAAAAAGGCGCGTCCTAACTGAAAGCGATTGTTGCGCGAGTCGGCGATCATCGCGCGAATGGGGAACGCGTATTTGCTTGATGTCAAAATCTGTGTCCTGATACAAGCAGTCGTCGAGGTTGGTTGGTCGCATCGCTTCAATAAGTCATATTTCACAATGGACGTCTTAAACGCCGCGCCGTTTTTAAAATTGGGCAATATAATTTACGTTGCTGAACAAGATAGCGACCCAACGAAGAGAAAAGCACAGCTTTCCCCTCGCCTAATAGTGTGCGGCGCGACGCGGCTAAGTTCGCGCGAATGTCGGTTATGCCACCTGTTTGGTATCATTATGTTTGATCGCACATTTGTACGAACTAAGTTCGCGCGAATTGGTAATCAAACATTTTATTCGCATGAACACTGCGCGAATGTTAATTAGAATACGGCTTTGACTCCACTACATTTGATCACTAGTTCGTACGAACAACGTTCGCGGAAACTTGCGATGGTCGCGTAGTCGCATTCTGTTAGGACGCGGTTTAAACTGTTTGTGATTTCACGAACATTATTTTTCATTTTAAAATGGCTTTTACGGGTTTCATTTATTGTGCCTTGATCTTCAGTGCCGTGGATTTAGAAGAGATACAGTCAACCGCAAATCAGTGGTAACAAGAACAGCATGTACAGACGCCAGCACATCAAGCTACTACAATCTGTCAAATTTCTTTAATAGATTTTCAACTTTATCGCTAGTTCAAAGTTGATTGGGAGAATTTGACAGTTTCGGGCAGTTGATGTGCCTATATGTTTTGACAGTCGAATCTTGCCAGCACATTTTGGAAATGAGCCGGAATGCTCTGAGCGTTACTATTTATAACGTCAAAAATATTGGAAATATCACAAAACTGTGCTATCAGACTGTCTGCAAAAGTAAAAGGCAAAAGAAATATAACGAAACAGAGATAATGGCGCCGATTCCCTTGTTCACAAACTAAACTAAATTTAAGTTCAGTGCATTTTATATTCTTTCTATTTCATTAAGAAAAGGACAGAACATAAATATTAGTTTAGTCCTGTCAAATAAGTCAGCGCCTGACAAAAGTTGACGTATTTTTAGTATCCAATTTTTTAATCACGTCTAAACTTGTCTATGGAGTATCTTGATTTGATAGGACTAAACAATATCTAACTACGAATATTATAATATTATCACTGCTTAATTCATCGATAGACATAAATATTTACCTAATAAGTAAGTATAATAAAAAGGATGTTGTGCGGTTGACTGACAAATAGAAATCTCCCAACCATAACATAGTCTTTTTCCACGGTAGAACAAAACGGGAACCCTTTCTAGCATTTCTGACAAGTACTTAGCTACAAAAATAAAATGCACGAACAACAAAATAATAACACATCTGTCATATCGCAACCGTGACAACATGGTCATGGTGGAAGATGGATCACAATATGAACCAGTCTGGAGCAGAACTTATCAATAGTGTACCGGTTTCTTCCCCTAGATTGACCTTTAAGGATTTAGGGACAAAAGAAATCACGTTTGGCAAGAATCTAATGGTCACTGGTTCCGTAGAAGCTGCGCATGCGAATGCGAAAGTGCTCGCTTCGATTCTGCGGGGTACCTATGTGATTGGCTTTCATTTTGACAGTTCAACAACATTCATTGCGTTATTGAGCAGACAAATTTTTTGAACATAGTGAAGCAATGGATTAGCAATATCCTTCAAAATTATTCAGTTTGTGATTGAAAGTACGCAATTAGGGTGGCGGTTCGACATTCTTTGTTTCAGTTAACGGTTCACAGATATCACATTATAATATAATATCTATATAATATCACATCACACTAATATAATAAAGGCGAAAGTTTGTGAGTGTGTGTGTGTTTATATGTTTGTTACTTCTTCACGCTCAAAAAGCTGGACCAATTTTGATAAAATTTTATATGGAGGTAGCTGACACCGTGGATTAACATATAGGCTACTTTTTAACCCGATATTCCCACAGGATCGATTTATACGCGGGTGAAACCGCGGGGCGCAGCTAGTCATATCATAGATATAATATATGAAAGAAGTTTCTATGGTTGACATAGGTACTCGTATAAGCAGCTATAGCAGTATTTTATTCGACATATTTTAACTGAATGACATATTTTATTTTTATATTTTTTAATTTATTTGTATAGATATTTACATAATATACGCTAACATACAAACTATAATAATATGTAAAATTATATTAAAAAATAAACAAAATAGTCATAGGACATCAAAGAATTCGTCCGCATCGCTGTCAGCAGGAACAGTGCCCTGAACATTTTTTAATTCATCTAAATTCTGACTATTTGTACGCCTTCTGGTGCACTCTTTATTATTAAAAAAAAAACTTAATTTTCTGTACACACGGCGAAACATCAAGCTATATAATATAATAGAATATATAATATTCCACAACTATCATACAACGCCATCTAGTCCCAAGCTAAGCAGAGCTTGTGTTATGGGTACTAGACAACTGATAAACATACTTATATAAGGTGTAAAAAAAATAACTGCAAGAACTTTAAGAGGTGCTTTAGACCATCGAACTGAACAACTTTCACTATGGGACCAACTCTGAAAACACGAAAAAAATATGAGCTGTTTCATACATTTTGGCCGAGTAGGTATTGAACTTTTGTATGAAACAGCTGATTTTTTTTTCGTGATTTCGGAGTTGGTCCCATAGTGAAAGTTGTTCAGTTCGATGGTCTAAAGCACCTCTTAAAGTTCTTGCAGTTAATTTTTTTACACCTTATATATTTCTAAATACATACATATTATAGATAAATTACACCCAGACACAGAACAAATGATCGTGCTCATCACACAAACATTTGTCCTGGGTGGGAATCGAACCCACGACCTCCGGCATAGCAGTCAGGGTCACTAACCACTAGACCATCAGGCCTATACATTTCCAGTTTTAGTTGACCTCACATTGTATAGACTTTTCGTACAATGAGGAGTCAGCTTGATAAAGTATGTCGTCGTACGTACATACCTATGTTGAACAAAAATATGATGAAGATTTGTGACGAAGTTTTGGCGCAACTTTTGTAGAAAACCGTCATCCTACCTACTAATATTCAGCTCGTTAATGTTCATAGCAAAATACAAACAAAGGATACCAGCAAACTCACCGCACTAAGAACTTAAATACCTACCTACCTATTGCAGTTTTCTATTAATATAA
Organism: Amphipoea oculea; assembly: GCA_945859645.1. Lineage (NCBI taxonomy): Eukaryota > Metazoa > Arthropoda > Insecta > Lepidoptera > Noctuidae > Amphipoea > Amphipoea oculea. Next base: position 24,257,676 of record OX243862.1, read on the forward strand.
CCAGATAGAAGGAGGCTACTGGCTATTTTCAAAACTAATCATATTATTTCCTTGTTTGTGGGTTCTGAAGCCACCACACTGCGAGGCAACTAGTAAGTAGGTACAGACGCCAGCACATCAAGCTGAAACTGAAAAAAACTGTCAAATTTTACCAATCAACTTTGAATCTTATAATTTAGCGATAATGTTGAAAATCTATTAAAGAAATTTGACATACATAAGTACCTATAAAAGTTATTGAACAACTAGGTACCTATACAGGGTGTTACGGAAAGGGTATATCAATACAAACGGGTTGAAGAGTGTATCTGGTCTAGAATCTCTGTGCAAAATTTCAGCCCAAAAGCAGTAACTTTGAAAATGCTTAATATTTTTTTATTTCGATAGTTTATTAAATTGAAATCATAACAAACGTGTCACCGCACTACGAGGGTCATTATCCATTATCTGTAGTGTGTCTGTGCGTCTAGTACACGCACATCACGCCGCCGCGCGCCAGTGCAGCGCCGCGGCGCTGTCATCACGGCGACATCATCATCACATTCGACATCACGGCGCGCCGGAATGTCGAAAAAAAAAAATTAAGCATTTTCAAAGTTAATGCTTTTGAGCTGAAATTTTGTACAGAGATTCTAGACCAGATACACTCTTCAACCTGTTTGTATTGATATACCGTTTCCGTAACACCCTGTATACGTCAACCTATAGACGTCAACGTCTTCATATTGTATACGGGCTATATAACTAGTCCTGTCGTATTGATACGACAGTAAATTCAACTTCGTGCATCTAATTTCCCGTTCCTGACGTTCCCAGAATGCATACAGAACCACATAGGTACGTATTGTTGTCTCGTATTGTTATCATTGTATAGTATACATAGGTCCTTCTTGAATATTGTTACATTGTAGCAGATATGCGACGTGTAAGTATATAAACAAATACAATTCACATAATCAATGATGGACGACATATTGATTGATTTTCATCAACGCCACGGACTATAGTCACGCTTGTCCAGTTAAAAGTGTCCTTTACAGTACAGTTTGATTTGAAACCTTATTTTACTGAGTTAAGGTTGGTTTTGTTTGAAGGGCTGCGTTAGCTTTCAATTAGTTGAAATCGATTGAGTCTCCGTTTGTTGGTGTCCCGTACAAAGGCTATACAGGACATTAAGTATTTCAAATTTAAGTTTTATTTAAATACGCATAATTATGCAAGTTTTCATTGTACCTAACTCTGTCTTCATAGAAATAGTTGCTAACAATATTAAACCATACAAAGTTTTTAAAGTGCAACTTCTTAGGCGGCAATTCGATAATTGGGCGAGAATTGAGAGTGAAATTTCAAGGACGAGCCACGTTTATGTACATTTCATTACATAAGAGAGAGAAGAAAGGTATAACTCTCTTTCTCCCTCTGTCTCTCACACAAAGTCTCTTCTATCCATACTAATATTATAAATTCGAAAGTAACTCTGTCTGTCTGTATGTTACCTTTTCACGCCTAAACCACTGAACCGATTTAGATGAAATTTGGTATAGAGATAGTTTGAGTCCCGGGAAAGGACACAGAATAGTTTTTATCCCGATATTCCCACAGGATCGAAACTTATGCGGGTGAAACCGCGGGGCGCAGCTAGTTCTTTATATTTTAACAAGTTTTATTTCTATCTCGTGTACGGTGCTACGCGCGCATTTTTAAAAAATAATAATAGTAAGATAAATAGATATTTATTTCTCACCACAATATTGTAGGTATCTACCTACATAGGAAGGTAAATTTCACTAAACATTTTCACGAACACGCACCAGTTTCAGATTATTAATAAAAAATTGCCAACACAGGCAATAATAGGCCTCCCCCATAAAATGCCATGGCGATGTAAATGGTACCTAATTGCCACTCTGCCTGGCAGTCGCAAGTAGTACCTATATTGATGATCGCAGTCCGTTTCATTCCAGTCTTATGGCACTCTGCTCAGGGGTACGACATATTTTCATAAATAATTGAAGAATCTGCGTAGGTATCCTACTTTTTAAAAAGTTTTAATGAATGAAAGTTCACAATTTTATATTATTATCGAGGAAAACGCGCCAAAAATATCTCAAGGTCGTCGCCACAGATTAAAAGACAATTTCATAACAAAACTTTTTGTTTCGACCTTATTTATTTTCAACGCCGGGTAGACGTAAAATACGCATGCGCGGGCATTTCACCCTGTCACCTCACATAACCTCAACCTCTAAAAATAAAAAAGGGGATCAATTCATAAACATTATTTGTATTGTGTAATTTTTAAATGGACTGGCATGTGTGTGTCGGCTTTCCTATTGGCTGTCTGAAATCGTACCATTGCCTCAAATGAGGAACATTATAGGAACAATACGGCTTGCGAATCAGTGCCCGTTATATTGACGAAAGAAGAACATAATAGTGATGATGCAGTGATGTTTGTGATAAAAACTAAGTGTAATCAATATTATCAGTGTTTTCTTAGTGATTTTGTGAATAATATCGAAGTTTTACAGTGAAAAGTTTCAACAATATTGCGGCAAATTTTTAGGTTATGTTTTGTCGCTTTCACGCTGTTTGCGAGTACGGTCAGGAAATTAGCAAAAGGAAATTAAAATTTTTTGGCGGTAAAAATAAATTAAAATAAATTAGATAGGTTTAATTAACAAAAATAACAAAATTAAAGCCTAACTTAACTAAAACTATACACAAACTAAAATATAGCGTCGAAAAAATATTAGGTAAGTAGTTAGAACGTTGATATAGTTTGATGGGTATTCTGTCATCATAAACCTTTGTCAAACATGTAAGTAGATACCTAAAACCTTGTATTAGGTCCTTACATATGAAATTGGCGTTTTGTATGGAAGGAACAAAAAGTCGAATATTTTTTAATATAATATATTTAATTAATCAAAGTATGAACCATTGTTTTCAATGCACTTTTGCCATCTTATAGGTAGTTCATTGATCCCTTTACTAAAAAAACCAGTCGGACGGGAATCAATAAAATCTTTGAAGGCGATTTGGACTGCCCCATCGGAGTTGAATTTTTTCCCTTGCAAAAAGTTATCCAAATTGCGAAAAAAATGGTAATCTGTTGGAGCAAGGTCCGGGGAGTACGGAGGATGTCTAAGACATTCCAATTCAAGCTCTTCTAATTTGGTAGCCGTCTGTTGCGCAGTGTGTGGTCTGGCGTTGTCGTGAAGCAGCAGTGGCGTGGAGCGATTGACCAGCCTTGGTTGTTTAGCCGCTAGCTTTTCCATCATGGTTTGTAATTGCTGACAATAGACATCAGCTGTAATAGTCTGGCCAGATTTGAGAAAACTGTAATGAACAATACCGGCACTAGTCCACCAAACGCTTACAAGTAACTTTTTTGGGGTTAATTTTCGCTTGGGGCAGGATTTGGCTGGCTGGCCAGGATCCAACCATTGCGCTGAGCGCTTCCGATTATCGTAAAGAATCCATTTTTCATCACAGGTAATGATTCGGTTTAAAATACCTTCATTGTTGTGCCGGTTCAGTAATGTAACGCAGCAGTCGACGCGCGTTTGCCGGTTTGCTTCAGTCAATTCGTGAGGTACCCACCTTTCAAGCTTTTTAATCTTCCCAATTTGCTTCAAGTGAATTAAAACAGTTTTATCACTAACATCGAAGCCTGCAGCTAACTCGGACGTGGTTTGCGATGGGTCCGCTTCCACAATAGCCTTCAATTCTCCATTATCAACTTGGGTCTCAGGCCGTCCACGGGGCTTGTTCTGCAGGTCGAAATTTCCAGAACGAAAACGTTGGAACCAAAAACGAACTGTGTTTTCTTTTGCAACATGACCGCCATACACATCATTCACCCTTCGAGTCGTTTCCGCAGCACTAGTGCCACGGCGGAACTCGTACTCGTAAATAATGCGATATTTTAAATTTTCCATTTTGTAAAATGAGTGACGCAAACAGAAAAAACAGAAGAAAAAAAACAAATGAATGACGGTCATCGAAGCACAAATACATGAGTAAATAGCTGTACAAATTTGAATTTGGAATTCCTTACCAAAGAGGAGAAATTCGTGATTAAAGTGGCCAGTACGAAAAACGCCAATTTCATATGTAAGGACCTAATATTTTCCGATCATTTCCATACTTACCTAATCATTTTCATGTTTCATTAAAAGTGGTTCTGCCGAACGTACCTACGTTAAATATTAAATTTTCAAACTTAACATCCACTGATACACAATACCTGCAATAAATTCTTTTATCAGACTATAGAATTATAGTTACTGTAGGTACTTAGACCCTACATTTTTGTATGCTTACACTTCAAAAAAGTTTTTATAACACAACACAAACGTACGTCACAGTACATATATATAGTAGGTACAAGTACCCACCTATAATCCTAACTACAGTCAGTAGTACTATTAGTTATTCTGTGTCCTAACTATCCATACTTAATATTATAATTCGAAAGTAATTCTGTCTGTCTGTACCTATGTTACCTTTCACGCCCAAACCGCTCAACCGATTTCGATGAAATTTGGCAGAGAGATAGATTGCATCCCGGGGAAGGATATAAGATGGTTTTTATCCCGATATTCCCACGGGATCGAGACTTATGCGGGTGAAACCGCGGGGCGCAGAATGCGAAAATTTGTTACGCTTTCACGCTAAAACGGCTGTACGGATTTGGATGAAATTTGGCACCTGGTTTGACTATGACCTGGAGAAGGGTATAGGCTACTTTTCATCCTGGATCGCAGATGAAGTTGCGGGCAACAGCTAGTAAATAATATTATGTTACCTACGGCTAATAGCCGAAGTGCGGCTACACCTAGTTTTAGCCGGAACGTCGACGTCTATTTCTGTGTAAAGGGTTTAAAGTAACCAAACCAAATCTTACCTCGGGGTGTCCTTCGCTCGCTATTGCATCCTAGGTCGCCTATCGACCGACCCCAACCATGCAACCGATGTCACCCCGAAGTACACACGAACCGCATGTGTACAGTCACGTCTATGTATACACTTGCCTTTATTCAAAAGGCGATTTTCTCCTTTATTTTTGAATGAAATTTTATGTTATTACGAAAATAGTATTTTCGAACCCATAGGTTTATGTTAAGTGTCGTATTTCAACGTTGCATTCGTTATTTCACGAAAAAATCGCAATTGAAAATTGCCAAGTGTTGACATATTGGTGCTCGTGACTGTACTAGGTGTAGCAGCACTTCGGTTATTAGCCGTGACATATACAGTACGTTATAAAACATAGATCTAATTCTAGATCTAGCTACTTCCCTATTAACTTCTACGTTTATATTGTCCACCCACATCTATTAGTCCACAAGACACTTCATCAGTGGCGGATTTACACATTTGCCGCCAGTAGGCTATTCAAATTTTGCCGCCCCAACCGACCTCTACAATAATGTCTCATGTCTTTTGTATATAGCTTCGCCTTTTCTTCAAAATATCAGCTACGAAAAACTTGTAAAGATCGGCAACTGTGATATAATCTACGGTAGAAGCCTGAATTTGAGCATTCACTTTGTTTATTCTTCCCAAAAAAACATGGTAGGTATATAAACATTAATCTTTTTAATTTCAGTAAGACATTTAAAAAAAAATGTTAGCCCCAATTTGCCACCCCTAAAATCTGCCGCCCTAGGCTCCAGCCCACTCAGCCTATTGGTAAATCCGCCACTGCACTTCATAAAGATAGTACGTATTCTCTCCTAACTTCTTACTGGTTAAATGTCCCACTGCTAGTCCAATACCTCTTCTCCCACAGACAAGGCCCGAAAATCAATCACCTTACTTGCTCAGTGCGATCTGGCGAAGGCAACGGAAAAAACAAAATCTGTCAAGCCTTTCCCCAACTATGTTGGGGTCGGCTTCTAGTCTAATAGGATGTTGCTGAATACCAATATTGTACATGCAGCGACTATCTGTCTGACCTCCACAACCCAGTAACTCGGTAATACGATACCCCTTGGTAAGACTAGTTGTCGGACTTTCGGGCTTCTGACTAACCGTAACGACTGTCAGGCTTATCTGACGGCACGAAGGGGTCTCGATATGTTATGCACGGTCACCCATCCATGGATCGACCTCGGCAAGCGTAGCTTAACCTTCGATCTACGGTGGCGAAGGCAAACAGCAACATAAAAATGTCCTGAATCTGAATTCAGACCTTAAGTCGATAAATTATACGTTTACCGTTTACCTGCGGAGTCAAGAGGGAAGAAAATATTATGTAGGTTGCATTGGAATGGAAAATGGGAATGTTTGTTGTTTATTTTCCCCAATCGACTCGACCACGGCAAAGCCAAAGGAAGGTTGTGATTTTAACAGGCTATTTAATGTATCTATGTATGTTTGTCTATTTCCTCAAATCTCCTAAACTTCTCGTTATTGTTTCACAAACGAGGTATCTTCGTTACCTACCAGTCTAATCTTTTAGCCTTATACTAATTACTTATTCTAGACTACGATGTGTACATTGAGTCATCGCAAGGTTAGTCCTAATTTTCGAGCTACGATGCTAAATCAACAATGCTTACGTTAGGTATAATATTGAACATAGCGTAAATTATCGTGATCGTGTTACCTAATGATGATTAAGTGTTCACCTATGTAGGTACGCTGTTCTATGGAAATTAAATCGTCGTTACGTGCTAGATATGGCTGGTTCATGCTGACTTTATTTGAATTTAATTAAGGCGAATGGTTACGCCAAACTGCAAAGTAGACCTCTCTTTGAAGGCCTACTCCTCCCAAATGGATAGCCCAAATATATTTAAAAAAATATATGATATGTGACATATGTTTACAAATATAATTTAAGTTTGATTTTTTTAATATTACTGTTAGTTTTAACAACAAAAAATCATATCCATCCTCTTATTTTACGCAAGAATTTTCTTTCTACTTTCAAACGCCTGAAGCGATTTTGATGATTCTTTCACCAAATTATAGCAAATTTAATGGTTTATAAAAATTAAGTTTGTTTTTTTTAATAATTATTATTTAAGTGGGAAAAAATCAATAACACCATGGTTTTACCTATACGGGCGCGGGCAGCAGCCGCCCGGCCAGCCTCGCTGGATCGTTCGCACGGGGAGGTTGTGTCGCATGTCGGCTCGCTCCGATCTGCATTTTTGTGGCAAAGACTAAATAGCGCAGATAGTACACTCGGACTGTTCGTTTACGCTTGGACGTTGATAGTATTAGTAGTAGTGATAGTTTGTTTGCGAGTGGACGCTATATTATTGTCTATTGAATACTAATATAATAATATCAATAAAACACGTTTATTCAGTATACAGTTCGTTTATTCACGTATACAGTTTATAAAAAAATACAATTACAAAAAAAAAAAAAAACTAACTTATGACTAATACCGCTCTTAACAGTGGTAGTTTTTAGGGTTCCGTACCCAAAGGGTAAAAACGGGACCTTATTACTAAGACTCCTCTCTCCGTCTGTCTGTCTGTCACCAGGCTGTATCTCACGAACCGTGATAGCCAGAAGAAGGGTTATGTTTTTCGAGAGTATATAATATATACTCTCGAAAAACAATTATACATACATAATAGTAGATTGTACAACTAAGGCATAAAAGAAGCTAGTTTACCCCGAGACGTTTATATCCACCCGAGCCGCAGGCGAGAGTGGATAGTTAAGTCGAGGGGTAAAATGGCTCGTTTACGCCTGAGTTATACACTCTGCTTTAGGTACACTTCGATTGCGAGAAAATGAAACAGACATAAAGTATGCAGTACATAATTAATCAAAAATGTTGCATTAATAGCTAATTCCTGCCACCACAGATAATACCGCCAAGAAACTTTTTAAAAGTTTTTTTTTTAATTTTCAACATTTGTCATTCGACTTGGGTACTTCATACTGCCAAAAAATGAAAACGTTTCTTTGCCTTTTTAAATAATAAATGACAACTATTTCACCTGATTTTATTAAATTAACGATAGAAAACACGGAAGTAGTATAAATTAAAGAAAATGAAATAAATCACGACTTTAATCTGCGAAGTTCTATTGTGCGTGTGGCTGTTGGGCCTGATTACTTGAGTCTTAGAAAAAAAAATTACTTTATGCACTAGAACATAAAAATCGATTTTATGTCGCCTAAGCACATCATAAAGACGGACTTTTAGAGCATGAGAAGTGAAAACACATATTATTATGTATGTATGTATAATTGTTTGGCACGCTCTACGGCCTGAACGGCTCGATGGATTTTAGCTTGAGAGGTGTCGTTAGATTTGTATGTACTGTGAGAGTGACACTGGGTATATCAAAATAAAAAATACAAAATGGCGGATTTTTGGCGCAATATTATTTCTTCAAAAAATTTTTTTTTCTCATAACCTATCGAGTGGGGTATCAAAATAAAAGGTTTTAAAATGTGATTACAAAAATATATACAACTTATAATATGGTAAAAACTAATTCAAAGTGACAAATCGTAAAAAACACCTACCAAGAACTAAATCGTCTGCGAAATCTTTCACATTTGTAAACTAAAAAGCAGTAAAATTTAAAAAACCCGACTGCAACCTTATGCTAAAACTAACTGAAAAGCTAAAAACAAGCCCATTTTAAATTAAATAAAAGTTGGAAGCAGGCGGGACCCATTTGAGTTTGAAACTATAATAATGGTATTCTTCTGGCAATCACGGTTCGTGAGATACAGCCCGGTGACAGACAGACAGACGGACAGAGGAGTCTTAGTAATAAGGTCCCGTTTTTACCCTTTGGGTACGGAACCCTAAAAACTACCACTGTTAAAAGCGGTATTAGTCATAAGTTTTTTTTTGTAATTGTATTTTTTTATAATCTGTATACGTGAAAAAACGAACTGTATATTGAATGAACGTTTTTTATTGATATTATTATTATTTTTTATTTGTCTCTAAGAAAGCAGTATTTTTACTGTACAATAGCATTCATACTCACAACATAAATATTGTACGTATTCTCGATCCATCTACACTTAGTAGGTAGCGTCATAAAACTGCCTAAGACAAAATGCGTCCCACGCCGCCGCATCTGCATGCGCTACGTACGAGTACGACACTCTTTGACATTGGGGAGGTAAGCGGGCGCGCGGGGTGAGGCACTGAGTTCGCCTATGCTCCGCCCAAACGCTCAAGGACATTCGAGGCTATAATCGCCTTAAGGTTTAATTGTTGTACGGTACGATGTACGGTTTCTTGCAGTTTGGCTGCATTAAGTTAGACTGGAAGTCGACCCCAACATAGTTGAGAAAAGGCTAGGCAGGTGATGAAGGTTTCTTGCAGTTCTGTTAAAATAAAAAAATAAAAGTTTGAGTATTTCACTTAATTTGTGGAGTTCTTTACAAATCCATTTTTAAAACTATTCTAATTTGCGTAATTTTTACTTGATGAATAGATAAATATTGACAATTGGACATTCATGGCTACATTGGCTACGCATAAACTAATTGGCTGATCGATGAAATTGTCACGCAATGCAATGCTAAAACATCGTAGGTATTGCTCATCCTAAAAACATGACAATATTTTTTGTCCAAATCCAAAGAATAATCCTGAGCACATATCCCACCCATGTGCATACTTCAGACTCTCCAAGAATATCTAATTAAAGTAATTAAAACAAAAATGTATTTGAAACTTGTAGCCCATGAGCATCAGCGGTAACTAAGACTACTTATGTCTGTCACGCGTTGCTGCCTCCAAAGGTTTCATTATCTCATCATCATTCAGCCGAAAGACATCCACTGCTGGACATAGGCCCAAAAGCCAAGGGTAGGCGGGCCGCCGGGTACTAGTGGCCATGTGTTTTTGTGCTTGTCATTCTTTGGGGGTTTGCCATAATCGCCACGCTTGGCAGGCGGGTTGGCGATCGCAGTATGCATAGTGAACGCTGCTGCCCATTCTCCGGTACGACCCTTAGTCGCCTTTTACGACACCCACGGGAAGTATGGGGTTCTCTACTAAACTAAAAACGAAATATTTAAAATCCATTACATGCGTCGTAGGGATAGGGAGTAGGTAAACCTAAGTTTTCAATCATAAAAGGTTGGGATCGAATTCTAGGTGTAATTGAATATCAGTTCAAGCTCGAGCCTATTGTTTTGTTCAATTCGGTTTCTATTCGATCTCCGAGTGCCCTGAATAACAATACACCAAGTAAACTTTAAAATCAGTCATTTCCATTTTCTTTCAGTACTCACTAAAGTCTTCTTATCATATTCAGAAGGACATCACTGTTAAAATTAGCCTCGAAGAGGATGAAATAAAATATCCAAGTCTAAAGTATCCAAAACATTATTTTATCTGACCGATTAAGTCATCGATTGTAAACTTTTACAGCCTTAAAAGTCGAATATAAATCAGAATATCTCGAAAACGATATCAGCAAAGTTCTTCAGCTAATGAAGCGATACTAATACAATAATCTTTCCATTTAACTTGCTCGTTTGCGGAGGCCTTACCAAATGGATTGCAAGAATAAAGGTATTTACTTCGTTTAATATTACTGTGTCTACTTTCAAGATAAGGGGTGACATAACTAAGATTGTTTCATATATATACGTGTCGGTATTAAAATAGCTGCACTTGGTGTGTGTGTCAAGGTCGCCTCCGGGTATATACAGCACAGACAGGCTAGAAATTCAACAGGCTCTTGGCCTCACACAATATTGTAGCTTGGCTTGGCTTGTCTGCAGGTTATCTACATATGTATGTAGATGACCTACGGACATTCTTTCGATGGGGTACATAAGCATGTCTGTAGGTCACGGCAGAAATTACAGAACGCCATCTGCTACGATCTTTACATACTCTTTTTGCTTTGTTTTCGTTCGTATATCTGGTCATACATGCACGCCGGTTGTGATTACTATGCACCGAAACTTTCTGAAGAAAATCGCCAATAAGGTCATCACTATAATATGTCCTTCTAGGGTGTACAGAGTGAGTGGAAACGCTGGGAGGGTTACCACTCACTCTGTAGGTAATCTAGTCGTTTAGCTATAAGTATTTAATATTACCTACATCTGTATTTCAAAGGTACCATATACCTCTATTAGCCTCATCTGAGTAGGCACTACATTTGTAGCTATATATTTGATCTTTAAAGCGTCAATCGTCTTTTTCGACTTTCTCTTCTTCTCCTTTTCTTCTCTTCTCTTCTCTTCTTTTCTTTTCATACTGAAAACTTTCCGACAGGGCCTACTGTCGGTTTCCTCACGGTGTTGATGACCAGACTGATAACGAAGATTTAGGTAGACTAGTACTGGAATCACACTAATATTATAAAGGCGAAAGTTTGTGAGTGTGTTTGTGTGCGTGTTTATATGTTTGTTACTTCTTCACGCTCAAACGGCTGGACCAATTTTGATAAAATTTTGTATGGAGGTAGCTGACACCCTGGATTAACATATAGGCTAATTTTTATCCCGATATTCCCACGTGATGACATTTACGCAGGTGAAACCGCGGGCGCAGATAGTTGATTTATAAAAATGAGCGCTTTTGTTTCTCTGACGATTTCTGAAGATATTTTTGTGGAAGTCCACGGTATTACGATAACACAGGGAAGTAAAATGTACCTACCTATAAAATTACATAGACACTTTCAAATTTCCTTCCACCATGACGGTATAATATGTACGTCCACCATTGATATAATATCAATGACGTCCACGTTATAATTTGATTTATTCTTGATTCGTCCTGAAGTTTTGTCCCACATCCCAAAAAATTCTTAGTTTGTCCCATATCACTATTGAAGTTGTGCTTCATCCCAAATTACCTACATTTTACTTTCCTGTGTTATCGTGACCGTGGACGCCCACGACAATATTTTATTGTCATTAAGATATTCATTAACAGAATACACCTTGTCATTCAATACTTTAAAAAACTTACTTAAACTCATTCATGTTGTTGCTTAACACAATTTGATCAAATCGTCCAATGAATTCACAATATTAAAACACATTAATAATAATACTTAATAAATACTTCGCATAACGAATATTTGACACGAGTACACGACTGCTCCTATCAATGAGCGTATTTGTATTCTTTGACACATTTACAGTGTCATTGTCATTGCCAAGAGATGTATTCCACTGCACAGTTATCACAATTTTATCGCCGCATTGCTCACCAACCGAGTTATAATCGCCATCCGTTCTGTTTGAGCATTAATTGAAGAATGTTTTATTCCGCCATTGCAGTTTATATTAGCTACTAGTTATGGTTGGACGTTATTTTATTATTTTATGAAAACGTGATCATAAAAGTGAGGTAGAGTTTGGTGTGAAAAATGGACGGTTTGTGGTCTCATTAATTGGTGGATCTTGCGTAGTACTCAAATCATGTTGTTTACTGAGTAATTAATAACTTAGAATATGTTGAACATAAGGTAAACACCGGAATAAGTTGAAATTCTTGTGTAGTATTGAAAAGACGATCCACTGACCGAATCATTTTAATTGTATGAAGAAGATTCTGCTATGACGCTATGCGGAATGTCGCAATCGCAAACTCCTCTCAGCGATAATCAATGTAAAAAATTCGGCAAAATTTAGGAAAATCATACGTATCTTTTGTCAAATTGAGACAGATTATTTATTACGGAAATCGCCCCACAAATCGTATCCAACTGCTGCACTGTGAAAATTAAATATACATGAATACAGGTATATTTAACAGGCCGCAGGAACCCGTTGGATGCGAGAAGCACAGAACCGGTCGAAGTGGAGGGGCTTGGGGGAGGCCTATGTCCAGCAGTGGACGTCTTTCGGCTGAAATGTTGATGAATACAGATGTATTTACCGTTTTAACATTGCTATGTATTGGTAGATAATCCTGTGAGCGATCCATATTATAACTGCTTTTATAGGTACCCGTAATAACCAATTATGATATCACTGATATAACATAATTGTTGGCTAAATGTTTTATGTTCTTTCCTGAAACCACGTTTGGCAAAATTTGTTACTGCTGATGTTTTAGAGTATTCCTTAATGTTAAGTCGTGGACTCGTGGTTGTCTGAAAAGCAATAGGCGATTGGCGTTGACATAGACCGGCGGCGCCCTAAAAACTTCGTAACACGATAAATCACAATCTGAATCTTTTTGAAGGCTAATCCATTGCATACTCGTATGTTAGAAAAAAAATTCTGCTCAACAACGTAAATAACGCAATGAATGTTCTTACTCGTAACTGCCAAAATGAAAGCCATTGGTACTGTTAGGGTCCGTTCACACAGACCGGCTCGGAGAGGAGAGCAGATTCTTATCACGTTGAAAACAGAGTTTTTAGTATTTGTAGTAAGGTTTATTTTTGCATGTGCACTGCTTTTGTCATTAACCTTTCGTATGCCGGAACGTAGATCTACACGAGACACAATGGCTTTTTAATTGTGTCTGTAATTACGGCATACAACCGGTTAAGAATGCTTGAACGCGCTTGGTGTGAAATAATAAGAGGAGCTGACCGGCTCCGATCGCGTACTTTTTTTCGTTCGCGCAGCTGTTCGGCTCCGATTGCATGCTCTTTCTCGCTCGCGCAGCCGATCGGCTCCGATTGCGTGCTCTTTCTCGCTCGCGCAGCAGATCGGCTCCGATTGCGTGCTCTTTCTCGCTCGCGCAGCCGATCGGCTCCGATTGCGTGCTCTTTCTCGCTCGCGCAGTGAATCGGCTCCGATTGCGTGCACGCCGCCCCACGCCGACCGCCATTTTGATCGGCTCCGAGCGCATCCGACCGGCTGCGAGTGCATCCGGCCGGCTCCGAGCGCATCCGACCGGCTGCGAGTGCATCCGACCGGCTGCGAGCGCATCTGACCGGCTCCGAGCGCATCCGCTTTCAGATTGCTTCCAGCCGGTCTATGTGAAATAGTTGGCGGCTCCGCTCCGACCAACTCCAAGCGTATACGATCCGCTCTGTGTGAAAAGAAAAATGCGCGCCGATGCTCTCCGAGCCGGTCTGTGTGAACGGACCCTTAGTGTGTTTCGCAATTACCCCGCAGCAGGTCAATGTCGATGTCAATTTTGATAAAGGATACCACCAAAGACTTGACCTAAATACTCCATAAGCACTTCCTACATTATTTCCCTGCCCTTATCCGATGTTACTTAGGGTCGGTACAGCACGTCATTTTTTCCGTTCTCCATTACCTACATAGGTAACATAATGTTGACTATGAATAATATGAAAAATATCATCATTATCATTTTACCTAAGTACCTGTTCTATGGTGATACATCCATTGTTTTCCTTAATCGCTTATAAAATCATTCATAAGTAAAGTTTAATATCAAGTAGTAGTAAGTAGTTTAGTAAGTAAGTAGTTGGATCACCGTAGACTCTTAACATTTCAAATACTATATTTGAGATTAGAACAATTTGACTGCTTCGAATAACCTGACTTATCATCTACGAATAATCTAAACAGGTGCAAATAGAGCGGTAGTATAAAAGACTGATAATACAAACGTAGGATTAGCTAAATAGGAAGTGATAAGTATCTCGTTGTCAATGAACTTGGGACCAAATGATGTGATAAGTGAAAACTTAACAACGATACAGTGTCTTATTTTGATAATAAAGACTATATTATAAAAAGTGACAATGACAAAGAATTACTCGGCACAAGCAAATGGCTTATTGAACCCAACAGACTCCGAAGTACCCAAGATACTTCTTGGAGATGAAGCCTCAAGGAGCACAAGGAGCTCAGGGAGGAGTTCTATAGCTGGCAGTGTGATGGATGAGGATAACATATCCATAGCCACATACCACCCCACACCACATATAATCTACGAAGTGAGTGAAACAAGATGGATAGTTTTATGTATATTTGTGTTATACTCGGCTTCAAACTCTATGCAATGGATCCAATATTCCATCATTCAGAATATTGTGATGAAGTATTATGGAGTGCCGGCAAACTTAGTGACATGGACGTCTATGATCTATATGATCACCTACATACCTTTGGTACTTATGGAGAGCTGGTTCCTGGAAAGAACGGTGAGCGATTTGATATTTATTTTACGTTTTTTTTATTGTTTTAACGGTTACCTTGTCAGACTACGTTGATAGAGATCTAGTTTGTCATGTTTATGTAAACACGTTTAAAATGTTGATGAAAAATGTTAAAAAAATAATCTTAAACTAGTTACAAACATGCAACGGTTGTATCAATTCAATGTTTACTGTGGCGTGTCCTTAGGTACTTTTTTGGAGAATTTTAGCAACGTCAGATTTTTGCTGGTGCTTACCGTTTTATATTTTAGCTGGTTCTAAAGTATTAAAACTAAATATTCTTACTATAATTCGGACTTTTCTTAAGGAAATTGGAGCATTAACTTCAGAAAACCAAGCTCGAGGATACATAGTCTCTATTTAATGTTATTAAAGGCAGTTTATTGGCAATAATGCCGTGTTTTATTGCCAAAACCAACACGATTCTGGAGTAGTACTTGTTGCTATCAAAACGGCGGCTTTCATTCAATTATGTACCACGTAATGTTGAATTGTTCACGGTCGTATTTAACGAACACAATGAAAGCTTTTACCTTTTAAAAGCGTTTGTTATTGAGTTATTGATAGTAATTATGATATGGATGGATACTTTGTTAAATAATTACGTGATTCCATATCCTTATTTAGTAGCCTGTCCCTTTGTATAGTCGACCTCGTAAATGGTTTACCACTATGGCTGACTGTAACTTGCACGTCATAAAACAAGAAGGTACATACATATATTTGTCTATGTGACAGATAGTTTTATAGAGGTATTAGAAACAGGGTATAAAGCTCACTCATCCTCGATAGAAAAGGTAGGATCCTCCGACCTGACGGGTGGGTTTGTGCCCGACGATTGATCCTGACGGGTGTTGTGTCTGGTGGGTTTGTGCCCGACGATTGATCCTGACGGCTGTTGTGTCTGGTGGGTTTGTGCCCGACGATTGATCCTGACGGGTGTTGTGTCTGGTGGGTTAATGCCCGACGATTGATGTCGGGACATTGTATACATGCTAGTCGCATGGTAAATTCTGCCATGCATGCGCGGGATTTTGCTTGACGTCAGTGTGATGCGTAGATCGCATGTCGTAGATTCGACTTTAATTGTTTCAAGTTTACTGAGAATTGTGGTCAAAACAAAAACTCTCAGCAAACTTACCTTTAAGTAACTTGTACTATACGTACCAGGGCTGCAAGGTTCAGGCAAGATCAGATAAACTCTAACCTTTTCGCTCATATTTTTTATGTTGTTGTTTATGGTCAAGCAACAAATCAGCTTTCGATTAATAATGGTCCCTTATATTGGTTCTGACTCTTTATCCAACTAATAATAAATCGTAATAATCGCAATTATAGTTTGACTGATAAGCACTTTCATTAAGATTAATGCCAGAATCCTACTCGTGCACGATAATTAGGTACTCGTTGTTGCATTTATCAGTCATTTTGGCAACCTTGATCCCTAACAGCCCACAATAGGGTTATTTATTAATTTACGATATCTGATTAGTATTATCCACAATTTTGTAGTGAGTATGTTATCAATAAGCTTTATATATATGTCATAAAGATTTGAGGAATGTGAATAGACATGGTCAGACATTTAGCGAAATATGTGATAGCGAGGTAGGTGTGGTCTGTTCAAAAAGTATTTGATCAAAATGTTGACGAGTGGATTGGAAAACTTTCCAGTAGATGCCAATTTGTAGTCGTCACAATTACCTCATCATAAATTCAGTCTATAATGTTCCCTCTAGTGGGACACAGGCCTCCTCTCTTCGAGAAATCTACCACGCGGGCCTAGTGCGGGTTGGTAGATGTCACATGTCTTCGAATTTTTGGTTCTACGACATGCCGGTTTCCACACGATGGTTTCCTTCACCGTTTTTAGAGCAGTGGTGATGAAATTATTCATAAAAAGTAAAGTGCCTGCCTGTATTCCGACACAGGACCTGCAACTCGCAAGTCGGAGCCGTTACCACTGGTGATTATTGCTCTCACCAACTTGTGGTATCTACTAATTACAAATTGAGTGCCTTGCTTAGATTTTTTGAATACCGAAACCATCCAAATTTTTACAGGGTGTTCTACCCATGAATATGAACAACTTTCACTATGGGACCAACTCTGAAATCACGAAAAAAAAGTCAGCTGTTTTATACATTTTGGTCAAGTAGGTATTGAACTTTTGTATGAAACAGATGATTTTTTTCGTGATTTAAGAGTTGGTCCCATAGTGAAAGTTGTTCATATTCATGAGTAGAACACCCTGTAAAAATTTGGATGGTGATAAAAAAATCTTCCTGTAGGTATAGATGTTTTTCATTTAACAATCGAGGTTCACTTTATGAACTCAATTTTTGTCAATGATTTTTCAATTACAATTTAATAATGGTATTTAATCAATAATTATTGAAAAATGCGTTGCAATATTTAATAAAGTATGAAACCTTCTAATACAGATAAATGTGTTACTAATTCCCTTTAGTGAGAGATCACGTAAGAATTTAAACTAAACAGCGCGGCTATTGCGTAACACACAGTAGCAATGGCTTTCATTTGACAGTTCAACAACATTCATTGTGTTATTTACGTTGTTGAGCAGACCAAATTTTTCGAAAATAATATCCGAAGAAATATATTAGCAATATCCTTCAAAATCACTCAGATTGTGATTCCACTTTGATCAGATAGTTTTGGCACTTCCCCTCCTTTTAATTTTTATCTTAGCTGAAAGACTTCTATTGCTGGTCATGTAGCCCTCCCAAAAGATCCCCACAATAACTGGTCCTATTGCCACTAAATGTTCACAAAGCACCGTGTGCCGAAAACTTTGGTCGTGTATCAAAAGCGGCATATCGCATTCACACAGCCATGTACTCGTAGCTGAGCAATGCAAGCTATTCATCATACGGCTTTTATTTCACGAAAAATGTATGAAAAGCTAAAAAAAATACCACGCACGAGTAAACACCAGCTTTGCTTGCAATTTTTCGACCTGAATTACAGTGTGCAACCACCAAAAATGTTAAAATTTAGTTTCATATATAACATCATACTAGCACGGCTTTCCCTGAAGAGTCAGGCAGAGTTCTAGGTATCTATAGTACACCCAAATTTCGCAAGTTATGTTTAAGTCCTATGTAATGGGCAAGCCTATTGCCATCATCCCAAATCCAGACTCCTTATGGCACAAATCATGACACCAGGCTGCGACTGAGAAATTTCAGGTGGAAAAACCTAATAACACTTTGACCAGCCTGAGAACCGAACCCTGGACCTCGTGCTTAGCAGTAGTGCTTATGACCACTAGGCCAACGAAGCATTCAGTTTCATGTTTTGCATGAATATCAGAATATTCATGTAAGAATAATAAATGAGGTTATAAAATGGAATTTCCACATTATTTAACTTCAATTGTGCTAACACCAAAGCTGGGCGGGAGAGATAATGTAAAGTAAATTGGTTATCGATATTTGTATTCCAAAATTCTGGGAACAAGCGCTTTTCTATAGGGACACTAATGCGCTTTAATGATGTTTTGTTTGAACCGGGCGCTGCAGCTGCAGAAAACCTCAAACAGCGGAATTATTCGCCGTTCATTAGCGGTCTGTAATGGCCGGATTTCGTAATTCGTTTTACTATACTTTTTATAAGTAGTTAGAAGTCGTTGCCCTCGTAGCTGACAGGCCTGATGGTCTAGTGGTTAGTGACCCTGACTGCTATGCCGGAGGTCGTGGGTTCGATTCCCACCCAGGACAAATGTTTGTGTGATGAGCACGATCATTTGTTCTGTGTCTGGGTGTAATTTATCTATAATATGTATGTATTTAAAAATATATAAGTATGTTTATCAGTTGTCTAGTACCCATAACACAAGCTCTGCTTAGCTTGGGACTAGATGGCGTTGTGTGATAGTTGTGGAATATTATTATTATTATTAGCTTTGTAGCTTTTTGCCGACGCCCATCACAAAGAAGCGTGTTGTGGTTATACACGACAAGATGAACAGTTATTACAACATTTAACGCCAAAAATGATTACATAATCATAATCCTCTAATGTTCCCACTGCTGGGTCACAGGACTCTTTTCTTCGAGAGGGAGTGGGCTATAATCTATCTCGCGGGCCCAGTGCGGATTGATAGGTGTCACATATCTTCGAATTTTTGGTTCTAGGTCATACCGGTTTCCTCACGATGTTTTCCTTCACCATTTTGAGAGCAGTGATGATGAAATTATTTACACACAGTAAAGCGCCTGCCTGGGTTCGAACCCACGACCTACAACTTGTAAGTCAGTGCCGTTACCACTGAGCCACCACGGCTCTCAAAAATGATTATGATGAATTAAATCCTAAACAAACACATTTACGTCAACCCTTCGCACGCTGGCAACTCATTAAGCACCCGGACAGGGCCTGTGAGAGGGTTAACAGATGTAAATTCATAATGTTCACGTCTGTCGTAAAATGCACATAATTTTGTTGGGACAGGTCGCATCTGTGCGATATTTCCGTATGCAATCACACAGTGACTAAAACGCAGTACATGATAAACTCAGATGAACTGACACTAATTTTATTTGTTGCTTTAGGAGTGATAGTAGAGTGGGACTTTGTCTATTAACTACTCTTTAGTTAGATATTCATCATCATCAGCCTATAGCAGTCCACTGCTCACAGGCCTCTCCTATTGCACGCCATTCAACTAGATTTTCGGCAACTCTCATCTAGCTGCTACCAGCCATCCTGCGAAGATCGTCGCTCCACCTAGCCTGACTTCTTTATAATTTTTCGCACAGTGTGGATGTGGTCTATTGTGCTAAATCCTCCTCGAAACCCGGCCTGCTCCGGTGGCTGATTCTCATCTAGTCTTCGCGCTAGACGATTTGTGACGACTCTTGAAAACAACTTTATATATACGTGGCTAAGGAGCGAAATGAGCATGTAGTTCTTTAGAAGGGTCTTATCACCCTTCTTATAGAAAAGAACGACCACGCTCCTTCGCCACGCTTCTGGAGTTCTCCCAGAGAACAGGACAGAGTTGAAGAGCTCCTGAAGCTCTTTTAGTACAGTTAGAGCCTTCAGTTGCACGCGGATAGGATGGAAGCCGACCCCCACATAGTTGGGAAGGACTAAGTAAATGATGACAAGATCTTGAGAAAGTACGCTATTTCATTTTGATAGAAACTAAATAAAGCAACATATAAATCATTTCAACGCCAACATCCTCTGGCTCCACTTTAAAACAAACATTATCGATGTCACTTAACCGGACACCGATCGTTGGCTACATTTCACCCTTTGTTGACTTTCTGCCTTCATCCATCTTGCAGCTCCACTCTAAGATGACCTGGATATGACGCCGCACTGTTTACAGATACAACAGTTACAAAGAGGGATAGTTCACTAGGGAGGTCAAGTTATAGTGGACGCATTAGTAAGCTTGTGTAATTAAGTTGGTTGGACCTCCTTTTCGAAGCGCTTTTGTTGCAAAGTTAAACATGTATTTTCTTGAGAATATGGTGAGGAGTCGAGATAGGTATTTTCCAAAAAATCGAATGACAAGCTTTTTTTGTTGGTCCTTTTGGGCGAACCGGAGTGCTGATATTTTTATATATGTCAATCAATGCAGTAGGTACTTAGATTTTACATTCCAAACTCATGCCTCGGAAAGCATGTTAAGCTGTTGGTCCAGGCTACCTTTCGTGAATCTTTGATAGTCGTTACGGGTCGTCAGAAGCTTGAAACTGACAACCATTCTTACCAAGGGGTATCGTATTACCCAGTAACTGGGTTGTGGAGGTCAGATAGGCATTCGCTCCATGTAAAGTACTGGTATTCAGCTGCATCCGGTTAGACTGGAAGCCGACCCCAACATAGTTGGGAAAAGTTGAAAGTCCTGTTTGTATTACCTACAGCTGTTTATGGCCTTGCTTATCTCCATTTGTTCTCACGTTATACTCTCTTCAAGATAATTTACCTTCTTTAGTCTTGTACTGCGGAAGTTCTTTTAAATCTTTTCGTTATATTCTCAGCCTGTAAACTACTGCTGACCACACGCCTCTTCATTACGCTTGGGAAGGAAATTAAAGAAAATTTATCATGTTCATTTGCAAAGTTTTTTAATAAAGCCCGTTCTTACGAGTGACTTGGTTTGTTTACTTTTAATGTTAGCTTCTTTCTTAGGAAATGCCGAGGAGGGGCTTGTGGCTAAGTTATAACAGCCGCACGGGTTGATCGATCAGGTTAAGCTACGCTTGCCGCGGTTGATCCGTGGATGTGTGACCATCTTTACATACCAAGACCCCTCCGTGCCTCGGAAAGCACGTAAAGCCGTTGGTCCCGGCTGTCATTCGTGGATCTTTGACAGTCGTTACGAGTCGTCAGAAGCCCGTAAGTCTGACAACCAGTCTTACCAAGGGGTTTCGTATTACCCAGTAACTGGGTTATGGAGGTCAGACAGGCAGTTGCTCCATGTAAAATACTGGTACTCAGCTGCATCTGGTTAGACTGGAAGCCGACCCCAACATAGGTGAGAAAAGGCTAGGCAGATGATGATGATCTTTCTTAGGAAATGCTCAATATATTTTTCCTCACCCTCGTGCATTAAACATGCTTGGAAGTTGGAATAAATCAATAGTGTTCGCAGAGGCTACTAACTGTCGGTGATGATAAACGCTGAATCAGGGTACGCTCATTACACAATGGAACCACCACGGATGTAGCTAGTTTGGAAGAGGCTTTAATATTTTAACGGAGATAGGCTAGGCTTAGAGCAGTGGTAGCTGATGGTAATCTGTAAACGCAATACGTCAATGTTTCAAACACACGTCACATATTTTTGATATATGTTGTCGCTCCCTCTCTCGCATTTTCTATGGCCGTCTGTAAGAACGTTGTGTACTCGTTTAATATTATATCACAGTTAATCCTGCCTATTTATTTTATTTATACCATCAACCCTTTAGTAGCCCAGTGGTAAAAGCTGCGAGTTACGAGTAGTAGATTGTAGGCTCGAACCCAGACAGGCGCTTTACTTTGTGTAAATTATTTCATCACCACTGCTCTCAAAACGGTGAAGGAAAACATCGTGAAGAAACCGGCATGTCCTTGAACCAAATATTCGAAGACATGTGACATCTACCAACTGGCACTGGGCTCACTCCCTCTCACAGGGAGGAGGTATGGGGAACATTATATTGGCTGATTATGTTATTTAGGCTAGGAAAATAGCCAAACCTCTTTCATAGCTAGTATTTTGTTAAGAAATAAATGATTTACGACTTAGGGCCAGTAAGCCACCTTGTCATCTAATGCCTCGTTATCAGTAGGTATAGTTAATCTACTGTTGAATAAATCCTAACTATTAATATTATTAATGCGAAAGTAAGTTTGTTTGTTACCTTTTCATGCCTAAACCACTGAACCGATCATCCTGAAATTTTGCATATACTTTGTCAGGTGTACAGAAACGGTCATAGGGTACCTTTCATGCCGAGAAAAAGTGCTGTTCCAGAGGAAAACAACAAGAACGTTATTATGATAATAGATGGCGCCACATGTCTATTGAACTTTGTCACATTATTTAATTCTGGTGCGGTACGAAGTTCGCCGGGTCCGCTAATAACTATGTAAAAACCACACCAGATTTGGATAACAACTTGGACTTAAGTATCTAATGCCAATTATTTATGTTGAATCAACCAATAAGGATCTTCCTGAGACACACAGTTGGTTTAATGCAGTTGCAGATGTAACGTTTAGATGTAACGAGAGCAGTGGTGGCCCAGTGGTAATGGCCGCGACTTACGAGTTGTAGGTCGTAGGTTCGAACTCAGACAGGCGCTTTACTTTGTGTAAATTATTTCATCACCACTGCTCTCAAAACGGTGAAGGAAAACATCGTGAAGAAACCGGCATGTCCCAGAACCAAAAATTCGAAGACATGTGACATCTACCAACCCGCACTGGGCCCGGGTGGTGGATTACGGCCCACTCCCTCTCACAGAGAGGAGGCCTGTGTCCCAGCAGTGGGAACATTATAGGCTGATTATGTGAGATGTAACGTTTATAAATTCCAGTCTTTGTAGAAGGTACTTAGTTGCCAAACGAATGATTGTACAGTGCCGAAAATAGGCTTGTCAATAACAAACAATGATGCATCAGTCTATCCCACGTTGCTACTCCAACCAAGAAGGAAGTGCCCAATTCACGCCACATCTAGTCACCACGCATCAAGAAAGAGGGGTGCGACTGACCTAATTCCCGTTGGAAGTGCGCTCCCAAGACAAATGGCGGTCACATCATACCATCGCTCCAGACCTCTCAGATACGAAGTCGGGACGAATCCTTTTAGTATCGTCTATTATCGTAGATATATCGCTCGTATCAA
This sequence comes from Amphipoea oculea, assembly GCA_945859645.1. Classification (NCBI taxonomy): domain Eukaryota; kingdom Metazoa; phylum Arthropoda; class Insecta; order Lepidoptera; family Noctuidae; genus Amphipoea; species Amphipoea oculea. The sequence goes on from OX243862.1 coordinate 24,281,130, forward strand.
AAGATATTGTAGTGTTTATTCAACTGTTTCATGTATGAATAGCGGGATTTTTGGTTTGTGGAATGTAGATTATTAGTCCATCCAACAAAGAGATTGTAGAGTGCGTGAGCAAGGCCCTAAGCAATTACTTCAGAAAATTGTTCAGGGTGCTTAGAGAGTTAACATACTGAAAGTCCTGACATCTAGGGGGTGAGGCGGAGTGGGGGGAGGGGGTTAAAGTTCCCATTTTTCAGTTTTTCGCTAATATCTTTTAAACGGTGCATTATGGAGATAAAAAGTCTTCTACGCAATGAAAGCTTATAAAATTATGTACAACTTTTATCTTATGCACTTTTCACATTCCTACCTATTTTCGAACTACACATTCCGGAAAAGTGAAAATTGAAAAACTACTTGAATTGAACACTACCTTTTGTATACTACTTCCTTCACGTTATTTGGGGATAAAAAGTATCTTATATCTTAAATCAACTCCTACTATAGCAATTGACTAAATTTTATCCAAATCTGTACAGCCGTTGGGATATCAAAACTTTTATCTACACTTGTCTTATACACTTTTTCCAAATTTTCACCAGTGTTCGAGTATCGTGCTCCGAAGAAAGTGAAAATGGAGTTCATTTAGTGTGATGTGACAAGCATTACCGAATGTTAAATATGAGCTAGTATATATAAATGGTATAAATACTCTCCAAGCCACTGATGATGCCGACGTTCTTATCGTGAAGACTGTTGTGGAACTATCGACTCATAGTTCTGTCGCTGTCGTTGGTGAGGATGTGGACCTTGCTGTCCTTTTGATAGCTTTAACTCCTCCCACGCAAGACATTATTCTGCTGAAACCCGGCTGAGGAAAAACCAAAACAGTTGCACTGTCCACCCAAGAGATGCAGCAACATGGATTTGAGCACATCCTTTTCCTTCATTCATTTACAGGTTGTGACACAACATCTGCAACTTTCAGAAGAAGCAAAGTGGGTTTCTTAAAACTGTACTTGAAGTCAGATATTATCAAGGAAGCGGCTGCGATCTTTTACAAGCCCACCTCCACGCACAGTGAGGTTGAAGAGGCTGGGAAGATGTGCTTCCTCAAATGGTATGGCGCACCAGCAAGACTGATCTCCCTCAATGAGTACCGATACCAGTCATTCGTGAGATCAGTGGCAAATATTAAGCCTGATTTCAGCTCCCTCCCACCAACTGAAAACGCAGCTAAACAGCATTCGCGGCGCACTTACCACCAAGTGCAGCTGTGGCTCGGAAATGAGCTGCCTCCTCAAGAGTGGGGATGGAAACATGAAGGGGACAGCCTGGTGCCAATAACAACCGGAGATTTGCCAGCACCAGAGATACTAATAAAAACAATATTTTGCCGCTGCACGAAGGATTGTGGTAGTAGAAAATGTGGATGTCGGAAAGCAATGTTGAACTGTTCCGCGGCGTGCCTCCACTGCCAAGGGAATTGCCTCAACGGCGTGTCTGTTGACGTTGACGATGATGAAGACGACGTAGAGCCTCTTCAGCAAGTACCATCTACTGAGGATGAGGGAGCCTTGGAAAAAGAACCATTGTCAGGACCATCACAGCCTAAACGAATTAAAAGATAAAAGATAATATGTATCAAAGATACAAGTTTTGATTACTCAAAGGCTGAACCGATTTGGATGAAATTCGTTATGATTAAAGGCTACTTTTATCCCGAAATAACGCAAACAAAGTAGCAGGCAACAGGTAGAGATTCATAAAAGTAGTTTTTTCGAAAATTTTCACTATTTTAGAATGTATATGTAAAAAATGGGTAGTAATTCGAAAAAGTGTATAAGACTAAAGTTGTAGGAAATTTTATAAGCTTTCATTGCGCAGAAAACTTCTTTTCTCTAAAACATACCGTTTTAAAGACATTAGCGAAAAACTGAAAAATGGGAACTTTAACCCCCTCCCCCCACTCCGCCTCACCCCCTAGATGTCAGGACTTTTAGTATGTTAACTCTCTAAGCACCCTGAACAATTTTCTGAAGTAATTGCTTAGGGCCTTGCTCACGCACTCTACAACTCCTTATGGGTGATTTATTGAATGGACTATATCTTTTTGCGTTTTGTTGTTTTGTATTGAACTGTAACGTGATTGTTTAGGTTTAAGTCAAAGGCTTAGTGGGCTGATATTTTGTGGGTTATTGTAATTGGTCACTATGATCCAGTTAAGGAAGGGTTGCCTTTCACTTATTCAATTTTTTTCTTTTAGTCTCAAAATATTTTCAATATTATTAGGAACCTATACCGCACATCTCTTGAAACAGTTAGACCCGGAGTTTAAATATCCGGGTCCATTTATAATTTCAAAAAAATAGGTTGTGTTTAACATCAATAAATACCTTATCATTCAGTAGATACTTTCAAGGATATTATTAAATAAGACAGTTTACAATACAATGTTATTTATTTAGGTACAAATATCACAAAAAAAAAAACAAATTATTTTGTCTATAATGTAGATTCCATATAGGTAGGTATCTATACTTTTTTTTTATAGAAATCGCAGTAAACATGCACAAAAAAATATTTATTGATATCAACTGAGGCGAAACCAAATATGTATTATAACGTTAATGCGCAAAATGTAGTTAGATTTAAAAATAACTTGGCATGTACAAGAAAACACAAAATTTATTTATTGAATGGTGATACAGTCATCCGCACGACAGTAGATACTTTCTATGAAAACTGAGGCACCCTAATTGCGTAACATTCTAAATCACACACAATCTGAATCATTTTAAAGGATATTGAAATAAAAGCCGTATGATGAATATAGCTTGCATTGCTCAGCTACGAGTACATGGCTGTGTGAATGCGATATGCCGCTTTTGATACACGACCAAACTTTTCGGCACACGGTGCTTTGTGAACATTTAGTGGCAATAGGACCAGTCATTGTGTGGATCCTTTGGGAGGGCTACATGACCAGCAATAGAAGTCTTTCGGCTGAGATGAAAATTAAAAGGAGGTGAAGTGCCAAAAGTGTTTGATGAAAATGTAATCACAATCTAAATGATTTTAAAGGTTTTTGCTAATCCATTCAAACTTAAACTCAAAGCTTTATTTCAATTAAACCATTTACAGGCACTTTTGAACTGTCAAGAAGTCAGTCAGAAAATATGAAGCTAGTTGCCCATTCCAAAGCGTAGGTACCTATGGAGGAGAACGGGCAAGAAACTCCATTGACACTCTTTTAAATTATATTTTTACAAAAACATTAGTTATCTACATCATTAATTGTTCATCATAATTATGTTCGAAAAATTTGTCTTCTCAACAACGTAAATAACGCAATAAATGTTATTCAACTGTCAAAATGAAAGCCATTCCTACTGTTAGTACCTAGATATTTTACGCAAATCCCGCTGGGCTAAGAGAACTACCGATAGGGTCCCGATAAACGTACGACGACATCACGGCAGGCCGGGACGAAGACGACGGGACCAGCTTGACTCCTAACGAAAGGACTGGCAGGCACTCGCAAAAGACAGAATTGTTTGAAAATTTTAGAGGGAGGCCGCCCTCTAAGTTTAACTTCAGGCACAGAATAACTAATAGCACTACAGGCTAGTTAGATCAAGTTATTAGATGAAAACCACTCTTTCTGGTCCTTGCATCCACGAGTACTGTTCGTCTAGTCTGCTTGCCAAACAGCTGCCTTCCAGAGTAATTTCTAGTTCCCTACTGTTTCATTATCATTTATTTACTTAGAAAACCGCTCTAACATAACATTGTGCATACAATTTGGTAAAATTGATTAAAAAAAATCTTTTAATCACACTAATATTATAAAGGCGAAAGTTTTTGTGTGTGTGTGTGTGTATGAGGGTGTGTGTGTTTATATGTTTGTTACTTCTTCACGCTCAAACAGCTGGACTAATTTTGATAAAATTTTGTTTGGAGGTATCTGACTCCCTGGATTAACATATAGGCTACTTTTTATCCCAATATTCCCACGGGATCGACATTTACGCGGGTGAAACCGCGGGGTGCAGCTAGTAGGTTTATAAATGGTTCCACTTATATTGTTAATTCACTTATTTTATCATGCAAAAAAGTACCCTAAAATTAAATTATAAAAAAAAACTTTTATTACCAGTGAGATCGCATTTGATAAAAATACCATAAAATTAAATTGCAATCAGCGTACTGAGATCATGATTGCGATCAATAAATAATTTAATATGCAACAGATTCAAACGGTATGCACGGCTACACATCAAGCTATACATAACCAGTATAGCTGACTTCTGAATGTACGAAAAAAATTTACAATGCGAGGTCAGCGAAAACTGGAAAAATATAGCTGATGTGTCGTCGTGGGTACATACAATGAAATTGACTAATGTCAAGTTCAAGTGCTACTAAACACGTCTAACTAAGGACGTACGTTAACAATGACACCACGTGGAATTGACTGCGATACTAATCACGCCCATACTCAGTGCATTATCGATGTTTATTTACCGATAACAATCGATAATCAGTACACGTGTAACGTCAATTTATGGTACGATTTACGAAATAGATAAGTATGTAGGCGGTGCAATAAATCTACCTTTGAACACGTGTTTGAGTGGACAAATCTTCTTGTCTGATTATTCCTGTGTTGTGGATTCAACATATCAAATCTGACTGATTTTATGCTGATCTATTTTCAATCCAAAGTCTACTTCAAATCGAGATGTGCTTGAGCTTAATTAAAGATTACACGCCTAAAAAAATTTTAGGTTTCTACGACGACACATCAAGCTATACATTTGCAGTTTTAGCTTACCTCGCATTGTATCAGACTTTTCGTACAGTAAGAAGTCAGTTTATATTGAAAATGTCATCAACTCAGCCTATCGCAGTCCACTGCTGGACATAGGCTTCTCCCAGACTGCGCCACAGCACCCTGTCCTACGCCTTCCGCATCCAGTCTACCCCAGCCACCTTCTTTAGGTCGTCCGTCCATCTAGCTGGGGGGCGTCCCACACTACGCTTGCCGGTACGCGGTCTCCACTCCAGGACTTCGACAGACATGGCCAGCCCACTGCCACTTCAGTTTGGTTACTCTGCAAGCTATGTCGGTATGTACAGCTTGATAAATGTCGCTGTGCGTTCAACAGACCACGCCTGATAGTTTGCCTTTTTATGTAACTGTTTTATTGTGTATACTTTTTCCTGGTTATCAGCTTATTAGGTGAACCCACGACAGAGAAAAAAGTTTATCGCAATCATCGTACACTTTTATTCGTTGAAATAAGTCACATTCCATCCATGGCTCTCGCGTATATCAAACGTTTGTATTTATTGTGAATTCGTCACTCGTCTATGCTTATTTATTTCAGAATTGTACAGGGTGAAATTAAATTCATGGGCATCCTGTTAAGGGGTCATTGTACTCATCGTTATGAACAACTTTTACTATGGGACTAAGCCTAAACTCGCGAAAAAAATCAGCTGTTGCTTGCATTTATGTCACATAACTCGTCAAAATGTAGGGAACAGCTGATTTTTTTTCGCGATTTCAGGTTTCGTCCCATAGTAAAAGTTGTTCATAATGATGATTACAGTGACCCCTTAAAAGGATGCCTATGAATTCAATTTCACCCTGTATATTCTTAGTGACTGACGTTATGAGATGACATCATTAATTGTGTAGGTATTTTATCATAATAAACTCATGAAATCAAAGCTATCGTCTCAGGATCTTTGAAGGTGGGTACAAACCTGGGCCCAATAACATTATGCCTAATTTCGGTTCTTTCAAACTAAGTATTTTAAACTTCGTACTGGTTTGAATAACTGCTTGCCTCCTCTCATCATTGTAAGAAACATAATATTAAGGATAAAAAGTTACACAAATACGTAAATAGTTTTTCTAAACTCCCATTCAATTGCCAGTCACGTTTGTCGCCAACGAGTTAACTTTTTGTACGCTCACAACTATTGTAACACATTTTTTATCCTCGTCTATTTGGATTCGGATATATACAAACTCTTTTTATAAATCAGCGTTGAGAACGTTGAACGAAGACGATGCGTGTTAAATCTGCGTGAATTGAACTGTGAAGATGAATGACCAGAAACATCCTCGCAGACAGAATGTATTATGCAAAAATGTAGCTAATATTTAGATGTATTTGTTAAGGCGACTAGGTACGTATATGACTTAAAGTGCGGTCTTTGTGGGACTGCATAAAAAAGAAAGAGAAGCGTGATGACACAACGCTGGTAATTTATTTCAAAATATGAAGCAATTATCTATTTACAAAAATCTATTGTTTGGACAATAATGTAGAATAATCTGACAACATAGTATATTAGTATGGTTTTTATTGTAAAAATAAAGTTTTTAGAGGTACCTATCTTCATGACTTTTTTCTATCGTATCAAATTAGTTGTATTATGTTTTCAACACACTATCCACCTATTAGGTATATATCCTGAAGAATATCACATATTTTTCTAATTATTGTAGTCGATCATATACTTTTATTGTTTCTAAAACTTGCGTTTTTTGCGTTTAGGTCCTGTAAGCCCCTTAAAGAACCTCGAATCTGATTAGAATAAAGTATCATAGCATTCAATTCTTTGTGCACCGTAGCATCATAGCATCGTAGCAAAGATTGTGCCTACAGAAAACACGTATCAATATGTGCCTCATCTCATGCTTGCTACGAAGCGCATAATAATATTCCTAAACTGTTATTAAAACGAAATCCATATCCATTTCATATTCATTCTAAACGTCTCAAACCCTCCTTTCTAACATAATGAAAACCTCTCCCACGGAGCCTGAAATCTGCTTATAGAGCAAGATATACCTCACCTTGGCAGCATTTTCCCTCGTAATTTGTCCTTACTCAACATCGTGGAAACAATTAATAGTAGGTGTTATGCCAATAAATTAGTGTCCGACCGAAGGTGCAATTCTGGCCGAAGCCGAAGCCGAAGCCGATTAATCGGTATTGACCAAAACCTTCGGCCGAAGCCGAAGCCGAAGCCGAAGGTGTCATTGACCTTGAGAAATACGATAGTTACTTTGATCTCAGAATATACTAGATACATATTGTGAGAGCTTTAGAGATTTAGCCCAATAACGAGCCGAGTGACCAACATATACAAGTAGGTAATAAAATATTGTCTAAAATAAAAGTTTCAAATATACAATGTTAATTAAATATTTATTTACTTAAAGTAATTTTAACAAAAATAATCAAATAATCAGTCACATTTTTTTAATTATCAGACGAACACAAAATATTTCTATAAAATAATTGAGCAAAGTTTAACGCTTTTTCAATATCTATTTTTTACATATAATTTTTTGGAATTTTTGAGAAAATTATATCGCGCCTATATCCTATCGGTTTAGGTCGGCTCTAAAGCAAACCTGGCTGGAAAGCCACACCTCTACAAAACTCGATGGTTATATTTGTATTAAGTTCCTTTCGAATATTCAAGCAGATGTCATATGAGAGTCTTAGGTTTGACGTATATAAAATAAGTCGATTATTATAATATTTTAAATAGGATAAAAGTATCTTAAAATATATCCTGATAAACAGTGGATGGGATTTTATTCCGTAGAATAGAGCCCCCTATTCTACATATGGTGGAGGACCATTTAAGGTCGCCGGATTTTCGCTAAGCTTGCGAAATAGTTTTTGTTTCAGCACTCATAGAAGTGAATATTATATATACCTCTTGCATGCCAAGCGAGGCCTCAAAGTATACTGTGAGTATTTATTAAATGTGAAGAAACGTCGCCAGGAGAAAAAGCTAAGTGGCTATATGTATTTTTTAATATAAAAAGAGTAAGATGGCTCAAGTTTTTACGGGCACGGACGGTGTATGCCTGGAAGATTTTCTTAGGCGATTTGAAGTTGTTGCCGCCTATAATAAATGGCGTGAGAGCGACTGGGCGCTCATATTAATGGCATATCTTGAGGGTGCTGCCCTAGCAGTCCATAAATGGAAATATGAGGATGACATGTCATTTGAGGCTATATGTGATGTGTTATGGGAAGAGCTTCCTTGCAGATGTCACAAAGACAAAAGATTTAATAAGGTGCAAGTAGTCGAGATAGCACAAGATCGGTCTGAGGAAAGCAGACAAGAAAATGTTGTAAATATTGTAAATTTAGATAATGATGCTTCTATATTATTTAGTGGAAGACAAGATGACCCGCTACAGAACGAGCAGTGCTGCCTAGAAAGCAGCGTGGAAGTTGAAGGTGATGGAGAAGATGGTGTCGAGCGCAGCAGCGAGGTGTGCATCCCCGCAGAGGAGGAGAAGGAGCCGATAGAAGTGTTCGAGAGCGAACACAATGATGAAAACAACGAATCGGGTCAGTTCTGTCCAATTATTAACGTAACTAGCAATGTTTCAGAGCCACAGAATGAGCACAATGATCACGATGTGGGAATAAATAAAATTAACATCGCTGCTGATCATTTTGATGTGGATAATGTGTCGATCGATTCGTCCGAAATAAAAGAGAATGGTCATTCCGATTTTTCCAAAATAGAGAAGAAAGATCACTTCATCATCGACATGAATAATAATGATAAGATGTTTAGTGATGAGTTAGTTGAGGATGATATGAACTTGGATGCAGTCAGAGATGAAGATGCAGAGGTGTTGAACGACTCCGTACGATCAATAGACTCATTTAGTTTTCCTACGGATGAGGTTGTAGTTCTTAGTTGTAGTGATTTTATATTACATTATGTAGATATCCCTAAAATAAATAAGGTTTTTTCGCAATGTGCTGCAAACAATAAAAGAAAAGCACGAAAGAAGAAAAGAATCCCATTTTTCAAAAAGACTAAAACTAAAATATTATTTCAAAAAAGTTTTTTAATCATTGATAATTTTATAAAAACATTTTTTGTAAACAAGCATCATTTTATAAAAAAGTTTTCGATTTTAAAATATAAATTCAGAAAAAGGAAGTTTAGAGATAGAAACCTTTTTAATTCAGATTATTTAATTAAAACCTTTTCATGTTAGTTTAATAGTTGATGTTTTTTTTTAATTGTCATGTATCTTGTCATGTAATGTAAATATGTCACTTGAATGTAAACATCATATTTTAGTGCATTATTTTTATTTGGATGATTGTTACAATTTATTAATATGTGTTCATTTGTGTGTTACATATGCTGTGAGAAAATACATCGGACGCGGCCGGGAGCGTGTGAGGTATCCGCACCTCCCAGAGGGCTGTGAGGTGCGCCCTCACACCTGCAACGGGTCAAAGGGAGGCCTGAATAGATTGTCGATTTCAACGTGATTACAAGTAGGCCTAGGACATGATTCGTACTCCAGTATTTAATGACGCGAGTGATAGGAGGATAGTTATTGTGAAAACTGTGGTCACTCCTATAGAAGGGGGGGTGACAGACACTCAGCATAAGTTGTCACCGACTTTGCTAACAGGGGTATAACCCTTGCAAAGTGTGTTTGGTTGACACTTTTGGTTCAACTTGTGTTTGAGGACACACAGTTTTATCAGCATTGACTGATATTTAATGATATTAGAATTTTAGAGAACGTAGTAGGAGTTTAAAGTTTTATTTCTGGAGTACGAGCATAATATATTAGATTTTTATTGAACCCTGGCCTCTTAAACTTTTCCCTCCCTCTGGCTCAATCCCGTCCGATGGAGTTAAAAGAATCTGATGCTAAGATCGTTTAATTCTCTTAAGCCTCTTCCAGGTCGATGTGAACTTTCACATCAGTTGTTCTTATTAGGAGGCCGCGTCGAGCCTTTTAGTCGGGTTTTGACCCGACGAGGCTTAAGCATGGCAGCGTTAGTTTGTTTGAGTGCACGTTGGCACATGTAAATGTTAACTTACCTGACACCTAGCGTGGTGTTGGATTCGCGTTTCGTTTGTCCTGACTTAAGCTTTCTCCTGTAAGAGACGGACCTCATCGTGTAAATTCTATCCCGACATAGGTAAACTTATAATAGGATAGGTAGATAGGGCTTGTAAATTCGAATGGTGTGAATAAAAGTCATGACCTATGCCCAGACTGTTATTCAAGGGTGGGCGTAGCTCATGTAGAGGTCGGCTCTAAAGCAAACCTGGCTGGAAAGCCACACCTCTACAAAACTCGATGGTTATATTTGTATTAAGTTCCTTTCGAATATTCAAGCAGATGTCATATGAGAGTCTTAGGTTTGACGTATATAAAATAAGTCGATTATTATAATATTTTAAATAGGATAAAAGTATCTTAAAATATATCCTGATAAACAGTGGATGGGATTTTATTCCGTAGAATAGAGCCCCCTATTCTACAGTACCTAGTTAACTAAAAGTAAACAATCTTCACATGTCTATTTTATCTAAAAATTGCATAAAAAAACATACCAACATTGGTTCCATTTAGTTTCCTACCTAACGTTAGATAACATAAAATATTTTAAACCAGACAATTTTTACGGTTTTTTGGTTCTTAGAGTGCCTCACAATAATGAACGTATCACCACAGGTACTACTCACACTCACAGTAATAAATAAAATAATTTGTAATAACAAATATGAAATATTTAAAAACAAAACACTTATTAGTATTAGAATTTTAAGACGCGCTCTCAAACTTGTTTTGACTCGTTTAGTTTACTAACTGCGATTCGTTTGGTCCGGTGCGGCGGCGCAACGAAACTCTGCTGCTCTGCACACTCTCCGTCTTGCTCTAGCATCGTTCAGTAAATTTCAAATTTTGACAACTAGCAAACCTTCGGCTTCGGCCAAACCTTCGGCAAATTTTTGGCCGAAGCCGAAGATTTGGCCGAAGGTGCTTTTTTGGCCGAAGGTGGCCGAAGCCGAAGCCGAAGCTTCGGTCGGACACTACAATAAATCGATCCGTACCGAAGGACCATAAATTAGTTCCTTTACGATAACTAGATGGCGTCACTTATGGGAGTTGAGGAGTTCCCTCGGAGGCCAGTTATAAAGGAATTAATAGTCATCGTGAATGCAGTGGACGTCGGGTGGATCTAAACAGTCCCATCCAATTAGACCGTTGGAGTTGTGGTCAAGTTTACCCCGGGGGGTAATCGATTTGCGGGTTGCGGGGTAGCTATAACATTAATCATGGCACCCTTGGAACAATGGGTCAGATACGGTGTTTGGAATATTAAGAGAATGTTGTTGTTGGTTTCGCTAATGTATGATCGAATTAGCAGGGTGTTTGCTATGGAAAATCATTGTCTCATTAGAGAATGGGACGTAGCCATTCTTTGGTTTTCTATCTGAAGAAACTGGGATGATGTCAGCGTATTCAACAAGTTTCTTTATTTAGGATACGTCAAGTAAAATTACGTAAAGGATGATCAAGTTCATATTTTGATTCAGTAAAGAACAATGTCAGGTTTCGTCTTACACAACTTTTAAAACTAAATTCGCACGGACACGAAGTTTTTACCTACAACAATTTAAATATAAAATTCCAACTTCTAAAAAAATATTTATTTTTTTTCGAGAACTGTTCGAAAAGAAAATCATTTTAATAAGTAATCATTTTACTAATCATGTTCTTGAATTCCATTACTTTTTTTTTGCGTCAGGAGTATCAGCAATTTTCGCTCGTAGGTTTTGTCTGCTAGCAACCATTTAGTCTAATCGTTTCCACACATGTATTTTTGCTGGTCATCTCTGTGTTCTAGGTTTGTGCTAGATTAATGTAAGGTTGTATGGCTTTTGTTTCAGTGATTAATGTTCTGTCCGGACTCAAGCACTAGCTAAGGTAAATGTACCAATACTCGTCGGGTTTTGATATTCACTGACTTTGAAGAACTGCTGCGTGAGAAGTATTTCATTTAGAATGAAAATTTTTGCATGACGAAATAGAAAAATTATTCGTTATTCTAAATAAGTTGTTAATTTTTGTAATTTTTAGTGATAATAAATACTTATTTAAGCAAATGTGAAAAAACGGCGATTTGTACCAGTACTCGCCAGATTTGTACTATTACTCATCAAAAGGACCCAGTAGTCGTCAATTTTTGATGCTAATATGAACTTTCAGGCCTTGAACATAGAGTTCAAGATGATTACACATTGAAACATATTGTAATTGTCTTTCATATGAGTGGCAAGTCTAAGAAACAAAAGGTAGGTAGAAAACCAAATCGCAAGAAATTACTAAAGGTTGTGAGCTGTTAGCAGACTAGGTAGGTAAATTCTAATATATTTTAGCTTAAAAAATTAAGATGTCCGAATCACAGAATCAGTTTTTTATCAGAATAAAGGAGCCCATTGTATATTAAGTGTTTAATGTTTTTTATGTTGTGTATTTTTGTGGTGTACAATAAAGTATATAAATAAATAAATAAATCAGCCATATTAGGCCCAAAACCCAAAATGGCCGGCCAACGAAAAAAATGTATTGATCTGGTCGGGGAAGACCTCCTTATAATTTTTTACTATCGCGACGAATCTCTAAGACCATTCCTTCAGCTTTTTTTTAAGTTGAAAAATAAAGTTGTATACATTAAAAACAAACCTGATTTTAGAACTATATAGGCAAAAAATAGTTATAGTAACACTCGCAGAGGTTTGTTGTCATTGTAGGTAATACTTGTTTAAGGTCACCTTTCTTTTTAACCGACTTCTAAAAAAGGAGGAGGTTCTCAATTCGAATGCTTGTATTTTTTTTTTTTTTGTTTTTGTTCGCGCATAACTCCGTCGTTTGCCAACCGATTTGAAAAATTCTTTTTTTGTTAGAAAGGGTATACTTTCCAAATGATCCCATGAAAATTTTATCGAAATCGGATGAGCGATTTTTGAAAAATCAACAAAATTCTAATAATTTATCTACATTGTCTACATTAACGATCTTTTTGTTTACTTTTTTGTGGGTACAACTAAAAAGTGAAAAATAAAAACTTTTTTACAAAAAATAAACAACCGACTTCAAAAAAAACACTACAAAGTGATAAATAACTTTAATTTCGGAAGTCGGTGTCAAAAAAACGAAAATGCGGAATCAACGACACCGACTTCCGAAATTAAAGTTATTTATCACTTTGTAGTGTTTTTTTTGAAGTCGGTTGTTTTTTTTTTTTTTAAAAAGTTTTTATAATTCGCAAACAAATATTTACGTATTAGGTGCCATTGTCAAGAATTGACACAGCACTATTAGGGCCTAAAGAGAATCAACAAAAGTATTGGCCGAGTTAAAAATGCATTTGAAGTTGACAATAGCAAAATAATTTCAAAATATGCCGTCTCATATCGGGCGTAAGTCTGGCCAAAAGTGAAAAATATCTCAATAAAAGTAAGCTTGCATCATAAGGAATTCAATGAGCCTCAAAAGCCTAGCACCAAGCAAATACAATAGCTACAGCCAGGGCTCTGAACCGGTTTAAAAAGAGCGGTTAATTTCGATTAAATACCGGTAAATATATCGTTCCTTCATTAACCGGTTAAACAAGTGAACTGTTCTTATGTAACCCAAAAGATAAAGGTTACCGGTTACAAAGCTCAAACGGTTTTGACACCCAAATTGACCGGTTAATTCCGTAATTCGTAATTTTTTTTCGTCTACTTTTTTAACGCTTCCAACAAGTTCTAGTGACAATGAGTTGACATCGCAACGTCCAGACCGTGCCCGCGAGAGTGGCGGGGGCCGGGGGGGGGGGGTTCAAACTTGGTTTTAACCGGTTAATTTTCACTATCAAAACCGAAATTCATGAAAAACCGGTTTGTCGCATAAACCGGTAAAAACCGGTAAAGTGCAACCTTTAACCTAAATCGATTTCGGTTTGGGGTCAATGACCATAACCGGTTAAGAATTTCAACCGGTTTCCGAGCCTTGGCTACAGCAGTATCAGAAAACGTAAGAAAATCTGCAGCAAGTAGCATAAAAGTTAAAGATGTCGTCTCATATCGACCGCAAATCTGCTTAGAATTGAAAAATATCACATACAGTGAAAGGTATATTAATTGCAATGAGCCTTTTGTTTTCGTGGGGAAATCCTCATGGATACCCTCAGTCTGGGAAGAACTGAGGGTTACATCGGACTCCTACTGACTAAAACCCCACTGTTCCTTCTAGTACCATGAGTTCGGGGCCCGGGAGATACTTGTACATTCGCCACACCTCCGACTAGTATCAGCCCAGCCAAAAGCCAATCAAAGAAAGTTTTAAATCATAAGAAACACAATAAACCTACAAAATCTACTTATGAGCGAATCCAAAAGCTAAGGTAGTACCTTAAATCATCGCCAATCGCCATGTTATTAATGGACGGCGCCCCGGCTTGTCATCGTGCAACTATGTGTGAAGATTACGAGAACATTAGGAAGATTCAACGGCAGAAGACTTAGTAAGAATACACCGCTACATATGTGAGAATTTGATTAGAACTGTAATATCCACACTCGATCTGAGTGAGGTACTGTTGAAAAACTACCATCAATTAGCCAGAGCTTATTACAGATCATTATTATACTTTTCCCAGTAAGGCAGTGTAGGTTAGAACTGAGAATACTTTTTACGGGCCGAGCGAGTGGAGCGCGCTTACGATACAGCATGCGAAGCGAGCCCTTCCTAGACACAAATAAGCAAAGCACGCTTAATTTCACGATGAGCTCGCTTAATCAGAAGATGAATTTACTTCTCTTGCTAGTCTTAACAGCTTCTTAAACCAGCAAGCGAAGCGAGCCCATCTTCGACACGAGTGAGCCGAACGCACTTGCACATGACAAGAGCGAGCGAAGCGAGCTCTATTACGTGTGAAGCGCGAGCACAGTTTCGTGCCGAGCTAGCGAAACAAGCCCAATGACGCGACGACTAAGCAGAGCACGCTTACTCAAGCAATGAGTAAGCGAAGCGAAAACAGCTTAAGAGAAACCCAGTTTTATCGTTAAATGTAGCCCAAACCTTATTATATGTTTGTACAGACGTCAGCACATCAAGCTACCCGAAACTGTAAAATTTTCTCAATCAACTTTGCACCTTATGCTTTAGCAATAAAGTTGCATTATTTACAATATGACGAGTTTAGAGGCAAGTAATCCTGCGTGTGCCAGTAATCGTCAAAAAAGTACTTAAAATGACGAGATTTGGGTCAAGTAGGAATTTTTAGGTACCAATAGATGTCACGTTAAATTAAAAATACTTTTATGATAAAAGTGTTCTAAACTTCAAGTTATATCATTAGTAAATTAACTTAACTAATTCATCAAACAATCAGACTTACCACATACCCCACAGAAGGTTCGTAAATCAAAACACAAAACTACGTGCCGAGTTTGACATTTAGCAGCTAAACTTGCAAAAAAATTAAAAAATTGCGGGACACACTTTTTAAGTGAGATATCTCAGCCACCATTACAGTTAAAACTCAGTGTTTTATTTTAATTGTGCAATATGTTACCAAAAATATGTTGCCATAAAAATAGGCCAGTTAAATGTTTAGTAGAAAAAGTTATTGATGTTTTTAGACAATTTGACGACTTCTGGGTCACTGTCGACTTCACCCGCGTTTACCTTATGCACATGTGAAAAATACATGGGCATTTTAAAACGAAGTTCTTTAACGGCACTTGCGATACGAATAAATTAGTAGAAATCGTCACGTACCTATAGAAAAATAGTTTACCTCGAATGCGAGTTTTTCTCCATCTCTGCCTCTTTCTATTATACAATATTTTCGAGGGTGCTGAATTGTGAGGTCAAAATGAAAATCCAAAGTGACAGCTGCATCATGGATGTCGTTTTCATGGTTTTTGAGGGTGCTAATGCCGATAGCGAGGTCAAAATGAAAATACAAGATGACGTCAACTTCATGAGAGCTTCTAAAAACGAAAGTAGTGTTTTGTGTAATTTCCTGTATTAAAAACGCGTATTCATATCACACTTTCTCTCTCTCTCTCTCTCTCTCTCTATCTCACTTGAACGCGTTAATCTCTGAACTACCGGTCGGGTTTAAAAAAAAGTGCACTCGTAGCCCAATTCTTGAGGAAGTCTATTTAACATCACCCTACGACCCTCAGGTGTTGAGCAAAAAGTTAAAAGTCAGAAATAACGCTAAGAGAAAACGAAGTAATAGCATGGGCGGGATGCGATGCGACGCTGTGGGTCGGGGAGCAAGAAATTTCATGAGAGCGAAGTCGCGGGCAGAAGTTAGACAGCTACACGTTTAAGATTAGTAGTTCCTAATCATGACTACGCAAACACTAGTCCTTTGTGACAGCGATTTCGCTCAGTTATCATTCCTTTAATGGTAGATAACTATGTGAGCTATGCATAATTGATACGATTTCAACACCTTGGTAAGTACGTATATGTGTAAGAAATATTTCTCAGTTCGTTTCAACTTAAAACGAAACTTAATCTAGCATTACTGGAAATTATTTTCCAAAACCTGACAACAACTTAAACTGTTTTCAGGTTTAGGAACAAAAGGGTCGTACAAAACATGATAATTTACAACTAACAAATAAAACAAAAAATGTTCTCATATTCAAAAGGGTCGGTTGTCCACCAGAAATTCACGAATTAATCATATTGTCCTCCAAACAAATTTGTGTCAGAGGACCGAAAATTTCCGCGAGTTTTGATGGAAACGAAACAAAGGAACTTTGGTTATTAATGGCGAAAGCTTTCGACATGGGCTGCGGCGATATTTTAAAATTATATTTTCAATTCATTTAATTGTCCATTCTGTGTGGTAGATGGACAAAGGCTTTATAGTTCGAAGCGTTAGTGGGATGTGCGTTTAATAAAACATTCAATAGCTGTCGGGGTTTGTGCGGATAAACTGACGGACCATTGTCTGCTGTTACAATAACACACATTTAGGTAAAGTCACATGTACAGTCAGTCAGTGACTCAACAGTACGTAAACAATTCAATTACATTATCGTATAGTTGAAGCGTTCAAAGATATCCTAAATGTTGACCTGACCGGATATATTGAGGTACTTTCACGTATAGGGAGATACAACAACTCTCGGAGACCTATTATTATTGAGCTAATAAGCAAACGAATGACGAAATATGTATTGGACAACGCAGCGTACTTCAAACATACAGGGCTTTTTATTTCGGAATACCTTAATGAGACTGAACTTCAACAAAAAAAAGCATTACGAGAAAACTTACGCTTAGCAAGAGAACGGGGACACCATGCAATCATTAAAAATAATAAATTAATAATAGACGGACGACAACAAGAACTCACTGAAATGACCAAACAAAACTACCAAACCAAACAAAACTACGCAACAAGAGCTGACTTCAACCAACCTATTAATTCGCAAAAAAACGACCTGTCTAATGAAGGCTTAAATAACACAAACGAACACAACACAGACTTCTCACGGGCTAACACAAATAAAATGAACACCTTTCGTCACTCAAGATATTGACATCACAATATTGTACCAAAACATGCAAAGTATTAACAATAAACTACACTTATTAGAAGCATTTCTCGATGAAAAAGGAACGTATCAAGCACTTTGTTTATCGGAAACATGGTTATCACAGGGAAAGAAAGAGTTAATTAACTGCAACGGATACATACTCGCTACGTCATACTGTCGACAAAACTACGAAGGCGGCGGTGTATGCATACTATTACGTGAAGACTTAGAATTTATTGAACGAAAGGATATTATGGACATGTCGGTGGAATACATAATTGAATTATGTGCCATTGAATTGCCTAAACTTAACACTATACTAATAACTTTGTATTGGAACAATAGGCAGCCTGATGTATTCTATAAACAACTAAAACTAATTCTAGAACTTATATTAAGAAAATATAATAAAAATAAAATCATATTCGGAGGTGATTTCAATGTAAATATCTTGGAAAATAGCTTGCAAACAAAAACATTATTAAACTTAATGCTAGAATATAACTTCATCCAATCTGTTAAAACACCCACACGAGTCACAAAAACCACTTCAACCTGTCTTGATTTAGTATTTATAAACTTTGACTCCAAACTAATATTTACTCAGGTGCACGATTACGGTTTTTCTGATCATAAAGGAATAATAGTAAACTTAAAAAAACTAGACGCTACGACTACTAAAATTAAGGACTGGAAAACTAAAAAACGAATTTTTAATGGTAAAAACATGGAATATTTCAAATTTGCATTAAAACAAATAAATTGGAATTTGATAATAAGCTCGGGAAAAACAATGAACGAAAACTACAATTCATTCTAAAATATTTTAATCGAAATACTAAATGATTGCATACCCATAAAAACAATAAAACTAAAACGAAATAAAAGAAAATATTGGTTGACAAAAGGCATTAAAATATCATGCAAAAATAAACGGTTGTTAAGAATACTTATTTCTTACTCTAACAATCCAGTATTAACCAAACAATATAAAATGTATGAAAAAACATTAAAACAGATAGTCAGTAAATCAAAAAAATTACAATATATATTCGGGAAATCAGAAACTCAACTAACAAAACTAAATCAATGTGGAAAATAATTAAGGAGCGTACAAATAAAAATCTGTCAAAGACACAACAAAACATAACATTGGCGATCCACAATAATCTTACGTCTGACCCAAAACAAGTTTGTAACTCATTCAATGAATTTTTCGCATCAGTAGGACAAACAAGGTGGAGTGGGGACCACAGATATAGATAGATCTATATCTGTGGTGGGGACTCAGAGCCGCGCGGCCGACCTGTGCTCCGACAAACGGAGAACACAATGTTTTTACATCCACCTACACCGCAAGAAATAAAAAATATTATAAAAAACCTTAAAGGTAAATTTAGTCACGGATTAGACGAACTACCTCCAATATTAATAAAAATGTGTGCTGAGGAACTGACATTACCATTCTATCTATTAGTTCATCAATCATTTTCTGAAGGGATATTCCCAGACGCGTTAAAAAAAACTATAATAAAACCTATACACAAGAAAAACTCAAGGTCAGATCCAAATATGTAATTACCGTCCAATTGCACTATTACCGACATCATCTAAAATCTTCGAAAAAGCAATGTGCAATCGTGTTTATAAATTTTGTGAAAAGTTTAATGTTTTCGATGAATGTCAAAATGGTTTTCGAAAAAATAGATCCACGATTTTAGCAACGTATAAATTCACACAAAAAATACTTAACATTCTAAATAATAAAAAATACGCTATCGGAATATTACTTGATATGACCAAGGCATATGATAAAGTACTGTATAATATTTTACTAGACAAACTAAATGGTATCGGCGTAAGAGGAATAACTCACGAGTGGTTCGCATCCTACCTACAAAACCGGGAACAATTTGTAGAAATTGAACATTGGGATCATAACACTGGGATATTCAGCCTAATACGTTCAAATAGACTTTGCGTTAAAAATTCAAATCCACAAGGGAGTGTTATCGGGTGTTTGCTATTTTTAATTTATATCAATGACCTCCCTAAAATAATTACGGACTCCTGCGTACTGTTTGCTGATGATATTTCATTAATAACTTCCTGTAATGACTCTCAACACCTACATGAGAACTTAAATAGCACAATGTTAAACATACAAAATTGGATGAAAGACCACAATTTAGAAATTAACTTCTCGAAAACCAAAATAATGCAATTCAGACCTTACCAAAAAAATCCCTTGACTATAAATTTTACGTTTGACGGTATCAAATTGGAATGCGTAGATACTTTCACTTTGTTAGGTCTAGACCTAGATATCCACATGACCTGGAAAGCCCATATACAAAAAATTAAAGCAAAACTAGCTAGTTTTATATATGCATTGCGTGAGCTCAAAAAAACCACAGATTTAAAAACTGCACTATCTACTTACTATGCATACGCATACGCATGGCTTAAGTATGGTATAATTCTTTGGGGAAATAGTGTAGATAGCAACGACTTATTTATCCTCCAGAAAAAATGTATTAGGATAATGGTTTATATTGACAGTGACGTAAGTTGCAGACCGTATTTTAGGAAATTAGACATTCTAACATTGACATCAATTTATATTCTAGAAATCTGTAAATTCGTAAGACAATATCCAAACTTCTACATTCAAATTACAGACCAACCTCGCAGATATGCACCGCGTTCACGATTTGAAAACACGCTCGTAATACCACAATCTAGGCTAAAATTACACAGTACAAGTCCTCATGTAACATCAATTAAAATATATAATAAAATACCTAACGACTTAAAAATGGTAAAAAACGATAAAATATTTATTACATGTCTTAGAAAAGCTACTTGTCGATAAATGTTATTATACACTAAATGATTTTTTTAATGATGACCTAATGGGATGACTTTATGAATTTGTTAATTTTTTAGACGTTTATTTTTATCACTTTTATATTGTGACTTTTGTTTTATTTACCCTTTTTTATTCGACTTTTATTATTATTTATTAATTTTCTTGTAACAATTTAATCTGTGACAATATTATTATTATTTTATTTTATGAATTGTATTTTAAATGACCTTTTATTGTTATGTTATGTATTGATTCCAATATTATTAATTAAATCATGCTACTCTTCTTATTATACTAAATTGTTGTGCCCGACAGGGTCCATGTGAAACATTTAACATTATTAAGATCTTTTATAATACACATGTGAATGCAATAAAGATTTGAATTGAATTGAATTGAATTAAACACAGCGCTTTTGATGTGATAAAGTCAAACCTTATTATGCTAAAAGGGCTTTGAAGGGTCAGAAATTATCTGTCAGAAAAAGACATCCAAAATACACAGACAAAAATCTGAACACCTCCTTGAAAGTTATATTGGGTTTTCTAATGCAGATATTTCTATTATTTCTAGCTCCATCCGTTTTGATTCGTAACTCTGCGTCAGTTCACCTTCCAAAAAGGATGCAAACGTTAACTATAGTTTGGTCCTAATATCCGAAACGCCACCGTCCAGTAGGTACTAAGGCTGCGTTTCCACCAGAGATAAGCGAGGATGCGTAGCGAGGAATGTGTGTAAAACTAACCAATACCAACGCTAACTTAGTTCAAGCTATAAAAATAAAGCGATGTTATTGGTTGGTTTCACACACATCCCTCGCTACGCTTCCTCGCTCATCTCTGGTGAAAATGCAGCCTTAATCTGCCCTTCATTTCATCTACCGGTAACTGAGCTCCTTTGATCCAACAAATCAAGCAATCTGCAAACTAAGCAGCACCCTGATTGCGTAACACACTATCAATCTCAATCTGAATAATTTTGAATGATATTGCTAATCCATTGCTTCATATGTTCGAAAAATGTGTCTGCTCAACAACGTAAACAAAACAATGAATGTTGTTGAACTGTCTAAATGAAACCCATTGCTACTGATAGTGTGTTACACAACTACCCCGCTGGTCCCTCTCGGAATAGCTCTGTATTCATAGTCTAATACCGGTGACAAAGGTGGGGTCAAGGTTGGCCTGCAGTTGAGGCCAGTCCCTTTTACTCAAGGGACCTGAAGTTTACATAACTAAACATCTTACCTAAGTAGTTACATAACACAAAAAACCCGTGATAAACTTGCGTTTTGTTTATGCAGAATAAAAAAAAATCTCTCTTTCCAGCTAATCTCCGAAAAGGCTAGGCCGATTTTGATGACATTTGATATGAGGATATTTTGAACCCTGGGGAAGGACATAGGCATAGGCTTTTATCGACAAACCATGCGAGCAGAACTCAGAAGCTATATTTATAGTTAATAAAACCATTTCATTATCCCATCGCGGCCATCTAAGGTTCCTGCTTAGAATAATCAAATTTCAATCTTCTGTTAACTTGGCTTTTCTCATTCTAACCCAAAAAAGACCAATGTTCCGCACAAAGGGCCGATCCATCCGGGATTTATCGCAGGACTAACGCCATAGATTTCTGTAAGCAGTCCCGTGTCGGGTTCGTGTAACGCATGTTAATGCACGAAATCCTCTAATTTAACTTGAAAATTTCGGAATTCAAGGTTCCTGGTTCTTGTGGGGGTGAAGGACCAGATTCCTTACGCTTTTGGTCGCTTAGCTCTGCGAACTCTGCCTTTGGCAGGCACTTTACATATTTTAGCAAGCACGTCGTGAGAATGGTAAACGCAGTTAGAAGATTTAAGTGAAATGGGCTGAAAGGAATTCAATATGCTTGCCTTCCTTTACCTAATTACTTAGGTATGTAGATAAGGTTTGGAACTTTGTTGTTATTTGTTCTTTAGTCAATGTAATCGATTTGAATGGCATAATTTGATTTGCTCGATTGTGAATTGTCTTTCATTGCTTGTTGTTCAGCAGTTGTAACCCAGTGGTAACGGCCCCAATTTAAGAGTTCTAGGTCGTGGGTTCGAACCCAGACACTTTACTTTGTGTAAATATTTTCATCGTTACTGTTGTCAAAACGGTGACACAAAATATCACGAGGAAACCGGCATGTCCTGGAACCAAAAATTCGAAGTCATGTCATCTACCAACCTGCACTGGGCCCGAGTGGTAGATTACAGCCTACTCCATCTTGAAGAGAATAGGCCTGTGCGGTGGGAACATAATAGGCTGATTATGTTATGTTTTCCTGATTCACTGAAATACTGTAGTAGATTGTTTGCCAAGGCAGCAAACAACTATTTTGAAGGCGAGAGTGTTTTTTGAATCCAGAGCGCAGCGAGGGATTCAAAAATTTGGTTCGCGCGAATTTTAGTTTATCATAGGCTGTTACTTGTTCATACAATGTTCGTAATTGATCTCTTTGGTGATTGGAACTTTTAATAATAATATCCACATTCCAAATTTAAATCACTTTTAGTCCCTAGGGTTTTAGAGCTATTTTAGTTTACGATGAATGCACTAACTCTTTTTGAATAAAAAAAAAATGATGACTCATGGTTTTGTTTTGGAACATTGTTTTTCCACATTTAAGAAAATGTTCTTAAATAGGCTGATTCCAATAATAAACAGAGCCTTCGTGACAATTTTATTATTGGATTCCTAAAGTAGCGGATTCACATTGAGCAGTTTTTACTTCTGTAAAAAATACTAACAAATGTAAATAGATCCGATTCAAAGGTTTTTGTTGGACACGGCAGATTTTTATTTCCTGATACACAAAAATAAATAAACAAAGATGGTCAATACGTTTGACATTGACACTATGAAACTCAATAGTATCAGTATCGCGGAACAAAAAACAGGGTTCTTCATAAACGTGCAACTGGTACACTTGTGCCAGTTTATTTGCAATCGGTTCAATAGTTTTGTATGGATGTAAACTAAAATCCGATCCATACTTCGATATCCATAATTATTATATTTTAAATGCAAAAGTAACTCTGTCTTTCGAGCCTCAACGGCAGAAAGAATTTGGTTGAAATTTGGGATACCTACGCCCCATGGAACATATACCATGTGGAGATGACAATACGACAGTAAATTAAACTTCGTATATCTAATGACTCCATGTGACTTACGGCTTCAATACCGATTAAACGGGGAGTACGCCAAGGAGACACCGCTTCGCCTAAAATGTTCACTGCTACTCTGGAATACGTAATGAAAATACTGGTTTAGGACCAACGTAGTATACTTAAATATTAATGTTGTCTACTTGTCACACCTTCGGTTTGCGGATGACCTATTTTTATTCGCTGAATCCCTGGAAGTCCTCGAAACGCATGTTCAAAGAACTATAATGATACTTCCTAATAAGTTGGCGATGTTAGGCGTCCCGGATAACTCAGTTTCAGCAGTTATGGTTGGATACGAGCGTCTGGAGTTGGTTGACCATTACGTTTATTTGGGACATGTTCTATCTTTTGACATGGAGCATTCCAGCAAAGAGATTTCCAGGAGAATACAGCTTGGGTGGTTGACATTCGGTAACCTGGAACATATTTGTCAAACTTTTTTTATACCAAAAGGATCCCTCCGTGCCTAATAACCCGCCTTTTTCAGTCAAAAGTGTCCTGTCAATAATGACATACGGTTGCCGAGACATGGACACTTACGAAGGAGACTGTCCATCGCATACGAGTATCACAAAGGGCCGTGGAGGAGCCATGCTTGGCATAATCCTACTAGACCGAGTGCGTAACACCGGAATCCGTCATCGGTCGAAAGTCTACGACGTTGGGGACAGAGCGATGCGCCTCAAGTGGAAATGGGCAGGACTAGACAAAATCAAACTGGTTGCTAATTTAATTGTAATTTTTTTTTATTCGTTTTTACATTCATTACTCACATCCTGACTTATTACTTGTATTTTTTTTTTTTATTATAGTCGTTTTGCTTGTGCCATGTTTGTAAATATGTGAGCACCATGTATAGTATCAGATAATTAATTTATATGTCATGGTTTCGTTTTTAATTCTTTTACCTATTGTGGTATAGTAATTTTATTTTAGGTGCATCGTCCTCACATGTTATTATTAGGTCCTTACATATGAAATTGGCGTTTTGTATGGAAGGAACAAAAAGTCGAATATTTTTTAATATAATATATTTAATTAATCAAAGTATGAACCATTGTTTTCAATGCACTTTTGCCATCTTATAGGTAGTTCATTGATCCCTTTACTAAAAAAACCAGTCGGACGGGAATCAATAAAATCTTTGAAGGCGATTTGGACTGCCCCATCGGAGTTGAATTTTTTCCCTTGCAAAAAGTTATCCAAATTGCGAAAAAAATGGTAATCTGTTGGAGCAAGGTCCGGGGAGTACGGAGGATGTCTAAGACATTCCAATTCAAGCTCTTCTAATTTGGTAGCCGTCTGTTGCGCAGTGTGTGGTCTGGCGTTGTCGTGAAGCAGCAGTGGCGTGGAGCGATTGACCAGCCTTGGTTGTTTAGCCGCTAGCTTTTCCATCATGGTTTGTAATTGCTGACAATAGACATCAGCTGTAATAGTCTGGCCAGATTTGAGAAAACTGTAATGAACAATACCGGCACTAGTCCACCAAACGCTTACAAGTAACTTTTTTGGGGTTAATTTTCGCTTGGGGCAGGATTTGGCTGGCTGGCCAGGATCCAACCATTGCGCTGAGCGCTTCCGATTATCGTAAAGAATCCATTTTTCATCACAGGTAATGATTCGGTTTAAAATACCTTCATTGTTGTGCCGGTTCAGTAATGTAACGCAGCAGTCGACGCGCGTTTGCCGGTTTGCTTCAGTCAATTCGTGAGGTACCCACCTTTCAAGCTTTTTAATCTTCCCAATTTGCTTCAAGTGAATTAACAGTTTTATCACTAACATCGAAGCCTGCAGCTAACTCGGACGTGGTTTGCGATGGGTCCGCTTCCACAATAGCCTTCAATTCTCCATTATCAACTTGGGTCTCAGGCCGTCCACGGGGCTTGTTCTGCAGGTCGAAATTTCCAGAACGAAAACGTTGGAACCAAAAACGAACTGTGTTTTCTTTTGCAACATGACCGCCATACACATCATTCACCCTTCGAGTCGTTTCCGCAGCACTAGTGCCACGGCGGAACTCGTACTCGTAAATAATGCGATATTTTAAATTTTCCATTTTGTAAAATGAGTGACGCAAACAGAAAAAACAGAAGAAAAAAAACAAATGAATGACGGTCATCGAAGCACAAATACATGAGTAAATAGCTGTACAAATTTGAATTTGGAATTCCTTACCAAAGAGGAGAAATTCGTGATTAAAGTGGCCAGTACGAAAAACGCCAATTTCATATGTAAGGACCTAATATATAATTAATGTACCCATGCAAAATATTGTACCTAAAACATTTTAAAAGAGTAACGGTGGAGTTTCTTGCCCATTCTTCTCCATACGAAAACTACCTTTTGGAATGGGCGACTAGAATCAATTCTATTTTATAAGATAATTTTTGACGTTCAAAAGTGCCTTTTATGTGCCTATTTGAAATAAATGCTTTGACTTTGACTTCTAGCTAGATGAAAAGATGGCCGATGGAGTAAAGCCGTGACCGAATGGTGGCCAAGGTTTGGCCAAAAAAACCAGGGCGGTCCAAAAGCGCGCTGGGTTGACGATATCGTCAAAGTCGCGGGAAATACCCGGACAAGACGCACAGAACCGGGAAGTGTGGCAGACGAAAGGGGAGGCCTATACCCAGCAGTGAGTGATTCCGGGCTGAAATGATGATGATGGTATCTACAGGTTGAAATTGAACACATGCGACAAATCGAAATGGGAGATTGTACTCATCATTATGAACAACTTTTACTAAGAGACCATACCTGAAATCGAGAAAATGTCGCATGTGTTCAATTTCACCCTGTATAATGACGTTCCCAGTCTGTATAGAAAAAAATAACTAAATATGTCCAATAGTTTACTTACTGCTAGTCAAAGATTGGCAAAACCCATAGTCACTGCTATTTAGTTTGTTTGATAAAATCGCTTTTTTAATTTCACTGCTAGGATTTATTTGATAGTTCCAAAATACTCTTATGCATTAGTATTGCCAATGTTTTCATTTATTTTCGTATTGTTGTCTTCTCATTGTACATTATATACTTTAGTATATATGACGGTATTTTTTATTCTGATAGTAACTTTCCGTGGGATTACATCCGACCACAACAATAAGTTTATTGTGGCATTACTTATTTCGAGTCACTAACGCATTAGAAGTAGACTCTTCTCCATTACAAGACAACATCTGAAATCGCTAGTCATGGATCAGAATCACAAATAAGGAGAAGGTATCGTTACTTCTAGATTATTTTTCTATTTGGTTCTCAAGATTGATGTTCGATCCGTCTCCAAGGACCACCTTTTTGTTCTCGTCTAAGTGATAAAGTTTCCACTCTTACGTGTAGGTATTTCGTTTTCTTTGTTACTTGTATCCAAATCTGCCACATTCAATTTTTATTTTATTTATAATATGCATGGTACAGAAATAATTGGCAACACTATGTATTAAGAAGGTGTAAAGTCACCAGCACTCATAATATACCTTCACTGAGTAACTTTAAAAAGGGATTCAGTGAGTGTTTTTCTCCTACTGTTTTGATTGTAATTATTTTTTTAGGAACATTGTATTCTAAGAACCAAATTATTATAAAATAGGTCTTATCTCAAAGCTGCAACCGCTTTTTAATCGTGTTATGTGCGTATATGTAGTGCTTGTACTCCTTCAATATATTTTTTTATTATCACATTATAAACAGTAAAGTAAACAACTCATCTTAAAAAGTTAAAATATTAATATCTTTAAATAGTTTTAAAATATCTTCATAATACTCCTGCAATATTCAATCTTCATGTTATTTCTGTAATAAAAAAAAAAAAAACTTCGTTTCTACATCAGGATCAAACATCGAAATTCGTCTTTCTTGCGTCATTTGTCTCGCAAAAGTTATGAAGCAAACTCTGCCAGAACTTTTCTTACGCTTCCAAATCACCATAGAAATGAGAATCAAAGTACTTTTCAGATTAGTTTCTCTCCTTACAAATTCAGGGTCGGTCTTCATTAGTTCCTTAAGCACCTACTCTTCATTAACATTAGGTTAATTAACTATAACACCGACTCATCGTCGATTAAAGTCCTTAATTACAAAGAAGACAAAGAAAGCTCGTTTCATTTTGTATTACATTGCCCTTTTGGGTATTTCACCTTGCTAATGACGTCAACGGAATTAGGTACGCAATGTAAATCGAATTTAAACTTGTTTATTCAAATGGCAACAGGCTGGTTAGTAGGGTTACCAGTTACTATAATTAAAATAAAATAATGCTTGGATATAAAGCGTAATTGTATTTTCGAAACTTTTCTTGATTTATAAAATCTTTAAACAAAATTATAAATAGCATAATTATCATAACTTACACATTAACTGAAACATTTCATTGTTTAAATGGAATATGGTCTGTATTGTGTTTATGTCCCACTGTAAAACACAGTTAGGTAAGCTGCTACATAAATTCAACAGATTTATAAGTTCAGGATTTTTTCCTGAATATTTACATGTGTACCTACGTGGTTGTAAAGGTGCGAATAAGGATTTAATGAAATTGTCTGCTGCCAATCGCAAATTCACGCGTATATTGTCAATATGCCAACCTAACAGATAACCCATGCCTGCAACTTGTGTCGACACTCTTGCGCCATCCCACCTTCCTGGATCGGCATGCTGTGCTGGCGCTGCTGCTGCGGCTGCGGAAAACCTCAAGCGGCGGAAATATAATAACCTTATCGGAAATTATATTTTCGAGCCGTTTGGGGTTGAAACCCTCGGGCCGTAGGGTCCGAGTGCTCATGATCTTTTTAAGGAAATTTCAAAACGGCTGGTTGACACTTCCCGTGATCCAAGGGCTGGCTTTTACCTAAAGCATTGCCATACAACGTGGCAATGCCGCCAGTCTCTTGGGTACATTACCAGTCGACAGCGACGCGTATGAATTTTTCGACGCTATATTTTAGTTTTTGTGTGAAAACTTCTTTAGCGGCGTTGCACACTTTTTGTATGGGGAAAAAATGTTAAACTCGCGTCAGGACATCGCGTCAGGACACGTGACCGTCAGGAGAGATTCCCCCCCCCCCCCCTCTTTCTACGGCGGCGGCGCCAACCGAAGTGAACTAAGTGAGACACGATAATGGATGGATGGATGGATGGACGGACGGACGGACGGACGGTGACGGTGACGGTGTCGGTGACGGTGACGGTGACGGTGACGGTGACGGTGACGGTGACGGTGTCGGTGACGGTGACGGTGACGGTGACGGTGACGGTGACGGTGACGGTGATGGTGGACGTGGATGTGGATGGATGGGTGGACAGCTGATGGCTCGACCGTCTGTGTAGTAGCCACACTGCTGTGTATTCGTAAAATTCGTGTATATAAAGTGTTTAAAATATGGAAATTGAACAAAGTGCATCGATTAATGAAAAAAGTGACGCAGAAATAGTGAAAAAAAAATTAGTTATATTAATTCAATTCATAATTGATTTATTTCAACGTTAATATTCAAGTTTTCACTTCTGCCGGCACTCCCGGAGTGCAACCCGTCTTTTTTTTTTGTATGTTTGTTCATCGAATACTCCGCCAATTGTCGACGGATTTTCAAAATTCTTTTTTTGTTCGAAAGTAGATAGTTCTGAGGTGGTCCCATTATCACCAAGTTAGGATCTGATGATGGGATCTTAGAGAAATCGAGGGCAACCCTCAAATTTTATAGGCTCACTTATTGTTTTTCGCATATTTTATGAAGTATCTTGTTTATTTGCGTATGGTTGTCACCATCTCAGGTAGCTGGACTGATGATGGAAGGTACAACTCCTTAACAGTAAGAAGTTACCCGAACAGGCAAGGACTGTTTTAGTAAATTGTTTTGATCTTTGATAGGGCATTTGCCACATTTGGTCTCATGATCATCAAGTCATGATCTGATGCTGCAGTCAGGATAGTCTGCAGAGTACCTAACTCCTCGACAACTAACAGCAGATATATCGTGTTCAGGCTCATTGAAAAGGGCTCGATGTATGGATAAACGTACTGTTAATGAGGAACACCGAAGTACATAAAGAACAGATGCTGAAGCTAGGAGCATCAGAAAAAGTACCAACCTTGAAAATAATTACAGCACCGTAGTCGTGTTTGGGCTCATTTTAAACGGGACCAAATTTTAAGTTCAATGCAATGTTGATTTAAGTCTGGCCTGATGCTGCAGCCAGGATTATCAGCATCTAGTCTAAAGACATCAGGTCAGGATTTGATGATGGGATCCCGGAGAAATCGAAAGAACTCTTCAAATATCATAGGCACACCTATAGCGATTTGGGTATTTTTTTATAGTAACTCGTGCATTTGCTCTCGGAAAGCATTATTTGGTGAACTGGAACTGATGATGAAGACCACAGATGGCCACTGGAACTACTCAATAATATCTAAGTATTTCACGGGTTGCGATTCGATTACTTTAATATGGTTGCTAAGCAATTTATGCTCGTCACAATGTGAATGGTGATATGGAGCTGATGGTGGACCTGGAGAACTCCTCAACAATTAACTTCCCTGCTTGGGGAAAAGCAATATTTTGTTTGTAAAAGGCGATGAGCACTAAGCTATTGTAACTTAGATAAATTATAAGCAGACCCACTAACAAGCGTGAAATAAAAACTTTTTAAGAAAAAAAAAACCGACTTCCAAAAAAACACTACAAAGTGAAAAATAACTTTAATTTCGGAAGTCGGTGGCAAAAACTAAAATACAGATCCAAAGACACCGACTTCCGAAATTAAAGTTATTTTTCACTTTGTAGTGTTTTTTTGGAAGTCGGTTTTTTATATATGAGATGATACCTACGAGTCGCCACTCCAGATTCTTCGACCCGCGTACCGGAAGACGTAGCGTTGGAAGGCCTCCCACAAGGTGGACCGACGACCTTGTAAAGGCCGCAGGAACTCGTTGGATGCGAGAAGCACAAAACCGGTCGAAGTGGAGGTGCTTGGGGGAGGCCTATGTCCAGGAGTGGACGTCTTTCGGCTGAAATGAAAATGATGAGATAATACAAGTAAGCCCCTTCGTACACAAGGCTACTCAAATCTTAAATACTCAACGATTTTAGTCTTCAAGTGACTGCCGCCATACAAATCCATTGAAGTTCGTCCACGAGTCGCGTCGCCGACATTTTCAACTTAAATGGATTTGTATGGCGGCAGTCGCTTGAAGACTAAAATCGTTGAGTATCTAAGATTTGAGTAGCCTTGTGTACGAAGGGGCTTAGTATACAAAAAGTCCATAGGGCCACAACTGTTGGTTACCTATCAATCATAACAGTTTCAACAGGCTGTTGCTAACGAGGGGCAATTTGCTGAGATTGCCGACTACTCATTAACGGTTATAATCACTTATCTATACCTTCTACTTGGCTGCCATTAGCTGAGGAAGTAAGTGACAATTTTGAAGCGGCGTTTGGGGAATGTTACCTTTTGACATGCGTTTAATGTTGAGGACCCCTTCTTTAGATAGTGGGTTATATT
The DNA here is from genome assembly GCA_945859645.1 of Amphipoea oculea. Lineage (NCBI taxonomy): Eukaryota > Metazoa > Arthropoda > Insecta > Lepidoptera > Noctuidae > Amphipoea > Amphipoea oculea. Next base: position 24,312,119 of record OX243862.1, read on the forward strand.
TTGGACAGCTTATTTGGGTTACAATAGAAGTTGTGCCTGTATTGTGTGTGTAACTTATGTAGGTTATTATTTACTTATTTATTAGGTCTTAGTCTTTCGTCTTTATTTTTTGAAGTGAAAACTTCTTTAGCGGCGTTGCACACTTTTTGTACTGGGGAAAAAATGTTAAACTCGCGTCAGGACACGTGACCGTCAGGAGAGATTCAAAGTCAAAGTCAAAGTCAAAGCATTTATTTCAAATAGGCACATAAAAGGCACTTTTGAACGTCAAAAATTATCTTAAAATAGAATTGATTCTAGTCGCCCATTCCAAAAGGTAGTTTTCGTATGGAGAAGAACGGGCAAGAAACTCCACCGTTACTCTTTTAAAATGTTTAGGTACAATATTTTGCATGGGTACATTAATTATATAATAACATGTGAGGACGATGCACCTACAATAAAATTACTATACCACAATAGGTAAAAGAATTAAAAACGAAACCATGACATATAAATTAATTATCTGATAGATACATGGTGCTCACATATTTACAAACATGGTACAAGCAAAACGATTTTAATTAAAAAACAAAATACAAGTAATAAGTCAGGGTGTGAGTAATAAATGTAAAAAAAAAGAATAAAAAATTTTACAATTAAATTAGCAACCAGTTTGATTTTGTCTAGACTCTAGATTGTCCTATGGAGCAGGACCAGCATGTTTCCAAGCGTTCTTATCTTGGATATAATCTTCTAATTTATAGTATGCTTGTTTACAAAGTGTACGTTTAATGTGAGTTTTAAATTTTCTTTCATTTAATTGCAATATATCACAAGGTATTTTATTGTAACATTTAACACAGTACCCCATAAAAGATGTATGTACTTTGGCTAATCTGAAAAATGGTTGATGTATTTTATCTTTATTTCTTGTATTAAAGTTATGTCTATCACTTATTTTGTTAAAAAGATGTAGATTTTTTCTTACATACATAATATTTTCATAAATGAATTGGCAAGGTACCGTCATAATATTAATCCTTTTAAATAGTTCCCTGAGAGATTCGCGGCGACGTAGATTATAAATGGCTCTGACAGCTCTCTTTTGCAAAATAAAGATGGATTCAATGTCAGCAGCTCGACCCCATAGTAAAATGCCGTACGACATAATGCTGTGAAAGTAGCTAAAATAGACTAAACGCGCGGTTTCTACATCTGTTAACTGTCGTATCTTCCTAACAGCATAAGCGGCCGAGCAAAGCCGCCCCGCAAGAGATGTTATGTGAGGTCCCCATTGTAATTTCTCGTCTAGCGTGATTCCCAGGAAAACCGTTTGATCAACAAATTCTAGTTTTTCTCCATTCAGTATGATGTCACATTCGCTACTTCTAACATTTGGTAATTTAAATCTAATGCATTTGGTTTTCTTTTCATTTAGTACCAAATTATTTACCGTAAACCAATCTTGGACCTGAAGAATAGAGTTATTCACGTCGTCAAGATTTTGTGCCCGTCTGTCTATCTTAAAGATCAATGATGTGTCATCTGCAAATAACACCATCTTCGGTTGATTTTGAAGTAATTGTGGTAAATCATTAATGTAAACTAAAAAGAGGAATGGACCCAATATCGAACCTTGAGGAACGCCCATTGCCATTTCAGACCCCAATGAGTTTACGCCGTTTACTTGAACTTTAAGCTTTCTATCTTTTAGATACGACTTTAGTAAATCAAGAGCTAAATTCCTAATCCCATAGTGCTCAAGTTTCAGCAGAAGTGTCTCATGGTTGACGCAATCGAACGCCTTTGAGAGGTCGCAAAAGATTCCAATGGCATCTTGTGCTTCCTCCCAGGCGTTAAAAATGTTCTTTATTAGGGTGACACCGGCGTCAGTGGTACAACGCCCTTTGGTGAAACCGTACTGTTGTTCATGAAAGATGGAATTTTTATTAAAGTGGCGTAACATTTGATTGAGCATCAACTTTTCAAACACCTTACTGAGAACTGGCAGAATTGACACAGGCCTATAATTGTTGGGTTCTTTACTATCACCGGCTTTGAATAAAGGAACTACTTTACTGTGTTTCATGAGATCCGGAAAGACTCCTTGGTCTATACTGATGTTAAATATGAAAGCTAAATAGGGCGCAATCGTTTCAATGATAGATCTACAAACTTTTACAGACATTCCCCAGAGATCTTCTGTTGATTTAATTTTAAGATCTTTAAAAGCTTTTATAACAGCCTGGGGGTTCGTATGTTGAAAACTAAACTCCGAGGGGCATGCTTTAACATTCTTTCTAAGTAAATCAGCAGAACGCGCGGGTGAGGAATTTAAAGCTTCAGTAGTTTTAATGGGAATATTAGCAAAAAAGTTTTCAAATTCCTGAGCAATTTCTACATCTGAGTTTATGGGGCCATGTGCAGTTTCTAAATTAAATTCAGTATTACGCTGTTTTTTCCTACCTGTTTCATTATTTATTATTTGCCAGGTAGTTTTTATTTTATCATCGGCTGATTTTATTTTATTGCTAATATAAAGAGCTTTAGCTATTTTGCATACACTTTTAAAAGTCTTAGAATATGTAGCAACATACTGATGAAAGCTTGTGTTATTCATATGTTGCTTTAGGCCATAAAGTTCAAAAAGGTTTTCCCTGCTTTTACGAATACCTGGAGTCGCCCAATCACTAAATAAGAACTTTGTGTAAATACTTTTAGTCTTTAGTGGGAAAGTGTCATTAAATTGCGTGTTTAATAGTGAAAAGAACTCGGCGTAGAACTCATTCGGGTCACATAAATTATTAAAACTCTGAACACATAATTTACTTGCTAAAGAATTATTTAATTTCTCTAAATTTTTAGATGTAATTGGCCTAAACCTTATTAGAGTTTTTTGTAAAGGCATGTAGGAGCAAAATGTTATTGTTTGTCCGCTGTGATCAGATGGCAACTTATTTACAATTTGTTTGTGTAAATAATCACAGTTACAGAAAATATTATCTATACAAGTGGCAGAGGAAGCTGTCACTCGGGTGGGTTCAATAAAAACATTTGACAAGTCAAATGACCTAAAAAGACCTAATAATCTCATAGTATTTGAGTTATTTTCTAATAAATTAATATTAAAATCGCCACATATGATTATTGACTTACTACTAGCAGAAAGTTTCTTTAGCACATCTTCCATTACAGAATCAAACACAGATAGATTCTGGTAACTTGGAGGTCTGTATACGCATACTATTACATGCTTATCGAGCTCAACACAGGACAATTCAATGGTGTGTTCAACAGAAAGCCCGACGATGTCTTTTCGTTCCTTTGATTTAACAGAATTTTTAACTAATATTAATGATCCACCATGTATCATACATGTTCGGCTGAAATGGCTAACTACACGATAATTTTCATAGTTAATTGACATTACTTGATGAGCTTTTAACCAATGTTCTGTTAAACAAATGACATCAAACTTGGTTTTTTCTAAAAACAATTCTATTTCCAGTAATTTAGAAGAGCAACCTTGAATATTTTGGTTAAATAATTTTAAAACATGTTGCCCTCCCTTTGGTTTTTTATTATTCTGAGTAATATTGCCAGAAGATACCGTTTTATTATTCTCTAATAGTAATAGGTTATTTGAAGGGGTAACTTCTGTTGTCTTACTGACTAGTTTAAAGAGTTATCCGGAGAGACCTCCACAACTACGACTGAAGTGTCTAGGAAGCCCGTATGAGTTCCAGCAGGAAGAGAATACCCTATCTGACTGGTAGTGGCCTCCAAAGATGTTGGTATTGTAGGTGGACCCTCCTTCGTACAACATGAAGATTCATAATTAGTCATCACTATGTTGTTAGTATGACTAGACAACACAGACTCGTCCCTAATATTAGTATTTGTTATATTAGCTATAACACCGTTAATATTATATGCTATCAACATAGCAATCATATTTCTACATTCCCAAGACAGAGATAAAGTTCTCTGAGTTAACTTAAAACCACTAACAAACTTATTAGTGTCAAAAAACAATAATTTGTCACTATGATAACATGTCAGCATGTGAATAGTGTTATTCAACTTATATATATATTTATTCTCATCTTCTGATAGAGTATCAGAGTAAGGTAAAGCACACAACATTAGCTTACCTATGTTTAACTTTAATAAGGTGTTCACACCATCCACTATGTCCTCTCTGGTAATACCAGTACTTTTACCTAGTAGCAAAACCATTGTAGAATAATTGTCTAGGTTTGTGTTTGCAATTCTTTTAATCATTTGTTTAAAACTTATGTTATGATAGCAATGATTGGTAAAACTATGGCTAAGGTAATTAAGTAATATTTTTCCAAAGCCTGAACCTACTTCGTCACTAAAAAAAATTGATTTATTATTCTGTGTACTAACACAGGACTCTGCTGGAAGAGCCAACACCGGTGGAGACAAGTCACTCTGAGGCTGAGGAGGTGGTGGTGGTTGGTTGGCACAGCTGCATGAGAGATTATTAGTCAGAAACTCATAACTCTCAGCATTGCACTTCACCAACTCCAGTAGTTCCCCAGCCTCAAATAATCGCTCACTTAGTTGTTGTTGTGAAGTCTCATATTTCTCAAAAATATCCTTCAGCAAGTGCTCCTTGTGTAGTATATCATTATATAGGAGCTTTGTATCAATGTCATATTTTTCCCTACATTCATCTAACTCAACAGTACAACTATTTAAACTTTTAGAAAGGATAACACGTTCCCTTCTAAGGGAAATATTTAATTTTAAAAGATTTTGTTTCTTAATTGCTCTCTGTGACCGTTTAATTAATTTCTTAATTTTAATATATTTCTTTAGTTTATTATGACTCATAACAATTGGACACAATGGTATGGTATCATCACCAGTCAAATCTATTGTTACAGCTGGCTGACACATTGATTTTGACTTACTACCTACCAGTCGATAAAAAAGGTTATCCGTGTTAGCAACCTGTTCACTGACCTTAACAGACTCTGAGAGAGATAGGGCCTTATGGGCATCACATAATTGCTGTTTAAGTTCTGCAATATGGTTCAAAGCCAGTTCGTGGGTGTCACTACACTCTTGAAACATTGATTTCACCCCCCCCCCTCCCTCTTTCTACGACGGCGGCGCCAACCGAAGTGAACCAAGTGAGACACGATAATGGATGGATGGACGGACGGACGGACGGACGGTGACGGTGACGGTGACGGTGACGATGACGGTGACGGTGTCGGTGACGGTGACGGTGACGGTGACGGTGACGGTGACGGTGACGGTGACGGTGACGGTGACGGTGACGGTGACGGTGACGGTGACGGTGACGGTGACGGTGACGGTGTCGGTGACGGTGACGGTGACGGTGACGGTGCCGGTGTCGGTGACGGTGACGGTGACGGTGACGGTGTCGGTGACGGTGACGGGGACGGTGACGGTGACGGTGATGGTGGACGTGGATGTGGATGGCTGGATGGACAGCTGATGGCTCGACCGTCTGTGTAGTAGCCACACTGCTGTGTATTCGTAAAATTCGTGTATATAAAGTGTTTAAAATATGGAAATTGAACAAAGTGCATCGATTAATGAAAAAAGTGACGCAACAATAGTGAAAAAAATTAGTTATATTAATTCAATTCATAATTGATTTATTTCAACGTTAATATTCAAGTTTTCACTTCTGCCGGCACTCCCGGAGTGCAACCCGTCTTTTTTTTTTCTTTCTTCCATCACGAAAATTAACTTTTGGAAGGGACGACTAGAATCAATTCCATGTTATTGTATTTTTTGACGTTCAAAAGTGCCTTTTATGTGCCTATTTGAAATAAATGCATTGACTTTGACAGACAGACAGTCAGTTACATTTGCATTTTCCACATAGTACGGATTTAGAATAATTTATTGGTCTATTGTTACAAAAAAATGTAAGAATATAAATCATTATAATTTTTGCTTACTGTGTAACTAGAATAATTAACATAGATATTTGAACAATGGTCCCCAAAATAGGCAACGATTGTATCTTGGGGGACTGAGTTGCGTTTTCTTGAATTTCAATACGAGACATTTTTGCGTTAACTTAAATTGTAGGTATTTAGGATATTTTATAATGGGCAGAATACTTAATCATAAGGGTAGCAGTGGGTAATATTTACCTGTGTAGGTGACAGTAGGTATTGTTGCGTTATATAACCGCCATTGTCGGTCGGTCCCCGGACATGACAGGTTATATTTTATCGTCAACATGCGGGCTGCCACGTGATCCTCATTCATCGAGGAAGCTATATTTTGCACATGAAATATTATCAATATAAATTACAGTTGATACACGAATCTTCATCGGAAAATTAAATTAATTTGTTTAACGAAAGTAGGTAAGTATAATTAAGTCGTGATTTTATAGATAGCTCCTGAAAATTGTTTTCATTATTTATTTTCAGTTTTGAGAGGGACATGAAATGGATTAAATACTTATTTGTGGAAATGAAGTGGTATCTAATATTTTCCTAATATCACTTAGGTACCTACTAGCTGACCCGGCGAACTTCGTACACCGCCTAAATGTGTAAGAAAATTAATAATCTTCATATTTTTTTTCGTGAATTTTTTCCATGTTTCAATATTTATTCTGCTATTCGGGGCGGAGACAAATCAAACAAACCAGAGATCATAAAAATCGGGCCAGCCGTTCTTGAGTTATAACTTGTGAATCACTAACCCGACTTTGTTTTATTTATAGATAAGTCTTTGTAAGAATTGTAAACAAAGTATTATCATAGAAAAAAATTAAAATTATTATCATGTTAGAGTGCCTTGACCTACAATTTTCAATTATATATGACCGCACGTGAACTAAATCTATATTATTTTTTAGTAATGATTAGATAGCACTAAACTAGGTACCTAGTATCTACACAATAATTAGCAATGTAAATACTTATAAGTGTACCTAATGTCTGCGTTTCTTATTGTAAACTCACCTAGGTAATTTTGCGAGGACAATAAAAACAGGCTGAAGAACATTGTGTCTAGTCGGATCAAGACATGAACTCCAGTGTGTAGAGCCGCCTATAAATCAGAGCATGGGTAAATCCAGATCATGGCATCAACACCTCTTGATGGCCTGGTCCTTTTAACCACAAAAAGTATTTTTTTGCAAACTTAATTTCAACAAATTCTTCTGATCAACAAATTCCTTTCCCATAAGGGTCAGAAAGGGGACAAACAAGCTGGGTTACCCTTTTTATATTTTTGAAGTAGCCAAATATAAAAAGGAAGATGTTTGGATTGTGTGATATAAGAGGTTAGCGTGGTTGGAGTTAAAGGGGTTTTGTGTGTATTATTATATATATATGTATGTGTTTATATATTTATTTAGATTAATAGTACTTTATGTATGTATTTATTGTATTGTGTAAATAGTACACCACAGACTCGGTTCCCTACAAAATGGTTGAGCTGGATGGTGCTGATCCATGCGTCATGTTCGTGAACGGACGCCGTCGGTTGAGACTGGTCATCTCTTAACTGCCAAGGCTTATTTTTAATCTTATTTCTTGTATTGTTTCTTCATTTGTGTGTTTTTTTACATTGTTCTCACATATAGAAGCAACAAGAATAATGTACCCAGGATTTTGTAATATCTTGATTTAAAAAGAGTGTCCATGGAGTTTCTTGCCCGTTCTTCTCCATAGAGATCTACGCTTTGGAATGGGCACCTAGCTTCAACTTTCTGACCAACTGACCGACTACTTAATTTTGACAATTCAAAAGTGCCTGTAATGGTTTAATTGAAATAAATGCTTTGAGTTTGAGTTGAGTTTTGAGTTTGACTACCTACAGTATTTGTCTGTCCTTCCCGTTTTTAATCCATCCAAAGGTTGTCTTTTAAAGATCGCTCATAGCTATAAGACCGCCCATTGTGTCACCCATCATTGTAAAGTTTCTATATTTATGTCTGTAATTTAAATGGTGTACATAATAAAGAGTATTCTATTCTGTGCCTACATGGGATTGAATTGAATCATTGGTGTAGATCAGTAAGTATACTACCTATTGTGTGCTCCAAAGCTGTTGTAATTAGTGAAAATTGCTATAGGATAGCAGAGGAACTCGAAATAAAATGGCTGAAACAAAACAGTGGGGTGGATACCATTATAGTATTACTAGCAGCGCCCCGCGGTTTCACCCGCATAAGTGTCGATCCCGTGGAAATATCGGGATAAAAAGTATTCTATATATTATTCTGACGTATAAGCTATATTATTGAAAAATTCCATCAAAATCCGTTCAGAAGTTTTTGCGTGAGAGTAATAAACATCCTCACAAACTTTCACATTTATAATATTAGTAGGATAGGATAGTACGATAGGATAGTAAGATAGTAGGATAGGATAGTACGATAGGTTAGTAGGATAGTAGGATTAGTAGGATAGGATAGTAGGAAGTAGGATTGCCTATCTTCCTTTTGATTGATTTGTTTACCTATCTATAAGTAGGTGTGTCACCAACATTGGGGCAGGACGACGCATATTATATTCCAACTATGTATGTTGACAAATTTGTGGGAAGTGACGCCGAACTGCCGTATCGACGGAAATGACCGCGCTGTTTTGGGTTCAAATTCGTGTTTAAACAAAGCTGAAGCTGCACCTGTATACACATAACTGAAGTCATAGGTGTGTTTTCATGAAAAATTAACTACGTTCGAAATTGTATCTTCCATTTTAAATGATAGGTGTTGCCCTAGGTTGAAATTAATAACTGTTTAGATGATAAATCTTTTGTACAAATGTGTACCTACTTACTTAAATACGTCAATATCATTGTCTCACTTCAGTATACTTTAGAGATTACCTACCTAAATATTAATATTATGATAATAATTGATATTAATATCAGTTACTAACGTGTTTTATTATTTGATTATACGTTTGAACAGTCGCCCGTTAGGCATATCCATAAATATCTTACGCGTTAAGATAACAGCTAACACGCATCTAGGTACTTTACAAACAAAGTTCAAACAATAAAAAATGTTTAGTTATCTATATCCTATTTACGATGGCAATCATTTGATTGTGCTGTTGACAGACAACTGGTCTAGTCGGCGGCATCTTTGTTATCGTCACGCTACGGACGGAGGGTGCACGGGAAGCATCCATTCAGCTTCTCATTGCAGGAAAATAGAAAACACAGTCGCTGGCCGGCCGCCGCGGGAGTAACACGCCTGAGACTAGCACGAAAATAAAAAAACGCGCGCGCGGGAAAACTGACAATAAATAAAATAATTTATCGTTTCTATTTAAAGTTTTACGTATGTAGTGTAATTTAGATGCCAAAATTCAGACAACATTTCGACAATAAAATATAGAGATTCTATTTTATATTTATATAAGTATTCAGAAACATATAAAATATGACTGATCAGAAGAATATGGAAGTTTGCGGGAGTGTTATGGACGGGATTGCTGAGAAGGGAGGTGTTTTGGAGTCTCCTACTAAGAAAGGAGCGACGGAATACGCGGTGTTTCCTATTCGATGGCTGGTTTTGTTCGTGTTTGTCTTCAACTCGGCCTCTAATTCGATGCAATGGATACAGTACACTATCATTCAGGACGCTGTCGTGAAGTACTACGGGGTTTCGAGCATTCAAGTTTATTGGACTTCGATGATCTACATGATTACATACATCCCTCTTATATTTCCTGCTAGCTGGCTCTTGGATAAGACGGTAAGAAATTACTTTTGTTTGTTTACGAAAATATATATTGAAGTTATCACGTAACATGTTACAGAATTAGTGCATTGTGTTTTCTGTTGACAATGAAAAACTTTTTTCTCAAACACAAAGATGAAATATCAACGAACCAATAACGAATATATCGATAAGAATTCGCAACCAAAACACGTAGCCAAACTCCAAACTCGGTAGGTAACTGGCCTTTAAAGGAACAAGTAGCAAAAAACTACAATACTATATTTATTCATGTTGAAAAACGTGAAAGAAGACTAAAACATACAGACTCAGAACGATGACACTAAAATAAAACATTTTTGGATGCATTATGATGTAAATAACCATATTCGGTAGGTATTTATTTTAATGATGTGGATACAACTGCTAACACTAAACTGGTACTGCAACACAATTTGCATAATGACGTTAGTAAAAACCTGGTCAACTGCGAGTCGGACTCTCACACGAAGGGTTCAGTAGATCAGTACTACCGAACAATATTTAACACTACATATAAAAAACAGGTTTCTTGTATGGGGACCGCCCCTCTAATTTTTTACTTGATTGGATGTTTATTATTTATTTTTATAGCGGTAATAGAAATACACAACACATTGTGTGAAAATTTCGACTGTCTACCTATTAGGGTCTCCCCACATTTATCGACGCGGAATCGGCTTAAGCCGAGTGCGTATCGCCACACTACTATCTATCACTATGAGCTAATCGACAAACGGCTCGTTTCGCTGTCGGCCGGCGTCGCGACGCGTCATCCAAGCCGAACCGATGCGAATGGTATTAGTAACGCCCTTATTACGTAGACATAAAGGCTTCTTTGACCGGTGTTAGCCGATTCCGCGTCGATAAGTGTGGGGAGACCCTTACGGTTCATAAGATACAGCCCGCTAATAGACAGACGGAAGGACAGCGGAAGCTTAGTAATATGGTTCTGTTGGCACCCTTTGGATACGGAACCCTAAAAAGTGTCAATAAAACAAAAGAAGAAGAAGAGACATAAGAAAACAATGATGTAGGTACCCAAATAGAATTACCAAGTCATCCCGCGTCTAGCTTTTGATAACAGACACCTCGCACAATAGCAGATGATGTTGATGAATTGATATTATTTTAATCAATTTTATTCAGGTGCCATGTTTGTCATGGAGAAATGATTGCATTCCCAGTTTGCCATTCGCACGCGTCTATGTTTGTATCTATATTGTTGCAAAAATTTGCGACACGACAGGTGAAATCCCTACCTTTCGCTACGCTTAATGAATTGTATATTTATGATAATGTTTTTCCTTCCATTGAGTAACTTTGAATGGGTATACTACATAAATGTGTATTTTTTACCGAATTCATTCTTACTACCTAACTGTTGGTATGCCCATGTTAAATTAAGCGTTTAGCATTCCGTATAAAATATGATATCATAAGCATTAATGACGACCTTTAACGTCTTCATCTTCATCTGACGAATTATTTGGTCTCAGATTATATCCACGTCAAAGAGCAATTTCCAATGCACCAATTTGGTCATTGTCCTTTACTGTTTTCTTGTCATCTTTTTATTAATTAATAATAATTAATATTGTTTTCAGCAGCAGCAACATTTATTGATTTATCAGTATTAGAGCCATTTAGGTGTTAAAAATATCGTAATATTATTTTGGTACTTATGCCAAAGAAAGTACTTATGTGAAAGATGACAGAGATCATTAGAATATCTAAGCATGCGGAAGTCTCTATACTCCATTTAGGGCTGATTTTTTAATCTTTACTACTTTTATGTTTCTTTTATTTTTATATGATGAACTAGCTTCTGCCCGCGACTTTTTTTCACCCTCCCCCCATTCACCCTCTTAGGGGTGGAATTTCGAAAAACCCTTTCTTATTAGATACCTGCTCTTCACAAAGAACATACCCTCCAGATTTCATGTCTCTAGGACCAGCGGTTTAGGCTGTGCGTTGATATTATCAGTCAGTCAGGACTTCGAATTTTATATATTAATACACTTTGCCGGCGACTTCGTCCGCGTGTATTTCGTACTTTCCTCTAAAAATGTCGAAAATGTATTTTTATGGTCTTTATCATTTACGTATTTAGATAAATAAGTATTCAGGCCAATTTTTAAGTTCATAGATCAAAGGAATCAGATTTTTCAAATAAACTGTTTTCCTGCTTTTCACCCCCACAAGGGTGGAATTTTGAAAAATCGTTTGGGATATGTTCGTTACTTGTCTCAAAGATTACTTATATCGATTTTCGAGCTAATCAAGCCACACAGTAAAATCTTCCTCTGTATAATTGTATAATTACTATCCCTTTTCGAGAGAGCAGTTTTTGAGAGAGAGCAGTGGTGGCCCAGTGGTATCAGTCGCGACTTACAAGTTGTAGGTCGTAGGTTCGAACCCCGACAGGCGCTTTACTTTGTGTAAATTATTTCATCACCACTGCTCTCAAAACGGTGAAGGAAAACATCGTGAGGAAACCGGCATGTCCTAGAACCAAAAATTCGAAGACATGTGACATCCACCAACCCGCACTGGGCCCGCGTGGTGGATTACGGCCCACTCCCTCTCACAGAGAGGAGGCCTGTGTCCCAGCAGTGGGAACGTTGTAGGCTGATTATGTTATGTTATCCCTTTTCACCCCATTAGGGGGAATTTTCCAAAAACCCTGATACACGTTATTCTTTATTTTTGGTGTTAAGTACAAATACTAAGTTTCGGGTTAATCTGACCGCGCCTTAAAATTCTTCCATACAAATGTTGACACCCCCCAATCCCCCTTTTGGGGGTAGTTTAGAAAACTAACAAACAAATTAGATTATCGGTCCCAAACAGAGTTTATTTTATTAAAACTGCATTTATTTTTCTATGGAAAACTACTTTCTTAAAGAGGTACCTACGGAGCCGTTGTGTCCGACTCGCTGCTTACCGGTTTTTCGTCGATGCAAACGCACCCACGATAATCTGTTAATTGAATGAACAGTACACGGATTGTTACTGTTTGCACACTTCCCAGTTGCTTTCAAAATCGTGTTCGCCCTCAACTTTGATCGGATGCACCGAGATGGAAATCCTACGTACTGAGTACCTATCCCTTACGTTTTGTCACTAATTTAAGTAAATGACGCAACTGATTCGAAGCATATTTTACAGTACAGTATTACTACTATTGTTATCGTGTTATTATTGTTTTAATAGTAAATATTTTAACAGATACGCCACTTCGTGAGATCTTTGTTTTTATTTTGTTCGGAATACATGATCAGATGTCAGATTCGACTTGGAAAATATATCTAACTAGCTTCTGCCCGCTCTTCTTCTTCCATACAAATTTGGACACCACCGAATCCCCCTTTTAGTAGTTGTTTAGAAAAACAAAAAATGCCAAATCTCAAAATTTACTTAGATAAGTATTTGTGCCGAGTTTCAAGTTTATTAACTCAAGGAAAAAGATTTTTCATACAAACAAAATCCCCCCTTTTCGTATGTCATTACTTCCCAGAAATTGATCCTTATCAGGGACACTATCGAATGGTGTAATAATACAGTGTGTGCTTTTTTTTTTTTTCAATATCAACAGGTTCGATTCCTGGCTAGAAATATTGATTTTTCAAAAATCCAATGATGCAGTTTTAGTTTTCATCAAAATCGAGCCCGCGACTCCTTTGAGTACTTTTCGCTATTCCTCATAGTTTAGAATTTGGCCATCCACGCCCACTTGAAAAATTCAGCCTGTATATAGATAAATAATTATGGCAGTTGACATTATTTTCTATTCTAAATCTATCAAATCGCAATGTTTATTCCTCCAATAAAAGTTATCTGAAGATTGAAAAATTGGCCCATAGATGGAGTAATGCTGAAAATATATAAATTGACCATCAGTATAATGACACATAAAACAGGAAAAGTAATGTGATAATATTAGCAGGATTACACAGATATCATGGATTACATTTTATGACGGTAAACTCCTTAACATTCCTTTACTCGTTCAGAAAATTAAGAAATACAAAAGAACTACAGATAAGATAAAAGGAAATAGATATACGAGTATAAAGTTTAATTACTCGTATCTTGTTGATCTGAATCCCATTGTTAACGAAACTCACTTGCAGATTCTCGGAATCTCTGTTCTCATTTGAATTCAGGATTATGGGCCTTGTCCGACATACAGGTCCAGTTGAAAACCAGCGTCAGGCACTAGTTGTCTGGCATTTTTGCTGAACTTGGCCTTTTTAGAGCAGCCGTGAGGCGCACTTTCCTGCTTATTTTTTGTTTTTTTTTTTATATCGGACTTTATACTTTTTTTATTTAATCTTTACTTTTTGTTTTTATTTGATGTATGTATCTGGTGTATTGTGTGTCTTGACTGTCTTGACAATTCAAAAGTGCCTGTAATTGGTTTAATTGAAATAAATGCTTTGAGTTTGAGTTTGAGTCTTTTAGTCTGTGCTAAATAAATGTATTTTCTTTCTTTCTTTTCTTTCTTTCTGGTAGGGACATCGACGCGCAAAGTGTAATCATGAATTCATCACAGCGTAGCAAATATTCGTCGGTTACCAAAACAAAATTAGCTGTTTCATAGAAAAGTGCAATACTTAGGTATGTACGCGGTCGAAATGTATGGAACAGCAAGTTTTTGACGAATGATTTTAACACAGCGGGGTTCAGAATCATGTACTGAAGCCATGGTAATGGGTTGCGCTTCGTTGTATAGAGCACATCAAGCTACTAAAAACTGTCAAATTTCTTCAATAGATTTTCAACTTTATCGATAAAACATAAGGTTCAAAGTTGATTGGAAAAAATTGACAGTTTCGGGTAGCTTGATGTGCTGGCGTCTGTAGGTACCTACCATCCTGTATTATTAGATTTCACGCTACTCCTACATAATCCTCAATAGTCTGTAAAGCCAATGAATCGTTGAATAGAACTTGTGCGCAAAGCCCTCTGCATCGTAAATACGTATTAGATCTTGGCTCAATACTATTGCATATATTGTATTTCTCGTTATACATGTGTAATTAAATAGGTACTCTTTGAACACTGCGTTGCATAACATTTAATATTATGACAACAGCTTAATTACACCAGGATGATATAAACCTGATAACATTAATGCGCGAAGAGTAAAGCAATCACATCGTTAAAAATTTCCCAAAAATACAATTAAAAAAAGAAAGTCCTGAAGTTTTTTTTTTTTCAATAAGAGTCTAACTCAGTTTTAACAATGGCCTTTTCTAACCCTTGCTCTTTCAAAATATAAGTTTGTTTTCAACTCTTTTACAAGAAAGTTCGTGTTTTTCTTACGTCATTTTAACTTACTGTGAATCGTTATTTTCATTACTTATATTTGTACGTTTATCTTTGTTATTCAATTCGTTACTTATAATTATTTGTTTGTAGGTTTATCTGTGTTATTCACTTTGCACTCTGATTCATTTAAGTTTATCGTCCTAGCCAGTCAGTCATTTAAAATATTATCATCATGATTAAAGTTAATTATATTATTATGTTCGACTAGCAACCCGCCCCTGCTTCACACGGTTTTAACGACTTACCAAAACATTGATATTTCTTTAAAGTTAAAGTTTGTTATTAATGTATTATACCTACATATATAAGTCTTCCGGAATAAATGGTGAAAACCGCATCAATATCTGATGTGTCGTTTAGAAGAACAATGTACACAGATCACTGAAAAGAAAAGCGAGTTTAATTAATTACTAGCTGCACCCCACGGTTTCACCCGCGTAAATATCGATCCCGTGGGAATATCGGGATAAAAAGTAGCTTATATGTTAATCCAGGGTGTCAGCTACCTTCATACAAAATTTTATCTAAATTGGTCCAGCCGTTTGAATGTGAAGAAGTAATAAACATATAAACACACACACTCACAAACTTTCGCATTTATAATTATAGTGTGACTATATAATTTTATAATAATCACTTAGGTACAACTATTATTACAGGTACAGTCACGAGCAAAAATATGTCAACACTTGGCAACTTTCCATTGCGATTTTTTCGTGAAATAACGAATGCAACGTTGAAATACAACACTTTACATAAACTTATGTGTTCGAAAATACTATGTTGGTAATAACATAAAGGGGTTTGAAGGTTTTGGCCCTAAAATCAGTCGCCATTTTGATTTTTTTTCAGAATCGCGGTGCACAACAAAAGTTATATATTTAGATAGAGGACACTTATACAAACAAAAAATGTATGTAACATAATATCCTAAATCGTCAGGTTTCGGAGTTATTCACCGAAATATAAGTCGAAAACAACAAGGCTTTTTTTGTTTTTTTTCCCTCCTGGTAAGCATATTGAACTAATGAGGTAATAGAAACGTTATGAAACCTTTATGGAAAAGAAACAAATGAAGAATAGACATTTTTTAAATAAATAATTAAACACGGCAATTTGTAGTTCGTTTTTAATCTCAGAGACTAATCTGGCAAGTGTAATGTCAAACTTCTATACTAAAAAAAACGAAAACACAAAAGTCTCTGGGATTAAAAAACGAACTATAAATTGCCCTGTTTAATTATTTATTTAAAAAATGTCTATTCTTCATTTTTTTCTTCTCCATAAAGGTTTCATAACGTTTCTATTAACTCAATAGTTCAATATGCTTACATGGAGGGAAAAAAAACAAAAAAATCCTTGTTGTTTTCGACTTACATTTCGGTGAATAACTCCGAAACCTGACGGTTTAGGATATTATGTTATATACATTTTTTGTTTGTATAAGTGTCCTCTATCTAAATATATAACTTTTGTTGTGCACCGCGATTCTGAAAAAAAATTAAAATGGCGGCTGACCTTAGGGCCACCCTCCATACAAAAATCTTCAAACCCCTTTCATTCAAAAATAAAGGAGAAAATCGCCCTTTATAAAGCCAAGTGTATACATAGGTACTTATAGACGTGACTGTACATACAACCCAATGCAATAGTGAAGCAAACCTAATTATAATAACTTATTTTCTAAAACTTATTACATATAATGTTATCCTTGTATATGTTCGAAGATATTATCAATTATTGACATAATATCTTCATCATTATCATTGTTACCTTTGGACATTGACTTAGCACTCGGCCCGGCTCACGCGTTTTCAACTCTTTTACAAGAAAGTTCGTGTTTTTCTTACGTCATTTTAACTTACTGTGAATCGTTATTTTCATTACTTATATTTGTACGTTTATCTTTGTTATTCAATTCGTTACTTATAATTATTTGTTTGTAGGTTTATCTGTGTTATTCACTTTGCACTCTGATTCATTTAAGTTTATCGTCCTAGCCAGTCAGTCATTTAAAATATTATCATCATGATTAAAGTTAATTATATTATTATGTTCGACTAGCAACCCGCCCCTGCTTCACACGGTTTTAACGACTTACCAAAACATTGATATTTCTTTAAAGTTAAAGTTTGTTATTAATGTATTATACCTACATATATAAGTCTTCCGGAATAAATGGTGAAAACCGCATCAATATCTGATGTGTCGTTTAGAAGAACAATGTACACAGATCACTGAAAAGAAAAGCGAGTTTAATTAATTACTAGCTGCACCCCACGGTTTCACCCGCGTAAATATCGATCCCGTGGGAATATCGGGATAAAAAGTAGCTTATATGTTAATCCAGGGTGTCAGCTACCTTCATACAAAATTTTATCTAAATTGGTCCAGCCGTTTGAATGTGAAGAAGTAATAAACATATAAACACACACACTCACAAACTTTCGCATTTATAATTATAGTGTGACTATATAATTTTATAATAATCACTTAGGTACAACTATTATTACAGGTACAGTCACGAGCAAAAATATGTCCACACTTGGCAACTTTCCATTGCGATTTTTTCGTGAAATAACGAATGCAACGTTGAAATACAACACTTTACATAAACTTATGTGTTCGAAAATACTATGTTGGTAATAACATAAAGGGGTTTGAAGGTTTTGGCCCTAAAATCAGTCGCCATTTTGATTTTTTTTCAGAATCGCGGTGCACAACAAAAGTTATATATTTAGATAGAGGACACTTATACAAACAAAAAATGTATGTAACATAATATCCTAAATCGTCAGGTTTCGGAGTTATTCACCGAAATATAAGTCGAAAACAACAAGGCTTTTTTTGTTTTTTTTCCCTCCTGGTAAGCATATTGAACTAATGAGGTAATAGAAACGTTATGAAACCTTTATGGAAAAGAAACAAATGAAGAATAGACATTTTTTAAATAAATAATTAAACACGGCAATTTGTAGTTCGTTTTTAATCTCAGAGACTAATCTGGCAAGTGTAATGTCAAACTTCTATACTAAAAAAAACGAAAACACAAAAGTCTCTGGGATTAAAAAACGAACTATAAATTGCCCTGTTTAATTATTTATTTAAAAAATGTCTATTCTTCATTTTTTTCTTCTCCATAAAGGTTTCATAACGTTTCTATTAACTCAATAGTTCAATATGCTTACATGGAGGGAAAAAAAACAAAAAAATCCTTGTTGTTTTCGACTTACATTTCGGTGAATAACTCCGAAACCTGACGGTTTAGGATATTATGTTATATACATTTTTTGTTTGTATAAGTGTCCTCTATCTAAATATATAACTTTTGTTGTGCACCGCGATTCTGAAAAAAAATTAAAATGGCGGCTGACCTTAGGGCCACCCTCCATACAAAAATCTTCAAACCCCTTTCATTCAAAAATAAAGGAGAAAATCGCCCTTTATAAAGCCAAGTGTATACATAGGTACTTATAGACGTGACTGTACATACAACCCAATGCAATAGTGAAGCAAACCTAATTATAATAACTTATTTTCTAAAACTTATTACATATAATGTTATCCTTGTATATGTTCGAAGATATTATCAATTATTGACATAATATCTTCATCATTATCATTGTTACCTTTGGACATTGACTTAGCACTCGGCCCGGCTCACGCGCGGTCCAGTTAAAATAATGATTTGGTTGTATCTTACACGCATAGAACACAAAGGTTTTGTATAATAGTGTGTAGGTATTAAGAAAAACTATTTTACAAATTAAAAAAACTACCGACTTCAAAAAAAAAGCTACAAAGTGATAAATAACTTTAATTTTCGAAGTCGGTGGCGTTGGTCCCGCATTTTCGTTTTTTTTTTGACACCGACTTCCGAAATTTAAGTTTTGTTTTTTTTTTTTTTGTAAAAAAGTTTTTATTTTTCACTTTTAAGCTGTACCTATCTACCCCACAGAACTTCAATTAACACTAATGCATTGAAGAATTGAAGACACCGAATAGAAGAATCATCAAAATTCGCATATAAATGCCGGAGATGCAGTACATTTATGCATATAACTTCGTACATAAAAATAATTATCTAATGTATTATATACTAAAACCTTCCTGAAAGTATGTAGATTACATTATTGATAGAATTATTAAAATTGGTTCATCAGTTTTTGAGAAATTGCGTCCATACAAACATACATACATACATACGGGTCGAATACAGAACCTCCTTTATTGTTTGAAGTCGTTAAAAAGTAGTATATAAGCTGTTACATAGTGTAAATAAATCAGATTTGAATTTTATATTCTTGTCTCATTACCCCTCACTGTGGCCAAGACACCTTTAGCCATCTCTGATCAGTCTCGAGAGTCTGCGGGTCTGGTAGTGAGTGTACCCTTCCCGAACCTGGAAATCCTGTCTACTATCCGTCTGTCACCTTAGGTCGCATGGTGCAGACATCCTGTACTTATGTATATATTTATTTATCACATACTAGCTATATGATAGGTTAGGGCTGTAGGGCTTAGGGTCGTAGGGACTGTTAGGCTTGTAGATCTTAGTAAGTTCCTTAGTTTATCATATACTTTCATGAACCGTCACATCCTTATGCAGTATTGCGGTCTTACGTGACTATTGTTAAGGGTGGATGTACAATCATCCTCCTTTTGAACCTTTGCCTGAGTATTCGGTTATAGGTACTTCATTTCTTTGCCTCCAGTTAAATTGTAGTTTTGCGCTCAATTTCAAGTAATATATTTTTTTATACCCACACAAAGAGATTAATTTGCTTTGATGTTCGACAAAGAGAAGCGGTGAGGATTCCAATGACATCACATTTTGCAAGATTAAGGAAGGTTTTTAGATTGATATTCTTGGAAAAATAGCTTCTAAAAATATTAGACATAAGAACGCATGTGGCATACATACCTAATGGTTGTAAGAATTTTCATCAGAACATTGTTGACGCGGTATGCTATAATGGGCGAAAATAATTTTCTTAAAATGTTAAAACATGATAAAGTGCATGTTATTAAACGTTATTTTTACATTTTTGATGTTTGAAATTAATAACATAATCAGCCTATAATATTCCCACTGCTGGGACACTGGCTTCCTCTAGGTGAGAGGGAGTGGGCAGAAATTAACCTGGGCTACCATAGCTCTCTTCAATAACATCTGGTTTTATTTAGAAATTCATTTATCAGATTCAATACAGGACTTGTAAGCAAGTTATCCAAATGTCGTATAAAAGTAGTAGGAGAAGAACCTTGAATAAATTCATACCAAGATTTCCGTTTTAGGCCTAGAAACCTTGTTTTCTTTGCTATTCAAATTAGTACAAGCAAACGTAATCTACATCCTACTAATATTATAAGTCTGAAAGTTTGGATTTTTTGTACTCAATCACGCAAAAACGGCTTGGGGGACACATATCTACTTTATAACCTGGATAAACAAATACTTAGGGTAATTTTTATCCCGATATTACGTTCCCGTGTGACAATTTCCGATCTCCACGCGGGCGGAGCCCTGAGCAAAACCTAGTTTAGTATAAAGTTATGTCTTCATTCTAAGATTACAGTGAAACGACTCAGTGATATGGCGGGTAAAGGAATTATCAAAATGTCCGACTCGGCTGTAATTAACAATTTGTGAGAACTTCTGAAGATGTCGCTTTTGCTTCAACAATGCGTAATTTTGATTATGCAAACTGGTAGGTACTGCCGAAAATGCTGCGTTATAAAATTGTTGAATTCTTCTCTGTTATTTAATAACTAGCTTCTGACTGTGACTTTGTCCGTGTGAGATTTCTTGTTCTTCCAACACACCCGGTCGCATCACATCGCCTGCCCGCGCAGAATTAATTATTTATTTTTGCTCGGCTCCTAAGGCACAGTGTTCCATTTGATAAAAAAAAACCCTCTGCTGTTTATGGTATCAGACGCAGCTGAATACCAGTATTTAATTTGGAACGACTGCCTATTTGACCTTTTATTTTATCGTGTGGAAGTCCTCATGGATGTCCACCATCCTGGGGTTGGTGGAGGGCCTGGAGGGGTCTGTCAGACTCTTGCTGACTAAAACCATACAGTGTCCTGCTGCTACCTTTAGCCAGGGTGCTAGAGTGCTTGCGAATTTCGTCACGCTCCCCCGGCCAGGTGTTGGCCCGCATGAATCCATGCGGACCCCCTCACCCTCATACGGCCACCATTCTTCTAGAGAGAGGCGCGCCGCCATCTCGGGCCTTTCACTGTTCAGGCAAACTGCCTATCTGACCTACACAGCCCAGTTACTGCGTAATACAGTACCCCTTGGTAAAACTGCTTTGTCTCAAAAGCAGTTTTACCTTTTATCTTTTGGCTACCCCTAACGACTATCAAAGATCTACGAATGACAGCCGGGACCAACGGCATAACGTGCTTTCCGAGGCACGGAGGGGTCTCGATATGTAATGGATAGTCACCCATCTACGAACCGACCGCGGCAAGTGTAGCTTAACCTGGGATAGAGCCGTGCGGCCGTTATTATTTAGCCACGAACATAATTAGTACATATTTCATGGTTATTGAATCAACATGCGCGTCTAGTTGCGTGTTTTTATTATTAATCATGCATTTCCCATTTCCATCCATGAATAGGTAATCTACGTTTGATTTAAACTGTTCAATCGGAATGTCAATTAAAACTGAAATTCTGTGAAATGCAAATTAATATATTTGGATGGACGATTGAAACTATAGCAAAAATTTTATATTTTGTAGTCTGAATTCTGAAAGTCTGTTATTTAAATGGGTTAGGGGGCAACTCGTCCACTTCAAAACTGGGCCCAGGGACCAGTTCTACCTTTCTAATTTTACTAGGGGTCAACTCGTCCCACCTCGAAACTGGGACCAGGGACCAGTTCCACCTTTCTAATTTTACTAGGGGTCAACTCGTCCCACCCAATTCCACCTAGGGGGCAACTGGGCCCACGTTAGTTTAGGTATTGAGACGATTGCACTACTGAATATTCTCTAGGGGTTTGGTGGTCCCAATATAGTGATACTGGCGGTAGCAAAGGGAAATAAAAAAATTCATTTTATGTTATCATAATTATCATGACTAATTTTTTATTCTATAATTAAAAAATATCGTTCATAACAAAACAAATCAAAAGTGCCTACATTTTTTTTTCTCAAAACCAAATAAAAAAAAAAAAACAAATGGCGTGATAAATCGTTCAAGTAGAAATCTTAGCAAATTAATTTCTCTGTACAAAGTCCTACATATAATAATTTCACTGTCAGTATGTAGGTAAACAATATAATTTTGCAACTGTTAAGGAGGTAATTGACGGAAAACAGTTTAATAACATTATCTATAAGTATTCACTTTTATTATTATATTACCACTGTATGTTCTTTGTTTTGTGTTATGTTGATTTTTGACTCTCCGTTTGACATTTTCTATTAATTTATTGATTTTTAGAGGGGGTAGTTTTGAATATACACGTGAACATCTAAGTTATATTAGGAAATATAACAGACTGTGTGCATTTTTTGTAGTTGCAAGTTTATGAGTGTTTTTGCGCTTCGCAAATATTAATTTTTGTTAATTATTTGTAACGTAACCCCCTTACTAATAAACATTGTAGAGCGTCTGTATAGTTACACAACGCTTTGTCTTCTTCATTCGAAAGTCGAAATTACTGACGACTGAAAGAGAGAAATCGGTGTGTAACTATTCATCTGATATAATACGTTTATTAGTAAGTGGGCAAATAAATATATTTCTTATTATTCAATCTTATGTGAATACTTTTTGGTCAGTAACACCAAAGAGTTTATTTATGAGTTGTACAGTCAACAGCAAAAGTAGATGATGAAAATCAGAAATTTAATACTAATGAACGGAGTTCGTGTCAGAACTGTGTGGCATCGAAGGGATTCAAAAGTATGTGATTGTAAATTATACCAAACATTTACTACTAGTACAGCTGCCATATATTCGTGATCAGTTTTGACTCCAAAAGTTATAAGCTCAATCATCATCTACTTTTGCTGTTGACTGTAGATAAACTGTTAGATAAACGGTTAACCGCTAGTGTCCACCCAATGGTGGACACTAAAAAATAAATTAAAAAAAAATTAAAAAATGCTAAAATAATGTATAATTAATTAAATGTATAATTAGTACAGTGATTTTTTAATTATCGGTGGTAGGACACGCCACTTGTCTTAAGGTTTGTTGTGATTGTTCTATTTTTGCAAATAAGGACGGAACAATTCGGCATTTTGTAAAAATACGAAATGACACCACACGTTTCGATACAAACATATGACTACGGCGCTTACCGCCTTCGCGCGTACCAACATAGGGTCAGATTACAACATAGGGTCTTAGGGCGACATGCGCCACGCCTCCATGCCATATCCCTCGATATCCGTGGTTTTTACAAAACCATTACAATTTCTACATCGGAACTGAAAAGAATTGCATCGATATGGAGCGACGACATCATTTGACACGAGAAGAGATGATGAGAGCCAGGGCCGGACCGTGAGTTTAGGGGGCCCTGGGCTAATACTACTTAGGGGCCCACGGCCACCTAATTACTCAAAGTATAGAAAAAAATGAGACAGTAAAATATTTGATTTATATTATAATATATTATGCCTGAGTGTTATTCAACAATGTATTTTTTCTACATTGAATGTACTTCTAATCATTGAAAGTACTGCTTTAAAGAAAAGTATTTTAATTTTCTTTCTTTAGTGAATCACTAGTTCAGCTTTAGACATCTATTTAAAAAATATTATATTAGCTATGGAAATTCAGCGCTTTTTGCCTGGCTGAATTTTCCTAGACATATTATTTTTAAAATAGCATACCATACGATCTGTTTAATTTAATAAAATTATGGATTCTTTCGCATTATCGTCTATTTTTGACTTTGACTTGACTTAGCTGGGGGCCCCTTGAATCCACGGGGCCCTGGGCTGAAGCCCAAAAAGCCATATGGTAGATCCGGCCCTGTGAGAGCCATCGGAATGTTGCAAGCTTGGAATCAAGACCTCAGTTACATTCAAAAATCTGTTTTTTATAACGCCTAATGATTGATTTCTGTGCTTGCATAATCGTCTTATCTATGTGTTTGCGGAAATTAAGGTTTGTGTCAATCGTGACGCCTAAATATTTAATATGGTCGGTTTTAGCTAAAGTGGGACAAGTGCATGCAATGTCATGATTAAGTAAGCGTTGGATTATTGTTTCTCATTGTAAATAACAAGTACTTGGTTTTATAATGTTAAGAGATTTTTATCAAACAGTAGAGCTGTTTTAAGTTTGTAAGAAGAAGTTATTTTAATTTTTTTAATTTTGGTTTTGAGAAAAAAGCGTTGGATTATTGTTTCTCATTGTAAATAACAGGTACTTGGTTTTATAATGTTAAGAGATTTTTATCAAACAGTAGAGCTGTTTTAAGTTTGTAAGAAGAAGTTATTTTAATTTTTTTAATTTTGGTTTTGAGAAAACATAATGTGTAGGTACTTTTGATTTCTTTTGTCATGAACGTTATCTTTTAATTATAGAATAAAAAATTAGTCATGATAATTATGATAACATAAAACGAATGAGATAAACTAACCTTCGGTTATTTTTTTATTTCCCTTTGCTACCGCCAGTATCACTATATTGGGACTACCAAACCCCTAGAGAATATTCAGTAGTGCAATCGTCTCAATACCTAAACTAACGTGGGCCCAGTTGCCCCCTAGGTGGAATTGGGTGGGCCCAGTTGCCCCCTAGGTGGAATTGGTCCCAGGTCTCAGTTTCGAAGTGGGACGAGTTGCCCCCTTAGGCCCATGGTCCCAGTTTCGAGGTGGGACGAGTTGACCCCTAGTAAAATTAGAAAGGTGGAACTGGTCCCTGGGCCCAGTTTTGAAGTGGACGAGTTGCCCCCTAACCCATTTAAATCCCCTTCCCTCTGCGAAAAATAACTATATAATTTTTATATTTACCATTGTTCATTATTTTTCCGCTTCAATCCAAGATTCTAGTTCTTGGCATATCTAATCAGCCTATAATGTCCCCACTGCTGGGACACAGGCCTTTTGAGACGGAGTAAGCTGTAATCCATCACACGGGCCCAATGCAGATTGTTAGGTGTCACATATGTTATTGTATTCTTGGTTCCAGGACATTCCGGATTCCTCACGATGTTTTCCTTCACCGTTTTGAGAGCAGTGGTGATGAAATAAACTACACAAAGTACTTTGTAAATCTTTAAGATTTGGTTACAAGAATCAGAGAAACGTCTTAACAATTAGCTTAAAAGACAGTCGTCACTAACAAAGTTATAGCTAATATTAGGTCCTTACATATGAAATTGGCGTTTTTCGTACTGGCCACTTTAATCACGAATTTCTCCTCTTTGGTAAGGAATTCCAAATTCAAATTTGTACAGCTAGTTACTCATGTATTTGTGCTTCGATGACCGTCATTCATTTGTTTTTTTTCTTCTGTTTTTTCTGTTTGCGTCACTCATTTTACAAAATGGAAAATTTAAAATATCGCATTATTTACGAGTACGAGTTCCGCCGTGGCACTAGTGCTGCGGAAACGACTCGAAGGGTGAATGATGTGTATGGCGGTCATGTTGCAAAAGAAAACACAGTTCGTTTTTGGTTCCAACGTTTTCGTTCTGGAAATTTCGACCTGCAGAACAAGCCCCGTGGACGGCCTGAGACCCAAGTTGATAATGGAGAATTGAAGGCTATTGTGGAAGCGGACCCATCGCAAACCACGTCCGAGTTAGCTGCAGGCTTCGATGTTAGTGATAAAACTGTTTTAATTCACTTGACGCAAATTGGGAAGATTAAAAAGCTTGAAAGCACGACAACGCCAGACCACACACTGCGCAACAGACGGCTACCAAATTAGAAGAGCTTGAATTGGAATGTCTTAGACATCCTCCGTACTCCCCGGACCTTGCTCCAACAGATTACCATTTTTTTCGCAATTTGGATAACTTTTTGCAAGGGAAAAAATTCAACTCCGATGGGGCAGTCCAAATCGCCTTCAAAGATTTTATTGATTCCCGTCCGACTGGTTTTTTTAGTAAAGGGATCAATGAACTACCTATAAGATGGCAAAAGTGCATTGAAAACAATGGTTCATACTTTGATTAATTAAATATATTATATTAAAAAATATTCGACTTTTTGTTCCTTCCATACAAAACGCCAATTTCATATGTAAGGACCTAATATTAAAGTCTCTTTAGCATCGACTTCTTTATTCTCCGTAAATGACCGTCCTGTGTCCAGCTGCATAATTTGCATAGTAAATTAATAATAAAGAAGATTATTCTAGGGGATTTTTATTTCTTTTCCTTTGTTGAAAGTCACTTTTAATCATTCGTCTTTTTATCTCTTGCTTTTATTCGCGAATAATGAAACGTCCTGTTCGAAAAAAGGTGACTCGTATCTAGATTTTTTGACCAAATTCGGTCTGTTCTGTCTGCAATTAACCCAACTTATATTATTATCTGAAAGTGAGACAGGGAGGTGTGATATCCCCGAAACTGTTCACAATGCGTTGGAAGACGTCTTTAAGATGCTAGACTGAACTAGACAGGGTATCAATGTGAACGACGAGTACATTTCACACCTTCGCTTTCCCGACGACATCGACATCGTCATAACGGCAGAGACGCTGGAACAGTTAGACCTGATGCTGCACAATCTAAATGGATCATCTCGACGAGTTGGCCCTCGGCATGAATTTGGAAAACACAACAGTCACACATCTTGCCGAGTCCAATCTACATGGAACGGTCGCTTCTGGAACGAAACTTAGAGCAAGCCAACCAGCTCGGTATTCTTGAGAAAGAAGCCGAAGGTAGGATCCAGTAGGGTTGGGCAGCGCTTGGAAAACTTCGCCAAGTCTTCTCGTCGTCTATTCCGCGATGTTTGAAGACTAAGGTCTTCAACCAGGACAGGGTGTTATGGCGCAGTCTAAGAGAAGCCAATGTCCAGCATTGGAGTACGATAGGCTGAGTTGATTGGTATTATAATACGAGTATCTATATAATATTATTATCAAGAGGTTTATTTCAATGTTTCTTCTCAGAGTAGTCGGCTAGGAAATACGGACCACGTCTAGAATAAGAGTGACGTACGTGTAAAAGTGTTATTTTAAAATCGGCCTCCCCAGACTCAATTAAACGAATCAAAATTACTGTCTCGTTTCCTACCATTTGCTTCGTACAAGTAAGGAGGATATAATGTGTTCCCATCTGCATGTCCTTGAGAACGTACCTGTCAGGGAAACGCGTCGTAAGATTTACACACGTTGACACCTTTGTGCGTTGCTTGGTAAAACATATCCTGTAGATATGCGTAAGTAATTGAATGTAGATCTGCGGTTAGGGTGTTATGCAACCGAGGAATGAAATCTTGACAAAAACAACTCTCTCCTTAAACGTCATTTTTATGTACTTTGAACTTGTTTTATGATTATTATTGTATATACGTAAATAGTACCACCACAGGCTAGTTACCTGTAGTATTGTCTCTCCTTCTTCATCCAAAGGTTTGCCTTTAAACGATCGCTTTTAGCGATAAGACCACCCATTGTGTCACATCTTGTATTATTTGTAGATTTACATCTGTAAGACAAAATATAGAGTATTCTATTCTAGTGAAAACTGTTTCAGGATTTGACCTAAATGACCAGTAACACAATAAAAACATGATGCTTCTTTAACGTTGTCTAATGGTGCCAATAAATGTAGTAAGTAAGGGTGGCGGTTGTTATCTGAGACTTCGCCACCCTACATTCATAAGTTAGTAACCCACGTACCTACTTCGTCGTACGTTAGTTTAAATGATGCATCAAACCTGAACGTGAAGCATTAACTACATAACTACAGGGCACATGCTCCGTATGCAAAGACAATTTGTGTAGTGTAAGCTACAAATAAGTGGTTGTGCGCAGAGTGTAAGTCTATTTTTCCAGTCACACCATTTACCACTAATTCACCGAGCATTAGTGATAACAACAAAAACGAATCGTATGGCTTGCCAATGGCAATAGTAGCATTTTTGATTACCATGCTGGGCATATAAATAAAATCATAAGCTAATTTTACCTGTGATATCTGCTTCCATATGAGAGGGTCCATATGGGCTACTATGCAAAGCTATGAGGTCTTTGCTTCAATCAGCCATAAATAATTTATTGGAAACCAGTCGCAATGTTATGAGGGTAGTTTAGGTACCTAGTTGTAAATTTAACAATGAATTCGCACAATTTGTAGCTGTGACTGTTCGTGGTTGACAACCGTACATATCTCCTGTTATGTATTCTCATTTCCTTTTCGGAAATTCTATTGCATCCATTATAAGGAGTTTCACAAGAGCGTAGGGATACTTACATTAAATTTTGCTTCCTTTAAGTTATAAAGTGGAATTATAGCTCTTTAAACAACAATCAACAACTGTTGGTGACATTTGTGTTGAGTGTATTTAAGTTACTTACGAGGCAACATAGAGGATGCGTACATTAAATGTTTGGCAACATCTTACGAATTCGGTCGTGCGTATAGTAGAGGGAATTCTTGTTTAAATGTTAGCTGGAAATTGTTTTTGTTTGTAATTTAGTAACATAACATAGATAATTGTAGCGATTTCCTTTTCTTGTGTACACTGTCTGAATGTATATAAGGACTAAAATCTTGTGTGACGAAGTGGCCATTTCGCTATAAAACCACAGATTACTGAATGACCGCCATAAAATCGTCCAAATCTCACCATCCCTTGCTGAAAGCCCCGGAACTCGTTACAACAATCTCTCATATTTTGTGTAACTATCTCTCAGCATGTCGGCCATAAACTTATACATAATATTCGTAATATTGTAGCTCAAAGGAACAAGAGTAATAAACGCTTCCTGTACCAACTATGTATATGTCCTTATGAACACCCAAACAAAATATACTGATATTCCTCCATTTTCCTGCGGGAAACATTCCCGAGATTGGTACTCTGTATCGTTTCTATAAATATGTATAGATGCTGCCAGAAGACATTGTCAGTATTGAGACGCACTGAACAGCTGAGTTTATGTGCTAGGGTTAAGTAACTGATGTAGGACAGCACGGAATTGGATGGGGCAGGTTTCGTATGCTCTGAGAAGGCAAAAAGTTTAGTTGTTACGCGTTCACGCTAAAACAGCTGAACGGATTTGGATGAAATTTGACAGATAGGTAGCCTGGAACCTAGAGAAGTTCATAGGCTACTTTCATCCTGTATAGACGAAGGTGGCGGGCAACAGCTAGTAGCTTTATAAATCGTTGTGAATTTATTAGTTGCATTAAAGGCCCCATAATTTTATTCAAAGGTATTATCAGTACATAATTTTGGTCAATAACATGCTTTAAATTAAATCAATTTTAACGGAAAGCTCACATTTAAAAATACTTGAAATGATAGCAGCCTATCCTAGAACAAATGGAATGCATCTAATGACGAGAGGAAGCCACCGAAACAAAACAACCCAAATATGCGTTCAGAAATTCCGTACAAAAGGTATTGGTTGTGGTATTTCTCTTCTATGTTGAGTGGTAGCCTCTCGAAATACCGGTCGGACAGAATTTTTAGCATCCTCGGCTCTTTTTTTTTGCGTAATTTTTATTATTTCTTCGCAAGATAAGTAATTTGATTGAATCAGATTTGTACGGGTAGACGGAAGTTGACTGTGGTAGGATACAAAAAAATGTTCAAGCAAAATAAGTACCTAAGTCCAAATATTATCCTCTATCGTCCGAATATCCTTTACAAGAAATAATATATGTTACTCACGCAAACAGAAAACGTTCGTGTATCATATTTCAGCGTTCTTTCCGGGTTTATTCCGGATCGGAAGGACGGAATTTTCCCAAGGACGGAGTTGGTTTCCTCACCCTCGCTTTCATCTTATTCGTGACAGCTTGTGACACTGGGGTCATCTGAATCCACCCTACCGTAAAAATCATAATGGAAGAGGAATGTTTCAAGGACACGCCTTTTTATCACCCTGCTGGTCACAAAATCAGATTATTTACACAAACTTGGCTACAAAATACATGTTCGTTTATACATGTCAATGCACAGCTTCATAAAATTAATTGCATTTATGTTCTGCAGCTGTATAATCCGGGATTAAAACTACGTATGACATCACAGAGGAATGTATTCATACATTTCCAACTATCTCCCCCTCGCACACAGTATTAGGACCTAAACTGGGCTGAATAGAGCTGGTGAAAGCCTCAATGCTCGCTACACTCGCGTCGAATGCTTCAACGGATATCCTCTGACGCTTTGTGTATGTGAGGAAATGCATCTCGGGTGTAGCTTACTGTTGACAGCGCTTCTGTTTCTTTCAAAGTTTTTCCGACAGGTCAGGTATGAAGGGTTTTGTTGTAAAAGTATTGTTTGATGATAATATTGTTACATCGAATTCGTTGACGCGTGAATGCATGAATGTAAACATGTCAGAAGCGCTATCGATTAAAACAGTTTTGCACATCCACACATAAATACGATGAGTCAATGACCTAGTGTGGATGACTGAAATTGATTCAATAGCACCAACGAACTGTACACCAACTGTGTATAAAAAACTTGATTCTTTAATTTTTTTTTTGTGCGATGTTAATAAATTATTATCCCTTAAAATCTCCTTTGTCAGACCACAAATCTTGGCCAAATTCTTTTCCAAACTCCTAAATTCATGCAAAAGCAATCGGGGACAAACGTTCTCCAACATGATATGGATTATGAAGTTGATGAGATCGAGTCTCGTGTCAGACCCTTTCATACAAAGTTGCTTCGAAAATACAGATTGTATGAGTTTCAATGGGACAAACATGAATGCAAATGCTTTGAATAGATACTACTTTCCCGTCGAATGAATGTTGGCTATATGGAATCAGTGCGAATTTGAATGTGTGTTGGAGTTCAAATATGACGCTGTGTTAGTTGAACAAAGTATGAATAAATTAGTTCTCGATGTTTTATTTGCATCACATGCCTTCTGGCTATGGTAATTTTGGCACAAAAACCACTTCAAAATGGTGCTTTGCGTAAAACAACGACAAAAGACTATTCCATACACAAGTTTTGCAAGACCTTCACTTTCATGCCCTTATCCCAATTTATTTGGAGTTGGCGCAGCATGTCCTCTTCTTCCATACTTCTCTATCAGTACGAAGTACCCCCTTTCAAGACATGACAACTTTCTATGATATCAACAATAAAGAGTTTCGCCCAGATCATCAGCAAAAACAATCGTTATTCAGTGATTATAATCACTGAACATAAACATGAAATAATAATATGAACATGAAATTATGATTATGTGCTACAAAGTCGCAAACGAATGTAATAAATAAGTTTAAATCCTTGAATTATCCTCGAGCTATGTCAGACTGAAGGATTGGCACTACTTGTGTTTCTTCGACGTTAATAATTCTATCTCCTCCAAAGGTGCACAGAGCACCTCTGTTGTTATTGGTGTTGAAATAGGTGACGTCTGCTCCAAATGTTTAAGTTTCAAGACATATGAAACTTGGAGAGTTGGAACATTGGTTGCTTGTATCTCCTAAGTTTACCGGAACATTTACTACCTACAAACTTTACAAGTACATCTAGTAAAATATTTGCAAACATAACTTCCATATGATTAACGGTAATAGTGTTTTTTATAGTCGTTTATTATGTTTCCTGCTGAGAAACATGATGTGTTGTTTTTCCTTTTTTTATTTTGTATTGTGCTTGGATGATTTGTGTTGGTATGGAACTGTGTAGTTATTGCTTGTTATTTTTCCTTATCGGTAGTGAGAAGATAACCATCTTAGAATATAAAACCACAAAAAACACAAGAACAAGTATCCGCATTGCAATGCGGATACTTGTTCTTGTGTTTTTTATATGTGCATATTAGGAATGTATTTCGGATTCCCCATTACCGGCTATATTGCCGTCGTAAGAAGACTTCATAACGGCTAACACACACATACATATCAATATGTCCAATGATAATCACGGTCTTTACACAGAAATCGATATAAAAACAATAGTGGGTAAAATGGCCAATTTGTAAAACTAAAGTACTGGCGAAATAATAGCTAGTTACAGTCAGAACGGTCGTAAATATGACACATCGTATGAGAATGAGACGGTCACACAGGTGACAGAAACGACGCTCTAATACAAGGTGATTTACTTTTTATAAAACTCGACCCGTTTTATATTTACGGGTGTGTTTTTAATTAACCGATTTCAAACAAAAAAGGAGGAAGTCCTTTGTTCGTTTTTATATATTCCCGGTCAAAATAGACATTCAAGGTTAAATTAATTCGCATAAAGCTGAAAATTGGTATGTATGTTGGGAACACCATTCAAAATAAATTGTCTTATGTCCCCATCGATCCGACGTGTGCAAAAAAAAAATGTTCAAGGTCAAATGTTGCAAAAATCGGATTTTTACATTTTTCAGCTAAACGGTAAGTTTTGTCATAAAAATAGGTGTGAAAAAATTGTTCATCATGTAATTATCTACAAAAAATGTTTCTACACTTTTTTTCCTAAGAATCACCATTTCGGAGATATGGCGATGCAAAAACCCCTATTTTTGAAGGTAACTGGACCGGACTATAATTATGTTCATCGATATTGTCATCAATTTTCGCACGATTTTGAATTTTTCAAAATCGACAACCGGTCAACCGACTTACAAAAAAAAAAACACCGGCCTCCGAAATTAAAGATACGCTTCACTCGTACGTCACGTGGTTTTTTTTTGGAAGTCAGTTGCTTTTTTTGGAAAAAACTTTTTTTTTTTAATTATTCCGGCACGCTTTTTTTGGTTCCACCTTTGTTCTATTGTGGAGTACTTGCCCACCACAGCAACAGTTCAAAACACTTTCCAATAAAAAAACCGTATTGCACCTAAAGATCCATCCAGTACTATACATATCCGGATCGAATCAGTCCTCAGTCGGAGCGATCGTATTAGTACCAGGCAATTAACTCCGGAACGCCGAGATTCCTGCGCTCCGTGACCCGGAACAACTTTAATCTATTAGCAACTATAGCTCTTATCTGCGACTGCAATCGCATTATTTCTCATGCTGCAGCGTGAGAAATAGAAGCAATTTTTTTAATTTTTCAGCACGCTGCTTCGTTGATTGCTCTTGGATCTTTGTACAGGTTTCAATTAAACAAATCAAACACAATAGAACTTTCATAAGGTGGTTTTGCATTTAAAATTTTTACAACATGGGAAAACAGATTATGTCATGTCATTTGTATCATCCAACCTTACCTAATACTAAAGGCATGCAGCCAGACTTTATACACTTTGACATTAAAAAAAGAATGACCTTTCTCTTTGTATTGTATAGTATTGTCTATCAGGCTGGTGTCCGAGTTTTCTCTTTACTGGCTTCATCAAATACTTAATCACCCTACATATTTTACTTTCCCGACCCTAGCATCACAAGTACTCGTATGTACCTATCGCTTCGGTTAACGAAAGCGTCAACAAAATTGTTAATCCTTGCTATATTAGTTTCCGATACACTCAAGAGCGTGGTCATGAACTACGTCAGGTCAGGTGGGTGCTAAAATTCACTCTTGCGGTTTGTGCTGGCTCTACGAAGTTTCATGCAAGTTAACTTTCAATATAACCTTTGTTAGCAACGTTGCCTTGTTTCGTATTATCAATGTTTTGCAAGTTAATTTTGCAGTGAGTGAATGTTGGGTCGGTGGTTTTACCTTTTACCTATTCGTTCAATTATTAGAAGGTATCAAATAAAAGCTTTGATTTTTTGTTTGGACAATTAGGTTACCTACTCGTATTTATTGGAAATTTTGCACAATTCTAAAATGTAGACAATAGTACAATGTTTAAAACTGCTCTTAAAACGGTGAAGAAAACATCGCGAGGATGCAGAACCAAAAATTCGAAAACAGGTGACATCTACCAACACGCACTGGGCCTGCGTGGTAGATTACAGCCCACTCCCTCTCGAAGAGAGGAGGCTTGTGTCCCGGCAGTAGGAACGATATAGGCTGATTATGCTATGCATATGTAACCAACGTTTACACGTAAAGAACACTTAAAACTAATAAATTGTGTGCAGCGGAAAAGTACGGTATATTTTATATATTTAAATCCTTACAAACGACACTACATAAGTGAATTCTCGGAGACTATTAGCGCTTCCTACGTCACTGCTCGAAAAATACGAGGATTCTTCATCCCGGGAGAAGCGCTGTTATTAATTTCTTGAAAAATGCTTTCAACGCTCCTTGCAGGGATTCTAGAGGTGGAAAATGAAATTGTCCTGTTAGAAGGAGAGCTCTAAAATATTATCGCAGAATATTTCAGACTAAAATTTCATCAGTGTGTGTACTTAAGTTTTTAAGGCTGCACTATGAATGCAATTGCTGAGATTCATGTAGGTTAGGGGGCATCCATTAATTACTTACGTGAGGTGATTTTGGTGATTTTTTGACCCTCCTCCCCCCTTAGCGAGATATATCATGAGATTTGGCTCGACCCTCTTCCCCCCTCCCTCTAATCTCACGTGAGATTGTTCAGAAAGCGTATTTTCATTGTAAATATGATACTATATGCTACATTACGTTGGATTTATTTTAAATAAAAACTTTTTAACAAAAAAATTAAACCTCCGAAAAAACTGAAAAGCAAAAAATAAAAACCTTTTTTTATTTTACCTTAATAAATAAGTTCTTAAACTAATGCAAGTATACCTAAGTAATTTTGAGTCGGCGCCAAACAAGCAACTTAATATCGTTGCGAGTGGTCGTGCGGAGAGCGCATTTTTTGTTTGGAATGTTATATTTATCGCTGGAGATTTCACGTTGCATTATTAATTTGATTTGGTTATTTCTTTAAATTTAAGGTAATTTAGTGATCATTGTTCATTGATTGTTTGGCGCCGACTCAAAATTTCTTAGGTATACTTGCATTAGTTTAAGAACTTATTTATTAAGGTAAAATAAAAAAAGGTTTTTATTTTTTGCTTTTCAGTTTTTTCGGAGGTTTAATTTTTTTGTTAAAAAGTTTTTATTTTATAATTTTTTGAGGCTATAATTTACTAATTACTACATGCTTAATTTTTGACTACTTTTAAAATAGCTACCTACCTTACTTTAGATATTAACTGTTATATAATCCTACTTTTACTTAAAAAAACAAGCTTTATATACCAACATAGATAGGCCTTTTATTTTAATTGTAATACACAGCTCGGCATTAAAATCTGTGAATGAATAATAAATCACCCCTATTTTCCCACCCTTAGGGTAGGAATTTTTTTTCCAAATTTACATGGGACCAACTTTGAGGTATGTCCTATCCAATAAAAAAAGAATTATCAAAATCGGACTACTCTGTAAAAAGTTATGCGTGCTCATACATTACAATCAGTGAGTGAACAATCAATCATCCCCTGTTTTCCTACCCTTAGGGTTGGATTTTTTTTTTTCAAATTTATATGGGACCAACTTCGGGGTATATCCTTTCCAATAGAAAAAGAATTATCAAAATCGGACTGCTCTGTAAAAAGTTATGCGTGATCATACATAAAAAAAAAAAAAAAAAAAAAAAAAAAAATATACGCGTCGAATTGATAACCTCCTCCGTTTTTTCGTCGGTTAAAAATCAATTTGTTTAATTATTTTTATTTCAAACTAGTTAAGACTCAATTCAACCCAGTTTTCGCGCAATTTTACACTGTTTCTTGCGGAATAAAAAAATACGTGATACTTACCAGGACCCCCCTCTTTCCCACGTGAGATTGGGTGAGAATCGGCTTGACCCCCTCCCCCCTAAACGCCTCACGTTATTAATGGATGCCCCCTTATTGATTCAATAAGCTAGCGTTTTAATACATTTTCGTTTTACTCAGTCCTCGCTGTTCTACTGGCTTCTGGGCAGTTCTGGGTAAAGGCCTCCCCCAAATTCTTCCAGGTATTTCCTTTTTTTATTAAGCCACCTCGAACCAGCCCATGCGGTCGTCTCGCCACCATTCGCTGGACCGGTCCTAATGATTATCATGATATTTTAATGCTGAAAGTTTTATATAATGTTTAAATTTTTGACCACCAATCCCAATTTTCTAGCCGAATTCAATTTTCGCTGAATCTTTCACGAGCATGACGTATGACTAGTACATCCTGTCCGCAATGTGTCCCCGGACCATAAATCTACTCGTGACACCGATCTGCGGATACCAGCGGTCGTGCATCTTTTTTGATGTATTAATATTCTTTGATGCAGCACTAACTGGTTCATTAATCAGGTCGGAAGTACACCATAATCCTTGGTCTTTTACTTGCATGGCGACAAAGAATTTATAACAAAAATATTACTGAAAATAATTATCTACGGAGTTAATACTGGTATTCAGCTAGACTCTGAGACAGCTAGACTAGATCTGGTTAGACTGGAAGCCGACCCCAACATAGTTGGGAAAAGGCTAGGCAGATGATGATGATGAGCTATCTACGGAGCTGTGGTGGCCCAGTGGTTACGTTACGGCAGCGACTTTGACGCGATTCGAACCCATGCAGACGCTTTATTCTGTGTAAATTATTTCATCACCACTGCTCACAAAACGGTGAAGGAAAACATTGTGAGGAAACCGGCATGTCCTAGAACCAAAAATTCGAAGACATGTAACATCCACTAACCCACACTGGGCCCGCGTGAATTGAGGCCCAATCTTCTAAAATCAACAGTGGAGAATGCTGATTATGCTAAATAGTTGTCTTTGGAGGTAAAAGAAAACCGATGCTACAAAAGCATCGTATCTTATGCGAATGGAAGCGTAATCACATGCTTACGAAAACTTTTATAGAGTTATGAGGAACAGGGTGTAAAGTTCACTCATACTCTATAGAAAAGGGAGGATCCTCCGACCAGACGGGTGTTGTGTCTGGCGGGCAACTGCCCGATGATTCATGTCGGGCCGTTGTATCTATGCTATTTGCGCGGTAAACTCTGCTTGCGAGATGCAGGATTTGCGTGACGTCAGCATGACGCGTTGTCCGCATGTGGCGTTGTAGATACCGCTACAGTTTCAAAGTCTACTTCTACATTTATAAAAAAAAAACAATGGATTTTGGTCTATGTTATTATGCATCGTATTCGCAGCGTACTATGCAGGATCTGTTAGCGGAAGGCTTTAATCCAAGCTACCGGAACACCTGTTCATAAATTCCTGGATGTAAATTAAATCATTTCACGCGTCGGGTCGAGTACCGGAAGCTTAGTTCATTTTAATAATAATACAGAGAATGCTTAGTATGAGAGACCATTCACTGGGATATTCAGCAGCTTTACTTAAATTAGTCACAATATTACAGAGTTCACGGAAAATTTCATAATTCTTCAGTACCTGTAATGAAAATTCTGTAGACTTTTATATACATACAGGGTTATTTTAAATTGGCTAGCTAAACTACGCAGACGCGATGGGTACCGATATCTTAACACGATGAAGTTGATTGGTCAAGCGCATAATTTACCTACAACATGAGCTTGTAATCTCTATACAATTAACTCAGACATGACATCATGACATGGGCTACTGAATAGCGGTCTACATAGGTACTTACATGGCTACAGCTACCTCACGTTAATCCGATGGATTGATGGATTGGTATCCCAGCACCCTAATCTGAATCCAGTGTTGGGCAAAATTTAGTTTGATTGATGATTGATAACTAAGATAAAATTATTTAATCATGACTAATGAGTAATGACTAAAAAAATTCAATCATGTATGATGATTGAAGATTGATTAGTGTTAGTGTTAGTGATTTAATCATGACTAAATTTCTCATGACTAATTTAATATCTAAAATTACGCCGTTGCCAAGTTAACACTCACATAATGTTGATTCGTTATTTTGTCATAACAAAATAAAACACAATCTTTACAACAGTATCAATTTAATTTTTTAATTAACATGTAGGCAGTAGCACGTTATTCAATTACAACAACAAACTACGGGTTAATTATGTTTAAAATAATTTAAATTGGTTTTCATAACCACACGGTTTTCAAATTGTTCATCAGACAATCTCTGTGATTTTGGTAGACTGGTCATTGTTGCATATGAAAACATCCTTTCTACAGATCCAGAAGATGGCATTGGTGTATTGTGCTCCAAAAATATTTTTTTATTAATGGGTAACGGTGTAAAAGGTCCTACATCTTTACTTTCTTCTGAAAAGAAATTCGTCATTAAAATATCAGCTCCATTACCCTTTTTTGCCTTTTATCTACTTTTAACTTTTTACAGTAGTAGCAGTTATAATAAAAAAAAAATCATGTACAAATACAAAAATGGAAAATGCTATCAATCAACTTATGAGAGTGATGAATAATTTAAATAGCGCGATAGATGTCTCAAATGAAACAAAAAATGGAGTTAGCCAGCTTAGCATTTTTAGTTTAGTCATCAATCAAAAATAATGATTGAATGACCAATGACTAATTATTTAGTTATGATTATGATTAACTATTTTAGTCATGATTAAATCAATCATGACTAAATTAGTTGTGACTAAATTAGTCATGACTAATCAATTGATTGAAAAAATTTGTTGATTGACCCAACACTGTCTGAATCATTTTGAAGGATATTGCTAATCCATTGCTTCATATGTTCGAAAGGTTGTTTGCGCAATAACGTAAATAACGCAATGAATGTTGTTGAACTGTCAAAATGAAAGCGATTGCTTCTAATCTGTCCTTCTGCTAATCTGGGATTTTGCTATTCCGGGATTATGCCGTCCTGTCCTTCTGCCGCGGAGGGATAGGTAGTGTGTTACGCAATTACCCTGCTGATCTGACACGGGTTGTGGTCTGGATGGACACACTGTCCTTTTTGCCTTTTGATCCTACATCAATATGGTAGGAGAAAAATGCCTTAACATTCCAGCCAGCCCCCTAAAGCCTTTTGTGCACGGTACGGCGTATAAACCGCGCCGTAGAAAAAACGTCTGTCAACAAGCTTCCATAGTGATCCATACAACACTGACGACCGTGCCTACACACGGCAAATAAACCGTAGTTTTTCACGGCAAGAAAAATGTGTGTGTATCACAATCCGAAGGACTTTGAAGGAAATTACTAATCTATTGATTCATATTATGTTTGAATTTTTTTTGCTTCATACCGTTTATATCACAATACGTGCTGTTGAATTGTCGTATGAAAGGCATTGCAATTTTATATTGAGAAAGAAATAGAAGATATTAGAAACGTTTATTTGCTTTGAGAGCTAAGTACTCGATGCATAACATCAAATGACATGCATCAAGTAGATGCTGATGCCTCTACCTAACATTATCCTCACGTTGCTACAAATAACCCTGCAAAGTCATACAAAAATATGACGTAAAATTATGTAATAATAATAATACTAATTTATTTATTTCCAAGTATATGGTATTTTGAGATCTTACACTAATAATGTTCCACATATACTACCATTGCTGGCGTAGAAATATTAAAAAAAAGTTAAGCACATTCAAATCATCACTAAATTAATTAAAATGTCAAAAAGTAAAATAAAAATTAATTTGCTATGTCAAAAATACAAGTTCTAAAGTCAAAGTAATACAATGATATTAAGATTAATTGCAATGTCAGAAAATATACTTAAAATGTCAAAATAAACAATATTATGTCCAAAATATAAACTCTATAGTCAAAGTAATAAATGAATAGATATTATGCCAAAATGAATATTTATTACAATGTCAAAAATTATGATTTAAAAATTCATTAACTGAATAAAAGCAAATCTCTAAGAGCCAAGCAAACATGTTACATTTAAATTTATCTATTGGTAACATTCTAAACTCAGATGGTAATTTATTATAGATTTTTATCGTCATATAACTGGCATTTCTACTATAGAGATGCAGTCTCTGAGGAGGAACTAACAGTTTGCCAGCATTTTTTTTTATTCAATCTTTCCGAGACTTGTTCATTCAATGAAAATAAATGAGGGTATTTTTTAACAAATAAACACACCTCAAAAATATACAGACACGGGAGTGGGAGAATTTTTAATTCTTTAAATAATGGTCTGCAATTGTCTAAATATTCTGCTCCACTCATGGCTCGGATACACTTTTTTTGTACTTTGAACGCTATGTCCACGTCCACTGAATTACCCCATATAACTAGGCCCTAACGTAATACTAGTGAAACATAACCATGATATGCATTTAGGACTGTTTTTTTACTGGACACTAGTCTCAACTTGCGAAGAGCATATACAAACTTATCAAGCTTACTGCATACTCTTTCTACATGTTCCTTCCAATTCAGTTTGTTGTCAATTATTATACCCAAAAATAAAGCCGTTGGTTCTGGTTGCAAAATTGTAGTGTCATGTCGACTGTGTCATGTATCATGTCGTGATTATTGTTGGTGTAGCTGACAAGTTACTTGTTTGAAATTGTACTACTTTGGTTTTATTAATATTAACATTAAGATTATTGTCCGCTAACCAGTTTATTACATTAATTAATTCAATATTAGTGTCAACTTCTATGTCATTTTTGTTGGAACATTTTATCGTCAGCAAATTGAATACATTCACATTTTAGGCATTTTATGAGGTAATTTATATATAATAAAAATAGTGGCGGACCCAGTATGCTTCCCTGTGGAACGCCTGTAGAAAAGGTTCCCTTTGCCAAACGTTTCTTTAGCAAAAACAATAGACTTTAAATTCAACTAGTCTTCATTGAAGTCCATTCCAAAATTCCAAGCTATTACAGAGACTAGTAAGATCACCTGCGAGGTACGTCACAGGTACCTATTCAAAAGGATATTTGTCCTTGTGTGACAACTGACGGGTTTTAATTAAAGCCTGTGTGACGAAGTTTCCCAGATGTTTTGTGAGGGTAGTCGTGTGTTTGCTTGTAGAGCTCAGCGCTGGAAACAGTGTTTTAAGAGGCCTCTCACAGTCCACTAGCGCCGCCAATCGAAAAAATGTCATAACTCGTAAATAGAATCAAAAATACAAAATATGTTCTATTATTACTGTGGAAAAGGCAATAACGTAATTGTATAACACCTTATCAACACTTGAAATATAGCTGTTTAGCTAAATCGTGCATTCAAAACATAAACGGCCGTTTTTGTTACAAATGCACGATTTAGCTAAACAGCTATATTTCAAGTGTTGACAATGTGTTATAAAATTACGTTATTGCCTTTTCTACAGTAATAATAGACCACATTTTGTATTTTTGATTCTATTTACGAGTTATGATATTTTTTCGATTGGCGGCGCTAGTGGACTGTAAAACGCCCCTTAATTAAATTAGTTTTTCTGAACTGCCGTGCTTCGTCTCGGTTACGGCGATGTGTTTCGCCCGTTGACGTCATTACATGCATTGCGTTGCGTATTGAACTAAGTTTTAATGTATCATCTGGATTAATTAGTGTGGGACGCCCCCCAGCTAGATGGACGGACGACCTAAAGAAGTTGGCTGGGGTAGACTGGATGCGGAAGGCGGAGGACAGGGTGCTGTGGCGCAGTCTGGGAGAGGCCTATGTCCAGCAGTGGACTGCGATAGGCTGAGTTGATTGATCTGTATTAATTAATTTCTTAACGACAGTCAACTATGTCATTTTTCTTCCTTATTTATTTAATTCCACTTGCACACACTGCTAGGTGAACACACGTTATGTTAATGAAGTTCAATCATTTTCTGAATGAATCGCCCTCTCATGAACATTGCCAACTAAGCAATTCTTTATCTTCATTTTGTCTGAGTCTGCCTCTGTCTGTTCTCGGGTCACTTCACGAGCACCAGACGATAATAATCTGAAAGGAAACAGTCATTATAAACTAACTGTGCCCGCGACTACGTTCGCGTGCATGACAGAAAACGTTTTAATTTTTTTGCGCGGAATCCTAATTCTTTTTCTAAAATAAAAGTAGCCTAAGTTACTCCTTATTACATCAGCTATCTGCCAGTGAAAGTTAATCGGTCCAGCCGCTTCAGAGATTAGCCGGAACAAACAAACAGACAGACAAAAATTGTAAAAAAAAAGACGGGTTGCACTCCGGGAGTGCCGGCAGAAGTGAAAACTTGAATATTAACGTTGAAATAAATCAATTATTAATTGAATTAATGTAACTCATTTTTTTTTTCACTATTTCTGCGTCACTTTTTTCATTAATAGATGCACTTTGTTCAATTTCCATATTTTAAACACTTTATTATATACACGAATTTTACGAATACACAGCAGTGTGGCTACTACACAGACATTCGAGCCATCAGCTGTCCATCCATCCACCCATCCATCCATCCATCCATCCATCCATCCATCCATCCATCCATCCATCCATCCATCCACATCCACATCCACATCCATCCATCCATCCATCCATTGTCGTGGTTCACTTCGGTTGGCGCCACCGTAGAAAGAGAGGGGGATACTTAGTAGTTAGGAGTAGTAGTTCTCCCCTGTGTAGTCTCTCCTGACGGTCTCGTGTCCTGACGCGATGTCCTGACGCGAGTTTAACATTTTTTACCCATTACAACAAA
The DNA here is from genome assembly GCA_945859645.1 of Amphipoea oculea. NCBI lineage: Eukaryota > Metazoa > Arthropoda > Insecta > Lepidoptera > Noctuidae > Amphipoea > Amphipoea oculea. The sequence goes on from OX243862.1 coordinate 24,354,832, forward strand.
GTATGCAACGCCGCTAAAGAAGTTTTCACTTCAAAAATATTTTGGTGTATGTACCGTGTATGTATTTATTAAAAAGCGGTTATTTTAATATTGCAAACAGACACTCCAATATTATTTATTTGCATAGATGTCAAATTAATTCTGTCTCTATGTCTGTCTGTTTCCTTTTCTCGCCTTTTGACATGACGGTAGACCATGACATGGGACATAGGATACTTTTATTCAAGTAGAACGTTCCCGTGGGATAACTTCGGACCTCAACGCGGTCGAAACCGTTGGCAAAAACTAGTGGCTATATTGTCATTCCGAAGTTATTGAAAACAACAATTATGAATAATGTTTCCGTCATACGACGATGTGACCTGTTGGCGCAAAAGCTATCAGTTTGATAAGAGTTCGCTTAGAGAAAGGTTATCATAAATGCATAATACGGGTTGCGAAGTCAGTGAGATGACCGATTAGTAATTATAAAGTTTTCATGTGCCAATACCCCCTGTACCAGCCCCGTCCAGGTTTTACCCGCGAAATGATTTTTTTTTAATTTATTTCTCTCACAATGTGTTCGTGGCACTTGACAGTTTTTAAACTATATAAATTCACATTGTGTGAGCTGGTGCCTGAAGTAGGTTTTAGAAAAAAACCTGTATTACAGGTCACCAGGCCCCACATAGTAGCATTATACTCGTACAATCAAGGAGGCATAATATGTAATTCCACGAAACATATAAAACAAAAAAAAAAAAAATAGAAGAAAATAAAGAAATTAAATAACAACAAAAGCAGTCGAAGGGTGTATGGTGAATGTGTAGGTGAATGGTGATGAATGTGTAGGTGAATGGTGGTTATTGTGTAGGTGAATGGTGGCTGGTGTATGTGAATGGTGGTGAATTTGTAAGTAATTATTTGGATACAAGTATTACTCAATCGAGTGGAGCAATTTCTCTGTATCCTCATAGGAAAGAGGATTAACAATGTTATCCGTCCATCTCGCTGCCGAGATCCGCAGACGTACGAAGGTTTTCGATAGCGGGAAACGAAATATGGAACTCAAATGGAGTTGGACAGGACACCTGCCACGGCGCAATTATGTAGAGGATAATGAGGATTTATTCAAGTTATTTGGGAAAGTAAAAGGAGCTTGTAAAGAGGCTATACAAGTGAAGATGGCACTCAATCCCGCTAAAATAATTTAATACAGCTGGCAGAGTTATGGTACGGCCCATCTTTTTACTATGATTCGAGAAGAAAATGGACTCTGTGTTTACTAGGTATATTGGCACGGCAATGGTACGTTGCATTAAGTCCGCCTCTGTACATGTATGTGCTTGAAGTATTAAATAAATAAATAAATATACAATTGTTGACATAAAAGAGTTTAGATATTATGTAGAGCCGCTTTGCCAGGCCCTCGTCCCAAAAAGTTTTGTTTCGATAAGCAGCTTTACGCGAAATAACTAACAGTACACAAAGAGTGCAAAACTTTTATCAATGCATAATATCAAGCTTATTATAGCTGACGGGCTGGCAACATTTTCATTTAATGATAAAGCTTCTGGAAATAATTTAAACAACATGGAGTTTGTTTCAATAATTTTTGTCGAAGGACCGATGACCGGTGGTGCAGACGAGTCCCAGAGTGGAGACCACGCATCGGCAAGTGTAGCGTGGGCTACCCCTCGGCTAGAAAGACCGACGACCTAAAGAAAGTTTCTGGGATCTGTCCCAGATACTTTCTTTGGATCCGGAAGGTGGAGGACAGGGTATTGTGGCGCAGCCTGGGAGAGGCCTATGTCCAGCAGTGGTCTGCAATAGTCCAAGTTGCTTGATTGATATGTGGTTTCAACTTTCATCACTAACATCATCCACAGTCTTTATAGTCCACTGTTGGGCTTAGGCTCGCTTACCTTATTTATTTATGTACTATAGTGCTCCAGATGGGAGCACTTTTATTAAATCAAACTCCTATAGGATTTCATCTAATATATTAGGAGACTTTAAAAATACTTGACGCTTGCTTGAACGTTCAAACATTAGATGCCGCCAATTATGACATAGCCTCTACAGTACCCGCAAAACACCTGTACCTTTTGCCAACAATTTCTACTTTATTGTATCTAAATTCCTTGCTGCGGTCATTCTGATTATTTAGATGCCTTTTTCTTTCTCCTACATTGTTTTTCTTTGTCATTACCTGTGGATTTACGAGTATACTATATCACGATTTGCTCTGCAACATTGTTTGGAACGTGCTAATAACATTATGTTCTATACGAGATTGTACTTAACTTAATTGGCCGTAAAATGTTTTCAACATCACGGTTCAGTTATTGTCTGAAAGAACAGTTACTACTTACTTAGTGTGTAAGTAAGCTATTACAGTGTGTACTATTTTATTTATAAACAAAGTCATGTCCACGAAGGGTCTTCATTTTCTATACCTATTTTCCAGTGCACCAGGGTAATTGCGTAAAAGCACATTAAATGGCAATCGATCGCAATGCCTTTCATTTTGACAGCCATTGCTTCTTATATTTGAAAAATTTAACAACGGAAATAACGCAAAGAACGTGGCTCAACTTTCAAATAGAAAGACATTGCGATCGATTGCCATTTCATATGTGTTACGCAATTACCCCGCGGCCGATATCCTTGTCGATAACCTTTCCAATTTTTAATTTAAATATATGCCAACTGAAAATATAGATTAGGTACATTATGTAACTTTCAACTCACTTGCACATACATAAATATTGCGTAAACTTTTTATAACTAAATGAACACTAAATGAATTACTAAGATAATTTCAGATAAGGAGATCCGTACTTATTATTATGAGAATGCGAACAGCCTTGACGGAATATTTACATTTCCCTGTACGAAATAGTGTAGTATAAGGATTGAGCTAAATATACTAATTAGTTTGACACACAGATAAAGTATTACTTTAAATAAATCTGCAGAATTATGGACTGCGAATTCACACGTACCTAATACGCACGTTAACGTAAACGTGAACTGTAGTTAAGTGTGTAAGGGTGCTTACATAAAGAATCAAGTTTCCGACGCAGGCGAGTCTGTGCGGATCGGTACCGGTCGGTGCGGGTGAAATAGTCCCTATACGCTCACACATAAAGAAACAGGTACAGTACCCGGCGATAAATATTGCACATCGATCTTTGGAAAGAGACAATCGGCTAATTTCGGCTTCGTAGAGCGTTATCTCTGTCGCACGAAATACAAACAGTCCGGTATCTATTAGGAGCTGTTAAAACAATTATGATTTGCTTCTTTTGATAATTCTTTTTATTCTTTGTATAAAATACACCAATTTTTCTATGAATGATTGCTTTAGGTTGGGGTAAAACAAAAAGGTTCCCCTATTTTTCCTAAAGATGCCATAGTACAACTTTAAATTATTTAAATTTGGGGGTGTTAACAACTCTAGATATATATTTTGAACTGGACGCGACCGCACTCTATCGCACTTGAACAACGACTGACAAAACGTCAGTTAACGTCACATAGGTAGTGTGCGACAGAGATAACGCACTACGAAGCCGAAATTAGCCGATTGTTTCTTTCCAAAGGTCGATGTGCAATATTTATCGCCGGGTACTGTAAAACATGTAACCGTTTCCTTTCAAAGATCAATCTGCATAGACCTGTACCGGGAGTCGGGACCGAAAACCCGCTTCTTTATGTAAGCACCCTAAGAACGGTTTCGCAATACATCCGATCCGAATCCGAATTAAAGATCCGACTACAATCTGAATTGGGAATGTTCTAAATTCGGACGGATAGAGTTCTGATCTAGTGCGCAACCCCTCGTGCAAATATGACTATGGTCACTTCGGACCGGCGCGGCATTTCTCGGATTCAGATCGGATGTAGTCATAGAAATGTAAAAAATCTATGGATGTAGTGCAGAACCCATAGATATATGACACCCACTATATATGAACAATAAATGATTTTGATTTGATTTGATTTGATGAAAGCAGTTTTTTACATTTCTCTAGAACTAGATTCTAGAACTAGATTTCTCGGCAGAACCGCTCTAAGACATACCATAGTTTACGTTTACGTTTTGAGTGTGTTTGTAAGTCCATAACAGGGGCTAAGGACATCATTCTATTTTTGCCGTAGAAGATGAATAAATTATTAATCGTTTTGTCGCGGCTGCTACTATTTCGCATTTGTATTAAGTATAAGGATATTCTCTTGCTATTTTTAAAACGCTTTTATTAGCTTCATTTGTAACTAAATTGCATTGTAATCAAATCTTTGAAGTGAATTTTAACCTACTTCTAATTACTGTAGTATCGAAGTGAAACTTTTTATGTAGGTATATAATTATGTCGCAGCTGGATTGTAGAATCCGCTGTTTTACAAAACAGCTCCGTTATGTAAAACAACTGAACAACGACTTTCATAAAACTCTGACTTGGTCGACTGGACCCGCGGTTCCAGTTCGAGTGGGTCCAGTTGACCAAAGACTCACATTTTGCAGTAGTTGACACATTGAGTGCCAATTTCACCAATGAAACTGTACGCGATCAGCACATCTAAACTGCGTTCAAGGGCTGTCAGTGTCAATATTTCACAATTATAGTGACAATGACCACTCTTGAACGCGGTTTAGATATTGTACCGACTTTGACTGGCGTTTAGTTTCGTTGGTGAAATCCGCCCTAAACCGGCGGACATTTTAAACCCTTTTCTTCGAGTCCACGTTTGCAAATAATGACATAATAATAATATTTATTTTAAGGCTATGGTGGTGTTAAAAGCAGCATAGTGTTCATACTTTTCATATTTACCAAAAACATGCTTGATTTTCAGAATATCAACATTTGCTTTGGTAAGTACATACTCTTTCAAATTGTACCACATCATTTAAAAAATTAACTTTCTTCGGTCCTTCGTTAAACCTGTTCACCAAACGTTATTAAAGAGAGTCTTAATTTAACACTGTTGAATTCGTGTTCAGTGAAAGCAACTGTCAGCATGGTAAAAAGGTTGTAGGTACTATAAATAATTCCTTATTCTCGCGTTTTCACGGTCTAATTTAATTCACTTAACAATCTTCTAAAGGTTGTAAGTATTTACCATTGTCTTCAGTGACAGTTTAATTTATCGTTACCTAAGCGACCACCAGAGGCGATGTCTTAGGGCCAAAGCACACACGCTACTTTTTGCAACGGCGATCGGCGATTCAGCTGCTTTTTAGAAGCTAAATGCAGCGACCAAGTATTCCACACCGCACACTTAAAAACGCCAAACGCGGCGATTCAGTCGCTTTTCGGAAGCTCGATACAGCGGCTGAACCCTACACTCCGCACACATTCGGATGCCGGTCGCAGCGATTTGGCATTTGCGCCAGCATCGGAGCAGTCGCAAAAACGCGCGATTCCGATACCACGTCCGAACGCAGAGAGTCGCCAAAACGCGATGCAGCATCGGAGCAGTCGCTAAAACGCGCGATTCCGATACCGCGTCCGAACGCAGAGAGTCGCCTAAACGCGATGCAGCATCGATACAGCCGCAAAATCGCCGATCGCCGATGCAAAAAGTAGCGTGTGTGCTTTGGCCCTTATTGCTACACATTACGCTCTTTCGGATGTTAACGATCTTAAGTTACGTAATTAAAATTCGCACTCCGACTTGGGCACGAATACTGAGACTTGGCACACACTTCGTGACTGCGACAGCTCGGCGATTAGACGAAATGACTGGCTGCGGCGGACAATTTTCATATATTTTGTTCAAAGCTACAGCGCATACTTGGCGTTGTAGCGGTATCTACACTGACGTCATTCAAAATCCTGCATCTCGCAAGCAGAGTTTACCGCGCAAGTAGCATAGATACTACAACGGCCCGACATGAATCATCGGGCAGTTGTCCGCCAGACACAACACTCGTCTGGTCGGAGGATCCTCCCCTTTCTATGGAGGATGAGTGAACTTTACACCCTGTTCCTCATAGCTCTATAGCGTCAAGTTGCAGAGTCGCAACGAAAGGCTAGGAGAGTCACACGCGAATACTTAAATAAAATGATCGCTTCCTGCACGACGTCTTAGTCGCAGACCCAAAGGTCTAGTCGTTGTCGTATCGACATGACGCAGATGCAGTCTTCTGTTCCTGACAACTTACCTAGACTAAAAATCATAGTATCACTATAAAACACACTTGTTTCTACATAGCAACTTAATTGCGTAACATATTTTTCATCCCACCATCTCGGAAAGAGTATTTTTAATCTTCAATATCTGAGTGGAAAAGCCGTTTTTATTCTCTAGAGGATAAAGTAAATTGAATTTAGAACATCGTGTGCACTAAGTTTGTGAATTAAAAAAAACATTAAACCTATTTACTGCTACCTCTATGGTGCCGAATATATCATACAACTTTTTTTTAATTTGTTAAAAACTCAGACTCGGAACCTTCTTGGTGTTCTTTTTTCAATTTGCTTTGTACGCGGTTCTTTACGCGGGATTTTTTCACGGCATTGTTTTTTTTTGCATTTAGTCATTTCCTCGCTGAGGTGGAATGAAAAGTTACGTGTTGCACTCGAGTGCAAAGATTTTTCACCTCGTGCTCTTTTGATTCCCTCGCTAACGCTCAGGATTCTAATTTTGAATCACTCGCTGCGCTCGTGATTCAATTTTAGAATCCTTCGCTTGCTCGGTCATCAAAATTGAACACGCGGTTAAAAAGCAACTTTGCACTCTTGTATAACAAATAACTATTGTTTCTTGCTAGGGGATTATCTACCCTGTCTTTCATTTGCGAGAATTACTTATGTAATACAGAATTATTTTGTATATTTCCCAAGATAATGCTCTTGGGAAGACATCCTCTCGCCCTAATGAAATGTTAGTGTATATTGTTTTTTCTGGAGAGTCAGTGAGATTTGTTCAGTTTATTTGCATCGTGTTCATACTACATTCCATTTCTATATTAAAACTAGCTGCGCCCCGCGGTTTCACCCGCGTAAATGTCGATCCCGTGGGAATATCGGGATAAAAACTATCCTATGTCCTTTCCCGGGACTCAAACTATCCCTATACCAAATTTCATCGAAATCGGTCCAGCCGTTTTCATGTTATGTCGTGACAACGGAAAACGGGTTTCATTTTTATATGTATTTATAGATAAGAGCACACGTACTACATTAAGCCTTTGAGAAAAGAATTAGCTTTTTACCAAGAATTGTAACAAATGAATTGTAAAAGTCCTTTTATAAATAGATTTTAACATTTATTTTTCGTTGGATCCCACTTTTGAATCTCATTTTTTTAGGTATTAACGATGGATCCCGTTTGCTATTTCCGTTGAATCTCAAAGTCACTTGATCTATCTCGGAGCTGTTCGATGATGTTCGATAATTATAATATAAACTATTGCCTTAATTAATTGCCTTATTAGTCAATGATCTACGTTAGCACCAATCGTAGGTAAATTCCGCCAAAGGTGCGAGTTCTGTTACGTGTAATGACTGTATGCGTCATTTATTTAGATGCGCGTGAGTCTGTAATCATGGAACAGTTTATATACAAAGTGTTGCTGTAGCTATATATTTATTTTGTGTAAATAAATCATCATACTATATTAGCGACTATTTAACATTATGATTTCTAAATGCTTGATCAAATCTCTGATCAATAAGTCTGCTGTAACATCATATTTTATCTGTTGAGACTTTTTATATGAGGAAATAAGATTCCGAAATTATCAATACCTATGTCCCGAAAGTATCCATCTTTCTGAACTGGAATTTTCCAATGTTGAAGATAATCTAGGCATCTTCATCAAATCTTACATTAAATCTTACATAGTCGCCGTTTACGATATCCATGAGTTGCGTTCGTACGTTTCATATTTTTTCCTCTCTAGTTATATGCGTCACTTCTGACGTAATATTTTACTTTCTTCCCTCTTTCATCAACAACAACCACTGACGTTCGGTTCTCATTTGAAAACAACCAATTAACTCTTTTTTTCCTCTTTCCAGAACCTTCGCGTGACGACAATCATCGGCTCGTTCGGAACTTGCTTGGGGGCATGGCTGAAGGTGTTCTCCGTGCCCCAGAACATGTTCTGGCTGGGATTCATGGGGCAGACTGTGGTGGCCATCTCCCAGGTCTTCATCCTCAACGTGCCTCCAAGGCTAGCTGCTGTTTGGTTCGGAGCTGACCAGGTGTCTTCTGCTTGCAGTATTGGCGTGTTTGGAAATCAGGTATGTTAAATATTTTATGCTATATTATAACGACATAGTCTTCCAGCTCTTCATTGAGGGCGTGCTTCTTGTCCTGCTTTAGCAACAAATGTCCAAGAGAAAGATGATAAAAAAAGTTTAATAAAAAACAATATTTTTGCTATCAGGCTTCGAAGGCCCATAGCGTGTTAGTATTACAAATTACTTAAATCTATATGTTAGTTCAACAATTAGGCACACACAGAATAATAAAACATGCCAAAAACTTTACAATCACAGGAAGATTTATCTAGTCCCACATCTGAGATGTACAGTCACGTCTAATAATATATATACATTGTCACATTTTCTAAAATATCTTAACTTCCACCATTCAAAAATAATGTGTACGACATTTTTTTTTTCTAAATTACCTAACCATCAAACTGTGTCAAAACTGGGTCTACATTGGTTTCACAATAATATAAAAGAAACAAAATCAGTAACAAGTTTACACTTCCAATGTCATTTTTAAGTATCCATGACAATTTCTATAACATGTATACAAAATGTATACCTGTAATAGAAATTATGCTTCGTAATCCAATCCTCATTGTATACTATGTAGTCGCACCATTTCGTGCGCACACGTCACAATATTTAAAGATGAAATTCAAATTTTTTCATCCTAAAGAAAAACAAATGTTGTCTGTGGTCCAGTCGTTGGCGCGGTCTCCTGACATCTGTCAATCATTTGTACTTTTTTGTGCCGCGCACTGATCACGTTTTCGTATATAAAAGTTCAGAAAAGTTTTAACAAGATGGGAAAACAGAAGAAAACGAGACGATGGAATGTAGGAGCTGACCGTACGCCTACGAGAACTGGAAAATCGCTTGAAAAAGCAAAGCGGAGCCGTCATCGAAACTCAGTTGTCGGCAATTGAAATCAAAGACTATTGAAATCATGCTCCCTATTAAAGGGATGCCGTTATACGCACAGCAGTCTCTAGAGTTTTCACTGTGAGGTCAACCATGAGAACGTAACTGTGCCGTATACTTACACAAGAACGATACCACATGAGCTACCACGCGATGCTAGCCGATGGTATATACGTTCAGTGTTCGGAGGATCTTTGGCCGACATAGGATGCCGTAATACACACAGCAGTCTCTAGTTTTCACTGTGAGGTCAACCATGAGAACGTAACTGTGCTGTATACTTACATAAGAACGACACCACATGAGCTATCACGCGATGGTAGCCGATGGTATATACGTTCAGTGTTCTGAGGATCTTTGGCCGTCTCTAAGTGTTCTCACGCGAGGTGAACCATGAGAACATTCAACTGTGCCATCAACTCCACACAGACTCACGAGAGGTTAGTCAATGTTCTATAATAATAATCCATTTATTTCAGGTTAAATCAAATAAAATCAGATATAAACCAGTCTATACGTCCAGTGTTAAAAACACATCCCTCCTGCATTCCTAGAGCTATCACGTGAGGTTAGCCATGGATTTAGATCTAAGCAGTCTGGGACCTAACTCTAATTAGTCTTCGTAGATGAGTACGGAGTCCTCTTCCATGGAAGACTACAGTTGGACTGTGTATTATGTGACCGAAGCCAATGCAGCCGGATTGGGAATACCCATACTCAATGCCGTTAATTATAATCTAATTCCAAAATACTTTATATTCTAGATGTTAATATACATACATAACACATAATCGGCCTATAATGTTCCCACTGCTGGGACACAGGCCTCCTCTCAGTGAGGGTGTTAATATACAATTTAACTTATATAAGCTATGTTAGTACTTCAATTCTACTAAAATACAGCCGAAAGGAGGCTGAGAGTGGAACGATATACATACCCAACGTGAAGTCCTAAGTTCAAGTATTGAAAATCTACTTGTGATATGCTGGGGTACAGTTAGCTACTTTACCTGTAGAACTGCATGGCAGTCTGGCCACACGGTGGTCAATTATGATAATGGACTAAATGTGGAGATGAAGTTAAACATTTAAAAGAAGTATGAAACATTCATAATTTGTAGCCTATTGAACCCACCAAAATTTAAGAAGGAAGGGTGACAGCAGTAAATGGAAGTGGAATCAAATGGGACCACACAATCAGGGGGCAGCGAACTACAGTGGCCGCACTATTACATTCATTGGGAAAAGTTCATAACAGTCTAATAGCCTCCCAAGCGTTTGTATAGTGCGGATCAAATTGAAACATTAAGTTACTGAGCTAGACTGAGTGTGACATTAATTTATCATGAAAATTGCAATAATCTGAGATCCTTAATCCTACCTAGCCATGAGGAAATTCAAGAATTGATGTGAGTAAACACCAATATCAAAATACCTATTCTACACACCAATTCAGAATAGCTATCTATAAGCTTCAAGATAAATCCAATGCCAACAACCGTTGCCAGAACCAGCATCATCACTAGCTCAGGTACAGACTGGTAGATTGCAATATTTCTCTGAAGTATGGTATTACTACTAATCCAACCATACCTGAGTGGATCAAGGGTTATAAACTACCTTTTACTGAGTTTCCAATTCAAACCTCTGAATAACAACTTCATTCAGAAAGAAAGCAATCTATCCCCATGGAATAATCTCTTACATTAGGTGCTATAGAAACATGTGCTCCTGTCAAATAAGTAATTTTATCTGGTATAATTGTACCAAAATCGCATGGTGCTTGGAGATACATATTAAATAAAAACTTAATATGTAGTATGTTACTAGGTATATAAGTTTTTTGCCTACAATATTACATTGATTTAAAAAATTCATATCAATTATCTATATGAAAATATGTCAGGAGATATCCCCAGTTTCTATTTCAAGATATGTTATAAGTTATAACAGTTTACATGCCTCGTATTTGGACTTAGCACCGCTCCATATGTATTCACAAACATCATAAAGCCAGTTGTCTGTCACCGGAGGTCACTAGGGTTGCTTTTTGTCATACATCTTGACAATTATATTCTGTGCCCTGCCGATCCATATGCAGTGTTTAGAAAATATGTCTGATACTCAAACTGTGTTAAATATCTAGGATTTATTATTAAAACTGAAAAGAGTGCCCAGACAGTGCTGCCAATGTCTAGGATATTAGTTGGGTTCAGTCCAGTTTGCCATTTCACTTCCTCAGGAAAATATAGACTTTACCCTGTAGTCCATAAAGAATATTAAGTCTGAAATGAGATATAAATAATAGAGTGTGTCTAATTACTAGGTATTCTAGTAGCTGCGTCTGTATATGAATATGGTTAACTTTATACCAAACTAGGTTAAAAATCACTGATTTACAAATACAACAGAACTAGAAACAAATTAAAAATCATTTATTTGCAGAGATTGTTGGTTACCTTACATTTCAACAAACCACAATAGAATTAAACAATTTGATTTTGTTCTCGAAATATTGTCCCAAACTGACTGGGGTCTGGTATGTAATGATATCAACATCCACAGGCACTGGACAGTTAATATTGAAAAGTTCCTTACCTTACCTTGAACTATTAGCAGCATTTATGGGGCTCAAAACATTTGCAAGCAAACTCAGTTACTGTGAGGACTTAGAAAAGATATCACAACGGCCATATCCTGTGTCAGTAAGATGGGTGGTACTCATTTTACTCATCTGAATAGCTTGACTTAACAATCTTGGCAACGGTGCAAGGAATGACAAATACGGGTTTATGCATTTTATATTAGTTCCAAAGAAAACAGTATGGGAAATTGAATCTAGGCTTCCTAACATAGAAATTAAATGGAAGTGATGTGATATAGCCTACAAGTCAATTGTTGCTAAAAAAAAAAAAAAAAAATTGCAGCAACTTGTACAACTTTGAAACCCTACATAGGGACCTACTTCTAAGTAAAGATATACCTATGCAAGCAGGGGGGGGGGGTGTGCTGTACTGGGCCAGCCCCCGATTGACCTGTTTACAATCAGGTCTAATACTAAATATCAACATATCATGGCTCCCTGATCCAAGTATGTTCTGTAGATCTATTCACTGTCAAATGGGATCTCGACACCCAATGCACAGGAGTCACTGTTTGCTGCCATATTATCAGGGACGCTTTCCTGATAGGAGAAAGACTGATCCCTCAATTAATATAGTGTTAGCTTTGCTCTAGATCAGTAGACTCTCTTCTGTTAGACACAAGACATTGACCCCTAGGCGCAGTCATGATAGTCATATAATTTTTACCACTAAGTTTAATGATGTATGATATCCTAATGGTATTGAGTGAGCTATATAATAATCAGCAAATTCTGTAGTTTTTGGCCGCCACATTGACACAAAAATGACAGAGCGACAAGGTTTCTCACGGATATATTTATATTAAGACCAAAGAATCCCAAATATGAAGTTAGTGGGACCCTAGTATCGTTTTGCATTATTTAACCGGCCAAGCACCGCGCGTCGCCTGTTGGCGACGAGACAATGGAAAATCAATTGTGTCTCATTAGCGGAGTTCGACAGATTAATTTATTTCCCAATCAAACCCTTGGTTTAGAATTTCTAACCAAACAATTAGTAACGATAATAGCTCTTGTAACTGCACACAAAATTCAAACCTGGTCACTCATTAGTACACTTCTTATAATGAGGACAATATTAACATAAAAATCCAGATATAATTAAAACCTGGTAGATCCGAACTCAACTTGATTCTACCATTTTTTAAAGATAATTTATCTTTCTGTACTGCCACAACCCCTAAATTGTCCTATCTAGATTTTACTAGGTAAGAGTATAAGACAAAATTGTAAATCATTAATTATAACTATAAGAAAGCCTTATGATGCAACCTCTACTGCAACCAATAATAGATGGATAAAACAAATTTCAAGTAAGAGTGGAATAGATATTATTATTTCTAAATTCACATATACAGACATGCCTCTACTTCAAAGGGCTCTGAAGAAGGTGTCATTATGCTGGTTGGACCACAAATTTCTCAACCCTTACTCGGTTTTATAAGAGACCTTTTTATTAGTGATTCTAATGCTTTTGCACCAGCTGTGTGCTCTATAGAGTGGTTGTACATAGAACTTATTACATGTCAATGTTAATTGTCTGATTATAAGAAATTGATGTGTGCCATATGGGATTATTAATTAAACTAGTTGATTCAAAACTGATTATATTTCCAGAATCTAATAGTAATTAGAGAATTATAAATTAAGTTAGGTAACTATTTACCTTAATGGTACACTGATTCTTAATAGAAATGCATTACAATTAGTAAGTACCTAACAAACATAGAATAGCATGTTAAGTTACAATGTTCAATTATTGAACAATGCTCATTTTATGTACCTATGATGACCAACACAACTTTATTCTTTGAACATCTACATAGTATACAATGATGATTGGATTACGAAGCATAATTATACAGATCGGACTAACTTACCTAGTGACGTCCGATCCTTAATTATGTGAAGTAATCCAATCCTCATTGTATCCCAACCCTTCCCAGATAATCATCCTATACTTTAGGTATATTGGATTGCCTTATTAAACCCCTTCTAGAAGTTGTGTTGTGCTGTATGTCGGGACTATACGATGCCCATGTAGGTCATCGTGAAGTCCCGTTCTTATGCTTTGAAAGAATGATTGACAGATGTCAGGAGACCGCGCCAACGACTGGACCACAGACAACATTTGTTTTTCTTTAGGATGAAAAAATTTGAATTTCATCTTTAAATATTGTGACGTGTGCGCACGAAATGGTGCGACTACATAGTATACAATGAGGATTGGATTACTTCACATAATTAAGGATCGGACGTCACTAGGTAAGTTAGTCCGATCTGTATAATTGTATACGTGCTATAGGAATTGTCATGGATACATTAAAATGACATTGAAAGTGTATACCTACTTTTGCCTGTTCTTGTTAAGTTTATTCATATACCATTGTATAATACAATGGTTTCCGAATTGGACGATTTCAGTGATGATGATTAATATGTAAACATCATCAGCCTGTATCAGTCATTTGTTCTTTGCTGTACGATTTTATTTTGGATCCTATTCCTAAGAGAAACCCCGAACATAGCTCGCTGAGAGACAAATACAATGCGATGAATACATTACAGTTTTTACCCGACTACGGCGAAACCAAAAAGGAGGGTTTAGATTTTGACCGGTATGTATATATGTAGGTATGTATGTTCATCTGTTCCCTCATAACTTCTAAACTACTTGTCATAATTGGACAGATGAGGTATCGTAAAAAACGTCTTGATCGTCTGCTGGTTAAAGGCTATGTGACGTCACATTAAATTCAATTCGGCGCCCTCTAGCGCTCATAAAGACAACCTTTAATTTTTTTTTGTTTTATCATGCCGTGTTGGGTATCAAATGAAAGGGCTTAATTAGCACATTTTTTTGTTTTTTTTCCTTCCAGGTAAGCATATTGAACTATTGAGGTAATAGAAACGTTATGAAACCTTTATGTATGGAGAAGAAACAAATGAAAAATAGAGATTTTTTAAATAAATAATTAAACACGGCAATTTATAGTTCGTTTTTCTTAATCCCAGAGACTAATCTGACAAGCGTAATGTCAAACTTCTATACTAAAAAATACCAAAACACAAAAGACTTAAATGACAGATTCCGAAAAAAAATCAAAATGGCGGCCGACCTTAGGGCCACCCTCCATAGAAAAATCTTCAAACCCCTTTAAAGAGATAATAACATTAATTTGAACTTTTTGTTAATTAAAAAACCTATAAAATAAAAAAAATCAACAATAAATTGCAAACTCAACGTAATTCCCAATTCATTTGCAATGTCTGTAGGTAACCGAAAGTCCCTGTTCTGATTTTGTGTTTGTCATATGTAGAAACACGATATGGCATGTTGTTATTATTCATTTTAGATAGATTTCAATAATAATCACAATAACACAGGAAATATTTATCTAGCTGCACTGCACGACAACAAAAAACAACCGTAATGCGCGCTTATCCCTTCTGTATGATTTGCAATTTTGCCATAGGAATCTAATAGCACAATAGTTTTAGGGTACACGGAAATAAAAACAGTCGACGGGCGAGTCGATGCTACTCGCTGGTGGCTACCTACTAGCTACCTTACACAATAAGTTCAACGCAAATTAATGACAAAATATCTAAAAAGTAATAATATAATAAGATCCTATATTTATGCACACAGATTATGTCAATTAGGTAAGATCACAATTTGGGTTCCTAATGAATCCAAATTGCGACTTATTTCCGAGCTCAAGCTGCTTGAAACTGCTGCTTTATAATTGTTTACATAATTTCGCAACTGCACTGTAAATATGTTTTTGAAATCTCCTTGGGTTCATAATTATGTTATGTTACTAAAAGTTAATATTATTTTTTGGTATCTATTGTCAACAAAAATTTGATAAAAATGTGTAGTTCATTTTGACACAATTTAACGTTTACATAATTGTTGGACACAGTTAGCATACTTATTTTTGTGATTTAATGTTGATACATGAATTTGAATTTTAAGGGCGTTTCTATGATATTGCTCGTGACTGTACTGTCAACAAAAGAGACAAGTTTGCAGGATCGTCGGATATAGTTGAAGGTTAAGAAACCGATGGATGTTCTCGAATAAAATTTATTAGTAGAAAACGAACAGCTCATTGATCAAATTAAATTTCAGTTGACGTCATCCATCGGTTTCTTACTAAACTTCAACTATATCTCACGATCCTACATACTTATCTCTTTTGCTGACTATACCTTGATAAATCTTTCCACTGTAGGCCCTTCTAGCCTCTCTATAAATCACCAGAATGCTGTTGCGGCTTCCTCTCACTCTGCTTATTACCGACGCCGCTTTCTTGTGCTTAAACCTTCTGAACGCCAGAGTATAAACGTATCGCAGTACCCCTGACGCCAGGCCACTTTAACAAAACAACACACACACACTTAAAACAACAAATTTCTCAATATTGGTGGTTTATTTATATTAGTTTCATGCAATACAGTAAAACGGGGCTACTTTGACTTCCAGGGTTACTTTGACAAGGCCGATCACAACGCTATGACGCGTTCCCCACACCCCGCGCCTCGCGCAATATTACTCGAGGTCACGCACACTTGCTGAGCACACGTGAAAACCGATTTTGGCGCTCTGTTAAAGTAGTTCCAACGCCTGTCAAAGTAACCCTGGAAGTCAAAGTAGCCCCGTTTTTCGGTAAGTACAGTATAGACGGAAGCTTAAACTTTTAAGTTATATAAATAAAAACACACAAAAGTAATGATTAAATTGTTTATTTCATAATATCCGACGACGACGACAGACGTGTATTTTGTCATATTATATTTGTGACGTTGGCGTACAGGGTCAGATTTCGTTTGTCACATATATGTAACAATGGCGTTCAAAAGGTTAAGACCACTTTGAACTACGTTAAGCCAAAAAAAATGTAGGTACTTAAACCCCAAAAGGGTAATTTATCTACAGAACCCTAACTAGAACAAAGCACATAAAAAGCCCTTGTCCGAATAAATAAATCAGAGTTAATTTATGACGTGTTATAAGAACTCCCATTCTTTTTATCCTCGAAGGTTTAAAAGCCGTTAATTATAAGTTAAATCAGAATTTGTTTTTGTATTCGATGTATGAGAATGTTTTTTAAGTTTTGCTGCTAATGAGAACGATGAACAATAAATTGAACAAGGAACAACAATAAAATTAATCCATACTATCCATACTAATTTTATAAATTCGAAAGTAACTCTGTCTGTCTGTCTGTATGTTACCTTTTCACACCTAAAACACTGAACCGATTTAGATGAAGTTTGGTATAGAGATAGTTTGAGTCCCAGGGAAGGACATAGGATAGTTTTTATCCCGATATTCCCACGGGATCGACACTTATGCGGGTGAAACCGCGGGGCGTAGCTAGTTACTAATAATAATAGTTCTCCCCGGAGACCAGATGTAAGGGAGATATTAGTGCACAAGTGTGTGCGAGACACAGATGGGACAGCACGCAATCCGACATGACCGGAGAGAGATCAGGCGCAGGACCAACGGCTTTTAACGTGCTTTTCGAGACCCAGGGTTATCACACCGCCAATTTCCAAACTCCGGGCTGTTACTGAGAAATTTCCAATGGTAAAACCTAATAACATTTTGCCTGACCTGGGAATCGAGTCTAGGACCCCACGCTCAGCAATCGCGCTTGCCACCACGAGACCAACAGGGCAGTGTATTCAACAAGAAGACAAGTATATTTATTTTTCTTCGAGCAGTCTACACATTTCCTATGTTATTTGTCGCCATGATAATTTAAGCTGACGTGTCATGCAGGTAATGACAAGTTTCCAGTTGCGCGTTTTATAATGACACACTCTCAAGTATACCTAAATCTTATGTGACGTCATAATAACCGTCATTACCAACCTGCGCTTGACCATCGTCGAGGAAAACCTTCTCGTATTCAATAGATAGGTACCTTTACTAACAATGTTCCATCTCTACAATACATGGGATCCTTTCCAAATTTTTGATTCGTTTGCTCCGATAGTTCCGTAATCCTAAACCTTTACTCGACAGGATTCGACAAGGCAAATGTTCGCTGGAATGGATTTCCGATGATATTCATCCCAGCGAATACTTCATACCAATCGGATATCTTAAGAACTATTGGCCCATAAAATATGCGACGTGTGATAGGATAAGCTATACCGGGAACAGACTTATTACTCGCCGTGCCTCACGACGTCAATGTATAAGCCTGTTAATTGGTCTCATTTCATATCGGGAAGCAACGTTCTGTCATTTGGCCGATGGAAACGCGTGGGGTACCGTCGGGTGTTACATGTCGCACCTTCGGTGCAACAAAGTCACAACAGCTCATTTTTTAATATTACAGGAGAGGATTTTTTTTTTCGCATTTTTTTCCTCTTTTTTCGCATTTATAATCACAAAGGCACCTGCGCCATCTAGTTGAATTTTGAGATACTTTCGCGGATGTTTTTGCTGCCCCAAGTATAGACATTCAGAGACAATTTGGCATACTTACCTCAATTTTGCAGTTTTGGCTATTTGTGACTTTGTTGTACCGAAGGTGCGATGTGTGCTGTGGTCTTAACTGTATAGCCTAATAGGCTATGGAAACAGTCCTTTTCTAAAGAGGTTTTCCTGTTGAGATTTGAAGTGCTTAATACCTATATCCAGCAAACAATCAGCCAGCAATATTTCCTTAAGTACCTATTTGTGTAGTATGATAACAAAGTGAAGGTGAAAATGTACAATGCATTTAAACAAAGGATATTGAAGAAACCTGTCTCAAGAAATAACTGAGCAAGACATTTCAATATCGGCAATAAATTAATATAAAACTCGTTCGATTAGTTTTTATGGAACTTCTTTGTCATCCCAATGTCAATAGGATGAATTAATAAAGACTACAATTATCTTATTAGCCATTTAAATTCCTTTTTTTTTAACAAGATCACCACGAGTTCCATTCACGAGCAGGAAAAATTGACTCAAAACAGTTATTTAGCCGTTTATCCCTTCAATTAACAGCAATGCTAATTGAACCAAGGTTCTTTCCTTTGACAGTCGCAATACCACCAGTTTTCCTTTCAACTTTATCCATCACATAACACTTTGATTAAACTGGATACTTAACTTCAGTTAAGAGCCTCAATGTCGGCTAATCAGCCGATAATGGAATTTGTAATGAAGAGTTCTTTTCCAATAAGGGGTGCGAAAAGGCTTTGTTTTGTTGATGCAAAGATTTATCTTCGTTGGATCTCAGTTTAATATTTTTGGCGTTGGATCCCACAAAACATTATTAAGTATTTCCGTTGGATACCACAAAACATTATTAAGTATTTCCGTTGGATCCCAAATTTAAAAAATGCAAGATTATTACGTTTTGTTGAATAATTACTCTGTTTTAAGTATAAAAAGATACGCGCAGACTATCTTGAATTTGGTCCGTTGAAAAATAGCGGTTCCTCCGGTCTTGGATCTAAAATGGTGCAGAAACAGATGTTTTATTGAGAAGGATTCCGTCAGACATGAAAAGGTTCTATTAATTGAACTGGTAGTTAAGATTGGGATAGTTGAACGATGAGCTATTAAAGATGATAATATGGTAACATGAATTCCTAAGCTTAGAATCTGTCAAAAAATATTTAAACAAAGGACCAATGCACACGCGATTTTAATAAAGGCGATAACGATTTGATTGCTTGTACCTACTTATTCAAACGGTAATCAGCCTTAGGTAATGCATACCTACTTATGGCTGATTACATTTTTTATGAGTCGGCTATCACTTTTAAGTGTTATGCATTAACACTTACTCTGCTTGGATTCCAAGTACTTAAGTACTTACTTTTTTACACGTGCCTATATTCAATGTTATCATCCTGTATCATTCATTCATTCATATATTTATTTGCATTCCATAATGTTGTAGAGGTGTTATTGTTATTTTATCACTTGTTCTTATCCAAATTTTTAGGAGTAGACGCAGCACCTTCGTCTTTTCGTGTTCTTCCCTCATTTTTTTATAAACTGTCATCTCAGTGTTTAATTCTTCGTAGCCATAATAATCATGTTTTCAGCCTATAAATGATTTCATTTTCGTTAAGTACTTTAATTCTAGTTTCACAATTTTTTTAAACATTTGTTGCAAAATTGAAAAAATGCGCATATCTACTTATGATTTCATAATTGGCTAAGTAATAACAGCTGCACGGGTCGATCGATCAGGTTAAGCTACGCTTGCCGTGGGTGGGTCGTGGAGACCCGTCCGAGCCTCGCAAAGTAGGTACGTTAAGCCGTTGGTCCCGGCTGTCATTCGTGGATCTTTGACAGTCGTTACGGGTTGTCAGAAGCCCGAAACTCTGATTTGTCACTATTAAGACTTTAATAGTAGTAGTAGTAGTAACTGGATTGTGGAGGTCAGGGAAAATACTAGGCAGTTTGATTGATGTCATAATTCCTTGTCCAAAATTTCGAATTTGAACCTGAAAGAATAACATAGTTTTTTGAGAGATGTCAACGAATGAGATCGATATCGAAAGAAATATAAAATCTCTAATATCTACCTCTCAAGTCAATATATATTTTCACAAGCGCGAATATTCAATCCTTGTTGAATATTCAATTTAAGAAAGCCTTAAAAGCAAAACGATATAATTTTGAGGACGAAGAAGTTCCAGCGAAATCTTTGAATAAATTCATTAAAAGTTGCGAAAGATTTTTATGTCAACGAATGAGATCGATATTGAAAAAAATATAAAATCTCTAATATCTACCTCTCAAGCCAATATATATTTTTACAATCGCGAATATTCAATCCTTGTTGAATATTCAATTTAAGAAAGCTTTAAAAGCAAAACGATATAATTTTGAGGACGAAGAAGTTTCAGCGAAATCTTTGAATAAATTCATTAAAAGTTGCGAAAGATTTTTATGGGACAAACTTGATAACAGCCTACAAGGAAAACCGTAAAAAAAGGCGAATACAGACGCCAGCACATTAAGCTACTACAATCTGTCAAACTTTAATAGATTTTCAACTTTATCGCTGAAACATAAGGTTCAAAGTTGGTTGCGAAAATTTTACAGTTTCGGGTAGCTTGATAGCTGGCGTCTGTACGAACCTTGCAAAACAAGTTTGTGACTCTGATACGAGGATTCAAATCGAAATGGTAATAAAACTGCATATTGAATGCACAACAGTTTCAAAACCGGAATTATGACCGAACCGACGATGCAATGCTTGGATATTTTTCGGAACGCATTCGGCTTTACATTGATCAGGTTCATATTTTAATATCTCTGCCCGATGCCCTGCAGTTTTGACCAAATATGATTTTTTACCGTCATGGATCCAAAGAGATGTTGGAAAATAAAGAGATTTCGGATGTTAAAATTAAACCAACCTGCTTTTCTGTTCCTGCTTTTAATATAGTGGCTAGAATCCATACTATCACACTAATATTATAAAGGCGAAAGTTTGTGAGTGTGTGTGTGTGTGTGTGTGTTTATATGTTTGTTACTTCTTCACGCTTAAACCGCTGAACCGATTTAGATGAAATTTGGTATAGAGATAGTTGGAGTCCCGGGAAAGGACATAGGATACTTTTTATCCCGATATTCCCACGGGATCGAGACTTATGCGGGTGAAATCGCGGGGCGCAGCTAGTAATATTATAAATGCGAAAGTGTGTCTGTCTGTTACCTCTTCACGCTTAAACCGCTGCACCGATTTAGATGTAATTTTGTATAGAAGATAGTTTGAGTCCCGGGAAAGGACATAGAGTAGTTTTTATCCCGATATTCCTACGAGAAACTTATGCGGGTGAAACCGCGGGGCGCTGCTAGTAAACAATATAAATTTAGGACGCTATAGTTAAGTTAAAGAAACTGAGTCACAATCTTTCCTGCTCATTCCTAACCAACTTATTAGGTACAAACACATTAATCCTAATAAAGAAGAAGGAAATGTCAATATAAATAATACAACGCAAGGTCTAAAGCCCTAATAGACCTCCACTAGGAAGTCAGTCAATTATAAACTTTAACTCAAGGCAATAAGAGTTACTGTAATGAAAGTTGATAGGCAATTCCCGTCTTCCTTGGCTGTCTGGTGTTTGATAAGAGAGAAAATATTTTACAAGCTGAAGGGACCTTACTTGGGACTTTATTGTGCATTAAAGGAATGGTCCGCGAAATTTATATTGGGTTATAAAGTGGAAACGTAAACGTAAAACGTTACGGTTTACGAATTGGAATGTTAAGAGTTTTTAAAAATTTTAGGACTTCTAACTTTTTAATTTTGCTGTCATTCGTGCGTTAAAGGCCTAGAATTCCTTTTAAAGACAAATCTTATACAATAGCGTCCATACGTATAGTGATGTCGAATTGGATCCCATAAGAATAGCCCATTGAATTACAGCTATGGTAGCTAATTACGCTATTCGTATTCTTAAGACCTCCCATGGTAAATTGGAAGCAAAATTACACACCATAAAAAGCCACCCGGCTTTGCTTGGGGGACTTAGCACTCCCCCTTATTTGTACAATTTGTAACAATCTCAAAGACAATCTCTCACATGTGCATTGATCATGCATGAGGAAAATGCTTATCATAAAGGATTGTTTATTTCTATTTCGAAACCATGTTTTTCCCCGCGAATGTCAAGAATCTGTATTAGGCACTTACTTATTGGCGGCACAGTATATCGGGCACCTTAAATCCACTTAAATAAAAAATGTATATTATGAGACATGGATGTTTGGAGACTTGACTATTTTGCAACTTGAACGTTTTGAGATGTAGATATTTTGCAACTTGGAGGTTTCGAGACTTGGGTCTTATGAGATTTGAACTTTTTGCTACCATATTATGTTATTTTGCAACTTGAACGTTATGAGACAGAAGGTTTAAAAGCAACTTGAACTAGAATAAGTGCAAAAATTAAAAGCATCCACCAAAAAAATAAAATGGCAGATGCAACTGTTCCAAGCAAAACAGTACCTAAATATAATATAGTACTTGAGTAAAAACACTGAAAAGTAACCGTACAGTAATCATGTACGTTTCTGACATCTGTATCAAATTAAAACGTACGACAATCTTCAGTAACGGAATAATCTTCATGCTTTTTCGGAACAAATTGCACGTCTGGTTTGAGGCACGAGATTGACAACCCGACGACTTTGGCTTACGCGCGAATCTTTCCTCCTTCGAGCCGTGACCTGCATGCCAAATAATTGGTCCATTTTATTGTTTTTCCTCGAGATAAATGCAAGAGCGAGGAAATAAGGTCTTTTTGAACTGCGTTTAGTGCTTAGATTTGCCTACACTGACTTTAATGTACCATCTTACAGTGTCAAAATTGTTAGTGTAAGTTAAAATTGGCTGGTTTTTCATTTTTTTTTGTGGATGGGAAATCATCAAATGACTCCTCCCGCTCTGGGTGGAGCGGAAGGAGTGTCAGACCCTTACTGACTAAAACCCACCCGTGTTCCTTCCTTAGCCCTTTACGTTTCGGGGCAGCGGTAACCCTTTCGGACAATCCCGCTGACCAAAATTGGCTGGATTGCTCTGGTTGATTGACAGCATTGACCGTTATGTCATAAAAATATCGTGCTTCTCAATATGCTCAACTCCATACTTTATATTCACGCATGCGAAGAGAGGGAGTAACACATAGTAGTACACTCGTCGGGCTTAAAGTGGCAATTAGAAAGATCTCCAAATAGATCGCAATATTGCACTGAAATATAGACTGCTACAATCCGGGATGATATTATAATAAAGTCGAATATTGTTTACCTAGAGCTGTCATCGTCATTCAGTCACTTGAGCATCATTCATTAATTAGAATGACGTACCTTACTGACGATCATGATGACCTGTAGGAGTACAGGAAACTTCGGTTTACCACAAACGTGTAGGCTCACGGTCATAATGACGTGAATGTGACGCTGCATGTAATGTTTTCAACCCTTAGTCACCTGTCCAACCGCCAACGAGGAAGCGACTAGTTGCCTATTTTCTCGCTCAAGAAACGTACAATACAGCAGTGGTGGATTTACACATTTGCCGCCAGTAGGCTATTCAAATTTTGCCGCCCCAACAGACCTCTACAATAATGTCCCATGTCTTTTGTATACTGCTTCGCCTTTTGTTTTTTCAAAATAGGTACTTATAATGTTCTCGTTCATCAGCTACGAAAAACTTGCAAAGAGATTTGTAAAGATCGGCAACTGTGATAAAATCTACGGTAGAAGCCTGAATTTGAGCATTCACATTGTTTATTCTTTCTAAAAAAACATGGTAGATTTATTACCGTTGGATCCCGTTTTTTGATCCCGTTTTTTAGGTATTACCGATGGATCCCGTTTGCTATTTCCGTTGAATCCCATTTTATAACTTAAATATTAATCTATTTAATTTCAGTAAGACATTTAAAAAAAATGTTAGCCTCAAAGGACGATGAGTCAGAACGTCCCCCCAACCTTACATTGACCAACAGACTTAAAATGTATCTCATTCGAACCGCCTTAGCAAGCTGATCAATTTTTACTATGACGACATCTCTCAAAAGTGCGGGATATTCCGAGAAAATCATGTTTTAGTGTTAATTTCGTCACAACGTCCCCCCAACCCTTACATTGACCAACAGACTTAAAATGTATCTCATTCGAACCGCCTTAGCAAGCTGATCAATTTTTACTATGACGACATCTCTCAAAAGTGCGGGATATTCCGAGAAAATCATGTTTTAGTGTTAATTTCGTCACAACGTCCCCCCAACCCTTACATTGACCAACAGACTTAAAATGTATCTCATTCGAACCGCCTTAGCAAGCTGATCAATTTTTACTATGACGACATCTCTCAAAAGTGCGGGATATTCCGAGAAAATCATGTTTTAGTGTTAATTTCGTCACAACGTCCCCCCAACCCTTACATTGACCAACATACTTAAAATGTATCTCATTCGAACCGCCTTAGCAAGCTGATCAATTTGTACTATGACCACATCTCTCAAAAGTGCGGGATATTCCGAGAAAATCATGTTTTAGTGTTAATTTCGTCACAACGTCCCCCCAACCCTTACATTGACCAACATACTTAAAATGTATCTCATTCGAACCGCCTTAGCAAGCTGATCAATTTGTACTATGACCACATCTCTCAAAAGTGCGGGATATTCCGAGAAAATCATGTTTTAGTGTTAATTTCGTCACAACGTCCCCCCAACCCTTACATTGACCAACAGACTTAAAATGTATCTCATTCGAACCGCCTTAGCAAGCTGATCAATTTGTACTATGACCACATCTCTCAAAAGTGCGGGATATTCCGAGAAAAATCATGTTTTAATGTTAATATTTTTGGCACAAAATAAGAGTTTGTAAGTAAACCATATTCTTTGATTTTCAAACTTCTCAAGATCAATTAGGAGATGCCATTTAAAAAACAGAAAACGTCATTCGTTACTCGTCCAATTTTTCTATTCCTATAGGCAGGCAGTTGTCCCACTGGCGGCGATGAACGATTAGCGAGTAGAACTAGCAACTGAAAACGAGTTGGCGAGCAGCGAGCAGCGTGTGTGTAGTTCCGATAGTTTTGTCGCTGGGCTATCAGCGAGTTTTCGAGTGCGACGGGCGATTACTCGCACCACTCGCTCGGGGCGGTTAGTCTCACAGGGGTTTCTCTCGGCGTGAGCTCTGACCACCAAGCGATCACCGCTGAGCGAGTATCGCTGCTAGGCGAGTATTATCTTTGATAGCTCTTGTCGCTCAGCGACAAACCAGTGAAGCAAGTCCTCGCCGGCAGTGTGAACAGTCAGCGATCAACTGTTAATATATGCATCTCTTTTGTTTACACGGAATGTATATCTATTGTACGTTTCTTGAGCGAGAAAACAGCCGACAGTTAGTCGCTTCCTCGCCGGCGGTGGGACAACTGCCATATGCTCGTCCACGACGGAGACGCGGGTGTCTTCGTCTTGGGCGAGCTTGAATCCCTCACTGCACTCAGGATTCAAGTCTTAACTCCCTCGCTTCGCTCAGGAGTCAACTCAAACCTAGAATCCTTCGTTGCGTTCAGGATTCAAAATAGCGCCCGCGACAACAAGACACTACTTTATCCCAATATAAATAAAACGATTTTTTATTTTATTTCTAAACCCCATGGATTTTGGAGTTAAAACTGGTTGCTAGTATTTTTATAGATCTTTATGAACCTGATAAAACATACAAAAGATCTGTTGCAGGGCGGGGGACGAGGCTAGCGAATTATAAAAATGAATAAAACGATTTTTTAATTTTCATTTTATTTCTAAGCCCCATGGATTTTGAAGTTAAAACTGGTTGCTAGTCTTTTTATAGATCTTTATGAACCTGATAGCACATACAAAAGATCTGTTGCAGGGCGGGGGACGGGCCTAGCGAATTAGGAAAAATTAATAAAACGATTTTTTAATTTTTATTTTATTTTTAAACCCCATGGATTTTGAAATTAAAACTAGTTGCTAGTCTTTTTATAGACCTTTGTGAACCTACTAATACATACAAAAGTTCTGTTGAAGGGGGGGACGGGTCTCATACAAATATGGTCATCGTTCTTTGCCGCCCCTAAAATCTGCCGCCCTAGGCTGAAGCCTAGGCCGCCTAGCTAGTGGCCGATTTACCAGTAGGCTGAGTAGGCTGAAGCCTACTCAGCCTACTGGTAAATTATAAATATTGGTATTCAGCTATATCCGATTAGACTGGAAGCCGACCCTAACACAGTTGGGAAAAGACTAGGTAGATGATGACGGATGAGACGGGACCTACATCTATTTGTACGTTTCTTGAGCAAAAAAATATTCGCTTCCTCGTCAGCGGTGAGACAAGTGCCTTGAGCCCATTATTGTTGCGTGTAACTATCGACACTTCAGGTGTTCGATGAATCCGTACAGCTGTTATATTCTCTCTGATAACCTTCCTAACACTTACACCAACACTGCGCGTGTTCTGTAATGTTCCACTGTCGTGATTGTGCTGGGAAGCGATCATCCAATTTGCTCGCGAGGGGGCTCACTGTACGATTTGTATCATTGATCAAATTGAATGTAACTGTGCAATTGTATGGCACTACTGTTATGTAAGCTGATGTCAAATGCAGTGTTATTTTGAAGTGAAAACTTCTTTAGCGGCGTTGTACACTTTTTTGTAATGGGTAAAAAATGTTAAACTCGCGTCAGGACACGTGACCGTCAGGACACGTGACCTGATCGAAAATTCGTAAGACGGATGGAGAGTAGACAGCCGGCGCGGCGTAGGGGAGGAAGTATCCCCCTCTCTTTCTACGGCGCGGCGAAAATGTATGCCTGTTGTTTCGTTTAGGCGGCGCAGGGCGCTTGCGCGAATGTTCGTTTGTGTTTATGTTACAGCGTGCCACGCGCATCCATGGATGGTGACAGCTGATGGCTCGACCGTCTGTGCAGTGGCCACACTGCTGTGTATTCGTAAAATTCGTGTATATAAAGTGTTTAAAATATGGAAATTGAACAAAGTGCATCTATTAATGAAAAAAGTGACGAAGAAATAGCGAAAGAAAATGAGTTATATTAATTCAATTAATAGTTGATTTATTTCAACGTTAATATTCAAGTTTTCACTTCTGCCGGCACTCCCGGAGTGCCGGCAGAATTTTTAATTATTTGATTTAGTCAACTGGACTTGATGCTGGAATGGATATGGGACACTTCCAGGTTCTTTGAGACTGTTCTTCTTCTGGTACGGTCGAACAAGCTATTTGGTATACAGGCAAAAATATTCAACTTTCCACTACACAGCCAATATTTAGTTTTATTTTGTGCGTTATAATTTTTTCAGCTTATGGCATCCTTAATTAAATAGAGTGGTACAGAGGCCAGCACATCAAGCTACCCCAATCTGTCAAATTTTCCCAATTGAATATGAACCTTATTACTTTGTGGTAAAGTTGAAAATCTATCAAAGAAATCTGACAGATTGGGGTAGCTTGATGTGCTGGCGTCTGTACAAAAGAATTGACTAACTCAGCACACCATTGTTTAAAAGTAGTTGCAAGTTAGCTGCCTGTACACCAAATAGCTTGTTCGACCGTACAAAGCAAATTTTAGCTTAGTAAGTGTCCACTCCATTGCATTAACAGTGTCTTGGTTGAGGTTCTTTGAGGATAAGGTTGAGTAGTGTTGAGTTGGTGACCCCAAGAGCTCGTTTTATTGCTGTAGAGTGTAGACCTCATATTTCTGGACCGGTCAGATACCAGAGGGGCAATTCTCGTAATTTTTAGAACGTTCACAGTCTGTTCTCAGTCTCAGTCTGTCAAAAATACCACTAAGTAATTTCCCTACATTTTGACAAGTTTTTGACATTTGTTTGTCGCCGAGATGAGACTGTGACTAGATTTTGAACGTTTTAAATTACGAGAATTGGCCTTCAGGAAAGCTGAACATAAATACAGTATACTTCGGTCCATTCATAAATTTATCTCTCTATTTGGTGTCTAAAAATATTCAGACAGCGGAGTGCCTATTGTCGTAGCGGTTATTTAAAACCGTCTGCAGTTCCCAATTCATGCGATATTCACAGTACACACGAATGTTCTTTAGAAATGTTTCACTCTGCACTATTTTTCTCTTCGCGCTTCGGTAAAAGGTTTAGCGTTAACAGAATCCCGTTCCAATAATATCCAAAAGAGTTTGCAGTTTTAAGCCACGCGCGAAATGTTTGTTTTTGAAGTTATTCGAAACATTTCAAAGGGTTGGGTTTTCAATTTGCTAAAGCAATTAATACCTATACCTATGTATACGTCTGCTTTCTTGGGCCAAAACGTGTTTTGCGAATAATAAGGAAAACGGACCTTATTCAACTTGTCAAGGTGCTTACAATGTCAGATCTTCGTCAGTAGGCATTATTAAACGTTTTCGAAAGGTATTTGTGTAAGCTTAGAATTGGTTATCTTATACCTTTTACAAAGTCAAAATTGTTAAACATTACGTAGTCGGACCTCGTAAGTTGCAGTTATTTTATCTAATTATAATAATAAGTAATTATCTAATTATATTTTATTCTGGGACTACTGGGTTAATTAAACACATATTATACTGTGTTTGTTTTTATTTATTTATTTAATACTTCAAGCACATAAATGTACAGAGGCGGACTTAATGCCATAGAAATTTTCTACCAGTCAACTTTTGGATGATGCAGAGACAAACAGTGGTAGGTGCAATCATAAATATTGAGGAAGAAATATTTTAAATATAAAGATACGCATAAACTTAATAAAAGTATGAATATAATAATATTGTTTTGGTTTCACTATAAAATCTCCCATAGTTTAGCGTGCCTCTTGGCATAGGCCTCCTCTGATATTTTCCACTGGGTCCTGTTTTGAGCTACTCTTCTCCAATGATGTCCAACCATGATTTTTAAATTACCATGCTATCTCGTTTGTTGGCGTCCTTTACCTAATTGAAATCCGGATAAAATACTAATGTGTACAGCCTCTTTCTGTGTGAGTAGGTAGGTACTAGTAGGTACCTCGAAAAGACGTGGGAAGCGTAGAGGCTTTAATTTTAAGTTGAGTTAAAAATTCTGCGAAAAATGACGACCTACATGACATGACATAACAAATCCGTCAACGAAAACAAACAAACTTCACCCACATAGCTCGTGAAAAAATTAACTGCTGCGCATTTTTCAGTCGCTATAAAAAAGTAATGGGCCAACAGTTGTTAGTAATATTGCCGTGTCGGAGTGTCCGACAACGCATCGGATGGTGGACTGGTGTTTTATTGAAGGCTACATTTTATCGAACGTGACCCGGCCGGAAACGGGAACTCGCTTTTTATGGATGGGTACTAAATGTTTAGGTAATTGAATTCAGTTTATAGTATTCTAATCTTTTTACACTTCATAGAAAGGATTTGCAGATTTTCACGATAGCAGCGACTAATTTAGTCGTAAAAGAATAAACGAAACCTTGAAAGGATTATGAGCTGTTTCCCTTATTATAATTAAATTGTTTATTGCAGAGCAAACTATGTAAAGTCCAAGTCGTCACGAAGGATCATTATTCTATCGTGACAGTTTACTACATGATTCTAAGATTATCATGATTCTTTTGTTTTAATGGAATTTGTGACGTTCGGTTGTTTTTCAACCGGTACGATTAGACCTTCATAAAAATGAAATGTAATCGGATCAGAAGAAAAAAACACCGGGCGACAGCGAGTCGGGCTCACACAACACTGCTCCATTTTTGCGGTCAATTTTATACCAAACTCGAAGGGTTTAGGTACCAGTAGCCTCTAAAGAGTTCCACTATCCACCTCCTGGCTCCATCATCAGATCAACTCCAAGATACCAAATTATAATTGTGTCTTCCAAAAAGTTTCATTTCGATACGACAATTAGAAGTAGGTTGAAATTGACTTCTAAGATTTTGTTACATTGGTATAGTTACAAATGAATCTACTAAAAGCGTGTTATAAATAAAACATAACAAACTATTACAGGCTTATTACTCATAAATCAAACCTGCCAGATTAATCTATACTTATAATACTTAAATCTGTAGAAGTGAAAATTCTGTACATTGAAAATATCAAAAAAAATAAATGGCAGGGGGTGTTACTAGACCGACACCGAATCCAAAAATGTGATTAAAAAAATTTTTGTCTGTCTGTTTATTCAGGCATCACGCAAAAACTACCGGTTCGATTACGATGAAACTTGGTATAGTTATTCTTTAATATCCTGGGCACCACACTGGGTACTTTTTATCCCGGAAAAGTATATAGGTACAATAAAAAACATACTTAATTTTGCGGTTCGATCCCTAGACCCGATTACTGTACCAACCGCAAATAATAAGTTTGTCGTAGGTTACGTGGAGGGTGTGTTCTTTGTGAAGAGTAGGTATCCACTAAGAAAGTGTTTTTCTAAATTCCAACCCTAAGAGGGTGAATGGAGGGAGGGTGAAATTTCACGTTCAAAAATAATATCGCCGTTATTCATATCTATTACTGACCTACTTAAAGCAGAAGTAAGTACATGGCCCACCAAAGATACTATTAAAATCTACTTCCTACTTAGATAATTCCTACATTTACCTTCATAACGAAATTACACAGGCAGCTACTAAAAGCCACATGGTAAGAGGATTACTCGGAAAACTCGCCAGGTTCACTGAATATCATACGATCAAATTAGTTCCGACAAAGAAACTTTATTCGTACCTACTTAATAACATTAATTTTCACGCTTTCCTTGAACCACAAAATAATCCCCAGTTTCTATGGCTGTATCGGCTCTAACACTTTCAGACTATCTGCTTATCAAAACTCTGATATACTTAAATTCATATTTGATGTCGATTAGGTATCAGTCTGAGAGCAGTGGGGGTCGTGAGCTCGAACCCAGGCAGGCACTTTACTTTGTTTATTTAATTTCATCACTACCGTCAAACGGGGTGAATAGGGATGCAGGGGTGAATCGGGACAAAACTTTAAAAGGGACTTTAACATTAAAATAATATATTTTGTGGCCAAAAAGGACCCTAATGTGTTTACTGTAATTTAATTAATGATTACGTGCCTTTATTGACAACAAACTACATTATTTCAAAGTTACCATCCATTTTAAAATCGTCCCGATTCACCCCTGCATCCCTATCCACCCCGTTCGACGGTACTGCTCTCAACACGGTGAAGGAAAACATCGTGAGGAAACTCCTCTTATTATAAAGGACGGGACGGCTGATGTGTGTCGGGCAAAGAAAATTCGACGACATGTGACAGTGACATCTACCAACCCGCAGTGGGCCCGCGTGGCGGATTGTGGCTCACTACCTCTCACGGAGAAGAGACCTCAGTCCCAGAATTGGGAACAGAATAGGCTGATTATGTAGGAATCTGCATTAATTTTTAGGTAGGTACTTATATACGAACTTGGCTTATTATGTCGTACAGTCAAGTCATGTCCGTAGTAAGTTATTTATTTATTTAGAAGTTATAATTTGACTCCGTCTTAATTACTTGGGCCACTTAATTATTAAGAACAAGCTGACCCGGCGGCGAACTTCGTACCGGCCTCCGAATTACATGATGTGACAAAGTTGAATAGACACGTGGCGCCATCTATTATCATAATAACGTTATTATTGTTCTCCTCGGGAATAGCACTTTTTTTCGGGATGAAAGGTTCCCTATGTCCGTTTCTGTACACCTGACAACGTACGTATATGCACAGGATGATCGGTTCAGTGGTTTAGGCGTGAAAAGGTAGCAAACAAACTTACTTAAGCATTTATAATATTAAGTATAGGTAGTTAGGATATGAAAACCATAAAATCATTTCATACCTGCTCTAATAAACCTGTTTTGTTCCTCTACAGCTTGGCGTTGCTGTTGGGTTCGTTCTTCCTCCGTTGTTAGTCCGTGCTTCGGGCACCATCCCAGAGATAGCATCCGACTTCCGACTCATGTTCTGCCTCGTCGCTGGGTTCACCAGTGTGCTGTTTGTCTTCATTCTGCTGTGTAAGTATTATCTGTAGTAGTATTAATACCCAGGTGAGTAGTGTAGGGCTTTCCGGATCCCTGGTATAGGTAATAGTAGTGCCGCCAAATGAGAAAATATGTAGATTTTTTTTCAAAGAGTCTTGTTCACTTTTAGTCGACCAAAACAATTGTATCTAATTAACTAACAAGCGCTTCGTTTACAGTTTTAGAGGATTCTAAATTCGCTTGAATGATCGAATCAAACTAGAATATTTTTTCTTCCAACCTGAGTGAATAGCACTATTGAAAAAGTTATAAAAATGTTTGAAGTTGCAGCGTGAACTGCACTTTATTGTGTAGGAATTAAAGTTATTTTTCCATAAAGTCATATTTGTTTACATTTTTGGCAAATAAGTCGCGAATGCAGCGTAAGGCTCAAGTCACACCGCGATGGCAGCGAAGCGGCGAGCAGTTTCAGTGTCATATAATTTTAAACTTTATCTTCATTTAGTAATGCATACTACATAGTGTATATGCATAATACATAGTATCGCTTGAGAAACTTGAAAAGGTTGCGCGGCCGCCCACGGCGCCGCGAGCTCTCCGACGACTCAAGTTTCTCAAGCGATGCTATGTATTATACTAATGAAGATAAAGTTTAAAATTATATGACACTGAAACTGCTCGCCGCTTTGCTGCCATCTCGGTGTGACTTGAGCCTAAGCGCATGAGAGTTTTCAACCTTCCACCTCAGCGCAACAGAGCATAGAAAGGCGTGCCAGAGAGAGCTGGCTATGTTACAAAATATCAATACTTACTACAGGATGAAATTTAATTCATGGGCATTCTTTTAAGAGGTCATTCTACTCATCATTATGAACAACTTTTACAATGGGACTAAACCTAAAATCGCGAAAAAAAATCTGATGTTTTTTGCATTTATGTTCACATAACTCGTCAAAATGTAGGGAAGAGCTGATTTTTTTTCGCGATTTCAGGTTTGGTCCCATAGTAAAAGTTGTTCATAATGATGATTACAATGACCTCTTAAAAGGATGCCCATGAATTCAATTTCATCCTGTATAAAATAATCGATCCAGGCTGAAACGAAATAAAGAAAATCCGTAGACAACTCCGTATTCCGGCATGCATTTTCCAAATAAAATTCGGAATAATGTTCTTTTCGGGAGCATGAGCATCTGTGTTGCACAAAACATTTATGAAACGAGTTTTACCGATAAGGTTTTGTTCGTTTACAGGTGGTCTCGAAACTATGTATCTCAATTAGATTTTATTTATGAATGGGTCCTTAGGGATGTCCGGGAACAGCTGCTGTGGTAATAAATCAGATTACTGAAGACTAGCTTCTGCCCGCGACTTTGCCCGCGTGAAATTTCTTGTTCCCCCGACCCACCCTGTCGCATCGCATCACTTGCTCGCGTATCACTTCGCTTTCGCTTAGCGTTGTTTCTGACTTTTATTCTTTTCGCTCGGCTCCTAAGAGACATAGCGTGATGTTAAATAGTCTATAGCTTTCCTCAGGAATGAGGCTATCAAATGTAAAATGAATTTTTCAAATCCGACTGGTAGTTCCAGAGATTACCTCCCACAATCTCACTTTTACCTCTTTATAATATTAGTATAGATTGAAGCTCTTCTAATATTTTGTAAACACATTCTGTATTTTTTATTGAAAAAAAAAACTGTTGTTATACATATAGGATGAAATTAAATACACGGGCATCCTTTTAAGGGGTCATTGTACTCATCATTATGAACAACTTTTACCGTGGGACTAAACTTAAAATCGCGAAAAAAAATCAGCTGTTCCTTGCATTTATGTTCACATAATTCGTCAAAATGTAGGGAAGAGCTGATTTTTTTTCGCGATTTCAGGTTTGGTCCAATAGTAAACGTTGTTCATAATGATGATTACAATGACCCCTTAAAAGGATGCCCATGAATTCAATTTCACCCTTTTAGTATATATTGTAGATCTTCTAATATTCTTTATTTCACAGTCTGTACATACCTACATTTTTATTGAAAAAAAAGCTGTTTGTCATAGATCTTATTTCTAACATAATATCATCGTCTAATAAATACCATTTAAAAAATTGTTCTTAAACCGGTAGCTGACAGTTCGTTAAAGTTGCTTATAACTCTCAAACGAGAACAGTTTGCAACGACTATGAGTTACTGCATCGTATGAACAACTAACTAAGCCAATTTCCGTTTTAACTCCTGCAACATCGGATAACTTCGTGAGATGATGCACTATAAACTGCTTACTAATACTTTGTTCAGCAATCAGTAACGCTATATCATAGTCTTTGTAACTTTTAATTAACAAGCTAGGTATTCAGGCTGGAATTGAATTCATGCGCGACCTTTTAAGGGGTCATTGTACTCACCATTAGGTATGCACAACTTTTACTATGTGACCAAACTTGAAATCGGGAAAAATCAGCTCTTCCCTACATTTTGACGAGTTATGTGAACATAAATGCAAGGAACAGCTGTTTTTTTTATCGCGATTTTAGATTTAGTCCC
This sequence comes from Amphipoea oculea, assembly GCA_945859645.1. NCBI lineage: Eukaryota > Metazoa > Arthropoda > Insecta > Lepidoptera > Noctuidae > Amphipoea > Amphipoea oculea. Next base: position 24,389,677 of record OX243862.1, read on the forward strand.
ATAGTAAAAGTTGTTCATAATGATGAGTACAATGACCCATTAAAAGGATGCCCATGAATTTAATTTCGCCCAGTATAATATACAATGTGGAGACAACAATTCAACAATAAATTAAAAAACTGGCAAAACTATCGCATAAGATTACTTATTTTGGAACTATCAAATAAATCCTAGCATCGACATTAAAAAGTATTGACAATCTTTGAGTAGGTACATACTTAGTTACTAAACTATTTTTTTTTCTCTGAACCGTCTCCGGACACAAGTAGCAAGATGTAAGTCCAGCCTGGTAAAGTGGGACTACCTTGACGGAAGGGCAGTAGGGTGTGATTGCGGAGTTATGTCACAAATCATGCCCCACCTCCTATCCTGCCCAAAACATGCAGTCAAAGCACAGTATAAATATACAGTAAGTTATCTAAGGCCGCCCGCCGAGTTATAAGCCTACTCTTGCGTTGATCCCCAGGGTTGTCACTTTTACTTTTAATTAATATTTTCGAACAAGCAGCACTTGATCTAAATTTATGAAATAAAAAAGCATATTATGATTGAATATTTTACCAATTTATAAATTTAGTAAAAATAAAAAGCCTTTATTCACATAACATTTATAATACTAAGTTACAAATTTGATACCGAGAAAATTTTTCTCCTGCTTCTGCACGTCCGGAACGCTTTATTATTATTTGTTAATGTAAAGTAAATCAAAATCAAAATCAAAAGTCATTTATTCAAACTAGGCTGAGAATCAGCACTTTTCGAACGTCAAAATTACAAAAGACAGTCCCCCAAAACGCCCGCCCTTCGCCACTTCCTAGTGCTTTCGCTGGGGAGAAGAAGTGGCGGAACAAACTCCCCAGCAGCACAGCTGTCTGTTCAGTTAGAAAATAATTTATTGTATACAATACTATGTATGCAAAGTAATTAACATTACAGGACACAGAACCTTAAATTAAATTATTTGCCATAGGTTAACTAGCCACGCCAATATACCAACAAATACAATAAACACTATACGTAGGTACTCAAGCAAAAAAAAATTAAAAATATAACCAAAAAAAAAACTTACTGACCAAGTAAAAGCCTCCAGGTATAAAGGGCGTGACAGCTTACATATGTATGCAATGCTGGGTTCTGTTTACATAGCTGTCACTTGAAGTCACAAATGATAAACTAGGACCATCGAAGTAAAATAAATAAACAAGTTATTACTACCAATAACAACAATAAAACCATGGTCAGCAAGACGACCAGTCACCACAAGCAGCACCCGTTCACGAGCATAACGCAAAGATCAGCCATTAACCCCCTCGCCATATTTGAGGGAAGGAGGCAACCCGACCCCCGACGCTACCGCAAGCAATGACATCTAAGGGAGCATGACGAACTTGCTGCCGGTTGCTCAAGCAAGAATAATAATATGATCATTCGTAGAGGTCGCTAGCTAACCACATATTGCAATCAACTCATTAAAAGACATTGAAATGAGCAGATTATGTCAATAATAAATTACAATAAAATTAAACCGAATTGACTAAAACTCTCAACTAAAAAATAACAAAAAAAATAAAAATAAAATAAAAACAATTATATAATCTCATATAACCTGTCAGTAAGCTAATTCTGGAGAAAGAACATAATAATTGTCTTGAGTTAATCAGGGCGACCAACAATTCTTATCGTTTAAGTAGTCGTTGATGGAATAGTATGCTTTTGAACAAAGGTTGGATTTTACTTGAGCTTTAAATCTATTAAAAGGCAAATCTAGCAAGGAAGAAGGTAGCTTGTTATAAAAGGTTATACCAAGCCCAACAAATGAGTTATGAACCTTATGAAGCCGGTGAAAGGGAGCACGTAGTTTGTCCTTATTCCTAGTGTTAACATTGTGAGTATCACTGTTTTTAGTGTACAAGTGTATATTTTGCCTAACATATAAGATGTTGGCAAAGATGAACTGTGATGCAACCGTGAGAATACCAATATCTTTAAAAAAATCTCTTAGAGAAAATCTGGCGCCTAGCTGGTAAATCGCTCGAACAGCTCGTTTTTGCAGGACAAATATATTTTGTATATCAGCGGCTTTGCCCCACAGCAGAATACCGTAGGACATAACGCTGTGAAAATAACTAAAATAGACTAAACGAGCTGTATCAACGTCAGTGTATTGTCTTACTTTCCTGACGGCATAGGCAGCCGAACTGAGCCTTCCTGCTAGGCTTGATATATGTGGTCCCCACTGAAGTTTGGCATCTACTGTTATTCCCAGAAAAACTGCCGAGCCCACTGTTTCAAGCACCACTTTATCTAAGACGATGTTGGGTCCTAGATTTCTAACATTTGGTAAGGCAAACTTTACACATTTCGTTTTCTTGGCATTGAGAACTAGGTTATTTGACGTAAACCAATCCGTAACTATTGATAGTGCACTGTTTACGTCGTCAAAATCTTGTCTATTCCTGTCAACTTTAAAAATAAGAGATGTATCGTCTGCAAACAGTACAACGTCACAGATGCCCTTTAAATGGAATGGTAAATCATTGATATATACTAAGAACAAGAATGGACCCAGTATTGAGCCTTGTGGTACACCTAACTGAACTGGTAGCCCGGAAGATTTTACACCATTAACATCTACACATTGGAACCTATTATGTAAATAAGAATTTATTACGTTGAGAGCTTCGTTTTGGACACCGTAATGACGTAGTTTACGTAAAAGCGTGTCATGGTGCACGCAATCAAAGGCTTTGGAGAGATCACAGAAAACTCCAATAGCATTTTGAGATTTCTCCCATGCATTAAATATGTGTTTCAGCAAAGCAACACCCGCATCTGTGGTTGAACGACCTTTTGTAAAGCCATATTGTTCATTATGAAGGAGGCTATTTAAATTAAAATGTCTTAGCAACTGCTTGAGTATTAATTTTTCAAATATTTTGCTAAATGCAGGTAAGATAGAAATAGGCCTAAAATTGCCAACGTCATTTTTATTACCTGATTTAAATAACGGTATGACTTTACTACTCTTCATGAGGTCAGGAAAAGTTCCTAAATCAACACATTTATTAAAAGTAACAGCTAAATAGGGGGCTACGATGTCTATTATATTACTTAAAAGTTTAACGGAGATGCCCCAATAATCACCGGTGTTTTTAGACTTAAGTGTGTTAAACACATTAACTACATCACGCGGGGTTACATGTTCGAAGCTAAATAAGCGACTACATTTAGGTACACTATTATGCAAAAGGTTTTCAGCTTTAGACGGGGACGAATTTAAGGAGCGAGTCGTAGTTATAGGTATGTTGGCAAAAAACTCATTAAATGCCTCAGCTACGTCAGCTGCTTTACTAACTAATTTGTTGTCGACCATAATCTCAAGTTGTTTTTCTTGTTTAACCGATTTACCAGTTTCATTTTTAATAATTTTCCAAGTGGTTTTTACTTTATTATTAGAATTTTTAATTGTTTCGCTTAAAAATGTTGATTTAGCAAAAGCACTAATCTTTTTGAATAGTTTTGAATAATTTTTTACGTACTCTAGGAAAGCAGTATCAAACCTGTATTTTTTCAAACCATATAACTCGTAAAGTTTCGCTCTACTTTTATAAATACCTGGAGTAGCCCATTGGTTAAAGCCAACGGAGGATCCATTGATGTTAATGGTTTTGGTCTTAAAAGTAGATTGGTACTCTTTTTGCACAACATCAAAAAGGGCACCATAAATTTCATTAGGATTCTCATGTTCTACTATAGATGGTGTAATTTTATGAGATATATTATTTTTAAACATTTTGCAACGACTAGCTGTATAAGGCCTGCATTCAAGTTTATGCGGTTTTTTATTCAATGGCATGGGGAAGCTAGATAATAAACCACAGTGGTCGGACGTTAAGTCGGTTAACACTAATTTATTTTGGGCATCACAATCACTAAATATATTATCAAGACAAGTTGACGAAGATGCCGTGATCCTAGTAGGTTCAAAAAACAAATTAATTAAATTATAAGACCTAAACAAATTGAGAAGTCTAATACTTAATGGAGTAACATCTAAAATATTAATATTAAAATCTCCACATAAAATAATAATTTTGTTACTTGATTTCAACCTATTGAGAGAATCCTCCATGACTGATTCAAAACTAATAAAATCCCCAGAGGGGGGTCGATAAACGCAAATTATAACATATCGCTCAAGTTCAACACAAATTCTCATTTTTATGTAAAGTTTTTGTAAGAAGCTTTTGGGAAAGCATGGACAGGGCATCTTAAATTCTATATCATTCAGTTGATCGTAAATTGACCGGCCAATTTTAATGTTGATGTCATGTTGATGTGGTCCTTTTCGAACGCTTTGCGAAACACCTGCTCCATCCTTTCTACATTATCGACAAAATCATCAGGTGGGATCATGAGTAAATTTCGATCTTTGCCGTAATTCCTGTAATGGGTGTATAAGACACCATATTTGGATTGAACAACACATCAGACAATAGAAAAAATAATAATTTCAATAGTAATTAATTTGCAATATTAATTATTGTGAAATTGCCCTTATTACATCTATACGCGACAAATACGTTTACCTAAACGATGTTTCGAACTCAATCCTCTGTTTTATAGTAAAACTAGACTTCTTAAAATAAACTTTAGCTCTAAACATAGTATTCAGAAAGTAAATTTGGGAATACATTTATATGGAAAAATGCGACTCGGCTACGCTCTTAATAAAGCAAATAAACTGTGAAATAAATAATACAATACCACATTTTCTAATAATATTTAAGTATAAGTAGGTACTTACATTTCTGGTTGAGTAGGAACTATGAAGAATGATAAGTCCGGGTTTGCGAAATCATTATTGAGGCACCCGAAAACACTACAATATTTGTTTCCCCTTTTTGAAGTCATGATACTCGTAATTTAAGTGGCCGCCGCCGGCGAGAGTTGACGAACGCAAACGGTCATGTAGCGTACGCGCGTGCTCACAGTCGCGCTGCACAGCCCGCACTGCCGCCACCTTATTCCCTCATATATTATGCTAGCGTGTGCGTGAAATCGCGTGCCGACATGGCGCGCGGCGCGCACGCACACATTCAAACCGAGAGCGGCACGTTTGTATGAAGATGTTTTACTGTATATTTATACTGTGGTCAAAGTGACCTCTGCGCTGCTACCGACAACGCCGCCGTGGAAGTGGCGAAGTTTTGGGAAAACAAGATTTAACATACAGTCGTGCCTGCGCCACGAAGAAGAAAAAGATTGATTTTTTGTATGCAGACTGGGACTGCATTAGTTATACGCAGTTTAATTTACTGTCGTCTCCACTTTGTATAAGAACGCTATCTAGAATGTTAGGAAACCGCTTATCAAACGAGTCATCGTTAAGGCGGTACCCCGACCAAAACCGCGTTTTTCTTCGTTATTCAGAGGCTATTAACTCAATAATTATGAGAAATAAACTACGAGTACATCTGAAAGCACACTTTTAATGTTCGATATCCTATCATCACATTGCACGTTATTATTTGTTTTTATATGTTACTAATACATTTAAAATCTCCTTTTAATAAAGTGACTAAAATTATTGATTGCATTCATCTTTTGCTAAAGTTGACGTTCTATTAATTTGAGGATTTCACCAATGGATAGATAATTTAAAAATCTAAATAATTCATGTTTTAATTTATTTAAAAAGATCGCTATTCTTATTTTGTTAAAATAATTCCAAAAATTTTGCGAGTTTTATAATAAAGGGGCGTGCGCAGGGTACGCTACATCCCTTTCGTACGAGGAAGTAGTGTCGCTCTCTGTCTCTGTCGCGAATGCTCAAGGTTATTTGGTCGGGATACCGCCTTACCTAATTAAGGAAAACCTGAGTGTTGTAGTTTCCTAATAGCCTTGCGGCTACTCGGGTTTTCCCCTGCATACACGTACATCAACCAGTAATCTACCTACCGCACCCTAATGCGGTAGCACACTTTCAATCACGCACAGTCTGAATCATTTTGAAGGATATTGCTATTGCTTCTTAACCACTCAGGGGTCTCGCTATCCGCGTGATGTGACGTTCGGACATTCTGCGATTTTAGTTCGCAGTAAAATCTAGACTTCGGACATTTCAGTGGATAATAATTTCGAATAATTTGTCTGCTCAGTGCTCTACAAATTAAATAACGCAATGATTGTTGTTGAACTGTCAAAATCAAAGCCTGTTAGTGTGTTGCGCAATTATGCCGCTGGTCTAACTTTCCTTCTGAAGTAGCAAGGTCGCAGGTTCTCTTCTATAAAAAAATATTCATTGCAAGCAACTGACTGGTATGATAGAAATCTCGCATCATGATTTTTTTTATGGACTTCGTCAATCATTATAATAATATTCACAACAACCTCATAGAAGCAATTTAACACTTTTTTTACCGATTATACACGGTTACCTTTGAGGTCCCCAAGAAACTGTCCCTAGTTTCTAGGCCACCAGCCAAACAAACTGATTGTAAAGATAGTTAAAGATAAAAAAGTAATGTTATAGTTCTAATATCATCATCATCTTTGTAACAATGAATAAAATACTTATTCTTTCCTCCAGTCTTCAAAGCCGCGCCCCCCACACCACCGTCAGCCGCCGCCGACCTGGGTAACAGCCTGGACTCCAACTTCATCATGTCCTTGAAGAAGCTCATGACCAACCGCAACTATGTGCTGCTTCTCATCTCGTACGGTCTCAACGTCGGTACCTTCTACGCTATATCGACGCTGCTCAACCAACTTATACTCACTTATTATCCGGTAAGAAACGTATCATAATGGAGACAAATTCCTACTTACTGAGGTACTCCTTGACTAGGTATAAATAAAATAAACGGTAAAGAAAATGATAAGAGCAGTCGTCATCAATAACTCTAGATTCTAGTTCGAGAGATACTTACTCGTACCTAGAATTCTTTACGATAGTTTACGTTCTGTGATCTCGATCAAATCGTTGAATGAGTACTGAAATACGAGATTTCATTTAGGCACATGAACGAAGTTTTACAAATATCAATGTTGACATCATTCGTATTCAGGTACCTACTCATCATATCGCACCTTCGGTGCAACAAAGTCATAAATAGCCAAATGCAAAATTGAGATAAGTATGCCAAATTGTTTCTGAACCATGCCTATACTTGGGGCAACAAAACATCCGCGAAAGTATCTCGAAAGTCTACTAGATGGCGCAGGTGCCTTTGTAAATGCGAAAAAATGAGGAAATAAATGCGAAAAAAAAATTAAAGTCCTCTACTGTAAAATTAAAAAATGAGCTGTTAAGACTTTGTTGCACCGAAGGTGCGATATGTAGGTAGGTATTTTAACATTTGCCTGTACACTTCCTTTGCTGCAAATGATTTTATAAGCTGACTTGCAACGGACTCTCACCTTAGGTATCTTAGATTTTTCGTTCTATTTTAATTGCTGTTTCTGCCTTTCCAGGGAGCTAACATAGACGCGGGTCGCATCGGGCTGGTGATCGTGGTAGCAGGCATGGTCGGCTCCGTGGTCTGTGGCCTCATCCTCGACAAGACACATCGCTTCAAGGAGACCACCCTGTCTGTCTACGCCGCCTCGGTTGTTGGCATGCTGATCTTCACCTTCACCCTGGACTGTGGTTACATTGCCGTCGTTTATATGAGCAGCATTTTACTTGGGTAAGTTCAGTTTTTCTTTGTCTATAAGGAGCATTCAAAGAACCTTTGGGGAAAATACAGATCGGTCAAATCTCTGAATACCTAAAACTGTAGGTTAGATCTGATTTGACAGGGAATAAACATTATAATAGCCTATTTCACTCTCACAATTGAATTAAATCGAATGGGACCTCATATCGTCCACTTGCGACGACAGTGTGACATCTCAAAAACCGTAATTTTACAGAAAACGACTTTTGAACTTTAAAATGAGCATAACTCTTGAATTGTTCTCAAGATAGCTTTATTATGTATGAGCTGATTAGAGTATAACTAATACTGAAAGGAAATATCAAAAAGAAAAAACACAATTTATCAGTAAAACAAAAAAATCGTATAAATCGAGATGTCACACTGTCGTCGCAAGTGGAAGATATGTTAAAATCCATCAGGCCGCTTAGGCTACAGAGCGTGCCAAAGAAATAGACATGACAAACCTACATAGTTACATACTCTCGAAAAATATTACTCTCCTTTTGGGGCAGCCGGGTAAAAGGTACAATTGTTACCAGATAGTAGTAGAAAATTGCTGTCGGTGATGATATACGAGTATAATCACTAGCAACGCCCCGCAGTTTCACCCACGTAAGTTTCGATCCCGTGGAAATATCGGGATAAAAACTATCCTATGTCCTTTCTTGGGACACAAACTATCTCTATACCAAATTTCATCTAAATCGGTTCAGCGGTTTAAGCGTGAAAAGGTAACATACAGACAGACAGAGTTACTTTCGAATCTATATAAATAAAAACAAAAGGCCTGACTGACTGACTGACTGACTGACTGACTGACTGACTGACTGACTCATCAACGCCCAGCCCAAACCTTTGGACCTAGAAAGCTGAAGTTTTACACGATGGTTCCTTTTATGATGTAGACCAGGAATAAGGAAGGATTTTTTGAAATTCAACCCCTAAGGGAGTTAAATAGGGGATGAAAGTTTGTATGAAAGTCCGTCAGTTTTAAAGTTAGGATCTTCAAGTTTTGTGTTTCGGCTGACGATTGAAAATTAATTTATACGTGTCTCAGCGTTTTTGATAATTCTACCCCCAAAGGGTTAAAAAGGGGGATTAAGTTGTGTATGAAAGTCTGTCAGTTTAAAAGTCAGGATCTTCAAATTTTGTATTTGGGCTAACGATTGAAAATTAATTTACACGTGTTTCAGCGTTTTTGATAATTTCACCCCTAACGGGGGATGAACGACCTGACTGACTCATCAACGCCCAGCCCAAACCCTTGGACCTAGAAAGCTGAAGTTTTACACGATGGTTCCTTTTATGATGTAGACCAGGAATAAGGAAGGATTTTTTGAAATTCAACCCCTAAGGGAGTTAAATAGGGGATGAAAGTTTGTATGAAAGTCCGTCAGTTTTAAAGTTAGGATCTTCAAATTTTGTGTTTCGGCTGACGATTGAAAATTAATTTATATGTGTCTCAGCGTTTTTGATAATTCTACCCCCAAAGGGTTAAAAAGGGGGATTAAGTTGTGTATGAAAGTCTGTCAGTTTAAAAGTTAGGATCTTCAAATTTTGTATTTAGGCTAACGATTGAAAATTAATGTATACGTGTTTCAGCGTTTTTGATAATTTCACCCCTAACGGGGGATGAACGACCTGACTGACTCATCAACGCCCAGCCCAAACCCTTGGACCTAGAAAGCTGAAATTTTACACGATGGTTCCTTTTATGATGTAGACTAGGAATAAGGAAGGATTTTTTGAAATTCAACCCCTAAGGAAGTTAAATAGGGGATGAAAGTTTGTATGAAAGTCCGTCAGTTTTAAAGTTAGGATCTTCAAATTTTGTGTTTCGGCTGACGATTGAAAATTGATTTATACGTGTCTCAGCGTTTTTGATAATTCTACCCCCAAAGGGTTAAAAAGGGGGATGAAGTTATGTATGAAAGTCAGTCAGTTTAAAAGTTCGGATCTTCAAATTTTGTATTTAGGCTAACGATTGAAAATTAATTTATACGTGTTTCAGCGTTTTTGATAATTTCACCCTTAACGGGGGATGAACGACCTGACTGAGATATCAACGCACAGCCTAAACCGCTGGTGATAGGGACTTGAATTTTGGAGGGTGTATTCTTTGTAAAGTATAAGTATCCAATAAGAAGGGGTTTTTGGAAATTCAACCTTAAAGGGGGTGAAAAGGGGGGATTTTGTTTGTATGAAAAATCTTATTCCTTGAGTTAAAAACCTTGAACCTTGGCACGAATACTTATCTAAGTAAATTATGAAGTTTGGCATTTTTCGTTTTTCTAAACTCATTTCAACCCTAAAGAGGTATTGGGGGGTGTCAAAATTTCTTTGGAAGAATTTCAACGCGCTGTCCGATTAACTCGAAACTCAGTCAGTATTAATACTAAGGACTAAAAATAAAGAATAACCTGTATCAGGGTTTTTCGAAAATCTACCCTTAACGGGGTGAAAAGGGATATATAGTTAATTATACAGGGGAGGATTTTACTGCGTGGTTTGATTAACTCAAAAATTGGTGTAAATAATCTTTGAGTCAAGTAATGAACACATCCCAAACGATTTTTGAAAATTCCACCCCTGTGGGGGTGAGAAGCGGGGATACAGTTTATTTGAAAAATCTGATTCCTTTGATCTATACACTTAAAAATTCGCCCGAATACTTAGTTGTCAAAATAAATGATAAAGATCATACCTACATACATTTTCGAAATTTTTAGAGGAAAGTACAAATTTCACGCGGACGAAGTCGCGGGCAGAAGCTAGTTTATAATATTAATAGTATGGATGGATTCATCATCATCCTCTTACCCTTATCCCGATTCATTTGGGGTCCGCGCATACATGCGTTTTTTTCTATACTTGTTTATTAGTCATCATCTGGATGTCACCCCCTGTCTAACCATATCATCTTTCACACAGTCCATCCATCGTTTCTTTCGTCTTCTCCTATTCTTATTGCCATCCAGATTCGTTTATTAATTATTTATTTAATAATAATCATTAATAAATTGCTAAAATATAACTTCTGTCTTTTTCAGGTTCTTCATGACAGGATACTTGCCAGTGGGCTTTGAGTTTGCATCTGAGGTGACGTACCCAGAACCAGAGGGCACTACATCTGGAATACTGAATGCTGTGGTTCAGGTAAGAAAGGATAGAATTCCCCCGTCTTACACCGTCCGCTTCAGTTCACGTTAGACGAGCTGTCTTTCTTTTTTTGGGTGTAGAGTCAACCCTGGGATTTAAAAGTGGGATCCAACGAAAAAAAATCTTTAAATTAAGAGATGGCGTAATCTAAACGACCAGCTGTATTAAAACATTAGGATCTTTTAAGAGATGGCGTAATGTACACGACCAGCTGTGTTAAAACATTAGGATTTGTACTACCCTAATGTTGAATGTCACTTGCACGTCATAAGACGATAAGGTCTATTTTTTTTACTAAACATCAAATTCAACGCCCCCAGCAGCGTTTAAATTTTTGAAAAAAAATGTCCTTGGTCTAGAATCATGTGCTGAATTTCATGGTAACAGGTTGCGCGATTATTAATCCCACACAATCCTCTTTCCAGATCTTCGGAATAGTAACAACCCTCATGTACGAGTGGATGCTGGGCTCGGTGGGCGACCGCTGGGCGAACCTCACGCTGTGCGGCCTGCTCGCCTTCGGCACCGCCATCACCGCCGCCATCCGCTCCGACCTGCGGCGACAGGCTGCACAGAACAACGCTAAATAATAAGGAGTGACGTCATTTGATCTGTTCTAAGTTTAAACTATAATGCAAAGGCGTGAAGAGCTCCTGTCAACATAAGTTACGTGACGTCATAGTATATGTTCAGCAAGTTGTAGATATTATTATGATTAATTCTCGCTCAATAATCTTGTGTTGTAATAATATTCGCTTGAGGGACACAAGCTTTCAGCAAGCGGTCTCAGCGCTATCCTTAGCTGCTATTTTAATTGGCTTGTGACGTCATGCGTCAGGCTACCAAGAGATGATAATTACATTAAGTTAAATGCAATATATAACGTACTGCTATTTTAGATAAAAGAACATGATATAAAAAAAAAAGTTGCTTAGAGGCTGTGAATAAAACGACCGAAACGAAATACAGGACTAATTTCGAGGCGCTGAATTTTCGACTCATTTCGAGGCACAATCCGCTTTTACGAGGCAGGAACAGACGGCGACACAAATACAGTACCCGGCGATAAATATTGCACATCGACCTTTGGAAAGAGACAGTCGGCTAATTTCGGCTTCGTAGAGCGTTATCTTTGTCGCACACTACCTATGTGACGTTTTGTCAGTCGTTGTTCAAGTGCAATAGAGTACGGTCGCGTCCAGTTCAAAATATATATTTAGAGTTGTTAACACCCCCAAATTTAAATAATTTAAAGTTGTACTATGGCATCTTTAGGAAAAAGACGGAAACTTTTACGAGGTCAGTCACGCAAAATTATCTACAATGTTTATAAATATGTGTATTTTACAAAGAATAAAAAGAATTATCAAAAGAAGCAAATCATAATTGTTTTAACAGCTCCTAATAGATACCGGACTGTTTGTATTTCGTGCGACAGAGATAACGCTCTACGAAGCCGAAATTAGCCGATTGTCTCTTTCCAAAGGTCGATGTGGAGTATTTATCGCCGGGTACTGTATGTCGGTAGTTAGACAGTTAAGAGCACAAAAGTGGTTAACTTTTGTATTCATATGCCTAATAAAAATATTATGTCGGTAATGTTAAATTTGTTTCTACCTACATATATTTATGTTGTTGATCATTCTGTTTAAAGTAACCTAAACTGGACGCGCCTCGATTAAACCAGCGCAGCGTCATGTTTGAGAGTTCAATCGACTACGAGTAAGCGGGCAGCTAGGCCTACGATTAACATTGAGATAAAAATCTCCTCGAAGACACATTTGATAACGAATCCAAAAAAAAATACACATTAGGTATTTATACGAATTTAAAAACGATGATGACTTTTATATTTATTTTTAGGGTTTAAATTGTTATTTAGTAAAATACATGTTGCGTCGACTCCAAATAACTAAATTGGAATAAGGGCAGGAGAATGACGATTATTATTCAATAAAATTTTTGTTCTATAGTTGAGCACTATTTCAACTATAATATGTATATCTCTGAATATTTGAGTGTTGTAAAACAATATAGAACCTTAATATTAGCAGTCTCAGGTGCAACAGTGTCTCGACGTCAGTAAGAGGTACCATTTGAAGAAACTTTGTTCGAGTAAGTTCATTTAACATACCAAGGTACCTATACTTAAAAGGGAGATGTGCTTAAGTATCCCGCGAAATTCAAATTTTCTAACGTTTTTGCAATTTGCAGGTCAGTGTCAGATTCTATATTGATCTAAATATGATTCGCGGCCGTTACAAATATTTATTTAGAAATTTGAATTTAGTGGGCTACCCTGTCGCTCTCGCCTTAAGGGAGAATGCGCACCAAATGAGTATACACCCAATGAACTTTTCAATATGTTCAATATGCAGTTAATATACCTGAAAACCTAACGAAGTGACGTAGGTCCTAACCTAGAATTATAATATAGAGCTAGAAGCTTGGAAATCACGACAATAATTGTGTGACTGTAACTATACGGTAGTTTTTGCCACAAACTAGAATATATTGAGATGTATCTTACGGAATGATATTATATTGATATTGTAGATTGGTGGAATATTTATGAAAATTAACTTTTGGACGGAAATTATGAATAATATTTTAAATACATACAATATACTATTAACGTAGCTAAATGTTACCTTTTAAACGGATTCTATACCATATGTAGAAAAAACGTAGTCTTCAGTTTAGAAGGCTTGTATTTTGCAAAATTACCTTCTAATGACGGCGAATTTGCTTGTTCACTCTTTATGTACCTATACTATTGTGCGAAAGAATAACAGGATATATCCGTTCATATTGGTGGATGAAGATTGATGTTAGGAATAAAAAAGTATTTGGAACTATTCCCTTCTTGAAAAACTGATATTATTCCATTTGAATTAAATATTTATAACATGAATGTTTAGTATTAAAATACCTGATGGATCACTTACGATCGAAACATAAATATGACTATGTAGCATTAGGATGGTAGAAAATAACTAAACAAAGGTTTGTGAAAAAGAAAACATGTTTTAGATCTCCTCTAGATTATTATAACTGCCTAAAAGTTTCATGCGCCTAACGATAGAATTGCTCTAAACGAGGCAGCAATAAATGGCATCCACGTTTTGAATAAAGTGAGCAGTGCCCAAAGAAATACATAAAATTCTCGGCCTAAAAGGTCAAATACAGATAAATCTATATTGTGCATTTAGAAGAATAGATGGTAATATTATTACAATCAATAAATATGTTTTCATTAAATGGTCAACCGTACCTACGCCATTTTGTAACATTTGAACCAACATTACGAACAGCACCCTAATTATTGTGAAACACACTTTCAATCTCAATCTAAATAATTTTGAAGGATATTGCTAATCCATTACTTCATATGTTCGAAGAATTTGTCTGCTCAACAACGTAAATAACGCAATGAATGTTGTTGAACTGTCTAAATGCTATTGCTATTGTTAGTGTGTTACGCAATTACCCCGCGGTTCTTGCGCTCTATAAAATAAAGACACTGCGGTGACAACAAAATGGACGAATGGTTGACCGTACCTACGTATATTTCGAGGCAGAAGTAATGGTCAGTTAGCGATAAAATCCGGGATCGGTTAATAAAGAAAGATGCTCATTACTCTGCCTGTAGATATTTAAATAATGTTAATATAATTTATTTGGGATTTTGAATCCCATTTGTGATCTAGTAAGGATTTATTTTCGGCTTTTATTGTGTAATCTCTTCGTGTTAAAAGTAAATTAGTAATTGTATAGATGATAAATAAAGGTGTATAGGCTTGTTTTGTAGTGCAAGTAAGCTTACCATAAACATATTAGATATGCAAAATAACTATCTATCTTCCGCAATTTTTCTAACCTTCATTGACCTTAGAACATAATAAATCGTTATACATCAGAGGGACAATTCTCGTAATTTTAAGACCGTTCACAGTCTGATCTCAGTCTCAATCTGTCAAAAAATACTTCTGATTTCCCTACATTTTGACAAGTTTTTGACATTTGTTTGTAGCCGAGATGAGACTGCGACTAGATTTTGAACGTTTCAAATTAGGAGAATTGGCTTTCAGGACACCCTGGACACGTTATTAAGTGATACGTACATAATTTGCAATGGATTGCAGTTTTTGCTCATTACGTTTTATTCAGCATAATACCGTGGTTAAAATAGACCGACCCCACATACACCAATCTTCAAAACGAAAATTTACTACCACACTACAATACGAGTCGCGCGCAAGTCACTGGCGCATGCCTCGAGCTGAGGCGTTTAGCGTGTCTGCCTCGCCAGGTGTGCACGCACCTTTAGAGTTTACTTGCATTTCGAAACATTATAAATGTGTGTATGCGTGCCAATACAAGTGTAACGTAGTTGTATGTGATATCTATGTGATTATGTTGTGAGTTACCCAGTATTAATTATTTAGATTGACTTGTGTAATTATTGTAAAAGATCCTTTACCCATACTTATGAATTATGTTAGCTGTTAAGATGTACGTTTTTAAATACTTAGTGAAGTTATTGTATTTGTTTTTAAATAATTTAAGTGAAAACCTGAAGTGATAAATACGCAAAGCTTTTGTTGTTGTCAACCTAGTTAAGTACCTATTCTTTTTTTGTTTTTGTTAAAAGCGTAAATTAATCATTGATTTCGACATGATTGCCAACGTGTTTGCTACGCATTTTGTATAAACTGTACAAAAGTTGATGAATATTTCAGACAGAAAATAAAATTATGAGTCCTATAAAATAATGTACCTACCTACCTATGACAGCTAAGTAGGTACCTACTTTGAGTATGTATGTCAAAAAAGAAATGTGTTATCTGTACAGTCCGTCTAAAAGTATGTATACACTTGGCAATTTTCAATTGCGATTTTTTCGTGAAATAACGAATGCAACGTTGAAATACGACACTTAACATAAACCTATGGGTTCGAAAATACTATTTTCGTAATAACATAAAATTTCATTCAAAAATAAAGGAGAAAATCGCCTTTGAATAAAGCCAAGACTACATACTTTTAGACGTGACTGTACATAGACATTGTATTGCAAATAAAGATGGCGGCGCAAGTTTCGAGATTGCTCAAGCGCCTTTAGAACCTTAGTGTTGTAGGTACTAGTTTCGATATACTTGCTCGAAGAATTTGATGAAATCCCCTCTTTTCACCCCTTAAAGCTCGAATTTAAAAAAAAAAACTGGGTGTTCGCCTACATTAAAATTTTAAAAGGAACCTTTGTGTACAATTTCACATCCGTAATCCCAGTAATTTTGTTTCCGTTTTATTTAAAACTAGCACCACCGCGCGATTTCACCCGCATAAGTTTCGATTCCGTGGGAATATCGGGATAAAAACTATCCTATGTATGTCTTTCCCGGGACTTAAACTATCTCTACCTATACCTACCAAATCATCTAAATCGGTTCTGCGGTTTAAGCGTGAAGAGGTAACAGACAGACAGACAGACTCACTTTCGCATTTATAATATTAGTATGGATAGACAAAATAAAGCAGAGCATTAAATTCACGAAATCTTAAAAAAAAAATTGTTACGATTTATCTACCTACATACAAAGTACCTACCTACCAGCTTGCCGTACCTACGTATTACGGTCGTGTTCAATCCTAAATGATTTTTCAAACATTAATAAAATAAAAATCTACGTCTAGTTATGCTTTGTTTTGTTTTGATTGCTTTCGTACTCAATAGTGTCATTCCAATAAGTTTATTTTAAGTATTAATTTGTAACTAGGTGCCCAATCGATGTGTTATATATAATGTTTGGTAACTAAGTAGGTAATTGTTCAATAAAATCTGTTGATGGATTAGTAAGTTTATTTTATTTCACGTTTCCCAAATTGCACTCCTATACCTACTAAAGCTACGTTTTCCTAGAAGCTACCATAACTGGCTAAGTGGCTACCCTAGTCGTGACGGCCAATGGCATACCTAATAGCCAAGAGTCTCGACCAACACCTGAGGAGGCTCTGGTTAAGCAGCTGGATCAAGGGCTGGATCCAGAAAGCGGTAGATACTTCTGGACATGGCGTACGTGTATCGTTAGGAGGTTCCTCTCTCAGGAGCTCTAACCACTGATAGCTTGAACCCTGTTCCCGATACCGGTGAGCTACTATATTACCTATTATTTAAAAATAATGTTTTTATAAAAAACATTTTTTTTATCTAAAGGACCTACCTTTAGACCTAGGTAAGTATTTACACGTACCTATCTAAATAAAATAAAAATAATAAATCAATAAAAAACACTGAAACGCCTATGTGACATCGACAACAACGACGAGAGTTGTAAGCGACGCAGGTCGCGCTGGAGCATGGACTTATTATACTTATTACTGTAGTTACCCATATGAAAGTCCATGCGCTGGAGGCCTAGAGCGCCACCAATGAGTTTCGGTGCAGCCCTGGATCAAACGGACCGGCGCGGCGCGGTGACGCGCGTTGCAAAAAGAATTACTCTTTCTACCTACCTACCTAAAATCTCAACACGTCGCTCATACTATAAATTAGAAGATTATATCCAAGATAAGAACGCTTGGAAACATGCTGGTCCTGCTCCATAGGACAATCTAGAGTCTAGACAAAATCAAACTGGTTGCTAATTTAATTGTAAATTTTTTTATTCTTTTTTTACATTCATTAGTTCACACCCTGACTTATTACTTGTATTTTTTCTTTTATTTAAATATTTTTGCTTGTACCATGTTTGTAAATACCTATGTGAGCACCATGTATCTATCAGATAAGTAATTCATTTAGGTATATGTCATGGTTTCGTTTTTAATTCTTTTAACTATTGTGGTACGGTATATTAATTTTATTTTAGGTGCATCGTCCTCACATGTTATTATATAATTAATATCCGTGAATGCACCCATGCAAAATATTGTATGTACCTAAAACATTTTAAAAGAGTAACGGTGGAGTTTCTTGCCCATTCTTCTCCATACGAAAACTACCTTTTGGAATGGGCGACTAGAATCAATTCTATTTTAAGATAATTTTTGACGTTCAAAAGTGCCTTTTATGTGCCTATTTGAAATAAATGCTTTGACTTTGACTTTTGCTCAGCACGCGACGCCGCCATCCAGTCCGTCGAAAATTGCAAAACACAATTACCTATAACCTACTTTCTTTTCAACCCGCACTGGGCCCACGTGGTGGATTATGGCCCACTCCCTCTCACCGAGAGGAGGCCTGTGTCCCAGAAGTGGGAACTTGCTTATAAGTACCTACCTACTTACTTTCTTTCAATTATTATTTGTTGATTTGTTGACAGAAAAATATCTCTTTTATTACCTACCTACTACTCAGAAATCGATAATGTATTTCCCGATTTCATCTTTATTTCCTGAAGACTAGAATTAAGGCTGCTTAGTCCAAATAACTTCCAAGTAAAGACCCAAGCCTCGCAATCAGTCAAAGTTTAAATTTATTAGGTATTATTATTGTTGTTACTTACAAGTTATTGAACAGGTAGTTTTTTCCATTTCAACATTATTTAGGTAGGCACCTACTATAGTCATTATATCTACTCTTTGGTACCAACCTACTAGCTTCTGCCCGCGACTTCTTCCGCGTGAAGTTTCGACTCCCGAAGTCCCGACCACTTGCGTTCCCATTGAGGGACCACATTTGAATTTTGAGTGTGCCACCGTGTAGTGTCACGTCGGCGTCGCCCGCGCTATTGCTTCGTTTCCGTTTAGCGTTCTTTCTGACTTTTCATTTTGCTTTGCTTCTAAATGATAAGGATCGTAGCGAGATCTTAACTTGTTCAAACAAGAATTGGGAACACAATCTCATAATTAAAGGGTTTAGCCGTCCTTCCATAAGCAAACTGCCCCCGATAGGAACCTATATCGTAACCTATGTTATATTGTAGAGGGTACTAATAGTAGTTCATCGCGTAGATATTAGCTCTATATCTTAGGTAATTGAGGAGCTATTTGAAAAAAAGTGTCCGGAGACGACTTTTTTTCAAAGTGTTATATCTCTGTTGATTTCAAAGCTAGAAAAATAAAACCAATTCCAGAGTTTATGGTACACTTTACAGTTTATTTTATATAAATTTTCATGAGCCAAGCTTAAATAAAAATGTAAAAAAAAAATGCAAATATTTTTTTTTAATTGATTTCTATAAGATCGAATTGAATTACCACTTTGAAAAAAATATATAATAATTGTCTATACCTTGCCTAACAGCATGCCAAGTTTCATTAAAATCCATAAGGTGCAACATGATGAAAAAAAAAAAAAAAGTAAGTGGACCACCTTATGACCACTTTGTTGACGCTTTTAACTTTTAATTTTTCAATAATCTAGTATTTAATTAAATCGTATTGCGCATTTAAGCGTATTGGGCATGAAAGGTTTAAAAGAAAATAGAAGGATTTTTCTCAGTAACAGTTAAATCCATATTAATAAAAAATAGCTTTTATTAGTCATCGTCATTATTTTCATTAATTACAACGTGATCTTTATTTATAGAAAAAACAGTGGATAATATTTCTGCTGGGCGAACTATATGCGATTTATATCTTGCATTTGATAAATAATATATAATTGCTGCCACGTGAGAGCAACACCCAACTGTTCGATTTCTATTTGCACAGTTACAGCAATAACGCCGAATATCTTCGCAGCTTTTTCCATTGGGGTTGTAGTCAATGTAACATCTGTAGGTTTTGCTATTAATGTGTCGCGATTGTACTTGCACTTTTAAGAGCTCTTACACACGAGCGGCATGTCCCAACGGCAGAGGTAACTGCAGCCGTCGACGCGCGTGGCGGCAACCGTCGACCTATAGCGACACTTGATCTTCGAAGTTGAAATGTCGACGGCTGCCGTCGACATGTCGACGGTTGCCGCCGACGCGCGTCGACGCACACTGGTTCACTTTGGCAAAACTATAGACTTAGGAATCCATGTGAGTCAGTGTGTATATTTTGAGTTGGTTTTTTTTTTACGTATTCCTCTTTTGATTACAAACAAGTTTTTCAAGTCGCGTTTTTTTAAAAAAAACCGGCCAAGTGCGAGTCGGACTCGCGCACCGAGGGTTCCGTATAAAAATTTAAGATTTTCGGAATTTTTCCTTTATGTGTGCTATAAAACATTGCTTCATGCCAAATTTCAAGATTCTAGGTCGACTGGAAGTACCCTTTAGGTTTTGATTCCCTTGCGAGTAGTTGCGAGTTTGAAAATATGCGGCTTAAATTGCCGTTTCTTTTGATTGCGTTGACATAGAAGTTTCATTTTGTTACAGCTTCAAGGTATTATAGACCTGAGTATTTGATATTAATTTCAATTTAATACCTATACGCGTTCATGAGAAAAGAAGTAACTTTAAAATTTTCAAAAATATTTTTTATTATATGATGTAACTAAAAATTTACGGTTTTCGCAATTTTTCCTTTATCTGTACTATAAGACGTTACTTAGTACCAAATTTCAAGATTCTAAGTTCACGGGAAGTACCCTGTAGGTTTTGATTCCCGTGCGAGTTTCGAAAATTTGCAGAAATTTGCGGCATAAACGGCTGTATCTTTTGATTGCTTTGGCTTAGAAGTTTGATTTTTTCACAGCTTCAAGGGACAGTAGACCTGAGTATTAGATATAAATTTCAGTCTGATACCTCCACGCGTTCCTGAGAAAAAGGGTCTTGACAGACGGACGGACGGACAGACGGACAACAAAGTGATCCTATAAGGGTTCCGTTTTTTCCTTTTGAGGTACGGAACCCTAAAAACGTACTATTTCCGAAAAAAGAAATATTTTGTGTTTTTTTTGTATGGGAGGGTATGTAATGCGTGCGTGGGTCAAAATCAAACTTAGTAGGTATTCAAGAACACGTCATTCTCAAACAGAAATGACAAAGAAATGTTATTGTATCCCTGCCGCTTTTCGAGCTACGGGCGCTCAAAGATTAGAAAAAAATAAAATATTTTGTTTCCATTTTAAAAGACCTATTGACAATGAAATCTGAAAATGCCGTTCAAGATTTAATTTTAAACATCGCAGCACCCAACAACACTCATAAAAACAGCTGTATGATGTCAGTAGGTCTTTTAAAATAGAAACAAAATATTTTATTTTTAGGGTTCCGTACCTCAAAAGGAAAAAACGGAACCCTTATAGGATCACTTTGTTGTCCGTCTGTCCGTCCGTCCGTCTGTCAAGACCCTTTTTCTCAGGAACGCGTGGAGGTATGAAGCTGAAATTTATATCAATTACTCAGGTCTACTGTCCCTTGAAGCTGTGAAAAAATCAAACTTCTAAGCCAACGCAATCAAAAGATACAGCCGTTTATGCCGCAAATTTCCGCAAATTTTCGAAACTCGCACGGGAATCAAAACCTACAGGGTACTTCCCGTGAACTTAGAATCTTGAAATTTGGTACGAAGTAACATCTTATAGTACAGATAAAGGAAAAATTGCGAAAACCGTAAATTTTAAGTTACATAATATAATAATAAATATTTTTGAAAATTTTAAAGTTACTACTTCTTTTCTCATGAACGCGTAGAGGTATTAAATTGAAATTAATATCAAATACTCAGGTCTATAATACCTTTAAGCTGTAACAAAATCAAACTTCTATGTCAACGCAATCAAAAGAAACGGCAATTTAAGCCGCATATTTTCAAACTCGCAACTACTCGCAAGGGAATCAAAACCTAAAGGGTACTTCCAGTCGACCTAGAATCTTGAAATTTGGCATGAAGCAATCTTTTATAGCACAAATAAAGGAAAAATTACGAAAACCTTAAATTTTTATACGGAACCCTCGGTGCGCGAGTCCGACTCGCACTTGGCCGGTTTTTTTCTAATCTTTGAGCGCCCGTAGCTCGAAAAGCGGCAGGGATACAACAACATTTCTTTGTTATTTCTGTTTGAGAATGACGTGTTCTTGAATACCTACTAAGTTTGATTTTGACCCACGCACGCATTACATACCCTCCCATACAAAAAAAACACAAAATATTTTTGTTCTCGGTAATAGTACGTTTTTTTAAAAAAACGCGACTAGAAAAAGTTGTTTGTAATCAAAAGAGGAATACGTAAAAAAAAAACCAACTCAAAATATACACACTGACTCACATCGATTCCTAAGTCTATAGTTTTGCCAAAGTGAACCAGTGTGCGACGGCTCAACATGCCGCTCGTGTGTAAGAGCTCTTACTTAAAGCCACAATTATTACATTTTCCAGACATAGCCAATATATTTTTAGGTCACTGGTTTATTCACTGCTTATTCACTGCATTCACTTGTTATTATATATATATTTTTAAACATGAACAAACAATACGTCCCTGAATTAGGAATTTGTAAAACTGCGCAAATAATAACAGCGAAAGCGTACCACGACTATGCACTGTGATCAAACATGCACGCGCGAGTACTTTGATAATCTAGTCACTATAAAAGTAGATCGACAAAATATTGTGATAGGCTAATGACACCACCAATCGTTAATGTACAGACGCCAGCACATCAACCTACACCTAACTGTCACATTTTCCCAATCAACTTTGAACCTTATATTTCAGTGATAAAGTTGAAAATCTATTAAAGAAATTTGACAGACTGTAGTAGGTTGATGTGCTGGCGTCTGTACTTTTTATAAACTGTCAAAACGCTACTTTGTTAAAGATTATTAGAGGTACCTTTTCCCGCTTGCCAAGGCTTGGCAAGCGTCAACAAAGTGGTCATTAGGTGGTCCACTTACTTTTATTATTTTTTTTCATCATGTTGCACCTTATGGATTTTAATGAAACTTAGCATGCTGTTAGGCAAGGTATAGACAATTATTATGTTTTTTTTTCAAAGTGGTAATTCAATCCGATCTGATAGAAATCAATAAAAATAAAATTATTTGCATTTTTTTAAATATTTTTATTTAATCTTGGCTCATGAAAATTTATATAAAATAAACTGCAAAGTGTACCATAAACACTGGAATTGGTTTTATTTTTCTAGCTTTGAAATCAACAGAGATATATCACTTTGAAAAAAATTCGTCTCCGGACACTTTTTTTCAAATAGCTCCTCAATTACCTAAGATATAGAGCTAATATCTACGCGATGAACTACTATCAGTACCCTCTACAATATAACATAGGTTACGATACAGGTTCCTATCGGGGGCAGTTTGCTTATGGAAGTACGGCTAAACCCTTTGTTACTCGTCCGCTCCCCGCTCGTAATTCGTCCACGCCCGCCCGGATCCCACCCGAGTGCTAGCGCCGCTAATCATGGAATTATTATGTACTACGTACAACGTAGTACATAATAATTCCATGCCGCTAATACCTAAAAGTTTGTAAGTTTGTACAGTTTGTGTGCAGTGTAGGTATAGGTACTTTGGAAATCCTTCACCTTTTTATTTTGTTTTTAGAAGCTATACTTTCCATTATGATCTCATTTCTATTTATATTATTTAGTCGTCGTAAGTAAGTGGGCAAAATTGCAATAGGTATTGTTCATCTTAAGTATAAGAAGTATTTTGCCATAGTTTTTTCCTTTAGTTTTGTTAGTGTAATCACTTGTTTCTGAGATTGCTGATAAACCTATAATTGGCGACCTGGATAAGACCGAGACTTTTGTGATCTATAGTACTTAAGATAAATCTATCTATATAAAAATGAAACCCGTTTTCCGTTGTCACGACATAACATGAAAACGGCTGGACCGATTTCGATGAAATTTGGTATAGAGATAGTTTGAGTCCCGGGAAAGGACATAGGATAGTTTTTATCCCGATATTCCCACGGGATCGACATTTACGCGGGTGAAACCGCGGGGCGCAGCTAGTTATACATAGATGCTGTTAGTGTACCAATAAATAAATGAATTGGGCTTCTTATTAGTACCCTCTACAATATAACATAGGTTACGATACAGGTTCCTATCGGGGGCAGTTTGCTTATGGAAGTACGGCTAAACCCTTTGTTACTCGTCCGCTCCCCGCTCGTAATTCGTCCACGCCCGCCCGGATCCCACCCGAGTGCTAGCGCCGCTAATCATGGAATTATTATGTACTACGTACAACGTAGTACATAATAATTCCATGCCGCTAATACCTAAAAGTTTGTAAGTTTGTACAGTTTGTGTGCAGTGTAGGTATAGGTACTTTGGAAATCCTTCACCTTTTTATTTTGTTTTTAGAAGCTATACTTTCCATTATGATCTCATTTCTATTTATATTATTTAGTCGTCGTAAGTAAGTGGGCAAAATTGCAATAGGTATTGTTCATCTTAAGTATAAGAAGTATTTTGCCATAGTTTTTTCCTTTAGTTTTGTTAGTGTAATCACTTGTTTCTGAGATTGCTGATAAACCTATAATTGGCGACCTGGATAAGACCGAGACTTTTGTGATCTATAGTACTTAAGATAAATCTATCTATATAAAAATGAAACCCGTTTTCCGTTGTCACGACATAACATGAAAACGGCTGGACCGATTTCGATGAAATTTGGTATAGAGATAGTTTGAGTCCCGGGAAAGGACATAGGATAGTTTTTATCCCGATATTCCCACGGGATCGACATTTACGCGGGTGAAACCGCGGGGCGCAGCTAGTTATACATAGATGCTGTTAGTGTACCAATAAATAAATGAATTGGGCTTCCTAATACAAAAATATTTTTTAAATCCGACTGGTAGTGGTAGTTCCAGAGATTAGCGCGTTCAAACAAACTCTTCAGCTTTTTTCGGTATAATTTAATTTTATTATATTTTTGTAATTTCGGCTTTAGTCTTCAATGATAAAAAAAATCAATTTTACAAAATCAAAAAACGTTTTTACAAAATCATAGAGTTACCATTACAACTGCCAACTGACAGTAATGACAGTTGCCATGTTGACATTTCGACAAGAGTTGCTATCAGTCTGTGGTTGCTATGGCGGTCTTTTCATTTTATCGGTGAAGAATTTTGCATTGAAGTAAAATTATAATCAATATCCATGATATTATCGGGCTAAAATTATGTGGCGTAAATATTTTTTGTGTGAAGATGTAATCGTGGGTGGCCAACACATCACTTTACCTGCGATGTTACGATAAACAAGCCAAGAATACAGGATAAATTATTTGTACAAGTGTAAGTTTTTTAACATGAGTAAGGAGAAAATGGAAAGATATGATTGCAATAACACGTTCAAGAGTCAGTCAGCTAAATCAGATCGGGGTAAGTAAATGTTTGTTAATGTATGTACTTAAATTATCTACTACCATTACTTATTCGTAGACTACCATGGATAATATTTACCTACCTGCGGAAACTAAGTAACTTGGTAACGTAGGTAGACAAAGGTGCATAATTCGGTAGTAAGGATGACCTTTATATAATAGCATTTGACCGCAGTATCATCTATGCTTACCAAAATCCAAATCTCGAACCAAGAAATCACTGTCAGAATGTCATCTCTAAATAACAAAGATTATTTACAAAAAATAGAGGCAGTAAAGTAATGATAATTTTGGATATAGGTATATATACAGATAATAAAACTTAAATAATATTACTAAGATCTTTTTATTTGTGTTGCAGGTTCCAATAAAGTTTAAATTTCAATCTAATTGAATCAACCCGGCATCATCTAGCTACATATTTTTTTTTAGATGATTACCTATCTAAAGTATTGAATGATGAACCCAATAAACTAACGACAACCCGCGAGATTTACCTTGAGACCCGAGAGTGGGCCCTCCCGAACCCCGCACTGTTACCACTCACCTCATCAACACCTCAGTACCACACGCTTACATCATCTGAGTGAAGTCTTAAGTTAACTCTTGCGGGTTGTAACTATAACTTTTTACTAATATAAAAAAAAAGAATATAGTTACAAAAATTAGCTGTATATTCATTAAAGTTACATATTTATTTCCAGAAATGTACAGATTATGTCCTTCAAAATTAAGCAAAAAAGAATTAGAAGATCTATACTTTACTCTTCTGGAGAACAACATGGAACTCAAAAAGACTATCAATGGACAGCAAGATCAGATCCGAGTCCTGTCCACGCAGTTGCAGCGGATGACCAACACTCATGACAAAATTATGTCGAAAGAGATGAAAGCGTCCTCCACCGACACTAAAGCCTTTGTTAATGAACAGAAAGATTTGTAAGTATTTTTCTTGTTAACAATTTATTCATGTATTTTTTTTTTATTTTTTTTACCTACCAAAATTTGTTTTATTTTCTAACAACATTTTCAACTATTCTTAATATTTTAACTTTGCTAGCTTACTTGTTATTTTATTGTGCATGGTGTGTTCTCCAATAAAGTAATGAGTTTTTCTTTAGGAATTGAAGTAGTTTTTTTAACGACCAGCGGGGCAATTGCGTAACACTTTATCAATCGGAATCGGTTTAATTTTGACAGTTCAACAACATTCACTGCGTTATTTACGTGTTGAGCAGACAAATTTTTTTAACTTATGAAGCAATGGATTAGCAATTGGCTTCGAAATGATTCTGATTCCGATTGATAGTGTGTTACACAATTAGGGTGCTGGTTACTGAGACCTTTAGGTCAAGTCTGTTTCATAAATATGCTGTGAATATGATGTACACAATCAAACTGCCTAGCCTTTTCCCCACTGTGTTGGCGTCGGCTTCCTATCTGACCTCCACAACCTAGTTACTGGGCAACACTATACCCATTGGTAAGACTGGTTACCAGACTTTCCGGCTGCTGACGACTCCTAAGAACTGTCAAAGATCCAAGAATGGCAGCCGGGACCAACGGCTTAGCGTTCTTTCCGAGGCATGGAGAGGTCTCGGTATGTAAACATGGTCACCCATCCACGGAGCGACCGCGGCAAGCGTAGCTTAACCCGATCGATCGACTTGTGCGGCTTTTATTACTTAGCCACGAGCCCCTTGTATATGGGTCACCCCTGCAATAGTACACATTAGATAAAAATTGCAATAATGATTATGCTAGGCGTATGAAATTATAGAACGATAATTTATTTCTTTATGTAGGTATCTATATCTTTTGTGACACTTACAGTTTAGGGCCTGTGCACACCACGTTTTTTAAACGCGCCGTCCGCGTCGACGCGCGTTTTCGAAACGCGCGTCGCCGGCGCGCTTTTATCCTATTTAAAGTCTACAGACTCGCGTGCGTATCGCGTCTGTATCGCTACAAACGCGCGTCAACGGCGCGTTTAAAAAACGTAGTGTGCGCAGGCCCTTAGGTAATTATTTTAAAAGTATACAGAGTTGATACGACAGAGGGGCTTTCCTTTAAGCTGCTTATACTAGGTACCATTTCCAAGCTCTGTACCAAAAATCAATTAAATAGCAGCAGTAGTTTAGTCGCAAATGATTTTTTAAGTTTTTACCCCGTTTGAACACGATGTATCTTTCGTAACAGCTGAGTATGTCTAACGCATAGGTCATGCACCTTAAAACGATAAATCTGAGTATAACCACAGTATAATATACAGTACGTTATCTAAGGCCGCCCGCCGAGTTATTAGCCTACACTTGCGTTGATCCCCAGGGTTGTCACTTTTACTTTTAGTTAATATTTTCGAACAAGCAGCACTTGATCTAAATTTATGAAATAAAAAGCATATTATGATTGAATATTTTACCAATTTATAAATTTAGTAAAAATAAAAAGCCTTTATTCACATAACATTTATAATACTAAGTTACAAATTTGATACCGAGAAAATTTACAATTAACCGTAGCCACTGTAAGCGTCTGAAACAATTAAACAAATTGGTTAAGTGAAATAAATAGAGAGTTCCATACGTATTTTCGCGAATATGTAAAAAATATTTATCACCTATTATTTTAATTAAGACTATCTACCTACTTAACTATATTACTAAATAAAATACCTAGTGTGCAGGACGATCGACCTATTAGTTTCATTAATTTTACTTTCGGTGGTTGGGAAACCCAATTTTATGCAATTTTGAAATAATGATCACGCAGAATTCCCACGGTGCTGGGGCGACACAGGGTAATTATTGGTTTTCCCAAAACTAAAATTCATTGTGTTGTTTTATTATTCTCAACATGTTTTATTGCTGGTATTGTAAACCAAATTGTCGGCACCCTTTGATAAAAATATGTCTTTGATAGTTTGCTTGTGTATTTAATCAGTTCCGGCTTAGAATTAGATCTCGCACAAGAGACTTCAGTAGTAAGTAGTTCTGAGTGATGTGATGTGACAAGCTCTCAAAATAATATCAAGCAAGTAACTCATCAGTTTGTATTTATTATTGATTTAGCTCCTTTGTTGCCCTTATTTATTAGTAAAGAATAAATAAATAAAATAAATAAATAAAATAAATAAATAAAATAACTACCCAAAATAGCTACATAACCAACAATTATACCGTTTTTAATACAACCAAAAAATAAGATGACCATAAAAAGTACTTAATAATTTTGTGCTCGACTGTACTTGACTCGAAAATGTATGTAGAAGTTCACGTGGATATTTAACATACTTCCATATAGTAAACCAGGTCGAAATTATCATGGTTGGAGACGACTATTTCTTGACTATTTTTTGACACCAAATTCAAATTCAAAAACCTAAGCGTTCCGCGGTAATCAGGTGAGGATTGTGGCGAGAAAGGCTCACCACGTAATCCTCACCAAGGCACCTTTATATCTCTGGAATCACTTATTGACTATTTTCGAGATTTGGCATAGCGTTACGACTATTTCTTGACTATTTTTTGGAATTGAAACCAAGTCGATACTCCCAGCCGTTTGGTTGCATTAGAGGTGAGGATTGTGTGGAGACCTTCACCACACAATCCTCACCAACCTATAGCTATAACTTTGGAATCATAATGCGACTAATTTTTTGACCTTGGTGACTATTTATGACTATTTCTTGACTATTTTTTGGCGTTCTCAAAATTGATTTATAAGAAGTTTTCAAAAGTGAGGATTGTGTGGTGAAGGACACTAAAAACTAGACTTCTTAAAATAAACTTTAGCTCTAAACATAGTATTCAGAAAGTAAATTTGGGAATACATTTATATGGAAAAATGCGACTCGGCTACGCTCTTAATAAAGCAAATAAACTGTGAAATAAACAATACAATACCACATTTTCTAATAATATTTAAGTATAAGTAGGTACTTACATTTCTGGTTGAGTAGGAACTATGAAGAATGATAAGTCCGGGTTTGCGAAATCATTATTGAGGCACCCGAAAACACTACAATATTTTTTTCCCCTTTTTGAAGTCATGATACTCGTAATTTAAGTGGCCGCCGCCGGCGAGAGTTGACGAACGCAAGCGGTCATGTAGCGTACGCGCGTGCTCACAGTCGCGCTGCACAGCCCGCACTGCCGCCACCTTATTCCCTCATATATTATGCTAGCGTGTGCGTGAAATCGCGTGCCGACACGGCGCGCGGCGCGCACGCACACATTCAAACCGAGAGCGGCACGTTTGTATGAAGATGTTCTACTGTATATTAATTATACTGTGGTATAACCTACAATACGTTGTTGCCGCTCTGACGCAAGTCACAAGTACAACCAAATATTTCACAAAAAAGTTGGCAATGCAAACAAGGAAGCAATAAATACACATACTTGCTCTTTCATTACGAGAGTGACAATCATAGCAAAACATCCCGCGCGTAAAAGAAATAGAAATAGGTCAGTGTGTTGCTATTGCATCCTAGATCCTTGCGATCGATAAGTGGGGCTTCCCGACCTCTAAAAAACATGTTTTTTCAGTGCGCCGACGGCACCCTTTCGGAGCGTGCGGTGCGTTATGTAACACGGGAGCTTCCGCGCCACTTTTGTTTTGCCGAACTCGCGCGCTGACAATTATTATTGTGATTTTGTTTAGTTATTGTGATAGGACACTAAATTATAAGTTTAAGACAGTATTTGAACTAAAAAATAGGATTATTTTAGCATTCTTAGCGACGGACAGTGATTTAATTAGAAAAATAAATAACAATCTTCTCCGTGTCGGTATGATTTGTGCATTAATGTGAATGGAGGACACATCGAGAATTTAAAAATTTAGTGTTTTTTTTTGTGATTGTTGTGCGCGTACTTCAAAACCTTAGGTACAGACGCCAGCACATCAACCTACCCGAAACTGTAAAATTTTCCCAATCAATTTTGAACCTTTTAGTTTAGCAATAAAGTTGAAAATTTATTAAAGAAATTTGACAGCTTGTAGTAGGTTGATGTGCCCTGTACCTAACATAAAAGCCGCCGCCCGCGCCAAGTCACTGCCGGCGTCGGACGCCCGCCGCCCGCCTCGACACGAGATAGGCACACGCGCGAGGCGCGACGTTGCCATTTTTGTTACCCAGGTATCTAAGTTCAGTCAACTTTATTTACAAAGGCTGTTGCGTTTTAC
Source organism: Amphipoea oculea (assembly GCA_945859645.1). NCBI lineage: Eukaryota > Metazoa > Arthropoda > Insecta > Lepidoptera > Noctuidae > Amphipoea > Amphipoea oculea. The sequence continues at coordinate 24,419,967 of OX243862.1, forward strand.
TCTAATTTGTAAGCTATTTAGTTTGTTTGAAAAAAAACAAATTCTTGTTTTTGGCGCTTTTTATTTTTAGACCGTATTGAATTAATACTAAACACCTATAGTTACGTACTGTAATTTAAAATCCCCTCTGTCATATCAACTCTGTATGACGCCACAATTTTGTTAATGCTTTGAACTTTTGATTTTTATGCATTGATAAATAGTAGGTAGTACTTAGTACCTACTTTAGTCGTTTTATTTTAATTCCTACCGTCTAGTTTTATTTTTCCAATTCATCTTTCGGAGGCATTGCGGTTCTTTTTACAATTTTTTTTAAATTAATTATGCTATTTTATAATTCTGCACGTCACGTTATAATTACTACACAATATTATAAAGGCGAAACTTTGTGAGTGTCTGTTTCTATGTTTGTTACTTCATCACGCGCAAACGGCTAGACCAATTTTGATAAAATTTTGTATGAAGGTAGCTGACACCCTGAATTAACATATAGGTTACTTTTATCCCGATATTCCCACGGGATCGACATTTACGCGGGTGAAACCGCGGGGAGCAGCTAGTATTTCCATAAATTCTACTTCCCTGTATTATCGCCATGCCCGGAAAGTCCACAATAATTTCGTCACGTAAGGAATTATTAAAGCGCCCATTGTTTTGAATTTCCAGGATAGCAGAACTGAAAGAAACAAACCGGCGCATGGCGGAGCGGATACAGCAGCTGAACATGAGGCTGTGCTCGGCCAAACAGTTCGCGAAAACGACTCTGCCGCAGACGTCGAATTTCAGGCGTTTCCGGTCCACCACTGCTTCGCCGCCCAAAAAGTAATATTTTATTTCTTTATTTAACAGTTTGTGTATACTACATATAAACACACAAAAATATTTTTTTTAGGGTTCCGTACCTCGAAAGGAAAAAAACGGAACCCTTATAGGATCACTTTGTTGTCCGTCCGTCTGTCTGTCTGTCTGTCAAGACCCTTTTTCTCAGGAACGCGTGGAGGTATAAAGCTGGAATTTATATCAAATACTCAGATTTACTGTCCCTTAGAGCTGTGAAAAAATCAAACTTTTAAGCCAACGCAATCAAAAGATACAGCCGTTTATGCCGCAAAAGTCCGCAAATTTTCGACACTCGCAAGGGAATCAAAACCTACAGGGTACTGCTCGCGAACTCAGAATCTTGAAATTTGGTACGAAGCAACGTCTTATAGCACAGATAAAGGAAATATTGCGAAAACCGTAAATTTTTAGTTACATTACATAATAAAAATAATTTTAAACTTACTACCCATTTCCTCAAGAACGCGTAGAGATATCAAGTTGAAACTCATATCAAAATACTTAGGTCTAATTGCCTTTAAGCTGTTAAAATAAAACAAATTTCTAAACCTATAGGTTTGTACGGAACCCTTGGTGCGCGAGTCCGACTCGCACTTGACCGGTTTTTAGGGTTCCGTAGTCAACTAGGAACCCTTATAGTTTCGCCATGTCTGTCTGTCCGTCCGTCCGTCCGTCCGTCTGTCCGTCCTCGCTTAATCTCTGTGACCGTTAGCACTAGAAAGCTGAAATTTGGTACCAATATGTATATCAATCACGCCGACAAAGTGGTAAAATAAAAATTGGAAAAAAATGTTTTATTAGGGTAGCCCCCCTATATGTAAAGTGGGAAGTGATTTTTTTTTTAATTTCAACCCTAACGTGTGATATATTGTTGGAAAGGTATTTAAAAATGAATAGGGGTTTACTAAAATCATTTTTTGATAATGTCAATAATTTCGGAAATAATCGCTCCAAAAGTAAAAATCAATCTGTGGGCCCCCTCTAACTTTTGAACCATAAGTTTAGAAAATATGAAAAAAATCTGAAAAGTAGAACTTTATAAGGACTTTCTAGGAAAATTATTTTGAACTTGATAGAAACAACAGTTTTTGTACAAAAAAGACAAAAGTTGTACAAAATCATTTCTGGACTAAGTTTGTAGTATAATCGTATATGCAAGCATTTTTTTTTTAACTTCGTTTACATATTTTATTATCCTGAACGTATCATTTTTCAAACAAAAAAAGAATGATTAAAATTGGTTCTCGCAATCCAAAATTACCACCGAAAACTTCTGGCACGTCTATGTATTAATTAGTAACCCAATTCCCCGAGAGATGGCGCTGTAGGTACTTATTACATTAGGTCGGGTATTATCGAATTGTACGTGGGAACACTTATTGTGACGGACGGGAAACTACGGAACCCTACACTGAGCGTGGCCCGACACGCTCTTGGCCGTTTTTTTTTTTAATATTAATAAGGAGGAGTATTATTACGCTCGTTCCATCATAGACCTCATCCATCGCTTTCCATCAGGCGTGATCGAGGTCAAGAGTAGACACATTTAGCAACAAAAAAAAAAGACGGGTTGCACTCGGGGAGTGCCGGCAGAAGTGAAAACTTGAATATTAACGTTGAAATAAATCAACTATTAATTGAATTAATATAACTCATTTTCTTTCGCTATTTCTTTGTCACTTTTTTCATTAATAGATGCACTTTGTTCAATTTCCATATTTTAAACACACGAATAAATATTTTAAATACACGAATTTTACGAATACACAGCAGTGTGGCCACTACACAGACGGTCGAGCCATCAGCTGTCACCATCCATATATGCGCATGGCACGCTGTAACATAAACACACACGAACATTCGCGCAAGCGCCCTGCGCCGCCTAAACGAAACAGCAGGCATACATTTTCGCCGCGCCGTAGAAAGAGAGGGGGATACTTCCTCTCCTACGCCGCGCCGGCTGTCTACTCTCCATCCGTCTTAGGGTCAGTTCACACCTCGACGCGACGCGGCGCGCAGTTTTCAAGATAGCAATACAATTATAGACCTTATCTACTACACAAAAAGGTACACACCAGTGAGGACATAGTAGACACACAGAATCATGTACTTTTTTGTGTAGTAGGTAAGGTCTACAATTGTAGGTATTGCTATCTTGAAAACTGCGCGCCGCGTCGCGTAGCGGTGTGAACTTACCCTTACGAATTTTCGATCAGGGCACGTGTCCTGAAGGTCACGTGTCCTGACGCGAGTTTAACATTTTTTACCCATTACAAAAAAAGTGTACAACGCCGCTAAAGAAGTTTTCACTTCAAAAATTAATAAATATTCAGGAAGATTTTTTTTATCACCATCCAAATTTTTACAGGTTATCACGAAAAAATAATCAGCTGTTTCATACATTTTGGTCAAGTAGGTACTTATTGAACTTTTGTATTAAACAGCTTATTTTTTTTTTTCGGCGTTTCAGAGTTGGTCACATAATGAAAGTTTTTCATATTCATGGGTAGAACATCCTGTAAAAATTTGGATGGTTATAAAAAAATATCCCTGCGTTAAAAATAATATTATTAACAGATTCAAAGGCAAAGACAATATTCTTTACAAGCACACTAGTATCACAAAAGACCAAGACAATGCACAAGTCACCAAATTGTCGACCTCTAGCCAATGGGAAGATAGGTGTGTGTGAATTAACATTATATAAGTAACTTAATTTATTTTATTGTTGTTTCCTTTATTTAATTAAATACATACATATAATAGTAGATTGTACAACTAATGCATAAAAGAAGCTACTTTACCCCGAGACGTTTATATCGTTATACAATAAATTTCACATACTTTCGTACATTCAGCCCCAAAAAGCTGTATTCAAGGAAAAATTTTATTGTCCATTGTTCCATAACATTGTATCCACCGCATAGTTACAAAACAAAGTACTTAAACAATTTTTTTACCAAAACAAAGTAATAATTTTGGTCCAAAACATCCATAAATATGGTTGGGAATATAACCAAAACACAAAGGAACAAGACTGACTGCAAATAATAGTTATTATTAACAGAGTTAAAGGCAAAGAAAATATTCCTTGCAGGCACGATGGTATCACAAAAGACCAAGACAATGAACAAGTCACCAAATTGTCGACCTCTAGCCAAGGGGAAGATAGGTGTGTGTGAATTAACATTATGTAACTTAATTTATTTTTCACTTATCATGCTCTAAAAGTTCGTCTTTATGTTGTGCTTAGGCGACATAAAATCGCTTTTTATGTTCTAGTGCATAAAGTAATTTTTTTTTCTGAGACTAAGGTAATCAGGCCCAACAGCCACACGCGCAATAAAACTTCGCAGATTAAAGTCGTGATTTATTTCATTTTCTTTAATTTATACCACTGCCGTGTTTTCTATCGTTAATTTAATAAAATCAGGCAAAATAGTTGTCATTTATTATTTAAAAAGGCAAAGAAACGTTTTTATGACTTGGCAGTATGAAGTACCCAAGTCGAATGACAAATGTTGAAATTAAAAAAAATAAATTTTAAAAAGTTTCGTGGCGGTATTATCTGTGGTGGCGGGAATTAGCTATGCTTTGCAACATTTTTGATTAATTATGTACTGTATACTTTATGCCTGTTTCATTTTCTCGCAATCGAAGTGAAAAGCAGAGTGTATAACTCAGGCATAAACGAGCCATTTTACCCCTCGACTTAACTATCCACCCTCGCCTGCGGCTCGCGTGGATATAAACGTCTCGGGGTAAAATAGCTTCTTTTATGCCTTAGTTGTACAATCTACTATTATTGTTATATAAGGTGCCATAAAAATATCTGCCACGGCTTCAATGGGAGACAGTATTTTGTATATAGATTACAGTAGTGAAGCTGCAAATAAATCTACAACTGTAAAGGATAGTAATAATAAAATTGTTACGATGCACTTCCATAATTTTTAAAATATAAACATTAGCCTCTAATTATTTCTATGTATTGCTCGTAATTGTATGTAAATAAATTAATGATAGTACGTTTTCATAAGTTGCACTTAATATTTTTTTTTTATAGAGAATGATAAAAAGTAGAGTGTCCACCTCGGGACCAACACTATTTTAAACTCGGGTGACGTACTTTGAATCCCTGGCTGCGCTCAGGATTCTACTATATAACTCTAGCATCCTTCGCTCCGCTCTGGATTTCAAAGAAACACTCTCGCCTTCGCACATATACATTATATTCATTATACCTACAATAAATAGGGTAGTTTCCTGGGTAAAAAAATAATAATTCTAATTAGTCCGTCAGTTAGATTATCGAAAAATAATGGACCCATATTTTTTCTTTTGTCAATCAAACAAAAAATGACAAAGATAAAGCGCGTCAAAATTTGGGAGTTGGGGGTCGTGACGTCACGCCGTGCGACAATTTTTAGCACGGCGTGACGTCACGACCCCCCACTCCCAAATTTTGACGCGCTTTATCTTTGTCATTTTTTGTTTGATTGACAAAAGAAAAAATATGGGTCCATTATTTTTCGATAATCTAACTGACGGACTAATTAGAATTTTTTAGGAAACTAGCCTATTGCACATACGTCCATTCAGCCCCAAAAAGATGTATTCAAGGAACTATTTTATGGTCCATTGTTCCATAACATTTTATCCGCCGCATAGTTACAAAACATAGTAGGTACTTATACCATTTATTTTACCAAAACAAAGTAATAATTTTGGTCCAAAACATCCATAAATATGGGTGGAAATATTACCAATGCACAAAGGAACAGCAACAAATAATTAACAGAGTTAAAGGCAAAGAAAATATTCCTTGCAGGCACGATGGTATCACAAAAGACCAAGACAAAGAAAAAGTCACCAAATTGTCGACCTCTAGCCAATGGGAAGATAGGTGTGTGTGAATTAACATTATATAACTTAATTTATTTTATTGTTTTTATTGTTATACAGGGTGTCCGGTAATTAATGGATAACCTCTTCAGGGATCATTGTACTTATCATTATGAACAACTATTACTATGGGACCAAACCTAAAACTGGAAAATAAGTATCAGCTGTTTCCTACATTTTGACGAGTTATGCGAACACAATATAGGGAACAGCTGATTTTTTTCATGATTTCATGTTTGGTCTCGTAGTAAAAGTTGTTCATAATAATGAGTACAATGACCCCTTAAGAGGTTATCCATTAATTACTGGACTTCCTGTATATACATTTTATTCATTATACAATAAATTGCACATACGTACATTCAGCCCCAAAAAAATGTATTCAAGGAACTATTTTACTGTCCATTGTTCCAGAACATTGTATCCACCGCATAGTTATAAAACATAGTACTTATACAATTTATTTTACCAAAACAAAGTAATAATTTTGGTCCAAAACATCCATCAATATGGGTGGAAATATTACCAAAACACAAAGGAACAGCAACAAATATTTATTATTATTAACAGAGTTAAAGGCAAAGAAAATATTCCTTGCAGGCACGATGGTATCACAAAAGACCAAGACAAAGAAAAAGTCACCAAATTGTCGACCTCTAGCCAATGGGAAGATAGGTGTGTGTGAATTAACATTATATAACTTAATTTATTTTATTGTTATACAGGGTGTCCGGTAATTAATGGATAACCTCTTCAGGGGTCATTGTACTTATCATTATGAACAACTATTACTATGGGACCAAACCTACAACCGGAAAATAAGTATTAGCGGTTTCCTACATTTTGACGAGTTATGCGAACACAATATACGGAACAGCTGATTTTTTTCATGATTTCATGTTTGGTCTCGTAGTAAAAGTTGTTCATAATAATAAGTACAATGACCCCTTAAGAGGTTATCCATTAATTACCGGACTTCCTGTATATACATTTTATTCATTATACAATTAATTGCACATACGTACATTCAGCCCCAAAAAATGTATTCAAGGAACTATTTTACTGTCCATTGTTCCATAACATTGTATCCACCGCATAGTTATAAAACATAGTACTTATACAATTTATTTTACCAAAACAAAGTAATAATTTTGGTCCAAAACATCTATAAATATGGTTGGGAAATATTACCAAACCACAAAGGAACAACACTGGCTGCAAATAATAGTTATTATTAACAGAGTTAAAGGCAAAGAAAACATTCCTTGCAGGCACGATGGTATCACAAAAGACCAAGACAAAGAAAAAGTCACCAAATTGACGACCTCTAGCCAATGGGAAGATAGGTGTGTGTGAATTAACATTACTATCTTTGTTGTTATTGTTATACACCGTGAAATTTTAATCACCGTTTTCCTCTTAATTTAGACAGTACAGACGCCAGCACATCAACCTACCCGAAACTGTCAGATTTTCCCAATCAACTTTGAACCTTAATGTTTGGTGATAAAGTTGAAAATCTATTAAAGAAATTTGACAGATTGTAGTAGGTTGATGTGCTGGCGTCTGTACAATAACATTCATTGCATCATGTACAGTCAACAAAAGAGATAAGTATGCAGGATCGTCGGATATAGTTGAAGTTTAGTAAGAAATCGACTGATGTTGTAGCTGACACCCTGGATTAACATATAGGCTACTTTTTATCCTGATATTCCCACGGGATCGAAACTTGCAGGTGAAACCGCGGGGCGCTAGTGATGTAATAAAGGGCAATAGGGGTCATTGTACTCATCATTATGAACAACTTTTAGTATGGGACCAAACATGAAATCGCGAAAAAAAAAGTCAGCTGTTCCCTACATTTTGATGAGTTATGCGAACATAAATGTAGGGAACAGCTGTTTTTTTTTCACGATTTCAGGATGGTCCCATAGTAAAAGTTGTTCATAATGATGAGTAAAATGACCCCTTAAGAGGAAAACGCTGATTAAAAATTCACTGTGTATATACATTTTATTCATTATACAATAAATTGCACATTCAGCCCCAAAAAGCTGTATTTAAGGAACTATTTTAGTGTCCATTGTTCCATAATATTGTATCCACCGCATAGTTACAAAACATAGTACTTATACAATTTATTTTACCAAAACAAAGTAATAATTTTGGTTCAAAACATCCATAAATATGGTTGGAAATGTTGCCAAAACACAAAGGAACAACATTGGGTGCAAATAATAATTTCATTATTAACAGTTAAAGGCAAATAAAATATTTCTTGCAGGCACGATGGTATCACAAAAGACCAAGACAATGAACAAGTCACCAAATTGTCGACCTCTAGCCAATGGAAAGATAGGTGTGTGTGAATTAACATTACTAACTTAATTTATTTTATTGTTGTGTTATACACATTGTATTCATTATACAATAAATTTCAGAACTCCAAAGAAAAGCGCCCCAACAATCATTGTGCCACTCGAGAAGTAAGTATGTTTTAATAACTTATTTATAAACTGAAATAAAAGACAAAAACATTAATTGCCATATTACTCAACTATATAATTTAGCTTACTGTATCCTTAGTTGATTTTCGAATAACCGTTGTAATCAAAATTTTTTATTTTATTTTTGTAGTTCGGTATTGGATCTTTTTGATGTATGGCACTGAGATTGTAGTTCCAACAACATGATAATAATTGATGTGTTGAAGACGAATAGGGTAGGTGAATAATCATTAAATATTGAAATAATATTTCAGGACATCTCTGAAATCAGATCGACCATGTGACGAAAATAAATGCAGATTTCTCATGGAGGAGTTAAAAATTAAAATCGTCACTTTACATGATGTAAGTGGTATTTTTAAATAAGTAAACATTTTGAATACAATAAATCAGCAGTGGACTGGTATGTTTGTCGGAAGGATAATGGCCGGTGGAGCAGGCGAGTCCTGCATAGCTATTCAGAAACACTCGATACGCTTCCGTATCGTATCGAACATCAATCATTGTTATCGTAGGAGTCTTCTCAACGCTGTTCATAAGTCCAAAACCCGAAAATTTTGTCAGTTTAAATCCGCCAGTTTAAGACGCCCGCTATTCTTCCAACAGCTATTTGCTGTCGGGGCAAGTCAAATCAGGTTATCGAAATGTGTCCTTTTCGATACGATAGCCTGTCGTAAGGTTGTAAATAGCTATGCTGGAGTGGAGACCGCGATTTTGCAAGCGAAGTGTGGGACGCGTCTCAGTAACGATGGAATGTGAAGACCCTAGAAGGTGGCTGGGGCTGACTTTGGCGCAGCCTGGGAGAGGCCTATGTCCAGCAGTGGACTGCGATAGGCTGAGTCGATTGATTGATTGATTCATCTAGAATGTTTCATAGTTTATTTAAAGAGGATGATTTGCCATATACAAGAAATTAGTGCTAAACACCTGTCCTTATTATAAAGGCAATATTACGTGAAGAATCTTGGGGCATAATCTTTTTGATTGTATAATCCAAGAGCATGCATGGGTAACTTTTTCAATAGGCTTGAGACTTTAAGAGATCGAATCGTTGATTCATATTTCGTCTTAATATTCTACGTTTTATCTTGTCTAGGAACTCTTGCATGTGCACAAAGAATACTCAAACCGCATCGATCGCCTGGAGAGCGAAGTATCCGAAGTTCGTAAAGAAAACATTCGCGTCTCCAGCGAACGTTCGGCAAGCGAACACGAACTGCAGAGCACCATCAAGCGAACCAACGATATACTTGCGCAATATAGATCAAGTGAAGCTAAATGTTGTAAGTGTGTTGTTAGCGCATAAATTATGCTTTTTTAGTAACATATAATCACGCCTGTTGTCCCGAAGCATTAGACAGAGATGTACTATCAGCAAAAGCTGCGGTTGACCATCTTTAGGCGATTTTCGTTTGCATGTCCGTTCTACTGAGTGAGAAGTGATCCCGCCCTTTCTGTTAAAGTTGACCAATAACAGTTCATTGCTCAGCAGAAATGAAAAAAAGATGACCATTTGTCTACAAACAAAAAGATTTTACTACTTACACGTGTTGTAGAATAAACAGTAGGTAGTGAAAGTGACGAAATAGGCGTAAGCCTACTTAGCAGAAGCACAAATAATTCTCTTGAATTTAACAATATCTATCAATCTAAAATTAAATTTATCTTACTATAGTTTTTAGTATTAAAAAGCTATAGTAAGATAAACTTAATTTTATGATGAAAAATATTTTTTGTATTTCTATACAATACACCAATATTAGGCAAACGCGTAACATCGTAGACCTCATCGACACTTTCCATCAGGTGCGATTGTAGTCAAGCGTTAGCCGAAAAATGACATTCATCCCATTTAATTCTATCAATTTAGTTATTTAGTAAGAAAACCTAAATTAGGACAGGATAGTAATATAAAAATATCTCGTCTAACGTTCGAGTTCGAATCCCGTGAAATAATCAAGGGTTCAAAGAATGGCGGTAAGTCTTTGAGGCGTGGCTGGAAAGACCTCACGGCGTCCTTACCTTCCGCATGACACCGGTCCTCACCGGACATGGCGCGTTCGGGAGGTTTCTGTTCCGGATTTAAGCGGAAGTAACGCCCGGGTGCCGCCACTGTGCGGAGCGCCCGGAGGACACGGTGGAGCACATGGTTGAGGTGTGCCCTGCTTGGAGGGAGCATCGCCGTGCCCTCGTGGGGGCGATCGGCGGCGAAGACCTCTCGCGCCGGGCCTTGGTTCAGGCCATGGTCCGGAGCGAGGAGGAGTGGCAGGCGGTCGCCGACTTCTGCGAGGCAGTAATGCTCGCAAAGGAGGAGGCCGACCGCATCAGGCAAAGGCGCTCTCGCCGCCGCCGCCGGGATTCCGATCCCGATTTCCGGCCACCGTAGGCGCGGGCTCGTGGACAGTGAGCAATGGGTGGCTCGCTGTCCGGTCGTCCGGTACTTTACCGGACCGAGCTCAAGTCGTCGACGGCGCGCACTGTTTCCGCGCGCCTTAAGGAGTTGTCAGCAACAGAAGCGGCCCAAACGGGTCGAAGCCTACTGGGGCCAGGGTAATCCGAAAGGGAGCTCGAGCCCCGGTATGAAGGCTAGGAGGAACGGGGTGGGTTGTTTAGTCAGTAAGAGTCTGACACTATCTCCTGCTCCGCCCAAGAGCGGGGGTTGTCATTAGATGATTTTTCCCACCATAAAAAAAGGGTTCAATGAATCTTTCTCTAAAACTAAAAAAAAACCTTGCCTAATTGAAACTAAGATAGTTAAGAGATTTTTTCTACCTATAGCTACAACATCTGGCCAATTTTGAAAGAAAACAAAGTGCGCACTTTATGAAGTTTTTATGTTTCGTTCCCAACTGACACCGTTATGATAACAAAGGTTTCAATTACAAACTACAATGTGATCCGCCTTCGACTTATTATGTTGTGTTCAGTATTTTAGCCGAGTTAGAACTGAACCCGATATAAACTAATAAATCTGTGATAATTATATACAAGTCAAACATTTTGGCGGCTTGTTCTTTGACAATGGTAAGTAAGAGTTTGTTTATTAAGCATATTTTCAATTTAAACGATCGAGTCCCGAATTGTGTTCCTAGTCACGGTGCGGATAACACGATGTGCACTAGGGGAATTTATGAAGCCGTGGTGGCTGGAGTGCGGTGAGTTAGCTTAAATATTTTGTTTGATTATTTTTTTTATTTTCTTATAATATTACAAGTAAAGCATAATATTTATCCGTCGATGAGATAAGTCAAAAGATAGCTTATGTATTGTTTTAAGCCATCTAGATAAATATAAACTACTTTAAATTAATTATACTACTCCGTTCCACAACTGACAAATTTCTGTTTTGGCTCATACTAATGACTTACTTTCTCACTCAAAATAAAAAAAGACCTTGTTTGCGTAAGACTCACAAGTTGCAACTGAAGTAAAAAAATTATGAAAACAACTGACTTAACCTCGCAAGTCATAAAATTGGGTATACAAAAGGTGGCCACTTAGTAAAAAATGGACCTTTCTCTGTCATTGGTCAAATAGAAAAGGGGCGGATCGCCCTGTGGTCATCTCATGCAAGCAAAAATTTTTCTTAAATGGTCAACCGTAGCTTTTGCTGATAGTACGTATAATACACCCACATTTCGCCAGTTATATTACCCTTATTTTTAATGTCAAGCGCAAACGAGGCGACGTTCGACCCGTTTACATGTCATCGCATACATATTTGCACTATAATATCGCATACATATAGCACAAGTGTGAGTTCTACGTACCATAGTGCTACCATTTACCGGGTAATATGTCTTTCATTGACTTGGATTTGCCCTGGCGGCTGATAGTATGTCATGCTCACACAAATGTCTCAAAATGGTTGAGCTGAATGGTGCTGATCTATGCGTCATGTTCGTGAACGGGTGCCGTCAGTTGGGGCTGGTCATCACTTAGCTGCCTCGGCTTATTTTTAATTATTTTATTTTTGGATTGTTGTTTTGTTACTATTTGTTGTACTCTGGACGCTTTTAAAGCGTAAGTCTTTTTTTGTTTTTACATCGTTCTCACATAATAATTATAAATTCAACATTAATGATGTACTTAACTAAAAGTGTGTCTATGGAGCTTCTTGCCCGTTCTCCATAGGTACCTACGCTTTGGAATGGGCAACTACACTATTTGCGCTGTAGCATGGTGCGGGTGACAGTTTCAGTAACATTTCGTTTCACTCTTGAAAGTTGCCGCGATTTACAATTTATGACTTAGTATTTCAGTTGTACCACATTCGTAATATATTAAATAATTAATAACTGTAGTAAATTAAATTAAACCCAACCAGAATGTTCTAATCAAGAAATAAAATCAAATTGAATGAAAAATTAAGCAAAGTGTTATGCGTATAACGTAACGCCATAGACGTATTTAGTGATGGGATGTACTGCTACGATGGATAGTCGATATGTTTTATAATAAAAAACGTATATTGTGCGTAGGTAAATTTTTATTTTTAAAAGGTCTAATTATACAACAGAACATTTATAGGGTAAGGTTGCTTAAAAGGTTGCTAAAAAAAAATACATGTTATTCGTCTAAACCCATATCAGAGTCAGGAACATCTGAATTGTCACTCAATTCATCATCTGAATCTGTGACGGATATTATTAACGATGACTCAATTATGTTGTCAATATGTATGTCACGATCCCAATCAGACATAATGTCCCTTTTTGTTTTATTCACGACCTTCGACCAGTCTTCAGGTTGAACATTGTTGATGGCCTCTTGTAATAGGGCCAACATCTTATTTGCCGTAAATGGCGGCGAAGTATTATTTCTTGCGGCGTAACCTAAAAATAAACGAACTTATAAAAAAAAGTATTCAAATAATCATCAATCAGCCTAATCTAGTATCTGGTAATGTTTTTAAACTAGGTACATGCTACGATCGGAAAGCTGATTTTTTTATAAAGCTTCAAAATGGGAATTGAAATTAAAAGCATACCTTTTATTTGGGCCCAAATCAGCTCAATAGCGTTATACTGGCAATGGTAGGGTGGTAGTCGAAGGACCTGGTGGCCTTTTTCTTTTGCCATCTCGTCCAGAGCATAGGTAGGAGTTGGTGGCTTATGGCGTCGGACTAAGGCAATAAGCTCCGTCTTTAACATTTTTATATCTGCTGTAACTCCGTTTTCACTCAGCCACTTCACCAACTCGCTTTTGCGGTTGGATTGGTTTGGGGGTTTATTAACTTGCACCGAATGGTAGGGTGCGTTGTCCATTATTATGGTCATAGGCTCTTTTAAATTGTTTAATAGACCTATGAACCAATCTTTAAATTTTTCGTAATTCATCTCCTCATGATACTCCGTAGTTTTTTTTTACTTAAAAGCCAGCAAACAATCAGGGACGAATCCACTTGCTGTACCTGCGTGACAAATAATAAGGCGTTCGCCTTTGCCTTCCGGCACTTTGGTACACGATTGTGCCGTATCGTCGGTCCAACTTTTACCCACTGTGTGGTTGGCGTTTAGCCACGTTTCATCCAAAAAGACAACTTTGCTCCAATCACTTATGTTTTTGGCCTTCCTTAAAAATCTACATCTTGCTAGGGCAATGTCAGTCCTCTCCATAATAATCTTTCTTTTGTTAACTTTTTTGTAAACAAAGCCAATATCTTTTATAACTTGCCGTAGCGAAGTAATACCTCCTTTGAACAAGTCAGCTTCTTTTAATGATTTTAGAAGCTTGAGCAATGTGGGTAGCTCCATTCTTCTATAATAATCATAAATATGATTTCTAATAGCAACCTTAGCAAAATCATCCAAATCTGTGATTGGCTTCACCTTGGTCCGCTTTTTGTTGGGTGTCGATAATTTATTTTCAAACATCCCATCTTGGCCAATTTTCTCACGTGTTATACGCGAAACAGTATTGCGGCCAATATCAAGAGCTTCGGCTACTCGTTCTACAATATGATTCAATGGTAACAACGGTCCATTATTTTGTTGTTCTCTTTCAAAGTAGTCTCGGAGGCGAACAACAAGCTCCCTGGCCTGACTACCCAAAACAGTTTTTTTTGTATGCTTAGGCATGGTAATAACAACAAACTCAACAAACTTATAACAAATAACAATTTAACAAAAATGAAAACAAACAATGAAATCGTAATACGTGTCACATTAAGTCACAATATAACGCGCTTGCACTCGTACTCGCACTCACAGCATCGCACGGGTAAACAACATGGCCGCCGCGCCGATGCACCATAGAGCAAAAATGTTGTCACGAGAAAAAAAACATAAACCCGATTTTGATTATTTTATATAAGTACAAAGATAATTATGTAGCCATAAAACATTTATATTGACAAGTTTATACACGTAGCACACACGTAGTTACACTGCACAACTGAATAATACACTAATTTTCATAACAATATTAAAGAGAACTAGATTCACGCTGCGAGTATCGTTAGCGATAAAAATGAATTGCATAACCTCACATCCCTAGTCATGTGGTACTGACAAATGTCAACGTCATACGGGCAACTGTCACCCGCACCATGCTACAGCGCAAATAGTGTAGCTTCATATTTTTAGACTGACCGACTTCTTGACAATTCAAAAGTGCCTGTAAATGGTTTAATTGAAATAAACGCTTTAAGTTTGAGTTTATAAAAAATTAAAACTAAAGTATACAGTAAAACGGGGCTACTTTGAACAGGCGGGGCTACTTTGAACAGGCGGGGCTACTTTGACAAGGCCGATCACAACGCTATGACGCGTTCCTCACACCTCGCGCCTCGCGCAATATTACTCGAGGTCACGCACACTTGCTGAGCACACGTGAAAACCGATTTTGGCGCTCATTTAAAGTAGTTCCAAAATCGGTAAAAGTACCCTGAAAGTCGAAAGTAGCCCCGTTTTGCGGTAGTTTTCAATATCATGAGAAAATCCTCTGTGGCCTGCGGAGTCTTTAAAGTAACCTACCACCAATATTTGTTATTAATTTTGCACCCTCTACATTACAGCTGAACTCACTGCTGAACTAGCGATTGAAAAGAGGAAGGTGGCGGAACTAGAGACTCAGTTAAAAGCTGCCAATATGTCTGACAAAGTCAACAAGACCATCGAGGAACATTTAACAACCATACAAGTGAGTTGATTGTTAGGAGTCAAGTTTAAAGGCGAAAGGTAAAGCAAAAGGTAACCTGTATCCGTTTCTGTACACCTCAAAACCTATATGCAAAATTTCAGGATGATCGGTTCAGTGGTTTAGGCGTTAAAAGGTAACAAACAAACATACTTTCGCATTTATAATATTAGTTAGGACTAGCTTCTGCACGCGACTTCGTCCGCGTGAAATTTCACCCTCCTTCCATTCACCCTCTTAGGGTTGGAATTTCGAAAAACACTTTCTTAGTGGATACCTACTCTTCACAAAGAACACCCTCCACGTAACCTACGACAAACTTATTTACGGTTGGTACAGTAATCGGGTCTAGGGATCGAACCGCAAAATTAAGTTTGTTTTTTATTGTACCTATATACTTTTCCGGGATAAAAAGTGCCCAGTGTGGTGCCCAGGATATTAAAGAATAATTATACCAAGTTACATCATCGTAATCGAACTGGTAGTTTTTGCGTGATGCCTGAACAAACAGACAGACAGACAGACCGACAGACAGACAAAATTTTTTTTAATCACATTTTTGGGTTCGGTGTCGGTCTAGTAACACCCCCTGCCATTTATTTTTTTGATATTTTCAATGTACAGAATTTTCAATTCTACAGATTTATTATAAGTATAGATTACCAGATTTCGTAAAACAGTTGAACTTATGGTGAAACCTCATGCCTTCCTTCAGGAAACTGATGGAGCACCAGATGATGTTCTTCTGAAATGTAAATGCGGTTGTCCTCCCCCTCACCGTACTCCTTGCGTTATGAACGAAAAGGCTCCAATTAAAGTATGATCATTTTGTTTTGAGTATTTTGTGGATCTTTGTCGATGGCAGAGCTGTGTAGGTTATGTGTAGAAAACCAACTTGATTTGGCTGAAGCGTAATCAGTATGCGCGTTCATTCATTCAACCGGAAGACGTCCACTGCTGGACATAGGCCTCCCCCAAGCACCACCACTTCGACCGGTTCTGTGCTTCTCGCATACAATGGGTTCCTGCGGCCTTCACAAGGTCGTCGGTCCACATTGTGGGAGGCCTTCCAACGCTACGCCTTCCGGTACGCGGTCGCCACTCCAGAACCTTTCGGCCCCATCGGCCATCTGTTCTGCGTGCAATGTGCCCTGTCCACTGCCACTTAAGTTTGGCAATTTCTTCGGGCTATTTCGGTTACCTTGGTCCCGTGTAGTTCAACTGAATTAATATGTTCGCATGGTTAATGCGCTACTATATTTTTTTCTACGACATTTTCCGGTAAAAAGTGGAGATCACACGCCAACATCCCACAATTCATACGCTTAAAACAAATGCAGTATAAAACAGCCATGTCATCCCAAAATTATACAGTAAAATTTCGCCGTGTGTAGGGCCTTTTCGTGAATCTTCATCATCAACCTATAGCAGTCCACTGCTGGACATAGGCCTCTCCTATTGTACGCCATTTAAGTCGATTTTTGGCACTCGGATCTAGATGCTACCAGCCACCCTGCGAAGATCGTCGCTCCACCTAGCCTGAGGGCGTCCTACCTTACGTTTGCCGATTCGCGGTCTCCACTTAAGAACACGTCTACCCTAATGGTCATTTGGTTGTACGGCTAATATGGCCTTCAGCTTATTCTGTGAGCTATGGCGACAACTTTAGTTCTCCGCCGGATCACTTCGTTCCGGACTCGATCCTCACCGGGAGCGTTCGCCTGTAATGTAACAACCCCAGATTCCGTTGTAACAGCTAGGGCTTTGCAAGTCGACTGCGCAGGCCGTCAACTGCTTGGAAATGTATAGAGATAATTGAAACCAGCAGGATAGGTTAATACATAAAGGTTACATTATAGGCGAATCCTTCCGATGAGGGAGCGTCTTTATGTAGTAATGACATGCTTTGAAATTTCATCTTTTCTGAACGTTTATGATATAAGCACTAGCGAGTAGTTCTTATTATTTCGCTTAGCTCAGCTCTCGACAAGTATGTACATTCATTCTTCAATACTTTTCGTCGTCGTCATAAAGTAAATAATTTCAGACATTGCCCCTCGTATCCACTCCAAAAACAAGGGACTGGGAAGAAGATTCTCCAGTTAAAACCAAATATAGTCCGAGCAAAGTTTCTTCAAGCACAGTCACCCCCAGTCACAGTCAGCTACTCAGCAAGACCAGTCCAACTAAAACAGTATCTGAAGTATGTTTTTTTTTAATGTAACGAAACATTACACTCCTGTATTTCCCGATGGGTTAACTGTATTTTCCGATGGGTTAGCTGTATTTCCCGATGGGTTAGTTGTAATTCCCGATGGGTTAGTTTTATTTCCCGGTGGATTAGTTGTACTTCCCGATGAATTAGTTGTATTTCCCGATGAGGTAATTGTATTTCCCGTTGGGTTAGTTGTATTTCCCGATGAGTTAGTTGTATTTCCCGATGAGTTAGTTGTATTTCCCGTTAGGTTAGTTGTATTTCCCGATGAGTTAGTTGTATTTCCCGTTGGGTTGGTTGTATTTCCCGACGAGTTAGTTGTACTTCCCGTTGAGTTACTTGTATTTCCCGACGGGTTAGTTGTATTTCCCGATGGGTTAGTTGTATTTACCGATAGGTTAGTTGTATTTCCTGATGGGTTAGCTGTATTCCTCGATGGGTTAGTTGTATTTTCCGATGGGTTAGTTGTATTTTCCGATGGGTTAGTTGTATTTCCCGATGGATTAGCTGTATTTCCAGATAGGTGAGTCCAAGTTACGCACGGGCGCGTTTTTCCTGCGGCTGTTTTTTTCGCGCCGTGGATATTCAACGCACTGCTTATCGCCGAGGGTTGAAAATCGGACAGTGTTTTTTTTTTGACGCGCTAGGATGCGCTCTGTTGGATTCTCGACGCTCGGCTCAACAGCAAGATTTGAAAATCCAGTGCGCGATAAATTCCCGCCGTAATAGATTTACGTCGGCGCTCATGTTAGCTTAGGTAAGTAGAGGCTTATGATCACAGATATAGATATACCTAGATAACGCAAGTATCACGAACTGTATGAAAACTAAGCGTGCCACTTTTTGACTACCTACTATGACGTCACAAGCTCGCGCTCTCTCGCTCACGCTCGCCCAGCCAGCAGTACGCAGGACTGAGCGCGAAAGTGGCGGCTTATGATTTTCGATCGTAAACTGGTGCGATTTTTGGCACGCGAAGTAGGTGCTCTTGCGTTATCTAGGTGTATCTATATCTGTGGTTATGATTCACTCGTATTTTCCCAGTTATCATTATAAAAGCTATGCAATTGGAGGCTAGCCATGTATCAAATGCGTCTGAAGTATACATAATAGTTTTCCCATCTCTCGTTTATCCATCTCAACAAGCGACTTGAGAATTGGAGATAGCTGGATATGAAGTACATCTATGTCCAAAGGTTGTCTTTAAAAGATTGCTCTTAGCGATAAGACCGCCCATTGTGTCACCCATTGTAAAGTTTTCTATATTTATGTCTGTAATTTATATGGTGTACATAATAAAGAGTAAGTATTCTATTCTATGTCCTTAATTAGGGGACAACAACCCGTTCGATGTCCACCGCGTACAGGATGGATGAAAACAGCACATGATGTAATTTCTTGCTCCGTTGGTGTAATTGCTGTATGGCGTTCCAGTAGGAGGATAAATAAATAAATTAGCATCCCGTTGGCAATCTCATTTTAGATTATGGCTTGGAATACTTAGTTACTTATAAAAATACTTAGTAAATCAAATCCAATCTTGTTTTTAAGTGACAAGAAGGGAAAATGTGAATACGGGCGATAGGTTTAGACCTATCGGTGTATAATATTCACACCTGAAAATTATAAAAATTATAGGAAACAACTGTTTTATTACAGGAAACGGATTGTGAAACTTGCGGTTGCAAACCCCAGCTAACGAGTGATCTGATGCCGGTGCACAGTCCTGCTCCGGACGATGTAATAATAAATAACCTTATTTTAACTAATAAGTCAATTCAGGTTTAACAAATTTTAAAATCAAGTGTCTACCTATTGCGGTTTAATAGATACAACTCTGAGACAGACGGACGGACAAACAACCAGTGGAGCCTTAGTAATAGGGCCCCGTTGGTACCCTTCGCGTACGGAACCCTAATAATGACGAATATCCTTACGTACAAACATTCATTATTTAACCCATTTAGGGGATGAATTTTCAAAAATCCTTCCTTAGTGCTCACCTTTGTCTAAACATCACTGCCCTTAAAACTATGTCCAAAGAAAAATATTAGAAGAAAATGTCATGCTTCTAGACCGAGCTGTTTAGGCTGTGCGTGGTCTGTCAGTGAATTAATTCATACAGGATTTTAATTCTATTTTAGGGGATATTTTTTCCTTTACTTAAGCGCCTGCTGCGCTTAGGATTATAATCATGCAGCTCGACTAAGGACTGAGGTCGCGGGGTGTTCGAATGTGTTACCGTGGCCCTGGCACTGGCAACTGAAGAAACACGGGTGGGTTTTAGTCAGTAAAAGTCTTACACGCCCTCCCGCTTCGCCCATACTCCCCAACCAAAAAAAAGGCATACCGTTTCAGACACTCTAACAATGAAAATGCTATGCGATAAGGGTAGCTCAGCAACCCCTAAAACTGATATATAATAGTCCATAATTTGATAACGGCAACCCTTTGGAATGATTTTATTTCCTAGAGTGTGCCCTAATATGACGTAAATTCAAAATCAATTATAAAAAGCAAAAGCTATTTCTTCAAACTAGCCGGTACTTTTCGAAAAAATTGCATAAGACATTTCCCCAAAAACGCCCGCCTTTCTAATTCATTTCTCCCTTCTATTTTATTTATTGCTGAATGGGTCTGTTCTTGACGTCGATCACGCCTGATCAAGAAGTCTATGATAGAACGAGCGTTTCCAGAAGATACCTGTTTACTCTTGCCTTGAAGGCAAACGGGTTAAATGTGAAAAGGAACAGACGCTGGCAGAGAGTTCCACACTTTGGCTGAGCGCATAATAAATGTGGAGGAGAAGCGCTGAGTACGACTGGTCGGGATATCAAACAACTGTCGATGGTACGCTGTACTACGTTTGGTTGTCTGGTAGTAAAAGGGCGATGGTGGGATCAGGTCGTGGAGCTCCTGCGCACACTCTCTGTTTTAAATACCCGCAGCCTAATTGCGGAACGCCAAATCGTCAAATGATTCTGATCAGTTGGCTTCATTTCTATCACAATTGGCTTCATTTTACGATTTTCGAATTGCGAAACTCTAGTTTCTGCGCAGGGCCTTAACGTTCATAATTGGTTTCATAATAAACTAGAGTTTCGCAATTCGAAAATCGTAAAATGAAGCCAATTGTGATAGAAATGAAGCCAACTGATCAGAATCATTTGACGATTTGGCGTTCCGCAATTAGGCTGCCGGTCACAAGTAATGCAATGCAGAGTTAAAGGTATAGGCTATGGGAGGGTTTAGGTCTCTCCTTACGTGTTTCGGTATCGAGCCGCTTTTCATAGAAAGTTTTTACTTTTTTATAACGAGTAGAGCGCCAAGACGACCTATATAAATCGCACAAAAATCATAAACCATGTTCAAAACGACTGTTTCATTACAGGAATTGAATTGTGATACTTGCGGTTGCAAACCCGAGCTGTTAGCTGGGTTGCAAACCCCAGCTGTTAGTGATCCGGTGCCAATGCACAGTCCTGCTCCGGGTGATGTAATATTAAATGATATTTAACAAATTAGTTTGACGTCAAGCTAGAAGTGATAACGTGGCGCGAAAAGTATCAATATAATGTAGTATAATTATAATATAATATAGTACAACTATACTTTTCATGAGACAGCATAGCTATTCACAAACACTCGATACGCTTCCGTATCGTATCGAACATTAATCATTGTTATTGTAGGAGTCTTCTAAACGCTGTTCACAAGTCCAAAATTCGAAAATTTTGTCAGTTTAAATCAAATAGACGCCCGCTATTCTTCCAACAGCTATTTGCTGTTGAGGACAAGTCAAATCAGGTTATCGAAATGTCAGGTTTTCGATACGATGGCCTGTCGTATGGTTGTGAATCAGGGGTCAGAAGAAACAACTAGGCCATCCAGCATCTGCTCCCATGTAGCTTGAATCTCTTTTAAATGTCTTCAGCATACAGTGTCTTTCCGTACCTACGCCGCGTCAAAATGCTTGTGACAATGTACTGATGTGCTCTTTTTCAAACGCTTACCTACTGTTCTGCTGGTTAATAAATATATAATCTGTGATGTTTACGCTTATGCAAGACGATGATGCGTTTAAGAGGAGGAGTCTTCCAGAACTATCGCTAATAACGAGTATTAAGTTGCGTTTTCTCAAAAAAAATAATATTTGAGCTTGTGCTTTTACGTAAATTATTATGCAGCATCCTTTTCTGGCAACCAGTCTTACGAAGGGGTATCGTATTACCCAGTAACTGGGTTGTGGAGGTCAGATAGGCAGTCGCTACATGTAATATACTGGTATTCAGCTGCATCCGGTAAGACTGAAAGCCAACCCCAACAAAGAAGGTTAGGCAGATGATGATGCAGCATCCTCCGATCTCACGATAAAAAACAAATCTTGAAATATTTACAAAACAACTGTTTCATTACAGGAAACGAAAGACGCTAGTGATTGCAAAGACCAGCTAATGAGTGATCCGGCGCACACACCTGCTTCGGCTGAAGTAAATAACATTAAATCTAGTATGATACGTAACATTTATTTTAACAAACGATTTTGACATCAGCGGGGCAATTGCGTAACACTTTATCAATCGGAATTGGTTTCATTTTGACAGTTAGGGTCAATTCACACCGCGACGCGACGCGGCGCGCAGTTTTCAAGATAGCAATACAATTATAGACCTTATCTACTACACAAAAAGGTACACAATTCTGTTTGCCTACTACGTCGAGCTACGCCGTGCGGCCCTCCTCACTGATCTGTACCTTTTTGTGTAGTAGATAAGGTCTATAATTGTATTGCTATCTTGAAAACTGCGCGCCGCGTCGCGTCGCGGTGTGAACTGACCCTTAAACAACACTCATTGGGTTATTTACCACTTCTTCCCCACTGCTCAACTAGATTGCTCAACTGCATAAAGTTGAGCAGTAGGTAATACCAATGGCTCAATTGGTAATTGCTCAACTATGAATAGTTGAGCAGTGGGTAATACCCGCTGATCAACTAAAACTGCACAACTATATTTATAGAGTAGAAATAAAAAATCCAAATCACCATGACCCCGGCAGGCATCGGCCCTAGCGGACCCCGTCAGTTAGTGCTGACATCTCTTCGAGGCGCTCGTGGAACACAACGCGCCGTCGACCCGGGCCTGGTCCTTACCGGACAGCGAGTTGCCCATAGCTCGCCGTCCGCAAGCCCGCGCCTACGGTGGCCGGCACCCTAATTGCGTAGAACACTATCAATCGGAATTTGAATCAATTTGAAGCACATTGCTAATCCATTGCTTCATAAGTTCGAAACATGTGTCTGCACAAGTGCACAACACGTAAATAACGTAATGAATGTTGTTGAACTGTCAAAATGAAACCGATTCCGATTGATAATGTGTTACGCAATTGCCCCGCGGGAATCGGCTATCGATTCCCGACGCCCAGAGCGTCTCCTGCGCAAAGATTGTTTTGCCTCCTCTCGCCACTCCCATATGTGGGCGAGAACTTTAGCCTCCAGATCCCATGGCGGCAATCCGGCAAGGAGGCTCGCCACCTCCCAGGAGACCGTGCGGTATCCCCGGACTAGCCGGACGGCCATGACCCTCTGGGACGCGTTCAACCGCCGGGCTGGTCACCGCCTCAATGAACGCGACCACACCGGTGCTCCGTAAAGGGCCATGGACCGCACGACCCCCGCGTAGTCTTTGGCAGGAGGCGTTTTGACCCCCTAGATCGGGCAGGAGCCGCTTCAAGGCAGCCTCGGCCCGCTCCAGTCTAGGAGCCAAACGACGGAAATGCTCTACAAAGTTGCACCGGCTGTCAAGTACAAGTCTTAGATACTTCACAGTCGACTCGAGCCAGGCCACCTCGAGTCCCAGTTGCCGGATCCTTTCAACGACTGTCGCAACCCCGCGTGTCGCTAATTCAGCCGCCACCTGGTGCGACCTCCCTTGCTTCAGGACCAGCGTGTCGTCAGCGTAGCAAACTACGCTGACGCTGCTAGGGAGGTCGGCGCGCAGCACCCAGTCGTACCCAATGTCCCACAGATGCGGCCCCAGGACCGATCCCTGTAGGACATCTCTCGCCGGTTCCACTCTCCTTAATGACCGGGGTAGATGACGACCCTGTCCGTCAGATAGGCCTCAACCACGCGACAGAGGTAGGTCGGCATCCGGTGATACCGGAGTGCCTCCCTGATGCAACTCCAGGGCAGGGTATTGAAGGCAAGACACCGCCAAGACGACGCCACCCTGGGCAACAGCATCCCCCGCCGCCGTGAGGGCTCGTTAGTGGCCAGTGCCTCAAGAGCAGTTGAGCAGTAGGTTATATTGTTCGATTCTATAACAGGATGACCTACTGATCAACTAAGTTGAGCAAAAAATAGTTGAGCTATAGAGCATAAAATGTTCGGTAATACAAACTATGTCCTACAGCTCAACTGCTCAACTAGTTGAGCAATCTAGTTGAGCAGTGGGGAAGAAGTGTTATTTACGTGTCGAGCAGACAAAATTTTCGAACTTGGATTAGCAATTGGCTTCGAAATGATTCTGATTCCGATTGATAGTGTGTTACGCAATTAGGGTGCAGGCTAGAAGTGATATGTGGCGCAATAAGTATGTTTCTTGTTACCCAGCTTCGTCTAACACGTTTACGGCCGAACCTAATTACCTATCTATCACCAGTTTTGGCAAACTGGAGGTAGAGAAACCAATCTATTCTCTATTTTTAATGTCCCAATAATCTACACCAGTAGGTAGCGGTCTGTCTTTAACTGAAAATAGGTTATTGGGTTCGGCCGTTAGGAGACATGAAAAGAAGAAGTAACAGATTTATTTTGTCTTAAAAAAAAGTAATAAAAAAAATTTAAATCGACTTCAAAAAGAAATTGACTCAAAATTATGAAATAAATTTAATTTCGGAAGTCGGTGTCTTGGGATCTGTCTTTTAGTTTTAGTTTTTTACCACCGACTTCCGAAATTAAAGTCTTTAAAATTTTGTATATTTATTCGGAAGCCCTAATAGGTTGTCATATGTGAATATATTGCAGTTCCAATGATATTACATACATACGTGTCGAATTGATAACCTACTTTTTTTGAAGTCGGTTAAAATATTGGTAATGTGCATCATGCTCGTTTTATGTGGAATCAAACGGCTCGATTTTGTAGTTACGTGACGTTACATGACGTAGCTTAACGAATCCGATATAAATCTCTTAAATCAATACTGGATCACAAAGTCTCGGTCTTACACAGTCGCCAATTTTATCATAGGTATAGGGGTTATGGGCTGGTAGGTAGGTGGGTGGTGGGTTATCTTCGTTAGTAATTCTTTATATTTATTGTCTTGCTTATTTTCAGAATTTTGAACGCCACTTATACGAATGCCCCCCTCAAGATTTGTCTCCACATGCCAAAGTATGACTCCATTTATTATTCTCACTTTAAAATTTTCCCTCTTTTCGATAAAGTGATAGTTGTGGTCTCTGATAGTCCAGTAAGGAGTACGTCAATAAAGACAGCTGTTTAGCTATCATAAAATAACAAGTTTAAGGTAGCTTCACTCATATAGACGTAGAAAATGCCTCAGGCATTAGGCTGCGTTTCCACCAGAGATGTGCGAAGATGCGTAGCGAGGAATGTGTGTGAAACTAACCAATAACAACGCTAAATTAGTTCAAGCTATGAAAATGAAGCGATGTTATTAGTTTGTTTCACATACATCCCTCGCTACGCATCCTCGCACATCTCTGGTGGAAACGCAACCTTAATGCCCAGTTCCTATAAACAAAACCGAATCGTTTTGCTTACCAATGATGGTAGCATTTTTATCGCTAAACTGGATATAGAAATGGATCCGTCAGTTAATTTTACATGTGATAGCTACTTCCATATGGTAGGGCCTACTATGCAAAGCTATGGGGTCTTTGCTTCATTCAATTAGGCCGTAAATTATAGGAATAGGCCATTAGTTCATCTTTGTACAGTATTTTTGTTTAGCATATAATGTTCCCACTGCTGGAACACAAGCCTCCTCTCTTCGAGAGGGAGTAGGCTGTAATCTACCACCCGGGCCCAGTGCGTGTTGACCAAGTACCTACATGTCACATGTCTTCGAGTTTTTGGTTCTAAGACATGCCGGTTTCTTCACGATGTTTTCCTTCACCGTTTTGAGAGCAGTGGCGATGAAATAATTTATTCAAAGTAAAGCGCCTGTCAGGGTGTGAACCTACGACCTACAACTCGTAAGTCACGGCCCTTACCGCTAGGCCACCACTGCTCTCAATCTATTTATGTTTATTTGTGCATAACGTTTTAATAAATAGATATATGGTTATACGAATATTAAATAATCAAAATTATTTCTCTTTGTAACTGAGTCTTTCTTTGAAATCAATATAACCATTTTTTCCAGAATACCCAATGCGATTTGCGCGGGTGTGTTAATCTAGAAAAAAACACTTCTACGCCACGCAAAGTATGATCTCTTTTTATTATTATTCACATAGGTCTATTCTTAAGCTTTATCCACACTTTTCTGGGTACGGGCTCTCGGGCTCAGCTATCATTCCGGACATGTTAAAACAACATAAATAAACATTATCACGCCCGAATCCCCCGAGGTGTTAACCTTTTAAGCGCTAGGCTAAATATCAATTGCCGTGCCCCTAGCGCGCGGCTACAAATCGATAAAATCATACCTACAATAAATAAGGAGGAGAAATCGTTGTATCAATTAAAAAATTGTCAAAAAGTTTTTTCTCTATTTAATAATGGTTTTAGTTGTACCACGCAGTTAATAAGACGAAAGTAGACCTAAAAAAACATGCATGTTCTCTGTCGCAGAAATACGACACAAGCGGTAGGGGCACGGAAATATGTGTCGCATAAATGCGACAAGCGGTTAAAAGGTTAAGCAGATGCGTAAAGCTCATATATTTGGCCAACTATGTTTCAGTCCTATATAATACGGAGCCAGCCTATAACCACTAACCAGACGGGCATGGGCAATTAATTTAACAACACTGTTCTCACTGGGGATCGAACCCGGGGCGCACTTTTAGGGCATTAGATGCAGATGATGAATAATTTATGCAGATATGAAACACGGAAAGGAAATATCATTCATTCAAATTAGATTCAGATTCAACACGTTTGAACGTCTAAAATTACATAAGACAGTCCTCCAGAACGCCCGCCCCTCCACCACTTGCGTGCTTTAGCTGGGAAGAAGAAGTAACGCAACAAACTCCCAGCAGCACACACCAAACACATTATAAAAGTATATTTAATTTCAGGCTAAAAAGAAAATCGTCGAATGCGAGTGCCCTGACTGGTTGAAGTCTGGTACTTTAAAGCCTGCGGCTCTATCTCAAGTACGATCACTGTGCTTCCTTCAATTTTACATACATACCATATGCTGAAGCAACACATTTTTTGCTTCAATTTTAGTGAATGCCACACAGGCAACAAACATCATCAGCCGAAATTCGTCCACTTTTGGACATAGGCCTCCCCCAAGCACCTCCACTTCGACAGGTTCTGTACTTCTCGCATTCAATGGGTTCCTGCGGCCTTCATAAGGTCCACATTGTGGGAGGCCTTCCAACGCTACGTCTTCCGGTACGCGGTCGCAACTCCAGAACCTTTCGGCAGTGCGGGATTGTCCGAAAGGGTTATTTCTCCTCCGGAACATAAAGGGCTAAGGAAGGAACACGGATGGGTTTTAGTCAGTAAGAGTCTGACACTCCCTTCAGCTTCACCCAGAGTGGGAGGGGTCATTTGATGATTTCCCATCCAAAAAAAAAAAAGAACCTTTCGGCCCCATCGGCCATCTGTTCTGCGTGCAATGTTCCCTGTCCACTGCCACTTAAGTTTGGCAATTCTTCGGGCTATGTCGGTTCTTGGTTCTCCTGTGGATCTCCTCATCCTCCTCCTCCTCTCCTCTGGGGCAGCAAACATGCATCGTGTTAATGGGGTTTTATACATTTAATCAGACGTTTATATAAACGGTCTATAAACTTCGTGTAAATGAATTAAGTGAGACCCGTTTTGCTCGTTTTCGGTTTTGTAGGAATATGAGGACTGCAGGTTTATCCGATCCTACCGTACTATTCAGTGATGGATCTCGTAATATTTTTTTATGTAGAAGGTTGTTACGAAGTATAAAACATTATCCTAATTGGATGTTTCAATAAAGGATTTTTGTTTCAGGAAGAACATGCAAAATGCATAAAATGCTGTTTCAAATATGAGGATGGAGCAACGAACTCGCCTCCATCCAAAGTATAATTATTTTATTATTAATATAAGCAAATAATTATAGTTCTATATAATAATAAAAGAAAACTAGGCCTTATGTAGATTACTTATAAAATCTCTTGGTAAAAGAGTCCGTGCGAAAATATATCTCAAAATGAAAAACACAAACCTACATGGACACTTATGAAACGTCAGAAGCTAGGTGCACGGTTCCATTTGGTCGTTTCCTATGGAAAAGAATCGGCAAGAAACTCCACGTCATATCGGGTAGTTCCCGCTCGTTAATACCGCGTCGTTAACACTATTAACGACTGGGAATGTTTTGTTCCACTCGTTAACAGTGTTGAAGAACGCGACATTTTTTTCCCAACCGTTCAATCCTCGTTTCGCGTCTAGTTCTAGAGTTAGATAGGTTAAAGAAAAAGTGCTTTAATTAGAATAGGGGGCTCTATTCTACGGAATAAAATCCCATCCACTGTTTATCAGGATATATTTTAAGAAGACTTTTATCCCTTTTTCATATTAATTATAATATTCGACTTATTTTATCGACGTCAAACCTATGACTCTCTTATGACATCTGCTTGAATGTTCGAAAGGAACTTAATACAAATATAACCATCGAGTCTTGTAGAGGTGTGGCTTTCCAGCCAGGCTTGCTTTAGAGCCGACCTCTACATGAGCTACGCCCACCCTTGAATAACAGTCTGGGCATAGGTCATGACTTTTATTCACACCATTCGAATTTCCAAGCCCTATCTGAGTTATTGTGAAAACTGTGGTCACTCCTATAGAAGGGGGGGTGACAGACACTCGGCATAAGTTGTCACCGACTTTGCTAACAAGGGTTATACCCCTGTTAGCAAAGTCGGTGACAACTTATGCCGAGTGTCTGTCACCCCCCCTTCTATAGGAGTGACCACAGTTTTCACAATAACTATCCTCCTATCACTCGCGTCATTAAATACTGGAGTACGAAACATATCCTAGGCCTACTTGTAATCACGTTGAAATCGACAATCTATTCAGGCCTCCCTTTGGCCCGTTGCAGGTGTGAGGGCGCACCTCACAGCCCTCTGGGAGGTGCGGATACCTCACACGCTCCCGGCCGCGTCCGATGTATTTTCTCACAGCATATGTAACACACAAATGGACACATATTAATAAATTGTAACATATTATCCAAACAAAAATAATGCATTAAAATATGATGTTTACATTCAAGTGACATATTTACATTACATGACAAGATACATGACAATTAAAAAAAACAACAACTATTAACACACTAATAAGAAAAAGTTTTAATTAAATAATCTGAATTAAAAAGGTTTCTATCTCTAAACTTTCTTTTTCTGAATTTATATTTTAAAATTGAAAACTTCTTTATAAAATGATGTTTCTTTACAAAAAATGTTTTTATAAAATTATCAATTATCAAAAAACTTTTTGGAAATAATATTTTAGTTTTCGCTTTTTTAATCAATGGGATTCTTTTCTTCTTTCGTGCTTTTCTTTTATTGTTTGCAGCACATTGCGAAAAAAACTTATTTATTTTGGGGATATCTACATAATGTAATATAAAATCACTACAACTAAGAACTACAACCTCATCCGTAGGAAAACTAAATGAGTTTATCAACTGTGCGGAGTTGTTCGACGCTGCATCTTCATCTCTGACCGCATCCACGTTCATATCATCCTCAACTAACTCATCACTAATCATCTTATCATTAATATTCATGTCGATGATGAAGTGATCTTTCTTCTCTATTTTGGAAAAATCGAAATGACCATTCTCCTTCATTTCGGACGAATCGTTCGACACATTATCCACATCAAAATGATCAGCGGCGATGTTAATTTTATTTATTCCCACATCGCGATCATCGTGCTCATTCTGTGGCTCTGAAACATTGCTAATTACATTAATAATTGGACAGAACTGACCCGATTCGTTGTTTTCATCATTGTGTTCGCTCTCGAACACTTCTATCGGCTCCTTCTCCTCCTCTGCGAGGATGCACGCCTCGCTGCTGCGCTCGTCCTCATCTCCATCACTGCCAACTTCCACGCTGCTTTCTAGGCAGCACTGCCCGTTCTGTAGCGGGTCATCTTGTCTTCCACTAAATAATACAGAAGCATCATTATCTACATTTACAATATTTACAACAACATTTTCTTGTCTGCTTTCCTCAGACAGATCTTGTGCTATCTCGACTACTTGCACCTTATTAATTCTTTTGTCTCTGTGACATCTGCATGGAAGCTCTTCCCATAACACATCACATATAGCCTCAAATGGCATGTCGTCCTCATATTTCCATTTATGGACTGCTAGGGCAGCACCCTCAAGATATGCCATTAATATGAGCGCCCAGTCGCTCTTACGCCATTTATTATAGGCGGCAACAACTTCAAATCGCCTAAGAAAATCTTCCAGGCATACACCGTCCGTGCCCGTAAAAACTTGAGCCATCTTTCTCTTTTTATATTAAAAAAAAATACATATGACCACTTAGCTTTATATTCTCCTGGCGACGTTTCTTCTATTTTATACTCACAGTATACTTTATGGTCTCGCTTGGCGTACAAGAGGTTTTTTTTGTTCACTTCTATGAGTGCTGAAACAAAAACTATTTCGCAAGCTTAGCGAAAATCCGGCGACCTTAAATGCTCCTCCACCAAATGTAGAATAGGGGGCTCTATTCTACGGAATAAAATCCCATCCACTGTTTATCAGGATTATCCCTTTTTCATATTAATTATAATATTCGACTTATTTTATCGACGTCAAACCTATGACTCTCTTATGACATCTGCTTGAATGTTCGAAAGGAACTTAATACAAATATAACCATCGAGTCTTGTAGAGGTGTGGCTTTCCAGCCAGGCTTGCTTTAGAGCCGACCTCTACAGTACCTACGACTTTTGAATGCACAAAATGAACAACGAAAAGATAAATGCTTCTATCATTGTTTCGCGAACGGCTGTAAAGTGGTTTGTATCGTATTAAATATATATTCTACCTGCAGTAACAAATGATAGGCAATTGCATATTAGTTACACACGCAGTTACGCGTAGACGCGGTACGAGGAGGTAACGGTAGGGAAAAAAATGTCGCCTTCTTCAACACTGTTAACGAGTGGAACAAAACATTCCCAGTTGTTAATAGTGTTAACGAGCGGGAACGACCCGTCACATCTCAGCATAGTATACGAGGGTGGATTGAAAAGTACTCGGCCTGATACAGAATTAATCAATTCTTCAAATCAAAACTACCCACATTATTTACTTCAGTTCAGTCTAGTTAACTGTGCGAAGTTTGAAACGTGTGCGATAATTACTTGTGATTTTAAAAATTTAGCAATCCGCCGTAATTTCCGCAAATGGAGCACCGTGCTGTGATTAAGTACCTCCATAAGAAGGGGTTATCACCAAAGGCCATCCATGATGATTTGGTCAGTACATTAGGGTATTCTGCTCTGTCATATTCAACCGTCAAAAAATGGGTAGCAGATTTCAAGCGTGGTAGAGAGAGCGTGGAAGACGAACCCCGCACTGGAAGGCCTTCAACGTCGACTACTGAAGAAAATAGGGAAAAGGTACTTGATTTAGTTATGCATGACCACAGATTAAAAATAAGAGAGATAGCTGAGATTATAGGCATCTCTTATGAACGAACAAAAAACATGATAGTCAACGAATTGGGTTTCCACAAGGTGTCAGTGAGGTGGGTCCCACGGCTGCTTTCATTCGAACAAAAAAGAACGCGATTGACAATTTCACGCGACTGTTTATAGTTATTTGAAGCCGATCCAGATGATTTTTTAAGTCGATTTGTTACTATGGATGAAACCTGGGTTCATCACAGTACACCGAAAACAAAACAACAATCAAAACAGTGAGAAGACCTGGTTCACCACCCCCTAAAAAGGCTAAGTCGATTTTGTCGGCAAATAAAGTGATGGCTTCAGTATTCTGGGACTCGAAGGGCGTGATTATGGTTGATTATCATGAAAAAGGTCAGAATATAAACTCTGATTACTACTGCACCTTACTACGTTGTTTGCGTGAGAAAAAAAAAAGAAAAACGCCCAGGAGTTCTCAGAAGAAAGTCCTCTTTCATCAAGACTCTTTCGACAAGAGAATCAATGGCTGAAATTCATAACTGTGGCTTTGCATCCGCCTTATTCACCTGACCTGGCACCATCAGACTTCTTTCTATTCCCTGACCTAAAAAAACACTCAGGAGGTCAGAAATTTTCGACAAACAATGAGGTCAAAGCAGCAGTAGATGCGTATTTTGACTCTCAGGACGAATTATTTTTTTTCAATGGTATAAACGCTTTGAAGGAGAGGTGGCAGAAGTGCATTCAACTTGACGGTGATTATGTAGAAATATAAAAATATTATTGATTTTGTGTGTGTCTATTTTCTTAGTTAGGCCGAATACTTTTCAATCCTCCCTCGTAGATAGTGCCATCCACGAAGACGCACCCCACTTTTCTTACTAATAGCTAGTTAATTCCGTTAGTGTTTTAGTTTTTTGATACACACTAATTACCCACTAATAAGTAATTACTGTGTATCGACAAAACTGAAACACTAGCGGAATGTTGCACACTAGTACTGTAAGCGATTAGGAAGAAGAGTGGGGCGCGTTTTCGTGGATGGCGCTATCTGTAGTAGTATTTTGCCTTGCTATCCACTTGCGCCCGCGTGGTGGCAGCATTAGATACATGATTTTTCCAGCATTTAGTGTAGTGAAACAGAATTATTTTCCAGAACGGTAAGTCCCTCTCGCCGAGAGGGGCCTCAACCCCGCCGTCACCAAGAAAGGAAAAGGACGGCACTAAACCATCTAAAACCGGTGATGATTCTGGATACCAGGATAGCGATGACCTGGTATGCATGTTTATCTTAATGTATTTGTTACGGGCAATTTGATAAGTCCGGGCACTATTAATAATGGCCGGTCTGTATTCATAATGCCCGACTCAATTGGGCAATGTGGTTAAAACAGCATGATTAATCACTTTTCCCGGCCATTATGAATAATGCCCACCCTATCTTGGGCAAAGTAATAAAATAGGTGAACTGTAGTGTTTTTGTTTATTAAATGAAATTAAACTTACAAAATTTTCATGAAAAGTTAACAAAAAATTAACTATTGACATAGTTAAAAAATAAATAGTTTAAAAAGTAATAACATCAGTAATTACCTACTTTTATTTTGATAAAAATATAACTTAAGAACAATAGTTTAAAAAATAGTAAACTGAGAAAAATCAACAGAAATATGTAATAATTAAGGACTGTGCAAGACAGTTAAACAGTTACAATTATTTATTCTTGCAAGACGAGCTTTTGTGACATTTGGAATTGCAAAGAATGTTTGATTTCTTGGCTACAAGTAGGGAATTATTCATACTGCCCGGTCCAAGTGACAAATTCAAGTTATCTCAAACATTGACTTATTACATGGACCACGGGCCGTCGGGCATTATTAATAATGGCCGGTCAAAGTGATAAATTAATCACTTTGCCTATCGCTCTTGGGCATTATTAATAATGGCCGGTCCTTATTAATAATGCCCGGTTAATCACGTTGCCCGTAACATATTTATTACGTAAAATAAATGAAGAAACGTATTTTTACGCGATTTTGGAAGGTGTTTCTGGGTAATTGGATAAAAGAAGCCGTACGAGGGTTTTGGATATCGGTCGTCCGGCGGCAAGAAGTGCGGACGACATTCTTGCCATCGCATGTAGAACCTGGATGAGGCTGGCACAAGAAAATGAGACCTATGCCCAGCAGTGGGCGACGTCGGGCTATGGATGAGGATAAGAGAAAGACACCCGGCTTCTGAATTGAGAATTGGAACTGTACGTAAGGCCCTTCCTTACGTGTAGGTAAACTGTCAATTCAGAAACCCCGTCAAAGAGTAATTAAATCACCATGCAAAAACATTTTGTTTTTGCATGGACTTACTGCCATAACTCATAAAAAATAATGCAGAAATCACTACGCTTTTGTATGCAATCGGTGTTAGGGAAAAACCTAGCAAAAGATTATGGTATAGTATTATTTATTTCTACAAATTGTGTGAAATGAATGTTGTTATATTTTTCAGGTTTTAATTAAACAAAATAGAGAATTGATGACAAAGATATTGGAACTCCA
Organism: Amphipoea oculea; assembly: GCA_945859645.1. Taxonomy (NCBI): domain Eukaryota; kingdom Metazoa; phylum Arthropoda; class Insecta; order Lepidoptera; family Noctuidae; genus Amphipoea; species Amphipoea oculea. Next base: position 24,454,009 of record OX243862.1, read on the forward strand.
AGACCAGGTCGACTTTATGAAAATACAGGTCTGTAATAAATTCCTTGCTTTTATTGAAAGGTAACTTTTTTTGCTAATATCCTATAGTTTTTACCCTTTTTTTTGAGTTCCTTAATCAAAAGGAGCTAACGGGACCTCATTACTAAGGCTCCGCTGTCCGTCCACCCGTCTGTCACAGGACTGTGTCTTTTGAATTTTAATTGGTAGACACTTGAAATGCTCACAAAGTGTGTAACTACTGTATAACAACGTAACAAAAAACGTTTTTTTTTAATAAAGTCGCACCCTTAGAACATGAATGGCGCTATATGAAAATGTTCATTTTACGATGTGGCCGTTTTAAGTTTTTTTTAAGAAAGTATTGTATGTGTGATATGGAACTAAAAAAAAACCGAGTGTGCTTATGACCACACGACTGAAGTGAAACTTCAAACGTATTTGGCTATGAGAGGAAGAGAGAAAGAAAATGTGCGTGCGCACTGCTTTCTCTTGCTTATATCCCCCACTCAACTCCCGTTCGCCTCGCCCGATCACACTTTTCGTAACGCTTACGTCACGCGTTCGCTAGCTTACTTCCCAAGGCAAGCGTGCGTAAGGAAGTTTCATTTAAAAAAAAAAAAAAGCTTTGTGTTCGGCTTAAAATAACAGTTTAAATAACGCTGTTTCAGTATCCAGTGGCATACAATAAAATTATGTGTGTGTGTCATACAATATAAAAATGTAATTTTTGTATAGTGCCACTTATGTTTAAAGGGTGCGAAGTATTTAAAAAAAATATAAGTACCGTTAAATATTTTACAGTGGTACGGAACTTTCGACTCGAATAAAAGCAGCCATTACGCTTTTTTTTAATTCGACGTGCTATAATGGATCGTAGCAGGTGGCGTTCTGTAGTTTCTGCCTAGCCTGTTTATGTATGTACTAGCTTTTGCTAGCGGCTTCGCCCGCGTGGGACTCGGTAGTTATATATCCCATGGGAACGTACTACTGGGATAAAAAGTATCGTATGTGTTAATCCAGGCTATAAACTATTGGTGTGCCAAATTTAATCCTAAGGGTCAGTACACACCGCGACGCGACGCGGCGCGCAGTTTTCAAGATAGCAATACAATTATAGACCTTACCTTCTACACAAAAAGGTACACAATTCTGTGTGCCTACTACGTCGAGCTACGCCGCGCGGCCCTTCTCACTGATGTGTACCTTTTTGTGTAGTAGATAAGGTCTATAATTGTATTGCTATCTTGAAAACTGCGCGCCGCGTCGCGTCGCGGTGTGTACTGACCCTTATCCGTTTAGTAGTTTGTAGTAACAAACATCCATCCATCCATCCTCACAATATGATAGTAGGATGATTGCCGGCGTTTGTTTAAGGTGTGTGAAATGTCAGAAGCTAAACCAGGCAAAGTTAGTAAAAGTACAGGAAGCCCAAACAAAACCAGGGATCATGCGGCTGTAGCCACTGCGGCGGCGCCTTTGCTCAGGGATTTGTCAAAGGTACTGTACTGTCAACCAACAAGTGGTTCAATACTTTCAGATTTAAATTGAAATTATATGCGACGTGCAAGGAATTAGGTCTCCTCGTGTATTTAAACGTGGAGAGTTAATCGACGGTTAGGAGGTATGGTATATGCGAGACTACAATTATATCAAGCAAGATGGGCCCGCTGATTTTCTCGAACTGTGATACGATTTTTCACGAACGCTGTCAATTTTGAAAGGCGAGGCAATTCTTTGCCTTTCGAGATTCGAGAAACGTACGGGCTTTGTACACAAGTCAACCTTTTAGTTCCTTTTAATATAATCGCCTATTAGAATCACAAACATTTTCTAGAATCCTGTATTATAATTTAAATTTATTCCGCGATAACCGTCGTTTGTTTTAGATGGGTGTATTGCCAGAAGCCGTACCAGCCAGTACTTCTTTCAAGGATATTGCAACTGCGACATCAAGTAGCTCTCGACCCCTTCACAGAGAGTTCGCACAGGTACATCATGTAATATTCCCATAGCTATCCAGCGAAGGCAAATGATACCAAATATAGTCCGACTTGGCTCTTATGAACGTGTCGAAAAAGAGAACTAACCTGAAATAAACTGTATTTGACTGGTTTTTGTCAAACATCGCGCCATCTACATTCATTTAGAGCCATATAGGACTGTATCTATTATTATTCATGGCTCCCTTGTCGACGGATCTTGAAAAGTGAAATAATAAGATATCTGGTTATATGTATAATGCTATTACAACATAGGTGTTCTTTTATCTTTTCATTCGTTCATGTCCATTGATTCATTACAAAAGTTGAGACGGACGTTCTTCGGTAGCAGTGACACAGCACTCCTAATTTATATTTGACAGAAAGTATGTAAATTTCATGCTGACTTTGATTATTTAATTCTCAGGCTAAAATACCAGAAGAACAAAACGAATATAATAAAACTATCCAAGGTGGAAATTATAAACCCGCAAAACTGCCGTTTTCACATATGGTGTCTGACACGCGTGTGCGTGAACCAGGGAAAATACTAAGTATAGAAATCTTAGGCGACCCTAAAAAACCTATACGAGAGCAAAGTTTGGACGCTACGCGTGCAAAGACTATAGAGGAAGCTGATGGTACCATAAAAATATCAGAAGAAACCTCCTCCTTGGAATTTAGCCCTCTCGATTTAATTAATGACGATTATAAAGAACGTAACAAGACTTATTCCCCGAAGCTTAAGATTAGAGAAAAAAAGAAGCTTGAAATACATGGTAGTAGTAAACTGGAATTAGCAAACATTTCTCTAAAGTCAGACGCGGGGCATATTTTAGTACCTGTATTTAACCCAGAAAAATTAAAATACTTGGAGGCTGAAGGAGTCGTGGCGCAGCCGAAATTTGGAGAGCACATGGCAAACGAAAAAGAAGACTCGTCTCTCATCGAAAGTGTACCGAGTAATCCAGAATTAGGATTTGGTATTCCTAGGTTAGCGAGTAAAGGTAGCCAGAATAAACCTGAATCTGATTTCGGACAAGCTAAAAAGCCACCGGTTCCGGGTCCCCGGCCACAGCAAGTACGCGATGACCTCATGGAGGCTTTGCAAAGCAAGTTGAAGTTACCCATGACCGAAGCGTTGGCGGCTAACCACCCGACAGCACCTAAACAGACAGACGAGACGGAGAAGAAAAAGGAAGACTGCGAAAATTGTGTCGCGTGAGTGTTTACTATTCTTATATTATTATTTATGTAAATTCTTAGAAAACACATATCACGCAATAAAAATTCTACTTACGACGATAAAAATCTTTTTTATCACATCTATTCAAAAAGAGCTAGTGTGTTCTTCGTAAACAGGGCCTAAAACAGCTCTTTAACCCTAGGGACTAAAAGTGATTTGAATTTGGAATGTGGATATTGTTAATAAAAGTTCCAATCGCCAAAGAGATCAACCACGAACATTGTGTGAACAAGTAGCAGGCTGTATGGTAAAGTAAAACGCGCGCGAGCCAAATAAAAAAACAGCGGCACTCCGGGAGTGCCGACAGAAGTGAAAACAAAACGAGAACTATATTTTCTATCACCAAAATTTATATTTGTCATCAAGTTGTATCACCTAATAAATAGATCTATCGCCACGAAATATTTGTATCACCTAATAAATAGATCTATCGCCACGAAATATTTTCGTTCTCAGATAGCGGGGCTCCGTCGACATAGGATGCAAGAACGAGCGAAGGGCACCCCGAGGTTCGGTTTGGTTAGGTTACTTTAAACCCTTTACACAGAAATAGGGGCCCCGCGAAGCGGGGCTCCGTCGACATAGGATGCAAGAGCGAGCGAAGGGCACCCCGAGGTTCGGTTTGGTTAGGTCACTTGCATTGTTTGGTGACTACATTTTGGTGACAGATCTACTATTTGGAGGACAAACCCTATTATTTAAGAAACACAAAACTAGTTAAATTGGTGATAGCTTAAATGATACCCAAACAAAACACAAACAGAATACTTTGCCATCACTCACTGATATATCGGATATACATTAAAACCGAGTACATTCCGAGGACAGCCGAACACATCCGAAGCGGTGTCGTTACGGTAACAGTGGCGCGAATTCAACGGTTTTTCCCATCTCTAAAAAATTCCCAATGCGCCTAAAGAAGTTTTCACTTAAAAAAAAAAGACGGGTTGCACTCCGGGAGTGCCGGCAGAAGTGAAAACTTGAATATTAACGTTGAAATAAATCAATTATTAATTGAATTAATATAACTCATTTTTTTTCACTATTTCTGCGTCACTTTTTTCATTAATAGATGCACTTTGTTCAATTTCCATATTTTAAACACTATATACACGAATTTTACGAATATACAGCAGTGTGGCTACTACACAGACGGTCGAGCCATCAGCTGTCCATCCATCCATCCATCCATCTACATCCACATCCCCATCCACATCCACATCCATCCATCCATCCATCCATTGTCGTGTGTCACTTGGTTCACTTCGGTTGGTGCCGCCCTAGAAAGAGAGGGGGATACTTAGTAGTTAGGAGTAGTAGTTCTCCCCTGTGTAGTCTCTCCTGACGGTCACGTGTCCTGACGCGATGTCCTGACGCGAGTTTAACATTTTTTACCCATTACAAAAAAGTGTGCAACGCTAAAGAAGTTTACACTTCAAAAAGTTGTTTGCTCCCTTGGCAAACAATCTACTATTGTCTAAAATGTTACTTAATATTTTCTTATTGTTACTCATTTGAGCACTTTTCAGATGTTCTTTCGACAAAGAGTGTGAATTAAAACATGAACACGCAACTAACCGTAACATGAACACACTTGCGCCCGGGATGCAAAAGGAACAAGCTAAGAAACACGATCAACACAATAGTTTACAAATACCAGGTCCCATACCACCATCACAAAGCTACAAAAAAGAAAAGATGAGACACTTATTCAGTCACTTCATGAAAGACAAGAAACAAAAGAAAGAAGGCTTCATCATAAATCCGAAGATATCCGGACAACAAACAACCGCTACGACAGATGAGCCTGCCAATCTGCCCGACGTGTCACTTGTTGATAATCAAAAGCTTGGCACGGATTCTATTATCATGGACAAAAAAACACACGACAAGACAGACAGGGCTATAAAAGAAAACAAAGAGAACTCGATCGTAAATCCGAAGATATATGCAACAGACGGACCGGTCAGTTTGCCCGACGTGCCATTGCTTGATAAGAGTGTAGGTAACAAGGACGATGTTGAAGGAAAACCACCGAGAATCGCCTTCAGAGTAAACAATAACGTGGATCCTCCGCTGCTTGAAGTAAAAGTACCTACTTATCGCTCACGTTGTCATAGTGAACGTATGCTGCCCACATTATTGCAGTCGCCCAATTTGCGCAGCAAAGCTATGCATGTTGAAAACAAGGCAGATGTTATACAAAGCACAGATCTAAAGCTTGCAGAGAAGTCAAGTCAAGCGCCGACTAATATGGGTGAGTTTTTATCAGCCAGAAAGCAGTAGTTTCTATATAATTTTCGTCTTCCGTTTTTCTGAAGTTTGTGAGAGTTGATTCGCTTTTCTTTTTTGCGCCAGCTAAAACGCTAAGGCCGAATTTCACTAATTAAACCGCGGTCAAGAGCTGTCCAGTGTTAATATTCCCCAATAATGATGACACTGACAGCTCTTGCACTTGGCTCAAGGGGGCATTTCTCGAAAATTTAAGAACATTGCAGTCTGATCTTAGTCTCAATATGTCAAAAATACCTCTAATTTCCCTACATTTTTGACCAGTTTTTGAAATTTCTCTGTCGCCAAGATGAGACCGCGTCTAGATTTTGAACGTTTTAAATTACAAGAATTTGCCTTCTGTATAGCTATTCACAACTGTTCGATACGCTTCCAAACCGAATCGAATATTAATAAATGTTATCAAAAGAGTCCTCTAGAGGCTGTTCACAAAACCAAAACCCGAAAATTTTGTCAGTTTAAATCAAATAGACGACCACCATTCTTCCGACAGCTATTTGCTGTCGGTGGCAAGACAAATTACTAAATTAGTCATTGAAAATGTGTAAGTTTCGATTCGACAACCTGTCGTATGGTTGTGAATAGCTATACAGATGTACTGATCGCGTTCAGTTTCAGTGGTGAAATTCTCTCTAAGAGATGCTGAAGGGCGAACGTATTGAAATGAAATACAAGCCATATTTGATTTCAAACAGTACCTATTTTCAGCCAAGTTGAATCAATGTTGAATTGTACAGCGTGGCTCTGTCACTCAGAGTCGTGTCGCGCGCGCGAAGTGTCCCTGTACCGGCGCCGCAGCGGCACGCTGTGCTACCGCGCGCTGGCCGGGCCCGCGCCGCCCGGCTGCGACTGTGTCGCCCAGCAGGACGGCTACTGCAGCGATAAGCCCAGGAAAAAAAGTGAGACCATACATCATTGTACATAAGATTCAACTAAGAATAGGAATGACCTTGCGCCATATTGTGACGTTTTAGCAAAACTACTCGTTTGCTTTGTGGATCTAGCTCACTACATGCGAACTGGAACTATCATCACACTGACGTCGGAAACTCTGTCCAATCCGAAAGGGGCACATAGGTACTGCAATAACATTACCAAACATTGCTGTCGCTGAAAACCAGTGCTGGGGCTCTGTCTTGCAGAGGGTCGCAGCATAATGCTGAGCGATAGCCGTTTTGCATGGATGTGACGCATGTTTCCCCCTACCTTTTTATTTTATGTTTTGTGTTTATGTTCTTTTTTGCGTCATTTTCACCGCAAATAAACGTATTTTCTTTTATTCTTCTTCTTTAAAAAGTAATAATACATCTATAGGCCGACCGCTTAACTGAGACGTTACCTGTGGTAGCTGCGCGGTGCGAGAGGGGTGATAGTTGTCACAAGTTGACGAATCACTGAGCTCTCGCATCACGTCACCACACCCCTCCCGCACCTCGCTGCTACCTCAGGCAACGTCTCTGTTAAGCGGTTGGCCTATAATAGTACAATCAATCACACTACCGACGCCCAAGTTTAATTAATTTTTCTTGCTTCCACTGTTCCACTCTTGGGCAAAGGCCTGCCTCCACTTCTTCCATCTTTCGTGATCCGGCGCATTTACGGTCATTTCATTAAACGGTCTGCGATTTTTTTTCAACTAGCGCTGTTTTTTAAAAGTTTTCTCATAGCCTTTCATTACCCTGAGTTGCCTTTTCCAACCCATTTCTCATTCCTCAGGCATCCAAGCACACGATAAAGAAGAGGTGAAGTCCCCGAGAGACCAGCGCCGTGCACTTTTGACGTCGAACGCCGGTACATACACGTTGAACTCGAAGCAGACCTCGCCTGATAACACCGAGCTTGAGATGTCTGACCTCTCAGACCTGCCTATGGAGAAGGAAAGTAAGTGCATTCGTTTACTGCACTGATAATTTTGGTTTATTCCCGATCGTCCCCACCCCGTCGTCCCTACTGGGCACGAGTGGGAAAAATCCGTGAAATCTCTTATTAAAAACCCCCTTATTTCATTTTAACTCTCGGTCTATAGCGGAACGAGTGTGAATAAAAAGTTCCAATCGTCACCACTGGGAAGGAACGTAAAGCCGCGTACGCACGAACGAACAAAAACATGGTGAACACGAACATCGAACACTTTGTTCGCACGTGCGTACCACTAACGAACATAACACTGTGTTCGTCGAAAATGTTCGTGGCGATCCAATATGTTCATGTTCACCATGTTTTGTACGTTCGTGCGTACGCGGCTTTACATTTTTTCCCACTCGTGCCTAGTGGGGACGACGGGGTGGGGACGATCGGGAATAAACCATAATTTTGTTTGTTGTTCTTAGACTAGTTTCACCATTTACGGTTGAATGCTGTAATTACAGAAACAATTGAAAAGACATTGTGTCTCGCGTTGATCCACGTTCGTAGGAAGGGTTTAGGTGTTGGCCAGTAGTCACACCTGGAGTCAGCTTACAGTTTATTTTTAAGCTACAATGAGCTTTTCAAAGAGTACACTGCCAAGGTAAAGGTTTACGGCACATTACATCAAAAACATAACGCAATGCATGTATGCCCCGAATCTATTAGCATGCATTTGTTTTACATGGAAGTGACATCGAGTTAGACAAACCGCGATTGCGAGGTACTTCAGAACAGAATAGAATACTCTTTATTATGTACACCATTTATTATGAAACCGGCATGTCCTAGAACCAAAAATTCGAAGACATGTGACATCTACCAACCCGCACTGGGCCCGCGTGGTAGATTACGGCCCGCTCCCTCTCACAGAGAGGAGGCCTGTGTCCCAGCAGTGGGAACATTATAGGCTGATTATGTGTTATGTGTGTGTATGTACACCATATAAATTACAGACATAAATATAGAAGCTTGCGACAATGGGTGACACAATGGGCGGTCTTATCGCTAAGAGCGATCTCTTCAGCATGTAATTAGCCTAACCCTTCGCGAATTACAGGCTTATTGTTATGATATGTTACAGAAAAAAGTACGTTCAAGTCGCGGCCGTCGTCCCCGGGCGAGGACAAGACGACCACATTCACGACGACGCACTCGTACTACTCGCCTCCGCCCTCCTTGCTGAGCGAGGGCGAGATACCCGCTGCTATCAGCAGTAAGTTACCTCCTTGGTATAACTTGTAAGTATACTGTACTATCTGCGCCCCGCGGTTTCACTCGCACAAGTTTCGATCCCGTGGGAATATCGGGATAAAAACAAACAAAAACATAAAACAAACATTGAAACGCGCCGCTCCCCGCGCCGCCGCGCCCGCTGACTTCATGTCCATAGCCTTATAGTAGTTTATTATAAGTAGTAGTATTCAATCTATTGTAATTATGTTAATTCTTTACCTCTGTTTCAGAACGGAAGTATTCTGGAAGTGACATAGTCAGGCCGTATTTAAACCCGTAAGTGTAATTTTTTTTTTTTATAATAATACCAACTGGACCGTGGATGTCGGAAATTATCATTTTCTTATGTTAAGGCATGAAAATGTAATAGAGTTACTTTCGAATGTATAAATTAGTATGGAAAAACCTACCGCAATCTACTAGCTTTGGAACGAATTGAAGTAAATGGTTTTCTCATTATCTTCTGTGTCGATTTCGTTATAAATAAGTACATTGCATATGACTATACAGGGTGTTACGGAGAGGGTATATAAATACAAACGGAATGAAGAGTGTATCTGGTCTAGAATCTCTGAACAAAATTTCAGCTCAAAAGCATTAACTTTGAAAATGCTTAATATTTCTTTATTTCGACATCACGGCGCTGTACTGGCGCGCGGCGGCGTGATGTGCGTGTACTAGGCGCACAGACACACTACAGATAGTGGATAATGACCCTCGTAGTGCGGTGACACGTTTGTTATGATTTCAATTTAATAAACTATCGAAATAAAAAAATATTATGCATTTTCAAAGTTACTGGTTTTGAGCTGTAATTTTGTACAGAGATTCTAGACCAGATACACTCTTCAACCCGTTTGTATTGATATACCCTTTCTGTAACACCCTGTATATAAAGTAAGCTGTAGTTTATTAGGTATAATCGACAACGTAATTACTTTAGCACCCTAAGGTCGCTTATATTACTTACACCCTAATATAAATTACACGTCATAAAACGAATAGGTCTATTTTTTCTATAAAGACCAGTGCGACAGTTAGATCGTTTCAATTAACCTGATCGAAGTTTCAATTTACCGCGATTTTTTTATTTTTGACAAAAAAGTTTTAAATATGCATATGTTGTAAAAAATAAAAAGTATTCCATTCTATTCTATCAATTACGACGTCGACTTTACAAAAGTATGTGCGTGTGAACTGAGGGACCACACTGGGAATTCGCAAAATACATGGTGAAATTGAACACATGCGACAAATCGAAATGGGAGATAGTACTCGTCATTATGAACAACTTTTACTATGGGACCAAACCTGAAATCGCGAAAAAAAAACAGCTGTTCCCTACATTTTGGCGAGTTATGCGAACATAAATGTAGGGAACAGCTGATTTTTTTTCGCGATTTCAGGTTTTGTCCCATAGTAAAAGTTGTTCATAATGATGAGTATAATCTCCCATTTCGATTTGTCGCATGTGTTCAATTTCACCCTGTATATTAATTTCAAGTCTACTACTAAATCTTATGATATTTTACTAAGATTTAGTAGTAGACTTAAAACAAACTACAACCCTTAAAGTGTGATCCCTCAGTTCTCCCATATTCATGCTACAATTGTTTTAACTGTATTACTAAAGTCCAGTGTGAACCCTCAGTTCACACGCACATTGCAAAAGTCAGTCTGGGGACAGGAGGGGCCTAATTTAGCTCTGTGTGCATAAAGCTTAATTTCTTCTAAAACAACAATTTTCAGTACACTAGCACATAAGCTGGAGACACCTCCGTCGCAGCAGATGGAAGCGGCGCTGCAAGCTATCTCCGAGGAGCTGCGGCGCTGCAAGTCCATGCTGTCGCGCTGCCCGGCCGAGGTGAGCCGCGCGGCCCGCGTCGTGCTGTAGCTAGCTCGAGTGGGCTCGCGTACGAACCCTTTACGAAAACGTTGATCAACTTTATCCCATTTCATGAACTCGTTATAGCTACAAGGTACTTATAGCGCGCGGCCAAAATTGGAACTAACGCCGCCACCTTTGGTTAGTTTCTTTAATACATTTCAAGTGACACTTAACTTTTTTTTTTTATTACTAATCCATATGAATGCTGCTTATCCGAAATAATTTTTTTTTTTTTTTTACAAAAAAATTGCTACCGACAGAGCCCCTGTTAACGTCATTCGAGCGCCAATAGATCCTTATAGCAGTGTACTTGTCAATTGATGAAAATAATATAACGCGTCAGTTTTTTAATGTTGCCATTCGCATCGTAGAAATGACAAGATTTACCTCTCCAAATAATGTAATAGATTCTTCTGGACAGATGTCAGATAACAACCCAGCCGCAACAAGGCGGCAACCATGGCAACGAACCCGATTACACAACATTGTTACATCGTTTGGCAAGAAAATGTTGATGCATTATTAGCGTTTTAAAAGATAAATGATTCGCGTCATGCCATCGTCATGAAAATCTAAAACGTCAAAGATAACCTATTCAATTATTTGGAGAGTAAGTATGGTTAAGGGAAAAGCGCCAGGGTAGCCCGCAAAATTCAAATTTTCTTACGTTTTTTGCAAGTTGCACTGTTGTTTGTTAACGAAATCCTCCGAAACGGCTTGACCGATTTTAATGAAATTTTTTGTGTATATTTGGTAGGTGTGAGAATAGGTCGTAGGCTATTTTTTTTTTCAAAACTACGTTTGCAAGGTCAGCTATTAAGTAGATAAGTTATTAGGATCGTATTAATTTGATAGTATTGTATAGTTATTTCCAGTCACTAGATTATCAGAAATATTTGAGTGTAATTATTAGTCTAGTATGAATTAAATATTTTTAAACAATAATGAGTTTTTGTATTATTATGTCTTTGTCTATGCTTTTCTCGATCAACTAGTGTAGGAATGTAAGTGCAACCCTGCGAACACAGACAATAAAAAAAATATGTGTCTATCATTGTAGCGTTTAAAGACATGGCCAAACCAACGCGTTCAACAGGCATCCGCGATCGCGCGCAAATGGGTACCTATGCGTTCATTGAATTTCTTTCGATCACAGAATTCGCTTCTGTGTGACAAATACAAGTTCGTAGCAAACAACTGAGAGCCACCGTGCACGCCGTCGCGACACACGTTGCATACGTTGGTTTGGCCGGGCCTTAATAGGGATCCGTTAAAGTAGCACACAATATATAAGGTGTAAAAAAATTAACCTTAAAAACTTTAAGAGGTGCTTTAGACCATCGAACTGAACAACTTTCACTATGGGACCAACTCTGAAATCACGAAAAAAAAATGAGCTGTTTCATACATTTTAGCCGAGTAGGTATTGAACTTTTGTATGAAACAGCTGATTCTTTTTTTCGTGATTTCGGAGTTGGTCCCATAGTGAAAGTTGTTCAGTTCGATGGTCTCTTAAAGTTTTTAAGGTTAATTTTTTTACACTTTGTATAAAAAAAAATATTACGTTTTTTTGCAAATTGTTGTGCTGTTTTAGAGTTTCGGCGCAACCCTATTAAATCTCCCTCTCCTCCGCCAGCGGTCAGACAGCGCGACACAGACGTCGTCGCCGCCGGAAGCCACTCCTCCCATCGCGCTCCGGCCCGGCGTGGCCACTCAGGGCATCGGCGACACATACGCACCCATGTCCATATTCACACTGCACATCGGAACCGTTGTGTTGTCTGACAAGGTTTATGCTTCTTTGTATTGGTAGATACATTTTTGATGGAATATTTGCCGTTCCGTGCCCGTTTTTGTCCAGTCAATGTACCGATATTAGTAAGTACCTAACCAAGTAAACTGCTAGCACACCCCGGACACTCCATACAATGCTCGCAAAATAATTACCTATTACTACTACATTAAAAAATGACGTTTGTATACGTATGAATGTGTGCGTGAGGTACTTGTGTTTGCGAGCGCTCTTGTTAAAGAACTGCGACGGTAACCTCGAAGTGCGGGGTGAGGTGCGGTAACTGATGTTAGTGCGGGGAAGGGAGTGTCCTTTCTGTACGTAGTACTTTAAGTATTCTCTGCTGCTAGATAGGGTAGGGTACTTTGCACTGACTGTGTCAGCCCACACTGGATCCGCGTGGTGGATTACGGTCCGCTGCCGATCACAGAGAAGAGTCTAGAGTCGCACTAAAGATCGCTACACACGGCTAAGATACTATAATATTTTTTATCTTATAATACAATATCACTCGCCATACAATTCAATGGAATACAGGGTGAAATTGAACACATGCGACAAATCGAAATGGGAGATTGTACCTACTCATTATTATGAACAACTTTTACTATGGAACCAAACCTGAAATCGCGAAAAAAAAATCAGTTATTCCCTACATTTTGATGAGTTATGCGAACATAAATGTAGGGAACATCTGATTTTTTTTTTTCGCGATTTCAGGTTTGGTCCCATAGTAAAAGTTGTTCATAATAATGAGTACAATCTCCCATTTCGATTTGTCGCATGTGTTCAATTTCACCCTGTATAAAATAAATATTATCTTCGTCGTGTGTAATGGTCCATTGAATTGTATGGCGAGCAATATTGTATCTTATGATAAAATATTATAGTATCTTAGCCGTGTGTAGCGCCCTTAACAGTGCCAATGGCTTTCATTTTGACAATGCAACAACATTCATTGCGTTGTTTACGTTGTTGAGCAAACAAATTTTTCGAACATATTTTATGAAGCAATGGATTAGCAATATCGTTCAAAATGTTTCAGATTGCGATTGAAAGTGTATTACGCAATTAGGGTGTTGGTAGTGTGAACATTGTAGCCTGGTTAGATATGATTAAGAGTTTAGAAACTCAAGTTCCTTCCGTTGGTTTCGATATCGCTATAGCTTTTTGGAGAAACTTCTTCAAGTTTTCTACCGACACCACAGATATAGATACACCTAGATAACGCAAGAGCACCTACTTCGCGTGCCAAAAATCGCACCAGTTTACGATCGAAAACCATAAGCCGCCACTTTCGCGCTCAGTCCTGCGTACTGCTGGCTGGGTGAGCGTGAGCGAGAGAGCGCGAGCTTGTGACGCCATAGTAGGTAGTCAAAAAGTGGCACGCTTAGTTTTCATACAGTTCGTGATACTTGCGTTATCTAGGTATATCTATATCTGTGACCGACGACACCTTAATATTCAACGACGTAGATATTTCAATTCATTATAATACCGCCCATTTTCAAAGAAGGTCCATTAGAAAACGTCGCTTTATCCACTTCCTTCACAATACAGGCTGTTATACTCTCCCGCAACAAGAACTTGGTGCTAAAATGGAAGTTCTACGACCAGGCCGTGACCATGGCACGCATGCACGCAGGACGCGTCGTGGTGTTCGACTTCTCAACTGAGTATGACATCAAGGTCACCGAGGACTTCTTGCATTATTTGAAACATGTGAGTCAACTTGAGGTTTTAATGTTGGTGGAAGGTAAACTTAGTCAGATCAGAGAAGTCTAACAAAACTAGGTAGGAAAAATTACAATACGTGGCCGGGTGTGGCACTGAGTTTTAGAAAAAAAAAAACTGGCCATGTGCGACTCGGACTCGCGCACCGAGGGTTCCGTACAAACCTGTTTAAAATATTTTTATTATATGATGTAACTAAAAATTTACGGTTTTCGCAATTTTTCCTTTATTTGTGCTATAAGACGTTGCTTCGTACCAAATTTCAAGATTCTGAGTTCACGGGAAGTACCCAGTAGGTTTTGATTCCCTTGCGAGTGTCGAAAATTTGCGGCATAAACGGCTCTTTTGATTGCGTTGGCATAGAAGTTTGATTTTTTTACAGCTCCAAGGGACAGTAAACCTGAGTATTTGATATAAATTCCAGCTTGATACCTCCACGCGTTCCTGAGAAAAAGGGTCCTGACAGACAGACAGACGGACGGACGGACAACAAAGTGATCCTATAAGGGTTCCGTTTTTTCCTTTCGAGGTACGGAACCCTAAAACTATAACAGGATGTGAATGCCTTTCGAAATTTCGTTGTGCCTTATTTAGCCCCAGCACTGTGTGTATGTGACACATAGTCTGGTTGCCTGTCTTTGAGTTTTAGAGAAGAAAAGAGGATTTCTAACAATAAAGGTAGTATACGAATATTAAAATCTGAACTGTGACACTTCAGGTGTGAAAAAACCCAGTTTCTGATCCCGTAGGCGGCATGGTGACTTATCACCCACAGACGCGATCATAAATTCCTAGGTGGATAATATTAGGTAAGTCTTCTAAAAAGCGACGAAGTTTCATGGATATCTGTAATACTACAGGCATTGCAGATGCGCTACCATCCTAGAGACGGAGGAATGCCTCAGGACACCTAAACCTTTCAGACCGGATCATAGCAACGTTGTTGGGCGGCAAAAATAGTTAAGATGGTATGGTATTCTAAGGACGAGTTCCTGTTACAAAGAGATCTAAGTAGTACTACTTAAGTACAAATCTACACATAAATACATGAACTCACGCCTTTTTTCCACGGGCTTAGGCAAACACTACAGAATGCCATCTATACAATCCTTACATAACTACACTAACTATTTTGCCTCGGTAACGTTCATACATCTGACGTCGTTTTAACAAATCTACATCATAATAAGCCCCCTTTCAGGAGGAGATGCCGATCGTCATCTGCGAGTGGGACCATGAGGAGGAGCCCTTCGCGAGCTGTGTGTTACCGCTGAGAGACGCTTTGCTACACACCAACACGAGAGCCGACATGTCACTAGCATTGGTACCTAAGTTTACTTCGGCCCACTTGGACAACAAATCACTAATTATACTCCATAGGCTTAGGTAGTTAAATAAAGGTAAACAAATAAACCACGTGACTTAGTTAACCGACTAAACGTAATACCAGTCTATTCAGTTGTCGTGCTACGTTACAGCTGTACTCTTCAATTTAGAAATGTTATTAACAGTATTACAACTATAACAGCTGTAGCTAATATGTGAGACTTATTTGTGCATAATAAGCAATTTTTCCTTTTTTTCTGTCATAACCGATATACGTATATACAATGTGTTTCAGAGGGATGTGACCAAACTTGGGGGTGTGGTACAGGCCATCAAACTGAACAACTTTTACCCGGGGACCAACATCGTAATCGTGAAAAAAAAATCATTCGTCACATACATTTGGTCAAGTAGGTATTGAAGTTTTGTATGGGACAACTGATGTCTTTTTCAAGATTACGATGTTGGTCCCCGGGAAAAAGTTGTTCAATTTGATGGCCCGTACCACACCCCCAAGTTTGGTCACACCCCGCTGAAACACATTGTATATGCATATGCATCGTGTGCAGGTGGCAGGTCCTGCGATGTTGAAGGAGCGTGCTAAGGTCGCTGCGGCGGATACATTGCACGCGGGAGACGAGGTCGGGGTCATTGACCTGTGGTGCTTGATGCGCGCGGACGCCAACATGCTGCCCGGCATCAACCTTGCCATCGCACTTGTAAGTCCAGGGGAATATACTTACATACACATCAACTTAAGCCTTTTTTCCCAGAAGAATATAGTTAGATAGAATACTCTTTGTTATGTAGATATCTACTATCGCGGACACTGCCGCCTGACCACTACTAAGTTCATTTTTGCTTGCACTCAAAAAATAGAAGCGCTCTCTAATAAGCGCGCCAAGGTCAAATAGTTCGTCCGCAAAATTCACAAAAGGAGTACAGTACCCGGCGATAAATATTGCACATCGACCTTTGGAAAGAAACAATCGGCTAATTTCGGCTTCGTAGTGCGTTATCTCTGTCGCACACTACCTATGTGACGTTAACTGACGTTTTGTCAGTCGTTGTTCAAGTGCGATAGAGTGCGGTCGCGTCCAGTTCAAAATATATATCTAGAGTTGTTAACACCCCCAGATTTAAATAATTTAAAGTTGTACTATGGCATCTTTAGGAAAAATAGGGGAACCTTTTTATTTTACCCCAACCTAAAGCAATCATTTATAGAAAAATTGGTGTATTTTATACAAAGAATAAAAAGAATTATCAAAAGAAGCAAATCATAATTGTTTTAACAGCTCCTAATAGATACCGGACTGTTAGTATTTCGTGCGACAGAGATAACGCTCTACGAAGCCGAAATTAGCCGATTGTCTCTTTCCAAAGATCGATGTGCAATATATTTATCGCCGGGTACTGTACACGTGATGCGTCACTATAAGCTGTGCAGTGCAGGTTGCAACTAATTGCGATATCGCTTTCCTAATAGGCGAAAACTTTAAGGGGGCGTGTCTTGGCTCCGCCGCAGGATTTAGGCGAAAAACATTTTAAATGATCAGGCGGAAAAGTCCGCGATGGTACACCATATTCATTCACACATGGTGATGTTTACCTCCAAATATATCGGAGACGTGACACTTTAAGAGTACCATATTACCTACTTCACATTTTTGAAGTGAAACTTCTTTACGCACGCTCGACTTGGGGAGTAAGCTGGCGAACGCGTGACGTAAGCGTTACGAAAAGTGTGATCGGGCGAGGCGAACGGGAGTTGAGTGGGGGATATAAGCAAAAGAAAGCAGTGCGCGCGCACATTTTCTTTCTCTCTTCCTCTCATAGCCAAATACGTTTGAAGTTTCACTTCAGTCGTGTGGTCATAAGCACACTCGGTTTTTTTTGTTTGTATAAGGTTTCCCTACCCATATACATACATTATACCTACTAGATACAAAGTGCACGGAAACATTGAAAAAAATGTTCAAACCCCTTTATTTTGTTCCTTCCCCCAGCCCGGGGCCGACTTTAAGTCGACGGAGCACCGAAACTCGCGCGTGATGGCGCAGGTGCTGGACGACTACAACGAGCTCGAGCTCACCATGGGCAGCGCCGGGCCCGCCACGCCGCTCGAACCCACTGGCAGGAACCAGACGTACGGGAGTGTGGTGAGTGTACATCGTCTAATCTAAACTGTTATTATAGCTTTTATTTATCCCTAATTAAAATTAACGTAACAATTATACAAATAATAGTTCATCCATAGATATCTATGAGTTCATCCAACACAGCAGCATTAATCTGTCGAGCTCCACTATGAGACACAATTGATTTTCTATTGTTTCGTCGCCAATAGGCGATGCGCGGTGCTTGACCGGTTAAATTAATTAACAATTTTAAGAAACATAACATAAGGTACCTATTCTTTTCATCACCAAAAAAATATATTAATAGATTCACTAATTCATTTATAACATTAAATGATTTAAAATTCATCACCATTAATATCTCTACACGTTGAACGCCAAGGAAAAAAGTACATCTGCCCGTTCAGGCCGCGTCGGTCACTGATGGTCGACACCTAGACTTTCCGTTCGGGCCGCGTCGGTCAGTGCTGACCGCGTTTAACGAGTGTTTTCGATTCATTCATAGAGGCCGTAGGACAGTGTTTTCAAACTAAATCCCATATTCATTGACAGGCCTGATGGTCTAGTGGTTAGTGACCCTGACTGCTATGCCGGAGGTCGTGGGTTCGATTCCCACCCAGGACAAATGTTTGTGTGATGAGCACGATCATTTGTTCTGTGTCTGGGTGTAATTTATCTATAATATGTATGTATTTAGAAATATATAAGTATGTTTATCAGTTGTCTAGTACCCATAACACAAGCTCTGCTTAGCTTGGGACTAGATGGCGTTGTGTGATAGTTGTGGAATATTATTATTATTATTTCCTTTATTTCACTATATACATATAAATTATATTTTTAAATATTAGTATAAAAAATATATAAAAACATTTAAAAATATAAAAAATAGTAGCCCACCGGTATCGGGAACAGGGTCCAAGCTACCGGCGGTCAGGGCTCCAGAGAGAGGAACCTCCTGACAATGCGAGCCGTGTCCAGAAGTACCGCTTTCTGAATCAAGCCCTTGATCCAGCTGCCCAACGAGAGCCTCCTTAGGTGTTGGTCGAGGCTCTTGGCTATCAAACCATTGGCTGTTACGACTATCGGCACAATGATCGCTGAGTCCACATCCCACATGTTGACAACCTCGCGAGCCAAGTCAAGATACTTAATTTGTTTATCTTTCTCAGCTTTCACGAGGTTCTCATCATGCGGGACAGTTATGTCAACAATCATTGCGCGCCGCTCTGATCGATCCACCACCACTATATCAGGCTTATTGGCAACAATAGTCCTGTCAGTGATGATGGATCGATCCCAGTACAATGTGATATTACCATTTTCGAGAACTGGGTCGGGCACATACCTATAGTACGGCACCTCCGATTCTACAAGGTTGTATTTCAAAGCAAGCTGCTGATGGATTATCCTGGCTACAAGGTTGTGTCTATGCAAGTATTCTCCGTTAGCTAGACGAGAACACCCGGAGATAATATGCCTGATTGATTCTCCCGGCCGGTGGCATGCCCGACAGATGTCAACCGTGCCGTCTTTCACAATATATCTCCGGTAGTTGTTTGTCATCATAACTTCGTCCATAATTGCACAAACAAAACCTTCGGTTTCTCCAAAGAGATCACCGCAACGTAGCCAGGCTACGGACGCTAGTAGGTCTACATCGGGTCCATGAAGGGCCCGAAGAAAGCGTCCGTGAAGCTCCTTACTCTGCCATACCTCCATGCGATCATTAGTGTCAAGCACTACTGGTTTGCGCCAGTTCTCTTTAGCCAAGGAGAGCGGGGTGAGGCCCTTGTCCACTATGACTACATCTCGATGCATCCCCACGTCGGTTTCTTGGAAGTATTCCCTGAGATTGCATATCTCGCGATTGTGGAGGGTCTTAGCGTTTAAAAACCCTCGACCTCCACACTTTCGCGGGATATACAACCTCATTACCGATGACCGTGGGTGATGCATTCGATTTGCAGTCAGCAGCGTACGGACCCTCCTATCCAGGGCGTCGAGTTCGGTTTGAGTCCATTTGAGTATGCCAAAAGAGTACATCAAAACCGGCATGACCCAACCGTTGAAGGCACGCACCTTGTTTCCGCCTGATAGAAGACTATTAAGCACTTTTTTCAGGCGGCCAAAGAAGCGCTCCTTTAACGATTGCTTCATGTCAGTAACATTGATGCCTAACGCTTCCGACATACCCAAATACTTATAGGTTTCGGATGCGGAGAGGGCTCTAAGGTTTGTGGAATCCGAGAGTTGAGTTCCCACGGATTCCACAATCTCTCCTCGTTTTACATGCATGACCGCACATTTGTCCACACCAAATTCCATCCTAATAGCGTTACTGAAAGTTTGAGTTACTTTCAGTAGCTCCATCAGTTGCAAATTGTTGGGGGCAAAGAGTTTTAGGTCATCCATGTAGAGGAGGTGCGATATAACCTGACCACCTCTCCTCAACCGATAGCCTAGACCTGAATCCTCCAGCAGTGTGCTAAGAGGATTCAAGGCTAAGCAGAACCAAAGCGGACTCAAACTATCACCCTGAAATATGCCTCGCTCGATCCTTATGGGTTCGCTATTCCTCTGAATATTTCGACATCCTGGATAGCGAAGGACCGTCCTCCATTGCCCCATACACGACATCAGGAAGGTGCGCAGAGTTGTATCTACTTTATACAATTCCAACACCCTCATGAGCCATGTATGTGGCACCGAGTCATAGGCCTTCTTATAATCTATCCAACATGTCGACAGATCCTTTCGGAAGCGACGAACCTGTTGGCTGATGGCCATATCAATGAGGAGTAGCTCCTTAGTACCGCGGGATCCATTCCTACATCCATTCTGAGAGGTAGACATGATGGCGTTGGTGTCTATATGTTTGTTAATTTTAGCTCTCAAAATGGATGTAAGAACTTTATAAACCGTCGGTAAACACGTGATCGGCCTATAATTCTTGGGTTCCGCGGTGCTACCTGATTTATGGAGCAGGTGGGTAATTCCTGTCGTTAGGAACTGGGGTAGCGAACCAGATTCCAAAGCGACCTGGAACTGAGATGCCAAGCGAGCGTGCGACCTTGAAAACCATTTTATCCAAAAATTCTGCAGCCCGTCCGGCCCTGGAGACTTCCAGTTGGGCAGTGGACGGACTGCACGAGCTACATCTTGGGGGCAGATGGTTATAGGCCCCATTTCTGGTATTGGATCGCAGGCTCGCTCGACCTCTCGAGCCCAATCACCTTCGGTGTGACTGACAGGCACCGACCAGATACTGCGCCAGAAGGAACACATGGCATCATCATCCGGCAGTTGCGTGTCAGCCACACCTTGGTCCGGTCGTTCCCAACTCCTATAAACCCACCTTTCATCACTCTGGAAGGTGCGATTCTGAGTGTATCGCTCTACTCGCCGCTTATACCGACGGATACGGTTCGCCCATGCATACACTTTCTGCTTCAGGAAGTCGATGCGCTCTGTGACACAGGACATATAGTCTTGAGGGCTGATATCAGTCCCCAAGAATGCCCGCCTCACAAAGCGCATCACTCTAGGGCGAGTATTGCCCTCCCTGAAGCAGATTAGTTTGCCGATGAGCGTTCTGGCCCCATCAATACGACGTTCAATTCTGCACTGCCAAGCTGGTACGGCTGGTTTCGGCCGTGTAGCTCTAGAGTCATTGGTAAATTTAACGTGAGCTACACGACATGCCGCTACAGCCGCGCAGTACAGAATCGAATGAGTATCGGTGAGGTCTTCGCAGGTATCAAAATATTTAGACAACTGCGAATCCAGAACCGCCACCAGCGCCCTATTTTTGTTATGCATGGGCAAACGAGGCAAGCGTGGCCTAAGTTCGGGCGACATGAAGCGATATTCCTGAATCGCATCCTCCAAAGCACTCCTCAATTCCTCATTGCACTGGGTACTTACGTTTGTAGCCCGATCATTACTCCCCTCGTCAGCAAGACTTGTATTATACTGCGGTAGTATTACAGCAGTCTGCGACTTGGGAGCGACGACATGGCTACTCTGTATTTCATTTCGCAGGCGATCAAGTATAGTGTCATCCAACATATGATTACGTTGGATGACCCGCACCTGATCCGATAGTCGTTGTACCGAAACGTTGACAGCTGGTTCAAGCACCTGAAAAAGAGAGAGCATCCGAACACGATACGCGGTCAGATTGTTTCCCCCCTCTGTAGCCCCATAGTATGAGCGCATGACGTTTTCATTGATGGATCGTGTCCATCTCATGCGCTGCACACTTCCGCCGGGAGCTGGGACCCTATCAGAGGCCGATGGGCCTCGAGGTCCTAAGCCGTCCGGCGGCCGGCGTCCTCCCCGTCGACGAACAGGTGGTGGCGTCGTGGGCGGAGAGAAATACTCGTCGCTCGAGCTCGACGCAACTGCCGCGGCCGGCGTCGTCACAGCGCTCACAGTGGCGCTGGGTACCGGCGGCGCGGGCGGCGAGGCGGAGCTGAGCGAAGAGTCCGGAGGTGGTAGGCGTGCGCGTCTTGCGGCTGATCTTGTCAACATTTTTGGTGTTTTATTTCTCTGGTTTTACCGGAGGTGACATGACAGATGTCACCTCCGGTTCGGTAGTTTTTGGTGAAAGATTCGAATATTATGGTTCATTGTATGTACTTTTTCTATTGGAATTATTAAAAATTGAGTTGCTTGTAAAATTTCACAATAAAACTGCTTCTAAAATTTAATTAATCTGAAAATTATATTGTAAGAATGAAATTGACTTGTTGACGTTATTATTATTATTGACCCGCGTGGCCCTCTAGTTACTCCAAACTAAGATGGTTTTTGAAAAACGTAAAGGACTTAGAAAAAAAACAACAATTACCAAAGAGTGAAAATTTGTGTGGCGCGAAATTGGAAAGGCCTTTGTCTCAGTGGATTTCTCCGGGCTGATGATGATGATAAAGGTGTAATTTTTGTAGGATTGTGAGTTTGGATGTAGAAAGTAATATCTAATGGGTGGGCCAAAAGAAATCACCCTATTGGAAGATGCCCTCATTTTTGCAAATGACCGCCAATGTCAAATCTGTTTTGACATTTCTAGACTAGACAGATGCAGAATACAAGTGAACAAGTCATGGAGCGATACACTCCCCAAGAACGCGGAATAATCGTGTCTATTTTTTTGCGTAACAATTAGTCTGTCGTGTTGGCGCAGCGCGAATTCCGTCGCCGATTCCCCGGCCGGAGACGTTGCCCAGAGTGGCCGGCCCCGGAGCGCCCGTTCTGCCGAGAATATCGCCGCTGTTGCCGAGGATGTCGAGCTGTCGCCGGAAACATCGACCAGACGCCGTGCCACGCAATTTGCCATCAGCCAGACGTCCCTAAGGCGAATTTTGGTCAAAGACCTGCGCATGTTCCCGTACAAAGTCCAGTCCGTGCATCAGCTGCTGCCTGCCGACCGCCAAACGCGCGTAACCTACGCCCAAGCCATCCTCAATCTCGAGGTCGCCTCATCTCTCGTTTTGGCGATTTGCACTGGCCCGCAAGATCGCCCGATTTAAGCGTTCCAGACATTTTTTTGTGGGGTTTTTTGAAGTCCCGTGTTTACGTGAACAAGCCCGAGGCTCTGCAAGCCCTCAAGGACAACATTCGATACGAGTGCGAGAATCTGTCGCCCGAAGTTCTCGCCGAAGTGATGAAAAATGCCATAAAACGAGCCCGTATGGCAATCAATTGTGACGGCGCCCATTTGGCCGATATAATCTTCTCGACTTGACCAATAAAATTCTAAAGGTTCAAATAAACATAATCAAAAAACAGAATCGAAGTGTTTCATTTAGGAATAAAAAGAGAGCCAAACAACATCGGATGACTTCTTTTGGCCCACCTTGTAAAACTACTCATCGGATTTCAAAAATTATTTCAGTAATGGAAAGCTACGTTATCGATGAGTGCTAATACTAATATTATAAATCTTGTGGATTTATTAGTTTTGTGTGTGTTTGCGTGTGCCGTGCGTGTGTGTAGGTTGTGTTTGTAAAATATTTAGAGAAAACTAGCGAAAACTACCCATAAACAACCTTCACTTGATGACGGAATCCGCAGGCACCTGTAACTCGATCGATTTGAATCTTTTCTTCATCATCATCAGAACTTAGGTTAAAGTTTTGTCGAGAAGATTGATTTCTATGTTTTCGATCTCTGATCTCTCTGATAGCTTGAGTAATCTCAAAATCTTCGAAGTCATCCATAATTACAGTAAACAATACTTTTTTATAAAAATAAATACACTATTAAAAAAGTTGTTCTATGTAACGGCGTCTCAGTTCAAGATATGGGCGTCAACTGCGTAAGCGCGGGTGAGATTACAAACTCGGGAACCGCGGGAGGAGACCTGACACCGCGACCCGCGCGGCCCCCTTTAACGGAAAGTCGATTTTTCGTTTCTAGGAGCCGCTTCGGTCAGTGCTGCCCGACGTTTAATATCTCCATAAATAATATCTCAAGTTGACTTTTGTCAATAAAAACATACATTTGGACATTAGATATAAGTATCTAATTAAAAAAACATTTGGTCTAAAATTGGATAGAACTGTGATTTTTGCTTGGCTTAAAGGGAAAGTTCACTGTCGGTCAGCACTGTCCGCGTTGGCGTTCAACGTGTTAAACTATAAGCAATTACGCGTCCCCCCACTATATTTACGCACACGCGCTTGCGCAAAAATTTTGTGGTAGGTATAAATGGTCGCATGCACCTTGTTGTGACAATTTATCACGCACGGTCGCTATCGGTGACTGTGACTATGGTTTGATCATACTACACTGAAAAAAAAAGTAGTTGCCACAATCAAGATTTTGTTTAGATTGACTAAGTAAATTGTTTGCATCTGAGCCAATCATGATCACAGCTACTACTTTTATTTGATTGAGATTTGAAACGGGATCTTGATTGAAGTTATCACAAAATCTATTTGCAGCAATCAAGTTGATCAAGTTGCTTGATTGACACAACTAACTTACTTTGTTGTTTTAAATCTTCTACAATGATGTCGATGAATCTTCTACAGTGATGTCATGTTAAGAGTAATCAAGAAACTTGTTTGAGCGTTCAATCATTCGGATATCGTCAATCAAGCTAAAAAGTCACTTGATTGGAGTGCATTTTTTTCAGTGTAATTCGGCAACATAAAGATTACCGAAGCACGGCCATTCCCTATGGGCCGACACTGCTCGCTCACTTTTTGTTTTTAATGTTTGTAATTCCTGTGCGTGTCCCAAATAACATATTTTGCTTTCATTCTTTCAGGAGTATAATCGTACTTCGAATACGTGGAGCAACGCGCGCAGCGGGCGGGGCAGACTGCCCACCGAGTCCAACTCGCAAACATTCTCATACGATGTAAGTGACAACATTACGCCTGTATTTTCCGACAGGTTTCGCAGAGGTGTATTATAATACACTCACATTGCGTCAGATACACAAAATATAAATCAACCCACAGTGGCAAGCTTACTGTCAAAAACCGGGCATAGGTATACCTACCTATCAAAGATTCCGGGGGCTACTAATAAAGACTGAGCAATTGCTAATGGAATTTTTTAATAAAATATCACCTTTGTTAGTATTTTTCTGTTATTTTCTTCCTATCTATTCATATGTGTACGTACTTAAACTGTTAAATAAATAAAAAAAAAACACTGCCCAACCTGCGCATCGAACCCAGCAGGACCCCATGCTCAGCAGTCACACTTAATGCTACCACTTGACCAAAGTCAAAGCATTTATTTCAAATAGGCACATAAAAGGCACTTTTGAACATTAAAAATTACCTTAAAATAGAATTGATTCTAGTTGACCAACGAAGCAGTCATTGATTTGGATATTTATGAGCTTCAAAAATTAACATTTAAAGCTGTGTACCTATAGCTGTTGTAAAAATAAAGGTACAAGTGTTAGGTATGTATGTCAGTCAGCGGTTATCACATTGCCGAGAAGATTTGGCATCATGACAGTATCCACATGTTTAATCTTCGATCAACGATCTTATTCTGTAAAAAGATCACTGTGATAACTTGGGTGAAGTGAGCTTAAAGTGAGTTGTCACTCCACCGTCGATGCTAGGGATTGACACTCACTTTAATCTCACCTAAGATTTCACGTTGAGATGTTTACAGAATAGCATTACCTACTTTTAAGGCTCGTTTACGCGAGGCGAGTTTCTCGCCCGCTTAGTCGATAATTTCCATGCGAGTATAGTATAGGTAAGAAGATGCCATGTTCGTAGATTTAATCCACCTTACTAATAAATGTTGTATACCGTCTGTATAGTTACACAACGCTTGGTCTTCTTCTTTCGAAAGTCAAATTACTGACGACTGAATGAGAAAAATCGGTGTGTAACTATTCATCTAATATTAGTATATATATCTAATAATATATATCTAATATTATATAATATATATCTAATATTATATAAAATATATATCTAATATTATATAATACGTTGATTAGTAAGGGGGTATGTACGTAGGCAAGTACCGTCAAATACAAAATATGTATGAACATATTTTGGATATTTTGGAGGTGATGACACCTTAAGGGCTATTTTTGTCTGTTCATTGCACGATAGAACACTGTTTTACCGAATTTGCATTAGAATTTGCTCCGTAATGTCAATACCTACCTCAAAATGACATTCAGCCATCTTCTTTGCATTTCGTAGGTACCAAATTAAAAATTAGACTCATAAGAGTCGATAAAATAATATATTAAAAAAATAAAAAAGGAAATATATTTATATTTCATAACATTTCCAGGTCAACTCGACGTTGGTCAAAGGTGTATGCTATTTTGATATTTGTTATCAAGTAATTAAATATAGTTATCTATGCAATAGTCTGCTCAGTGCCGTAGCTCCAAAAGTTATTATGTCCTGCCTTGATAAAGGAAAGAATTTGACAACTGACGAAGACATAAAAATCTTGATTCAACCTGAAATTCATGCACTTTACCTAACCCCCCCCCCCCCCCCCCCGCGTCATCCTCTCCCCTTTTCTAACTTATCATAATAGTGCGGTGTATGTATTCCAGCCCAGCAAGTACCCGCTGCCACGGGAACGGAAGCCCCCCGCGCCGGCCGCACAGCACGACGCGGCGCAAGAGAAGGTAAGTGTCACTTCTCTTCTTTGTAGGAAGGTGTGGTGCGCAAGCTGTGTAAGGGCTCATGGGACAAGGTTTGCCCAATAACTTGCTTGTCCTAAAACCAAAAAATTCTTTCTTCTGCCCAAGTCAAAGTCAAAGCATTTATTTCAAATAAAATAGAATTGATTCTAGTCGCCCCTTCCAAAAGGTAAGTTTCGTATGGAGAAGAATGGGCAAGAAACTCCACCGTTACTCTTTTAAAATGTTTTACAATATTTTGCATGGGTATATTAATTATATAATGTGCCACCCTGGCAGGTATTGACGCACCAATTAAACTATTTCGTCAGCCATTGTTGCCCGTGTAAACGCAAATACTACTGAGCCGGGCAATACATTTTCTGCATTAAGAATGTTGCTTCATCAGAATTTCAAAGCTCATGCCTTAAATGATCCCCCCAAATATACTTTTATTACTTATTGATTAATAGCCAACTTATCAGAATCTAAGTAAACAAATTACTTATCTCCAGATCTGACTGTAGCTCTTCATAATTTCAGCAAATCCGAATCAAAAGTCCGAAATCCGAAGTAATAATTAATGAAGTGGTAAGATATTTTTTTATTTATTTAGTAGCTGACCCGACAGACTTTGTCCTGTCTAAACTTCAATAATTGACATTTATTTCAATCATTAACGAATATCCCATAGAAAATGCACTTTCAGTTTTTCCGAATTTTCCAATTTTCCCGGCAACTTTTAATTTTTTTTTTCCGTAAAAACGTACGAACATTAAACCAAAAATTCGACAAGTCGGTCCAGCCGTTCTGCAGTGGTCACTTAGCAACGAACAGCATTTCATTTTTATTATATAGAATTATATCATAGCAATTCCCGCGCAAAATTCAGAATTTGGACTGCAACAGAGAAATTCCTGACGGAAAAATCCAATAGCACTTAACGACTACGTTTTGACAACATTTTCATGGTTTCAGAATCCTAAAATCAAATCACCGGGAGACGTAAGCCTCGCGGTGGAAGTAAGTGTGTAAATCCATAATTCTATAGATAATATAATTTTCAACACACTTGCTCGTAAAGTGGCTCTTAATGAACCGCTTTTAGGTCCATGATGCAGTGTATTAAAAACGCGTGCTTTTTACTTTACGGCACTAGTGCTATAACCACAGTATAATATACAGTAAGTTATCTAAGGCCGCCCGCCGAGTTATTAGCCTACTCTTGCTTTGATCCCCAGGGTTGTCACTTTTACTTTTAGTTAATATTTTCGAACAAGCAGCACTTGATCTAAATTTATGAAATAAAAAAGCATATTATGATTGAATATTTTACCAATTTATAAATTTAGTAAAAGTAAAAAGCCTTTATTCACATAACATTTGAGGAGCGTCGGAACAAAAACCGATATATCCAATTTACCATATTTTTCACAAATTAAAAAAAAGCTTGTAAGTTTTTTAATGTTACAAAAGTGGAAAATTATAGCATGTCAATTTGCAGTTAAAGTGACATCGATTGATGTGTGAAACTTGACGGAGGGTAGATACTTAATTTAGCGAGATACTTGGCGGACAAGTTTGGATATATCGGTTTTTGACGCGATCATTTGGATATATCGGTTTTTGACGAAACCAAAATGGATATGTCGGTATCTGATATGATCAAAACGGATTTATCGGATTTTGGTAAAACCAAATTATAGTTTTGTATCTTATTTCTTAAATTAAGTATGTATTTACATGCTTATTTTCTAAACTCTCAAATGACGTTAACTCGCAACTTACAATTTTGAGTTATGACAGTATTTGGTTTCATGTGCGAATTATATTGATTTATTTTGTACAGTAAGTAAATTGGTTTAATGTCATATACTGTACTTTCTTGATTAATGTCTTGTCCTATAACACAATCCTCTAAAATAGACGGAGAACCAATCATTTCCAACAATTATTTATCGAAAAATCTAAGGCACACAGTAAAAGCAGTAGTAACGGAAAGGAGAACCAAAGAATAAGGAGAACACAAAACGGGAAAAAAATTGATGGCGAGTTGACATAAACGACACCCAGCCAATCACGTGAGGGTAAGGCGAAGAATTTACGAAGAGCGTTCAGATCTTTTTTTTTGGGAATCGATTTAATAAAAGAATAGAAAAATCGATTAAGCTTTTTTGTAAACGTGTACCTAATCGGAATTTGAACCGACCATTAATGAATTGTGTAAAACTTAATAAGAATTATCGGTTTTTAATCCAATAACAAGAACCTGTTGAATTTAAAAATTTATTTGTCGGGTTTTGATTTGACCACAGTATTTTGATATTTTTTTTAAGATGGATGTAACTGATTTTTAATTGATTTCTTTCCTGAAGGGTGTATAATTAAACATTTTGTAACAGAAAAAAATAAAAAATAAATAATGTCTTAATTAAGACATATCGGTTTTTGTTCCGACGCTCCTCATTTATTATACTAAGTTACAAATTTGATACCGAGAAAATTTTTCTCCTGTTTCTGCACGTCCGGAACGCTTTATTATTATTTGTTAATGTAAAGTAAATTCTTATTCTTATGTAAAGTTTTTGTAAAAAGCTTTTGGGAAAGCATGGACAGGGCATCTTAAAATCTATATCATTCAGTTGATCGTAAATTGACCGGCCAATTTTAATGTTGATGTGGTCCTTTTCGAACGCTTTGCGAAACACCTGCTCCATCCTTTCTACATTATCGACAAAATCATCAGGTGGGATCATGAGTAAATTTCGATCTTTGCCGTAATTCCTGTAATGGGTGTATAAGACACCATATTTGGATTGAACAACACATCAGACAATAGAAAAAATAATAATTTCAATAGTAATTAATTTGCAATATTAATTATTGTGAAATTGCCCTTATTACATCTATACGCGACAAATACGTTTACCTAAACGATGTTTCGAACTCAATCCTCTGTTTTATAGTAAAACTAGACTTCTTAAAATAAACTTTAGCTCTAAACATAGTATTCAGAAAGTAAATTTGGGAATACATTTATATGGAAAAATGCGACTCGGCTACGCTCTTAATAAAGCAAATAAACTGTGAAATAAACAATACAATACCACATTTTCTAATAATATTTAAGTATAAGTAGGTACTTACATTTCTGGTTGAGCAGGAACTATGAAGAATGATAAGTCCGGGTTTGCGAAATCATTATTGAGGCACCCGAAAACACTACAATATTTGTTTCCCCTTTTTGAAGTCATGATACTCGTAATTTAAGTGGCCGCCGCCGGCGAGAGTTGACGAACGCAAGCGGTCATGTAGCGTACGCGCGTGCTCACAGTCGCGCTGCACAGCCCGCACTGCCGCCACCTTATTCCCTCATATATTATGCTAGCGTGTGCGTGAAATCGCGTGCCGACATGGCGCGCGGCGCGCACGCACACATTCAAACCGAGAGCGGCACGTTTGTATGAAGATGTTTTACTGTATATTATACTGTGCTATAACGCCACAGATAACTATTTAATTTACTAGTCGGAGGTCGGAGAAGTGCGTTTTTTTTTAAATCTCTTCAAAAAGACTTCATGCCAAAAAGAATCCGCGAGCCATATTTCACTTTTTTTTAAATAGTCTGGATTGTCCTTGGTGAATGAACTAAAATAAGCGATGCGCGCGCAGGTGTAGGTAAACCTGCGAGCACACGCTAGCGCGGCGCGCGGAAAAACAAAACCAGCGTGTCATTTTCCATACAAGTTAATATTTAACAATACAAGTCTGTTTTTTTCTCGTAAATGTGTTGAAAAACTTCGAATAAAACGCGTGTGCATTGATAATTATACTCTCGGCTTCCTTATTGCGCTCGCTTGCGGCTAGCACGAATAATACCGCCTCGGGTATAATGATCAACATAGCACACATGTATCATAATGTACTATTAAAGTCGTTTTCTAGTCTGTCTATTTGTCCGCTTAATTCTTCTGAACTACGCTATGGATTTTGATGCGATTTTAATCATCATTTAAAGAAATTATTCCGGAAGGTTTATAATGTAATATTAACCTCCTTCACAAATACCTCCTTCAAAAATACGCTTAAATTATGAAACAATAGATTACGAGAAGCTGTATACTACAATAGAATCACAAGGACTCGAAGACATGACCAGGAATTATATAACACTAGAATCAAAACTAAAAAAGTATGTAGAAGACAGCAAAGTAAAGAGAACCCAGAGTTTTGAACCCACCACATGAAGATTGGATTAACAATGAGATAATTACTGGAATTAGCCAAAGAAACCACCTATGGATACAACACAAGAATAACCAAGAAAATAAGAAATTAGAAGATAACTATAAAGAAATGAGCGATAAAATTGCAAGATTAATCCATGCTACAAAGAATTCATACTACTACAAACTATTTACAAATTGTGTAAATAATCCAAAAAAAATGTGGTCGCTTATAAATAGCTTAGCTAACAACAAAATCATACAGAGTAGTGCTCCTTCAAAACTTTTACTTAATGATAATTGTATCTCTGATGTAAAAGAAATTTGTGATGTCTTTAATAAATACTTCTCAATAATAGGATCAATACTTGCAAATAAAATACCTAGAGAATATCATAACAGCTCAAATAACCCTATTTTTAAGTCAAATAAAAAATACAATCATGAACTTACGACATTAGATCCATGTGATTCAAATGAAATTATCAAAATTATTAAAGATCTTGACTCGAATACAAGTAGTGGTATAGACAAAATTAGCACAAAAGTTATAAAAAGTTTACAAAATTTAATCTCAGACGGTTTAGCTAGATGTTTTAATAAATTAATGATCGATGGTGAGTTTCCTGACTCTCTAAAGATCGCAAAGGTAACACCGATCTACAAATCGTGACCAAAAACCGATCCAGGGAACTACCGTCCAATCTCGGTGTTACCCATATTGTCAAAAATTTTAGAGAAAATACTGCATAGTCGTCTTCTTAAATATCTTGACTCCTTTAACCTAATATCTGATCGTCAGTATGGTTTTAGAGCTAAAAACAACACAACTGCAGCTACTATTGACTTAACAACAAAAATAAAAGAAAACATCGATAAAAAACAGTATGTGCTGGGTGTCTTCATTGACTTGAAAAAAGCCTTTGATACCGTAAGTCACCAACTACTATTAGAAAAACTAGAAAACATAGGTATCAAAGGCAACGCATTTAAAATGCTAAAATCTTATCTAACTAACATTTATGAAGAAGAAACAAAAGAAGAATAGACATTTAAAAAAAAAAAACTAAAACACAAAAGATTTAAATGTCAGATTAGTCTTTGGGATTAAAAAACCAACTAAAAATTGCCGTGTTTAATTATTTATTTAAAAAAATGTCTATTCTTCATTTGTTTCTTCTCCATAAAGGTTTCATAACGTTTCTATTACCTCAATAGTTCAATATGCTTACCTGGAGGGAAAAAAAAACAAAAAAAATCCTTGTTGTTTTCGACTTATATTTTGGTGAATAACTCCGAAACCTGACGCTTTAGGATATTATGTTATACTACATTTTTGTTTGTATAAGTGTCCTCTATCTAAATATATACCTAACTTTTGTTGTGCACCGCGATTCTGAAAAAAAATCAAAATGGCGGCCGACCTTAGGGCCACCCTCCATACAAAAATCTTCAAACCCCTTTGTTTGGGAAGTGATAATTTGGCAATTTCTTTTCGGTAAAACAAGGGAGACCCGGTTGCTGTTAGGTTGCCTTTGTCAGAGATAAAATAACTACGAACGGACTGTAGCACAAGAATCTTGGTTTTTGACTTGTCACCTCATCAGTAGATTGCACCCACGCCAAGCACGGGCGCACAGTGGACTGGGATTACAAGGTTGGGTCTTAAGAACTAAAATGTATTTTTTTAGTATCTAGACATAAATTTAAAAAGTTTTTACTCTTTGACTTTTTTTAATTGGACTCGTACTTTCGGAGATATAGCCATATCAAATTTGTATGAAGAGTCATGAAATTTTAGTTTAGCAATTTATTCCAATTAATTTTAAATGTTGATATGTATCAATGTAGGTTTCCATTATGAGTAATTGCTAATTTGAAATTGAAAATAATGTACACTAAACGGCCTGAAGTACGTGTGTAGTGAAGTAGAATACTTAGTACTTTAAATAAAAAAAAATTGTTCGACACTTTCCACCACCATAGGTAATTAATATAGGTAGGTATGACGTAATTTGTTTTGACACTTATTTCCGGGAATCAAGAGATAGGAATGCGCGACCGCAACATCAAGTTATGACACGTGTCGTTACCTGATTGGTGCAACGATAATAGGGCACAAAATGTACTATTGCATTCAAACGTACTTCAGTGTTCTATTACCCACCATAATAGACGCACTACCCTCACATATTTATTCCTCACATATTTATTACTTATACAGGGTGTTACAGAAAGGGTATATCAATACAAACGGGTTGAAGAGTGTATCAGGTCTAGAATCTCTGTACAAAATTTCAGCTCAAAAGCATTAACTTTGAAAATGCTTAATATTTTTTTATTTCGACATCACGGCGCTGCACTGGCGCGCGGCAGCGTGATGTGCGTGTACTAGGCGCACAGACACACTACAGATAATGGATAATGACCCTCGTAGTGCGGTGACACGTTTTTTATGATTTCAATTTAATAAACTATCGAAATAAAAAAATATTAAGCATTTTCAAAGGTACTGCTTTTGAGCTGAAATTTTGTACAGAGACTCTAGACCAGATACACTCTTCAACCTGTTTGTATTGATATACCCTTTCTGTAACACCCTGTACAAATAAGTGAAGTGAGTGTGAGTTATTTTGTGTTTGTGAAAATGTATGAAGATTTGGTGACCAACCTTGACCTTTTTATTATTTTAAAAAACAATGGCAGTATTAAAAATAATGAAAGTTTGTGTAGTGAGATAAGGTCTAAATTTTTAGTCGAATTAAGTGATCAACATGAAAAGACCTTAAAGTTATTTTGTGCAATTTTTTTAAATAATTTAAATAGAAGATGGGAAAACGCTCATCGTAAAGAAACTATATTCAGAACTAAAACAAGAAACCATAATGTGGCCAGACTTTATTAAGTGTTTAATAACCAGTAATGAAGATCAACCAGCACCGAGTACATCAACTCAGTATGTATCAGCAGCAAAAGTTTCTGTCGGTGTCTCCACCGAGCAAAGCCCTAGAAAACCGTTTTGTGAATTAGCGCTTAAACAGAAAAAAAGACGAGCAGAAAACTTTCATTTATCTTCGGACGAAATAAAATATGCATATTTTGAGCAGTTGAAAGCGGATGGGAATGATGAGATTGCTAAAATACTAGAACATTTACTTAAGAATCCCCAAGATGTAAAAAAAGTTAAGAAGTGCATATCTGTTAAAGAAACAAAATCTGTATTTTCTCCGGATGAGGCTTTAGGATTATTTTTATCACTTAAGCTGACCAAGTGGCAATACAATACTTTAAGAAAAAGTGTTAACGAGAATGACGGTAATATATTTCCAATTTATTATTATGCAGATTAACGATAAAGACATGGACAGTAAAGGGAGACAACAAGTGCATCATGGAAAGCAGGAAGAAAAATATACAAGAAGCTTTTAAAAATAGAATGGGACTTCTGATAGATGTTGTCAAACAAGGGCACGGCTCCACGAATGACGGAAATACTGCTAGAAGATTTTTTGCAAACCCAAACGTGACTGCTGAGATAACTGGTGTTAGTGAAGACTTAATTAGGCGGTTTGCAGCCATTTTAGAGGCAATTTCATCAGGTTACCACATTGACACAGTCAAATTTCACGAATATGCTCAAGTGACCATGCGACTGTATTTGGAATTATATGGCTGGTATTATATGCCTTCAAGTGTTCATAAAGTTCTTATGCATGGTGCAGCTATTATTGAAAGTTTTGGTCTAATACCAATTGGACAGCTATCTGAAGAAGCTGCTGAAGCTAAAAATAAACACCATTCCAGGAAATGCAGTAGAAAAACTACAAATGAAGACATTTTAAATAATTTGTTGACCAGCTCTGATCCACTCATCTCAGCGAAACGCCACAAACTTCGCAGAAAACATAAAACTTTGTCAGAAGAAGCACAAAGTTTATTAATAATTGAACAAACGGAAACATTTGATGATGACGAATACGAAAATTTTGCATTCGTTAATATGGATACTCTTGATAGTAATTAAATTAAAAAAGTGCAGTGACCAGTACCTGATTGTGATTTTTACTTATTTTATTAGTCCTTAGTAGATTAGGCCTAACGGGGAGACCACTACATAAAAAAAAACGCGCCTGGTTCTTAACCTCTATGGTGGTGTGGAATAGAGAACAAAATTTGAAATTGCGACCAAATCGCAGAAAATCGCAACCCGAGAATAGGTGCTAAAATAGGACAAAAATACGTACTATACATACGTAAAGTCAATTCTTTGAGAAAATTTGAGAATTTCCAGATTTTCAAGTTTTTTTGTTTTGCTTCATACAAAAATTACTTTGGTTATTAATAACTCCGAAAATACTCAAGTTATCTAAACGACCCTGATATAAATAATTACTTATAATCAATAGATAAATCCAACGCACTATTTAAAATTTCAGAAAAATAAACTTTTTTTTTTTAAACGCTAAGTCCTCTACCGGCCCGTTTCAGCCCACTGTGGGGCGGTTCGCTAGTAACTAAGTAATTATTCTTTTACAGGGAAGCAATCGACTAGCCGATTCAAGATCCGGGCAACATAGATCAGATGATGTAAGTTGTTTTTTTTTAACTGTTTGTTTTAGCAATTTACGTGACTTTTGACTCTCTTTTCATTGATATAAGGTTCAAATTTAAAAATATAAGCAGTACAAATACG
The DNA here is from genome assembly GCA_945859645.1 of Amphipoea oculea. Classification (NCBI taxonomy): domain Eukaryota; kingdom Metazoa; phylum Arthropoda; class Insecta; order Lepidoptera; family Noctuidae; genus Amphipoea; species Amphipoea oculea. The sequence continues at coordinate 24,489,600 of OX243862.1, forward strand.
CACACACACACCACAAACATACTAAATATACAATTCTCATCTCTCCAGTCTCCACTCTGTAATTCGTACCCCGAGCCCCAAGATACAGACTGTCTAGTTTGGGGCTCACTGGTAAATAATACTTTGTAACCTAGCTATATAAGTATATTTCAAGCGCCTCATGTCATCTCAACTTGGTGTTAACCTGTAAACCTGTTTACTGTAAAACGTGGATAATATTTTCAATTTGTATTTCTACTTAAGAGCCTATACTACCTCAGCTAAAATTCACTCTTTATCTCGCTCATACGATACTGCTCGCGGACTGAGTGAGAGCGAGACAGAGTGCGGTGCTGGGCGGCAGGCAGCGCCAATAGTTTAGGTATTTGCTGTTTACAGTGAAAATAATGGTAATTATAAAA